>OY856410.1:114197517-115675850 GCA_963693085.1 Alisma plantago-aquatica | reverse complement strand
AAGTGCGAGTGAAGAATGAGGATATACCTAAGACGGCTTTCAGGACCCGATATGGCCACTATGAGTTTGTGGTCATGCCGTTTGGGTTGTTCAAAGCACCTAGTATCTTCATGAACCTTATGAAAAGTGTGTTCCAACCTTTCCTAGACTCTTTTTTGATCGTGTTCATAGATGACATCTTGGTGTACTCCGATGACCTAGGCCAACACCGTGACAACCTGGGTAGAGTCCTTGATATCTTGAGAAAGCAGAAGTTTTACAGAAAGTTCCATAAATGTGAGTTTTGAATAGACTATTTCATGTTACTCGGGCACATCATCTCAAGAGGAACAATAGCGATGGATCCAGCCAAGGTGTTGGGAGTTAGAGACTGGCCTGCACCAAAGAACCCCTCCGAGATATGCAACTTCTTGGGGTTGGCTTGGTACTATCAGCATTTCATTCAGGATTTCTCGAAGACATCTTTACCATTAACCAAGTTAACATAGAAGGATGTGAAGTATGTGTGGTCCGATGAATGTGAAGCTCGCTTTCAGGAGCTAAAAGAGAGGTTGATCACCGCCCCAGTTTAGACTCTACCTTCCGAAAATGAGGCTTTTGTGATCTTCATCAACGCTTCAAAAATGGTACTGGGATGCATGTTGGAGCAGAATCAACATGTGGTTGCATATGCCTCCCGAAAGATCAAGCCCAATGAGGTGAATTACCCAACACATGATCTAGATTTGGATGCTATTATCCATGCCTTGAAGATATGGTGGCATTATCTGTATGGTGCTACCTTCGAGATCCTTACCGACCATAAGAGCCTATGATATCTACTGACATAGAGAGACTTAAACCTATGACAACGACGATGTATGGAGTACATGAAGGATTACGACTTCATCATCGCCTACCACCCTGGGAAGGCAAACGTCATAGTTGATGCCCTGAGCGAGAAGTAGCTAAGATGTGTGGCTATTTTTTCCAGTCAGTGGAGGAGCCTAAAGGAGTTAGTGGAGTGGACTCCACAACCTGTGGAGGGCAGAGTTTGTTTGGCCAATATCCAGATTTAGTCAGATTTGTTGGGAAAGATTGTGGCAGCACAGTCGACCAGTAGAGAACTCAACATGATGAAGGGCTTGTTAGAGAAGCCACAGACCCGTCTCTCAGTGAGAGTAGATGGAGGGATTAGATTCGAGAACCATATCAGGGTACCTTAAGATTCTCCACTGAGGGAGCGTATCTTATAAGAGGCCCATGGATCCAGGTATACGGTTCACCTAGGAACAACAAAGATGTTCAAGGATTTGCAAAGATACTTTTGGTGGATGGGAATAAAGAATGACATAGCGGCGTTTGTGGCCAGCTGTCTTATGTTCCAGATGGTGAAGGCCGAGCACCAGGGACCCGACGGGCTTTTACAGTGCATAGAGATACCAGAGTGGAAGTGGGAACAGATCACCATGGATTTTGTGGTAGGTCTACCCCGGACCAAGAGAGGTCACAATGTGATATAGGTGGTGGTGGATCGCCTTACCAAGTCAGCACACTTCCTTGCCCTGAAGACCACTTCCAGAGTTTCTGACCTAGATGAGTTGTATATCAAATAGATAGTACGTTTGCATGGCATACCCAGTTCCATCATCTCAGATAAAGACCCGACGTTCACTTCCAAGTTGTGGAAGCAAGTACAGGAAGAACTAGAGACGAGGTTGAAGTTTAGCACAGCCTATCACCCCCAGACTGATGGACAGTCAGAGAGGATGATCCAGACGTTAGAGGATCTATTGAGAGCGTGTATGCTCGATTGGGGTGGCTCATGGGAGCAATACCTACCTTTAGCAGAGTTTGCCTACAATAATAGCTACCAAGCCAGTATCGAGATGCCTCTGTACGAAACTCTATATGGGAGACCGTGTCAGTCACCGCTTCACTGGGATGATGTCGGTGAGAGGACCTTGTTGAGATTAGACGAGCTCTTGGTGTATGCAAACAAAGTTGCTTTGATCAAGCAGATGCTGAAGAGAGCCCTGGATCGACGAAAGTCGTATGCTGATGCGAAGCGGACTGACATGCAGTTCACTATGGGAGAGCATGTTTTCTTAAAAATATGACCACTCTGAGCTACAGCTAAGAACAGAGGGAAGTTGAGTCCCCGATATGTGGGTCCATTTGAGGTGTTAGAACACATTGTTGAGGTTGCGTACTATTTGGCATTACCCCCTCAGTATAGCATGATGCATGATGTTTTCCATGTGTCTAATCTGAAGCGATATGTGCAAGATTCGAGCCATGTGATGAGCATTGAGCCTATTGAGCTTCAAGGGAAGCTGACATATCCTGAGACACCTTTGCAGATTCAAGATACCAATCTGAAAGAACTGAGATGCAAGAATATAGAGATGACAATGGTTCTTTGGAAGCACCATGGAGAGGATGAGGCCACATGGGAGCTGAATAATGATATGGAAAAAGCATACCCTGAGTTGTTTGTTTGATAACTGAATTTTGGGGACAAAATTCCTATAAGGAGGGGAGGATGTTATAACCTCCATTTTCCTTGGTTATGTAATAAATAGGTAATTCTCCTTTTCATAATAAATGGAATGCATGCTTGCTTTATTGTTTGAATTAAAAGGATTTCATGTGCAATAGCCTTGTTGATTGTTAAATGGGCCTTATTGGCTATTGGGCCCAATGATAATAAAGGATAAAAGAAAATACAAAAGATAAATAAATGATGGAGAAAAGGAGAATAAAGAGAGAGAGGTGGAAGCCTCTAGAAGGCAAAGAATATCCTCCAAGTGGGGAATTCGTGCCCTGGGGTTCCTTGGGGTCCAAGGATTCCAATATAGCAAGATAATGGTTAGAGGAAAGAGAAAATAACCATTATTTGGATATGTTTAAAGGTTAACTTGCCTATGAAGAAACAGTCCTATTCCTTTGGAATTTTGGACTCAAACTTGACATGCAAGTAGATAAAGACAAGAGAGAGAAACCCTTAAAATTTGGTTGGAAAATACTACACAGTTTCTGAGATATGCAATTTGCAAAATATCCTAAAGTTTGGTTATTAATTGCCTAAGAAATCGATGTCACAATTTAATTGGATAATCCTTCCAATTTCCTAATTGCGGGTTTTGTGTGGGCCGTTAGATCACGATCCAACAATCGGGGATGAATCCCATTGCCGCAACAAGTCTGCTCCAGGAAGACTTGCGATGATCCAAAGTAGGATCATTATGGGAAAAGGAAAGGGAGTTGGATTATGAGAATAGCATCGTTGAACTTGAGAGAGAAGTCCGGAGAGGACCATCCCTACTTTGTAGGGGTTTAGTCGATGATTGGGAGAGTTCCCAATTCACCCAAACCCTATCCTCAACCCTATATATAGGGGTGGATGAGCGAGGGTACCCACATCTCCTTTTGTAACCCTAAACACTGCGAAGGACCAAGAGGAATAATTACGTGCCCTCAATTTTATCTTCTACCCTGACCTTCACCCTCATCTTCTTAAAGGACCTCGCTGGAGTCCGAGGACTAGGAGGGGGGTCAAAGTGGGGTCGTGGATAGTAATTGAGAGGGTAGTCAAGTCCAGTGGAGGGAGAAGAAGCTCCCTGAGCCATCAGTGCATTCGCAAGTGGACGAGAGTTCAGAGTCAACCCCGACGTTGACCGCGTAAGCGAGGCGAGCTCGGCGTAAGGTTGAAGAATGCGACTTGGACAATTACTCTTCTACCCCTCCGTGTCCAGTGTAAGCCCTCTACCCTTATCGTCTTTTGTTAGTTTTCAGCACTGACGAGGTGAGGCCTCATACCGGCCCAGCTATCTATGTGGTGCGAGCCGATTGGCTTGGCCCAGGCCCCACTAGCGTGTCTTGGCAAGTCGCCGGTCCACGTGGCCTGGCCTGATTGGCCAGTTGTGTTTAATATTGGAAAAATCATAGAAATTAGTAGAAAACTCTGATGAGAAAAGTTTATATATGAAAGTTGCTTAGAACAATACGAGGAACATAATACAATTAGTGTCAGAACCTAATTTCGTTCCTATTTGCAAAAGTGTGCTAATTTAATGAAACGTGCTTATGGATTAGATTAGAAACCCTAATTGAACATTATGGTTAAGTTCATGATACATAATTGATGAAATTGAGTAATTGTAACCTATTGAATAGTTAATAATGAAGTTGAACCTGATTGAGATGCTTTCTTGCATGATTTAGGGATTTTCATGATATGTGAATGATTAAGCACTTAGAAACCCAAATTTAGAGTAAATGGGAAAAAATCCTATTTAATTTGAAATATGTGATAATATGTTGTTAAAGGATGATCCTAAGCCTGTTAAATGAAATAGGTTAGAACCATTAGGGTTTAAGAGCTATTTGGCCTAACTAGGGTTTTTAATGATGAAAGTACAAGAAAAACCCTAATTGCATGGAAACCCTAAAAGTGGACTAGAAACCCTAGGAAGCAAGGTAGGTTTAATGGATCTTGATGGCATGATTAATGATAGGAAATTATATGTATATTTTAGGATCACTTTGTGTGCTTGCTTGCTTATTGGATTTCTTGCATTTGATTGGATTATTCTATCTCAAATCTGCCCGACAGGTATGTGGTTATTTATGAGTAATCGCCTTAGTTTCATGACATTTTCCTCGAAGGTTTAATCGGTTGGATGCAACCTAAACAGTTTGGATGTTTCATTTATGCAACTATGAAGTGGAACTAAACAATAACCATTCAATTATAAACATGGTTTACATATGCAATTAAGGTTCAACACATAACTCATGTGTAACACCCACATCCAAGCATCATGAATGATAGATTATAGCCTGATTTGAGAGAATAAGACAAGGGAAATGCATTCATACCATGATTGGGGCATAAGAAAGAAAAATAAGAAATTTTAAAACACATTAGGTCATTAGGGATGCATCAAATGTCACAAGTATCATCATAGTACAATGGGGATGTACCTTTAGCATTTATGTCACTAAGCATCACAAGATTAGTGCTTTCAGCTATATTTTTTTGATAACGGGGCCGATCCTACTCATTACTCCTCATAATCAGAAAGTATATAGATCAGAAGAGATTGAGGGATATCCCCAACCTCATTAGTGTACATGAAGTTTCCATCATTCACAAGCTTGCTACTTCATGTGCCACCATATTACAGGATCAACAAACATGCATAAAAGAAATAGAAGTAAAATCAACAATAAGGGCTCTAATGTCCTCGACGATCAGACCAAGTTGGTCCATCCTCTCATTCAGTTTAGTCAATGCCACAATGACCATGATCGAGTCGGACTCGACCTCCACCGAAGTCCACCCTTGCTGATGCGCAAGTTCGACGCCATCCAAAATAGCTACCGCCTTGTAGATGTCCACACTCCACTCTCCCTACAGTCGGCATCCATGAATAGTTGTTGCCCGCCCCAGATGGTCACGTCCCTTAGTGCCCATGCCCGTCCTTGTGCCAATCTTCACGGCTACATTGGTATTTATTTTCATTGTCCCCATCCCCAGCCTCTTCCATCACTTAACAACAATGGTACTCTATGGCTGTTGTTGTCCCAGTGGCAGTGACCATGCATTCCATGCGTTAAGGATGTGTGGTTGTGCTACCCTGGTAAAGAAAGATAGACATCTCCCATCATTCTAGAACACTTTATGATTTCTATATGTCCACAACCCCCACATGTTGGCAACTGTATTCGAAAACTCCTGCTGATCTAACCCGTCATGTAGCTCCAAATGTGTCTGCCTAGGCAATTGGATATGAGCCGATGCAATAATAATAGCCGTAGGTGTCAAGCTCCACAGTTTCCTAGCTTCTACATAGCAAAAGAGCATATGTTGGACCGTCTCCTTCTCCTCATGACACAAAGGACAAATTCCATCCACATGGCAGTGTCTGTCAAACAATCTACCCATAGTAGCCATGCCATCTATAGCAACCCACCATAAGAAATGTGCTACTTTCGACAACCAAGAAAGGTCCCAAACAACCTTCTAGATCTACTAAGAAGTCTCCCGTCTGGATTCAATAAATTCCCTCTTCCCCAATAGCCCCAACCAATATACCGATCTGGTAGTAAAATTTCCTCTTCTATTCGGCCACCAATATAAGATATCCTCTGGAAGTCTGGTGCTAATAGGAGTGATCGCAATCAGCCCACACACCTCCGTAGGAAAAAACTAATGTACCATCTCCATATTCCACCCCAATGTGTGTGGATCTATCAAGTCACTGACCATAGAAGGTTGTCATATAGACGTGTCCTTCACTGCTGCCATCTCTCCATGGTAGTCATGTATCCAGATGTCCTCCAAAATTCCAGTGCTCTCTCCATTCCCCACTCTCCATTTTGTTCCTTCAAGAACCACAACTTTTGACGCCCAGAGACTTCTCCAAGTGTAACTAGGATTGTACCCCCTAGATGCTTCTAGAATAGAAGTGGAAGGGAAGTACCTCTCCTTGAGTACCTTGTATGCCAATGATGATTTTTTGGTCAAAAACCTCCACCCCTGTTTAGCCAAAAGTTCTTGGTTAAAAGCATGCATGTTTCTAAAACCAAGCCCACCTTCGTTTTTTGGCTTGTACAAAGATGCCCAACACTACCATGATATCTTCTGCTCATTATCTTTAGCTCCCCACCAGAATCTAGCAATATAGCTCTGAATCTCATCAAGTGTTTTTGTCAGTATCTAAAAAACACTCATGATATAGGAAGGAATCGCCTGCACAATGGACTTTATCAAAACTTCCTTGCTCAACTTAGATAGCAATTTTTCTTTCTAGCCATGTAGCTTCTTCCAGATCCTATCTTTGATGAAGTGAAACACCTGCTTCTTCGACCTCCCAATGAACGTGGGAAGCTCCAAATATTTTGCATGTCTATCAACTTCTTGAACACCCAACTAATTTTTAATGGCCTCCCTTGTGTCTTGTGGCACTCCCTTACGAAAAGCACCCTCAATCTTCAGAAGATTATTTTTTTGACCCGACACCTACTCATACTGGCTAATTATATTAGCTACATTCAAGTATTTGTGACGAGATGCTCTAGTAAAGAGAATGATGTCATCTACAAAGAAGAGATGTGAAATGCACGGGGCATGCCTTCTCACCTTAATCCCATGGATCAAGTTGACATTAGCAGCATGCAAAAGGGAAGTAGAGAAAGCTTCAGCACAAAGAATAAATAAGTAGGGAGAAAGAGGGTCACCCTGTCACAATCTGCGGAAATGCTTGAAGCTTCGGGTTGGTCACCATTACTGGCAAAAGAATGTTCCACATACGATACACATTACCAAATTTTCTACCTCCATCTACTCCCAAATTCCATCTTTTGTTTTACAAAGTCCAAAAAATTCGACTCCACCCTGTCATAAGCCTTGGACATGTCAAGTTTCAACACCAGAAAGCCCTTTTTATTTTTTCCTTCACTCTTCATCTTGTGAAAAAGTTCATACGCAACAAGCGCATTATATGTAATCATCCTACCAGGAATAAAGACACTTTGATTCTCAGAAGTGATCCTGTCCATGAACGATTTGAGTCTATTGGCCATAACTTTTGATGTAATTTGTAGATTACATTACACAAGCTAACAGGCCTAAAGTCAGACATCTGGATGGGTGTCTCCACATTTGGTATCATCACCACTAGCATGGAATTCACAGGACTAATATCCACATTCCCTTTCCACCACCCTTTAATATAGCTAGAGATATCCTTTCCAACAATGTCCTAGAATTTTTGATAAAACATGGGCTTCATCCCATTTGAGCCCGGTGCCTTAGTTGGGTGCATTTGTTTAAGAGCAGTAAGAATTTCCGCATCAGTAATATCACTTTCCAGAAAGCCATTCATATTATCATCCACCACAGCAGTCACACCCTTTGTTGCCTCCTCAAACTCCACTAGATTGCTACTAGAGAATAATATTTTAAGTCACATTTATAGACCTATTTCATATGTGTTTTATGCTTTAATTAGTCATTTTCATGGTTAATATCGCATCATTCATCTATTTTTCTCTTTGCTACTATTTTATGTCAAATACCCTTTATTTCATCATTTTGAGCATTAATTGTCAAAATATTATTATTTGTGTGAATTTATGTGATCTTGTGTTTGAATTTCAGGACAAACGAGTATTTGCTTCCGTCGATACTATCGACGGAAGTCGATACCATCGACATGATCACAGGTTGCCATCTGAAAGGAGCAGCAAAGTGTCGATACTATCGACAGGGATGTCGATGGTATCGAGTCACCTTTAGGTTGCTGGCGAAGAAGCAGTCGATAGTATCGACCCCAAGTCGATACCATCGACGCATGGAGGCTACAACGACACAAAAGGACCTCGTCGATGGTATCGAGACTACATCAGACACTCGGACGAAAAGAAAGAAGGGCTGCCGCTACCACACTGGGTCGATACCATCGACCCGTGTCGATGGTATTGACACCGTCAGATATGCATTTGATTCAGATTGTTCCCAATCGAACAGCCGTGGTTAATTAGCAACCTAATGAGGGTATTAAACCTGAGGACGGCCGCCGAGTCCAGGGGGCATCTCAGTTTAGCCATTGCACAAGTGCCGAGGAGCGGTAGAGAGGAGAACGGAGGCTAGAAGCTCATACTTGTTGATTCGGAGGCCGAAGGAGACAGAATCCACCACCGAGAGGCGGTAGAGCACGCATTCTACACCAAGGATCAACTGGTTCTTCTCCGTTCAGGGGTTTTCCCTCTCATTCCATGTTTTTCACATGTTTTCCCCTATTTCTACCATGTACTTGTGTGAGATGAACATGCAGGGCTAATCCCCTTCGTCTTTAGGACCGGGAGTAGCTCGGGGATTCATTGTATGACAGTTTTATAATAGTAATTCATATTTTATCTCTTAAATATGTGGTATAGCTTTGTTTTCTCCATATATTGTTATGCTTGATCACCATAATAATAACCTAATGCCTTTAATCACTTTGAAAGAAGGATTAACGGATGAAAAGAGACGAAATCTACATTAATCGATAAATCCCTTGACCAAGGTGATGTAAAATTAATGGTGGATACTAAGGGATCGTTCATAATGCACCTAGTTTAGGGTATAGGTTACTACGATGGTGGAACCGACCTAAACCTAGGCAGTGAATTGCACCATGACAGTGGGTAATTCTGTTTTCAGGCCACTACCCGAATAGAGAGATAAAATTGAGGCATTATATAAAATCTAATACAATGAAAACCCACGGTGAAACCACAATCCTAAAGATACCCTTTTGAATTGATTAAATTAACATTTAATAGACCGTTTGTTTTATTTTTCTTTTTATTTTCTTTTAATTTTAACAACAACCCTCAATTTGTTATTCAGCTTAGCTGATCGCAAATAGTTAGTAGGAGCCTCCAACAATTCCGAGTATCCCTGTGTTCGACTCGAGCCTCACAAAGGCCTATACTACTCGACGCGTTCACTTGCGTTTTAGCGCACAGTAAAATTGCGTCAAGTTTTTGGCGCCATTGTCGGGGAAACGGTGAATTTTAGTACTACGAGTGCTGCGAGCGGCCACACTAGGCCACTTTTAATTCCTGTAATTTTTTTTTTCATCTTTTGAACTGAATTGCAAATCTTATTCATTGTTTTAATTATTAGTACCAATTCATACACTACCATTTGAAATTTCAGGTACTAGCAAAGTAATAATGGGTGACGGAGCAGAAAATGAGGAGCAGACGATCTGGGAAAGGATTAAGGCTTCTTCTTCGGCGCAAAAGGGGCCAATCAAGAAACAAGCTATCAACATACCCAGTTACAAGATTGATCCAGGGCTTATTCAGTTGGTCAAATCGCAGGCTTTCCATGGACTTAAAAATGAGGATCCGGTGACCCGCATCAGCACGTTCATGGAAAATTGTGATATGATAAAGATTGACAGGTTCCCGCAAGAGACACTCTACCTGAAACTTTTTCCCAGTTCTTTAGCGGGCAATGTTTGGGAATGGCTGCACAATCTGGATGATGAGTATATTGAATCTTGGGATCACATGGTTGAGGTGTTCTTTGAGAGGTTCTTCTAACCTGAAAAGACAAACAATCTAGTGAGGAAGATACACAACTTTAGCCAGTGAGCTGGTGAAACATACTCTGAAACTTGGGAGCGCTTCCAGATCATGCTGAGGAAGTGTCCACATCACGGCTTAGACAAGGAGAAGCAAGCTAAAATTTTCTACTTCGCCCTAAATGAACATGATAGGAGCAATTTGGACTCAGCAGGTTCTGGTTTCTTTTTGAACAACATAGGCACAAGGTGTTGGGAGATTCTAAGGAACATGTCCAAAAAGCAGTCTTGGGGTGAAAGAGATGCACCCGAGCAGGTTGGCATTACACATGAAGCAAGGGCCATCAAAGCGCTAAATGACAAGTTGGATATTATAGCCAAGAAGCTCTTAGAGAAAGAGGACAATGGGTCTGATGATGAAGCACATGCAAAGTATATGCATCAACAGGGATATAGAAATAACAATTATGATTGGAGGAAGGAACACAATTTTCAGAAGCTGCAGCCTAGCCTAGAGGAAAAGAACAATGAGTTGCTTAGTCAAGTGGTGCAACAAAATCAAGAGATGATGAGTATGTTCGCCAAACAGTTATAGTCCCGGGGTGAGATTTTGAATCAATTTGGGCAGATGTTGCAAAGTCGTGGAGCACAGATGAGGACACTAGAGACGACGGTGACTCAAATTTCCAATGAGGTGGCGGCCATGAAGAATACAAATCAACAAAGACAGGCTGGGAATGCAGAGGCTATTCAAGCACATCATCAAGTGAAATATATATTTGTGATTTCTGAGGCAGAGCCTCCGGTGGTGGAGGTCCAAGACAAAAGCAAAATTATTTTTGATACGGAGGCTACACCAAGAATACTGTATCCTTGCAGTCATTATGGACTACTAGGCAGATGTTGTCCATTCAGAAAAATCTGCCAAGAGCACATTGCGCCCGTGCCCGCACCTAGGCAAGAGGAGCAGGTGAAGGCCATGTGTCATGGTGAAGCTGCAGTCACTGAGAGAGGGGAGCAGCCACAAGTCATTCCATCCACAGATGATGTGTCAAATCCTATCCTAGAAGGTGGCGTTGAAGCAAGCTTAGGGGAGGAGACCCCTAAAGTTCCATATGTGCCACCACACAAGCGAGCGAAGGACCCAAACATGCCTTTCCCGGATAGTCTGAGGCTGAAGAAAGAGCATAGGCCCTACAAGAAATTCTTGGAGATGTTTAGGAAGCTCCATATTAATATTCCGTTAGTGGAAATGATAGAACAGATTCCAGCATATGGAAGGTTTATCAAGGACATAATCACCAAGAAAAGACGGATAAAAGACACTGACATTTGTGTTGTTGATGAAAAAGTGAGTTCTATAATCCAAGGACGGCTACCAAGGAAGAGGAAAGATCCAGGATGTTTCTACATCCCATGTTCCATAGGCGACCAACATTTTCCACAAGCACAGTGTGACTCAGGGGCAAGCATTAATCTTATGCCACTTGCCACTTTTCAAAAGCTGGGATTGAAGAAGCCAACACAAACTTCTATGACAATTGAGTTGGCGGATGGATCCATTGTGAAGCCACAAGGTATATGCGAGGATGTGCTAGTCAAGGTCGACAAATTTATCTTCCCTGTTGACTTTGTGGTCATGGAGATGCATGAGTTGGAAGGAGGTGAGATGCTATTGGGAAGGTCGTTCCAAGCTACGACTGATGTAATCGCTGCCATTGGGTGAGGTTACTTGACACTTGGGATTGGTGATGATAGAGTTAAATTCAAATTACCACATGACTCATTGGAGACATCTCTTGACAACCCAGGTTAAAGGTATCTTTATGTCAAGCCTAGGACATTAAACAAGGGTGCTTTTTGGGAGGCAACCCAACTTTCGATTCATTTTTATGTTTGGTTATGTTCTTTTATGTTTATGTACTTAGTTTTTGCTTAGGTTTTGATAATTTTTGTAAAAGTGGTACCCTAACTCTTGTTTTGAAGTGTGCAGAATGTTAAGGTCGATACTATCGACACCCATGTCGATAGTATCAAGTTTGGAGAAGTAAACGCTGAAGAAAAGTCGATACCATCGACCCTAGGGTCGATAGCATCGAGATTCCTGAAGATTTACAGAAAAATTGGTGCCAGTAAAGTCGATACCATCGACCCTAGGGTCGATAGTATCGACACTTTTGAGTTCCCAGGCTTTTAGATGCGTCGATTTAGCAAAATTGCTGAGTCTGGGTCGATACCATCGACCTTGGTCGATAGTATCGACACCTGCAGGACAGCTACATAAAATAGGCCGTAAAAGGTATCGAAATGAGATTTTTTTGAACCGTTTTTTGCAGAGGAAAGATGGATGAAGCAAGTCACGTCTTAGAACCACTAAGACACAAAAATGGGCCACAAAAAGGAGGGAGATAGCAAGCATCACTTGGTCCACTTGAGCATCTAACCATCCTTCACCACACTTCAAAGTGAATGGTACCGTTGTTCCACCTCTTAAGTGAGAATGTTGACTATGAGGCAATAGTCTTATTCAAGCTTAGGGGGGTGTTGGAGCAACCCTTTATCTTAGTTTTTACTTACTTATTCATGTTGCTTTTATTTTTGAAATATTAGTTGTTTTTATTCCTAGGTTTACTGCTTTTGTAGGATCCACATCTATCTAGTGTAATATGTGGAGCAATAAATGCATGGTTTCAATTGCAAGTTTTACTCTTGGGTTGTGTGCACATAAAAAATGAGCATTTTGAGAAATTTTTAAGCTTATTCTTGTTAGTAATTGAGTTGCATAACTGAGGAAGTGCTTGGGTGAGTTAGCTTCAGGACATGGGGACATGAATGATCATCTTTATTGTCTAAGGAAAAGTGATTGACAAGGATGTTTGAGCCCAAACCGACCAAATGCTAACGTGACCTTAGACTAAAGTTTAAGAGAGAAATCCTTCAGTTACCCTATACACAGGTCTTTAGAGAGGGACATATGATATTTTCGGAAGGTTCTGTCAATTAGTCTTGTGATCTGATCCACCGCAATTTCATTCACACTCCACCATAAGAAATGGGAGCACATTATTGTCTTTCACTTTTTGATTGCATCTCATGTAGATAGGTCTTGCATTATATATATTTTCACATATTTGTTTTGCATGAAAATGAAAAAGAAAGGATAGAGTAGTTATACATGCACATTATCCTTAGGTGCATGTCATTTAATTGCATAACTATCAGTATGTAGTTGCATTTGCATCTTTTGAGCATATTGTACACCATGTATCTTATGTTACTCTGAAAACATTAAAGGTGGTGAGCTTGATCCATACCCTCCAAATAGAATGCTTCAAATGTATAATTTATGTAACAAGAAGTGAGCCCGACAAATAATTCATTGTCATCTATGAAAATAAGGGCTTGAAAAAAATTTTTGAAGAAAAATTGAAAAAAAAGAGAAGAAAAAGAAGAAGAAAAAAAAAGAATTGAGAAGTAATAAAGAAGAAGAGGGAGAAAGGAACATGTTCTCACCTGAGAACTAAGAAGAATAAGCACATGGTGTAGTTTTCTTAGATATTCCATCTCACCTTGAGACGGGATGTAGTGCATGCATCATTCCACAAAAATGTAGCATTAGGACATTTTCACTTGCATTTTGCATCATGATAGGTCATTAATTTTTGTATTGCATGATTGACTATTATGTGCTTCCATCTCTTCTACAACCACCTATCCCATCCACCCGTTGCTCTAATCGGTAGGCCACCCATGATATTCTCCTCAATCATCAATATCAGGAGATCTGCTTCCATTTAGATGGTAGTTAGGAAATGAGAAACGTAGATAGGAGATCACAAGATGCATCAAGTATGGACCAAATGAGTTTATCATATTAACTGCTTTAATTGATAGTGTTTCACTGATTGAGGGACAGACATCTTTTACATAGGTCTTTGGTCGCCTGGATGGCAGTTAGTGTTCAGTGGTCAATGAGGGCTGGTTTGTGGAAAGAAAGTGGGGATGATGTAGATTCATTTCATGTATTTATGTCCTGTTTCTGACTTATCTCAACCAGATCCAAAGTTTTGTTGCTCGAGGACGAGCAAGGTTTAAGCTTAGGGGAGTTTGATGCATGGGTTTTGAGTCACTTTTATAGGCTTATTTTATATCTGTTTTATGCATGTATTTGTCATTTTCTTGATTATATTTGCATAATTCACTATAGTTGGCCTTTAAACTCTTTTTTCATCAAATTATACTTCTTTTATCATATTTATATGATTTTATATAATCCCCGGACTTATACACATGTTTCGGCACTTTTTCAGGCACTTTTGCATTGTCCAGAGTCGATACTATCGACCCTGGTGTTGATAGTATCGACATTTTATCAGAAAGCAACCCCAAAACGTGATTTTGGAAGGAAAAACATGTATCATGGTCGATACCATCGACCTTGGGTCGATACTATCGACAGCGTCGGGATCTGGTGATTTTCAGCACTAAAACCGAGCGTTTTAATCCGACGGTTGAGCTTTTTCGGAGCCGTAAAGTGGTCCTATGACCTAAGAAGAGCACGGACGGCCCGGGGGGGATCTCATATTGTGTTGCAAAACATACAAGAAGGAGGGAGAGAGAGAGGAGACGAGAGACGAAGGCCGTCAACCGAGCGATCCGGGCACCTCCGACGGGCAATTTTACTGTCGGAAGACTGCAAAACGCAAGTTTCTCGAGGAGGATCTCCAGGAACACCTTTGTATCAAGGGTTACACGAGTTTGCTCCATGTTTCCCATGTTTTTCTTCTCTACTCCTATGTATTTTCTATTGTCAACCATGCGGGGCTAATCCCCTTAATCTTTAGGACCGGGAGTAGCCCGAGGAAGCATTGTATGACGTTTTTATCATAGTAATTCATAATTTGTCTCCTAAATCTGTGGTATGATTTTGTTTTCTCAATTATATTGTTATGCTTAATCAACATAATGATAATCTAATACCTTTAATTACTTTGAAAGAAGAATTAACAGTTGAAAAGAGACAAAATTCACATTAATTAACAAATCCCTTGAACAAGGTGATGTACGGTTAATGGTGGAAACCCAGAGGTCGATTCTAATGCACCTAGTTTAGGGTATAGGTTACTACGACGGTGGAACCGACCTAGACTTAGGTAGTGAATTGTACCACGACAGTGGACAATTCTGACTACAGGCCACTACCCGAATTGAGAGATGAACTTGAGTAGCTATATGGAAATTCATACAATGAAAACCCGCGGTGAAACTGCAATCCTAAAGATCTCCATTTGAATTGATTAAACTAAACATTTAATCGATTGCTTTGTTTTATTTTATTTTCTTTTATTTTACAACAACTCTCAAACTCTTTTAATCGGTTTAGCTGATCGCAACCAGTTAGTAGTAGTCTACTA
This sequence comes from Alisma plantago-aquatica, assembly GCA_963693085.1. Lineage (NCBI taxonomy): Eukaryota > Viridiplantae > Streptophyta > Magnoliopsida > Alismatales > Alismataceae > Alisma > Alisma plantago-aquatica. Next base: position 115,660,366 of record OY856410.1, on the reverse strand, counting down.
AAATTCACATTTCCCTAAGTTCGACTCGGGCCTCACAAGGCCTATATTACATTGATACGTATATATGTGTTTGCACGCACGGTTTACACGTGTCAAGTTTTTGGCGCCGTTGCCGGGGATACGGCGAATTGTTGGCACTTTGAGTGCTACGAGCGGCCACTCTAGGCCACAAATTTTTTTTAATTTTGAAACAACTTCAAATATTTTCTTTCTATTGTTCGTTAATTTTTATACTCGTCAAAGCACTGTACTGAACTAAAATTTCCTATTTCAGGTACGTTGCATGGTGCAGACGCGTAGTACTGACTACGCGAATCCTGCACCCGAGGTTCCGCTGCCGGGACCTGAGAATGAGGATTATCACGAGCAAGAGCAACAAGAAGAGGTAGCTTCCGAACTTGAATAGGAAGAGATGGCTGAGCCACAGACTATATGGGAGAAGATCAAGGCTTCTTCCTCATTAGCTTCCAAAGGGCCTATAAAGAAGTAGGCAATCAACATACCTACATATAAGATTGATCCGGCGTTGATAAATCTGGTGAAGTCGAATTCTTTTCATGGGCTTAAGAATGAGGATCCTGTCGCTCACATCAGCTAGTTTGTTGAGAATTGTGACATGGTAAAAATTGATAGGTTTCCACAGGATGCACTGTATCTCAAGCTTTTCCCGAGTTCATTGGCGGGAGCGGCACGAGAGTGGTTACATAATTTAGATGATGAGTTCGTGGAGTCCTCGGACCATATGGTGGAGGTCTTCTTTGAGAGGTTCTTCCCTCCTGAGAAGACTAATGACATGATCCGGAAGATTCATAATTTTACCCAACAGGCCGGTGAGACACATTCTGAGACTTGGGAGAGATTTCAGGTCATGCTGAGGAGGTGCCCGCATCACGGGCTAGATAAAGAGACACAGGTGAAGATCTTCTATTTTGCTCTCTCTGAGCACGATAGGAGTAATCTGGATTCCGCTGGGTCAGGATTTTTTCTGAACAATACAAACACCAGATGTTGGGAGATACTGTAGAATATGGCTAGAAAGCAGTCATGGGGTGAGAGAGAAAGAGGCCCGGTAGAGCAAGTTTAAGTAGCAGGTGAGTCCAAAGCAATGAAAGAGCTGAATGAGAAGATGGATCTTCTCGCAAAGAAGCTACTGGAAAAGGAGGATAATGAGTCTGGGGATGAGGCTCAAGTCAAATACATGAGACAACAACAAGGTTATAGGAACAACGATTATTCATGGAGAAAAGACAAAAAGTTCTCGTGGAAGGATCCAAACAATTTTCTATAGGATCCGGATGCCAATCCCTCACCAGTCGCAGAAGACAAGAGCACGGAGCTGCTCAATTAGGTTATAAAGCAAAATCAAGAGCTAATGAATACATTTGGCCAGCAAATCAAGCAGCAAGGAGAGTACATGAATCAATTCGGGCAAACATTGCAGAGCCATGGGGCCCAAATGAGGACCATTGAGACATCCATGGCACAAATGGCAGCCGAGATTGCCAGTTTGAAGAAACTGGCACATCCAGGTTTTTCGGGGAATACCAATGTTCCCGGGGGAAACCAACAGGCAAAGGCTAATCTGCTTAGAAGCAGCAAGAAAGTGTTGAATCCAAGAGCTGAGGAAACAAGCACACCACAAGCTGAAGTAGAAGTTGAAACCACTGAGAAGCAGCCTGCACCAGTCACAGGGCAGGTTGAGGACATAGCCGTGGATGATACTAAAGAACAGGTTGCAGAGGAGGAACCTCAGAAAAAGACACCTTATGTGCCACCTCATCAAAGGGCACAAGCTGTTCCGGTCCCGTATCCAAACAGTGCCAAGGCAAGGAAGGCAGATGCGCAGTTCAAGAAGTTCTTGGACAGTTTTAGGAAGCTTTCAGTCAATATCCCTTTATTGGAAGCCATTGAGCAAATTCCTTCATACGGGAAGTTTCTAAAGGACGTCATTACTAAGAAGAGGAAAATCCCAGATACAGAGGTCGTCGTGCTAAAGGAGCAAGTGAGTGCCTTCATCATGGGCACTTTGCCGCCAAAGAGGCAAGATCCAGGGTGCTTTAACATTTCTTGTTATATTGGGAAGGTTAAATTCGGTGAAGCGCTATGTGACTCAGGGGCAAGCATCACCCTGATGCCCATTTCAACATTTAAAAAGATGGGATTGAAGGAGTCACGACCAAGCAATATGATGATTCAATTGGCGGATAACTCTGTGGTGAAGACTTATGGAATCTGTGAAGATGTGTTAGTAAAGGTGGATAGGTTTGTCTTTCCGGCAGATTTTGTAGTCATGGAGATGCAAGATGAACATGGCAACGAGCTATTACTTGGACGGCCCTTCCAAGCTACAGCCGACATGATCTTAGAGATGGGGAGAGGTCGCTTGACCTTGGGCATAGCCGATGACCGCTATGAGATGGTCATGCCTTCTAGTACTGTGTCATCTAAAGCAAAGGAACAATGCAATATGGAAAAACATCTGGATTGTAATATTTCACTCTGCCTTGGGAAGCCATTTCTGGACATGGCTCATGTGATGAGAAAGGTAGATAATGGAACTTTGGCTGTGGATATCATGGAGCAGACCAAAGTAGTTTCTCTGTGCAAAGTTGTGGGATTCCCTAATGATGAGAATGAGGACATTCCGCTTTCTATGGAGGATGATGTGATTGTTATTTCTGTTTCTGATGCATACGCAGAATTACCGTTGGAGGCTTGCTTGTTAAATATTACACACGATTGGATGCAGAGCAAATCACTCATGGAGTGTGCTAAAATGCTTCAGATGCTTCTATGCTTCTATGCGAGGCATTATGAAGATTTAGGTGAACTTCCCCCGCCGCTTCAATCATCTCTTATAAGCCCGCCAGATCTGGAATTAAAGTTGCTGCCCCCGCATTTCAAATATGTCTTTCTAGCTGAGGAAGATAAGTTACCAGTGATCATCTCTGCTTATTTGAGTACGGATGAGGAGGAACAATTGTTGATAGTGTTGAAGAACCACCGGGGAGCTTTTGGGTGGTCCGTTGCAGATATTAAGGGGATTTCCCCTGCTCTATGTCAGCACAAGATTCGGCTCGAGGAGGGAGCCAAGCCCGTTATTCAACCTCAACGACGTCTCAATCCAAGCATGATGGAGGTTGTGAAGAAGGAGGTCATTAAGCTTCTTGCTGCAGGTATCATTTATGCAATATCAGACTCGACATGGGTGAGTCCCACACAGGTAGTCCCTAAGAAGGGGGGAATTACTGTCACCCAAAATACTTTAAATGAACCTGTCACCACCCGATTGGTAACTGGGTGGCGAGTGTGTATTGATTACCGCCGTCGGAATGCCGCCACGCTAAAGGATCACTTTCCTTTACCTTTCATTGATCAAATTTTGGAGCGTCTTGCCGGCCGATCGCATTTCTGTTTTCTAGACGGGTACTCGGGGTACAACCAGATCTCGATTGATTCTTTGGATCAAGAGAAATCTACTTTCACTTGTCCATATGGGACTTTCGCGTACCGTTGAATGCCTTTTGGTTTATGCAATGCACCTGCAACGTTTCAACGTTGTATGCTCGCCATATTTTCTGACCTGGTAGAGCGTTGTATGGTGCATCGTTTGATGAATGTCTCTATAATCTGGACAAAGTTTTACAGCGTTGTGAGGACACACATTTGGTCCTCAACTGGGAGAAATGGGACATGATGGTGACTGAGGGGATAGTGCTAGGACACAAGGTGTCTAGCAAAGGTTTAGAGGTGGATCCGGTCAAAATTGAGGTCATTTCCAAGTTGCCCCCACCAAATTCTGTTAAAGGGGTAAGAAGTTTCCTAGGACATGTCGGGTTCTATCGGCGATTTATAAAAGATTTTTCTAAAATCACAAAACCTCTATCCGAACTTTTAGAGAAAGATGTTGTATTTGATTTCAATGATAAGTGTTTACATGCGTTCGACGTTTTAAAAGAAAAACTGATTTCTGCACCGGTTTTTCAAACGCCGGATTGGACGAAACCGTTCGAACTAATGTGTGACGCTTCGGACTTTGCGGTAGGAGCTGTGTTGGGACAGCGGGTGGAAAATAAACCCGCCGTGATTTTTTATGCTTCAAAGACTTTGAATGATGCCCAACTCAATTATACAACTACTGAGAAAGAATTACTCGCCGTTGTGTTTGCTTTTGAAAAATTCCGGCAGTATTTAGTTGGATCTAAAGTAGTTGTATGGACTGACCATGCTGCAATTAAATACTTAATGGAGAAAAAAGACGCAAAGCCTAGACTTATTAGGTGTATTTTGCTCTTACAAGAATTTGACATCGAAATCAAGGATAAATCTGGGATTGAAAACATTGTTGCTGATCATTTGTCTAGGTTAGAAAGGGTGGATGAAAAAGATTTATATATACCCTTAACCGAGACGTTTCCGGATGAACAGATTTTGAAAATTACTTCTAAGGATCCTTGGTTCACTGAGATTGTAAACTATTTGACTTGCGGGATCATCCCGGAAGATTGGTCATATCAGGAGAAGAAAAGATTTTTCCATTCGTTGAGATATTATTTTTGGGATGATCCAATTCTTCTTAAGCAATGCAGGGATGGTATCCTATGCAGGTGTGTGCTTGAGCTGGAGTACGAGAGCATTCTCTGTCATTGCCACGCATCACCTACGGGAGGACACCATGCCAGCTCGCGCACGACAGCTAAGGTTTTGGAAAGCGGCCTTTATTGGCCAACTTTGTTTCGAGATGCCTATGAGTTTGTGAGGCAATGTAATTCTTGCCAACGAGCAGGTAATATCTCAAAGAGACAGGAGATGCCCCTGAATGTGTTTTAGGAAGTGGAGGTATTTGATTTGTGGGGTATAGATTTCATGGGACCCTTTGTGTCCTCAAACTGCAATTTATATATTTTGTTAACAGTTGATTATGTGTCGAAGTGGGTGGAAGCAATACCCACAAGGACTAATGATTCCACTGTAGTGTGTAGGTTCGTGAAAGAAAACATTTTCTGCAGGTTTGGGGTACCCCGAATGATAATCAGTGATGGGGGTACGCATTTTAGGAATCAGAAGTTCTCGACTTTATTAAAGAAATATGGGGTCAAGCACAACATAGGTACCCCATATCACCCGCAAACCCAAGGGTAGGTGGAAGTCTCCAATCGTGAAATTAAGAAAATTTTAGAGCGTACAGTGGCGTCCACGAGGAAGAACTGGAGTGCCCTATTACCGGATGCATTGTGGGCTTACAAGACGGCTTAAAAAACACCTATAGGCACCACGCCTTTTAGGTTGGCGTATGGTCGGGCTTGTCACCTACCGGTAGAGCTGTAGCACAAGGCCCATTGGGCACTTAGAAGGCTCAATTTGAGTTATGATGGAGCGGGGAGAAAGAGAATGCTTGAATTGAATGAGCTGGATGAGCTGCGGATGACGGCATATGAGAATGAACGGATATACAAAGAGTGCACAAAGCTGATCCACGATCGCCACATCCAGTTGCGCACGTTCAAGAAAGGAGATAGTGTTTTGTTGTTCAATTCACGACTCAAGTTGCATCCCGGGAAGCTCAAATCCCAGTGGAGTGGACCGTTCGTGGTAGAAGAGGTCAAACCACACGGCGCGATCTTAGTGCGTGATGGTGATACCCCGTTTTTAGTGAATGGACAAAGATTGAAGCTCTACTTTGGTGAAAATTACAAGAGGAAGGTGAATGAGGTCAAACTCATTTCACTTTCGGATGAATGAGGTGCCTGAAAGCCGTCTAGCCTAAGACGTTAAATAAGGGCGCTTGTTGGGAGGCAACCCAACCATCGGTACATTAGGATAGTTCATGTACAATCGTAGGTTGATTTGTTTTAGTTCAATTTTTGTGTAAAAAAGATATCGTGATCGGTTTGTTATTTGTGCAGGCTGAGGCAGAGTCGATACCATTGACACAAAAGTCGATGGTATCGACCAGGGTACAGGTTGACAACTGTAGATTTTGTTCTGCGTCGATACCATCGACGGCCTCGTCGATGGTATCGACCTACCAATAGGCAGGTTGCGAAAATAAGGTCGATGGTATCGAGACGTCTGTCGATACCATCAAGATCTCTGGAGATATTCAGACGACATCGTCTTAGAGATGTCGATACCATTGATGGGTGTGTCGATGGTATCGACACTTCCAGGGAAGAAAGGCGGCGGCCGGGCCTCGCGTGGATTTACCCTAATCACCAGGTCGATACTATCGACACCCGTCGATGGTATCGACCGTCCACGTCACCGATCTGAGCGAGAAGATCAACGGTGATCGCGACATCAAGACAGTCAATCCGGGTGCGACGTCGATACCATCGACTCGCGTCGATGGTATCGACACGTCACCGATCCGGGTTTCAAGATCCAACCATCGACGACTGTCGATACCAGTGAGGGGGCAGATAGCATCGACAAGTGTCGATACCATCGACCCGCATCGATGGTATTGACGGGCTAACAGTGGCGCCGGCCAGTCTATTTAAGGGGATTCACTACGTCAGTTGACGTCACACCTTCAGAGCGATCTCCTCCCTTTGCGCCGAGCACTCCACCGAGCCGTCTAAGGTTGAAGAACAGCATCACCGAGCGACGATCTTCACCGAGCGGAGAATCAACTCTCCAATCTTCTCTGAGCTCACTTTCTGATCCCCCTTCTTCCTCGCAACAATGGTGCATGTGGCTGGAGCTTCTTCTTCGTGCGCGTCTCCAATGGATATCCCGGAATTCGTGCTACCACCGCCAGTGTCGGTGTCACGTCCTCGACTTATCCATCCTTCCTCAGAGGTTCGAAAGATCTACGAGGAGATCATGAGGAGGAAGATAGAGCCTACCCGGTATGTGGACCGGGAGATGATACGGGATCTCGGATTCAAGGCCAACTTGGCCTATGTTTTGCATGGGCAGGCCCGCACCGGGAGATGATACGGGATCTCGGATTCGAGGCCAACTTGGCCTATGTTTTGCATGGGCAGGCCCGCCACACACCAATAAGGCCTAGTGAGCTGGAATTTAACCAAGATTGTCAGCTGTTCTTCAACGACTGGCCGACGTACAAAGAGTTGGTATCCGAGTTCATGGCGTCGTTGGACGTCTGCGTCGTGCCTAACGACATAGTAGCTACCGATCGTGAGTGGATCCAGGGCCGGGTGTCCTTCCGGCTGTACAACCACGACTACACCCTCACGCTCAAGCAGTTCAACAGGATTTTCAACTGGAACCATTCGCAGCACGACTACCGGTGGCCGAACAACTGTGCCGACTACGACGCAATCTTCGCCGAGCTGGTGACGGTGCCGCAAGGAAAGTCGGTGAGCTACCACAATGCTGCGATAGCCGATTTCGAGCACCCTTTCGTCCGGATCTTGCACCGGATGCTCAGTTCCACAGTTTTTGCTCGGGGTGATCTGGCCCTTAGCAAATTTCAAGGGTCGGACCTTTTCTTTTTGTATAAACTCCTGAAGAAACAAGAATGCAATTGGGGTGCCTTCTTTCTGCAATGCGTTTTGGATGTGAAGAGGAGTACGAGGAAAGTGCCGATTCACTTCGATGGGCTCATCACCAAGCTGGCTTCATATCTTGTCTTGAATTTTCAAACCCTCACTCCTCTCTCTACAAGAAGCAAGGTGAACTTGCAGCATTTGCACCGGTCCAATCTGTTGCTTCTCCGAGATGGCATAGCATTCGCACACTGCCACGTAAATCAAGCATATCAGGAGTGTTCCCTTCCTAACCCCATCTTCAACATCGACGGCGCGCAGCACTTCCGATGGCCAATAATAGCCATCGCCGACTCCGATGAAGAAGACGGCGGCAACGGTGACAACGACAACGAGGCGGAGGAAGAGGAAGAAGAGGCGTTCACACCTCTTCAAGCACGAGTGGCACCCCGGAAGTGTCCTCGGATGCATCCGGGTGCATCTTCATCATCTCAGCCTACTCCGCCACCACCACAGCCCTCGCAGCCAAGTGAGGATGTCTATTCCATGCAGGGAATGTACACTATGCTGCACGATATACAGCAGTCGCAATAGCAACACATGGCAATGTATACCGGTATTCAAGACACTACGAACTGGATACTGGACAACCAAAGGGCGATGTTTGAGAATGAGCGCCTCCTCCTTGACAATCAACAACAGATACATGATCGGTTGTATCGGATGGAGATGCAGCAGGAGCCCTTTTATGACCACTATTGGAGCCAAAATTATTTTGGAGGTTATCCACAACCTCCACCCAGGGCCCAGTTTGATCCAAGCTTCCAGGGGGAGTATCTTCTTGGGACCCGACGGCTCCACAGTACCCGCCTCCACCACCACAGGAGTGATCTGGTATCACTGTTCCAATCTTTAAGTTTGTTTTTGACTATGAGGCCATAGTCGAATTCAAGCTTAGGGGGGTAGTTGGAACAGCTTTATCTTTTATTCTTTTTAGTTTTTAGCATTATTGCTTTTGTTCTTGTTATTTGTTTCTTGCAATTTTAGCTTTTGTAGGATCCACATGCTATCTAGTGTAATCGTGGATGTCATAAAGTTGTGTCATCTCATTAAGAGTGCATGGGAAAATCAAGGGAATTTTAAAAATTTTATTTTTTTGTGTTTGGAAAGCTTGTCTTGTTTAACTTTGGGCACATATCCTACGAAAATGATTGGTTTTGTCAACTTTAAAACAAAATTTCACAACTGTACTCCTAATGATTCATGAAAGTGGACGGAAATGGTTGTTTGAGCCTAAACTGACCAAATGGTAATGAGACTCTAATTGGATGTAAGAGAGAGCAACCCCTAAACTACTACACAGGTCAGTAAGGAGGGACGCATAATATCTTTCTAAGGTTCAGTCATCTAGTCTTGTGATCGTTCCACTTCATTGTTTTCATAATCCACCCAAGAATTGGAAGTAGAGTACAGTTTTAACTCTTTTTTATTACATAGCATGTAGATAGGACTTGCATTGCAATTGTCTTTACGTTCTACATAAAGAGAAAGAAAGAAAAATTAGAATAGTGATACATGAACATTACCCTTAGTTGCATGCCATGTAGTTGCATTCCTAATTTTCATGCATAAAGTACATCATGTGCCTCAATTTTCCTCCAATGGTGAATTAAATTGTTCCATACCTTCTAATTAGTGCAAATTTCTGAGTATGAAGAAAAATAAGCCCAATAAAATATTCTTTATCAATTAGGGATATAAGGGCTGGAAAAAAAAAGAAAGAGAAAAATCTGAAAAATCTGCATAATGAAAAAAAAGGAAAAGAAAAGAGTTATGTAGAAGCAACACGAATAAGAAGGAGAAAGGAACATGTTATCACTTGCATTTTAAGATAATTGAGTACATGATGTAGCTTAACTAGATATCCATCTCATTTTGAGGTGGATGGTTAGTGCATGCATCACTCCACCCAGTTTTAGGCATTAGGGCATTTTTCATGTGCATTTGCATCATTTAGGACATTTTTGTTTTGTGCATGTTGAAACTGTATCATACTTCCACTTTCTTCCATGAACCACCCATCTTCATCCACCCGTTGCTCGGCTTGGTAGGCCACCGTGAATTTCTCCTCATTAATGAATATCAGGAGAACTACTTCCATGTAGATGGTAGTTAGGGCGAGCAACGTAGTACAGGAGATCACAAGATGCACCAAGTCTGAACCGGCGAGTTTTATTATGTTAACTGCCTTATGTGATAGTGTTCATCAGTTTTGAGGTTAATTTCTTTTATTGATGATTATTGTCGCCTTCAGGGTAATTACTGTTCTGTGGTTAGAAAGGGACGTTATGTGAATGTCCGGTGGGAGTCATTGGGGTGTTAGTTGTGATGTGTTGTTCTTCAGTTGACACTAGCAATTCTATTCTAAGGATTAGTTGCTCGAGGGCGAGCAACGTTCAAGCTTAGGGGAGTTTGATGCGATGATTTTGAGTCGCATTTATAGACCTATTTCATATGTGTTTTATGCTTTAATTAGTCATTTTCATGGTTAATATTGCATAATTCATCTATTTTGGTCTTTGCTACTATTTTATGTCAAATCCCCTTTATTTCATCTTTTTGAGCATTAATTGTCAAAATATTATTATTTTTGTGAATTTATGTGATCTTGTGTTTGAATTTCAGGACAAACGAGTATTTGCTTCCATCGATACCATCGACGGAAGTCGATACCATCGACATGATCACAGGTTGCCAGCCGAAAGGAGCAGAAAAGTGTCGATACTATCGACAGGGATGTCGATGGTATCGAGTCACCTTCAGGTTGCTGGCAAAGAAGCAGTCGATAGTATCGACCCCAAGTCGATACCATCGACGCATGGAGGCTACAACAACACAAAAGGATAAAACCCTCGCTACAGGGTAGTCGATACCATCGACCCTCGTCGATGGTATCGAGACTACATCAGACACTCGGACGAAAAGAAAGAAGGGTTGTCGCTACCACACTGGGTCGATACCATCGACCCGCGTCGATGGTATCGACACCGTCAGATATGCGTTTGATTCAGATTGTTCCCAATCGAACGGTCATGGTTAATTAGCAACCTAATGAGGGAATTAAACCTGAGGACGGCCGCCGAGGCCAGGGGGCATCTCATTTTAGCCATTGCACAAGTACCGAGGAGCGGTAGAGAGGAGAACGGAGGCTAGAAGCTCATACTTGTTGATCTGGAGGTCGAAGGAGACATAATCCACCACCGATAGGCGGTAGAGCACGCATTCTACACCAAGGATCAACCGGTTCTTCTCCGTTCAGGGGTTTTCCCTCTCATTCCATGTTTTTCACATGTTTTCCCCTATTTCTACCATGTACTTGTGTGAGATGAACATGCGGTGTTATCAACTTTCAAAATTTAGTGATATTCAAATTTCCCATGCATAAGCTACCCATAATTGAGACATCATGTGGCAAAAGGTCACTAGAAAGGACCATATGAGGGGATGAGAAGACTACCTAATCTTCATCTACATGGGTGGCTTAGGTAGTCCTTAGAGAAGAGATGAGATGCTAGAGGACTCTCTAGGGTTTCACAAGAAAACCTTTAGGTCCAATTCTGGATCAATTAAGGCCAGGTAGAGCGGGAGATCTCAACCACCGTGAAAATAGATAGGAGAAATTATGTCAAGACCCCGAGCCTAGACACCTCAATTTTCACCATTATGGACTTTAGGGTTTCTTGGGTGTAAGAGACTTGAGAAATTATTTACTTAAAGTATATGGGAGCGTGTAAGCTCTGATACCAACTATCATGGAACCATTCTTACCCCAATCCCAATCCTACTGCCTAGACAATATTAAGAGGATTGAACTGCCCGTTCCTGAGTGGTCTGATAGGATCTAACACACTGGCATATACAATAAGAAATAATAACCCAAAAACGGGATATATAAAGAACAAACTAACCCAATATGGAGAGTTTTCTACTATATCCTTGTCATGAGAGTATGTAAAGTGTGGAAGAGACCTTATTCAGTATTCCATTTGTATTTCCTAAAATCAAGAAAATTGAGACACAATCATGCAATTGCACGGTATGCTATCAAAATCAAGTAAAACAATTTATAAGAAAATAAGTGTACTTGGCAGGACTTATATTTCGAAAGTATAACAAGCAATTTGCAAGAACCAAAAGTTATTCGACAAGTTTTTCAAATGATTTGATTTTTATTATGAGTTCCTATTATGCTGTAATTTGAGAAGCATGCTTATATATTTTTGTGTGACTTTATCGCCCCAATGTGATGGGGGAAGTCACTGGGCTCCTTCTCTCCATATGAGGTAGGAGGCCAATGTACAAGTCCCACCTCTCAATGAGGGGGTATCTTTCCCCCAATATCAACATTATCAACATCATCATCATTATCAATATACGGGCAGTCATAATGGGCATGCAATTTATGTTTTCATGTTTTTCAAAATATAGTATAGGAAAAAGAGTTCAAAGGATGGGGGGGGAAGAGGCGGCGCCCTAGGGTTTCCTAGGTGGTCAGGCACCCAGGAGGACGAGGGAGACCCGGGAGATCCGAGGGGAGGTACGATCCCATTAGGGAATACATGACTTTGGTTCCAATACACGAGCCAGAAGAACCAAAGAAAAAGTGTAAAAGCGGGGAGATGCATGCAAAACCAACATAGGTCGGAGATGGAAATAGAAGGAGATGATGCTTCTTTCCCGCCGCTGGGTCACCCAGACCAGAGAGGCCCACACTCCGGATCCAGGAATGACGATGAGCCTAGCGCCGATCAGCCAGATAGACCATTGCATTATAAGGCGACTGTTACCGGAAACCAAGATAACCCGCATGGATATATACAGATCGATGCAAACAAAACTGGTATCAAATTGTAGAAGGATGATATTATCGAAACTGAAGTGGAAGGGTTACTAGCCTTCAGCCTCAAGGCAGAAGCATGTACAAGTCTCCTAAAACCTTGGCAGTTTGCTGTGGTCATCAAGATCATCGCACGTGACATTGGCTACATGACCCTGCGGGACAAGATCCGACTCTTGTGGGCACCTGATGGCGGATATAACCTGATCGATCTGGATAATGACTATTATCTCGTACAACTCCAAAAACTGGATGACTACCTGAAAGCCCTTACTGGAGGACCTTGGCCATTGTTCGGGTCGTATTTGGCGGTACAGAGATGGAATCCTAACTATTCCCCAGAGAAAGCACATCTGGAGCACTTTATCGCGTGGATCCGAATCCCCAACCTGCCCATCCACCTATACTAGGATACCTAACTTGAAGCCATTGGGAATAGGATTGGAAAAACAATCAAGGTCGACACTAATACCATGTACCAGAGAAGGGGAAAGTTTGCGAGGATCGTTGTTGAGTTGCAAACCGAGAAGCCGCTGGTACCTGCGATATATGTTGAGGGAAAGTGCCTTATAGTACAGTATGAAAACATCTCACACATATGCCTTCAATGTGGGCATGCTGGTCACTTGGAGAGGGAGTGCGTCAATCATCCCCAACCACAGTCGATGATAGGCGAGGGAGAAACCGAAGGAACTAGCAGCATTGAAGTCAAAGAGAGCATGGAAGCGTTTGCGGAAACGATACACGCTCAGCCCATGGTGCGCATGCCAAGGCGTAAAGCACAAGAGCGGGAAACCAAGCAACTAAGAACCCACAACCACTTTGTGAACCTAGAAACACCAGAAGTCGAAGAAATCCTAGATTCTGACAGTGAGGAAATGCTCAGAGTTGAAGAAGTGGTAGAGAAAATTACGATGATCGACTAGAGTAAGAGGAAGCAGAAGTCCAGAAGGGAGAAGCAGAATGATAGGAATAACCAACGTCCTCCATTGGGGGAGTCCAATGGAGGCAACTCGTCATCGCAAGCCCACAACCAAAGAACCCATAACCATAAGGGCAGAGGTAAGGAGAACGCCCACACAGCGGTGGTACTGACAGGTGACGAAACCACATCAGGCCGCACCAACACCGTCACGGAGGACATGAACAACATCCTGGTGAGTTCATTCGTTATCAAATCCACAGGCACACCAAAAGCGCTGACCTTCCCCTTTCCTGGGAGGGGTAGTGTAGGGATTCACCTGAGAAATGGGAAAATTCCATCCTTGTCGGAGCCCCTGGAGCTTGGCTCCAAGAAGAGGGGCCGTAAGGGCATGAAGGAGGCCACTGAGTTGATGGAAGAAGGTGAGGGAGGATCAAACCCAAATCCTTTTAAATGAACGTTCTCCGCTAGAATGTGCAAGGTATCTGCCACAAAGATACCCAATGGGTGGTTAAAGAACTACTCAAAAAATACAGGATCTCGATCCTGGTTGTCATCGAGCCCTGCGCTAGTGGTGCTCAGGCGGAGGCCATTATCAGGAGGCTGGAGTTTCCCTTTTCACATATAGTAGAAGCCATCAGCTTTTCAGGGGGCATATGGCTTCTGTGGAAGCACTCAATCTTGGAGATGGAGATTGTTCTCAGTCATCGGCAATTCATACACTGTTGTGTGAACAACAAATACCTCCTGACCTTTGCCTATGGCAGTACATCAAAGGAAGGGAGGAGGCTACTATGGCGCAGACTTCAAGCTATTGCACAATCAGCTACGCTGCCATGGGCAGTGATGGGCGAGTTCAACACCTACCTCCATGCGGATGAGAAGTTTGGTGGCTTGGGCCATGACCGAAGAAGTTGTGTTGAGTTCAATGATGCTCTCACACTTCCGGCCTGATCGAGTTGGAAGCGTGTGGACCGTGAATGACCTTTAAAAGAGGACTGCTTCAAGAGAAGCTTGATAGAGTGTTGGGTAACATGGAATGGATGGAGATAAATACCATTTTCCGGGTAGAGTTAGTCAAGAGACTCAGGTCAGATCATGCACCACTCCTCCTGAAGTTGGAGGCACAAGGGGTACAGAAGCCCATAAGACACTGTACAACTACCAAAGCAAGCTGGAAAAACGCTGGGGGATTCCAACAACAACTCAATATGGAATGGTCACCCGATCTCAGCTTCATGTCTACTGCCAAATCCTTCCTCGCCAAGGCAGCGGCATGGAACAACATGGAACATAAGAAGAAGACCAGCACCAAGAGAGCGCTTCAAGTGCGCCTGTTACTGGCTCAGGAGTAGCTTGCGTGTACATATGATCTGGAGATGGAAAATACGGTGTTGGATATCCAGTTCAAGATGAATGAATTACTCAAACATGAGGAGCTAGATTGGCAACAACATGCGCACTATGAATGGCTCTGCGCAGGGGATAAGAACACCAAGTTTTATCATGCTTTTGTGAAGGAGAGGAAATGGAGGAATAGGATTACTAGACTGAAAGATGAGGATGGGAACTGGTGTGACAGAGAGAATGAGATCCTAACCCTAATTGTGGGGTACTTCAGAAACCTCTATAAGGATGACAACCCAGGGGAGAGAGCTCATCAGTATGTTGCGTACATTGGGGCCTTTCTAGTGCTAGCAGTGGATCAGAAGCCTAAGCTGGGTACGATTCCAGATGAAAACGAAGTGCGTAAAGTGTTTTTCTCCATGGCGAAGCTCAAAGCTCCCAGCCCGGACAGAGTGGACTCCAATTTCTTGCAATGTAACTGGAAGGTTATCAAGAATTCCCTAACATCCTTTGTTTGCAACATCTTCACAGGTAACCACTGGGACAGAGACGCAACTAACGCGTTAATGGTCCTAATTCCTAAGAAGAATAAATCGGAAACATGTGCTCAACTCAGACCCATATCGTTGAATAACGTCTGTATGAAGGTGGTGATGAGGATCATAGTGGCCCGCGTCCAACCTCACCTTATTGCCTGGATCAACCCAGCTTAGTCAAGTTTCATCCCAGGGAGAAGGATCAACGATAACACTATTCTAGTCCAGGAAATTATTCATTCTATGGAGAAGAAGAGATTAAAACACCACTTGATGGCGATTCAACTGGACCTAGCTAAAGCCTATGATAGGATGAGTTGGGAATTCATCGAGGACACCCTTCGGCGCAACTCCATCCCCAGAAACCTAGTGATGATTATCATGGACATGATTACTTCTGGCTCAACAACCATTATGTGGCAATGCAAAGAGACTGAAGCTTTCCATCCTTCCAGAGGAGTCTGACAAGGAGATCCCTTGTCACCTTATATCTTTGTGATGTGCTTGGATCGTCTGAGATGGGCCATAGAGGACTCTGTGTCTAGGGGCAGGTTGAGACCAGCCACCTTTAATGCCGGCAAGACAAATATCTCATACGTATGCTTTGCAGACGAGATTATGTTTTTTGGAGAAGCGTCAGTCAAGCAAGCTCAAATCATCTACAGATGCCTCAAAATGTTTGAAGGAGCATCCGGACAGAAGCTGGCCAAAGAGAAGTTGTGCGTTTTCTTCAGTAAGGGTACCCCCCCATCTACACGAAGACGTATATGCAGAAGACTTGGAATTATTGAGACTACAGAGATTGGAAAACACTTGGGAGTTCCAATCATTCACCACAGGAAGAAGAATGAACTATACCTCTCCATCACAAATGTTATTGACAACAAGATTGTAGGATGGGCAAATAAATGTTTGTCCCTTGCGGGCATGATCACGCTGGAGAAGTTGGTCCTAACCCATTCCTCCACATACCTGATGCAAACATCGACCATCCCCATCACAATGTGTGATAGAATTGACCAACTGATTAGAAGCTTTGTGTGGTCCTGGAAGGCGGAGAAGAAAGGTATTGCCCAGGTGGCTTGGAACAAAGTCATCGCTCCCATTGACCAGGGGGTATGGGCATACGTAGTGCGAGGGAGCAGAATAAAGCCTCTTTGATGAAGCTTGCTTGGGAATTTATCAATCACAGACCTACATCCTGGGTGAAAATGATGACCCCCAAGTACAGTAGGGGTGACAACCTCACACCTAATGGATCTCCTATCTGAAGAGCAATAAGACCTCTTATCCTTGAAGTTAAGCAAGATTCAAGAAAAACGATAGGTGATGGACAGAACATCATCGTCTGGACTGATGCCTGGACCAGGAGTGGTAGGACATTGACCCTCAAGACTGGGATGATAATTCCCCCCAATCTGCAAGACCTCACCGTGAACAACATGATCATCAATGAAGGAACTTGGGATGAAAGCTTTATTGCAGAGTGGTTTAACCCGGAGTCGATGGAGGATATTCTGCTGACGGGCACCCCTTGCCCCGAGGGAGGACCTGATGGGTGGTTTTGGCCTTGTGGCACCTATGGATGCTTCTCCACGGCGAGCGCCTATGCGAAGATTATACAAATGAGAGCTCCACCTACCAAAGGGAAGTGGTCAGCCATTGCCAAAAGTAAAGTGCCCCAACGCACTCGGGTGTTTGGATGGCTGTTGGGCCATGACCGACTACTGAACATCCAGTTAAGGTACAATCGCCACATGACTACCTCCGCCTCCTGCAAGAAATGTGGGCTTGAGGAAACCTCACTGCACATAGTCTGGGATTGTAGCGATAGCCACCGCACTTGGAGGATCATTGCCCCCCACTTACCTATTGAGTTCTTCGCCCTATCCACCATTTCAGAGTGGGTTGCACTGAATTTTTTGCCCCAAAACGGGGCCGAGTCTTGGCGCATCACATTTCTTTCCACATGTTGGATGTTGTGGAAACACCAAAATGAGTTTGTCTTTAAGGAACGCACCACACCATTTGAAGTAATAGTCTCAATAATTCAAAGCGAGATCCAGTCCTTCTCGGAGGCATCTGTCCAACAAAGGAAATGGAGTGATAAGTAGCAAATCAAGCTGATGCCTGAATTGACTTGCCCCAGAACTGACGAATACCTCAACGTATATGCAGCGGTGGACAAAGGGAAAAGAATCATATGCACCAGCTGGGTCCTGCAGAGTCACCAGGGAATGTGGATTCAAGGCGGCGTTCAGATCATCAGAGGAAGTGATCCGCTAGAGGGGGAGATGCAGGCCATTCTATTGGGCCTAGATGTCTTGATCGAATGGGGGTGCATCTCACCTTGCATCTTTTCTGACTCTCAGCTCTCATTCAGGTTCCTTCAGGATGAGGTAGAGGTACCAGCATACCTTCTCAGCTTAAAGTATGTAGGAGTGTGGAAACTGCAAACCATCCAGGGTTGTAGACTAATCAATCCACTGCATCCAAGAGATTAACTGTCTTGTCGACGCCCAAGCAAAGTGGTTCCTCAAGAAACCAACCCCCAACATCAGATTAGTTTCGAGCCTGCAGGAGTTGTCCTCTGTCTATGTTAGTGAATGTCACCCTAATGCTCCTCCTTGGGTCTATCCAGGAGGAGACGAGGTGTTGATAAATAGCATGTACCCGACCTCAAATACGCTTGAGTGAGGGGTTTCTCAAAAAAAAATGGAAGACTAATCATAGGGAACAATAGCTCATCCAAGTAAGTAGCCAAGTGTATGATCAAGAGATACATAAAAGTATCTTCAATACAAACAAGGAGGAGTTATATAATAGTATACCTTTCACCAAAGATTTCGAGTATAATCAATATCTGAATCAATAGGTCAACCCTGTTGGCTAAATGGACATCTATAAATCCCTTTGTTTTGATTATGACAAACATTTCATTCTTATTAATCTAACGGGCTACTTGAGTGTGCAGGATGACAAAGCAACAAGGGAAAATCTACAAGCTTACATATTTATATTTTCATGCAATGTAATCACTGTTGTAAAAACTTGTACAAAAATATAATGTACAAGTACTTAGAATTGCATGTAAATCAAGCATTAGATTCTCCCTAGCTAAACACCACAGTTAGACAAGTCATCCCATTCAAATAGGATTACTTTTGCACACTCACACACATAATTAGTGCCTAAATTGAAACCTTGAAAGAGGATCAATCTCGGTCGACAAACTCCTCGACCGAGACACTCTCGGTCGACAATCTTCTCGACCGAGAAAGATCCAAAGTAGTCGTTAGACACAACAGACAAGTTAGTTGGCAGTTGAAGAAAGACGTTGCAAATCACTTGTTCCAGAGAGCCTGTCGGTCGACAAAAGTTTGACCGAGTAGGTGTCTCGGTCGACCATTTGTCGACCGAGATGGTCTCTGACAGCAACTGCAGAATAAATTAATTAGCCGTTGTTAAAGCAACAACTTTGTACCAAACGGCTAGTTAAGCACTTAGAAACCCCTAGAAGCTGTCTAGAATGTCCTTAAGCTTCCTTAGGCCATTCCTATAAATAGGACAAGCCATAGGACACTCATACTTACTTGTTTCTACTCTTGCTACACTTGAGAAATACTTGAGCATACTTGAGCAATCTGTTGCAAGCAATTTGAGCATTGTGATCATTGGCCTACTTTCCCCTTAGCTCAAATTTCGTGTCTTATAGGCTAGCATCTCCTTACTACAACACTTACACTTCTACACTCATTGGTTAGGAGATCAATACGCTTGATATAGGAAAATCAAGCCTTGTGCTTAAAAGGATAAGTTGTAATTTCTATTTTCTTTCTTGTTCCTTTTTATCCTTTGTATTCTCCTTGCTACTCCTAGGGTTGGAGGCTGCGGATTGGAGAGAGTTTGACTTCTCAGGTGGAGAAGGGGACTTCAAGCTACTTCAAGAAGGCTATCGCACGGGAAGCTACTTCAAGAAGGCTATTGCAACGGGAAGCTACTTCAAGAGGAAGGCTGCTTCAAGGTGGTGCAATTACTTCTAGGTGAAGGCTGCTTCAAGGTTGGGCGATTACTTCTAGGTGAAGGCTGCTTGAAGGGTTTAGGAAAAGAAATTGTATTTTATGTAAAATCCTTGCGAGGTAATAAAATAAATTTCTTTTCAAATCCCGGTTGGGTAAGCAACCGGGTAGTGGACTGACTTCCTTAGTATTTGCTAAGGTTGGAACCACTCTAAACTCTTGTCTCCTTGTCCAATATCTTTGTGATTGATTGTTTGAGTTAATTAATTATTAAAATCTTTATAAAACTCTATTCACCCCCCCTCTAGTAGTTTTCAATTGGTATCAGAGCTAGGCTTCAAGGAACCCTAACAAGGTCTTGAAGAAATGGGTGACGGAGTACTCAACAACCTCAACATTGAAGGGACACTTGTTGCTAGGCCTCCAGCGTTCGATGGAACAAACTACCAATATTGGAAGAGAAGGATGCAATTCTACTTCCAAGGAATCAACTGGGATCTATGGAGAATGGTGTCTACTCCATATATGCTCCCTCAAAATGAATTTGCGGAATGGGATGCAAACACGGTAAAGCTGGCCCAAATGAATGCAAAAGCTGTAAGTATCTTATATTGTTCTATTTCGGTAGGAGAATTTAATAGAATATCAAATTGTGATACAGCTTATGATATTTGGCATAGATTGTCCATAACCTATGAGGGTACAGTCCAAGTCAAAAATTCCAAAATTAGCTTGCTTAAAACGAAGCTTGAACATTTTCGTATGGATCCTAATGAATCTATTAGTGAAATGTTTTCAAAATTTTCTACCATTGTTAATGGTTTAAGTGCCACTACTACAGAAGTGCCTTTTAGTGTCGGTTGTTTAACCCCCTTTGGCGTCGGTTTCTAAACGACGCCTATGTGGGCGCCGCTAAAAGGTTGGACACTTCAGCGTCGGTTAAAAAACCGACGCCTATTTAACATAAAGGCGTCGGTTTATTATAAAACACCGACGCCAAAAGGGTTCGCGCCACAGAAAACGGCGTCATCTAGGACGCTTTCTGCGTCGGTTATATACTAAAAAACCGACGCCGAAAAGTGTCCTAGATGACTCCCATTTCCTGTAGCGCAAACACTTTTGGCGTCGGTGTTCAACAAAAAACCGACGCTGTAAGTCTGTGCTGACGGTTATCGGTAAATAACCGACGCCTATATATATATTTTTTTTTTATAAATCTGTTTGCAGGCCTGCTGTGGCTGGTCAGCAGGATGAGAACCTACAGTTCAGTTTTCTGAACTGCAGGTTTACGACATCCATTGATATCAGCCTACAAACAGGCCACAAACCTACAAAATTAACATAAAAAGATTCACACAAGTAGATACATTCAGACATCAATTCAATTGTCACGTTCACACATATAGAATCATTCAAATACATGTTTTAACATTCAGAAACATTCATTTACAAAGTATCATTCATCATCACTATCAACATCCCAATTATATCTTACAGTTGCCACTGTTTGTACAACTATTGCCCATTCTTCTCTTACTTCATCTAATGCTTCCCTCGTATATGGAGCATGTACATTTTTTAAGTGTTTGCCTATAGTGTGGTCAGTTTTAAACACCTGCAAAGAGAATGATGTATATAAGTAATAATATAAAAATAAGATTGATATATTTTATAGTAACTAATGAGACTATATATAATACCTCATGTATGGTATCGATGTCTTTCTTCACCTGTGTATGGTATAGAACTCTCCTCCAGTATCTCCCTCACAGACTCCTGTGCGGAGAGGGACATTCCAACTCGAGATATCATCTTCCGTTGCCTCCTCCGCAGCAATATCCTTATCTCTGAACGTTTCTCGTAGGATTATGAACCCCTCCTTCCCTCTACTACATCGAAGCCATGCCACAGTTGAACCCTTTCACCGAGCCCTACCCGGCCAAACAGACGTCGCCTGAAGTACCACCGTCGTCGTCGTCTCCACCTCCATCGCAACTTGTTGTGCTAGTCCTGGCAGTTTATCACCCCACATGCTTTCCTCACCAGTTCCTGCCGCTAGACGACCACACAATGGAATCCAAGAGGATATGCAGGCATTCGCCACAGACTATAGGATGAGTATACTCAGCTTATAGTCTTTGGCGAACTCCTGCATATCCTCTTGGATCCATTGTGTGGTCGTCTAGCGGAAGGAACTGGGGAGGAAGGCATGTGGGGTGATAAACTGCCAGGACTAGCACAGCAAGTTGCGATGGAGGTGGAGACGACGACGACAGTGGTGCTTCAGGCGACGCCTACTTGGCCGGGTAGGGCTCGGCGAAAGGGTTCAACTGCAGCATGGCTTTGATGCAGTAGAGGGAAGGAAGGGGTTCAGAATCCTACGAGAAACGTTTAGAGATGAGGATATTACTGCGGAGGAGGAGGAAATGGTAGACGATATCTTGAGTTGGAATGTCCCTCTCCACACATCAAGTTGCTCCAGTGCTTCAGTGGGTACATGTGCATCATCAACCTAAAATTTGACAAAAATAAACACACTAAATTAGCATTTGTATTAAAAAAAAAAACATTACTCTAAACGTTTGTATTTTACCATTTTTGCAGCCGCCTCCGCGCATCTGAAAATGTCATTAAAAAGGCAAACATTTAGCATTTGTATTAACTAGAAAAAGGAAAACATTTAGCATTTGTATAAACTAGAAAAAGGAAAACATTTACCATTTGTATAAACATACATGTCTCTAAAATTGTGATCTTTTATCAATTAACAATCCTTCATTGTGATCTCCGCGCACATATAAGTCATCATTAGCTTCAATATTTTGTGGAGTTGGCAACCCAACTGAGAATGGACTGGAGTCATCATACTTATCATAGTACTCTTCTTCATCTATAGGATCTTCAATGAACTGTCTTTTACCATGAAGAACAACCGACCATTTATCATTTGCAGGATCATCGATATAGAATATTTGTTTTGCCTGTGATGCCAATATGAATGGTTCAGCCTTCTCGCCAATCATTTCAAAGTTCACCAAAGTGAAACCCAATTCATCCACTATAACTCCTTTGGTGTTATCAACCCAATTACATTTAAAGAGCGGAATATTGAAATCTATGTAGTCAAACTCCCAAATGTCTTCAATGACACCGTAATATGACATTTTAGCTTCACGTGGACTCTTATCCTTTGCACTTGCAAAGTACATAGTTGACGCTTGAAGAGTGACCCCACTATTTTGGACGACACTCTTATCATCTTGGCGCTTTGTGTAATATGTGAATCCATTAATGTCAAACCCTTCATAAGACATAACATTCGGTTTTGGTTTAAAGGCGAGACATTTGATAGTTTCTGTAATATCATTTGGTGTTTGAGATAGTTGATGTAAGACTTTATCTTCAAACCACTTAGTAAAAGTCTTATTATGCTCTCTAGCAAGCCACATTGAACTTGCTCGAGGATGTTGTCTCTTTATGAAATTGGTATGTTCCTCGATATAAACACTCACTTCGTCCATATTATGTAAAATATACAAGTGAGCTTGTTCCAACTGCTCACGGCTGATTACTTTCACCCGTGATCCCAAAATTCTTTTGCCCTCCTCAATATTCGTGTCATTATCAGGAGTGTCATTACCACTGAGAAAGTCATTGCAGAAATCCATAACCTCTCTCGCCACATAACCTTCAATAATACTCCCTTCAGGACGATAACGGTTTCGAACATCACCTTTAAAAACGCTCATGTATCGTTCAAAGGGATACATCCAATGCAAGAAAACCAGTCCCAAGATTTTCACTTCCCTAGTCAAGTGGACAACAAGATGTACCATGATATCAAAGAACGAAGGAGGGAAATACATCTCAAGCTGACATAGGGTAACAACCACTTCTCTTTGCAAATTATCGAGAGTATCAGGGTCAATAACTTTGCTGCATAGACTGTTGAAAAAGAAACAAAGTCTGGTAATTGCAAACCTTACATGCTTCGGCAATATAGATCGAATTGCCACGGGCAATATTTGTTGCATTAGAGTGTGACAATCATGAGATTTAAGACCTATCAACTTCAGATCTTTCATTGATACCAATCTACGGATGTTGGATGAGTAACCATGTGGCACCTTAACATTTACCAAGCATTCACAAAAAGTTTTCTTCTCCTTTCTAGACAACGTGTAACAAGCGGGAGGTAAGTATGTTCTTTTATTACCCATTTCACGTAATTCTGTTAATTCTGACCTTATTCCCATTTCACGTAGGTCCAGTCTGGATTTTATCCCATCTTTAGTCTTACCTGGTATATTTAATAGAGTACCAATGATGCTATCACAGACATTTTTCTCAACGTGCATTACATCGATACAATGCCTGACTGACAAAGAACTCCAATAAGGAAGATCCCAAAATATTGACTTCTTTTTGAATGAAGAATTGTCACTCCGTGTGGCCATACTACATTGTGATTTCTTACCAAATTCATTGACAATGTCTTTTACTCTTTCATAAACAACATCCCCTGGTATAGGTTTAGGTGCACTCCGTTCATCATTCCATCCATTGAATGCTTTGCGCTTCCTACGATACGGATGGAATTTTGAAAGAAACCTTCGATGACCAAGATATACAGTCTTGCCGCCATATTTTAGTCTTATTGAATCAGTGTTTTCTTCACATATAGGACACGCTTTAGCTCCTTTGACACTATATCCAGACAAATTCCCATATGCCGGAAAGTCATTAATAGTGCAAAACAACATAGCATGCAAACGAAATGTCTCTCTTGCAGAAGCATCATAGGTCATCACACCTTCAGCCCAAAGTTTCTTTAAGTCATCAATCAAAGGTTCAAGATAAACATCGATATCATTTCCGGGTTGTTTAGGGCCCGATATCAACAATGACAACATAACGTACTTATTTTTCATACACAGCCAGGGAGGAAGATTGTATATAACAAGCATGACTGGCCAAGTGCTATGTTGGCTGCTCAATGTCCCGTACGGATTCATCCCGTCTGTACAAAGCCCAAGTCTTAGATTCCTGACTTCTTCACCAAATTCAGGGAACAATACATCAATCTTCTTCCACTGTGGGGAATCAGACGCATGTCGTAGGATCCCATCATTATTTTTCTTAACATCTGCATGCCACCTCAAATTCTTCGCATCTTTCGGATTTGCAAACAAGCGTTGAAACTGTGATGTTATAGGTAGATACCACAACACCTTGGCAGGAGAACCAGTTTTGGACTCCCCCGAAGTCGTCAATTTATATCGTGACGCACCACATTTTGGACAATCTTTCAAATCTACATAGTCCTTTTGAAATAATACACAATCATTCGGGCATGCGTGTATCTTTTTGGCCTCCATTCCCATTGGGCACAACATTTTCTTTACCTGGTATGTTGAGATTGGCAGCTCGTTTCCTTCAGGAAGAATTTCTTTCAACAAAGTCAACAATTAAGTGAAGCTTTTGTCGCTCCATCTATTGTTATCTTTCAACTTATACAATCTCAGCACAACGCTAAGCTTCGTAAACTTAGCACAGCCTGTGTATAACGGTATCTCAGCATCATGCACAATGTTTGTAAAGATAGGAGGTGGATCGGTGTGCTCTACCCTACAACTATCCAGCATCGCATCAACAATGTCTGCTGGAACTGGTTCGTTCACATTTACGTCATCGGAGGCAATTTCTTCTTCCACCCAAGCACTGCTATTGACATCTACTGGATTCGATTTTGAAATCTCTCCATGCCAGTGCCATTCTGTATAGCCTTGTAAAATCCCGTTGCACATGACATGACTTTTGATTTCCTCACCAGTGTTGAGTTTCAAGTTGTTACCGCAATGCCTACATGGACAGTAGAACCTATCTGTAGGTTTTTTCCTATGTTCCTCGACAAATCTAATAAACTGATCAAGACCAGATATAAACTCTGGGGTGCAACGATTACGAATGGACATCCATGATCTATCCATTCTATGATCAGAGAAAGCAAGTATATATTAGGAAAGCAAGTATATATTAGGAAACAAGTATATAAGCAAGTATGTCGTATTACAGTTCATCATTAAGAAAGATATAAGCAAGTATGTCGTATTAAAATAGACTAAACAATAAAAGAAATTTTTTTGAGGCAAGACAATATGAGAAAATAGTAGTGTAATCATGTAAATGGGAACATTCATGGGAACACACACTTCAGTTATAAGCATTCATGTAGCAACTTACAGTTCCATTCATGGGAACACACACTTTAGTTATAACAATAACTAAACAAAGGGGTTGGTGTACCCCTAAACATGCGCATAATTAAAAAAACTATTACTACAGACAAGTCTAGATAGATAGACAACTAAATACTACACCAACATGGTCCCGCATGCATCAGTAACTTCTTTTTGATGATGAAGCTGTGTCACGAAGCTCCTCACTGTATTTAGACGAATCTGAACTGATAGGGGCCTCAGATTCAGATTTGTCTGAGCTGATATGCGACGCCGTGCGCTCATACCGCAGAAGATGATCGAGGGTGTCGCAGTTGTTGTTGGTTATCCAAACTTTGATGGAATTATCGCCAACTGGACGGAGAAAAAGCCTATTCCAACGGACCAGATACAGCTCTCCAATCCAATCACACCAACCGGATTTTGATACAAGATTTCCCGCCAAATCATACTCAACCTCGATTACATGTGAATAATTTCCAAAAGTTAGGGTCACTTTACCAGGCATGTAGTGTCTTCCTTTTAGAAAACGCCAATGTTTGGGTATGACCAATTGGTTTAAGGAACGATCATCTAGGATGATGTCCAATTGTTCTTCAATAGGGAACGTTAACATTGACATAGAGGCCCAATTCATAGTCATTGTTATGGGAAGACAGAGACTGCACAATATTAGTATTAACAAAGTGTAAGTACATATAACGATGTTATATATTTTTAGAAAAAGTTGTATAACATCAGATAACCTTTTAAACAAGTATATATTAGGAAACAAGTATATATTAGTCAATCTTGGACGGGTTTCTAGGCCAACAAACACAATTGATGTCAATCTTATATATAATAAATGTGTACCACCTATCCCATCCTTGAACACCTAATCTCACTTAGGATGTAAGTGTATAATGTGTATTGGGTTTTCGAGAAAATTTCGGCAGCATTCCCCGTTTGTTCTCTAAGTACATATGTACTTAGAGAACAACGGGGAAATGCTGCCGAAATTTTCTTGAAAACCAAATACACATTATACACTTACATCCTAAGTGAGATTAGGTGTTCAAGAACAGTCCCAAACTGGGGACTATCCAAGATTTACTCCTACTGAGTAAATCTTGGACGGGTTTCTAGGCCAACAAATACATGTGTTGTCATTCTTATATAAACCCTATAATTCATGAAATCATTCTAATTCAATTTAATATGTTGGGATCACATAATTATATAATGACATCAGAATATATAGAAGAATCATAATTAACATGATTAACAACATGCTCATCAAACTAGGGTTTTCTTGAATATCATCTAATAAATCAAGAATTTCATAGTTTCAAACATGCAATAATTCACAATGCAATGTTATAAACTATAGGCAACATGGATAGATGAAATAAATAAACATCCAGCATCTATCACTTATTCAATCTTCAAGAAACCTTGACAAACATCCAACATCTATCACTTATATAATTTGCATGTATATACACCCTAAAGTGCCACAAATCATATAATAAAACTATCATGTTATGATATTAGGACCACTTAAAGCAGATTAGGCACATTAAGCAAGCAGAGTAGGGAGCCAATTTCGTGCAAACAGATTAGGCAATAGATTAGGTCAGCACATAAAGAACCAATTTCGCACCTGGGTAGGTCTGCAGGTACCTGGGCAAGAAGAGTAGGGTGAGGTCGAGCTGGTTGAGTACGTGGGTGGCGGCCGACGAGCTCCAGAACCAGCGGCAGTGACTCCGACGAGCAGGAGCGTCAGCCGCAGCAGGCAGGCAGGCGGCCAGGCGGCGGCAGGCAGGCAGCGGCCAGGCGGAGGAGAAGGAGAAGGGGGTACGGCGGCGTCGGTTCTCAGGCGTGGCAGGCAGGTGGGCACCAGGCGTTGCGGCGGCGCCGGTTGTCAGGCGTGGCGGCGGCGCAGGCAGTTGGAGCAGGGGCGCCGGTTGTCAGGCGTGGCGGCGGCGCAGGGGTGCCAGAGAAGAAACGCGTCGGAGAGGGGCGCCGGAGAGGGGACGCCGGAGATGGGGCACCGGAGAGAAGCGCCGGAGAAAAACTAGTACCAGCAGCAGAGAAATCGCCAGAGAAATCGCCGCAATAGGGAAATAGGGTAGCAATGAGGGGAAGAGTCGGGCGATCGAAGGTTATGAAGTTCCCCAATAGCGTCGGTTGTTTACAACAACCGACGCCTAAACATATTTACCGTCGGTCGTTCGCAACATCCGACGTCCATTTGGATGATATTTTCGTGAAAATGTTTGGCGGGAACCACATTCAACGTCGGTTATTAAAGGACGACCGACGCGGAAAAGGACACTTTTCGCGCAAATTTCCATCGCACATAAGCGTCGGTGTTTTAACTACAGACTCGACGCCGAAAGTGACATTATTTTTTTCGCTCGAAAATTGGATGAAATAATGCGTCGGTTTTGTATAAACAACCGACGCTATATACAAAGCGGTACCCGTGTTTGGCTGGTCTTTGAATATAGACGTCGGTTCTTCTAAATAACCGATGCCTTATATTAAAGGCGTCGGTGTTCCTTAAAAACCGACGCCCAGAAAAGCGACACTGAATGCTATTTCTATAGTAGTGTGCCCTAGGAAAACCTGTCCTTGAGGAAGACCAGGTATCAAAAATCCTTCGATCACTTCCTCCAAAATACAAGCCAAAGGTGACAGCCATTGAAGAAGCAAACGACCTCACTCGACTCAAAATGGAGCAACTCATCGGCAATTTAGAAGCTCATGAGGCAGATCTAGAAGAGGAAGAAAGAAGAGAACGTGAACGTCAAAGTGGGAAGAAGAAGGATGTGGCTCTCAAAGCTTCAAAAGTCGTCACACAAGAAAGTGAGGAGTCAAGTGAAGAAGAAGGAGAAGAAGCTTTGATCGTCAACGGTAAGAAATATAAAAGGTTTAAATCTAACAAAATTTCTAGTTCTTCTACCCCTCCCAGGTGCTTTGAATGTGGGAAGAAAGGGCATCTCAAAAATGAATGTCCCAAAGCAAAGAAGGGAAAGAAAAGCTCACACAAGAAGAAAGGAGAAAAAGCCTATAAAGCTGCATGGGATGAGTCAAGTGAGAGTGAAAGCGGAGAAGAGGTGGAATGTCTAATGGCAAGAGAAGACAATGAAGACTCTCAAGAGGTAAGCCTAATTGATCTTCCTAAAGAAGAGTTAGTTACTAATTTACAAGAAACTCATGATAAATATATTGATGCCAAGAAGAAACTAAAGAAGGCTATAAAATCAAATGATGAGCTCATTGCCAAATTAGATAAACTTTCTTCTGAAAAGAACAACACTGATCTTGAGAATTTATCTTCAAAAACATCTTTAGATGATTGTACTAGAAAGCTACTCACTTTAGAAACAAATGTTGATCTTCTTTCTAAAGAAAAGACTGAATTGTTAGCTAAACTACAAAACTTTCAAACTCAGCCTATTTTGTGTAACCATTCGGACTATGATAATCTTGTAAAAGAAAAGGACTGTTACGACCCCACCTCCCGATAACCCCAAATTAAGGGAAACCAAGAGGTTGAGCCGTACCCATTAATCCTGGATCAAAGGTTCGACATATAACCATAAACAATTATTAAATTCTAACAGACTATACTGAAAATGGTAATAAAATTTTTCTTTACATACCTTTTGAAAACTTGGATCTCTATTCTTCTTATCCATACTGATACTAATCTATCTAATCCTCCTTTGCACTTTAATTCTCATTTAGTATCACATGTGCCACTTTACTGTTTGTTCTTTTCATTGTACCTAAAACGCCGACAAACAAAACGTCGGTCAGCCGTAGCTGGTATGTGGGGGAAAACAATAAACATGCAACTATGATAACAATGTAATCATTCAATTACTTGTTTAAAAACCAATATTACGTTTTCGATATAACTACGCGATCCAAGAGTACCCTATCCTCTGTGTTGTCCCCATTAGACCCCTCATGATCCACCTATAAGTGGACCAATTTCTAGGGTTGAGTCACATGGCACTACTCGTAAGTAGTCCACTCCTTAACTCGGGATTTGCTAAAGAGTCTCTAACTCACGGTAACCTAGACCTTACTCTAGGTTTACCCCTTTTTAGCCTTTTCAAAATAACAGAGGTGGACCCGGATCTAGCCAGTTATATTATGCACCTTTATAGTGATAATCGTAGTCACTTTATATGTTGCATGAAATAAATAAACATCCAACAGTTTAGTTGCATTCAATGCGATTAAACATTTCGGGAAACCACCGGGAAACTAAAGCGGTATAGCCATAAGCGTAACCACATACCTGATCCATAGCAACTTGATGTCCATGCATTTAATATTCAACATAATTAACAGGCAATCAACAAAATCCTGAAAATAATGCATAACATACAAGTGTCATTGTTTTATTCAAACATCCTTAAGATCAACTTTGATTTCTCCTTATGATTTCTAGGACAACTTTAGGGTTTTATTAGGGTTTTAGCCTTCATTATGCATTTATCACTTTTAATGCTCTTTTAGTTTACAAACCCTAATTTCTGCATCATATGCACAATTGCATGTCCATTAAGTCTAATATGTTTCTTTTACACTAAAATTATTACCTTTATCCTTTTAGGTCATATCCACAACATTAAGGCTAATTATCACCTTCGGTCTCTTTCAAATTAACAAATCATATTTCATTGTAGTTCAATTCACATATATAAACCTTATTTATCACTATTTCCACTTTATACACTAAGGAACACTAATTATCCAAATAATTCACATTAAAGGTCTTTGGTGATCAAATTGGATTTTTAACAACATAACATTGTCTTATTCATTTATTTGCACAATTAAATCATTAAAAGGCATATCTTTCTAAATTAGGGTTTCTAAGCCCATTAATGCAACTTAGATATATCAAACCCTAATTTAAGCCAATTATGTGCAATTATGATCCTTTTATTATCAACTTGTTAATATATTCAGATAACATCACTATATTCAAATATCATATATTTCAAGGGTTTTTCACTAATTAAACCAGTAAATATGTTAACTTTATGTACTTTTCCAATTTCAAGCATATAAACTCTAAATTAAACTAATCTCATGCAAAGTTCTTCCTTTTTGAACTCAATGCACCTTTTTCCATTAAACCCTATTAATCTCTTTAATCATATCAAAGTAGGGTTTCTTACTCTTTAATTAATCCAAGATGATAATCTACATTACTTTTCGAATTAGGATCAGATTCAGGCTATGAAACTATTTTTAATGGGTTCCTTGCATTTTTCTGATCAAAATTCATATATCATATGTGCCAAACAGAGCTACCAATCACAAGATATGATTTTAAGTAGAAAAACTTACTTTGGCCAATCCGATGATGCCACGTCACCAAGTCCCATGCACGCAGCTTGCTTTAAAACATTTCGAAAAGTCGAATTTACCCTTGACTTAAACGGCCAGCGCTTCCCACCCCGAAGGGTATTTCCGTCCAAAGCTGAGGGGTCATCCCCTACCTTCGGCCAGCCGCGCGACGCAGGCCCTAGCTGCCCTAGGCGCGGCTATACTCCCTTCCCTGACATGTGAACCTCGCCGGAAGCTATGCCATTGCCTCCGCCGCTCTTGGGCGTACACGTTATGCCCCTAACAGCAGGCCAAGGTGGCCTATCCCCTGCTCGTGGCCCAATCATTTGCGGCCGGTACAGCAGGCCGACGGCTGCCATTGTGCACACAATAGGGCACCAACTTGATGGCGATGAGGATATGTGGCTCCGTGGTACCCCAGGCTACCACCATAACCCACCTTTGTCTCTTCATTGCTCCCTGGTCTCTCCACTCTCCCCAGCTAGGGTTTGCGTGGATATGAAGAAGAAGAAGACGTAGAAGAGAGGGTTGATTGCGTGGGGCTTTCTTTGGCCCTAGCCAGGGCTTTACCCTTTTTATAAAGGAGGAGAGAAACGTCCTAGGGTACGTGCCAACGAAGACAACAAGGTTTCTTCAACCGGGAGTCATGAAAAAGAAATTCTCTCTTTCCTCTTTATTCTTCTTAATATCCATTATTTCAGGGATAATTAGAAATACAAAAATCCACTTGCTTATTCTCTTTAAACTTTCCTTTTAGGTATTTTTCACGAAAACATGTTTCCTTTTAATGGAAAATACCATCTTATGAAAATAACATAAAATCCATTAATAATGAAACACATTTATCTTCTTTTTCTCTCTCATTCACCTTTTATTTCCTTATTGGGATTCCTTTTATCCCAAGAAACCAAGTGAATTCGAATTCCACTCTATGATGAGTAAACACTCATTCTTCTTAGAGAATTGCACATTATTTTTAGCATTATCTCAATTTCTTTTATTATTAGATTTCTATTTATCATTATTCTCTTATTTTGTCTTTTTGGTATTTTATCTTTCTTTCCTCTTTATTGGGACTCCTTGTATCCCAAGACACTCCATCATTTCGAAATTCATTTGATTGGAATAATCATTATCCTTCGTATTGAGGACTTCTTTTTATTTCTCTTTTATTTTACTCATAAGCATTCCTTTTAATCATAAGAAATCCTTGGGATACGAAATTCCATAAAGGGTAACTCAATTATCCATCTTTTCACTTAATTTCCACATTTTCTCATTGTTTTCAATTTCTTCCTTAATAAAGAAATACATAATTAATCTTTTCTTTTTTTTTCTTATTTCTTTTCTTTGCAATTTTAGACTCCTTGGAACCCAAGGAATCCAAGAGGCACGAAATCCTCTTTGGATTTGTCTTCTAGAGGTTTCCATTATTTCTTTTCTCAAATATCCATTTACTAATTGAATTTCCTTTGTTATTTTCCTTTTTATTGGGCCCAATAGACAATAAAGCCCACAAATCAAATAACAAGGCTATTTTAAACGAAATCCAATTATTCAAAACAAAACACATCATTATCTGTTCAATTATCCTTAATATGAGAAATTGCATTTCTCATCAATTGAACCCAAAAATTGGGGTTATAACATCCTTCCCCTCTTATAGGAATTTTGTCCTCAAAATTCAAACAAGCAAACAAACAATTCAGGATAAGACTTCTCCATGTCCATCATTGGCCCCTATGTGGCCTTGCCGTACTCATGGCATTTTCAAAGAACCTTTATCATCACATATTCTTTTCTCTGAGTTCTTTCATCCTGGCGTCTATAAACTACACAGGTGACTCAGGCCATTTCAGCCTCCCTTGGGGCTCACTAGGTTCATTGCTCAGCACATGGTCGGGGTACCTCACATAGTGCTCTAAATTGAACACATGGAAAACATCTCCCATTAATCTATCCTGAGGGGTAGGGTCAAACCTAACCCTCTCCACCCATCCATCTCTAATGGACCCATGTATCGGGGACTCGGCTCTCTTAGATATAACTTAGAGGGGTCGGATTTTCATGTCATATTTTCTCCCACAATAACTTGTATGTTAGTCTACTTTGCATCTGCTCACGACTCTCATCGTCTCTAGGCTCCTTTCAGCCCTTGCACAACCAAAGTGACTTCATCTACACGTACTGGGGTCCCTTTTTCTAACCATCATGTGGTACTTTTCTAACCATCATGTGGTCCTTTCACCAACATCACCATACTGAAGTGGTGACCGATACAACCTCCCTTACAGAGCTTCATATAAAACCCGATACTGGCTATTGTGGTCATTTTCACATCTTTCATAGGACAAGAACTGTCTCTAGATATCACCCTGAATGAGCACACATGCCCTCATCAGACCCTTTAGTCTGTATCATACTAACCATAGTTAGGGGTGATAAACTATACTATCATTGAGTTCTTCATGTACCTACTTCCACTTTATGGAAGTGAACCTTTAGGTCAAACTCAATCACCTTTGAACTCGCTTCATGGTGTAGTTGAACCGTCTCTCACATGGGTAGTTCAACTGGACCTGTCCCTTAACAGAACTCTTCCTTATCTAGGTAAGGCAACCTACCATAACCCACATTGTATCTCGACCTTCCTCGATCCAGGGAAGACCTATCACAACATCCATAGTGTTGAGCTCTCATTCCCTCTCAAGGATTCTTTTGTCCTCTATATTGATACACTGGGTTACTGGGGTTTGTCCTTTACCTCTTGGCTTGCATGGCCATACACCACATGCAACTTCATCTTAAGCATCCAAAGTGCTATTTTCATTTTCCACGGTGTATGATGATCTCCAACCAGGACTCCCTGTATGTCATGATTCTTTCAAGATCAACTCCTCGAAACCCTAAACCACTCTAGTCGGGGTTTCATCACCTTCCCTTAGAAAGAAGTAAACCTGAGGTTTTACCATCATCCTTCCATTGCATCAAGAACTAGGCTGGCTAACCAAACAACCCTTAACCTTTCAACGCATCTTGTTTCCTCTGAGTGTTATCTAAACACCTCTCTTTTTCAAACTTAGGGTTGTCCAAACAAACTCTTCTAACTTCTAGTCAACCAAGTCTTAATCAGATCATTCATTATCACTTCACATCCTTAGGTAACATTACACCTCCATGTATTTTTCTTATCATGTCACCTTAAACTATATGTTCATCTTCATAAGAACACTCTCTGATTCCATCATCATGGTGATCAAACTCGACCTGGTATAACTTGTAAATTCTACATAGCTCATCATACAAACTTCCTCATAAGGGAACTACCTCATCCCTCTTAGTGTTTGCAAGCCATCCATCATTCATTCACTTTACCATGGTAAGATATCTTCTCTATCCCCATTTCTCATGGCAACGCTCCAACCTACATCATCTCTTATCCTTGGTGTATGACATGCATAATGTCCTATCTCTCATCCCCATAACAAGAGGAAATAAGCATTTGGCTGCAGTCCAAATACAGAGTTCTTCCTGTTCCAAGAGTAGAGATGGTACATCCCACCTTGCCAGTACACCTCTAAATCTAAGTTGTAACGTGCCACATATGTCTCTTCTTCAAAAACATCATGATATCAAACTAGTCTTGAACCTGCTGAGGTTTATATCCCTGGTCATCTCCCCTAGGTCTATAGGGTACCGACTCTTTTGGGGTCATCCCCTTCCCTCATGCATCCGGAGAGTGCCCTACTCATCTGCCCTTTGGGTCCCATGAGTTCATGAAGGTGATCAATCTCCTAACCCATGGCCCTAAGACAATGATAGATGTTACCTCCCGACCCTATGGTCATGTGCAACTGGGGAATTAGGCAACTCCTATCTTCATCGGACTTATCCCTACCTGACCCTAGGATAGACTTAGGATTCTCCATCGTAGTACATGTTCACTTAGAACCTTACCCAAGTCTTCATCATCTCTCTTTCTGCATTCATGGGCTGGCCTTCATCCTTTCATCGGGACCATGGCAAGCTACTTACCCTGGTCACGCCCCTTACTGGTTACCTCCATGGTAACATATTCATATGCAATTAGAGATGGATATCCAAGGTTCATTCTCATACCATGTACTTTTCTCTTAACTTCTCAAGATCCTACGAGACCTCTTTAGGTTACCTTGAACCAACAAAATGATATACATCCTTCCAAAGGGGTTCCTCTCCTAGGATGGAAAGAAAACTATCTCTAAGGTCACAACAGCTCTTAGGTCCAGGGTTTACATCCACCCAAGCCTACTTAACCCTAGGAAACCATTGAGGCACAAGCAGATCACTTATTGAACCATACTAGGTCATACTTGTCCTCTTTCCTCAATGATAGATCAAGGTCATACCTTCCTTTATCATCAACCTAGCGATGAGGGGTTCATTACACATACCTTAAACTTAAGGGACTTCCCTTTTCCTTTATTCATGAGGCGTACCATGCTCGAAACTATAGAAACTTAATTCTCATCATGAGCATTAGATATACCACTTCCCCCCTTATACCTAGGAACCCTAGGTTCACTTTTAGGTGTCCAACTTCCCGCTCTATCTCTGAACCATGAATCAAACTGGAAAAAGGCATCTCGTGCACTTCCTATCATCCTTCTTCTCGATCAACACTTAGGGTTGGGTCCTCCTTAAGGACAACTAACAGGGTACAAGGCCTCATAGCCCGCTACCACACCTTTCTAGGTCTAAGGAACTCTTCTCCCTACCGTAGCCACATAGGCACCAGATGCTTCATCTTCTATCTCTAGGGTTTGGTCCTTCTAAAGACAACCAAGATATCATCAACCTTCAGGGATCGATCATGAAGCAACCACTATCATCCCTAGTTCAGGGTTTTAGGCTTCCAACCTTATTGCGGGGTTTCCTGCTTTCTCTAGGGATAACCCTACATTCAACCTCACCATTAGAGCTCCTCTCTTCATGAAGGTTCATCCTCAAAAGCATACTCTACATGGGCGAAGCCTAGGTTCGAACTTAGGGTTGCTCAAGATTATCCATAACCCTTTATGCTCTATCATAATTCCTTGTCCAGGGTTTCACCCTAATGTCAGCACTAAGACGTGCCCCAGGTGCCAACTGTACCCTACTAGCACAAGCCCATAGGGTTTCTAAGGTCCTTCACTAACCTCATAATCTAAAGAGTTATCCTTTACCTTGACATGCACGACCCTTCCCAGGGTTAGGTTGCCAAAAGTGCTTAGGTCATCCATGGATCATATGGCATCCCAAAGGCATGTCCCTTCAGACACCTGGTCCAACTCATCTCTCTCTAACCATCACTTAGGGTTAGGGTTAGCATCATCCTCAGAGGGCGTGCCAGGTCTCTACTAGCAATGGAGATCTCTATCTCCAAGATTGACTTATCTTCGTGATAAGAAGGTCTAGCCTCAGGTCTCTCCTGAGGACATGACATCTTATGTCATACGACCTAAGCATGTATCTATTATTTATTCTGCGCTTAATCTATTAAGCTTATGCCCATGAAATCTTATTTACATGTATTTCATTAATTTAGTGGAGGATTCCTTAAACCTTATTAGCCTTACCCATACCTCAAGAGGGTGAGGAGAAGAAAGGAAACCCTAATCCTTTATGTCCTTATCAGAATTTTGTGATGAGAAGGGATGAATAAGATGAGAAGTCCTAAAGGTATCTTATTTCGATTCATACCCTGAGACTTTGGCCAGGCGGTCACACGGGTCCGGGAGTCCTCGTTTTCCGACTAGCGGTGCGGAGGAAAATCTTGCCAGCCCCCGGTCGTGATCCCTTTCTAGACACCTCCGTCTTTCAGATACTCCTCTAATAACTCCCTTGGGTTCTATGGAGTTTGTAAAATTTAATAATTATTAATGGTTAGACGAGGAACCTACGCTCTGATACCAAATGTTACGACCCCACCTCCCGATAACCCCAAATTAAGGGAAACCAAGAGGTTGAGCCGTACCCATTAATCCCGGATCAAAGGTTCGACATATAACCATAAACAATTATTAAATTCTAACAGACTATACTGAAAATGGTAATAAAATTTTTCTTTACATACCTTTTGAAAACTTGGATCTCTATTCTTCTTATCCATACTGATACTAATCTATCTAATCCTCCTTTGCACTTTAATTCTCATTTAGTATCACATGTGCCACTTTACTGTTTGTTCTTTTCATTGTACCTAAAACGCCGACAAACAAAACGTCGGTCAACCGTAGCTGGTATGTGGGGGAAAACAATAAACATGCAACTATGATAACAATGTAATCATTCAATTACTTGTTTAAAAACCAATATTACGTTTTCGATATAACTACGCGATCCAAGAGTACCCTATCCTCTGTGTTGTCCCCATTAGACCCCTCATGATCCACCTATAAGTGGACCAATTTCTAGGGTTGAGTCACATGGCACTACTCGTAAGTAGTCCACTCCTTAACTCAGGATTTGCTAAAGAGTCTCTAACTCACGGTAACCTAGACCTTACTCTAGGTTTACCCCTTTTTAGCCTTTTCAAAATAACAGAGGTGGACCCGGATCTAGCCAGTTATATTATGCACCTTTATAGTGATAATCGTAGTCACTTTATATGTTGCATGAAATAAATAAACATCCAACAGTTTAGTTGCATTCAATGCGATTAAACATTTCGGGAAACCACCGGGAAACTAAAGCGGTATAGCCATAAGCGTAACCACATACCTGATCCATAGCAACTTGATGTCCATGCATTTAATATTCAACATAATTAACAGGCAATCAACAAAATCCTGAAAATAATGCATAACATACAAGTGTCATTGTTTTATTCAAACATCCTTAAGATCAACTTTGATTTCTACTTATGATTTCTAGGACAACTTTAGGGTTTTATTAGGGTTTTAGCCTTCATTATGCATTTATCACTTTTAATGCTCTTTTAGTTTACAAACCCTAATTTCTGCATCATATGCACAATTGCATGTCCATTAAGTCTAATATGTTTCTTTTACACTAAAATTATTACCTTTATCCTTTTAGGTCATATCCACAACATTAAGGCTAATTATCACCTTCGGTCTCTTTCAAATTAACAAATCATATTTCATTGTAGTTCAATTCATATATATAAACCTTATTTATCACTATTTCCACTTTATACACTAAGGAACACTAATTATCCAAATAATTCACATTAAAGGTCTTTGGTGATCAAATTGGATTTTTAACAACATAACATTGTCTTATTCATTTATTTGCACAATTAAATCATTAAAAGGCATATCTTTCTAAATTAGGGTTTCTAAGCCCATTAATGCAACTTAGATATATCAAACCCTAATTTAAGCCAATTATGTGCAATTATGATCCTTTTATTATCAACTTGTTAATATATTCAGATAACATCACTATATTCAAATATCATATATTTCAAGGGTTTTTCACTAATTAAACCAGTAAATATGTTAACTTTATGTACTTTTCCAATTTCAAGCATATAAACTCTAAATTAAACTAATCTCATGCAAAGTTCTTCCTTTTTGAACTCACTGCACCTTTTTGCATTTAACAGGTTAATATCAACTCTATTGATCCATTAAACCCTATTAATCTCTTTAATCATATCAAAGTAGGGTTTCTTACTCTTTAATTAATCCAAGATGATAATCTACATTACTTTTCGAATTAGGATCAGATTCAGGCTATGAAACTATTTTTAATGGGTTCCTTGCATTTTTCTGATCAAAATTCATATATCATATGTGCCAAACGGAGCTACCAATCACAAGATATGATTTTAAGTAGAAAAACTTACTTTGGCCAATCCGATGATGCCACGTCACCAAGTCCCATGCACGCAGCTTGCTTTAAAACATTTCGAAAAGTCGAATTTACCCTTGACTTAAACGGCCAGCGCTTCCCACCCCGAAGGGTATTTCCGTCCAAAGCTGAGGGGTCATCCCCTACCTTCGGCCAGCCGCGCGACGCAGGCCCTAGCTGCCCTAGGCGCGGCTATACTCCCTTCCCTGACATGTGAACCTCGCCGGAAGCTATGCCATTGCCTCCGCCGCTCTTGGGCATACACGTGATGCCCCTAACAGCAGGCCAAGGTGGCCTATCCCCTGCTCGTGGCCCAATCATTTGCGGCCGGTACAGCAGGCCGACGGCTGCCATTGTGCACACAATAGGGCACCAACTTGATGGCGATGAGGATATGTGGCTCCGTGGTACCCCAGGCTACCACCATAACCCACCTTTGTCTCTTCATTGCTCCCTGGTCTCTCCACTCTCCCCAGCTAGGGTTTGCGTGGATATGAAGAAGAAGAAGACGTAGAAGAGAGGGTTGATTGCGTGGGGCTTTCTTTGGCCCTAGCCAGGGCTTTACCCTTTTTATAAAGGAGGAGAGAAACGTCCTAGGGTACGTGCCCACGAAGACAACAAGGTTTCTTCAACCGGGAGTCATGAAAAAGAAATTCTCTCTTTCCTCTTTATTCTTCTTAATATCCATTATTTCAGGGATAATTAGAAATACAAAAATCCACTTGCTTATTCTCTTTAAACTTTCCTTTTAGGTATTTTTCACGAAAACATGTTTCCTTTTAATGGAAAATACCATCTTATGAAAATAACATAAAATCCATTAATAATGAAACACATTTATCTTCTTTTTCTCTCTCATTCACCTTTTATTTCCTTATTGGGATTCCTTTTATCCCAAGAAACCAAGTGAATTCGAATTCCACTCTATGATGAGTAAACACTCATTCTTCTTAGAGAATTGCACATTATTTTTAGCATTATCTCAATTTCTTTTATTATTAGATTTCTATTTATCATTATTCTCTTATTTTGTCTTTTTGGTATTTTATCTTTCTTTCCTCTTTATTGGGACTCCTTGTATCCCAAGACACTCCATCATTTCGAAATTCATTTGATTGGAATAATCATTATCCTTCGTATTGAGGATTTCTTTTTATTTCTCTTTTATTTTACTCATAAGCATTCCTTTTAATCATAAGAAATCCTTGGGATACGAAATTCCATAAAGGGTAACTCAATTATCCATCTTTTCACTTAATTTCCACATTTTCTCATTGTTTTCAATTTCTTCCTTAATAAAGAAATACATAATTAATCTTTTCTTTTTTTTTTCTTATTTCTTTTCTTTGCAATTTTAGACTCCTTGGAACCCAAGGAATCCAAGAGGCACGAAATCCTCTTTGGATTTGTCTTCTAGAGGTTTCCATTATTTCTTTTCTCAAATATCCATTTACTAATTGAATTTCCTTTGTTATTTTCCTTTTTATTGGGCCCAATAGACAATAAAGCCCACAAATCAAATAACAAGGCTATTTTAAACGAAATCCAATTATTCAAAACAAAACACATCATTATCTGTTCAATTATCCTTAATATGAGAAATTGCATTTCTCATCAATTGAACCCAAAAATTTGGGTTATAACAAGGACTCATTGTTTTCTGATTTAGATCAAGCAAGAAAAGATCTACACAAGAAAATGAATGACATTGCTATGTTGCAAAGAGAACTTTATGAGTTAAGAAGAAAAGATATACTTGATAACATACTAAGAGTTGGCACTGTTTTCAATGGAAGAAAAGGTTTGGGATATGCTCCAAAGAAAAATCAACCCAAAAGAACTCAAACTAAGTTTGTACCTAAGAATACAATGGCTAGAAAGAGAAATGAAGTTGATTCTATTACTTGCCATTTCTGTTTACGTCTTGGACACTATTCCTTTTCATGCCCCTACAAGACTAAGGAGTCCGACTTAGTTTGGATCCCAAAACCCCAAACTTAGTAGAGTGGAATGTAGTTGAGATATGACCAAATGCTTTATTTTGCTATTTATATTGTCTTATCTCAACTAAACAAAAAGTGTCATGCATATTTTTCTGCATTATTGTACTGAAACAGAAACCTTGTCGGTCGAAGTATTGTCGACCGAGCTTTGGATCGGTCGAAGTATTGTCGACCGACTAGATGTCTTTAACAAATCAAAATTTACAGCACCTATTTCGGTCGAAAATTGGTCAACCGAGAAAATTTATGTGTTTCCTTGCTCATAATACAGTAACCTTCTCGATCGACAAATTGTCGACCGAGACAGATGTCGGTCGAACAAATGTCGACCGACTGAACTTCTGATTTAGAACTTTTATACAAATTTGTATTTAAATGATTCTAACCATATCGGACCATCACATGGGTACCAAAATCTACATTCTAATGCAGGAATGGGTGGTTGACAGTGGATGTTCCAAACATATGACCGGAAACAAGGATGCATTCCAAACTTTTGAAGAAAAGAAAAGTGGAACAGTCACTTTTGGAGACAATGGTAAGGGCAAAATCGTTGGAATAGGTAATGTTGGTACAAACCTCGAAATAAAGAATGTTCTACTTGTTGATGGTTTGCACCATAACTTGATAAGTGTTAGTCAATTATGTGATAGTGGTTATGATGTGTTATTTAACAAAACCTGCTGCAAGTTATTACTACAAATGTTGTTTATGAAGGAAATAGAGTTGGAAATCTTTATATTCTTAAACCTAACTCTATGAAAATAGTAGTGGGAAAATGCTTGCTTGCAAATGACAATACCTTACAAATATGGCATAAAAAGCTAGGACATGCTAGTTCACATGTTATCAAAAAGTTAGTGAAATATGATCTTGTTCGTGGATTGCCTACTTTATCTTTTGATCAAGTTGAAAACTGTGAACCATGCACAATGGGAAAGCAAACCAAAACATCTTTCAAATCAAAACATGTACTTAGCACCAGTAGATCATTAGAATTGATTCATATGGATTTATTTGGACCAATGAGGACACAATCAATCGGTGGTAAGAGATATTGTTTTGTTATCGTTGATGATTATAGTAAATATACATGGGTACATTTTATTGCAACTAAAGATGATACTATTCATGTTTTTATGCAATTTTGTTCCAAGATTGAAAATCTCTTACAAAATAAAATATGTACCATTAGAAGTGATCATGGTGGGGAATTTGAAAATCATACATTTGAGGCCTTTTGTACATCTCAAGGGTATACTCATAATTTCTCGGCTCCACGTACCCCACAACAAAATGGTATAG
This sequence comes from Alisma plantago-aquatica, assembly GCA_963693085.1. Classification (NCBI taxonomy): domain Eukaryota; kingdom Viridiplantae; phylum Streptophyta; class Magnoliopsida; order Alismatales; family Alismataceae; genus Alisma; species Alisma plantago-aquatica. Next base: position 115,618,441 of record OY856410.1, on the reverse strand, counting down.
TTGAAAGGAAAAATCGATCCCTACAAGAAATGGCTAGAACCATGATGCTTGAACACAACACACCTAAAACCTTTTGGGTTGAAGCTGTAAACACTGCTTGTTATGTGCTAAATAGAGTAACTGTTCACTCTCATTTGAAGAAAACTCAATATGAAATAATACATTCCAAGAAACCTAGAGTTGACTACTTTCATACTTTTGGTTCCACATGCTACATTTTGAATACCAAAGATGATAGAGACAAATTTGATTCTAAATCACACAAAGCATTCTTTTTGGGATATTCCACTTCTAGCAAAGCTTTTAGAGTATATAACACTATCTCTAGAAAAGTTGAGGAATCCATTCATGTTTCTTTTCATGAGGAGTCAAAATCTGAAAATCTAGAAATTACTGATCTCACTAATCAATTCGAAAATTTAACCATACCAAATGATAATGAAAAAGCTAATACATCCAATCCCCAAGTTGAAACACAACCTACACCTAGGCTTATCAAGGATCATCCCCAAGAACTGATTATTGGAGATCCAAATGATAAAGTCAAAACTCGGTCTTCCTTCAAAGATGTAGCAAACATGGCTTTTGTTTCTATCATTGAACCTAAAAAGATATCTGAAGCTCTTAAGGATGATTATTGGATAATAGCCATGCAAGAAGAATTGAATCAATTCACTAAAAATGATGTATGGGATTTAGTTCCTAAACCACAAGATAAAACCATAATAGGAACTAAATGGGATTTTAGGACAAGCTAAATGAGTCAGGAGAAGTAATAAGGAATAAAGCTCGGTTAGTAGCACAAGGATATAATCAACAAGAAGGAATAGATTTTGATGAAACATATGCACCCGTAGCTAGACTTGAAGCTATTAGGATGTTACTAGCTATTGCTGCCCATAAAACCATTAAGCTCTATCAAATGGATGTCAAAAGTGCATTTCTAAATGGCATCATTCAAGAAGAAGTTTATGTTGCCCAACCACCTGGCTTTGAAATACCGGAAAAAGGTGACTATGTTTATAAACTTAAGAAAGCCCTTTATGGTCTAAAACAAGCACCTAGAAATTGGTATGAAAGGCTCAAAACATATCTTTTTGATAATGGTTTTTCTATTGGAAATTCAGATTCTACTTTATTTTTCAAAACATATACATCTGATTTCCTAGTTGTGCAAATATATGTTGATGACATTATTTTTGGAGCTTCAAATGATTCATTGTGCACACAATTTAGTGATATTATGCAAAAAGAATTTGAAATGAGCCTCATGGGTGAACTAACTTTCTTTCTTGGTTTTCAAATTAAGCAAACACCTGCAGGAATTTTCATAAGCCAAGAAAAATATACTAAAGAACTCTTAAAACGTTTTGGGATGGATCAATGCAAACATGCTACTACCCCTATGGCTACTTCTATCAAAATTGATAAGGATGAAAATGGGGAACCTATTGATGATTCCTTATATAGAGCCATGATTGGTAGTTTGCTTTACTTAACGGCTTATAGACCGGACATTATGTTTTCTGTTGGTCTTTGTGCTCGATTTCAATCACAACCTATGCATTCTCATTTTCTAGCAGTTAAACGAATTCTTCGTTACCTAGCCGGTACTACTTGCTTTGGTTTATGGTATCCAAAAGGACAATCCTTGGATTTCAAAGCTTATACTGATGCGGATTATGCCGGTTGTCGACTTGATCGCAAGAGTACTAGTGGTGGCTGTTTCTTATTAGGGAGAGCTTTAGTATCTTGGTTTAGCAAGAAACAAAATACGGTTGCCCTATCTACAACTGAAGCTGAATATATGGCAGCTGGGTCTTGTTGTGCTCAAGTGCTTTATATGCAACAAGTGTTAAGCGATTATGGTTTTAATTTTTCATCTACGCCTATTTTTTGTGACAACACAAGCGCCATAAACTTAGCACATAATCCTATTTTACATAGCCGAGCTAAACATATTGAAATCCGTCATCATTTTTTAAGGGATCACATCTCCAAAAATCATGTTTCCCTTCATCATGTTGATACGGAAGATCAATTGGCTGATATTTTTACAAAACCGCTTCCACTAGATCAATTTAACAACATTAGGAAGCAATTGCTTATCACTCCTTTGGAGGATGTTTTCTTTGATATTTGTGTTACTTAAACAAAAACTCTTGTTTACATTTTTGGCTTTTAAATGGACATCTTTTTCATTAGATTTGATGGGATATCTAATTCAGGGGGAGTTTTTATTCTTAACGGTTATCTTTTTGAAATGACAAAGGGGGAGAGATAAATATAAAATTAACATTTAGTAATTATGTCAAACTCAATTAATGAGTTTCATAAATAAACTCTTGGCTTTACATTGAAAGTGGCTATATTCCCATATGATCTGGATTTCATGTTCCATGATTCATGGGGAATAATAAGCACACATTTTATACACAAGAGAAAAAGCTACAAAAGGTAATCTAAAGGTATGAAACTCATATGTTTTATATTTCCTTTATTTATATTTTGGAAATGTTTGTCATCTTCAAAAAGGGGGAGATTGTTGGCTAAATGGACATCTATAAATCCCTTTGTTTTGATTATGACAAACATTTCATTCTTATTAATCTAACGGGCTACTTGAGTGTGCAGGATGACAAAGCAACAAGGGAAAATCTACAAGCTTACATATTTATATTTTCATGCAATGTAATCACTGTTGTAAAAACTTGTACAAAAATATAATGTACAAGTACTTAGAATTGCATGTAAATCAAGCGTTAGATTCTCCCTAGCTAAACACCACAGTTAGACAAGTCATCCCATTCAAATAGGATTACTTTTGCACACTCACACACATAATTAGTGCCTAAATTGAAACCTTGAAACAGGATCAATCTCGGTCGACAGACTCCTCGACCGAGACACTCTCGGTCGACAATCTTCTCGACCGAGAAAGATCCAAAGTAGCCGTTAGACACAACAGACAAGTTAGTTGGCAGTTGAAGAAAGACGTTGCAAATCACTTGTTCCAGAGAGCCTGTCGGTCGACAAAAGTTCGACCGAGTAGGTGTCTCGGTCGACCATTTGTCGACCGAGATGGTCTCTGACAGCAACTGCAGAATAAATTAATTAGCCGTTGTTAAAGCAACAACTTTGTACCTAACGGCTAGTTAAGCACTTAGAAACCCCTAGAAGCTGTCTAGAATGTCCTTAAGCTTCCTTAGGCCATTCCTATAAATAGGACAAGCCATAGGACACTCATACTTACTTTTTTGTACACTTGCTACACTTGAGAAATACTTGAGCATACTTGAGCAATCTGTTGCAAGCAATTTGAGCATTGTGATCATTGGCCTACTTTCCCCTTAGCTCAAATTTCGTGTCTTATAGGCTAGCATCTCCTTACTACAGCACTTACACTTCTACACTCATTGGTTAGGAGATCAATACGCTTGATATAGGCAAATCAAGCCTTGTGCTTAAAAGGATAAGTTGTAATTTCTATTTTCTTTCTTGTTCCTTTTTATCCTTTGTATTCTCCTTGCTACTCCTAGGGTTGGAGGCTGCGGATTGGAGAGAGTTTGACTTCTCACGTGGAGAAGGGGACTTCAAGCTACTTCAAGAAGGCTATTGCAACGGGAAGCTACTTCAAGAGGAAGGCTGCTTCAAGGTGGTGCAATTACTTCTAGGTGAAGGCTGCTTCAAGGTTGGGCGATTACTTCTAGGTGAAGGCTGCTTGAAGGGTTTAGGAAAAGAAATTGTATTTTTTGTAAAATCCTTGCGAGGTAATAAAATAAATTTCTTTTCAAATCCCGGTTGGGTAAGCAACCGGGTAGTGGACTGACTTCCTTAGTATTTGCTAAGGTTGGAACCACTCTAAACTCTTGTCTCCTTGTCCAATATCTTTGTGATTGATTGTTTGAGTTAATTAATTATTAAAATCTTTATAAAACTCTATTCACCCCCCCTCTAGTAGTTTTCAAACCCTTTGAGTCAGATCCTAAATTATCAAGATTGGATCAAGGGTCAAGATAATGATGTTCAGAATATCATGTTTTCATATTTTAGATTAGGTTTACACTTTTCCTATGTCAACCTTAGGGTTGGGTCATTCACTTATAATCAACCAATATGTCAATATATCCAACATTATTTCAAGTGTCAAGTATTTTTGAGTGTGCATGACTTACCTAGGTTTTCTAGAATCGTATGTGTTAACCCTAATTTATGGTCATTATCCAAGTCATCATCAAATTTCTAGTTCATTATCATGATACTTTGTATAATTGAGATTCACGATCGTTTGATTAAAGTAGAGTCATGAATTATACACATGATCAAGTTTTTCACAAGATCTAGATCCATTATCACAATATAAAGGTTAACCGTTAGTTAAATGTACATTCTAGGAGAGATGAGTTACAAGATCATATCTAAACTCATATTTTGTCAAGTTTGGTCTCAAGATGATAATTATAGTTAGAATTAGGGTTTCTCAAGGGTTAATCATCATTATTGATCCATTAGATAAACTAAATAAGAAAGATATCAAATATAGGTATATGAATGAGAATCAATTGGAATCAGATTTCAAAAAAAAAATATTAGATTCCTTGGATTTTTTTGATCAAAATAGACTATATATACATAATTTTTGGAGTTCATATGCATTTTCTATGATTAAAACAAGATCTGACAATTTAATTGAATATTCAATTCGAGAGGAGGTAACAATTACCTTAAATGGAAAAACAAAGGTCGTTGGATGCCCAAGGAATGGATGAGATGGAACCACATAGGTGAGGTGCTTGGTTTAGGGTCTGGTTCGATCACCAATCGTCTGGTTCACTTCTTAATTGAGTGGTTCACTCATTGATTTGGATCGACTAATTCTAGACTCCTTTCTTTCCCATTCTAGGACTTATGCATGAGCGTGCATTCACGGATGAGTAAGCTTTCTAGGACTAGGGCCAAAGGGAGAAGGAGGCTCCAATGGCGGCAGCGAGGGTGCCGGTTGGGGTCGTCGGGGTCCTACGAAGGTGATGGGGGCCAGAGAAAGAGGAGAGGGGGCGAGGAGGAAGGACACCCAAATGGGTCTAGGCAACGGCGCCACTGCTGCAGCAGACATTCAGAAGAGTAAATAGGTGTACTAAGGTCAGAGGGGGTGAGAAAGGGCAAGGCTCTGAGCATGGTGGAGTGTATGCGATCTTTGGGAGGGGTTTATATAATATTAGGACTTACATTTATGGCTATTTTGATGTTGGTGTGATGGCTATGCTCGCCGGAGTGAGAGGGGAGAGAAAGGGATGCTTGTTGGCGGCACAACAAAGCCCAAACAGTGGTCAAAGTAGGGCTAGTTGTGTTCAAAATAGCAAGAGGAAGATATCCATTCGCTTATATTTTCTAACCATGGTCGTGAGGGGGAGATTGGTCATTAAGGTCACCTTGTCTCCTCACCGCAATTAGCGGGAGGTAGGAGATGACTCCCTGACCACTCAAATAGCTCCTTGATCCATGGGAACCTAATTCGAGGGTTAGGATCCCTCCCTTCAAGCAACCCGCAGATCGCTGACTTGGAATAGCCAACAAAAGAGCAAATAAAAAGGGATTTTGTGCACAAAACTTCCAAAATTCATAGAAAGCTATAGGAATGTCCAAATGGGATGCAACTTGGATCACATGTTTAAAATAATGTGGAGAATGTCTAAAAAAAGTTGGAGAACTAAATGATGAATATTGATTGACCAATTTTCTTCTTTGGACAAAGTGATAAATTAACCAAATATGTGGTGTCACAAAGTGTATAAAATTCACATTGGTCACCATATTTTGGATTTGAGTCTCAATAATGATTATGAAGACAAGAAAAATAATTTGGGACCATTAGTAGGAATAATGAGGTCAAAAGAGTAATTACTTTATTATAATTCTAAAATCCACTTTGTCACGGTAGCGTCCCAATGATGGTGCTTGCATGGAATATGCGAGGTGCCTCCCTACCCAAAATGTAGGGTTAGTTGAAGAAGATACTCAAGGAGGTGAATGCAGAAATAATGTTCTTTTTTGTGACTAGAATCAAATGTAGGAAGGATGATAGAGTCAACACCAGTTTCCCTTATCAATGGGGCTGCCTATCTAATCGCGATGCTTGTGATTGGGGAAGGATCATGCTAGAGTGGAACTCTAATCATTGAAAAATTGATCTCATCCAGGACACTGACCATGTGTTGATTATAAGTTACTTCAATGTGGTGGGTTCTCTTGAATTATATTTATATTGTATGGATAGAATCTAGATAGAAATAGAGAGATGTTATGGAAGACACTGATGGAAACGACACATGGTGATATCCCTAGCTCGTGCTTTGGTGATTTCAAAAACACGAGGAAAGCCAAAAAAAAATATGGTCAGCTCGAAGTAATTGAAAGAATTCTAGAGAATTTCAATAATGCCATATCCGATGCAAATCTTTTTGAACTTAATCGCTATGGTGGTGTTGCCTCATGGTCTAACAAACAAAATCAGAAACACATGATTACACGTCTATTAGACAGAGGGTTGGCTAACAAAGCTCGATTGGATTCTTTCCCTTAAATTGCTATCAATATGGACTCGCATCCTTTTAGCAACCATGCTTGGATGATGGAGTTCCTCACAAATTCCAAAAAGTAGTTAGACATTTCAGATTCATGAACCTGTGGTGTAAGAGGAGTGGATTCAAAGAAGCGGTGGAAAGAGTTGGAGATCCAATTTCACGGGGAACCCACTTTTCATGGTGCTAAAGAAACTGCAGATTACAACATAGAACCTTAAGACACTACAAAAAAAAGATGATTTAGCTACAATTATTCTAACTACATGTATTTTATTTATATCTAAAGCTACTTCTTGTTACAACTTATAAAAATTTAAGTAAAAGTATTATAGTTAATTGTAATAGGTACAAAATTTTCTACATATATAAATTGAGTACAAACTAATGCTCTTCCAAACTCATCCCCCCAATAACCAAAATGCCTGAAAATTCAATTTTTTGTACGCGCACTACTCCTTCCCACTCACCCCTATTAGCGCGATTTTGTGCAAATGCCCTTGTCATCCCGATAGCGCCCCCTTTCATCCTCCCTTTCCATCGTGCCCTCCACCTCACTCTCTTCTCCTCCCCTACTACAAGACCCTATCTGATCGCTCTTTCTCGCTCTCATCGTCTTCTCCTCCCCTACAATAATGTTGTATCTGATCGTCATTCCTCCCTCTCATCATCTTCTCCACTCCTACTACAAAATGCTATCTGATCGCCCTTCCTCCCTCTCATCATCTTATCCTCTCCACACCCTTATCTATCGTGATATTTTTTCACCCAACCTCACTGACCGTCGAACAGGAGGCGCTAGAAGATTTCAGTCATGTGAGGAAACAAAAAGATGGTGGTGAGGAGCGAGATCGAAGCACAGCTATTTAGGTACACTCTAGAAACATCAGCTACATTTTCTGTATAGTTCCAGCCCTCCCCCAATTCCCATCATTGTGTATCTCATACCTCCCATACCATATAGAAGATGTAAATCAAAAGCATCTTTTCCCCCTTCTGGACCACCCATTCCATGTTGTATTTTGTTGAGAGCATGAGAAAGAACCGCAAATGGTGCCTTGTTCGAAATCAACACCAAAGGTGTGAGAAAGGATCATGCATAGGCTGAGTGCATACTCTAGCGAGATATCCTAGATTATCTACTGCAATGATATGTGGTTCTCATCTTGGTTTTCAAGAGAGGATAGTTTCTGAATGGTATGAATTTGAGCCTTTTTAGTTTGGAATGTGCCCCAACCTACTGAATTGAGTTGTTTATTCTGGTACTCAAATCTTATACTACTAGTGTTATTCCCAGGTACATTTGAAATTGACAGAATTCAATTTGAGTTTCAAGTGATATACTCGATTCATTATCCCCTAGGATTAGCTTTATCCTTTGACTATTTCTTTCACGGTTCCAATGTAAGATTCAAATCATAGTTGTTTGCATATATTCATTTAGTTTATCACTGCAAGTAAACTCTACTTTTTTTATTATAACTTACTCTCAAATTCCTTTCTAGTTTAGTTGATGAACATGCTTGTAATTTATCTTTTGGATGCATTTTTGCATACAACATTCTTGTACAAGATGTTATTATTAGCAATGCAGCCTTCCATCAACTTTATGCAACCTTCCTATTGGATCAATTGTGCTTCTTGATGCATGATAGCAGAGTAACAATATATTTAATCACACTTATATTTCTCCCAACAGTTTCTAAAAATGTGTTGCATTAGAAAAAATCCAGTAGATTTCACATTGTATCTACATGCAAGATGCTAGTTCACATGTTACACAAACAATGTATCTCACATCCCACTTCAGTTTTGATTTGTTGTTCAAAATGGTTGTTAATGGATTATATGTAGTTTTGAATAAATGTGAAATAAAAGATGCCTTTGTTGTGTGGGCCAAGTGTTAGTTACTGATACATTATAACTTTTGTATTATTTCTATTTATCCCTACAGTTGCTAACAACTAGTTATTCAATGGTGTATCCATATTTGGGGTTTTACTTTATCATCATTACAATGCTCGATGTAAGATTCTATTTTTAGCTCTATCATTACCCTTCCTATTAGTATTATTACCATGCTTAGTGGTCAAGGTACAATACTTCATCTAAAGGCACACTTCACATATATATATTGGCATAGTTCTTGGGTTTTCTAGATGCCTATGGTTACTGCCCATTTCCAGTAGGTCATGCTCATGACTGTTTGAATGGGTTTTATTATATTTTTTGTCTAGTGGAATATGTATGCATTCAAGATTCACAAACTTAACATAATGCTATATTTTTTTATAATTCTATGAAAGGTGATAGTTTTTGCCTAATTAACAAGAAACTTTCATGGGATTCATTACTTTTCTCTCTATATGGAATCATGTTCATTTAAAAATAAAATAGATATGTGACCTCTATAAATGGATAAGAATTTGTGAAATAACTATCTCTAATATTTGTACCAATTTTGTCAATTCTATTCACATTATTTTAGATAATGCATGGATAAGGAAAAGGTAATATTTCCATCAACTATAATAGTAATTTAAAAAATGATACAGATCATCACCAGTCATCATGCACATACCCTAAGATAGAGACGATCTTTTGTACTATAGTAAACTTGAACCACCCTCTTGATAGAGCCTTGATGTCTTCTTCTAGAAAAGGGTCAAGTTGTCCACTTGAATGGCTACAGGGTGCCTACCTATACTACAAAGCAGTTATAGGACTGACTGAGCTAATGGTCTTGGAAGGGTGCCTTTGTCTCACATATAGGGAGTGGGGGGGTTCATCAATAGGATTTTGTTGCATGACTTGGTATATGAAGACCATGGCCTTCCAAGTTCCAACTCCAGATGGAGTTTCTGTGCAAATAGATGTGGCATGAAGACCACCATCACCAACTGTTACAGCAGCAAGCATCTGGGAAATAGACTCCTACATCACATGAATCATATGATAGTAGATTAATGGTACCTGATTGTTGCATGTGGTTGATCCCAAAAAAACATGTAAATCACTAATCTAGATGGAAATTATAAAATGATAGTAGGTTTCTCTTTGGAATCTATCATTTTTTATGTTTGATAATATATTTGTGTGAGATGGTTTTAGTATCTGATCTTTAGTTCTACAAACGGATCACCTCTACTAGGGTTCTTCTCAATTACATATTTCAATTTATGCTTTATTCATTGTTATAGTACCCCTTCTACTATATTTTGCAAGGAATTAATAAGAATTTGATTATCTCAAGATAATCTTTTTGTATTCACGTGTTGGTTGAACCTATAGGTGATTAGCATCCTTTATTCCTTGAATATGTTCTATTATGAGATGGTTTGGCATCTGATTTGAAAATCAGGAAATGCATCGACTCTAGCATGACATAGTTGAACAATATAAAATTATGCACCCACTCAAGGTTTAGGTACCCATAGTCCCTAATTGGTTAACCAGTTAAACTAAGCCAAGTGTATAAATTATTTGTCACTAATACTCTTAATTGAGCATCTCCAATTGCAAAATCAGTAAATAAAATTAGGGAAACCTAGATCATTTTGAATTTCTCAAAGATTATAAAAAACTGATTCATTACCTCATTTATGCCAAAATAAAGAATCACAATCAGTAGTTATCACCTACATTGTCTCAAGTACACTGAGGAATTGAAATTATAATCTCATGGGAAAGCACTTATCCTCTATTCTCTCTATAAGAAGAGACCAACTTATAATAAGAACATGTACAATCTAGATACATTTTCCCGATAGCTAATGTCGGTAAAAGGAACTAGTAGTAGTTAGTTGTAAGATAGATTACAATGCAAAGATTCTAGAAGAAGTGTCACTCATGCATGTAACCCATTCAAAATATTAGTTGTTGGGAAGACAAGGATCTCATGACCAATCTTGGAGGATCAAAACTTAATCATGGAACACTTAAAAGTCATTGACTGCATGACATTTGTTAACCATGGGCAGAGTCTTGTTCCAGCATTCCGTTCAGCCTCAGACTGGAACAAGCTTTTGATTGGTACAAAAATTCGAGGTTAGAGCCCCAAGCATATTGGGGAGATCAACACATAAAGAATATTGCATTTACTGATGTAACATTATGCATCAAACACAAATACTATTCACCTATCATCATGGTTATTATTCCTTCCACCGTGCCAGTTACTGATGTGGAGAGCTCCCAAACACTGATGAATGATTACATGAGGTTGTTCTGCATCTGGTGTGCGCAATAGGTTGATGATTGTTGAATTGAGTTAGATTTGCACATCATATGTGTACTCAGCAACTTTTTCATGGGGTGGGGGATAATTGGCTTGGATTCATAGAAGATGTCTTCGCCATTCATGGTGACATTGAAGAACATGTAGTGGGATTCAAGCTTTGTAGGGTCCTCTGGACAGTTAAAATACAAGTTAGAAGTAGACGGGCTTCAGTGTTGAAAGCAAGTAGGGGATGGCGATGGTTATGTTCGATTGTGTCTATGCAACATCGATTTTAGTTTTATTACAGCAATTATAACCATTCATGTGATCCAGGCAAAGGAGTAATATGAGATCAAGTTGATTTTCTCCCAAAAATATGAGCTCAAGGATCTTTTTAAGAAGATCAATGAAAATTTTGGCATAGCCCATATTTGCATACTGAAGAGTTCTGGTACATAAGAAGTTCAAAAAGTCAATGCGTTGTTGGACTCCCAAAAGGTACTACACATACACAAGAAGGAGGATTAAATGAACAATACATGATTTGTCTCTTTCTAGGATTTGACTCTTTGATGTCATGGAATCTATTCCTATTTGATGTTTATATAATCATAGAAAGCTTATATAACATGTACTACAATCTGGTTGGGCATTCCAGCTTAGAGTGGTCCGTAGACTACATGTAATGAATTTCCCAATAGTGTTCTAGTTAGCTTGTTAGAATAAAGCGTCAGTGTTGTTTGACCTTCCTACTTTCATGGTTGACATTTTAATGCAACTAGTGGCCCTACTGAAGGCTCAGTCAGTATGCACTTTCGAATAAAATTTTGGCTCATTATAAGTGCTACCTTATTTCTGTAGATTTTTCTCAAAATTGTATACTAATTTTTGTATATTCATAGCAATGGCCAACAATTCCTTTGACCACATCTTCAACAAAGGAATTTCTTAATCATCAGCACAAGGGCTAACATTTTATATAGGGGTTACCACCATTTCACTATGAGCCATACCCTTGCTGACATAGTTGTTGGCTTCCCCCACTAGCCAGATTCATTTCAAGGGTAAGGAAGCAGCCAAAAGATTTCCTAATTCTACCATTGAATGTTATATTTAAGTACCCTACAAATCTAGAATCATCATATTTCTTTGCAAGTACTCTAGGCCCACAAAATGCTTGGTCAACATTATATATGTTGATCTCTTCGTGGGTCTACTTTTTGTGGTCAATAATATCCATTTCCTTTGGATCATAAAGTAAGATTTCATCCAAAATTGGTAATTTAGAGTGAATATCTTGATGTGTTATATTATTTCTTCTTGCAAAACAATAAATTCCAAATATGTATGCTCCAACAGTAGATCAAAAGAAATGATATGCCCATCTTAGACAAAATATTGAGAAGTCATGGTTTAATAGATTTATATAAATTTATTTGTTCCTATTCAATGCTAACAACAGGCATTTTCCAGTTGCACATCAAAATCACAAATTTTGTGCTAAATCTCCATTGCTAAACCACAGGGCACTGAATCAGAAAATGAGCTTGTGTTCTTGGTTGACGATCATCCGGTGATGCTCTAATCATCTAGAATGTAGATATGCTTGTTGTATTTAAGTAATGTGCTCAATAAGGTTGCTGCTAATTACTTGTTGGACGTGTGTGTTACTCTTTTTATCCAAAAAATGATCATTTTTTTTTTTTTTGGTTAAGCCGGGAGGTACTATTATCAAAAAATGATCATTTGATAAGGGAATATGCAAAAGGTGCTAGCAAAACTACATTCTCTTTTGGGTCCTTGATTGTAATTAGTCTAGTGACGTTTATATTCTGTAATGCAGATATACATGTCATAACTTGGTTGAAACTGCTCATTTTTGTTTTATTTTCCTTGTAGGTATGGGTTTACAAATGTTTGGAAAATATTTATAGATCTTTTGACTATTATCCTTATACAAAACTGGTTCATATTTCTATTTCCATCTAATCTATCCTTTTGACTATTTTTCTCTTACTGTGTAGAAACAAAAACACTTAGGAGTCAGACATGCATGCGAAGCTAGGTGAGGCATCACCCTGTAGGTTACTATGTCTTTCGTTGGTATCTTTTGGATCAGGTTCTAAGCTCCTTACTAGGTTGGGTGCCTCTGCTTTGTTTCTCTATTGTAAGAACTATTACCGAACCAACATATTTTATTACAATGTTATTAATGAGTTTAACCTTTTTACTACTCTCATGTACTCAAATACTTTCAGTTTGTTTCTCTATATATTCTGGAATATTTTACATACGGTGGGAATATAATCGTGTTTCTTTATAATGGTTCTAGCACTGACCTATATCGTGGAACCAATATTGTAACATCCCTGACCTGGGTTATGCTTTAACCCTAGGTGTTTTGTTTAATAAAGATAATTATATGCTTGATATTATCTTTTGAAAAGTAACTAAGGCTCAAGAGGAACTTATATTTCAATTCTAGTCCATTTTGAATAATGTTGAAAATAATGTTTTGTTTGTTTTGGACTAAAGAGAAAATTACCCAAGTGGAGGGGTTAAATTGCAAATTGTGCATAATAATATGTTTCTCATGTATTGAAGCATCGTGGGAATGAAGATGATGCAGAGGAATGGCTAGTGAAAGCCTGGGTACCAAGAAAGAGCTGATAAACCAATGTTTGTGCATTAAAACCTAGTTTTGGTGTAATGTGCAATTTACCCAAAACCCAAGGTTTAATATGCAATTTACCACTTCAATAAGGTCCTTAAAATTCTTGGCATCAAGAAGATCAAAGAAAATGTGAGGGGCATCTCATTTGAGCTACTTTGAAGGAGAGAGAATCTTGATATTAAAATAATACATCAATAGTTGAAAGCTGCCCGGGATAGACAAAAATATTATGCTGATAAGCGTCGTAGACCCTTATAATTCCAAGTTGGAGACAGAGTATACCTCAAAGTCTCACCTTGGAAAGGTATCCTGAGATTTGGAAAGAAGGGGAAGTTAGCTCCTAGATTTATGGGGCCTTATCTGATCATTAAAAGGATGGGAAAGGTAGCCTATAAGCTGGAGTTACCACCTGAGTTGCATACATTGCACCTAGTGTTCCATATCTCTATGCTAAGGAAGTGTCATACTGATACAGAGTTAGTTCTACAACCTATGGAGGTAGAACTAAATGATGATACATCTTATGTTGAAGGACCTGTGATGGTTCTTGATAGAAGAATTAAAAACCTGAAAAAGAAAGACATTTGTCTTGTAAAAGTTCTCTGGCATCACCGTGGCATTGAAAAAGCTATGTGGGAGCTAGAGGAAGAGATGAGGAGGAAATACCCTACTCTTTTCTCTTAAATGTTTTCGTTGATGATTTCAAGGATGAAATCCTTGTAAGGGGTGGATAACTTGTAACATCCCTAACCTGGGTTATGATTTAACCCTAGGTGTTTTGTTTAAGAAAGATAATTATATGCTTTATATTATCTTTTGAAAAGTAACTAAGGCTCAACAGGAACTTATATTTCAATTCTAGTCCATTTTGAATAATGTTGAAAATAATGTTTTGTTTGTTTTGGACTAAAGAGCAAATTACCCAAGTTAAGGGGTTAAATTGCAAATTGTGCTTAATAATATGTTCCTCATGTGTTGAAGCATCATGAGAATGAATATGATGCAGACGAATGGCTACTAAAAGCCTGGGTACCAAGAAAGAGCTGATAAAGCAATGGTTGTGCATTAAAACCTACTTTTGGTGTAATGTGCAATTTACCCAAAACCTAGGGTTCAATATGAAATTTACCACTTCAATAAGGTCCTTGAAATTCTTGGCATCATGAAGAGCAAAGAAAATGAGAGGGGCATCTCATTTGAGCTACTTTGAAGGAGAGAGAATCTTGATATTAAAATAATCAAGATTTAAGCATAATTGAAATAATGCAAAAAATAATTATATTAAATGGATTGCTCTTCAACCAAAAATGTGTTGGTTGAAATCCACATATATGGACGTCCTTGTGCCTTGCAAAGGAAAAGGAAAGATCTACGTGACTGGAGAACCCACTCACATTAAGAAACTAAAAAGAATTATCCACTCACTTATGGATAATTACTATTATAAAGGTTAAGGTGCTTAATTTCTTTTCCCTTAATTCATGGATAATGGAAGGGAGTTCGGTGGAGATAAAGATACCTTTGCATGCAAGGAACCAAGGGGGGAGAGGTGGCACCAATTTCGGAATTTAAAGGATTTGCATGAGGCATTTTCTCTCTCATTGATTTTCTTATAAAAACACCCTTTACAACTTAAACCAAAGACTTTTTGGAATCCACTTCTTCCCTTTTCTTGCAAAAACGACCAAGGAAGCTAGGAACAGCAGGAGGACGACCCCCAACCTGTTGGTAAGCTTCTTGACCTTTGTTCATCTTGATTTCATGGTGAAAATCACAAATCAATGCATGATTACTTCTTATCTCGATCCCATCTTCAATTCTAACCATTCCTTTTCACTCCAAAGCTTGAGGAACGAACCTTGTGGTGTGAAAAAGCTCCTTCCACCATTGTTGACGTGAAGCTCCAATCTTTGAAGCTCATTTTGAGGCTAGTTATATAACTTGAACCCTATTCATTGTTATTGAATTCAACTTCTTAATCAATTATGTTCAATTACTCTTCTTGCAATTCCTTTGATTCATTGAAGCAATTACCATGATAATGGCAATAGTTTTCGATGGACTAAGGCTTGATGATGATAACATCATCTTAGGCACACCTTCCAACAAGTTTGTATTGCAAATGGTTTCAAGAGTTTGGTCCAAATAGTTTCACCAAACCGTTTGGAGGTTTGGACCCCAAACCATTTAGAAGGGTTGACCGTTTGGATGGGTTGACCATTTGAGGTCAGGTCCCTAGAACATGTTGGATGATGATCCATTTGATCCAATTGATTAATTCGATACATGGACAATCCTCCAATTAGAAACCCTAATCGGCTAAGTGCTGAAATTGCAATTGTTTGATTTAAAGTTTTGGGTTGATTAACCCAAACGGTCTCAAGACCATTTGGAAGTCACCCCAAACAGTCTCAAGACCGTTTGGAGGTCAACCAAGACCATTTAGAGGTCTAGAGTTGAGTATGGTTGAGTAATGGAAGAGTTAGAGATATCAAATCAAAGTTCAATCAATAGTTAAATAGATGATCAATCCAATGATGCAAACTCTAATTGGATTTCACAAATTTTAATGAATGATGAGGCAAATGATCTCAAGACCATTTAGAGGTCATCTAAATGGTCTCAAGACCGTTTAGAGGTCATCTAAATGACCTGAAGACCGTTTGGAGGTCATCCAAATGACCTCAAGACCGTTTGAGGTCAGGTCATATCATAACTTGATGATGGTTCATTGATTTCAATTGGATTAGTTCCACAATGTTAATCCTTGATGGTTCCTCGATTTCAAAACCCTAATTGATGGGTTCTTGATTATTAAATCCTAGTTCAATTGGGTTCAAAACCTTAATTGATGGTCCAATTGAAGGATGATTCAATAGTTCAATTGATGAGTGAATCAAGGAGGCAATTGATAGGCGGTTCATTGATGGAAACCTTGAATCGACTAAGTGTTGAAACATCGTTTTGGTCCATTTGGTTTTGAGATGGTTTGGACCAAACGGTCTTAAGACCGTTTGGAGACCCAAGTCCACATGATTTCAACACATTTCTTGCTTAAATGGTTTCAAGGGAAATGTGCCCAAACCATTTCAAACCATTTGAATTTCGAAAGACCAAGACCGTTTAGGGTCTAAGTAATCAAAACTGTTTGAGGTTCAACATGGTTAATCCATTTGGATATCTAATGTAATTGAAGATTCAATTGGTCAATTCATTTGGATACCTCATGTAATTGAAGGTTCAATTGATAAAATCTTCTAGACATCCTAGAAGAGGATGAGAGAGAGAGATTCATACATGAAAAATAATCATGTAGCAATCAAGCCTAAAACACACAAAATAAGTATGATATACAATTAGGGTATGATCCTTGAGAAAGAGATCATAAAACCCTAATTGAGTAAATTGATGAACCAAATCCCTAATTTAGGGCAATTCTGATTGAAACCCTAATTTAGGAGGATAATGTGATATGAATTTAAGGTAATGACATGAGTAACCCTAATTCAGGGTATTTTAATGATAAACTCTAATTTGGATGAATAGTAAACCCTAATTGTGAGTTATTGAATATAAACCCTAATTTAGGGTGAAGTGATGTGAATAGTAAATCCTAATTCTAAATAGGGTGAAGGTGTGTGAAACCCTAATTCTAAATAGGGTGAAGGTGTGTGAAACCCTAATTCTGGATTATACTATATAGTGTGAAACCGTAACCCTGGTAAGGGAATAGTGGTATTACTCAGGAACAACATGGAACTGAAATATGATTGATATATTTGTTATCGTGAGTTCTAACCATATAGGTATCCTGAGATAAGGAACATATCTAGGTATGAGCTATGATGCTTTATTTATTGAAATTATTTATTGGGCCTTATGTGCAATAATATGCCTTGTTGTTTAGTAAAGAGGTAACAAGAGATTTAATGGGCCTTAAGTGCCATAAGAGATACTTGTGTAGAGAGTATCCTGTTTACCTTGGTCAGATGACCTGAAGGTGATAGTTACCTGAAAAAGGTGGTAACAGTGCTCAGTTATGAGCTGAGGGTTTGAATACCCAGAACCATATGTTTATGGCAGTGAGTTTGAAATGAGGGACTAAGATCCCAATGTCTTATAAAGACTGAGAAGTAAATGATAAACATAGTACATATTTCTTTGTAGCATTTTGTCCTAATAAGTTATGTTTGAAAACTTGACTGATGCTAAAAGAATATGATAATGTACTTAATTAATCAAGTGAAAGCTATTCATGTAGTGCTCTGACCATAGATCAATCATCGTCAGTAGTTGGTGATGGTCAAATAGGTTTTCCTATGGGATCTCCTGGAGTTTGCATATTTTTGAATATGTGGGGGTCAATGGGAGAAAATATCTGTATGTCCTAATGAGGGAATTAATGGAAGGTAAACATTAAACCTCTCAATCCTTCATTATATGTTTTGGGATGGATGTATCACTAATCTCCCGATGTTGTTAATGTCGGATCGATGGAGGTTAACATGAAATCTCTCGATTGCGAAGAGAGTACAACCACCACTGTAACTCTATAGAAAAGATGCCACTATACCATGGAAAGCTATGTAGCGGAGACACTAGATGTCCTGCATGTGATCTCGCACTGACTGAGATGTGGGAAGTCATGGAAGTCGGCTCTTCCACTGACTTTGTATGGTACCGATTTCGACTTCGCAATGGTCGGTTAGAGTATGAGCAGTATACCTCATCTCCTCAGAGCTAAAATATGTTTGAAAAATGTAATCAGCCGTGTAGCGTATTTGCATAAGATTGAAATACGAGAACCACTGGTTGATGTTATCCTGCTTAGCATGTCCTTGATACATAAATGTTATTTATGTTCTTTAATTCCTTATTGTAGATTGCGTGCAAGGGTTGAAAAGTGGAGCAGTTTGAAGGTTTCCTTAGCCGGGAGAGCGGTGCTGATCAATTCTGTTCTGACTAGTATGATCTGATACTAGTGTAGGCTCATGGTGATACCCGAGTTCGTCTTGGGGAAAATGAGATCGATTTTGTGTGGTTTTTTGTGGAGCGAGAAGCATCATGTGGTTGCGTGGGCGGAGGTTGCTCAACCGAGACATGGAGGAGGGCTGGGTTTAATCGATCCCTCGGATATCATGCTGGAAGGTACTGCGAGAAGGATCCACATTTTTCTTGTTAATCCTAGTTCTACCTGGAGTGTGTGGATGAGAGCTTGTTATGGTGGGTGCCTTGATACTGGTGCTGACATTGCTGGCTCTTCTAGAGCTTGGAGGAGAATGTGTGATGCGTAGAATTTTTACAACACGAATTATGCTGATACGTACGAGAACTGGAGTGTGATTGCGGGCGGATTTCCTTGGAAGATCAACCGCAATCAACCTCAAGTTCCTTAGTACCAGATGCTTTGGGGTAGCTTCCACTGCCCCAAATGGAGATTCTGTGCTTACAAGGTGATTTTGGGGCGGCTCCCCACCAGTGACAGAACCAGCAGATGGTTCAATGTAAGCGTGAGCGCTTGCCCATTGTGCCATCAGGTCGACGAAATGCAGCAACACCTCTTTTTTGAATGTGACTTCACCAAGTATCTTTGGACCCGATCCTCTCTCAAGCTCATGTGGGGTGGCAACCCCCCCACGGATGTCAATAACAACTTGGCTTGGATGCATAGTAGGTCCAGTGGGGACATACATCAAAGGAGGTTTGCCGGCCTGGTGTGGATCGGCCTCATGTACCATATATGGCATGAGAGGAACACTAGAACTCACGGTAAGAGTGGTAGTGATAAATACCATGTGTTTGATGTTTTTGTTAATAGGCTAGCTTGGCATTGTAAAGTGAACCCGGGGTGCCTGTTGAAGGTTAATCCTAAGGTTATTTTGAGGTGGGGTCTTAAGTGACCATGTATAGTATACGGGGTGGTTTACCCCTATACGCTCTTTTGATGATCTAGTAATATTTTACCTTATCCAAAAAAAAATACATGTTGCCTTGTCAAGTTATAGCTAAAATGTTTGAACAAGATTGTTGCTCTAATCTGCATAGATATTGATTTATCTGCCATTGAAATATATTATCCCACTGCTCAGTTTATTTCTATTAAACTACAATTATAATGTTTTCAGCGGAGAGTTATATCTCTTGCTGGGGCAATTATATAATTGTCTCACCCCCGTGGGATCCAACATTTTTAGGTAGACGCCGACAAAGAGGCAGAACCTTTGTAGTAGGATAAAAGCAATAACAGCAACAGTAAGGACAACAGTGATATCCCAGGTGGGGATACTAGCTGTCAGGCTTGTACATATGTCAATAGAGTCCTATGTGTCATATCTATACTCTCAGGTCCTAGGAGTCAGTAGATAGTGTTTTTATAAATCAATCTGAGATTTTGGTTTAATTCTTTGAGGATTTTGTTACTTGTGATGTTTAGCAAAGTAATGATGCATATATATTCCTCAAGAAGAGGTGGTACATGGAATGTACAAAGGTGCATATATAACCCAGCGGTTAGAGAAACGTCAGGAGTATAGATGTTTCCATAGTTTCCCCACCACCTCACATCGTGATCATGGGTGAGAAGTGTTTTCCAACTGAGTAGTTGAGGTCACCTCTTTGCGACGAGTCGTTTAACCTTGGATTCAGTTCTAGAAATCAAGTAAATAGAGAGAACGAGCCCTCCATTGCCAATGACTCTCTTCCTCGATGAGCAGGTCATGGCTGGGAGCAGATAATGGAGGTAGATGGAAGATTGAAGGCATAGAAGGAGTAGAAAAGGAAGACTGAGGTTGGGGGAGTCCAATCCAACTGCCCATGTAGACCTTCATGGTAGTTTTAATGGTGGATGAGGAGCACTTTGCTTCCAGTTGAAGTTGGAGCTCAGGGATGTGAGAGGAGTGCATCGTACCATCTATGAGAGGCATGATCGAGTTTTTGGATGCCTGGAGGCACTCTAGAACCTTCGTGTTGAGTTTTTATGGTGCAAACACTTTTTCCTCTTCTATGCGGTTGTGAACACTCCTAGAGCCGGTGAGTACATAGTGAAGGAAGAAGGAGCCACCATCGACTATTCTGAGAGACAGAAGGCACAAATAGGGGATGGCCAAAGATTGTGGTAAAACTAATCAGTGATGAGGATGAAGGACTAGCTTTCGATCACTCACTAGAGATGAATCCAGTGGAGGCAACTTCTATTCCCAGACCTCCTCACACAAGCATCACGCTGAACATGAGAGACAGAAAGCAAGCAGGCGGTCTAGATAGGTAAACCACGATCCAGTCGCTCAAGTCAGCCTTGAACCAGACCTAGCCAGATACGGAAAAGCCATTCGGCTCAGCGTGGGCAGAGGAGGAGTGAGCCACACCCAAAGTGGACACGTGGTGGGTCATGAGTTTCTGAAAAAAGATAAAATGCCCAAATCTTAGATAAATCATACAAATAGCCTGCTTATCAGAAAATCACAAATAAGGTACCAAAATTCTCAAAAAATGTGTAGAATAACATGAAACCATCTGTGAAAAAGTGGAATTTAGCATTATTATGAATTGATTACTCTTTTTGACCCTTGTATGTTCACTCATGAACTTAAATTATATTCCTTGGCTCCTAAATCAATGTTGAGACTCAAATATGAAATATGGTGATCAATGTAGTTTTTATACACATTATAACACCTCAAATTGGATTCAATCATCACTTTGTCCAAAGAAGCAAATTGACCCATCATACTTCATATTTTTTCTCAAACTTTTTATAAAGGTTCTCCACTTTTTTTGAAGTTGTGGTCCAAATTTGAGAACAATTAGACATTCCTACGATTTTCTATGAAATATTGAAGTTTATGTGTTGAAAATCCATTTATTTGCCTCTTATTTGGGCCTTTCCTAAGTCAGCGATCCACAACTCACTTTGTGGGAAAACCCCAGCCCTTGGTTCAGCTCCACACAGATCAGGGCCCGATCCTATGGCCACTGACCTATCTTCAACCTCCTACTGATTGCAGGGAGGAGTAAATGAGACCGAGATATGAGATCTCCCGCTCAAGACCTCGATTTAAAAATCTTAGCAGATAGAATCGATGCTCTCGCGATTTTGAACTCATCAAACCCTACTTTGAACCCCCTTTTTGTCTCGTTAGCTGCCAAAAAAAGCTCCTCACCTCCCTCTCTCTTTTTGTTGGCCATGGTTGTTGCCCCAAAATTAGTAGCCCTAAAACTAGCCCCAACCCTATATAAACACCCACCGAGATCTGCACCAAGTACACCTTGCTCAAAGCCATAGTTTCATGTGCTCTCTTAGCCTCAAGCACCCTCGATCCCCCTCCTTTCTTACCCTATTCTTTGTGGTGCTGCTGCACTATCATTTTGGGCATCTCGTCCCCTCGCCTCTTCTTCTCATTTTGACACTTGTTGCTGCTCCACGAGAACCCAACGAAACCAGGTGACACCTTCGCCGCTGACTACGGAGCCTCTTGCTCCCAAGCACCCTCACTCTGGAAAGGTCCCCTCTACCTAGTCTCATGGCTCGCATGGAGCCTATGCAAAGAAGGAGAGGGTTTCTGACCATCTGGTCCAGAAGGGAAATCAACCGGTCCAAGAGGCCCAACAGACCACAAAGCCAACTGGAAAATCAAGTCTGAACCGCCCAATCAAAGGCCTGAACCGCACTCTAGACCAGAGATCCTCGTGGCACGATCTAGGCTATCCAATCGACTCCAACGATCAGTTATTTTTTGCTTATTTTGCTCATCTCTGACAAATAATCATTTAAAAACTTATATCTTGATTAAATCATAGAAATTGCATCATAGCTCCAAATATATCGAAATTATAGTCCATTTTCATCACAAAAAGTAGCCTGGTCTAATAAAAATGGTTTCAAAACCTATTTCAGATCCATTTTCTCTATTTTTGTACAAGTATCTTTGAATTGCCTTCTTGAGTATAAATTAGACATTCTTCTTGATATTTGAAACTATCTGACCTTAATCTAGTCCTTAATTCATCATGCAACCCTAATATGATATTTAAGCACAAACCTATCATGATGATCTAGAAACTTGAATGATGACTCAAATATTGATGATAATAATTACGGTTAGAAAATATATTCCTAAAATACCTAGGTAGATCATCCATCCTCGAATATGCTTGACACTTGAGTAAATATTGAAATCTTGATATAATGTTGACTATAAATGAATGATCTACCTTAGGGATGAATAGGAATGGAAAACCCTAATTTGGTGTACTTGGTATTGGTGTATAATATGATCTTGACCCTCAATCGATATCTTGATTGATCTAGCAACTAGACGAGACCCTGATCTTCTACTCTTGTTGATCTACACTCAAAATATTCGATGAAAGGTAAGCTATTATATAACTCCTCCTTGATTGTATTGAAGATACTTTTATGTATCTCTTGACCATATACTTGGCTACTTACTTGGATGATCTACTATTCCCTATGATTAGTTTTCTATTTTTCCTATACCATATTTTGAAAAACATGAAAACATAAATTGCATGCCTATTATGACTTCCCATATATTGATAATGATGGTGATGTTGATAATGTTGATAATGTTGATATTGGGTGCAAGCGACACCCCCCCCATTGAGAGGTGGGACTTGTACATTGGCCTCCTACCTCATATTGAGAGAAGGAGCCCAATGACTTCCCCCATCGCATTGGGGTGATGAAGTCACACAAATATATATAAGCATGCTTCTTGAATTATAGCATAATGGGAACTCATAATAAAAATGGAATCGTTAGAAAACTTGTCAAATAACTTTTGGTTTTTTGCACATTGCTTGTTATACCTTTGAAATATAAGTCCTTCCAAGTACACTAATTGTTATTATAAATAGTTTTACTTGATTTTGATAGTGTACCATACAATTGCATGATTGTGTCTCAATTTTCTTGATTTTAGGCAATACAAATGGAACACTGACTAAGATTGCTTCCGCACACATACACTCAGATGACAAGTATATATTGGAAAAATATTCATATTGGGTTAGTCTGTTCATTTATATATCAAGTTTTTGAGTTATTATTTCTCATTGTATATGCCAGTGTGTTAGATCCTATCGGGACACTCAACGACGTGTGCTTCAATCCTTTTACTTCTGTCTAGGGAGTAGGATTGGGATTGGGGTAAAAATTATTTCATGACAGTTGGTATTAGAGCTTACATAGTCCCATATACTTTAAGTAAATAATTTATCAAGTCTCTTACACCTAAGAAACCCCTAAAGTCAATAATGGTGAAAATTGAGGCGTCTAGGCTCGGGGTCCTGACATAATTTCTCCTATCCATCTTGATGGTAGCTGAGATCCTCTGCTCTACCTAGCCTCAATTGATCCAGAACTGGACCTAAACATTCTCTTGTGAAATACTAGGGAGTCTTATAGCATCTCATCTCTTCTTTAAGGACTACCCATGCCACCCATGTAGATGAATATTAGGTAGTCTTCTCATCTCATCACGTGGAATTTTTCTTATGAACTTTTACCACATGATGTCTCAATTATGGGTAGCTTATGCATGGGAAAAATGAATATCACTATATTTTGAAACTTGATACCATGATCTGACCTTAATTTGAAAACTCAATTTTGATCAATTAACCTTGAAATTAAATACTCATGTATGACCCCTATTATCATGAACACTCAATTTAGCTACATGTTTGCTATGTTTGAGGTAAATATTAATAATATTGATATGGTGAAATAAGAAGGACTTATACCTTATACCTCATTGTTGATGAGGTCTCTATTTGATTAATATCGATGTTTCACTATTAAACCTCAAACCTATTTAAGCAAACTTTTTCCCTATTTTATTAAGCCATCAAATTATTAATCTTATGACTCACAAAATTTTGATGTAAGACTATGGTGAAAAAAGTAGTTTTCCTATTGATTATTGATACCTTTAGCAATCTCGATTTTGACATGATGATTATGGGCCTAGATTTTGCACTATTATGTTCTAATTCCTCGAATGCTAAATTCAAATCCTTGATTTCCAAGTTATATCACTACCTTGATCAAAAAAGGAAAGGAATGCAACTATTACCTTGACTTTGTAAAATTATGACACTATTGCCCTATTATGATCTTGAATTTTGATATCATGACCTTAGGGAATATGATTCAATCATTGACACTTTCCCTATTTTGAATAGTATGAAACCATAAATGTGATATACTCTTAACTCGACCTATGTGATTAAAGGACTCAAAAATCAATATACCTTGCAGATGGCCCCACAAACCCATAGTCAAAAGGCAAGATCCCTTCAAACCAATGATGATCAAGGAGAAAGTATTGATAAAAGGAAGATTAATGAAGAAAAAATTGAGGATGATATAGATAAAGGGAAAATACCTAGGATCGATGATGATAATAGGGGCGATGCTTGGGAAATTCAAAACAAGTGACTAATAGATGTTGTGATGAAATGGGTGAGATACATGACATTAATAATTCCTGAAGGAGTCCAAGTCGCCATGACTGCCTTTACCCCTACATCCAAGCATGTAGTCATGGAGATGGAGACAAATATAGAAGTTGGAATTCTAAGGGAGGACATGTGCAATCACAAGCATTGAAGTCACCACTAGATCTAGATTTTGATATGGTGATTGTAACATCCCTGACCTGGGTTGTGCTTTAACCCTAGGTATTTTGATTAAGAAAGATGATTATATTCTTAAATCTTATCTTTTGAAAAGTGATTAGGTCTCAAGAGGAACCTATGTTTCAATTTTGGTCCTATTTGAACAATGTTGAAACAATGTTTGCTTATTTTGGACTAAAGTGCAAATTACCCAAGTTGAGGGGTTAACTTGCAAATTGCACATGATAAGATGTTCCTCTGATGTTGTGACATCATAAGAATAAATATAATGTAGTGGTATGGTTTTCCCAAGCCTGGACACCAAGATAGAGCTTGTTGGCCAATGTTGTGCATTAAAACCTAGTTTTGGAGTAAAGTGCATTTTACCCAAAATATAGGGTTCAATATGAAAATTACCACTTCAACAAGGTCTCTAATGTTTCTTATCATCATTTAGAGAAAAGAAAATGAGAGGGACTCCTCATTTGAATTAAGTTGTAGGAGAGAGAATCTTGACATTAAAATAATCAAGAAATATGCCTAATTGAAACCCTAATTCGATTTAGGGCAAAAATGAATAAAAATAATTGAAGGGCTTTCAACCAAAATATTTTGGGTTGATTTTGAAAAAGTATGGACGTTCCTTTAACAAGATAAGGAACGAAAATATCTTAAGTAGGTGAAATTCCACTCACCTTTTTATAAAGAAAAGTAATATCCACTCACATGTGGGATATTATATTATAAGCATTAAGGTGCTTAATTTTCTTTTCTTTAAATTGAGGATAATGAAGGATAATTAAAGGCAAGGAAGGTGCCTCGTACCCAAGGTAGATGAGGGGAAAGAGGCGGCCACTTTATTGGGATTAATTGGATTTTTATAAGGCATTTTCTCTCTCATCAATTTCCTTATGAAAGTGCCATTTCCAAGCCCAAACCAAGGCCTTTTCGGATTTATTTCTTCCCCTTGCTTGAAAAACCGACCAAGGAGCTAGGGAGGAGCATGGAGCACGTCCCCAACCTGTTGGTAAGCCCTTGACCTTCGTTCTTCATGATTTCATGGTGGAAATCGAAAATAAATTATGGATTCCTTCTTATTTCGATCTCCTCTTCAACCCTAGACAACTTTTACAATCAAAAGCTTGAGGACGAGCCTAGGGGGAGTTGCAAGAGCTTCATCCACCATTAATGGCGTGAGCTTGGAGATTTGGAGCTCAATTGGAGGCGGGTTTTATAACTTAAACCCTCAAACATTGCTATTGCATCAATCTTATATGCTTTGTTGATTGATTTCTTCAATTTTATATACTTCTGTTTCTTTGCTGCAAATTCCATCAAAAACGGTTGCTGTTCTTGGGTTCACGAAGGAAGATGATGATGAAATCATCATAAGAAAGCACCTCATCAAATATATTTGGAGCAAACGATCTCAAAAGTTGGGACCAAACGGTT
Source organism: Alisma plantago-aquatica (assembly GCA_963693085.1). Lineage (NCBI taxonomy): Eukaryota > Viridiplantae > Streptophyta > Magnoliopsida > Alismatales > Alismataceae > Alisma > Alisma plantago-aquatica. Next base: position 115,591,878 of record OY856410.1, on the reverse strand, counting down.
CCACCAAAACCGTTTGGTGACCAAACGGGTTGCAAATCAATTGGTGGAAAACGGGTTCAAACCCGTTTGAAGGAGTTGACCAAGCGTTGACCGTTTAGGAATCTCCTTCCTAATTATGTAGGATAATGACCCTCCAAATTTTAGGGGTTAACTCCAAAGGAATCATAGGTTGAAGGCCAATAAATTAGACAAATCGAATTGAATTAAGTGCTGATTTTCAACCTGAATAACTTGACCTGCTTGGGCAAACCGGTTCAAGACCATTTGAGATGGTTGACCAAGCGTTGACCGTTTCAGATTCCTGTTCATAATGATGTTGTTTAATGACCCTACAAATTTGAGGGGTTAACGCCAAAGGAATCATAGGTTGAAGGCTAATCCATTAGGAAAACCTAATTGGATTAAGTGCTGATTTTCAACCTGATTAACTTGACCTGCTTAGGAAAACGGGTTCAAGACCGTTTGAGTGAGTTGACCAAGCGTTGAACGTTTGGGATTCCTGTTCATAATGATGTTGGTTAATGACCCAACACATTTTAGGGGTTAACTCCAAAGTAATCATAGGTTGAAGGCTAATCAATTAGGAAAACCTAATTGGATTAAGTGCTGATTTTCAACCTGATTAACTTTACCTGCTTGGGAAAACGGGTTCAAGACCGTTTGAGTGAGTTGACCAAGCGTTTACCGTTTGGGATTCCTGTTCATAATTATGTTGTTTAATGACTCTCCAAATTTGAGGGGTTAACTCCCAAGGAATCGTGAGTTGAAGGCTATTCAATTAGGAAAACCCTAATTGAAAACAGTGCTGAAATTCCAATGAGTTAAGTTGAGATTTTGGGTTGATTAGCCCAAACGGGTTCAAGACCGTTTGGGGATCATCCAAACGGGTTCAAGACCGTTTGGGGATCACCCCAAGACCGTTTGGAGGTCTGGGGTCAAGTATAGTTGATCAATTGAAGGTCCGAAGGTACCAAATCATACTGCAACTCAATGCTGATTTGTTGATCAACTCGATAGACCAATCCATGATGATTTTTCACTAAAGTCCAAAGGTTGGATGAGCCAAACGGTCTCAAGACCGTTTGGAGCTCATCCAAACGGTCTCAAGACCGTTTGGTGGTCACCCAAGACCGTTTGGAGGTCTAGGGTTGAGTATGGTTAGGTGTTTGAAGGTCTAAAGGTACTAAGCTGATATACAATGCAATGTTGATTTGGTGATCAATCCAATGAACCAAACCCCAATTGGAATGCTTAGATTTGAGTGATATGATGGGAAAACGGTCTCAAGACCGTTTGGAGGTCATCCAAACGACCTCAAGACCGTTTGGGGTCAGGTCATACCCAATTTGGATGATGGTTCAATGGTTTCAAAGCAACTAGTCTTACATTGATTAGTGTTGTTGAATCATCGATTCCAAACCCTAATTCAATTGAATCAAACCCTAATTTATGATCAATTGAGGGTCAATTGAGGGTCAAATTAGTCTAAGGTTGACTTATCAAACTCAATTGAAGTATGAATATAAGTCGAATTTATGATTGGCTCCATGAATTCAATGATTGAAGGAATCAACATTGGAAACCCTAATTCAATTGGATACCTCATGTTATTGAAGGTCCAATTGATCAAACCTTTTTGGAAACCTAATGTAATTAGGTGAGAGATACCTTAATGGTACTAATTAAGAATGCTTAACAAATGCATGGATCCAATACATGATGAAAACCCTAATTGAGGTTGATTCCATGTATAACCCTAATAAGAGGTTGTCTACATGTGAAATCACTAATTAGGATGAATAGTAAACCCTAGTTGAGGGTGTATCCAAGTGAAACCCTAGTTGAGGGTGTATCCATGTGAAATCCTAATTGAGGGTGATTTCATGAGAAACCCTAATTGGGAATGATTAGTAAACCCTAATTATGGGCAATGTGATATCAAATCCCTAATGAAGGGTGATGCTATATACAATCTCTATTCTAAAGAAGGGAGATGGTAAGTGAAACCCTAATCCCTAATGAAAGAATATAATTCATACTTGAATATGATTTATGAAATGAACCCATGTGACATGACCGTGCAAGGTAGCACGACCGTGGTGGATTTCACTTTGCACGACCATGCAAGGTAGCACGGCCGTGGTGGCTTCCCTTTGCACGACCGTTCTTGGTTATATGGCCGTGGTGCTCTATGCTTGACTTAGAGCTGAATTGAAAGTGACCTAACATGGTCGTTTTGTTAATTTCCAACCTAAGGATTAGAGAGAAACTCATACCTTGTGATGATAATCATTTAATGATACATGATGAATGTAATAAGTATGAATGAATACTTAGGATATCAATGAATGCCCCAGAGGTATGGAATAATGTATTAAGGGTTGGACAGATAATGAGATCATGAACTCTTTATTAATGAGAAATGGGGAATCCTAACCCTAATTTGGGTAAAGGGAATGAAAAAGCCCTATTTGATAGTAAACCCTAATTCCTAGTAGAGGAATAATGGTGTTACTATCACATCACATGATGTGATGAATATCTTGTATGACTGTTATCATGCCTAATAACCATACAAATATTATGAGATGATGTATATAGCTAGTGTGAGCTGTGACATTTATATAATAAATGTTGATTGGCATTATGTGCCTTAATGTTGTTGTTGCTTAGTAAAAGAAGCAATATGCATGGACTTTTATGAGTCACATGAGTAAGTTGTTACCTAGTGAGAGGTGACAAGATATTTCATGGCCTTGTGAGCCAGGTGTGATGCTTGTGTAACAACTATCATGAATGCCTTGGTCAGATGACCTGAAGGTGATAGTTACCTGAAAATGGTATAATAATGCTCAATGATGAGTTAAGGGTTTGAATACCCAGAACCATATGATTATGGTGATGAGAAAGTGAAGGATGATAATTCCCAGTATTGAAATGAGGGACTGAGTTCCCAGGGTCTTTGAAATACTGATAAATATCTGATAAAAGTAGTACATGTCTCTTTATAGCATTGTTGTAATAAGTTATGTTTGAGAACTTGGCTGATGCTAAAAGAATATGAGAATGTACTTAATAAATCAAGTGAAATCTATTCATGTAGTGCTCTGACCATAGATCCATCATCGTCAGGAATTGGTGATGGTGAAACGGGTGCCCGCGGCAAAACCCGGAGCACATATTTTGAATATGTGGGGGTATATGGGCGAAAATATCCTTACGTCCTCTTGAAGAGATTGTTGGAAGGTAAACAAGAAACCTCTCAATCCTTCATGAATATGTTGGGATGGATGTATCATGAATCTCCCAATGATACTTAATGTCAGATCGAGGAGATAAACAAGAAATCTCTCGATTGGCGATGAGAGTGCAGTTGACGCTGTAACTCTGTAGCGAAGGTGCCAGAATACCCTTGCTAGCTAGTTAGCAGAGACATGAGATGTCCTGCATGTGGTCTCATACTGACCGAGACAGATGAGGTCATAAGAATCCGACTCTTTTGATGACCTATGTATGGTACCGAGGCGATTTTGTAATGGTCGGTTGGAGTATGAGCGGTATATCTCATCTCCTTAGAGCATAAGTGTGATTGTAAAATGTAATCATCTGTATAGCATGTTTGCTTAAGGATTGAATACGGAGATTCATTGGCTGATGTTGCATTTCTTTGTGCATTCCTTAGCGGATAAATGTTATTTATGTTTCTTTATATTCTCTGCAAAGTAGACAGATGAATTACTTATCTACCATGGGTAGATGCAATACTCTCCTTGAGAATAGGAGATTATCTTATTCTGTTCTATGATGAATAATTCAGCCTGATAAGGTAAAAGTAACACCTGCTCAGTTTTAATTTAATAAACTGCAATAACAATGTTTTGGTGGAGAGTTATATCTCTCGCTGGGGCAAATTTTCAATTGTCTCACCCCCGTGGGAAACATTTTTAGGTATGCATGGGAGGCAAGGTAGGAAATCCCTAAGATCAGAAAAAGAGCAGCAACAACAACAACAACAAGGACAACAATCAGATCTCAGGTGGAGATATTGTCTGTCAAGTCATTTAGATAGTATTCCTATGTGTCGTCTCTGTACTCTCAGGTCCTCAAAGTTTTAAATGATTCAATCGGAGTTTTGGCATAGTGCCTCAAAGTTTTTATACCGTCTGTGTATATTGGTAACAGGGCAATCAATGTTGTAATCCTTAAAAAGGAATTGTACAGACTGTGTACATGTGAACCAGGATGAAATGGAAACACTTTGGTTCTTGGTTAAAGAGTTTTCCTGTGAATGGATCTCTTTGAAAAAGTTTTAAATTTTTAGTGATTTTCAGTAATTCCGCTACAAATAATTCGCTTATGCATTAGTTTATCTTGTTTTTGCGAGACGGTCGTTTCAGTGATTATGTAACTCGTTATAACTTTTTGAAATAAACCTTATACCCACTATATTTTGAGAAATGGAAATATGATACCATTCTTGCTTGCTATTTTATGATTCAAAACCTATCTTTGGATTTGAAAATTCATTTCTAATTTGAATTTTGACCCCGCATCCTCATATTTTGAATTTTTGACTCGATCATGTTGACCTACAAATGGACCATCCATTGTTGTAATCTTTGACTCAAAATCTTGAGATCTTGACTAGTTTGTATTTTTTAGGATGGTGATATTGAAAATATCTATAGGGTTAATTTCCTAAAATGACCTAGGTCTGGATCCTTTGCCCACCTCGAATATACTTGATAAAGAAATTGATATTGGAATCTTGATAATGTTGCTAGATTGTTGATATGGGTGAATGACCACACTGGTGGTCTGGATAGGAATAAAAACCCTAGACTTGCAAGTTTGGAACTCAAAATACGAATATGTGAATCTTGACTATTGAATAAAAAACTTCTTAGTTCATGACCCTTTTGATCCATGACACTTAATCTTGACTATTGATCTCGATTTTTCTCTCAAATATGACTTGAGAGTGAACTCAAATGGTAAACTTTGATCTTTGACCTCCATATTTATCAATGCAATATACGAGAAATTGTTGATGAGGTGATAATGTAGAGGATATAATTTTGATTATATAATTGAGGACACTCCAATATTTGAGGATATGATTTGGATTTGGATAATCCCAATACTTCAAGATAGGACGTCAATTATGTAATTCCAACTTTGAGGATGTTTTTGAATTTTGGGGAAAAAAATCCTTTTTAAGGAGGGAAGATTGTGACAAAGTGGAATTTAGAATTATTATGAATTAATTACTCTTTTTGACCCTTTTATGTTCACTCATGAACTCAAATTATATTTCTTGGCTCCTAAATCAATGTTGAGACTCAAATACAAAATATGGTGATCAATGTAGTTTTTATATACATTATAACACCTCAAATTGGATTCAAACATCACTTTTTCCAATGAAGCAAATTGACCCATCAGACTTCATCTTTTTGTTCTAAAACTTTTTGTAAAGCTTCTCCACTTATTTGTGAAGTTGTGATCCAAATTGGAGAACAATTGGTCATTCCTACGATTTTCTATGAATTATTGAAGGTTATTCATTGAAAATCCATTTATTTGCCTCTTATTTGGGTGTTTACCTAGTCAGCGATCTAGAGATCACTTTAGGGGCAAACCCCAACCCTTATATCAACCTCCACACAGATCAAGGCCCGATCCTATGGATGCTGACCTGTCTTCAACCTCCTACTATTTATGGGATGGAGTAAATGAGATCGAGATATGAGTAATCCCGCTCAAGACCTCAGTATGAAAATCTGAGCGGGTAGAATCGATGCTCTCGCAATTTTGAACTCATCAAACCCTACATTGAACACCCTTTTTGCTCTCATCAGTCGCCAAAACAAGCTCCCCTCCTCCCTCTCTCTTTTCGGCAGCCATGATTGTTTCCCCAAAATTAGTAGCCCAAAAACTAGCCCCAACCCTATATAAACACCCCTCGAGATCTGTAGCAAGTACACCTTGCTCAAAGCCACAGTTTCATTTTCTCTCCCAACCTCGAGAACCCTCGATCCCCCTCCTTTCTTACCTTGTTCTTTGTGGTACCTCCGCCCTTCCATTTTGGGCATCTCGTCCCCTCGCCTCTTCTTCTCATTTTCAATCTTGCTACTGCTCTGCGAGATCCCAATGAACCCAGGCGGCCCCTCCACCGCTGACTACAGAGCCTCTTGCTCCCAAGCACCCTCACTCTGATGAGGTCCCCACCGCCTACTCCTAGTCCCTGACCGACCAGTCCAGAATGGAAACCAACCGGTCCAAGGAGCCCAACAGACCACAAAGCCAACTGGAAAATTAAGTATGAATCGACCAATCAAATGCCTAAATTGGACTCTTGATCAGCGAGCCTCGTGGCACGATTTATCCCGTCCAATTGACATCCAACGATCACTTTTTTTTGTGAATTAAGGTATTTTTCTCATCTCTAACAAATAATCATTTAAAAATTGAGATCTTGATTAAATCATATAAATTGTATCATAGTTCCAAATATATCAAAATTATAGTCCATTTTCATTAGGAAAGATAGCCTGGTCTAATAAAAATGGATTCAAAACCTATTTTGTATCTATGTTCTCTAATTTGGTACAAGTATCTTTGAATAGAATTCTTGAGTATAAATTAGACATTCTTCTTGATTTTTGTGACTATCTAACCTTAATCTAGTCCCTGATTCATCATGCAATCCTAATTTTATATTTAAGCACAAACCTATCATGTTGATCTAGAAACTTGAATGATGACTCAAATATTGATGATAATAAATGGGGTTAGCAAATATATTCCTAAAATACATAGGTAGATCATCCATCCTCGAATATGCTTGACACTTGAGTAAATATTGATATAATGTTGACTATATATGAATGATCTACCTTAGGGATGAATAGGAATAGAAAAACCTAATTTGGTGTACTTGGTATTGGTGTATAATATGATCTTGACCCTTGATCCATATCTTGATTGATTTAGGAACTACATGAGACCCTGATCTTCTACTCTTGTTGATCTATACTCAAAATCTTCAGTGAAAGGTATGCTATTATCTAACCCCTCCTTGATTGTATTGAAGATACTTTTATGTATCTCTTGACCATATACTTGGCTACTTACTTGGATGAGCTACTGTTCCCTATGATTAGTCTTTCATTTTTCCTATACTATATTTTGAAAAACATGAAAACATAAATTGCAAGCCCATTATGACTGCCCGAATATTGATAATGATGATGATATTGATAATGTTGATAATGTTGATATTGGGTGCAAGTGACCCCCTCCCCCCCATTGAGAGGTGGGACTTGTACATTGGCCTCCTACCTCATATGGAGAGAAGGAGCCCAGTGAGTTCCCCCATCGCGTTGGAGCGATAAAGCCATGCAAAAATATATAAGCATGCTTCTCAAATTATATCATAATGGGAACTCATAATAAAAATCAAATCGTTTGAAAAAAGTGTCAGATAACTTTTGGGTTTTTGCAAATGTCTTGTTATGCCTTTGAAATATAAGTCCTGCCAAGTACACTAATTGGTCTAATAAACTGTTTTATTTGATTTTGATAGCGTACTGTGTAATTGCATGATTGTGTCTCAATTTTCTTAATTTTGGGCAATACAAATGGAACACTGACAAAGATTGCTTCTGCACTCATACACTCTGATGAAAAGGATATATTGGAAAAATCTCCATAGTGGGTTAGTTTGGTCATTTATATATCTAGTATTTGAGTTGTTATTTCTTATTGTATATGCCAATGTGTTAGATCCTATCGGGCCACTCAGGGACATGCACTTCAATACTCTTACTATTGTCTAGGCAGTAGGATTGGGATTGGGGTAAAAATTGTTCTATGACACCATTATATCAGTCTTTTATGCTTAAATCACACTAATATCATGTAAAATGGTATACACTTGTTTTATGGATAATAAATATCAAATGATGGTCTAAAATTATGATAAAATTTTAGTGAATCCATAATCATGTTTGTAATGCATATGATGCCAATGATTGTAGTGTTGGTGCACAAAATCATGTACTTTGCTTAATGTGGCTAATTAGGAATGATAAACCTAATTAATGTGCACTAAATACAAATATGCTCAAGGAACCCTGGAAATTATAGAGTAAGTTCAAATCAGTGTACGAGACCCCATATTTAATTATGAGATCATAATTATGGATATAAATAATGTTACATGTTAAATGATCCTAAAATGTAATCTAATAATCAGATTATGTTTCTTAACCTGGAATCCAAAACCAATGATGTAGTATGGATAACCTAATTCCAAGAAGGTAAGACAAGTAATGATGCACATATCCAAATGAACTAAGCAAACCCTAATGAATCATAACTAGGGTTGAGATGACGAGAACCTCATGGTGATATGTATTATCTTATCTAAATCAGGTTTAAGAAGGATATAGTTGATATCAGGAATATGTGGTTATTAGATTATCTATGTGATCAAGGTATGCCATTACCTCTTACTTGTCTTATTATACAATATGCTTGCATTATATGTGTAGTAAATACTTGGCATATGATATTGGATATAATGATTGTTCTTGTATTCTATATTGTTTATGTTTTCCATACTTATGGCTATGAACACATGAAACATAATATATTTGTTGCATTATATCCAAGCAATTGAGCTCTTTGGTAGTAAAGTGCTAGAAAGGAAAGTACTTCAACTCTTTGGTAGTAAAGTACTGGGAAGTGATCCAACTCTTTGGTAGTAGATCACATTGTAAAATGATCCAACTCTTTGGTAGTAGATCATAAAGGCCTTAATGCATTCAACTCTTAGGTAGTAAATGCATGGATGATATAATGGAAAATGAAATTAAAATATGTTTTCTCTTTGTTAATGAACATCTTTGTGCAAGTATATGCTTTTTGATATATTTTTATTGTTACTGCCAAGTATTAGTTTTATCTTATTTCCAAGCTTAGTAATGAGAGGTATATAAAAGACATGTAGGCATACTCAGTACAATATTATTGAATATTTTATTGACATGTAAGACATTTAATCTTCTATTTAGGTTGTGGACATGTGCTTTTGATATTGAAGAACTAGGATAGTTAAGAGTTGTCTGGCGAGCTGATGCACAGGTGGACATGTTATCTCAAGATCCTATTGTTTAGTGATAGTACACGTATATGTAGAAGTTTGATGTTCGATGTGTAATATCAAATGTTGTAGCAATTCATGTTGTAATTATATGTTGAATGGTGAATATGTGTTGTATGGCTTTATTGTTGTTCATGTGCATGTGCTACTGTTGTTTCCTTCTGACTTCCTCTGTTTTTCTTCTCCTTAGCCTAGTATGTGGTGCTCAAATTGGGATTCTTGCTGAGGTGAGGTTTCAATTTGGACATTTCCCATTAGATTAATTTTTAGAAAATACAAGGATTTCATAGGTGGTATCAGCGAATGAAAAATAGCAAAGCCTGGCATTTTCTTATTAAGCAACTCAAACTGAGAATGTAAGCCCCTAAACTTGCTTAGTGAGTTGAACAAGCTTAATTATCATACTTGAATTCATATAACCCTAATATAACCTTGTTATATGCTTTTAAATCATAAGATAAGCTTAATTTTCAAATTTGGTACAATTTGGACACTATTTGAGCACGTTATGCAATTTTATGCACATTTTGGACTTTCTACAATTTACCCAATTGAGAGGTTTTCTTTGCAATTTATCACTTGCATTATGTTCCTTGGATATTCTTTCATCATTCTTGAGCTTGTTGAGCCATGGGGTGCCTATTTAAACCTTGTTTTGAAGGTGTTTTCTCCAAGGGTATTTTAGGGTTTTCCCCTTCACGGATGAGGTACCTTTAGTAGCTATCAACTAATGAATTATTTGATTGGCTGGGAAATTCCAAAAAGGAAATATAATAAGGTCTATACACATGGTGGGGGAGCTTCTTGTGTGTGTTCTTGTAAATTCTTAATAAATTAAGGCCATGGACACTTGGATAGATACTAGAACTTCAACTTTTTCTTTTTGCTTTATCTTAAAGTTCATATACTTATCCTCAAGCACCAAAACGAGCCATTTTCTCTCCACCACTTCCCTCCTTCTCCCAACCTCGTTCTCCCTATATGTTTCTGCGAATTTTCCTATCCAAGGAAGAAGAAAGTGGGGATCTTCTTGGAAAAAGGATCTAGGGTTGCAATTGACTTCAATATTTTAGGGTTGAAAAAGCTTCCTTCTAGTGATCTTAGCCTAAAAGAGTAAGAATTCCATTATTTCCTCCATTTATTTCTTTTTTATCCTTCCTCCTAGCTTTCTCCAGGTCGGAACCTTTCTGTTCCATGGTAGAAATTGCTCTAAATCTCTAAAACCCTACCTTTCTTGCTCCTTATGCTTAGGGTTTGCTCATTTGATGAAGAAAGGTGCTAGATGGACGGATTCATAGCTTATTCTTAAATTTTCTACCCTATCTTCTTGAGTTTTCTTCTGTGTGGGGTTTCATCTTCTTATTAGAGGCAAGTTTTATAACTTGCTCCACGTTTATTGCTTGCCATAAGCTTTCTAGATCATGTTGTTGCTTGAAAATGATTATTCATGCACTAAAGAGCTATGCTTGACTTGGATTTTGATTTTTATAATGTTCCCTATTCTTATTTCAGTTCTAGATGAACATGTGATCATGTGTACATTATTCCTAAGTTATAATATGACTTGGATCAGGTTGGTTTAACAACCTAAGGTGCTAAGCACCTATCAACCAATGGTCAATTTTAGGGTTTTAATGTTGATTCTTTTATAAACCCATGACCCGATGATGGTACCATTGCAACAACCCTATGGTGTTGTCTTCATGATAACTGATGGTTGAGATCAAAGGTGTCATATGATGGTGACAACATATGGTCACCCCCTTAGGTTAGGTTTTGGATCAATTAGAAGTTTAATGATCAACCATTAAGTACCCTACTGATGTTATCAATCCATGATGACATTAGCTTAATATTTGATGTTGATTAATGAACATAGTGTTGATCTAACAACCTATGGTGATTTAATGGTCACTAATGATTGTGGATCAGGTCTTTACAACCTATTTTGAGTTAATCATTTTAGTTTTTGCATCAATTATGCCTTAGACCAATGGTTTCTTGGGTCACTTTATGCAATGGTCGGACCTATGTTGTAATTGATGGTTTTAACATATGAACTTGACCCCATGGTCAAGATCTAATATTTATTACTCCAATAAAGTGAAATGATGTCTAATGTAATATTTTGGTCCTAATAATGTGATTTATATGGTTTCCTTTATATGATCAACTTAAGGAGCTTACTTGTTGACAATGGATGGCTTGTTTTAAATGAATAGTCGATTGTGGGTTTTACCCTACTCTCAATGGAACTTTTTTTGTTGTTAATAAAGGGATGTCTAGGGTTAGATGGTGCCTTTTTATAGAGCACAAATCAAGGACTTCATAGGTTGCATATCCAAGGTGTTTATTTATGTAAACAACCACTGGTCTTACCTTTTAAACATCCAATGGTTCTGGGTGACATTGTGGTATGGTGATATGGGTTGAATGATGATGGAACAACTGGAGGGTTACCCTTAATAAGGTAGTCTTACCTATTCTCTCATATGAATTGAAGGTATGATAATCATATTGTGTAGATATGTAACCCTAATGAGGTATATCTAGTTATACCTTGCTTTAATATAACTACATGATGGTAATTGTGTATGAATAGTCCTTGAATGACTAATACAATCATGAATTACTATGTTAATGTTGTTCAAACCCTAGTACGCTATAACCCAATGGTTACACCTTGATTTATGTGTGCGTTCATAATTGAGAATAGTATGGAATGTGATAGTGATGCTTCACCTTATACATCCATGATCCAATGGGGATGTCGTGTGTTAGCGTTTGGGTATGAGTATAAATTAATAACATTAATATAATTTAACTTGTGGTCCTAACTCTAATGCAAATAGATAAAGATGAGTATTCATGTTTAACCTTCTTATATGATGGCATGATGGTGAAATAACCTCCTTAATATGATCATAACCTTGATATGTTAATTGATAGTTATCATAGCCACAAGGTTGATACTTTCTTATGATAAACATGTGCATTATGAATATGATGAGGGTAATCATATCTAGATTCATTACATGTTAACGTGATAAAGGAATGTTCTCTATGCTAATCTAACCCTTCTATGATTGTTTATGAATATCTCTTACCTGATTAATGGAATATTGAGTTGATCTGGTGTATTATATATAAGTGATGTTGTTGAGCCTAGTTATAAGACATGAAAAGATAATGATGATCTTGCAGGGAATAGTATGGTGGTCTTAATGACCTTTGGGCATGGTTGAGCCCTAAATGAGGTGTAATCATCTTGTGTTGATAAGGGTTGATACCCTATGATATTGTGAAAAGGATTTATATCCTGTGACAGTATGATGGTCTTAATGACCTTTGGGCATGGTTGAGCCCTGAATGAGGTGTAATCCTCTTGTGTTGATAAGGTTTGATGCCCTGTGATATTGTGAAAATGATTTATATCTTGTGATAGTATGATGACTAGTGTGTTCTCATGAATGGCAAGTTAATAGTACCATGTGATGATGAGATGAGAAATTATGTTTCACACGTTTTATATCTTTTGTAGGTGTGATATTTATATGCTTGCTAGAAGTAAATTAGGGTTTGTATGTCCACTTATTTGATGTAACCTTAATTCACCGAATTGGAATAACTAATCGAGTGCAACTCTAATCATATAGTACCCTATGCCATAAATCCATCTATGTGTCAGAACTTGTCAGATGGTGAAACGAGTATTCCTAAGGGAAACTCAGAGCACATATTGTTGAGTATGTGGGGGTGGCAAGTTGAGGATATATCCTTGTCATCCACAATGTAGGTTTTGGAGGTTGGCTATGGTCATGCCTCATACATCTGATGTGATTGAGAACGGTTGCGGTCGTGTATCGGCAATTATATATGTGAAAAGATTGGAGGACAATTGTGGTTGTACCTCAGATGGTAGGGTATGCGTACCCACCTCTTTTCACTAGTGTCATGACCTGTACCAAGGAAGGACTAGGTTGTTAGCAGCTTGACCTTATGTGTCACTTTGGCGGACCCATACTGACCGATGGAGGAGAAGATCTTAGGAGTTTGGCTCTTCCTAGATCTTGTATGGAATGGATTTTGACTTAGGAGTGGTCAGTTGGATTTTGAGTGGTATGCTCAAATTCTTCAGGGCATAATAAAAGAAGTAAGACAACCATGTAGCATATATGTTTAGGGTTATACACTACGCTTCATATTGGATGATAACCCTTGTTTGCTTTCTTTTCACTAAGATCATGTACAGTACAATAAGATTTAATATATATGCTTATGCTGTAGTTATGATCATGTTGTAAACATGCTTATGTTGTCAAATATACTGATACTGATGGTTAAGATGCTACTGCTAGCTATGTTTAATACTGCTAGCCATGCCTTTATAACTAGAGATGCATATAGTACTAATCATGCTTATCTAGATAGTTGTGCTTATGATGTTAGCTCTTCTTATGATGTTAATATGTTCAACCAGTGAGGCATGCTCATGTTGTTAGCTATGCTTATGTGCTAGACTTATTCATAATGATAGAGATTCTGTGTTACTAGAATCGCTCATGATGTTACTAGATATGCATATGCTACTGAATTGCTTATATTGTCAACAAGATAAAGGATGATAGTCTGGCTAATTATGATAGTTATTATCTACTCGTTTATGTATTTTGTTAATCATCAGTATTGCTGAGCTTATTTGTTATATCTGATTAAACTGCTTAATTGTTTAATTACCTAAAAATATTGTAATCAATAAACGTTGCTGGAGGTTATATCTCTTGCTAGGACATGGGTCTCACCCTTGTGGTTCGCCACATTTTTTTAGGTAATCGGAAGTGACAAAAACAAACATGTGGAAGCAAAGAGGAGTTATAGGAATGAATCTATGAGAAATTTTATTATATGTCTAGTGTGTCCTAGAGTCATCCCTGTACTCTCAGGTCTGGGCGAGAAAAGTTTGTATATGGTGTTTCAAACGAATCAGACTTTTGTTAGCATATTAATGCTTATTTGTGTGGATTATACGAATATTGTTCTCCTGTGCATATATGTTGTCTCTCATATGACAGAAAAATTTATAGCAAATTCTTGGCATAGTATGGATATAAGAAAGATGTTGGGCTCTTATGCAAATGTTTCTGAGAAGGTGCTGACATTGAAATCGGTTTGAATTTAACCATATTTTTGGGTATGTGATTAATGAGTGATTGATTGTGTTTTATGTTTTGAGTAATCTCATTTAGTGTAATGAGTTCTCACAAGTTGGTATCAGAGCTTTAGGTTCATCGAGTCTATAGGGACACCAAGACTTAGGAATAGGATGATGTCAAAATTAGTAATATAACATAAAATATGGTGCATACTGCATAATCTCAATATTTAGGTGCCCTACCCAGGTATTCAATTACTGAAGAAAAGGTAAGTAGGGAACTCTTAGATTGTTATCTTTCTGATTACTCATATTAAGTAGTCATTTTGAGACAATCTAACGAGCATAACGAATAAGAAATCACGGTGTGAATATCTCAACCCTACCTTAAACAAGATGAGAATTGCATCATAATCTATCAAAACTTGAATTTTTGGTAACTGTAAGAGAAAGATACAACACCATGAAATCTAAATCTGAATACAAATGAGGAAAAGAGGAGTTCTTCAAGATGTGATTCATAAAGATAATAAAGTAAAAGACAGATAAGTCTATGCTTATAATGTGATTCAAGGTATGAAATCCACATAACATAGAGAGAACTCCTATAACAAGTACAAAATGAGAATATGAATGGGAACAATGAAAAAGAAATAAGGTGGAACCTGAGTTAATCTCAGACCAACATATGTGTGTAAGAAAGTGTGAATGAAAAATCAGCATGGCATGTGAAAGAAATTCAGGGAGATGATCCCAATTTAATGAAGAAAATGTGGATCATGATGATTTACCTATCGATAAATGGTTGAAAAACATAATAAAATAAGAGAACATCCACTAGTGGGATAAATAGTCATCAAGGAAGGAGTAATGAGATATGTTAATCATGATGATTCCTATGCTAATGGAAAGGAACCCAAAATGAAAAAGGTAAAATGATACATAAGAAGTTATAACCTGCATAATGAAAATAGAATTGGTTACCTTTTTTCTAGTGACCCTTGAAAAATACTACTATGGTATGGGAAGTTTGTTTCACTTTGTGTATTTCCTTTCTAGGGCACAAATTTCAAGTGGATCATTGCCACTTGGTATGTGTGGATTCGCTGCAAACATGACGGTGAATAGCTTATTATAGCATAATGTTGTTTAGACTATGGTTCCAAGATCATAAAGTTTGTGATGATTTTACTTTTGAGCCTTCCAATAATTAGGAAGACTCCTCTTATATGTTTTGAAATTTGTTATGCTGGTAAAGTAGATGAGATAAGGATGTGAGTTCCTTATAGCACATGAGGTGGATATCAAGGTAATGAATCCTAGTTTCCAAGATGTATCAACAATATAAGAAATATGTGAAGCTTGGAGATGTTTATTAAATGAACATTACAAGTATTCCTCTCCTTTAGAGATAGAGAGAGAGTTGATGATGACCCTTTAAATGTTGTGAGGAAGGAAAAACAAAAGTGATTCCATAATGTTGTGTATGGTTCAGTGATAGTTGGGAAAGACCACTATCAAGGATAGATGGTTTTTTGGTTAATGAATATATGATACCATGTTCCTTTAAGATAAAAATATGATCAAATATCAATACATAAGAGTTATATTGGATGACATGATCCACATGACCATGATGAGTTTAGAGTTATGACCTTTAGACTAACTAATGTACCAATAGAATTTATGAATAGGAGGAACAAAGTGTTCAAGTAATGTCTTACAAGTTGTAGCAATATTTGAATGATGACATGTCAAAGTATTTCAAATACGGTCAAAAATATGATTAATATTTCCTCAAAAAAAACATTTGAGTTGTTGAAGCAGCAATAGCTATGAGATAAGTTGAATAAGAGTGAGATGGGGTTGATTAAATTTCTTTATGGGATCATGATATGTCTTCTAAGTAGGTTGTGTAAATCCTAGTAAGGTGAAGATAGTGTTGTTGTTTCATTCCTAACAAGGTTGACTAGGAATGATGTTTCCTTGTATGGAAGGACAGCTGCCAACACCAACATTTCTTTTGATGCTGAAAAAGAACTTACAAGAGTTTTAGTGTTAGTGTATAAAAAAGGATGCATACATTGCCTTTCTTTATGCTTCAAGGAATGGTATGGAACACATGGCATTATTGGTAAAAAGCTAGCAAGTATGACTTTTGAGTAATGTGTTGATACAATAGATATAATGTTAGGATGATAGCTAGAATTTAAAGTTGAACATTACTATTAGCTTTGTACAGGTGGCACAACAAGTTTCTATGTTCCATATTTGCAAATGTCATCTTATGTGGGGGTTTTTGTGCTGACCCAAGATGAGATATGTATGAATGATGCGACATCACCATGATATGAAAGTAACCATGTGAAGGTAATAGGATTAGGTGCAAAGGAAGTACCCATCTTTGTTTACTTTGGATTTCGGGGGCGAAATCCATGTTAGGGGTTTATAGTTATAAGGCCCCTAAACTTTCTTAGTGAGTTGAACAAGCTTATTTATCATATTTGAATACTTATAACACTAATATAACCTTGTTATATGCTTTGAAATCATAATACAAGCTTAAGTTTCAAATTTGGTCCAATTTGGGCATTGTTTGAGCAAATTATGCAATTTTATGCACATTTTGGACTTTTCTGCAATTTATCCAATTAAGAGGTTTTCTTTGCAATTTATCACTTGAATTATGTTCCTTGTATATTATCTCATCATTCTTGATCTTGTTCATCCATGGGGTGCCTATTTAAAACTTGGTTTGAAGGTGTTTTTGCCAAGGGTATTTTAGGGTTTTCCCGATCACGGATGAGCTACTTTTAGTATCTATCAACTAATGAATTATTTGATTGGCTGGTAAATTCGACAAAGGAAATCTAATAAGGTCTATACACATGGTGGGGGAGCGGCTTGTGTGTGTGCTTGTATATTATTAATAAATTAAGGCCATGGACACTTGGATAGATACTAGAACTTCAACTTTTTCTTTTTGCTTTATCTTAAAGTTCATATACTTATCCCCAAGCACCAAAAAGAGCCATTTTCTCTCTACCACTTCCCTCCTTCTCCCAACCTCATTCTCCCTCTGTGCTTCTGTGAATTTTTCTATCCAAGGAAGAAGAAAGTGGGGGTTTTCTTGGAAAAAGAATCTAGGGTTGCAATTAACTTCATTTTAGGGTTGAAAAAGCTTCCTTCTAGTGATCTTGACCTAAAAGAGAAAGAAGTCCCTTCTTTCCTCCATTTATTTCTTTTTTATCCTTCCCGCCAGCTTTCTCCAGGTCGGAACCTTGTTGTTCCATGGTAGAAATTTCTCTAAATCTCTAAAACTCTACCTTTCTTGCTCCTTATGCTTAGGGTTTGCTCATTTGATGAAGAAAGGTGCTAGATGGATGAATTCATAGCTTATTCTTGGATTTTCTACCCTATCTGCTGGAGTTTTCTTCTGTGTGGGGTTTCATCTTCTCATTAGATGCTAGTTTTATAACTTGCTCCACGTTTATTGCTTACCATAAGCTTTCTGGATCATGTTCTTGTTTGAAAATGACTATTCATGGACTAAAAAGCTATGCTTGACTTGGATTATGATTTTTATAATGCTCCCTATTCTGATTTCAGTTCTAGATGAACTTGTGATCATGTGTACATTATTCCTAAGGTATAATATAACTTGTATTAGGTTGGTTTGACAGCCTATGGTGCTAAGCACCTATCAACCAATGGTCAATTTTAGGGTTTTAATGTTGATTTCTTCTATGAACCCATGACACGATGATGGTACCATTGCAACAACCCTATGGTGTTGTCTTCATGATAACTGATGGTTGAGATTAAAGGTGTTATATGATGGTGACAACCTATGGTTACCCCCTTAGGTCAGGTTTTGGATCAATTAGAAGTTTAATGATCAACCATTAAGTACCCTACTGATGTTATCAATCAATGATGACATTAGTTTAATATTTGATTCTAATTAATGAACATAGTGTTGATCTAACAACCAATGGTGATTTAATGGTCACTAATGATGGTGTATCAGGTCTCTACAACCTATTTCAAGTTAATCATTGTAGTTTTGGCATCAATTAAGCCTAAGACCAATGGTTTCTTGGGTCACTTTATGCAATGGTCAGACCTATACTGTAATTGATGGTTTTAACATATGAACTTGACCCAATGGTCAATATCTAATGTTTATTCCTCCAATAATGTGGAATTATGTCTAATGTAATATGTCGGTCCTAATAATGTGATTTAGATGGTTTCCTTTATATGATCAACTTAAGGAGCTTACTTGTTGACAATGGATGGTTTGTTTTAAATGAATAGTCGATTGTGGGTTTTACCCTACTCTTAATGAAACTTTTTGTGTTGTTAATAAAGGGATATCTAGGGTTAGATGGTGCCTTTTTCTAGCGCACAAATCAAGGACTTCATAGGTGGTTTATCCAAGGTGTTTACTTATGTAAACAACCATTAATCATCCAATGGTTCTGGGCGACATTGTGGTATGGTGATATGGGTTGAATGATGATGGAACAAATGGAGGGTTACCCTTAATAAGGTATTCTTACCTATTCACTCATATTAATAGAAGGTATGATAATCATATTGTGTTGATATGTAACCCTAATGAGGTATAACTTGTTATACCTAGCTTTAATATAACTAAATGATGGTAATTGGGTATGAATAGTCCTTGAATGACTAATACAATCATGAATTACTATGTTAATGTTGTTGAAACCCTAGTACGCTATAACCCAATGGTTACACCTTAATTTATGTGTGGTTTCATACTTGAGTATAGTATGGAATGTAATGGTGATGCTTCACCTTATGCATCCATGATCCAATGGGGATGTCGTAAGTTATCGTTTGGGTATGAGTGTTGATTAGTAACATGAATATATTTTAACTTGTGGTCCTAACTCGAATGCAAATAGATAAAGATGAGTATTCATGTTTATCCTTCTTATATGATGGCATGATGGTGAAATAACCTACTTAATATGATCATAACCTTAATATGTTAATTGGTGGTTATCATATCCCCATGGTTGATACTTTCTTATGCTAAACATGTTCATTATGAATATGATGATGGTAATCATATCTAGATTTATTGCATGTTAATGTGATAAAGGAACGTTCTTAATGTTAATATAACCCTTCTATGATAGTTTATGAATATCTCTTAGCTCATTAATGCAATATTGTGCTGATATGGTGTATTATATATAAGTGATGTTGTTGAGCCTTGTTATAAGACATGCAAAGATAATGATGATCTTATAGGGAATAGTACGATGGTCTTAATGTCCTTTGGCCATGGTTGAGCCCTAAATGAGGTGTAATCCTCTTGTGTTGATAAGGGTTGATACCCTGTGATATTGTGAAAAGGATTTATATCATTTGATAGTATGATAGTCTTAATGACCTTTGGGCATGGTTGAGCCCTGAATGAGGTGTAATCCTCTTATGTTGATAAGGGTTGATGCCCTGTGATATTGTAAAAATGATTTATATCTTGTGATAGTATGATCACTAGTGTGGTCTAATGAATGACAAGTGAATAGTACCAAGGGATGATGAGATGAGAAGTTATGTTTCAAACATTTTATATCTTTTGAAGTTGTGATATTTATATGCTTGATAGAAGGGAATTAGGGTTTGTATGTCAACTTGTTTGATGCAGCCTTAATTCACCTAATTGGAATAACTAATCAAGTGCAACTCTAATCATGTAGTGCCCTGTGCCATAGAACCATATGAGTGTCAGAACTTGCTAGATGGTGAAACGAGTATTCCTAAGGGATACTCAGAGCACATTCTATTGAGTATGTGGGGGGTGACAAGTTGAAGATATATCCTTGTCATCCAAAATTCATGTTGTAGAGGATGGCTATGGTCATGCCTCATACATCTGATGCGATTGGGAACGGATGCGGTCATGTCTCGGTGATTATATATGTGAAACCTTTAATTTCAAATAATGTTTTGAAGTTCATATGCTGGGTTGTTTAGAGAGTCCAAAATTCTTTGGTAAAGTTTGAGTGTTGATTGAGGTTGATATCATGATTAAGATCCCCAAGTTCATGACATTTTGGAGTATTTTAATTGAATGATCAAATAAGTTAGTCTTGGCACCAAACTTATATGGTATATAGCTTGTATGGTGACAAAGAAATGACTAAAAATTCATGAAGTTCTGAGGTTCCTAGTAAGATATATATATAGGTTTGAAATTAGTTAAATAATTGATGCATTGTGTAAGTTTGACCAAAGTTTGGGCCTAAGTCATTGATCATTCAGTGTCACATAGCTTTGGCTTTGGTCTAGGTCTACGTGGTTGGTTGTTGGCCCTAGATTTCAGATCTAGTGGTCATCACCCTAGAGGAGGAGAATCCACAGATCAACTCAAGTGGAGGTCAGTTTTTAACCCTTGGATTTGAGATTAAAGGCAACCAAGTTGTCTCTAACCTTGCAGTTAGAGCAGTGCGAGGAGAATAGATGTTGTCGTAGTTTCCCTACCACCTCTGTAAAGAGTGGGACCTGATAGTGGGCCCACTCAATGGTACAAAAATTGAGCCATGAAATATTTAAGCAGCGGAAAACATAACTATTTACAAAGTTAAAAAAAGTTCTCATGTACACAACTTCCTCACCCTGAGGGTGGTGCATAAAATGAAAAGATTACACATATTCACACATATGCCCATATGAAGTGGGTAACAAGGCTATCCCAAGTTGTCCTCATGTCCACCAATTAGCTCACAGTCATCCTGAGTCTCTTCCTTGTAAAGCACCTACACCTGGGTGGAGGGAACACCCAGAAAAATAGGAAAACAAGGTATAAATCAGCAAAAGCTGAGTATGTACGTTAAAAGATTAACTAGGCATTTAAAAAGGTAAAGTAAGATATTCCCATAAAAAAGGGGGCCATTGAAGCTAGATATGTTTCAATGATAAGTAACAAGAGAAAGAATTTCCAAAAGAATGAGGCATATAAATAAACAAGTGAAATAACACATCTTGCCATAATCAACAATCCAATCATATAAACATTTGCATGCCGATACATTTGACTAAAGTAACTATAATAGGGCCAAGACACCACTGAGTCATTGACCTAAGTAAAAATGGGTGGAAGTAGCGCACCCTAGCCAGAAGTAGCACGCCTCTGTATATAAAAAGGTGGAAGTAGCACACCCCGGGCGGAAGTAGCGCGCCCTAATGGTACGTATAAGCGTCTACGATAGTTAAACTAGTCGAATTATCTAACATACATAAATAGAGTGGCAAGATGTACCTTTCACAAGCATGTGACATGATTTAACCACAATAGCAGATGGGGTCATTAACCCAATTCAATATGATAATAATTTGAAAAGAATAATAAATCCAACTGAAAGTATATGAACCGTCCAACAAATGGAATAAGAACAAGTATTTCAAAAGATGCCTCATTATGGGAAAATTTAGTCGTATAATTTCCCAGTTATAAATAGGGAGGAGTACATACCTCCGTTCATGCACAAGTCAATTAAAAGAGCACCTAGGACTGAACCAGGGTCTACGCCACCTAGGCATAAAATTACACTGTGTTAATTTTGTTCCGCGTGTAAAAATTAAACCTCTAGAACGCTTTCCTTGCAAATTCTAGAAGTAAGACCTGAAGCTTGTACCAATAATTCGGAAATCCTACAAATTTTTGAGAGCACTCACTCACGCACGTATGAATGTCGGCTTACGAAGTCAAAATAATTGAATAGGTAATTAATTGCTAACAACTATTGTTGGCTCCCATCTCTCAAATAAAACCACGATCAGACGAACAGTTCCATTCAAAATGAAATCAGAATGGTAGTTTGTGTAGATGTTAACCTATGATCCAATAGGATCCCATTACATTAAATGTGATTGATTTATAACTTCTGCTAATCACTGTAGTTTTTGAGTAAGTGAGACAAGAAAAGCATCGACTCTGCTCCCAGACTTCTCAAAAAGACCGTCGTTAGGCGATTGTTGCGGTTCAAAACGTGTTAGTAATTATTCTCTGGTCTCCTCATTAGAATCTGTATCAGTGATCATATCGATTCAAAATCATGAAGGCAACATGCCCTCAGGAACAAACTTGAAGATTAGGACTCACTCCAGGAGTAAATCCCCACTTCCCAGTTAGCAATGTCATGTACCAGGTGGGCGGTCTCATTCCGGCTCGTAGGAACACTGATCATGTACGATTAAGGCTACCAGTATGAGATGACAATTCAACAAACTCAAAACACAAGCCAGAACCAGGACACGACTCACAAACAGAACCAAGACACTGGAATAACCGGCATCAAAACTCCGGTAAGTACTGTAGCATCTCGAGTCTGAAAGGTACTCAGTGACTGATTTGGAGTGGACTCTCACCCTAGTTCATGCACAGGCTATCATCGGCTGCCATGGCGCTGACCAACACCACCAGCGGCGGCACCTACACAGAGAGAAAGGGGAATTGCAGAATGAATTCATGAATGGAAAGACAATCTGTGGTAAGCTTCTACAAGTTTGAAACTCATTGCAAGACACAAGATTAGGACTGAAAGCTAATAGATGAGAAACTCGGACCCCATTTGTACCCCTGCCGGTGAGGTCCTTAATAGTAGAAATAGGGTCCTTCTTCGACCCATCAGTTGGGACAAATCTTGAGCGAAAAATAGATGGGAAACAAACTCTCAACAATCGGAGATGGTGTCCTTACCTTTAATTGAATCAAGATTGACCATGGTGACGCTGCAACCTGCTCCTCGCCGGAGACGGTCACAACCCTGGGACGGAAAAGCTGAAGCGCACATAGTAAATTGGGGGAAAAGGGAGCACTAAAATAGGGATTGTTTACCCTCTGTTCAACGTTTCGTGACGATGGAGGCTAAGAAGACCATGTGGCGAATTGCTAAGGTGATAACGGTAGAAGCCAGTAAGAAGGTTTGTGGGCACTCAATGAATATGGCACCTCACGCTTCATTTAAAGATTCTCTGTGACCATTTTAGGTCTCCCAAAACGTTTTCCGGTGATAATGTGGCAACGAAGGCACTGGTTGTGTGTAAACGGAGGAAGGGATTCCTAGTCTATGTAATGCCCGCACCTTCTCAGTTCAGTGGGATGAAGATGAAGTCAGGTACGCGGCCCAATATATTTATCAAATGGCTAATTAGCGGCTAGTGACAACGCCAAGTTAGCGTGACATTCAAATGAAATAATAATGCCAACTTTATATATTTTCCTCTATTGCAATTAAATCACATTTTGAGCCTCCTTTTGATTTCCACAAAGCGTAGATTGGCCATTTTACCGGAAATAGTCATGATGTTGACCCCAAAAGTCCGTATCAAATAGGTTAGGTGTTAATACTAATCAATGGGTGTTAAATAGACTAATAAAAGAATAATTTATTTTCTGTATAATTAAAAGGAATTCTGGATATTTTCTCCACATTAAAACTCTACCCAAGGAAAAAGAGGATATTACATTAGAATTGGCCCCACACCCAGTGTTATGTATGATTATCCCACAATATGCATATTAATTTCCCTAATATTCCTGAATGTCACTACCATGTATGTCTATAAGAAAGGATAATGACATAAGTCCAACACTACACTATAGCTTATATTAAAGGTCGAAGACACTACTTGAAATAATTATAAAAGAAAGTAAAATTCAAGTTTTAAGAAAAGGGATTAGAACGTGATACCTAGATTTGAGGTCGTTACAACCTCACACTATGATCGTGGGTGAGAAGTGTTTTCCAACTGAGCAGTTGAGGTCACCTCTTTGTGAAGAGTCATTTAACCTTGGATTCAGTTCGAGAAAGTAAGTAAATAGAGAGAATGAGCCCTCCATTGCCAGTGGCTCTCCACCACATTGAGTAGGTCATGGATGGGAGTAGATAATGGAGGTAGATAGAAGATTGAAGGAGTAGAAAAGGAAGACCGAGGTCAGAGGAGTCCAACCCAGCCGCCCCTATAGACCTTCATGGAAATTTTGATGGTGGATGAGGAACACTTTGCTTCTAGTTGAAGGTGGAGCTCGGGGATGTCTGAGGAGTGCATCACACCATATATGGGAGGCGTGATCAAGTTTCTAGATGCTTGGAGGTTCTCCTGGAACCTTTGTGTAGGGTTTTTGTGGCACAATGCACTTTTGCCTCTTCTATGTAGCCATGACCACTTCTGGAGCCGATGAGGACATAGAGGAGGAAGAAGGAGCCACCATCAACTATTCTGAGAGACCACAGGCACAGATAGGGGATGGTCGAAGATTGTGGTAAAACCAATTGGTGACAAGGAGGAAGTACTAGATGCCAATCACTCATCGGAGATGAAGCCAGTAGCGGTGACTTCTATTCCCAGACCTCCTCATACAGGTGTCGCACTGAATGCAAGAGGTAGAAAGTGAGCAAGTAGTCTAGATAGGTAAACCCTGGTCCAATTTCTCAAGTTAGTCTAGAATCGGACCCAGTCAAACCAGGAAAACCTGGCCGATTCACCGTGGGTAGAGGAGGAGTGAGTCACCCCCAAAGTGGACACGTGGCGGGTCCTGAGTGGCTGAAAAAGGTAAAATGCCCAAATCATAGATAAATCATAGAAAATAGCTCGCTTATCAAACAAATACAAATACGGTACCAAAATTCTTAGCAAAATGAGTAGAATAACATGGAACCATCATATCAGTCTTTTAGGCTTAAATCACAGTGATATCATATAAAATGTTATACACTTATTTTATGGATAATAAATATCAAACGATGGTATACAATTGTGATAAAATATCAGTGCATCCATAATCATGTTTATGATGCATCTGATGCCAATGATTGTAGTATTGGTGAACAAAATCATGTAATTTTCTTAATGTGGCTAATTAGGGCGGATAACCCTAATTAATGTGCAATAAATACAAATATGCTCAAGAAACCCTAGAAATTATAGAGTAAGTTCAAATCAGTGTATGGAACCTCATATTTAATCATGATATAATAATTATGGATATAAATAATGTTACATGTTAAATGATCCTAAAATGTTGAGAAACCCCTAACAGGATTAATACATGTAACTTAGTGTTAATATGTGCACAAAATTGAATGTAATCAAATAATGAGATTATGTATCTTAACTTGGAATCCCAGACCAGTGACATAATACTAGTAACCTAATTCCAAGAAGATAAGACAATTAATGATGCACATATCCTTATGAAGTAAGCAAACCCTAATGAATCATAACTAGGGTTGAGATGACGAGAACCTGACAGTGATATGTATGATCTTGTCTTCATCAGGTTTTTAAGGATATAGTTGATATCAGGAATATGTGGTGATTAGATTATCTCTGTGATCAAGGTATGCCATTACCTCTTACTTGACTTATTATACATTATGGTTGCATTATATGTGTAGTAAATACTTGGCATATGATATTGGGTGAAATGATTGTTCTTGTATTCTATGTTGTTTGAGTTTTTCATACTTCGGAATGGTCTATATATTAATAGATGGGTAAAAATGATGAAGGAGGTTCAAAAAGAACCACCCCTACAAAGACCCCAAGGTGCGAGAAGCACCGGGTCAGACAGGCTCAAGAAGGAATAGAGCCTCCACAAAAAGCCAAAAACTAAACAAGACACGCTGCACACCTAAGGATACGGTGTGGGGTGCGTCCCGCCTCCCTGTGTAACTACAAAAAGGGAGTGTGTATACGGGGTAACTCTACAAAAACCCTGTCTAAGCCCGTGGGCTCTATATAGAAAGCGTGATAACTAAACAGAAAAAGGGATCCTCCACATACTGCTGATGTGGGCCGGGATAGTGGATCTCCAACCTCGCACCTCCGCAAGACGCCTTGTGGACTTGGTCACCAGCTCACGACACTCCGTGGGACTAAGGATTTGCTGATTGTGGCACCTCTCATTGCGCTGTTTCCAAATGAAGAAAGCTGAGCACGTCCAAGCAGTGATAGCCAGCCACTTCCAGCCCTTCCACCCTCTGGTCTTATCCTTTATCAGATTGACAATATCAGTGCTGGTGGCATGCACCGGGACCCGAATCCCACAGAGGTCCATAACATGCGTGAAGACCAGCTTAGAGAACCGGCAGTGGAAGAAGATGTGCTGAACATCCTCCCTCTGTCTACAAAAGGCACACCTATCGCTGGCCTCATTGTTTCACTCGTGTATTTTATCAGCAGTCGTGAGGGGCCCGTGGAATGCTCTAAAGACTGTAAAGCTCCACCTATGAGTGAGGGTCCCCACCCAGATGGTTCTACCAATAGGACATGGTGCTTGTGGTGGTTGGATGACCTTCCACAGGTCGGTGTTAGGATTAGCGAGTTTCACAAGGCCGGTACTCGTGCTCTCAAAGAGGTGGTGGTGCACAGCCCACGCCCGAGCCATGTTTTTCCATGTGTTAGACACGCCGTGACGCATCAGCCCCGGGTCGGGGGGATGAGACCGTAACGTCTCCGCATCCAGTGGGTCCATGGAGAATGGGGGTAGGTGTGAAACCGGATGAGTCTTTTGAGAGATGCCCAGAGGTTTACAATGGTAACCCCCTTGAGCCCTAGGCCCCCCTCCTCAGCAGGCTTAGCCAGCCGTTCAAAACGCATAGGGTGGTACTTAGAGCCCCATAGAAAATCAGCCAACATGATCTCCATCCGCTCACACGTGCTGTCGGGGATGTGACCTTGCAAGGTCCAGTACGAAATAAGGCCCTGCAGGTTTGCTCGCGTCAGAATGCACCGTCTAGCCATAGTGATTTTTTCCGGGGGCCATTTGGAGATCATCTTCTTCATTTGATCTAGGCAAGGGTTGAAGAAGGCCGCCTTATGGTTCCTGGACGCAAGGGGGAAGCCCAAATATCTAGTGGGGAGCTCGTCCAGCTGGCACCCCAAGACTTCACACAGGAGGGTGGCGTTGTCCCGAGCAGCCTTGGAGAGGAACAATTTGGATTTAGCTGGGTTCACACGGACCCCCACAGTGACACTAAACTCATCAAGGATCTTCTTGATCCCTCTTAGGCTCTTCCTGGTGGCAGCAGCAAAAATGAGCACATCATCCGCGAAGATAATGTGGGATGTGACCGCTATGCGCTTTATGTTATATGTGCGGAAGTGCCCCTGACGCTCCCCCTCCGTCATGAGAATGGTGAAGTACTCCATGATGATAGTGAAAAGAAGGGGTGAAAGAGGGCATCCCTGCGTCAGTCCCCACGAGCTGTTGAAGAGCCCCGCGGGGAGCCCATTAACTAGCACCAAAAACGAGCACGTAGTGATGCACTGTTTGGTCCAGCTAATCTAAGTCGCCGGGAAGCCCATCCTCTCCATAATGGTCCATAGGGCTCCCCAGTCTACATGGTCGTAAGCCTTTGACAGATCCATCTTAAGGCAGGCCTTAGGGCCTGAACGCTTGATGTTGAAGCCATACAGGAACTCCGCAGCGAGGAGGGAGCAGTCTGAGATGCTTCTGTTTGGAATAAACGCCCCTTGGTTGTGTGAGACTAGCCCCACGATGACCTCCTTGAGCCTCTCCGCCAGCACCTTGGCGAAGATTTTGTACAGAACGCTACTACAGGCGATGGGCCTGAAGTTGAGGAGATGAGTGGCTCCATCCACCTTCGGGATCAGCGCCAAAAAGGAATGGTTCACTTCACGCACCATGTCCCCCCCTCATGACCCACAAAATGGCTTTCGTCACGTCCTCACCAATGACGCTCCAACAACTTCTGAAGAAGTTGGCGTTAAAGCCATCAGGGCCCGGCGCCTTGTCCAGCCCAATGGACCACATAGCATATCTCACTTCCTCACGCGTACATGGCCTACACAGATGACGGCCTTGGGCCGCAGTTAGTACGTTAGTGGGTTGGAGTTGCATTTGGCAGGTGTGGTCGTCGCCGGCGTTGAAGAGGCTGCTGTAGAAAGCAACTGCCTCCCCTTCAAGCTCCTCCTGTGTGTTGACTTGGGCACCGTCTTCACTGATGAGATACTGGATAGTATCCCTCATCTATTTCCTCTTCACCGCCACCTGGTAGAACTTCGTGTTCCGCTCGCCATCGTGGATCCACCGGACATGGCTCCGTTGATAGAAGAATATCTCCTCCGCTGCATCAAGTTGGTCCAGCTGCACCCTGACCTCACATTCCCTTCTCACCCACTCCGGGCAGTAAGGCGCCCGCTGGAGAGCCACCTGTATGATGCCATATTCCTCCTGCGTAGCCTTCCTCACGGAGCTGATGTCACCTCTCCTGGCAGCCCAAGCCTTCCGGCTGGTTTTGACGGCTTTGAGTCTCGCGGCAACAACAAAGAGGGGGTTCCCACGCACCGGGGGGGGCCATGCTCTCCTGACCACCTCCAGGAAGCCATCCTCGGTGGCCCAAGCATTAAGACTCCTAAAGGGTTTTGCACGATGCTTCCCCGGGGTAGAAAATGGGGATGTGATCAACATGGTGTGATCACTCAGGTGGGAGAAGGACAAGCATGAGTGGGCGGAGGGGAAGAAGCCCACCCACCTGTCGTTGACAAGCACCCTCTCCAGGCAGCAACAGACTCTCTCCCCTGCCTCCCGTCTGTTCGACCAAGTGAGGATACCACCATAGGTCTTCAACTCCACCAACCCTGTTCTCGCCACTGCAAGACTGAAGTCACGCATCACCTTTCTGGACACCTCCCTTCCTCCTCCCTTCTCGTCGTCGTTGCGGATGGCGTTGAAGTCCCCCGTCACCATCCATGGAACGAAAGCAACAGGCTTGGTCGCCTCCAGTTCCTCCCACAAGGCGTCGCGTCGATGTGGCTGATTATGGGCATAGACCGCCGATAGCAGCACCCGCGCGCCCCCTTTGTTGCAGCACCATGCCGAGATAAGCTGTACAGACATAGAGAACACCTCCACTGTCCACACCCTGGGGTCCCAACCCCAGCACACCCTAGCCTTCCCAGTGACTTCCATGTTTGACACACACTTCCAACCCTTCGGAAACAACTCCTTAATGATCCTATCTCCTCCCAAATCCTCTGTAAGCTTGGTCTCGACCAGCATGGCCATCGTAACTCCTTGTTGTCACACGAGGGAGGCCACCGCCTTCCTTTTTGCCAGCTCACAAGTGTCGCGCAAGTTCCACGTCAAGACTGACATGGACACAGATGGGGGGAACTCACATTTGACTCCTAGGCTTCCGCCTGGAGCCAACCACGGCATCAGCGGGAGTCACAACTTCCTCCACCGCTTCCGCTTCCTGCTGGTCTTCAATGACCTTGTCATCATCCGACTCTTCGCCTTCCACGGAGAAGCCTGGTGCCGGCAAAGCGATCCCCACCTTCTGCTTCTTCATCATCACTGTAGGCCTCCTGTTGAGGGTGCATCTCGACATCCTGGTACTGCCCGTCGACGGCCTCAACAGGGCTTGCCTGCCCTTCCTGGTCCCCACCTTTGGAGGCAAGGTCTCAGCACCTACAGAAACGGTGCCCTCCACCTGATGATGATCCTCCACAGGGATCATGGCAGATGTGCCTCCTCCTTCAGAAGGACTCGGTCCACCCACCATTTCCAAGGATCCATGGGCCTAGGGACAAGGATCCTCCACGTCGTCAGTGTAACATCCATGACCTGGGTTATGAGTTAACCCTAGATGTTTTGCCTAAATATGTAATTAAATCCTTGTGATTAACTTTGGGCATGTAATTAAGTTTCTCAGCAACATATATTTCAGTTTTTTCTCCTTTTTATATAAAGTTGTAGCATTATTTTGTAATACAGGGACCTATGTGCAAATTACCCAGTTAGAAGGGTTAACTTGCAAATTGCACATGTTGAGATGTTCCTCTGATGTTGAGACATCATGAGAATGATGATGGTAAGGTTTGAGGGATTTCCCAAGCTTGGGCACCAAGGTGCAGCTGTGGAAGCAATCCCGGTGCTTGAAAACCCTAAATTGGAGAAAAGTGCAATTTACCCAATTTAAGGGGTGCAACTTGTAAAATACATCATCTAAAATATCTTTTAAGACTCTTGTCATCATTTAGAGAAGAAATTATGAAAGGTCACTTCAATTGAATAATCATATAATGAAAAACACCTTTATGATTGAATAATCAAGGTGTATGTGCTATAGCCCTTTTATGTGTATGCTTAACTAATAGGTTGATCTTCTTTGCCCTCATTTCTTGACCTTAGAAGAAGGTTTGTCCTTAGAATTAATATGAAGGGACGAGCATAGAAGGATGGAGGGACTTAGTTGAAAATATGGAGAACTTATGAGCTTATGTTGAAAATCTCACCCCAAGTATATATACTCTCCACCTCTCTAAGCAAGGGAACTTTCCCTTCGTTTCCTTCACTGTTCCATCCAACCAAACCGACTAAAGAGGAGCTGTGGAGCTCAGGAGGACGACCAAGGAGGGCAAGGTAGGTTTGAATCCTCCCTTTTGCTTAAGTTCATGGTTAGAACTCGGATTCAAGGTCAAATTGATGGCTAGCTCACATAACTCTACCTTTCTAGCCATCTCTTCTCGACTTTCCCTGGAGGTTTCACCTTGGCCGACCTGTGGAAACTCAAGGACACCATTAAAAGCTTTGAGCTCGAAATCTTGGAGCTCAAGGAGCAAGCTTTAGGCGGGTCTTATAACTCTAAACCTATGCTTTGTTATATATATCTCGTTTATGCTTTTAAATGATAGTTCTTCTTCTTCTCTACCTTCTTTTGCAACCTTGCAAGCAAATCCGTGAGAAATCCTTTCTGTTCCTGAGCTAGGAGATGAGACGTTATTTCCAAAGTTAATCCACTACTTTTCACTTTACTAAACGGTCTCCACAAAGTGCTCTCTCGGTTTGCAAAACCGTGTAGTGAGCAAACGGTCTCATGACCGTGTAAGGGGAAACGGTCTTCAAGACCGTTTAGCCGCGTTGAACGAGCATGTACCGTATAATATTTCTGTTCACAATTATGTAGGCTAATCACCCACAAAATTTTAGATGATAACTCCAAAGGAATCGTGAGATATGGCCTTTTTAATCAACAACTTTAATTGAATTTACTCCTGATTTCCAATCTGTTGAAATCGCCCTTTTTGGGCAAACAGTTTCAAGACCATGTAAGACCGTTGACCAAGCGTTGACCGTATGAGATTACTGTTCAAAATAATGTTGATTAACAACTCACCAAATTTGATGGACTAATTCCAAACGATCTAAGAGTTGAAGGATGATTACTAGGGCAAACCCTAATTGAAATCAGTACTGAAATCTCAATGAATAACTTAGTGATTTTGGGTTGATTGACCCAAACGGTCTCAAGACCGTTTGGGGATCAACCAAACGGTCTCAAGACCGTGTGGGGAATCACCCAAGACCGTGTGGAGGTCTGGGGTCAAGTATAGTTGACCAATTGAAAGTACAAAGATACCAAATTACATTGCAATTTAGTATTGATATGATAATCAACTCAATAGATCCAACCTTGAAGAATTTACACTAGAATACAAAAGTTGGATGGGCAAACGGTCTCAAGACCATTTGGAACTCATCCAAACGGTCTCAAGACCGTGTGGTGACAATCCAAGACCGTTGGAGGTCTAGGGTTAAGGTAATTTGATCAATTGAGGGCCCAATTACAATAGGATATTGAACTAATCAAAATTCTGATTTGAGGCTCAATCAAGATTCAACTCCTATCAAATCACATTAGATTTTGATGAAATCTTGGGAAAACGGTCTCAAGACCGTGTGGAGTTCATCCAAATGATCTCAAGACCGTTTGGGCCAAGTTTGGGCCCAATTGGAGCTCAATTGAAGGGTTCAACCTTGTGTTGATTCACATTGATGAGTGTTGATGGTTGAACGTTGATGGACCTTAATTGAACCAACTTCAACCCTAATTGGATAGCAATTGAGGGTCAATTGAGTGACCAATTGGTTAAGAATAACCCTAATTAACTCAATTTATAAGTGGTTACCATGTCTTTGACCATTTGGAGGCTTCAACATTGATAATAATAAATGATTGAAACCATTGAACCATGTTGGAGGTCCAAACGGTTTGAGACCAAGTGGACCAAACGGTCTCAAGACCGTTTGAGGTCACACGGTCTCCAGACCGTTTGAGACCTCACGGTCTCAAGACCGTTTGAGGTCACACGGTCTCAAGACCGTGTGAGGCCTCACGGTCTCAAGACCGTTTGGGACCAAATGGTCTCAAGACCGTTTGGACTCAAACGATCTCAAGATCGAGAGACATCAAACGGTCTCAAACCGTGTAAGCCCTCTCGGTCTTGAAGTCAAACTTGTTAAACGGTCTACACCCTCACACGGTTTGGGAAATCGAACTTGAAGGTCACAAGTCTTGGAGTCAACCCTAGCAAATGGTCAACTCATCCAAACGGTCTCAAACCGTTTGGAGGTTGAAGGTTGAAACCGTTTGAGGTTTTCAAAGGTTGATTTCACTTAATCACTTGAAGATGTAAATGGTTCAATGATGCTCAAATCTAAACCCTAATGGTAACTTAGGACATTAGGGGATTAAGTGAGTAATGAATTAACCCATGATGGTGATCAATGGGGTGAATTACCAAAATACCCTTGAGGGGTTTAATTGAGTAAAACCTTGTTCAAATCAAACCCTAATCACATGATAGTGATGTTTTGGATTATGTTAGCCCATGAGGACTTAACCCAACCTGATCTAGAGTGGTTTTATCACCATCTACTAGTATGAGGAGAGAGAAAGTATCTTAAGAAAGAGAAAGTACCTTAAGAGAGAGAAAGTACCCTTTTTGGGTGGACACTCAAGTAAAGAACCTTCAATACACATGAATGTGCATGATTAGGGTATGATCCACCTATGTGAGATCATGGAAACCCTAATTATGATATATGATGAATCTTAAGCCAATCTGAGCGCATCAATAATGATGTTCCTCATATATGGTGATGTTATGAGTTCAATTCACCATGTGATGTGAATAGTAAACCCTAATTCAAGGGCAATGATATGTGATGTGAATAGTAAACCCTGATTCAAAGGTGATGACATGTTTTATGAGTATTAAACTCTATTTGATAAGAATCAAAGAACTTAGCTCTTATGAAAAGAATGGAAAGTATAATCATTGCTTTGAATTACCTTTATTAGTTGAATTAACCATGCAGGTTCTGATATGGAGGTGATCATATCCAGGTATGGATGATGATACTATATTCATTAAAGGCATATTGATAGCCTTATGAATAAGTAAAGTATCTTGATGCCTTGTCAGTGCATTCTATGATAATAATGGGCTGTGAGAGCCATGAATACCATCAAGGTCATGCTTTAGAGATGACTTGTGATGAGTATAATGAGGAATGATGATTGATGTGAGTTAGGTTTGTTGCATTTAGTATTCTATTTTCATAGCTGTTATGCTATTGTTATTGTTTAAAGAACAATGTATAATGTAAAAGAATACTGAATGTACCTAACTAATCAAGTGAAATGTAGAGCCCTGATCATAGATCCATCATTGTCAGAGATCAAATGATGGTGAAACAGGTTTTCCTATGGGGACTCCTGGATCACATACTGTTGAGTATGTGGGGTATATGGATGTGTAGAACCTTACATCCTAGTGTAGGAAATTGATGTAGATGTGTAATCCATCAATCCTTCACTACTAAACTCATACCGTATCAGTGGATGGTAAACATGAAACCTATTGATGACGAGGAAAACATAGATATCCGTATCAGTGAAGATAAACATGAAATCTCCTGATGAAGAAGAGAGCACAGAACACCACTGTAACTCTAAAATAGCGAAGGAACAGATTACCCTGGTGAGCTATAATAGTAGAGACACAAGATGTCCTACAAGTGATCCTCTTACTGACTGAGGAAGGTGAAGGTCATGAGAATCCGGCTCTTTCGATGACCTAGTATGATACTAAGGCACTTAACAGTGATTGGTTGGGGTATGAGTGGTAAACCTCATCTCCACAGGGCATAATAAAAGTAATGTTTGAAAAACATACTCTACAGCGTAGTATACCTGTTAGAGATAACTACGAGTTAGTTGCTTGATGTTACACTGTATAGTGCATATGTTCTTCATGTTTGATAAATGTTGAACTCTTGTTTACAACTGTATCTGCTATCAATACTTTGTAAGCTTTTACTGCTTAAGTTATTCTTTGATGTTATAATAAAGCTTCTGGAGGAGAGTTATAACTCTCGCTGGGACAATTATGTATGATTGTCTCACCCCGTAGACTTCAACTTTTTAGGTGGACGTCGAGGACGGAGGAACAGGTCTACAGGTGACCAGTCCCAGCAGCAGCACCACCAGGAGCAGCAGTAAATCTCAGGTGGAGATTTAACCTGCCATGTGGTGTAGTTAGAGTCAGTCCTTTGTGTCCTCTGTACTCTCAGGTCTTGGAGTCTTTTGTTATGAGTTCTTGATATTTTGTATCTTGATGTATATAATTACTCAAGAAGTAATTATCATGAGATGTAAACAGTTTATCTCTTGTTATGAAAGAAGCTTTTAAGGATTCAAGCTCTTGTCTCAAAAAGTTTTAATTTCCCATGATTTTTGTCTTCCGCTGTTTATCGAATCGCTTCCGCTAAGTTTAAATCGTGATTATATCGTGGTTTAGAGATTAGATTCCACAATTAGTGGTATCAGAGCTCTAGGTCAGTTGAGTCTACAGAGGCATAGGACTTAGGATGTCGAGTCTATCTTTAGTACTCCTTCCTTATCTAATAGAATCTTCTGCTCCTCAGGAGAAGAAGATACATAAGGATGGTTGAGCCTCATGATGAGTACGTGGCAGAGAGTAGTGCTAGTGCACCTCAAGGCGGTGCAAGGGTTCCAAGAATAGAACAGCCTGCACCTGAGTCACCAAGAGAGCCACCCCAGTTTGACCCAGCCGACATGGGTAACCCAGCTGTACAGACAATGTTCGGGCAGTTCATGACTGCCATGACACACATCACCGACAGGATGCCCATGCCTGCACCTAGGGCACCTGTCCAGCCTGAAGCACAAGGTATCGGTAAGACATTCAAACGACTTCGTCGTGTCGGAGCTACCGAGTACTTTGGGACTACCGACCCCACAGATGCTGACCTATGGTTGACAGAGTTGGAGAAGGCTTTCAGGATTCTTATTATCTCGGAAGCTGAGAAGGTTAGACATGTTGTCTATCTTCTCAAAGGCAGTGCTGGTCACTGGTGGAACATGGAAGAGCAGAAGAGACCTGGAATAGAGTTCTCGTGGGAAGAGTTTCGTCGGGAATTTATCAATAGATATTTTCCAAAGACCTTCCTAGATGAGAAGATCTCTCAGTTTGAGAGATTGAGGCAGGGTATGATGAACATTAGCGAGTATGAAGCTAAGTTCATGGAATTGCTGCGGTTCTGTCCACACATGGCTGCCACAGATGAGGAAAGAATCAGGAGATTCGAGAAGGGTTTGAATGCCGATATGTCAACCCCTGTGTCTGCCTTAGAAAACCGAGAGAGATTCTCTACCTTCATTGAGTCAGTCCAAAGGATAGAGAGATCTATGGTTGAGAAGAGGCAAACCCAAAAAAGATATCCAAAGTTCCAGGGTTCTTCATCTAGGGATTTTAAGGAACCTAGATTCTCTGCACCTAACCCTCCACCACCTAGAACGAGTTCTCAAACTCAATGGTCACCAAGCAGAGGTAGAGGACGGAGTCAACCGCTTCAAGGGACTCACAGTTCTGCATCGATGTCAGTTACTGGACCACCCCGACCACAACAACAGGAGAGGAGATGCTACAACTGTGGTAAGGTGGGACACTTGATGAAGGATTGCCGTTCTAGGCATGTTAGTGTGACACAGCCTCCGAGACAGAATCAACAAGGATCTCAGAGAATGCAATCTCAAGGAGCAGCTCGAGGACGTGGACAAGCGTCTCAAGCTGGATCATCAGCACCACCTCAACACCAGGCGACAGTGAGGTTCTATGCTATGAACCCACCAGATGCAGTGGTCAATCCACGGGTAGTGGCAGGTCAGATGAAACTTTTATATTCTGATATGTCTACCTCCTGTGTTGTATCTGTTTTGATTGACCCAGGTGCTACACACTCTTTCATCACTCATAGAGTGATTCGTAACTGCAATGTGACTGTTAGTCATAGGGCAGATAGTTTGTTGTTGGAGACTCCATTGAGTGGGTCTACCGTTTTGCAGGAGGTATGCTCTCCCTACATCCTCTTCTTTTCTGACCATCACATTCAAGTGGATCTTATACCGCTTGATATGCAAGGATTTAATATAATCCTCGGGATGGATACCTTAGAGAGGTATAGAGTTGTCTTGAATTGTGAGTCCAAGTTGGCTGTGTTTGCTGATGAAAGCAACACATGGATCTTTCAAGGTGAAAGAAAGATTCTGCACACCTGTCTTGTGTCAGCTATGGTTGCTGATAAGCTGTTGAGGCAAGGATGTTATGCATTCTTGGCCCATGTGGTAGATGTTATCAAGGAAAGTTCTAATCCTGCTGAAGTTCCCATAGTCTGGGAATTCGAGGATGTGTTTCCTGAAGAACTTCCTGGTATACCACCACCTCGGGAGATTGATTTTGAAATCAATCTGATTCCAGATATGAAACCCATAGCCCAGACTCCGTATAGGATGGAGCCTGCCGAAATGGCAGAAATCAAGAAACAACTTCAAGAGTTACTTGAGAAGGGTTTTATCTGACCGAGCACTTCACCTTGGGGTGCTCCGGTCTTGTTTGTTAAAAAGAAAGATGGGTCAATGCGGTTGTGCATCGACTACAGACAACTCAATAAAGTAACAATAAAGAATAAGTACCCTCTGCCGAGGATTGATGATCTCTTTGACCAGTTGTGTGGTGCAACCGTCTTTTCAAAGATAGACTTGAGGTCTGGATATCATCAACTTCGTATTAAGGATAGTGGCATATCCAAGTCTGCCTTTAGGACAAGGTATGGTCACTATGAGTTCACAGTTATGTCGTTTGGACTAACCAATGCACCAGCTGCATTTATGGAACTCATGAATAGAGTTTTTCGACCTTTCCTTGATCAGTGTGTTGTCGTCTTCATAGATGACATTCTGATCTATAGTAAGGATGCTCAGCAGCATGAGCAGCATCTTCGCCAAGCTTTGACCTTGCTAAGAGAACACAAGCTGTATGCTAAGTTTAGCAAGTGTGAGTTCTGGCTGCCGGAGGTATCTTTTCTTGGACATGTGATATCTGCCTCGGGAATTCGTGTTGACCCTACAAAGGTAGAATCTGTTCTACAGTGGGAACAACCGAAGACATCGACGGAGATTCGAAGTTTCTTGGGGTTAGCTGGCTATTATCAAAGGTTCATTAAGAACTTTAGTTCTATAGCTTTACCTTTGACCAAGTTGACCCGAAAAGATGTTCCTTTTTCTTGGAGTGATAAGTGTCAACAATCTTTCCAGTTGTTGAAGGAGAGGTTGACAAGTGCACCTGTGCTTGTGCTACCTGAATAAGGAAAAGGATATGTAGTCTTCTATGATGCTTCCAAGAATGGACTTGGATGTGTGTTGATGCAGGATAAACAAGTGATTTCTTTTACTTCTCGACAGCTTAAGAAACACAAGGAGAATTATCCGACACATGATCTGGAGTTAGCTGCTGTGGTTCATGCCTTGAAGATCTCGAGGCATTATCTCTACGAAGAAAAATTCCAGATTTTCACAGACCATAAGAACCTTAAGTATATCTTCTCTCAGCACAAGCTTAACATGAGGCAACGTCGTTGGATGGAGTTCATCAAGGACTACGACTGTATGATTGATTACCATCCAGACAAGGCCAATGTTGTTGCAGATGCCTTGAGTAGGAAATCAGCAACATCAACCATGGATAGGGCACAACTAAACTCTTTAGTGTGCTCTAAGAGAGATATGTTTATCTCTTTAAGGCAAGACAATGTACAGTTGAAGGTGTCATTGTTAGCTGGGTTGTTGGCTGAGATGCATATTAAACCTACCTTAAGAGAGCAGATTAAGGAAGCACAACAAGGTGATGATGCAGTTCAGCAGATCAGATCAGAGTATGGAAATGAGAAGCAAGATGGTTTCCATGACTCGGATGATCATGTAGCCTGTTATAATGGAAGGATGATAGTGCCGGATGTGGATAACTTGAGGAAGTTAGTCCTGGAAGAAGCTCATTCTTCCATGTATGCTATGCATCCAGGGAGCACCAAGATGTATCGGAATTTGAAAGATCTGTATTGGTGGCCTGGAATGAAGAAGGATGTTGCAGAATTTGTTCTGAGATGTCCTGTGTGTCAGCAAGTTAAAGCTAAACACCAGAAACCTACAGGAACAATGCAACTTTTACCCAAACCACAGTGGAAGTGGGACCATGTGACCATGGACTTTGTTGTTGGCCTACCCAGGACAAACAAAGGACATGATTCCATTTGGGTAATTGTTGATAGGTTGACTAAGACAGCGCATTTCTTACCTATCAAAACCACCTATTCTGCTGAAAGGTTATCACAGTTGTATGTACAAGAGATAGTGCGGTTGCACAGAGTTCCTGTCATAATAGTTTCTGACAGAGGTCCTCAGTTTACAAGTCATTTTTGGGAACAGTTACACAGAGCCTT
Source organism: Alisma plantago-aquatica (assembly GCA_963693085.1). NCBI lineage: Eukaryota > Viridiplantae > Streptophyta > Magnoliopsida > Alismatales > Alismataceae > Alisma > Alisma plantago-aquatica. The sequence continues at coordinate 115,552,899 of OY856410.1, read as the reverse complement.
AGGCACCAAGCTAAGGTTTAGTACGGCCTTTCATCCACAAACTGATGGACAATCAGGAAGGACCATACAGACCTTAGAAGATCTGTTGGGAGCATGTGTTCTCCAGTTTACCGGAAGTTGGGATCTACACCTAAGCTTAATAGAGTTTGCCTATAACAATAGCTATCAGCATAGTATTGATATGGCACCATATGAAGCCTTATATGGTAGACGTTGTAGATCACCTTTGTGTTGGTTTGAGACTGGTGAACGTCAGTTGTTAGGTCCTGATCTTGTGCAGCAGACCACAGAGAAGATTAAAGTAATACAACAAAAGATTAAGACTGCACAGGATAGGCAGAAATCTTATGCTTACAAACGTCGTAGACCCTTAGAATTCCAGGTTGGAGACAGAGTGCATCTCAAAGTCTCGCCTTGGAAAGGGGGTCCTTCGTTTTGGAAGGAAAGGGAAGTTAGCTCCTAGATTTATGGGGCCTTATCCAATAATTGAACGGATTGGAAAGGTAGCATATAGACTAGAGCTTCCACCACAGTTACAGAGGTTACATCCTGTGTTTCACATTTCTATGCTGAAGAAATGTCACCCAGACACCGAGTCAGTTCTACAACCTATGGAGGTAGAATTGAATGATGATATATCCTATGAGGAGGGACCAGTGTCAATCCTTGATAATAGAATTAAAAGGTTAAAGAAGAAAGATATAAGTCTTGTGAAAGTCCTCTAGAATCACCGTGGTGTTGAAGAAGCCACTTGGGAACTAGAGGATGAGATGAGAAGGAAGTATCCTGCCCTTTTCTCTTAATATGTCTTATCGATTTCGAGGATGAAATCCTTGTAAGGGGTGGATAAATTGTAACATCCCTGACCTGGGTTATGAGTTAACCCTAGATGTTTTGCCTAAATATGTAATTAAATCCTTGTGATTAACTTTGGGCATGTAATTAAGTTTCTCAGAAACATATATTTCAGTTTTTGCTCCTTTTTATATAAAGTTGTAGCATTGTTTTGTAATACAGGGACCTATGTGCAAATTACCCAGTTAGAAGGGTTAACTTGCAAATTGCACATGTTGAGATGTTCCTCTGATGTTGAGACATCATGAGAATGATGATGGTAAGGTTTGAGGGATTTCCCAAGCTTTGGCACCAAGGTGCAGCTGTGGAAGCAATCCCGGTGCTTGAAAACCCTAAATTGGAGAAAAGTGCAATTTACCCAATTTAAGGGGTGTAACTTGTAAAATACATCATCTAAAATATCTTTTTAGACTCTTGTCATCATTTAGAGAAGAAATGATGAAAGGTCACTTAAATTGAATAATCATATAATGAAAAACACCTTTATGATTGAATAATCAAGGTGTATGTGCTATAGCCCTTTTATGTGTATGCTTAACTAATAGGTTGATCTTCTTTGACCTCATTTCTTGACCTTAGAAGAAGGTTTGTCCTTAGAATTAATATTAAGGTAGGAGCATAGAAGGATGGAGGGACTTAGTTGAAAATATGGAGAACTTATGAGCTTATGTTGAAAATCTCACCCCAAGTATATATACTCTCCACCTCTCTAAGCAAGGGAACTTTCCCTTCATTTCCTTCACTGTTCTATCCAACCAAACCGACTAAAGAGGAGCTGTGGAGCTCAGGAGGACGACCAAGGAGGGCAAGGTAGGTTTGAATCCTCTCTTTTGCTTAAGTTCATGGTTAGAACTCGGATTCAAGGTCAAATTGATGGCTAGCTCACATAACTCTACCTTTCTAGCCATCTCTTCTCGACTTTCCCTGGAGGTTTCACCTTGGCCGACCTGTGTAAACTCAAGGACGCCATTAAAATCTTTGAGCTCGAAAGCTTGGAGCTCAATGAGCAAGCTTTAGGCGGGTTTTATAACTCTAAACTTATGCTTTGTTATATATATCTCGTTTATGCTTTTAGATGATAGTTCTTCTTCTTCTCTACCTTCCTTTGCTACCTTGCAAGCAAATACGTGATAAATCCTTGCTGTTCCTTAGCTAGGAGATGAGTACGTTATTTCCAAAGTTAATCCACTACTTTTCACTTTACTAAACGGTCTCCACAAATTGCTCTCTCGGTTTGCAAAACCGTGTAGTGAGCAAACGGTCTCAGGACCGTGTAAGGGCAAACGGTCTTCAAGACCGTTTAGCCGCGTTGACCGAGCGTGGACCATATACGATTTCTGTTCACAATTATGTAGGATAATCACCCACAAAATTTGATATGATAACTCCAAAGGAATCGTGAGATATGGCCTTTTTAATCAACAACTTTAGTTGAATTTACTCCTGATTTCCAATCTGTTGAAATCGCCCTTTTTGGGCAAACGGTTTCAAGACCGTGTAAGAATGTTGACCAAGCATTGACCGTATGAGTTTACTGTTCAAAATAATGTTGGTTAACAACTCACCAAATTTTATGGACTAATCCCAAACGATCTAAGAGTTGAAGGATGATTACTAGGGCAAACCCTAATTGAAATCAGTACTGAAATCTCAATGAATAACATAGTGTTTTTGGGTTGATTGACCCAAATGGTCTCAAGACCGTTTGGGGATCAACCAAACAGTCTCAAGACCGTGTGGGGAATCACCCAAGACCGTGTGGAGGTCTGGGGTCAAGTATAGTTGACCAATTAAAAGTACAAAGATACCAAATTACATTGCAATTTAGTATTGATATGATAATCAACTCAATAGATCCAACCTTGAAGAATTTACACTAGAATACAAAGGTTGGATGGTAAAACGGTCTCAAGACTGTTTGGAACTCATCCAAACGGTCTCAAGACCGTGTGGTGACAACCCAAGACCTTTGGAGGTCTAGGGTTAAGGTAATTTGATCAATTGAGGGCCCAATTACAATAGGCTATTGAACTAATCAAAATTGTGATTTGAGGCTCAATCAAGATTCAACTCCTATCAAATCACATTAGATTTTGATGAAATCTTGGGCAAACGGTCTCAAGACCGTGTGGAGTTCATCCACACGATCTCAAGACCGTTTGGGCCAAGTTTGGGCCCAATTGGAGCTCAATTGAAGGGTTCAAACTTGTGTTGATTCACATTGATGAGTGTTGATGGTTGAACGTTGATGGACCTTAATTGAACCAACTTCAACCCTAATTGGATAGCAATTGAGGGTCAATTGAGTGACCAATTGGTTAAGCATTACCCTAATTAACTCAATCTATAAGTGGTTACCATGGCTTTGACCATTTGGAGGCTTCAACATTGATAATCATAAACGATTGAAACCATTGAACCATGTTGGAGGTCCAAACGGTTTGAGACCAAGTGGACCAAACGGTCTCAAGACCGTTTGAGGTCACATGGTCTCAAGACCGTTTGAAACCTCACGGTCTCAAGACCGTTTGAGGTCACACAGTCTCAAGACCGTGTGAGGCCTCACGGTCTCAAGACCGTTTGGGACCAAACGGTCTCAAGACCGTTTGGACTCAAACGTTCTCAAGATCGAGAGACATCAAACAGTCTCAAACTGTGTAAGCCCTCTCGGTCTTGAAGTCAAACTTGTTAAATGGTCTACACCCTCACACGGTTTGGGCTATCGACCTTGAAGGTCACACGGTCTTGGATTCAACCCTAGCAAACGGTCAACTCATCCAAACGGTCTCAAACCGTTTGGAGGTTGAAGGTTGAAACTGTTTGAGGTTTTCAAAGGTTGATTTCACTTAATCACTTGAAGATGTAAATGGTTCAATGATGCTCAAATCTAAACCCTAATGGTAACTTAGGACATTAGGGGATTAATTGACTAATGAATTAACCCATGATGGTGATCAATGGGGTGAATTACCAAAATACCCTTGAGGGGTTTAATTGAGTAAAACCTTGTTCAAATCAAACACGAATCACATGATAGTGATGTTTTGGATTATGTTAGCCCATGAGGACTTAACCCAACCTGATCTAGAGTGGTGTTATCGCCATCTACTAGTATGAGGAGAGAGAAAGTATCTTAAGAAAGAGAAAGTACCTTAAGAGAGAGAAAGTACCCTTTTTGGGTGGACACTCAAGTAAAGAACCTTCAATACACATGAATGTGCATGATTAGGGTATGATCCACCTAGGTGAGATCATGGAAAACCTAATTATGATATATGATGAATCTTAAGCCAATCTGAGAGCATCAATAATGATGTTCCTCATATATGGTGATGTTATGAGTTCAATTCACCATGTGATGTGAATAGTAAACCCTAATTCAAGGGCAATGATATGTGATGTGAATGGTAAACCCTAATTCAAAGGTGATGACATGTTTTATGAGTATTAAACTCTATTTGATAAGAATCAAAGAACTTAGCTCTTATGACAAGAATGGAAAGTATAATCATTGCTTTGAATTACCTTTATTAGTTGAATTAACCATGCAGGTTCTGATATGGTGGTGATCATATCCAGGTATGGATGATGATACTATATTCATTAAAGGCATATTGATAGCCTTATGAATAAGTAAAGTATCTTGATGCCTTGTTAGTGCATTCTATGATAATAATGGGCTGTGAGAGCCATGAATACCATCAAGGTCATGCTTTAGAGATGACTTGTGATGAGTATAATGAGAAATAATGATTGATGTGAGTTAGGTTTGTTGCATTTAGTATTCTATTTTCATAGCTGTTATGCTACTGTTATTGTTTAAAAAACAATGCATGATGTAAAAGAATACTGAATGTACCTAACTAATCAAGTGAAATGTAGAGCCCTGATCATAGATCCATCATTGTCAGAGATCAAATGATGGTGAAACCAGTTTTCCTATGGGGACTCCTGGATCACATACTGTTGAGTATGTGGGGTATATGGATGTGTAGAACCTTACATCCTAGTGTAGGAAATTGATGTAGATGTGTAATCCGTCAATCCTTCACTACTAAACTCATACCGTATCAGTGGATGGTAAACATGAAACCTCCTGATGACGAGGAAAACATAGATATCTGTATCAGTGAAGATAAACATGAAATCTCTTGATGACGAAGAGAGCACAAAACGCCACTGTAACTCTAAAATAGCGAAGGACCAGATTACCCTGGTGAGCTATAATAGTAGATACACAAGATGTCCTACAAGTGATCCTCTTACTGACTGAGGAAGGTGAAGGTCATGAGAATCCGGCTCTTTCGTTGACCTAGTATGATACTAAGGCACTTAACAGTGATTGGTTGGGGTATGAGTGGTAAACCTCATCTCCACAGGGCATAATAAAAGTAATGTTTGAAAAACATACTCTACAACATTGTATACCTGTTAGAGATAACTACGAGTTAGTTGCTTGATGTTACACTGTATAGTGCATATGTTCTTCATGTTTGATAAATGTTGAACTCTTGTTTACAACTGTATCTGCTATGAATACTTTGTAAGATTTTACTGCTTAAGTTATTCTTTGATGTTATAATAAAGCTTCTGGCAGAGAGTTATAACTCTCGCTGGGACAATTATGTATGATTGTCTCACCCCGTAGACTTCAACTTTTTAGGTGGACGTCGAGGACGGAGGAACAGGTCTACAGGTGACCAGTGCCAGCAGCAGAAGCACCAGGAGCAGCAGTAAATCTCAGGTGGAGATTTAGCCTGCCATGTGGTGTAGTTAGAGTCAGTCCTATGTGTCCTTTGTACTCTCAGGTCTTGGAGTCTTTTGTTATGAGTTCTTGAGATTTTGTATCTTGATGTATATAATTACTGAAGAAGTAATTATCATGAGATGTAAACAGTTTATCTCTTGTTATGAAAGAAGATTTTAAGGATTCAAGCTCTTGTCTCGAAAAGTTTTAATTTCCCGTGATTTTTGTCTTCCGCTGTTTATCCAATCGCTTTCGCTAAGTTTAAATCGTGATTATATCGTGGTTTAGAGATCAGATCCCATAGTCAGAGTCTGGTCCGCCCCCGGCTGCGTCGACAGGAGCCCCTGTGCCACCGTTGACAGACCCCACACCAACGTCAGCAATGCCCGTCGATGTCACCTGTTTCGGCGCCACACTGCCATTGTCCTGTTCGCCCATACTAGCCACCGCCGTCGCGCTAGCACCGCCACCTTGGCTCTGTGTCTGCACCCGCCGTCTTTTGGTCTTGCTCCTCCCTCTGATCAGCTCACCGGGCTCTGCCCCAGACCTCTCCAAGCGCGGCCTGCTCCTTGAGCGCTCGCCACCAGCAACAAGGTTTCGCTGTGCCTCCAATCTGACGGCATCGGTGACAAAAGGAAAACGGTGCAGCCCGTGCCCAAAAGCCCTACAAGAAGAGCACATGGCCGGTAGGGGTCCATAAAGGACCGGCACTAGCTCTGCCTCCCCGCTGGGAAACCGGATCCAGACGTCTTTCGGAGGGTCACGATCTGTGGGGACGTCCGCCAAGGCCTTGGCCTGAGCCGCCCCCGTCACTGTCGACATCCAGGCTCCAGCGTGCGATGGTTTCCCCACGCAACTCGCCACCCGAGCTAGCACCTCCAAAGACCGCAGGTGCCCGAGAGTGGGAAAAGACACCCAACAGGGAACTGAGGACAGGAGATCCCTCATCAGGGTAGTCGAAGGAGTCCATTGCCTGCAAATCACCAGACGATCATCGAAAAACCATGGACCCCCTTCCAAAAAGAGGTCCAGGTGAGCCTTGCTCTCACAGCGGAGGTCGAAGAAGCCCCCTTCCCGACGAGTGAGCTGGAAGCTGTCCCTAGGTCTCCATACCCTACGGAGCCACCCCCGGACTGCATACTCATGTGGAGAAGCATCCAGAACGTAGAAGACCGCCGAGTTCAAGCTCTCCTCCATGCACGACTCCATCACCACTGGAGGGATGTCTGCAACGAGGCCCTGCTCTGCATCCTTGGTAGGTTCAAAATAGGCGAGCACCATATCTTTAGGGATTGTTGCCGTCGAGGACTGCCGCTTTGCCACCTACTCCCAGTCTGCCGCATCAGCCCGCATCGACCACACAGACGCCGCATTGCCCGCAGATGCCGCATGCGCATAAGACCTCCCTGCCACACGCTGCTGACTTCAGGCCGTCGGGCGTCGCGGCTGTGTCTGACTCCGGTTAGGGGTAGCCCGCCCATCACTGCGAATTCGGCTCTGTCCTCCTGAAGGATCTGCACCAGGAACCTGGGAGGGGCTCTGTCGACTCCCAGCGTCGCATGTCTCCTTGTCCACCCGCTCCTACCCAAGATTGCCTGTCGTAGCCCCGCTGGAGGAGCCACCCACCCCGTCGGGAGGTCGGCGGCGAGAACCAGACCGGGACCTCAGGACCAGGGGATTGGGCAAGCTTTCGTAGGTCACTTTCTTTTTTCCCTTCTCGCGGGCCAGCACCGTTTGCGCTGCATGCCCCCCTTTAGCTCGCTCCTCTGCCGCCTCGCGCCGGACCGCAGCAGAGAGGTAGGACTGTCGCTTCGTTTTGCCCTTGTCCTTTGTCATGGACGAGAGGATAGGGCCGAGAGAAGGTGGTGGATCGGGAGGGGACGTGTCAACAGGAGGGGGTGGGAAGAGATAGTGCATGCTGACGTCACAATAGATGACGCCAGCCACCACTAACAAAGCACGGGGAGGGGGAGGAGTCTTGGGGACGCCACGGGCTCTACCGTGCCCCCGGTGAAGCTTCTAGAGCAGATCACATGCACAACACGGGGTATGACGACCGAACCACCGAGAAGAAGCTCACGTGCCCCGCGCGGGGCACCGAAAATTGAACGCATGTCGTTGTTGCCCCGGGAGGGAAGGGACAGCAGCACCTCCGAACCCAGTTCACGGAAGCTTTAGAAAGCACCTGCCACACCACTGGCCCAGACCACACCGCCCCGGGCAGCTCGGAGCCCAGTTCGCCGCGCACTAGATGACCCCCCGGGTAGCTCAGAATGCGGTTCAAGGGCTGATTCAACGTCACCGTAGCGGGCGGTCGCGTTGTGGAGTGATAGACCAGGCGAACCCTAACACCCCCAGTCGCCGCCATGAACAGGATCACGATGAGGCACCGCAACCCTAGCCGCCACGAGCCGAAGGTCAGGACGCCGCCGAGACCGCCAGAGATGTTGATCCACACTCCGCCGCCGGTAGATCACTCACCAAGAAAGGACACACGCCACACGGCGGTCGCGCCGTCACTGGTGAAGCGCTGGGTGAGATGGACCACGTCGCAGACCCTCCCTCCTATCCCACAGGGATCACCGAGAGACCTACTCCGAGGAGCTAGTCGATCTCTCTCCCGGTTGGTGGAAATAGAAAGTAGGGCTAGCTATGTTTTCCAAGCTGGGTTGAGTTTTCCATACTTATGGCTATGAACACATGAAACTTGATAGATATGTTCCATTATATCCAAGCACTTCAACTCTTTGGTAGTAAAGTTCTAGAAAGTAAAGTACTTCAACTCTTTGGTAGTAAAGTACTTGGAAGTGATCCAACTCTTTGGTATTAGATCACATTGTGAAATGATCCAACTCTTTGTTAGTAGATCATAAAGGCCTTAATGCATTCAACTATCAGGTAGTAAATGTATGATTGATATAATGGAAAATGAGCTTAAAATATGTTTTCTCTTTGTAAATAAACATCGTTGTGTAGGTATATGATTTTTCGTATATTTCTGTTGTTACTAGCAAGTATTAATTTTATCTTGTTTCCAATCTTAGTAATGAGAGGTATATAAAAGACAAGTAGGTGTACTCAATACAATATTCTTGAATATTTTGCTGACGTGTACCACATGTAATCTTCTGTTTAGGTTGTGGACATGTACTTTTGATCTTGAAGAACCAGGATAGTTGAGAGTAGTATAGCGAGCTGATGTATAGGGGGACCTATTGTCTTAAGATCATGTTGTTTAGTGATAGTACATGTATATGTAGAAGTTTGTTGTTCGATGTGTAATATCAAATGTTGTAACAATTCATATTGTAATTCAATGTTAAATGATGAACATGTGTTGTATGGTTATATTTATGTTCATGTGCATGTCCTACCATTATTTCCCTCTGACTTCCTCTAATTTTCTTCTCCTTAGCCTAGTGTGTGGTGCTCAAGTTGGGATTCTCGATGAGGTGATGTTTCAATTTGGACGTTGCACATTAGATTACGTTTGAGAAAATATGGGGACGTCACATTACATAACAAGCAAGCTTTATATCTTTAATTTAGATTACCAAACCAAACAACAAGGCAAGTACTATTGGAATATACCCTATGCTACTAGTTAGAGAACTAGGGATAGGTGTAATTCTAATAGGACTTGCCTAGTCTAGGTTTCTAGGGTTAGTGGTATTAGGGCAATTGAGAGCCAAGGGTAGGAATGGGAGTAGAGATGAGGGTGTTTCACCTCATGTTACTTGGCATCTAGCCTTTAGGAAACTCTAGGCAATTTCACTAATCACACTTACACTAGATACTTAGATTTCACACCTACTTGTAGGAGAAGGGAGTTGTACATGGTAACAAAGGGTGCTAGATAGGGATCCACTATTTGGACCTAGGAACAATTCCTAAGATAGCCACATACATTCCCTTTTCCCCTAGATGCTAAGTGTCATCAAACATCACAAAACAAGAAATATATGTTTAAAAGCACAAACCACAAGCATGATAATGGGAAATGAGATAGAAGTGAGAAGTAATCATCATAGAATGGAAATATCTTTAATACAAGTTATTTTCCCCCAACATGGTATCAAAGTAACATTTGAACCCCAAACAACCCACCACTAGGGGCTTAACTAGACATGCTCATACAAAAGAGAAAAGAAAGGAGAAGAAAGGGGTTGGAATCCATGGAGCTCATGGAAGCTTCTTCTCCTTCACCTCCTAGCTATTGTAGACTGACCTCCCTCCTCCAAGGTGGGTGAAGAGAGCAGACAAAAAAAAGGTGGGTGAAGAGCATGGAAATGAAGGGGATTATAGAAAAAAACTTAGAAACCTAGGTTTCTATGGTGGAAACAGGGAGGAAATGGTAGGTGGAGGTCTTGAATATAAGGTAGATGGCAATGAATGCTCTAGAGTAGGTAGGAGGCTACTAAGGCAACTCAAGGGAGTCTAACCACGTGCTCCTTCCACCACCCATGTATATATAGGTGGTGCGAGGCACTAGGTCAAGTGGGGGTAGAATAGGGAATGTAGTGCAAATCTGCTTCTAGGGTTGTATGTAGCATAGCCGTGTTGGGCAGGATGACCATGGTGGGTACGGGTCAGCACACCTATGGTGGAATGGAACATGTGAGGTGGAAATTGGATAAAGTTACAATAAAATTTTAGGCCCTTGGAAGGCTAGTAGCATGGCCGTGTTGGGTAGCACGACTGTGGTGGGAGCTAAGTGGCACATCTGTGTTGGGTAGCATGGCTGTGGTGGGTGATATGTAGCATGGCCGTGTTGGGTAGGTGACAAGATGACCATGTTGGGCAGCACGACTGTGGTGGAGGGGTGGTAGCATGTTCGTGTTGGCTACCATGACCGTGGTAGAGGATGGCGGCATAGATGTGGTAGAGGATATTCTATAGATGCTTCAAAATTGAGATTTTTCCTATGATTTCTTCATTTGTAGCACTATTGTTCCTTGTCACCACAGCCTTGTTTGAAGCTTTTCTTTAACTTTGAGCTTTGAACTTAATGATCCATGGACTTCTTTGCTTAATCTTGACTCTTTGCCACTAGGGGTAGGTTGAGGAAGCTTTGGGGCCTTCTTTGGACCCCTCCATGGGCAAAGGAAGTCCATAACACCTTCCTTCTCCCTCATGCATCTAAGTCATGGTCCAAGTACCTAAAAATCATGTAAAGAATGTTCATAAGTGCATTTGACAAAAATATGCATATTGAGAGAATTAACTTGCAATCTAACTTGCCTAGATGTGATTAAGATGCAAAAAGACACAAAATGGAGTCCTAAAATAGGGTTACATCACCAACCCTAACTTAAAACATACTTGTCCTCAAGTATGCTCCATCTTAATCTCTCTTTCAATTCAATCAAGGACTTCAAGGATAATGCAATTATTTTGATGTTTGTTGGCTAAAATGAGTTCTCATGAGGAATTAGTAATGCAATCCACTACTCTCTACTCATTTTCATTTTTTTTCAAGTGTGAATCAAGAATAGAGCACAAGGACTAACAATATGGGTCACCACTGACATATGCAAGTGATGCAATTTTTAGAGTGCTCTGGATAAACCGTATCATCCATGAATTACATTCAAAAGGTTAGAATTATTATTTCACTTGCTAGAGCTACCTCATACAGTTCCTTTCACTGTTCATGACCCACTCAGCTTATGTAGGGGGAATGAGGGCTAGAGTTTATTCACCCTAGCCCTACTAGGCATACAAAGAGAAGAAATAATTATGAAAGGGAGTGGATTGCTATTACACTCATCTTTTTTTTATTTAGATTCTCTTGAACAGGAGCACCCTTTATTTTCTTTTTGCTTTTTTTTTTTCTGTTCTTTTCTTTTCCCTTAGTGTAGGTAAGGCATATGATGACAAGAGTGAAGCAAAGATGTAAAGTTATGACCACCCCAATATTTTGGGGATGACCAAGGCTGATATGTGAACTTTGTAATCCTTTCATGAGGCAAAGAGGTAAGAAGATGGTGGAAGAAATGTAAGATCAAAGAAGGGTTACAACCAGTGGAAATTCATGTACAATCTCATCAAGCAAGCTAGTCCATGTAACATTCATCAATCAAACAGGTCATGCATTAAATTAACAATATGAAGGTTGCATCCTTTTCATATAGTCAATAAATCCCAAACGTTCAAGACTTGCAAGATTCACCCCTTTTCTTCAAAACAACAATTTATTTCAAGAGGCTTGGAGCACATGTCAAATTCATACATAGGACAAATTATAGACAAAAACATACAAAGTAAGTTAGATTATCCAATATTTAATCATTTTCATCACGATAGATAGAGATTCAATTAAAACACACTTTTGGGAAAGAACATTCAAATTTGGGAAAAATTGTCCAAAATGGTGTCAATTTGCATTCAATCACATCTAAACTTACATTTAGGGAAATTAAAACATAAAGAAACAAATCCTATTAAAAAACACAAAAATTACCAAAATCTACATGGAAATGCAATGCATGACATGGAAGAGAAAAAAAGAAAATACATTCAAAAAATTACATAAAAATGCATGGAAAAGAACTACATGTATGCATGACTGCAAGTAGACACACAAGGTTAGGATAGACAAGTATGAAAGTTAGTCAAACTATTTGATCATCTTGCCAAAAATTAGCAAAAGGTACATAGATAAAAATGTGGTGAAAGAAGGGCTTACCACCCTACCACCCCAAACTTTTAAATCATGTTGTCCTCAGCATGAAATAGAAGTTTATAATAGTAGGGTAAAGGGCATGTTGTTGCGGTAGAAAACCACCAAGAGATGGAGTGATCAATGTAGCACTAGGTGAGTAGGTTAGGACCACCACAGCCATGTTGAGCAACATGGCCATTCTGGCTTGCCAGCTACATGGCCATGCTACGTATGAACTCCTTCTTGTAGGTCTTCTACTAATTTGTTATTTTCTCTTCAACTTTGATCTTATCCTTGGCTAGACCCTTTATGCATCACATTTCCTTCCTTGTACATGTACTAACATGATTCACAAACAAAAAAATATCAAGTATAGTGTGTGTGTGTGTCTTTCTTGGAAAAAATGAACATGTAATCAAGAAAAAAGAAAAAGAAAAAGAAAAAGAAAAAAAAAGATTTTGAGAGAAAGAGTCTCAAACCAACGTCGGTTGCCTCCCACTAGCGCTAAGTTTAGAGCCTTCATCTAGTCTTGTTGTTCCTCCTTCAATCAACCATTGTCTGAAAGAAAAATGTTTTCATCCTCATCATACGCAATCATATCAAATGCCTTCATTGTTTGATCTTCCTCCCATGGGTTATGTGAGTTTCTCAAGCGTCTTTCTTCATTTTTCTCTCCTCTAAGTTCATCATCATAGGTCTCAAAGTAAGAATCTTGATTAATAAAACTTTTTAGCTCATTTAATATGACCTCCTTAGGAATCTTCCCTCTCATGTTCTTCTTGAAGGAGAAAACACCCCCATGGAACCTCACATAAGTTGGCCTTTGCTTGATGATGTCAAGCAATGAGGTGTTTGCCTTAGTCAATCTTAAGACCTTCAAATTTTCATGCCATAGTTTTTCCTTCCCTTGAGGAATGGGTTTTCATAGGCATCAAAGAGAGGGGTTTCCATCTTTCTGGACACTTAAAAACCTAAAAATATCACATTGGGATGTCTTGGATCAACAATTGGGACACTTGGTGGTGTCATATCAAAGGAAGGTGGGACACAATATATTATCTTCTCAAAATTTGGCGAGACTACAGAAATTTTAGTGCACATAGCACTCTCACAACGACTATGCGGTAGGGGTTCTCCATCATGATCTTTCATCATTTTCTGCTCTCCCTTGTTGAGATTCTCAACAACATTGACACACCTCAACGTTGAAACCTTCTTCACTTTCTCATGGGGAGGAGGGAGCATGTGATGGTTGTGGTGGTGGTTTTTGGTGTGGTGGATTAGGATTTTCAAGGAGGTTGGTTGGTTGTTGTGGAGGTGGTTGGTATGGGGCTGGTTCTTGTGGTTGATATTATGGTGGTGGTTGTGAGTTGTGTTAGAATTTGTACTAAGGTTATGGAGGTGGTAGAGCATATATGGCTTGAGGGGAAACCATAGAACTATTTACATTTCTTAGGTTGGATAGGGTTTGGGAAAGGGGTCTTCCCTCCTCAGAAAGGGCAAGTGAAGGGAAATCTCATCCAGCCTTTGTTCTAGCCAATCAAGGGTTTGTCGATGAAAGGACACCTCTCTCTTCACTTCATGAAGGGTTCTTAACCTAGCAAGAACTTCTTCCTCAAACATGGAGCTATCTCTTAGCTCTTGTTCTCCTTGTTTCTCCAAAGAAAGGCTTGGATGATTTATCCATTCTAAAGTGTAAGAGCTTGATATCGAGACTTGGTTGTTCCAGATGGAATAGGTTTGTAGAACTTGCATATCTTCACAATGAGTCTCCATGGAGTTTGCAAGGTGATTATAGGAACCTCCCACATAAATCTTCATGAGATGTAGCATGTCTTCCAACATTTTCTTCATGTAGGGTGGTTGAGGAATTGAAGGGGCTCATGCATCTCTATCTACCATGTTGACTCCAAAGGTTTGCTTGTCACATGCACAAGGCATAACCAAACAAAAGATGACAAGTTAGCAAACCAAGGTGCAAAAGTATCACAAAGAATAAAGAATAGCCATGCTGAGGGAAGTAGGAAAATCTAAGCTACTATAACTAGCTAGGATGAGCGCCTTTACTCCCTGGCAACGTCATCAGAAATCTTAGTGTGTTCCTCAAATGCAACAAAACAAACTGCCTAAAGACAATGCCAAAGGGGAGAGTCAACACCACAACTACTAGGTAGTTATGGTGCTTTCAATCCCCGACAACAACACTAGAAAGCTTGGTGCGATCTTCTCAAGGTCACACACTTGCCAATTAGATGGTGACTAGATGCAACCCTAAGAGAACAAACCCACAAAATAGATCTTTCAAAATTTATATATGGACCTAGTCCAACACACTGCCTTAACTAATCACACGTGCACGCAAGCGCACGGGGTCGTGCTTAGGAAAGTGGAAAGATTAAGATTGATCCTCAGGGAGAGAGGGGGCACTAGAGATAAGTTAATGTGATTTATGTTCCTAGAGAAGAGTGTAGGGTTGGAGGGTTTAGAGGTTGGTTTTGGTTGATTAAACTACACTTGCAAGCAATTAACAAAAAGAAAGAAGCTAGATTACCAAAAACCCAAGATTACTCTAAGCAGGTTAAGGCTAAGAACAATGCAAGATAATTAACAAAACTAGAGAAAGAGGAACTAACCTATACTAGCAAGGCAAGTTATTAACTAAGAGATAAACTAAGAAATAATACAAGCAAGAGACTAAGTTATCTAGTTAACTAAAGTAATACAAACAAGCTCAAAAGAGCCCTAACTACTTAAGCAAGACATATCTATCAAGAACTAAGAACTTAGCTAAGAGGTAACAAAGGCAATTAACTAAACTAGCATTAACAAGTTAAGAGGGCAAGGGTGGATTTTAAGTAATAATATGGATAGGTGGGCCATTTGGGAATGAAAATTTTATCTTAGTTGGGTAAGTTACATAACAAGAAAGCCTTATATCTTCAATCTAGATTACCAAACCAAACAACAAGGCAAGTGCTATTTGAATATACCCTATGCGACTAGATGGAGAACTAGGTCTAGGTGTAATTCTAATAGGACTTGGAAAGTCTAGGTTTTGTAGGGTAAGTGGTATTAGGGAAATTGAGAGAGAATGGTAGGAATGTGAGTAGAGATGAGGGTGATTCACCTCATGTTACTAGCCATCTGGTCTTTAGGAAACTCTAGGCAATTTCACTAATCACACTTACACTAGCTACTTAGATATCACACCTACTTGTAGGAGAAGGGAGTTGTATGTGGGTACAAAGGGTGCTATCTAAGGATCCACTATTTGGACCTAGGAGTAATTCCTAAAATATCCACATACATTCCATTTTCCCCTTGAATCTAAGTGTCATCAAACATCACAAAACAAGCAATCTATGATTAAAAGCACAAACCACAGGAAAGATAATGGGAAATGAGATAGAAGCAAGAGGAAATCATCATAGAATGTAAATATGTTCAATACAAGTTATTTCCACCCAACATGGTATCAAAATAAAATTTTAAACCAAAACAGCCCACAACTAGGGGCTTAGCTAGATATGCTCATACAAAAGAGAAAAGAAAGGAGAAGAAAGGGGTAGGAATCCATAGAGGTCATGGAAGCTTCTTATCCTTCACCTCCTAGCTATTGTAGAATGACCTCCCTCCTCCAAGGAGGGTGAAGAACATCAAAATGAAGGGTATTATGGTAGAAAACCTAGAAAACTTGGTTTCTATGGTGGAAATTGGGTGGAAATGGTAGGTGGAGGTCTTAAATGAAAGGGAGATGGAAATGAATGCTCTAGAGTATGTAAGAGGGTGCTAAGGCAGATTAAGGGTGGCTAACCTCATTCCTCAACCACAACCCATGTATATATAGGTGGTGGGGAGGCTCTAGGTCAAGTGGGGGTAGAATAGGGAATGCAGTGCAAATCTACTACTAGTGTTGTATGTAGCACGACTATGTTGGGTAGAACGACCGCGGTGGGTACGGGTCAGCATGCCTATGGTGGAATGGAATTGGTGAGATGGAAATTTGATAAAGTTACAGTAAAATTATGAGCTCTTGGAAGGCTGGTACCACTGCCATGTTGGGCAGCACAGCCTTGGTGGGAGCTAGGTAGCTTGACTGTGGTGGGTGATATGTAGAACGGCCATGCTCGGTAGCATGGCATTGTTGGGTAGGTGGCAACACAACCATGCATGGCAGTATGTATGTGGTGGAGGGGTGTAGCACAATCGTGCTGGCTAGCATGGTTGTGGTGGAGGATGTCAGCACGACCTTGGTTGAGGATATTCTGTAGATGCTTCAAAATTGAGTTTTTTCCTGTGATTTCGTCATTTACACCACAGTCATTCGTTGTCACCACGCCCATGTTGGGAGTTTTGCTTGCACTTTGAGCTTCAAACTTCATGATCCATGGAATTCTTTGCTTAATGTTTACTCTTGGCCACTAGGGGTAGGTTGAGGATGTTTTGGGTCCTTCTTTGGACCCCCTCCATGGGTGCAGGAATCCCAAAACACCTTCCTTCTCTCTCATCCATCCAATGCATGGTGCAAGTACCTGAAAATCATACAAAGAACATCCATAAGTGCATTTAACAAAAATATGCATATTGAGAGAATTAACTTGCAATATAAGTTGTTTAGATATGATTAAGATGCAAAAGGACATAAGATGGAGCCCTAAAATAGGGTTGAAGCATCGCTAACACCACTTGTGAAACCCTAGGGCACCCTTTTTTCTGACTGTTAGATCTAGGATGCATGTTCTGAAGGTTTGCACTCATCCCCTACCTTGGTTTGTACCACTATAATTGAGGTGCAGCCAATCCCCTCTCGCTCTCCTAAGAAATTGAGTAACATAGCCACCCTCACTCTTCATTCCCACCATTTGTACCTTGTTTGATCTCTCTCTCGCACCCTAGAATGGCCCCTTTTCTTCTTCTTCTTGCTTCAACCTCCATGGAACCACCACCACCTCTTCTACCTCTGCCGCCTTGTTGTAGGTCCCCTTAGCTACACTCGTGACAACTAGGAACATGGGGAGACATTGAGCTCAAAGGGCCTCGACTGCCACTGCACCTTGTGTCACACACAGGTTGAGCCTGATGGGGGAGGCAAAAGTCCCACTGTCTAACCCCCCATGGTCCAACATGATTCCTATGTGAGTGGCCTAGATGGGAGGCACTGCACCTCTCCCTTCCTCCCCCTATCACCTATGGGGCCGGTCAATGCTTATTTTACCCAATCAGTTATCATTCTGAAGCCACGTAGGTATGACACATGCTGGTGGGGTCGCGATGAATGACGTTAAGCAGCAATGAAGAACCAAAATGAGACGCAGGATATCAGCCACTAGTGGCTAGAAGATGTGCCAGCGGGCCGGACCAGCTGACCCTGGTGGTGGTTAGCTCAGTTACATGCTCCCCCCATCAGCCGTACGATCACAATCTAAGGGTTGTGATTGCCCAATCAATCAAAATGTAACGCCTGAACACAAATTCTCTATAGTTTTGATGTAAAACTTCAAAAATAGATATCTCCCTCATACCTTGGCCAAATGAGAGGATACAATTTACCAAATTCATCGTCTCAATGAGACCTACTCAATGGATTAGGTTGCAGACACTAATTTGACCTTTTATTCCCTTGTTTTCTTTAAAAGGTGTAATTTTTTATCATATGAATGAAATAAATGCTTGAGTATGCTAAATATTGAAACTTTGATGCGTCTCTATCCTCCTAACCATCAATCAGTAACTTATAATTTCTTCTCAACATTTATGAATCTCCTTATCACCCCCTTGCACACTTTATGACACTAAATGTTGGGAAATATGGTATAGAGCAGGCAACGGAATTTCAAATTTTACCTACCATATTCCCCATAATTAGTAGATTGCGTCAATAACTATAATGCGGGAAGGATGGTTTTGAGGATATACATGGTCAGGGAGCAAGTTCAGCAAGATCTCCTCATCATCGTTGGTGCACAACTGTATTGGACGGTGTCTATGCAGCTCCTTGTTGCACTGGGACTTGTCTAACTACTACGCCTTCTAATATGCACTTCAGGCAGTAGGACTACTGCAACTCCTCCTGGTCACACTAGAGACTATAGCCATGAACATTGTCTTCTTCAGTAGCTCCTCTTGTCATGGACTATTTGTTGGCATTGTCCTCCAAGTGTCAAACAACAACTTCCCACCTCTATGTAGTCCACACAGACTGCCTAGAACTCATGTTGTCTTGCTGGACCGGACAGGAAGGAGTCATCCCTCTCCATTGGTGTCCTAGTCCCTGAGATGCACTCCCACAATGATAGCTCTCAGTTGTTCTCTCCCTTGGTTATCCCTCCCTAGTTGGGTAGGACTTGCCTGGGCTCTCATGGTTACCACAACTAGAGAGGACAAAAATTGTAAGAGGAATTGATTCTCAATTGTTTGTGTTGTGTTTTGGGAATCCCCTAGTACCCCTTTATTTATAGTAGAGGCCAGGGTCAAGGGTCTCAATTGCTATCCAATGCAATATTAATGTACGTGAGTGGAAAGTACTGGAAGAACTCCAATTTTTGCAATAATTCTAGAAATTGCACAACCTGTTACAGCCAAAATGGCCATTTGGTAGAGACATACGGTCGTTTGGCACTGCGAGATGGTTGTTTCACATTTTCTAGTTGTGTATGAATTTGGCAAATCAATTCCCATCAATTTTAGACATTGATTTCCTTGTACAAAATGAATTGCTCAAGTGAAATGAATAGGGAAACAATTAGAACCTTACCTGACCAAACTAAACCATCTCTCCCATGCAAGATGATAGTCTCGGTTCACCCAGATGGTTGTCTGGTGATCCGAGTTGAGCTCATTTGGTCAAGTCCATTCATTCAATTGCCAATCTAAACTCAAAACTAGGCCAATCACTCAACACTTGAGACGACCGTTTGACATCCCAGAGGACCATCTAAACACTTGAGATGGGCATTTAGCAGTGTTGCCAGCCTATTTGTTTCCTGAATCAAATGCCTAAACACTTTAGCACTTAATTCAACTTTCATTAGAGATCTAAAATCCTCTTCTAGGTTAAGACCTATGTGTGTAACCCTATAGGTCCCATATTACATTGGTAGTGAGTGTCCATAACAACTTATGACATCACAAGCAAAGAGCGGTGCCTAGTCGTACATCATTTCTACCCAAGTAAATGGAAAATTTGGGGACCAACTTCAACCTACAATTTGTGTATGGTGTTGCAGTGTTTGTATATTTCTTTTGTCACTAATGTCAAGATTGAACTAGAGGCATGGAGCAGTCACCCTCTATAGTATTCAATCTTCTTTCTTGAACCAAGAGCAGACTGCTTGAGATATATGTAACATCAATATCACATATTGAGTCACCTACGCATGGACATGTTTTTCTCAGTCTCGCTTATCAAGAGGAATAAGACATCACACTCTAGTAGAAGGGACAAATCCCATGTGTATCACTCACAGTCAATTCCCATGTGTCAAAGCCACCCAATCATCACCGTTATAACAACCCATGTTTTAGCATTGCTTTTGATGATGT
Source organism: Alisma plantago-aquatica (assembly GCA_963693085.1). NCBI lineage: Eukaryota > Viridiplantae > Streptophyta > Magnoliopsida > Alismatales > Alismataceae > Alisma > Alisma plantago-aquatica. Next base: position 115,533,091 of record OY856410.1, on the reverse strand, counting down.
CAAAGTGTACCCAACAATGTATGTTCAGTGTTGTGATTTTAGGTCTAAGAACAACAACCACCACCATCACTATGAGAGCTGGTTATGACTTCCATGAAGATGGCTTCCATGTGTCAGTCTCATGTTGGGTTTGTCCGATACACTATTCACTAACATGTATCTGTGTGCTTGGTTTGATATTTCCATATCATGACTAATGAGATTTAGTAATCAACCAACTCACACGTGTATCTTATGTGTCATTGTTGTCTATCAACATTCCATAATGACAACCAATCAAGGATGTAATGAGAATATGCATATGTACTCTTAACATCTGTATGATCTTATCCACAAGGTTAGTAACTTGATTACATACATCATTGAGTAATAGATTTCTCTAGACATTTGTAATGTTACATCATTATCTCATAACTGAGTTAAATAAAATAAATTTGAAGTTTACCTTTCATTAATAAGCAAATCATTTTTACATGATATGACATTACAATCATGACATAATTGGGTCTTTGGGCATACATATCCAATAGACTCACACTTTCACTTAGATCTAATCACCCACAAATCTTATTCCAAGTGATCTAACATGACCATCATGCTACTACTATTAAAGTGCTTTTTTCAAGGGATCAGCAACATTGTTCTTAGTTGGAACTTTGCAAATCTTAATATCTTCTTGTTGCATGATGTCTCATATGAGATGATATCACCTTTTTATATGCTTTGAGCATTGATGTGATCTGGGTTCCTTAGCTTGTGCAATATCTCCATTGTTGTCACAATATAGCTCAATGGCCTCATTGATGCTAGGAACAACCCCAAGTTTTATGATGAACTTGTTGACCCATACAACCTCCTATGCTACACTCGACGCAGCAATATACTCAACTTCTATTGTAGAATTGACAATTGTCTCTTTCTTGGAACTCTTCCAACTTATAGCTCTAATTTTTTAGGCAAAACACGGATCCCGATTGTGATTTTTAATCATCTTGATTAGTCTGGAAGATTGCATTGGTGTAATCTTTTACCACCAACTCTTCCTCTCCGGAGTAGACCAAGAATTGATCCTTAGTCCTTCTCAAGTACTTGATGAAGTTCATCATGGATATCCAATGAGCATCACCTAGATCTGACAGATATCTACTCATCATGCTCAAGGCATACAACATGTCTATATGGGTGCACAACATTGCATACATGATTGATCCAATTGTCGAGGCATATGGAATATCACTCATGTGTTCCCTTTCTTCACAAGGACTAGGACATTGAGCTCTAGAGATGGGGACACCATGGAGCGTAGGCTGGTTTCCTCTCTTTGAGTTCACCATGTTGAACCACTTCAGCACTTTGTCAATGTATGTGCTCGAACTTAGTCTGAACTCTTTAAGATCTATCTCTATAAATCTTTATCCCCAAGATATAGGATGCTTCTCCCAAGTCTTTCATTGAGAATGCATTTCCTAGCCATATTTTTACCTTTTGTAAAGTAGGGATGTCATTCCTCATTAATAGTATGTCATCCACATACAATATGAGGAATGTCACTATGCTCCCACTAACCTTCTTTTACACACAAGGTTCATCTTCATTTTGATTAAATACAAACCCTTTGACTATCTCATCAAAGTAAAGATTCTAGCTCTGAGATACTTGCTTCAACCCATAGATTGACCTTTGTAGCTTACATACTCTATTAGAAAATTTTGGATCTATAAACTGCTCAGGTTGTGTCATATACACATCCTCCACAAAATTCCCGTTAAGGAATGTGGTTTTAACATCCATTTACCAAATCTCATAGTCATGATAAGTTGCAATAGCAAGCATGATCCTGATAGATTTAACCATGGACACTAGAGAAAAGGATTCATCATAGTTAGCACCTTGAACTTGTCTGAAACCCTTTGCAACCAATCTACCCTTATAGGTTTGGACCTTTCCTTCCATGTCAATCTTGTTCTTGAAGAACCACTTGTACCCTATGGGTTTTGACCCACAGGTGGATCCACCAAAGTCCATACTTGGTTGGTATACATGGATTCCATCTTAGAACTCATGGGCTCAAGCCATTTCTCAGACTCTAGTCCCTCAGTAGCATCTTTGTAGGTAATTGTCTCATCCTCTAGACCAATTCACTACCTTCCTGAGTCATAAGATATCCACATCTCTCAGGTTTAGGGCATGCCCTATTAGATCTCTGAGCTTCTTGTGTTACTTGAGGAATTTGAGATTGGATAACACTTTGTAAATCTTTAGGTTCCTATTGCACATCTAATGGTTCAATGTTTTCTTGTTGGTCTCTAACCTCTTTGAGTTCTACTTGTCTTCCTCTAACTCCTTTGGAAATTGAATCCATTTCAAGGAATACAGTATGTCTAGCAACAAACACTTTCTTATCAGATGGATTATACAAGTAGTATCCCATTGTTTCCTTGGGATACCCAACAAAATAACATTTTTCAGATCTAGGGCCAAGATTTACAGAAAACATTTTCTTGACATAAGATTTGCAACCGCAAATCCTCATAAAAGACATTTTGGGATGTTTCCCTGCCCATATCTCATATGGTGTCTTTTGAACCGACTTAGATGCTATTCAGTTTAGTGTAAACGTGGTGGTTTGTAGAGCATGTCCCTAAAAGGTTATCAGAAGCTCAACTAAACTCATCATTAATTGCACCATATCTAACAATGTTGATTCCTACTTTCTGATACTCCATTATTTTGGGGTGTTCCAAGTGGAGTCCACTGGGATACAATGCCATGGGCTCTAAGAAGGTCCTCAAACTCTTGGATTAAGTATTGTCCACCTCAATCAGAATGAAGTGCCTTAATACTATTACCAAGGTAGTTATGTACTTCATTCATAAACTCCTTGAACTTTTCAAGATCTTCTAACTCATGTTTCATTAAGTAAAAATAGCCATACCTATTGAAGTCATCAGTGAAGGTAATGAAGTATTGATACCCACCTCTAGTGGTTGTCCTAAAAGGTCCACATACATCAGTATGTATGAGTTCTAATAGATCACTAGCCCTCTCATTGTTACTAGTGAAAGGGCTCTTAACCATCGTGCCCAACAAACAAGATTCACATGTCTCTAATGATTCAAAATAAATGAGTCCATATAACCATATTTATGGAGTCTAGTTATGTGATTCTCATTTATGTGCCCTAGACGACAATGCTAAAGATGCATTTTGTTTGAGTCATTGAGTTTTTGCCTTTTTGTATTCACATTATATACTCATGTCTCTAGATCTATCAACCATAGACCATAAGACATTGGGGCACTGCCATAAAAGATCCGATCTTTTCTAATAGAACATCTTCCATTCTTTATAAGAAATTCAAATCCTTTCTTATCAAAACAAGATATAGATATGATGTTTTATTAATGGTAGGTATGTAATAGTGGTTCTCTAACTCTATTACAAGCCCACTTGGTAGAGCTAACTCATAGGTTCCAACTGCGCTGGCTACAACTCTTGTGCCATTAGCAATGTGCAATTCCACCTCACCTTTCTCTAAAGGTCTACTTCTTTTATGATCCTTCACATTTGAGCAAATGTGTGATCCACATCCAGTATCAAGTACCCATGATGAAGAAGTATCAAAGTTAATATCAATAATGTATACCCCATAAGTAGAGATCTCTATCCCTTGCTTCATATTCCTAGGCTCCCTTATCCTTCTCCTTACTTAGAGGGTAGAAGATTTGAACCTCAGATTAGCCACAAAATGCTTTTTGCCTTTTCCATTTTCCTTGGAATCAACTCCTCTGATCACCATCACAAATTTTTCCATCTTAATTTGTGCTTCAACATTTATCAAGATGTTAAGAAATTGTGAAGCAGTCCAACCATATTACACAAGTGATAACACTCAATGAACCAGCTATATGATTTAGGTAATGATTGTAAAATCATATTTGTGGCCAACTCTTGACCCAAAAGAAATCCCGATTTCTCAAGATGATCCATATGCCTAATCATATTAAGCACATGGGGCTCTACTAGATCTCCCTCTATTAGTTTCCACTCAAATAGCACCTTAGAGACATTATACCTTTCATGCTTATCATGCTATTTATGCAACTCATAGTTCATACAACCTAGAATAAGGTTCTTGATGTTCACAACTACATTGGCATGCTTCAAATAAACATCCATGTTAGTCTTAGGAGAATTTGGAGAGGATATTGGCTATGGTATTTTAGGATCATGTAGAACACTTGTCAAGGTCATGAACCAGTTATGGAAATAAATCTCGTTTATGTTGTCTAAACGTGATGATTTGTTTTCCATTTGATTCTACAAGAGAAAATTTGTATTTGTCAAAAACCATTTTTGATTTGAAAAATATTGATGATATTAATTAGGTCTTTAATTGTTACCACCCCCACTATTTTATTAGAATTGATAGCCCTCAATATCAATTCAGAATATTGTAGTGTACAATATTCTAGTGGGCCAAGATCCAAAATAATTCAACCATTACCCGACCAACACCAGCGTCCATGTTCAATTATTATGGTAGGCAGTCAGGCCAATTGCATTATATGCAACTCTTGGATAGATGATATGCACAACCCCTTGCCATAATCACTTTCATGCTTCTATGCTTAGACTCTCTAAGAATCACCAGTTAAGCTTGACCCAAAAGATGACACAATAGAACATGCTCCCTTCTTTAGGAGAACCTACATATCTATCATCACACTTCCGTGAGATAGACAACACACCATGCTATAGTGTAACCTACTCTTAGTTGATCAAGCTTTTCATGTCTACCACTTATGGAAAGCATCTAAGACTTAATATTTTAATTGAGGGAGTTTGTATTCACAAGTATATACATGTACTTTATCCAATCAACACATATATAGTGCATATCATGAACATGATATATCCCACAACAAAAACATGCAATAAATGAAAGAGATGGTTATGGCCAGTCCTAATTTAATCCCTTAGAGCCACAATGAATTATTGTCATCTAGGTCTACATCAAATGCAAAAACATGTTGTTGATGAAGATATGTGCTTGCCAATCTGGGTCGATCGGTTCAACCGTTGAACTGATCGACTCGCCTCCTGGCCGGTGGTTAGGTTGTCTCACCGATCGTCAGGTCCTTCTATCCACCATCGGCTGGCTCCTCCATCTGATCGGTTGGGCCCATCAGGAAATTAGTTTTTCTTGTGTACCATGTCCTCCAAGGTCCTTGTGACGTCCCCGGATTTTGGCTTCTCCAAACCCTATTGGGAATGAGATGTTAAAATCTGAAAACATCATCCAATCATATCAGAACGCGATGCGGAAGCATAATACGCATACATGAACATACAACCATAACATACTCAACATTCACATGTATATTGATACAATATGAATTATTACAACATGATTTACAGTTACATATTGAATGAAAATTCTACAAGTCTGAACATGTATGCTAACAGGATCTTAGACAATAGGTACGACCTATACAACTTGCTCACATCTTATTATTTTATCCCATTCCAGCTCTGGACCTAGAAAATACGAGAAACAAAAACATCAACAAAAGTTGGTACGTGGAATTAAAAGCTATACTATGTTGGCATTTAAAATACTCAAAATTGAAGAAAGAGAAAGGAAACGTTATTTAAAGGTGGAAAATCAGGTAATCCCAAGTTATTAATCATATTTCAATGGACATGTATTACTATGGTGGACTTAGCACAAACATAAATATTGGGCCCTATCCCTGCGTACCTTGTACCATTAGGGATCTCCCCGCGTACCTTGTACCATTAGGGAGGTGCTAGTCAACATTAATACTTTCCCTCTCTAATAGGGAGATTAATGAACCATCAGTAACTACATTCCATTTTCTTTTCTTTAGTGTTCTTATTGTTCAAGGCGGAAATGTCAATACATATAGATCTACATCCAACAATGTATTTCAAGTACAAGCAATCAAGTACATATATTTAGCATCCAGCAAATCTAGTCATATAATTATATCCACGTACATGAGTTTAGAGATTCATAAATATCTTTGATCATCTAGAAGTCTGGTCATCACCTGATTGAGACAAGACCACATACTATCATCAGATTCTAATCATCTTAACCCTAGTCATGTTCATTAGGGTTTATATTATCTCATTAGGATATTCCAACGTTTACTTGCATTATTGTCTTATATTTATCTATACTGATGTCATTTTCCAGATTATGATTCATTATCTGAATATCAGGTTCCATATTCTATTTTTGTGCACATATTAACCCTAGGTTACATCATTAACCTAGATTAGGGTTTTATAACATGCATTAAGATTCACCTTCATATAACATAGATTCTGTTCATCATGATGATCTCATAATTAAATCTGAGGTTCAATATACTGATATGAGTTTTCTCTGTAAATTTCATCATTTATTGAGCATGTGTGCATTAATTACATCATCTTTAGTATTATTTGCCGTAATTAGACATATTAATTAAATTACGTAATTTAGTACGTCAACATGGTCATATCTGACATCAAATGCATTATATACACGATTATAGACTCACTGACATTTTATCATAATTTTTGGCCATTGTTTACTATTTATTATCCATGAAACAATTGGATATCATCTTACATGATATTGCTAAGATTAGTTCATCAAAATATTGATATTATGGTTTCATATTTTTCTACTAATTTTTCTGAGAATAACGATACCTTGTTTGCATTTTTCTGATAGTCGAGCTAGTTACTGTGATTTAATGAAGATCTAAGCATTTACTGAATTATTACCTTATTCTGGCCAATTATGTGTCGCCACGTGACATATGAGAGTCTGCACTGATCCGGTTCTGTTGGTTTTCCTTGGTTCAGCCAGGTCGGTCCGGTTCATGGTTTGAACCCGGTTCATCTTTCTTTTTCTTCACGATCACCTGGCATCTCTGTTTCTTCTACTGCTTGCTCGAGCAGCAAGCCGATTACTCCGGCGAGGCGCTGATTGCTCTTGGGTGGCGCTGGAGTCTGGATGATAGTGCCCTCACCTTCGCGAGGTTGCCTCGATCGAATGGGTGGGGTTTCTGATATGCGGCTCCCTCTAGATCTGAATGCCGCCGTAGTGACGGCGAGATCACCGGTGAGGTGGAGGTCAGAGATGAAGAGGGGTTCTAGGATAGTCTGTCCTAGCCAGGAGGCACCTCGAGATTGAGGTGGTGGTGATGGCGGGTTGTAATCAGTGGGGCGAGACCTGTGGGGGTGTTGCCGAGGTGGTGCAGTGACAGGTGGAAGGTCGACTTGGGGAGGTGCTCGGAGATTGGCTGCTTCAAAATTGGGTTGAGTGGGAGACTAAAGGAGGTCGGGCGGAGCTATTGGTATCCTTAAATAGACATGAGGATGTGTGGGAGTGAAATCCCTAAAGGGCGCCACTGCCCGTGAGAGGCACAGAGATAAGGGGAGCCCATCCTCCCTGATCCGAGGGAGAAGGGGGGGTTGAGTGAGGGATTGTTAGGTTCGGTTTGGGGAGACGAGGTCGTCTAAAGGGATGGATCTTCGGGACCTGAAGTGAGGTGGCAGCCCGTTGATGATCGATCATGTTCTCACCTCCCCGCCCTTTGCGGGAGGTTGAAGACGGGTTCCCAGCCCTTGGATCCCCGCGCGATCCAAAGGGGCTGGATCCCATGGTCAGGAACGGGTGGACCAAGAATAGAAGCCGCGTGACACATAAATGTGTCACGGCCTGGTCATTTAAGCTGAAACTTTGGTCCTAGGGTTCAATGTGCATGAATATATGCACCAAAATTCAACTACTGATATCTCTTAATTGGAGAATCCAATTGCCACAAAATTTTAGGTGTAGCTTTGTAATGTCATGATGTAGATGTGACATAAATTTGGGGAGGAAAATCAAAGGTTAGGCTTGGTTATTGACTAATCACATTAAAACCTAAAGTCACCTTCATGTGACACTTAGGGTATTACATTATGTGAAAAAAAAGACAGGCCATTTAGTCGAAGTTGACACCAAAACTCTAACATTGGTTCATATGTATATGGTTCCGCAAAAGAATTTAGTTCACTACTCACTGGATCACTAAATGAATTATTGGTCTCATGAGGACTTCATTAATCAGAAAGGGTGTTCATTCACAATTGAATTCAAATAGGCATCATAGTCCTCCATCTTATTTCAAATTACCTAATTTGGGTGAAGGAATCCATGATTGTATTACCAATTCCTCAATTTGGTATTTGGACATCTTACATAGAAGGCTTGTCTCTTAATTATTGTATTAGTTATTAAAACTCAAAAATCTAGGTTATCACAGTCCTTCTGTCGATCAACTCATCTTTGGGACACCTTCATCTATGTCATAATAGGAAAGTAAACTATCCTACTTTTACATGATTATAGGGAAACCTTGAGTTATATTTGAGGGGCGCAAAGGTAGAAGAGAATTAACTTTAAATTGGGAAGATGAGATAGAGGCTCGGTACATAGACTGGGATAAATGGATAAACCAATCACATACAACCAGGAACATATAGGGGTTATTGTCCATAACCATGCTACACATCCACCATCAAAACCATTTTAGGGTGATGTGTGTAAACTGCATATATATCATATATATATTAGTTTGGGATTATCATGGTGTTTGGATTTGACAAGATATTATTCACATCGCATGTAATAATGGAACAACAAAACCAAAATTCGATCATATCAATTATCCCGTAATATAGTAAATTGACGTTATACCATTGTTGGGAAATATGGTATAGAGCAGGCATCAAAATTTCAAATTTTATCTACCATATTCCCCATAATCAGTAGATCGCATCAATAAATATAATGTTAGAAGGATAGTTTCGAGGATATACCTAGTACTGGAGCAAGTCGACATCTCCTCATCATTGTTGGTCCACAACTATCTTGGACGGTGTCTGTGCAACTCCTTGTTGCAATGGGACTTGTCTGACTATTGCACCTTTTGATATGCACTATGGGTAGTAGGACTTTTACAACTCCTCCTAGCCACACCAGAGATTGCATCCACGAATGTCATCTTCTTTATCGGCTCGTCTTGTCATCGACTCGTTGTCCTCAAAGCAGAAGATCATGGCTTCCCACCTCTATGGTAGTCCACACGGACCGCCTAGAACTCATGTCATCCTGCTAGACCAGACATGAAGGAGTCATCCCTCTCTGTTGGTATACTTGTCACTGACTTGCTCTCCCAAAATGGAAACTCTCATTTGTTCTCTCCGGTGTCTATCCCTCCCTAGTCGGGTAGGACTTGTCTGGCTCTCGTGGTAACTATTGAGAGTTTTGTAAAGATAAAGATTTCAATTCACTAATCACCCACAAGTATACAGGAGTCAATGTAGTAGAGTTTCGAACACGAGGAGCTAGGCTATCTAGGCACAAAAATGTTAACTTTCATTAATCTAAATCAGGTTATAAAAGTTTGATTGATTGCACACTAAAAGTGGAAACTAAAGGAAAGGTCCTAAACAAAGGTGTTGATTAAATGATGAGAAACTTGTGTATTAGATTTAGCTACCATTACCGTAATATCACATGAACATATGAAAAAAGATCACTATTTAACAAGCAAGGAGGTTGTCATCATCATGCATTTCCCAATTCCATTAGATGGTTCTCAACTTCACATAATGCTCCCGCATCTATGCTCAATTTCAAACATGACCGAAACCCTCAATAATCTCTAGGCACTCCTGTGGTCAAGAGAACATTTCCATAGATCCTACTCCATACTTCCTAATGCATTCTCCCAAAGCACAAGGCAAGCATAAAACATGTATAAGAGGTGGCCAACCAAGCATACAAGCAAGAAAACACCATAGACATCCATGGAAGAAAGCAAATCAAACAACAATAAGTATAAATTCTGAGTTTACATGAACAATGGCATGGGATCTACTCTCCCATGCTCAAGAAAAGAGTTCTATTCGTCCATAATGAAGATATGTAGATACAAGATAGTAATTTTAGAGTTTTGCATGCTTAAGAGAAGGAAAAGGATAGAGGAACCACAAATGCAGGCTAAGAGGAGAGAACTCTAGATAGAGGACAAAATTCCACCCCTTTGGACCGCTCCAACACGGACAAACGTCCCTCCCAGAAAGTTTGAATGAAGGAAGTAGCTATGTTGCACCTTTAGAGAAGAAAACGGAGAAGAAATGAAGTAGAAGGGGGTTCTCTTACAAGAAACCACCTTCTTCTACCACAAATCACCTTCCTCACTCTAGAACTTGTCTTGGGTGTAAGACACTTCAAAAATGGCCGAGCCTAACTGCCTATTGGGTTGCAATACTCTTTTAAAATGAGAGGTGATCATTTTCATTTTTGTAGAAACTGATAATGACACGACGTGTCGTTTAGAGGACACATCGTGTCATGTCGTTTGATCTTGCTTAGTATTGCCAATGTAGTGAGGTACATGATGTGTCAAAAATAGACACATCGTATCTTGGCTTCTTGGAGGCAAATCAAGTGACAGGCACACGATGTGTTTGAATAAATGCACACCATGTCCTTTGGCAGAAAGGTGCACACATCCTTCATGTACTAGGAATACACTGTGTCCTCAAGGGAACATGTCGTGTCGCCACTTCCTCATTCTAGGCTAGAAGCTGCTGGAGAAGCACACACCATGTGTTTAATAACACATGACATTTTCTCTATCTCGTGAGGCTTCCTGTAAAGGGACAAGTCGTGTCTTTTAAGGAACACACCGTGTCTTATGCTGTTTCTTTAGAAAATGGCTTTGAATCAGCTATAAAATGTGGAGAAGTCCCATTGAGGTCGGATTTGAATTGGACTATCTCTAATTTGACCTTTTTAATACATATCTGCAATCAACATCATGTGATAAGCAAAGAAACTAAAAAGTGTGACAAAATGAATATGAATAGAGGCTAAATGGAGATAGAATGAGTTGAAATTTTGTGTGATAATGTGCAAAAAGTCAATATGAAACACACACAATAGTTACCACAACTAGAGAGGATAATAGTTGTCTGAGGAACTAATTCTTAGTTATCTATGTTGTGTTCTGGGAAGCCCCCAGTAGCCCTCTATTTATAGTAGAGGCTAGGGTCTTGGTTCGTAGTTTCTATCCAATGCATGATTAATGTGCGGGAGTGGAAAGGACTAGAAGAACTTGAATTTTCAGAACTATTCTAGAAATTGCACAACCTGCCACAGCTGAAACAACCGTATGGCTTGTACTACGAGATGGTTGTTTCATAGTTTCTATTTGTGTATGAATTTGCCAAATCAATTCCCATCAATGTTATACATTGATGTCCTTGTGCAACAAGTATTGCACAAACAAAATGAATAGGGAAACAACTAGAACCTTCGTCGACCAAACTAAACCATCTCGACCATGCAAGACAACCATCTTAGTTCACCTAGACAGTCGTCTGGTGATCTGAGTTGAGCCCGTTCAGCTGGGTCAGTTCATTCCATTGCCAATTTCAAATCACAACCAGGCATGACACCCAGACGCCCGTCTCAACACTTGAGACGACTCTTTTACACTCCAGACAGTCGTCTCAACACTTGAGATGGGTGTTTGGCAGTGATGTCAACTTGTTTGTTTTCACAATAAAATGCCTAAACACTTTAGCACTTAATTCAATTTCCATTCGAGATCTGAAATTCCTCTTCTATGTCAACACCTATGTGTGTGATCCTACAGGTCCCATATTACGTTGGCAGTGAGTGTCCATAACAACTTATGACATCACAAGCAAAGAGTGGTGCCTAGTCACACATCATTTCTACCCAAGTAAATGGAAAAGTAACCTACAATATTTGTATGGTGTTGTAGTGTTTGTATAGTTCCTTTATTACTAATGTCCAGATTGAAGTAGAGGCATGGAGCAGTCACCCTCATTATTATTCAATCTTGTTTCTTGAAATAAGAGCAGACTATCTGAGATATATGTAAGCTCAATATCACATATTGACTCACATGCACATGGCCATGCTTTCTCAGTCTCTCTTATCAAGAGGCCTAGGACATCACACTCCAGTAGGAGGGACAAATCCCATGTCTATCACTCACAATCAATTCCCATGTGTCAAATCCACCCAATCATCACCGTTATAACAACCCATGTTTCACGATTGTGTTTGATGATGTCAAAATGTACCCAACGACATGCATTGAGTGCAGTGATTTCAGGTCTATGAACCACAACCACCACCATTACTGTGAGAGCTGACTATGACTTCCATGAAGACGGCTTCCATGTGTCAGTCTCACGGTGGATCTGTCTGATAGACTATTCTCTAACATGTATATGTCTACTTGGTTTGATATTTCCATATCATGACTAATGATACTTAGTCATTAACCAACTCACACTCTAATCTTATATGTCATTGTTGTCTATCAACCTTCCTCAATGACAACTCATCAGGGACGTAATGAGAATATGTAAATGTACTCTTAACATTCGTATGATCTCATCCACAAGGTTGGTAACTTGATTACAGACGTCATTGAGTAATATAATTCTCTAGACATTTATTATGTTACATAATCATCTCATAATTGAACTAAACATAATAAATTGGAAGCTTGCCTTTTCTTAATAATCAAATCATTTTTACATGATATGACATTACAATCATGACATGATTGACTCTTTGGGCATACATAACCAACACGAAATGCACACATGTGTTGTTGCTTTGCACATTAGTGTTATACCTTGTCCTAGATTACTATCTTTGTGTATAATATGGTTTATTGCCTCATAATAATTTGGAAATCAGTAGCATTATGCTACCATATGGTACTCATATCCACCATTGACCTCTTTTGCTATGTGGAAGCAATATGACACCTAATGCCTTGCATGAACCCCTATTATGTCAATGATTGACTACACCTTGAACCAATGTTGTGTTTAACCTATTTTATGCACCCAATTATGCACAACCCTAGCACTCTAGAGACTAGGTGGGGGACAGTGGGAGCTCTTCTCTCTCGAGTGGTTACTCTCTATCCCAAGTGGATCTTCTCTCTTGCAGGTTCAATGAAGGCTAGGGTTTTGGATCTCGGTCACAAGATGGTAGAAGAACTGATAGAAAAATGTGCATGGCTAGGGTTATAGGATGAAGAAGATGAGGAGATCATCGTCATCACAGAGGAGGAGAAGGGTGATCAAAGAAAACATGTCGAGCTGGCCTTGGTGCTGAGGCTGCACACGAATCATCCCTATAATTTCTGGGCCATGAAGCGAATACTCAGCCAGGCGTGGTTGCTTCTGAACAAGGTGATCTTCAAGTAGTTGGACGCATACGTGTTCGTGATTTAGTTTGTGCACTCGAAGGACAAGGCGAAGGTGGTTGAGGGTGGTCCATGGAATTTTGAAAATCGGTGGTTGCTCGCCAAAGAGATGGAAAACAATGATCTTCTAGGCCAGATTGCATTCACTGAAGTGCTATTTTGGGTTAGAATCTATGGCATCATGCTAGGTTACAGGTCAGAGGGTGCGGTGAGGATGATCACAGCTAGGTTGGTATGCGTGGAATAGGTGGATCTTGATGACCTTGGCTAGGACTCTTCTTCAAGAGTTCGGGTTGTGTTGGAAGTCGATCGTCCACTAAGACAGGTGTTGAAGTTGCAAGATAAAAAGGGGAAAATCTTCAATTTGGAAGTGAAATACAAATGGTTGCCAAACTTGTGTTTCTTGTACGGGAGGGTGGGCCATGTCGATAGGGACTTTGATCATGTGGAGGAGTCAGTAGAGCAGCAATGCGACTGGGGCACATGACTGAAGGCTTCGCCAAAGAAGCCTAGGGTTTCTTCAGCGGAGGAAGTGTATGGTCTTGGAATGATGAAGAAGAAGGTTTTGTTCTTAACGAAGCTGAGTCACCTGGGGGGAGAGGGAAATCATGGGGAGTACGGTGGAGGAGGAGGAACAAGCTGGGAAGGGATGATAGGAAGATGGGGATGGGGTGACGGGGTGGATGAGAGGACGGGGTTGCGAAAGGAAGTGGGGAGGGAGGACGGTCATCTCGGGAACTCTACATCGCGGGGGGAAAGACCATGTGGCCAAGGGGGATGGGGGAAGAGGAGGGGGGTGGAGGAGAAAGAATGATATTGCTAGACAATGAATGGAGTCAGAGGGTTGAAAGGGTTAGGGGGAGATGGGGGGAAGACACTATCGGGGGGGAGGCGTCTACTCAGGGGGATGGTGGGGGGAAGGACGGGACGCCAGTGTATGTTGGAACTGGCCGCTGGCATGGGAAGTGGGAATGGGAGGGAGGAGAACTCATCCATGCATCGGGGTGGACAGACGAATGATGAGGCAGGGATGGGCGGTGGGGATGGGAGGGAGGAAAACACATCTGTGTGTCGGGGTGGACGGATGACAGATGAGGTAAGGAGGATGGAAACGAGATGGAATCATGACCAGAAGGTTCTTCTACCTTATACTGTGAGGACAAAGGAAGCAAGCAAACATTACAATTCTCAAAGGGATGAAATTCTCAAAAATCATGAGAAGGAGTAGGCTATTACTGATATAGTTGATGCCCATAATTCTCAAGAGGTGAACCATGAAAGTTGTCAACAGGCGCTTGTAGGTGAACCACAACAGTACTCGGAGCACTGTGGCATTGTCTTTGAGCAAGGGTGGGGAAGCCCAACGGTGCAGACTCGGGGGAAGAAGAAAAAGAAGGATACACATGATCCTACAAGCTTAGTGAGATAGAAGGATCGTAGGTTCAATCACAGACCAAAAATTGTTAGAAGATAGGTACATGTTTGCATTGACGAAAATGAGCCAGAGGTTGCAGCGGAAGAGGGGGAAATTCTATTGAAAGGAAAAAGAGGATGTGATATGGATGAAGGTGTCATGAACATTGATGCGGATTTGGGGTTAGTCTTCCTAGTAAAAAAAGAACCAGGGCACACATGTAGGAGTTGGAGGTATTAATGGAGGCATGGAGCTTCAAGTAGCGGGTTTTGGGGATAACCAAACCTGTGAAGGACAATGAAAATCTTAAGTTGGAACTGTCGGGGGTTGGGCAACCTCAACAGGAAGCAGGCTCTCCAGAAGTGGTGTTGGAGAGAGTGCACTAGTTTGGTTTTTGTTTTGGAAACCATGGTGGATGGAAATAAATTAGAGCAGGTTAAGAAGGATTGTGGGTTTGTGGATGGTTTTGCTTGGCAAGTGAGGGTCAGTTGGGAGGTTTGGGGCTGTGGTGGAGGGATGTTAAGGTGGGAATCCGAAGTTTCTCACAACATCATGTAGATTGTGTAGTGGAGCTGGATAACAATGGTGTGATGTATAGAGTTATAGCTATTTATGGATGGACGGAGCAAAGTCAAAAATTTCATACCTGGGACCTTATGAGGAGAATCAAAAGTGAATCTGACCCACTGATGATTTTCTTTGGTGATTTCAATGAAATTCATTCTAATGAGGAGAAGTGGGGAGGCAATCCAAAACCTGACAGGTGGATATGGGACTTCAGGGGTGCAATAGATACATGTGGTTTGCTTGATCTGGGCTTTTTGGGACTCACATAATCATGATGTAAGACTATGATGCAAAAAGTAGTTTTCCTATTGACCATAGATATGATGCAAAAAGTAGTTTTCCTATTGACCATAGATGCCTTTTGCAATCTCAAATTTTGATAATGATGATTATGGACCTAGATTTTGCACTATTATACTCTAGTTCCTTGAATGTCAAACTCAAATCCTTGATTTCCAAATTATATAACTACCTTGATAATGAAAGGAAAGGAATGCAAATATTAACTTGATTTTGTAAAATTTTGTCATTATTTCCCTATTATGATCTTGAATTTTGATCTTATGACCTTGCAGAATAGGATTTGATCATTGATACTCTCCATATTCGAACAATCTCAATAGATAATGACTAAAGTAGGTAATGTGGTAGATTAGGGTGGTAGTTGACTCATGACTCCCCTAACCTAGGTCACATCCCCATTTTGACTACCTCTAAGTTTTCACCTTGTTGATTATTTAGAGTTTGGAAAGGTATACCCATTCACATGATTTAGATTGGTTGACCTAAGCCAAAATAGGTTAAACCCAATGTTGATACTCGATCTTGAATATTGATAATGACCTTGATATATGAAAATGTTGACTATAGCTTGTGGTTGACTTCCTAGATAGACCTAAGTCTAGATCATTCATCAACCTTGGATACCATGATAATGAAATCTCGATATGTTGCTTGAATATGGATTGAATATTGTTGCTAGAAATTGAATATAGATGAGTGATATCCCCTAAGGTCTAAATAGGAATCTAAACCCGAGCTTCAAAGTTCTGGACCTATGGCTTTTGATGTCCAAAAATCTCGACTCTTGATACTGATATATAATAATGCAACTCATGATTATCAAATTGCAATAATGATACAAATCATATAATCACACTATTTGGACATTGAGATATATGCCTAATGACTTCAAAATCCCAAATCTTGAAAATTTTGAAATGATGACTATTTTGACTCTCTCGACTTATGACTTAGGGTTTAACTCTCATTAGGACTAGAGTGGGACCTCCCATTGATTTTGATCTCGAAATCATTATATTGAAAGTATGATGTTGTCTCAAAATGTTGAAATATGAAATCTCAAATAATGGAAGTATAACCCCACCTAGGCCAATGTAGAAGCTAGGACCCTGAGATATTGGGATTGAAAGTCACCTTGTACACTTGATTAAAAAAAACTCTTTTTCGACCTAAAATATGACCTCTCCAAATTTGTGATCAATATGATGCTTCCATATTTGTGACTCATATGAGGACTTTGAACAATATATGCATTGACCTTGATACTCAATTGCTCGATGATGAAATGGTGTTAGTACCAAGTTGATTATGATATGGAACATTGAATCCCAATTATAATGATTGTACTACTTGAAGTGTGAAGACATGATTTTGATTATATAGTTGAGGATTTTCCATTATTTGAGGATATGATTTGGTTTTTGAATAGTCCCGATTTTGAGGTTGTTTTGAATTTTGGGGACAAAATTCCTTTTTAAGGAGGGAAGGATGTGACAAAGTGTATTTTAGCATTATAATAAAGTAATTAATATTTTGACCTCATTATTTTTTGTTGTTGAACATATCTCAATATCATTAAAAGCAAGCCATACAACATCTACAAGATAGACATCTCTCATCAAGTAACCAAGTAGCAACTCCTTTTGTGGAAAGACATTGCACAAGGCTTAGATTGGGATGTGATAGGTACATTTCAGCACCGTCCACCTCTTGTAGTGGATGTCTAAAACAACTATCTGTGATGGAATTGATCAATCTACACGAGCCTATGAGTACATCGGGAGAGGAGTTTGCATAGCCGTTGGCAAAGATTACCATCATGAAGACAATGAAAGATCACCTAAAAAAGAGCTCGACCTCAAAGTAACAACACAGACACAACTCCCCACAAAAGTGGACTAGAAACACAACTACCATGGACGAGCACTAAGGTTGCACCAACCAGGAGACCCGGGAAGGAAGCCAAACCCCATCGATGCAGATACAGAGGAAGGATGGCTCATGCAGATACAAGGGAGGGGAGTAGAGGGTGCCGGGAACTCCACCACTCCCGACCACCACTGCGAATAGGGGGCAGAAGACCCGCATGAAGCAGAAACCCAACTTACTCCTTGTTTGCCTCAAGCACCAAGGGGGCGCCCGAGCTCACCGTCTGCCCAAGAAGGAACCTGAGGCACGACCATGGCCAACAAACGACCACCACAGATTAAAAAAATTAACTGAGATAAAAAGGAGCATCGGCCTACTAATGGTCCCAAATTATTTTTCTTGTCTTCATACTCATTATTGAGACTAAAATCTAAAATATGGTGACCAATGTGAATTTTATACACTTTGTGACACCACATATGTGATTAATTTTTCACTTCGTCCAAAGAATAAAATTTGTCAATCAAAATTCATCATTTAGTTATCAAACTTTTTCTAGACATTATCCACGTTCTTTTGAACCTATGTTACAAAGTTCATCCCATTTGAACATTGCTACAATTTTCTATGAGTTTTGGAAGTTTTGTGCACGGAATCCCTTTTTATTTTCCCTTTTGTTGGCTATTCCAAGTCAGCAATCTGTGGGTTGCTTGAAGGGAGGGACCCTGACCCTCGGATCAGGCTCCCACGAATTAGGGAGTTGATTGAGGAGTCATATCCTACCTCTCGCTAATTGTGGGGAGGAGATAAGGCGGCCTTTATGGCCAATCTCCCGCTCACGACCATGGTTTGAAAATATAAGCAAATGGAAATCTTCCTCTTGTGGTTTTGAACACAACTAGATCTACTTTGAAAACCATTCGGGCTTTGTTGTTCCACAAACAAGCATCTATTTCTCTCCACTCTCACTCCAGCAAGCATAGCTGCCACTCCAACATCGAAATAGCCCTAACCTTAAGTCATAATACTATATAAACCCATCTCAGAGATTGCATACACTCCACCATGCTCAGTCACCCTTGCTCACACCCTCAACCTCGAGTGCCACTCTTTGATATTCTAACTGCCTGCTGCAGTAGTGGTGCCGTCGTCTAGACATAGTTGGGAGTCCTTCCTCCTCGCCCCTCT
This sequence comes from Alisma plantago-aquatica, assembly GCA_963693085.1. Taxonomy (NCBI): domain Eukaryota; kingdom Viridiplantae; phylum Streptophyta; class Magnoliopsida; order Alismatales; family Alismataceae; genus Alisma; species Alisma plantago-aquatica. The sequence goes on along the minus strand of OY856410.1, from coordinate 115,514,410 downwards.
CCTCTTTCTCTGCACCCCATTGCCTTCGCAGGACCCTGACGACCCCAACCGACACCTTCGTTGTCACCGTAGGAACCTCCTGCTCCCTTTGTCCTTAGCATCGACAAGCTTACTCAGCCGCGCATGCGTGCTCATGCACAAGGCCTAGAGAGGGAAAGAAAGGAGTCTACAGTCAGATAGTCTAGATGGGGGTCCAACCAGGACTGAACCGACCGAGAACCAGTCCAAACCAGTGAGTGAACCACAAAATTAAGAAGTGAACCATATGATTGGTGATCAAACCAGACCCTAAACCAAGTGAGCCACTTCACCTACGTGGCTCCATCTCAGACATTCCTTGTGCATCCAACAGCCTTCGTTTTTCCATTTAAGGTAATTGTTACCTCCTCTCTACTCGAATATTCAATGAAATTGTCAGATCTTGTTTTAATCATAGAAAATGCATCCGAACTCCAAAAATTATGTATATATAGTATATTTTGATCAAAAAAATACAAGGAATCTATTAAAAATACTTTTGAAATCTAATTCCAAATTATGATCACTGATATACCTATATTTGATCTCTTGCTTATTTTTGTTTATCTAATGGATCAATAATAATGATTAACCCTTGAGAAACCCTAATTCTGACTCTAATGATCATCTTGAGACCAAAATTGACAAAATATGAGTTTAGATCTGATCTTTTAACTTATCTCTCCTAGAATGTGCATTTAACTAAGTGTTAACCTTTATATTGTGATAATGGAACTAGATATTGTAAAAACCTTGATCATGTGTATAATTCATGACTCTACTTTAATCAAATTGGTATTGAATCTCAATTATACTAAGTATCATGATGATGAATTAGAAATTTTATGATGAATTGGATAATCACCATAAATTAGGGAAACACATATGATCCTAGAAAACCTAGGTAAGTCATCCACACTCGAAAATACTTTACACTTGAAATAATGTTGGACATATTGACATATTGGTTGATTATAAGTGAATGACCCAACCCGAAGCTAGACATAGGAAAAGTGTAACTCTAATATCAAATATTAAAACATGATATTCTGAACATCATGATCTTGACCCTTGATCCAATCTTAATGATTTAGGATCTGACTCGAAGGGTTGACCTATTGATTCAGATATTGATTATACTTGAAATCTTTGGTGAATGGTACACTATTATATAACTCCTCCTTGATTGTATTGAAAATACTTTTATGTATCTATTGATAATATACTTGGCTACATACTAGGATGAGCTACTATTCCCTATGATTAGTCTTCCATTTTTCCTATACTATATTTTGAAAAACATGAAAGCATAAATAGCATGCCCATTATGACTTCTTGTATATTGATAATGATGATGATAATGTTGATATTGGGTGCAAGTGACTCCCTCATTGAGAGGTGAGACTTGTAAATTGGCCTACCTCATATGGAGAGAAGGAACCGAGTGACTTCCCCCATAGTGTTGGGGCAAAAAAGTCACACAAAAATATATTAGCATGCTTCTCAAATTACAGCGTAATGGGAACTCATAATAAAAATTGAATCATTTGAAGAACATGTCGAATAACTTTTGGTTCTTTCAAATTGCTTTTTATACTTTTGAAATATAAGTCCTACCAAGAACACTTATTTTCTTATAAATTGTTTTACTTGATTTTGATAGCGTACCGTGCAATTACATGATTGTGTCTCGATTTTCTTGATTTTAGGCAATACAAATGGAATACTGAATAAGATCACTTCCGCACTCTACATACTATGATGACAAGGATATATTGGAAAAATTTCCATATTGGGTTAGTTTGTTCTTTATATATCTAGTTTTTTGAGTTATTATTTATTATTGTATATGCCAATATGTTATATCCTATCAGACCACTCAGGGACAGGCACTTCAATCCTCTTACTAATGTCTAGGCAGTAGGATTGGGATTGGTGTTAGAATGTTTCCTTGATAGTTGGTATCAGATCTTACACACTCCCATATACTTTAAGTAAATAATTTCTCAAGCCTCTTACACCCAAGAAACCCTAAAGTCCATAATGGTGAAAATTGAGGTGTCTAGGCTCAGGATCTTGACATAATTTCTCCTATCCATTTTCATAGTGGCTGAGATCCCCTGCTCTACCTGGCCTTAATTGATTTAGAATTGGACCTAAAGGTTTTTTGTGAAACCCTAGAGAGTCTTCTAGCATCTCATCTCTTCTCTAAGGACTACCCAAGACACCGATGTAGATGAAGATTAGGATAGTCTTCTCATCCCCTCATGTGGTCCTTTGTAGTGACCTTTTTCCACATAATGCCTCGATTATGGGTAGCTTATGCATGGGAAATTTTAATATCACTAAATTTTGAAAGTTGATACCATGATCTGACCTTAATTTGAAAACTCAATTTTGATCAATTAATTTTTGAAACCAAATACTCATGTATGACCTCTTAATGAAGATTCAATTTGACAAAAACTTGACTACATGTTTGCTATGTTTGAGGTAAATATTGATAATTTTTATTTGGTGAAATAAGAAGGATTTATACCTTATACCTCATTATTGATGAGGTCTCCATTTGATTAATATCCATGTTGCACTATTGTTGATTAAACCTCAAACTTAGTTAAGCAAGCTTTTTCCCGATTTGTTACACATAATGATTATACCATCAAATTATTAATCATAATGACCCACAAAATCATGATGTAAGACTATGGTGCAAAAAGCAATTTTCCTATTTACCATCGATGCCTTTTGCAATATCAAATTTTGATATGATGATTATGGACCTAGATTTTGCACTATTATACTCTAGATCCTTGAATACCAAACTCAAATCCTTGATTTCCAAATTATATCACTGCCTTGATCATGAAAGGAAAGGAATGCAAATATTAACTTGACTTTGTAAAATTTTGACATTATTTCCCTATTATGATCTTGAGTTTTGATCTTATGACCTTGTAGAATATGATTTGATCATTGATACTCTCCATATTTGAACAATCTCGATAGATAATGACTAAAGTAGGTAATGTGCTAGATTAGGGTGGTAATTGACTCATGACTCCCCCAACCAAGGTCACATCCCCATTTTGACTACCTCTAAGTTTTCACCTAGTTGATTATTTAGAGTTTGGAAAGGTATTCCATTTCACCCGATTTAGATTGGTTGACCTAAGCCTAAATGGGTTAAACCCAATGTCGATACTTGATCTTGAATACTGATAATGACCTTGATATATGACAATGTTTACTATAGCTTATGGTTGACTTCCTAGATATACCTAGGTCTAGATCATTCATCAACCTTGGATACCAAGATAATGAAATCTCAATATGTTGCTTGAATATTGTTCCTAGAAATTGAATATATATGAGTGATATCCCCTAAGGTCTAAATAGGAATCTAAACCCTAGCTTCAAAATTCTAGACCTATGACTTTTTATGTCCAAATATCTCGACTCTTGATACTGATATATAATAATGTGACTCACGATTATCAAATTGCAATCATAATACAAATCCTATAATCACACTATTTGGACATTGATATATATGATTAATGACTTCAAAATCCCAAATCTTGATAATTTTGAAAAGATGACTATTTTGACTCTCTCTATTTATGACTTAGGGTTTAACTCTCATTAGGACTAGGGTGGGACCTCCCATTGATTTTGAGCTTGGAATCATTATATTGAAAGTATGATGTTGTCTCGCAATGTTGAATTATGAAATCTCAAATCATGGATGTATAACCCCACCTAGTCCAATTTAGAAGCTAGGAACATGAGATATTGGGATTGAAAGTCACCTTGTACACTTGATTAAAAAAAAAACTCTTGTTTGACCTAAAATATGATCTCTCCAAATTTTTGATGATTATGATGCTTCCATATTTGTGACTCATATGATGACTTTGAACAATATATGCATTTACCTTGATACTCAATTGCTTGATGATGAAATGGTGTTAGTACCAAGTTGATTATGATATGGAACATTGAATCCCAATTATAATGATTGTACTACTCGAAGTTTGAGGACATGATTTTGATTATATAGTTGAGGATCCTCCAGTATTTCAGGATATGATTTGGCTTTTGAATAGTCCTGATTTTGAGGTTGTTTTGAATTTTGGGTAAAAAATTCCTTTTTAAGGAGGGAAGGATGTGACAAAGTAGATTTTAGCATTATAATAAAGAATTACTCTTTTGACCTCATTATACCTACTAATGGTCCCAAATTATTTTTCTTGTCTTCATAATCATTATTGAGACTCAAATCCAAAATATGGTGACCAATGTAAATTTTATACACTTTGTGACACCACATATTTGGTTAATTTGTCACATTGTCCAAAGAAGAAAATTGGTCAATAAAAATTCATTATTTAGTTCTCAAAATTTTTAATATAAATTCTCCACATTATTTTGAACCTATGATCCAAATTGCATCTTATTTGAACATTCCTACAATTTTCTATGAATTTTGGAAGTTTTGTGCACAATATCCCTTTTTATTTGCCCTTTTGTTGGCCATTCCAAGTCAGTGATCTGTGGGTTACTTGAAGGGAGGGGCCATGACCCTCAGATCAGGCTCCCTTAGATCAGGGAGTTGATCGAGTGTTCGGGGAGTCATCTCCTACCTCCCGATAATTGTGGCGAGGAGACAAGGCGGCCTTAATGGCCAATCTCCCAATCATGACCATGGTTTGAAAATATAAGCAAATGGAAATATTCCTCTTGCAACTTTGAACACAACTAGCCCTACTTTGACCACTTTTAGGGCTTTGTTGTTCTTCCAACAAGCATCCCATACTTTCCCCTCTCACTCTGATGAGCATAGCCGCCACCCCAACATCGAAATAGCCTTAAACGTAAGTCATAATACTATATAAACCCTTCCCAAAGATCACATACACTCCACCATACTCAATCGCCCTTGCTCACGACCTCAGCCCTAAGTGCCCCTCTTTGAGCTTCTGAATGCCTATTGCAGCATCACCACTACCACCTAGACCCGGTTGGGCATCGTTCCTCCTCACCCCCTCTCCTCTTTCTCTGGCCCCCATCACCTTCGTGAGACCCTGATGCCCCCAACTGGCACCCTCACTGCTGCCATAGGAGACTCCTGCTCCCTTAGGCCCTAGCACTGAAAAGCTTACTTAGCCATGTATGCACGCTCATGCACAAGGCCTGGAGCAGGAAAGAAAGGAGTCTAGAATTGACCGATCCAGAAGGGGTCCAACCAAGACTGTACCGGCTGATAACCAGTCCAAATCAAAGAGTGAAGCGCTTAATTAAGAAGTGAACCAGACGATTGGTGATCAAATTAGACCCTAAACCAAGCGGGCCACCTCGCCTACGTGGTTCCATCTCCGCCATTCCTTGTGCATCCAACGACCTTCATTTTTCCATTTAATGTAATTGTTACCTCCTCTCTACTCGAATATTCAATTAAATTGTCAAATCTTGTTTTAATCATATAAAATACATCCGAACTCCAAAAATTATGTATATAGTCTATTTTGATAAGAAAATCAAAGGAATATATTAAAATACTTTTGAAATCTGATTCCAAATGATGCTCATTGATATGCCTATATTTGATCTCTTGCTTATTTATTTTATCTAATGGATCAATAATGATGATTAACCCTTGAGAAACCCTAATTCTGACTCTAATGATCATATTGAGACCAAACATGAAAACATATGAGTTTAGATCTGATCTTGTAACTTATCTCTCCTAGAATGTACATTTAACTAAGGGTTAACCTTTATATTGTGATAATGGATCTAGATCTTGTGAAAACCTTGATCATGTGTATAATTCATGACTCTACTTTAATCAAATAGATCTTGAATCTCAATTATACTAAGTATCATGATGATTAACTAGAAATTTGATAATGACTTGGATAATGACCATAAATTAGGGTTAACACAAATGATCCTATAAAACCTAGGCAAGTCATTCACAGTCGAAAATACTTGACACTTGAAATAATGTTGGACATATTGACATATTGGTTGATTATAAGTGAATGACCCAATCCTAAGGTTGACATAGTAAAAGTGTAACCCTAGTCTGGAATATCAAAACATGATATTCTAAACATCATGATCTTGACCCTTGATCCAATCTTGATGATTTAGGACCTGACTCGAAGGGTTGACCTATTCATTTGGATATTTATTATACTCAAAATCTTCAGTGAAAGGTACACTATTATATAACTCCTCCTTGATTATATTATATACACTTTTATGTATCACTTGACCGTATACTTGACTACTTACTTGGATGAGCTACTGTTCCATAATGATTTGTCTTCTATTTTTCCTATACTACATTTTGAATAACATGAGAAAATAAATTGCATGCCCATTATGACTGCCCATATATTGATAATGATGATGATTTTGATAATGTTGATATTGGGTGAAAGCCACCCCCTCATTGAGAGGGGGGACTTGTACATTGGCCTACTACCTCATATTGAGAGAAGGAGCCCAGTGACTTCCCCCATCGCGTTGGGGTGATAAAGTCACACAAAAATATATAAGCATGCTTCTCAAATTACAACATAATGGAAACTCGTAATAAAAATTGAATCGTTTGAAAAATTTGTCGAATAACTTTTGGTTCTTGCAAATTGCTTGTTATACTTTCGAAATATAAGTCCTGCCAAGTACACTTATTTTCTTATAAATTGTTTTATTTGATTTTGATAGTTAACAGTGCAATTGCATGATTGTGTCTCGATTTTCTTGATTTTAGGCAATACAAATGGAATACTGAATAGATCGCTTCTACACTCTACATACTCTGATGACAAGGATATATCGGAAAAATCTCCATATTGGGTTAGCTTGTTCTGTATATATCCAATTTTTTGAGTTATTATTTCTTATTGTATATGCTAGTGTGTTAGATCCTATCAGACCACTTACGGATGGGCGCTTCAATCCTCTTGTTACTGTCTAGGTAGTAGGATTGGGATTTTGGGGTAAGAATGGTTCCGTGACAACTACAATTTTACCCCCTCATCTAGTAGAGTCAGGGTTACTCTTCCTCTATCCTTTGGCAATGACATTTCTTGTTTGTCATGGGCTTCTACTCTTGTTTCTTGAGCTTGGGATCTCTTGGTTCTCCATAAGTTTTAGAAATACAAAGGGGTTGTCATCAATCTGAATCCCCCCTCTTTCCCCACTAGTATCAGTTGAATTGAACTAATATTTATTTAATGACATGTCATGTGGTTTAGGCATAACCTCAACCACCTCTCCTTCTTCAATAACTTTGGTTTCACCAGTGTTCAGCGGTGGTGTGTCATCACTACTCATTTTTCCAATAGTAATTGTAGCCACTGGTGTTGTTTTCTTTGAGCCCCTTGGGGGTTGACATTAGAAGTCCTAGTCACGGGAGGACGTCTGCTACAACTTGAGGCAATGTGTTTGTGACTTATCTTGGTTTGAGTGTGTTCATTATGCGAACCTCGCCCTCTCATGAAAGGAGGTTCCTGGTAAGTTTCACATTCTCCTAGGCATTGGCCTAAGACATGACCAACCACTCTATAGTGTTTACACCTATCCAGTAGTGCATCATAAGCCACCTTGAATTCAAGGGTCTTTCCATCCAATAGAGCCACCATCACTACTGGGGCGGGTTTCCTTTCAACACTTATCTCGACATAGATGTGAGGGGATCCTTCAAGCTCCCCCCTTGTCAGGGGTTCAATAACTTTAGGTTCACCTATGCCACAAGTAATTTTGGAAATTTCTCTCCAGGTCCAATGTTGACCTACCTCTGGAAGTGTAACCCAGAACGAGGCTGTGGTGAGGGAAGCCCTCCTGATGTCTTCTTCTGGTGATCATCGCCTGGTGAGGACCAACTAGTTGTCGAAGAACCAAGGGCCCTGCTCTTGTGATACCACCATGTCATTTTCCGATGCAAACCTTGCTAGCAATAAGCCCCCCACCATCGTAGATATTTAGATCTCTCCCTTAGGGTTCCAGCTTTTTATCATCCATCCATGAGGATGATCTAGAATAGACTTCTTCCCCATCACTTGGACAATGATAGAGTATTTGTCATACTCATCCATTTCCACCACCACTTGTTCAATAAAGGCCATCCAGGGTCTATCGTCTCTAGTTTTGAAGGATGGAACATTTGCATCACCGAGCATCAACAATAGCTTGAAGTTGTGATGTACAACCATTAGTTTGGAGATAGTTGTCGTGCACGAGCATCCAACCATGACATCAACTTTGGGGTCACTGCAAGCAGGGGTCAGAGGAGGCCCATCAGTAAGGGTGGAGGTCGAGGCAGAGGAACCCGTCTCGCCTTGGTCGTCCCCCCATAAAGGGTGCGACTGAGCACTCCAGTGTCTTAGGAATAGATGCAATAAAGTGATTTTAGAAAGAGAATCTAGGTGTGTTCTAACACAATTAATTTTGCAACTCTTTTGCCAACGTAGGCTATGTAAAAATACCAACAGTTTGCTCATATGGAGGCATGAAGGGGGTAGTGATCTTCTTAGTCAACACAACATCATAGAGAAAATGGCAGTCCACCTCAAGATGCTTGGCCCTTTCATGAAACACATGACTACTAGAGATGAAGGTAGCAACACAATTATTTCATTACATTGGAACAACATGAGCGATGAAAAATCCAAAGTCAGACAAAAAAGTTTTGATGCATAATATCTAACAAGTAGTATGTACCATTGGATGATACTCAACTTCTGCACTGGATTGGACAATGACATTTTTTTCTTACCTCCCTGGGTAACCGAGTTACCCCCTATGAAGGTACAATATCCATATGTGGATCTCCTGTCAAATTTACATCTTGTATAATTAGCATCATAATATCCCGTCACATCTAGATGTCCAATTCTTATATAAAATAGTCCTTGTCTAGTTGCATTCTTCAAATATCTCAAGACTTGACATGCAGTGTCCCAATGACACTACCTAGGACAATCCATGAATTGGATGAGAACACCAATATCTAAGCATATATATAGGCTTGTAACAATAAGATATATAAATTTTCCAACCAAGCTTTTTTGAATAAATTTATTATCTATGGCCTGAGTAGATTCTTCCCATAGATCATGAGCTTGATCCATAGGAGAGACTGTGGGCTTGCAACCAAGCATTCCACTTTCTCTAAGTAAATCTAGAGTATACTTCCTATGTGATAAAGATACTCCATACTTGTTATGTGATACCTCAATACCAAGAATATATCATAGATGGCCAAGGTCTTTGGTAACAAAATGCTTCATAAGATATTGCTTTGTAGCATCAATTCCAGCAACATCGCTCCTAGATATGATGATATCATAAACATAAAAAATAAGAACAATAATTTTAGAAGTAGTGGTTTTGATACACACAGAGTAGTCACATTGAGAGAATATGAAGCCAAATGTGTGAAACACGGGGGATAACTTGTCAAACCAAGCTTGGGGACCTTGTTTGAGGCCATAAATCACTTTCTTTAGAAGTCATACTTTCCCCAACGTTCTCCCCCTAAGGAACATAAACTGCAGGTTGTGACATATAGACAATCTTCTGCATATCACCATATAAAAGGTGTTCTTAACATGTAGTTGATGTAAGCACCAACCTTTTTATTAACAACAATAGAAATTAGAATGCAAACATAGTTAAGATGAGAAACTTGGGAAAAGGTTTCAAAGTAATCAATCCCAACTTTGTGTGTGTATCCCTTAGAAATAAGTATTGCATTTACACGTTCAAAAATTTCATCAGGAAAATATTTCATAGTAAAAATCCATATGCAGCTAACATGTTTACTACCTCTACAATGATCAACAAGGTCCCATGGCTTATTTCCACCCAAAGTGTAGTGCATCCATCTCATCATCCATGGCTAGTTTCCACCCAAAGTGTAGTTGTGATGCCCAACATCACTCCGAGCGAGATTACTCAAAACAAACCACGTGATCAACAAGCATCTAAACAACCAAAACTAGAAACTAAATGCTTAAAACCAATCTCAACATTACTTATCAACTTCAAGAACATTACATCAAGGTCCAACAAACTATATCATATCACATACCACAATAGGTATTGATATATCTATCTAGTGGCCTCAGCCACCACACGTATACAAAAGTTCATGTTCCACGTATACATGTTATAATACAAGCATAGTCATACTGCAAAAAACTAGGTGTTGATCTACATATCATCTACAAAACACGGACTTGAGAGTATAGGGATGACTCTAGGACTCTACTAACGACTATCCAACCTTCTTCTACTTCTCTCCAAATTGCTCCACTTCAACAACACGATCCAGACCATGCCACTGATGACCATCTAAAAGATGTGGTAACCCATGAGGTGAGACCCATGTCTCAGTGAGAGATATTAATCTTAATTAAAGGTTATTGTTTATAGTAAATATCATCATTAAATAAGTTGAGAAAATTCAGCTAAATAAGCAAGTGAAATAGATTATAAAAAATAGATTAAATAGTTGAAGCATGTTAAGTAGCTAAAATAGGTAAATGATAACTAAAATAGTATATAGGGAAATAGGTAAAGCTACCACTTTCTATACATTGATTTGTCTTACTACATTATATATCAACTAAGAAGTATAAGAAACAAGGAAAGGGTTAACATCCAATGTGAAGTGTGTTTAACCCTAAGAAAATATACTAAATAGTTGTATTACGTCTTTTACTAAGCCCGGAGGAATTGATATATACCACTCAATTCCAACTGCCCACTACTAAGTCAAAATCAATTCCACACACTGTAGGAGAGTCATAATCCTAAGATCTCATCCACCCTTGATCAGTATGAGTTCTCTACAATGACACATAAGGTCAAGCTACATAATAGCCTAATCTATCAGTGGCATATAGGTCACGACACTAGTGAACAACCTATTCCACCCTTAAAAAGGTCATGGTACTAATGAAAACAGGGTATACAAACCTAAACATCTGATGTAAAACCGCAATTGTCCTCAATCATATGATATATACAAAATGATCATCTGAGATATGACCTCAATTGTTCTCCTGCCAAGGTATGACCACAACCATCCTTGTGAACAAGCATATACTCAATAGTATATGACTCTGAGATTCCACTAAGGGAAAGCCCGTTTCAGCATCCAGCAAGTCCTGACACTAGAATGGATCTATGGCCAGGGAAACTACATGATTAGGGTTTCACTTGATAATTTAATGGTAATTGGATTCCTTTTTACTGCATCAATCAAGTTACACACAAACCCTGAAAATATTCTACAAAGATAAGGATAAATTGCAACTTCAAAAGATATAAAACATATAAAACATAAAGCTTGTCACATCATCACATGGTATCGTTCATTGACATACATGAGTCTACACTCATAATAACATCATCATGGGATAAGAATCCCATGTCACATCAAGCAGATGATAACACCTCAATTAGGGCACAAGCCATGTCAAAGGTCATAAGGCAATTCACATTGTTCCCTACAACAACATCATTATCTTTCCATGCCTCATCAAGTCTCAACATACCATCACAATACCTATGTTACATAAGTTTAGTATGACATTTTATTTAAGAACTATGATGTTCATATGATGGCAATTAGGGTAAAATGAACATTAAGAGAGAGAAAAGTATTCCATTATCATACTAACCACACAATAACTATATGTTATCAACACTTATTTAGATTAGGTTTAAGTTCAACAAGGCAACCAAATTAGGGTTTAGAATCAACAATTAAAGATAAACCCTAATTCGTACAATATCCTTCAAGCATTAATGCAAATAGGTCAACCACCATCATCATAAAGTTAATAAACATGATGATCACATAGACAAAAATCTTCATCGACCACTAGGGATTAGAGGTATCATTGACCACTAAAGATTAAGTAAGATTGGCGACCATTGAGACTAGGTCCACCACCTTCATCGACCGTTGAGGCTGACCTTCTTGGTGACAACTAAGGGTTAGCCACTTCAACGACCTCTAGGGTCAACCAACACCACTAACCACTGAAGATAGATGACATGATCACTATGTCTAGGGTTTCAGTGACCACTCAATATCAAACACATTGACGACCAAAGAGAATGTAGAGAATCAGATATTAAAGAAGATTGGAGGTTCAACCCTTCATCGACCACTGAAGTTTTCCATTTTCAATGATCTTTGAACTATGGTAAACCACTCCCAATGACCACTAAGGTACAGCAACATCAGTGACCATATACATCAAATCTTGGTGACCTATGGTGATGCAAAGCTTGGTGACCAAACACATTAAAACTTAGTGACCCCATGACTCAAAACTTGGCGACCATTGTCATCAACATCTTGGCGACCATCATGGGACTAAAACCTCATCAACCACATAGTCCAAAATAGGTTGATCATCTTCAAGAATCTGATGAGTCATCAAGATGTAAATCACAATAAGAACATCAGCTCCAAAACCCTAATTAACGACCATCATGAGTGAAAGCAAAACCATGATTAATGAGAGAGAAAACCAATGTTTCTACAAGCATGCATGCATACAAAACTCCATCACCAAAGAAGGGATTTGAGAACAAAGATCATAGTTCATCCAAGATGAGACAAGTACTCAAGAATCACCTTAAAACATAAACCCTAGACCAAGGATATTGTCTTTCTACTTATAACCACATTTTAAGGAAATATTAAGTGCATGTAAGGTAGAAGTAAGAAATAAAAGTGGAGAAAGTTATATAACTCACCTAAGAGTTGATGTAGAAACTCCAAATAGCAAGATAGCTTGAAGAAGAAAGGGTAGAAGCCCTAGCTTGAGAACTCCCCACAACCAAGCTATCTCCACCTCCAAGAAAGAAGCAAACCCTAGGTGTAAAGGATAAGAAGAGGAGTTCTTTAAGCTCTAACTCAAGAACAATCATGGAATACCATGGATTTGGCCAATAAGAGAAATAAGAAGAGGGTAGAGTAAGGAAATCAAATATTATGAGAGAGAGAGAGATCACTTACCAAGACCAAGAAGAACAACAAGTAGCACCAAAGGATCACAAGAAGGGTTGCTTCAAAACCCTAGCTTCAAATTCAAGAGGGATTATTCACCTTCTCCTAGCTTGAGTTCCTCCTTCACCACCAAGAACAAGAGATGATCTACAAGGGCAAGAAGAGAGATATATGGTTCAAAGGGTTTACTAGCATGCAAGGCAAGGGGTTTATATAGCATATGCTTGGAGAGAGAGAAAGAAGGTAAGGTGTCATGCTAAACATGTCATGTGTCTAATGCCAACACACCTCAACCATTAAAGCACCTCGGATAAGAAACTAGGGAGTTAAAACCAAGAAAAACCATCGACCACTTAGTCTAGAAAAGTCAAAAAATCTCTAAAGGTTTTTAGAAACCAACATGACTAATAATCCAACGATCGCCAAAACCAATCTCTAGGGCTTCTTGGCAACCTAGAGGGGCTATAAGATTCATCGACTGCTAAGACTAGAGGGCATACATGAAACCTCATTGAATGCCAAAAACATGATCATAAGATCCTTGGAGACCACCAAAACAAGGTAATCATTGTTAAAACACATCACAAGGTCAACCATCAACTAGGGAATCCATGCAAACCCTAATTCTCAACATGAGAAGTCACCACAATAAACCAACATATGAAAAGGTGCCCCAAGGCACCACTCTTCCAAACATGATGTCAAAACATGTGAAGCACAATAAACAAGTGACAATCTACAAGAAAAACCATAGAAATAGGTAAACTGAAATTAGGTCCAAAATAAGAACATAAAGCATAAGTAGCTCAAACATCATTCAAACAGGACCAAACTAGAATCATAAGCCTGTCACATGATATCAAAGCACATCACAAGATTTGATTAAGGTTCTAAGAATCTAATTGTGCAAAGAAAGAAAGATCAACCAAAAGTCTAGGTTAGGGGTCATACAACCATAAAACCCTAACAAGGATTTCACCCTTCAAATTTGACATGAACAAAGATAGGTACTTCCTATGCATCTCATCCTCTAAATCCCACATGGCCTCCAATACATCACGGTGATGCCACAAAACCTTAACCAAAGATATATCCTTATTCTTTAATTCTTCACCCTCCTATGTAAGATCAACATAGGACCCTCAACGTAGGACACATCCTCCTTCAACTCAACCTCCATTGATTGTAAAGTTAGCTCTATATTAGGGTGAAACTTCCTCAACATGGAAACATGAAAGACATCATGTAGCCAATGCAACTCAGGAGATAAATCCAACTTGTAAGACACCTTCCCAACACGTTCCTAGATAGGGTATGGTCCTATAAAACTGGGAGCCAACTTACCCTTCTTACCAAACCTCAACACGACTGGGGAAACCTTAAGGTATACCATGTATCCAACTTAGAACTCCAATAGCCTACAACGATTATCAACATAAGACTTCTGTCTGTCCTAGGCTACCTTTAATTGTTATTGTATAACTTTGATCTTCATTGTAGTCTGTTGCACTACATCATGACCCAAAAGCTGATACTCACATGTCTCATACCAATAAAGAGGTGACTGACAATGTCTTCCATATAAGGCTTCATACGATGCCATATCTATACTCCTATGATAGTTTTTGTTGTAGGAGAACTCGATCAAACTCAGGTGTACATCCCAAATACCATGAAATTATAAAACACAAGCCTTCAAAAGATACTCCAAAGTCTGAATGGTCCTCCCAAACTAACCATCTATCTATGGATGAAAAGTTGTATTGAACCTCAGTTGTTTCCCCAGTGTTGTATGCAGACATTCCAAAAAATCATGGGTACACTGAGGACCTCTTTCAGACAGTATGGTAACTGGGATATCATGCAAGCAAACTATCTCATAAACATGTATCAATTCCAACTTCCCTACTTTATACATCGTCTAGACTGGAAAGAAGTGAGTTGACTTGGTCAACCTATCAACTATCACCCAAATGGAATCATGACCTTTGCTTGTCCTAAGAACACCGACCACAAAGTCAATTGTAATATGATCCCATTTCAAGTGTGGTAACGACATAGGTTGTAGAGTCCCTGTAGGCTTCTGACGCTCAATCTGAACCTACTGACAGACTAGACGTCTATCTACAAACTCTTTCACATATCGCTTCATGCTAGGCCACCATTATAGATCCTTCAAGTTATAGTACATCTTGGTAATTCTAGGGTGCATCACATACACCAAATAGTGAGCCTCCTCAAGAACCATCTTCCTCAACCCCATCAACATCCAAAACCACTACCTATTTTGAAAACAAACGGTCACATCATCTATCTCATGGAAACCACCATACTTCGTATTGACAAACTCTGCCCTAATGT
This sequence comes from Alisma plantago-aquatica, assembly GCA_963693085.1. Lineage (NCBI taxonomy): Eukaryota > Viridiplantae > Streptophyta > Magnoliopsida > Alismatales > Alismataceae > Alisma > Alisma plantago-aquatica. The sequence goes on along the minus strand of OY856410.1, from coordinate 115,498,983 downwards.
TATATATCATGGTATCAATTCACTGTGCATTTCTAATTTGTAGCATCAAGGTAGGCTTCACCTACAACTATGCTAACAAGCATGTTGACAGAGAAACCTCTAGATGTATATTCATCTGGCATAGCAATACTAACATGTTTCATTTGTGGCACACACAAGCATTTAATTGTGCATTATCTACAAATGATGATGAAGATGACTTCCTACTCAACACATCAACTGCCACATTCACCTTCCCTGAATGGTAGTCCATTATGCAATCATAGTCCTTGATCAACTCCATCCATCTGCTCAGCCGCATGTTCAGCTCCTACTTTGAGAAGATATATTGAAGGTTCTTGTGGTCAGTGAAGACGTGACACTTCTCTCCATACAGATAGTGTATCCAAATTTTCAAGACATGGAACACAATTGCAAGCTCTAGATTAGGTGTTGGGTAGTTCTCCTCATGTTTCTTAATCTTTTGCGAAGAAAAAGAAATCACGTTCTTGTCCTACATCAGCACGCATCCCAAGCCATCCTTTAAAGCATCATAGAAGATGAGATAACCTTTCCCTTGTTCTGGCAGAAATAACACGGGTGCATTGGTCAACTTCTCCTTCAACTACTGAAAGAATTCTTGCACTTGTCTTCCCAGACAAAAGGAGCACCTTTCCTTGTCAACTTCGTTAGGGGTAACACCACTTCACTAAAGTTCTTGACGAATCTCCTGGAGTAGCCTGCCAAGCCTAAGAAACTTCAAACTTCTATAGATGTCTTAGGTTGTTCCCACTTTAGAACTGACCGTACCTTCTTAGGGTCTACACAGACTCCTATAGCAGATGTGATGTAACCCAAAAAAGATACCTCTGTTAACCAGAACTCACACTTGTTGAACTTGGCATACAACATGTACTTCCTCAACACTACCAATGTCAGACGTAGATGTTTCTCATGTTGATGACTATCTCTAGAGTATATCAATATGTTATCTATGAATAGAACCACAAACTGATCCAAATACAGTCTAAACACCATGTTCATCAAGTCCATGAAAGTTCCCAGCGAGTTAGTCAACCCAAACGGCATAACCAAAAACTCATAGTTACGATACCTAGTCCTAAAAAGTTGAATTGGGTATGTCATCTGGCTTGATCCTCAACTGCTGGTATCCTGACTGCATATCGATTCATGACTGATGTAGCCTCAGAAATTATCATATTTGATATTTATGGAAATTTCTCATCCGTTGTTTAATTGAAAGATAAACTGATTAGCTCTGAGCATTTAATTGACCTATCAGAATTATCTAAATGTACAGATCTTCTCGTAGCAGTTGTCAGCCTTTTCGTTGCCGCTGGGGATGGCATATCAGTAACCTTAGCTATTGAATCAGCTCTGGTTGCTTGGCACTGATTCCTTTCCTATTTGAAAGTCAAGTGAGGCACTTTTTGACTCCTTCCTCTATGTCAGTTGCTTTTGTCTTCTTCCTCAAGAATTGCCTCTTGCATTCGCTGCATGAATCCTCCCTCAGTGCTCCTAGTAAAGTATCCCCTGTGCCTAATGCCCCATTTCCTCAATATATCATCCATCTTACTGATGCAGCTCCTTTAGATGAAGATCCAGTATGAGACTAGACGCACTCCGTGAAAAATCCTTCATTTCTTCCAGTAAGCAAACAACATATCCATGGGTATTTGACCTCTACTCTAGTATCTGCATCTATAAATGGATCATTTATTCCAAAAAAACCTGGAGCCCCTCTGACTAAAAAAAAATAGACATGATTGTGATGGATGCAACTTCTCAAGTATTGATTGATGGCTTTGCATTTCGCGGTGTCACCTCTCACCTATAAAAAATGACTTGAAACTTAAACCCAACCTTCATGATGGACACTACATTAGTAAAATATCATGTGATGTGCCAATAATCAATGTTGAATCTAACTTTTCCAAAACCTTAAAATGAATCTAGTTAGGGGTAATGATGAGAATCTAACGCGTTCATGTAATCTTGTTGTTAATTAGGTGTTGCTTATGGCTAGATGATCAATGATAAGTTAAGTTAAGAATCTTTGAATCAGGTATGAACTTTAATAATTATATGACTATGACTTTCTTGCTTGAACTGTGATACATAAGTCTACTTTTTTACTTTCTCAAATACTTCCATTTAGTATTCTAGTATGTACTCAATGTTTGTCTCGTATCGTTGTTTTACAACTTACAAACATAATATAGAAACTCCATTATACAAACCTCATGCACCTTCCTAATGTTTTGGGGTAAGGTATGAGGATGGGTGACCTACTTGAGTTATCAAGATAGGTCAGATCATTGATGAAAGGGTTAGCTAATCTTGAGTACCCTTATGAACTCTTCGAGTGAGAAGTTGTCCATAGAAGGCCTTACGAATACATGATATGGATGAATGCATGAAATGATGGTATAATTTGAGTGAAATGATATAAAACATGGGCTCTCACTTTGTTAAATATAAAACTTGTTTATTCTTGCTCGTTTACTTCTACAAATCTTTTCAAATTATGCAAAGTTTATGTATATGTATCTTTTAGCCATGTACTCGGCACCTCATGTACTTGACCCACCTTGTTTGACTTATTTTATAGGTTCACAGATGCCTAGAAGTTGATGGGCTTTGTGAGCTATGTCAGGTGTTCTTGTTGTATGATCCTTAGTATACATGGATAGACTTATGAAATTGTACTATTGAACATGTAATTGAAAGCTTGCAATAAACAATGTTGCTTAATATATATTGTTGAATGTTGATATTATGTTGGTGTTTTTATCTTGTTATCTATTCATGTATGTTAAGTGTTACGCTTCTGCATTTGTTCTTTGATAATACCATGCTAGGGATGGGCGCCTAGGTCCTATTGCCATTGACTTTATATTCATTTGGAGTTAGGAATTAGGTAATAAATTGTTCCATGAAAAAACAACTAGCTAAATCCTCCTTTTAAATATTTAATGCTTTCATGACATTTCAATCTTTATCTTCATGTCCTTTATCATGTATATCAACTTATACCTAAAACTGTGTGAAACAAATATGTGATCAGTATGTTGCCATACTGGTACGTGGGTTGCATCCAAAATGTGCAAGTAAATGACAACATATATTCCAAAAAATACTTGCAAATATAAACTGGAATTTTCTTCACATAATCTTTATTTTATGCGATATTCATAGTGGAATTATAATTGAAAATTAAATAAACAACCAACATGTTAATTGTTCAATCTTCAACAAACACTCAGAAAATGCCAACAAACTAATGCAGTTATTCTTAAGAATAACCACATACCTCAATGGTGAGCCATGCAGTTTATGCAAACATTCTCTAAGCATATTATCCAATCAAACAGGTAAATCAAACAACCATCTTTAATTTACATCATGTAAATCCTAACATGTCACCAATCATATTAACCACATTAATCACACTAAACCCTATTGGGTCCCACTCTAGGGTTTAGGTTTATTTGACACCCATTAATCATTAGGGTCATGCCTCAAAGCCCTAATTCCCATGATTATTGTTTTAATGATTTACGAACTCTAATTTACATTAAGTGTATCCACAATTATCAAATTTACCATGTTAGTGCTTTAGAAACACTTATATCAGATTAGGCACATTAATGGTTATAGCAAGTTACATCAATGATGTTCAAGATCCTAATTACACATGCTAAGGATTATCTACTCTAGAAATCCTATTTTCTCATTATGATTATAATGATCTTCTTGATTTTTCATATTATTCAAATATATTAGTAAATAGAATAAAATAGAGGTCTTTACCATATTCAACATGTTAATACCTAAATCTCGAATTTTTATACTTTAATCACTACTTTTCCCCATTTTAGCACTACTTTTGGAATAGGAAGTAGATTTAGGTCTAATTGATATTTTATTTGAGTTCCTCTCATTTTTTTATCATTTTGATATATAACTTTGCTATTTTTTGATATTCCTAGCAATTTAAAAATAAAACAAGTTATATAATTTTACCTCACATCTGGTCCACGTGGCGCCTATGCATTGGTCAATGCTTATTTTGACTCAACATCAAGCTGCCAGTCCGAGTTGTTGATTTTAGGGAGATAAATTATTTGGACCACTGGTTTATTAGTTGAATCGGGCATCAGTTATGGGAAGGGAAAGGATGAGGTCGACATGTCCTCCCTTTCCCTTCGATAGTTGTGTGTGAACCACATGTCTACGCTATGTGTGTCATAGTGCCTCCTCCTCACCCTGACGTCGCCCTGACAGGGAGCCGCAACTATAGTTGATCAACAAATAAAGCTATCCTACCACCACTGTGAACATGGATGTAGCCACCACCTAGGATCTGATCTTGCATCCCCTTCTCCAGTTCCAATATCCATTCATTCTAGATGAAGCACCTCTACTCCAAGTTCCCTTTTCTAGCACAAACAACTCCCTTCCATGATGCTTCTCATCCACCTCGACTCCTTCTGCCAAAGCATCATAGGTCTCCCTTCCTTTGTGTAGGTGATGCTTCCATCTACCCACATGCAGACGAGTCACACTACCTTCTGTGCCGCCACAACACCATATCTAATGGCGAATCTATGGAGGATGCCGACCACCTATTGGGGTTCTTCCCCATCATTTCTGAAAGGTCAATCCAATCACCCCTCCACCTCTACACCCCCCAATTCCATCTTCTTTTTTCCTTCCATTGAGAGTGGTAACTGTAAACCCATTATCCACCATCACCTCTGCATAGTAGAGATACCTTAAACTTGGAGCTACTGGGAGGGATGCCCTCGACTGGTTGTGGTACTGGGGTGATCTTTGGAGTCTTCCCACAAGCCCTACAGCCACCCAGGGAGTGGTGGCAGAAGGAAGTGGTTCCTTTGATCATGAGATGTCAGGCAGGAAGGAGTATCTTGATAGTGCTAGTATGATGGGTGGTGGTGATGTAGTGGATGCTATGGAGAGTCCTGCCCCATCCTCATTTCTAGCAAGAAACTAAAGCATCAATTGTTTGTTGCTATAGAATTGGTAGGAAGCAAAGGGTTCACATGTTCTCTTAGAACCCTACCATATAGGAGGAAAGATGAGGTGGAAGGGAAGAGAACATGTATGTATTTATATAATGCTTCAATAGGTACCTTTTGTTGATTCTTCATTGCTAAGATTTTGTTTCCATCCCATCATTAACGTTGTTTCCATTGTTTCTTTGTTGTATACAAGTGTATAGGACATATTGAAGACATCCATTTTTATTTCCTCATTCTAATCCCTTATATAAAGACTATAACTCTTTTCTTCTAAAAATATTGACCTACTCCTTTCTATTAGATTTGTATTTGGCATGGTTTGTTGCAATTGAAGAATTTAGTTAATACTTATCCTTGCGTCTAAAGATATATCTCTTCCATTATCTTACAAAGATACCTTTCTTTCAAAAAATCTAGCACTAAGTGATACTAGGAGGAAGGTAAGGCATCTTGTATAGAAAGAAATTAAATACATTCCATATATTTTCCTCTTACTTTCCCTAATAATAAAACTTTATCTTTAATTCTAATAAATCCAAAATTCATGAGGAGAAACTACCATATTCTTTTCAAGACTTTGATTTGATAATCAAAAGACATAAAGGAAAGCACATCAATATATGTCACTATTGGATTATGAATTCTAAATTATTATCTATCTTTCTCTCTTTGATATATTCGTTAAACCACTTATAGGAACTCTTTATTATTTTCCCACCTATATCCAATTTGTGGGGCTTTATTGGGATATCTCACACAAAATGTGATCTTTTAAAACAATTATTAAAACCAATTATCATTATTTCTTAAACATCATTTTTCTTCCATATTGTAGAATTCTTATTATTTTCAAATTAAGACAAAATATTCTCATTTGATCATTAACCATGTCATTGCCAATCTTGGCTAGATAATTGTCCTTTTAATTATGTAGAACATCATGCATTTTATTTTCTCTTGGAAACTCACATATTGTTCCATATTTTATTTATGTAATATTTCAAAAGCCATTATCATTATTCTATGTACAACTTCCTTTTATTTATTTGACTTGTGACACAAGCACACTTGCCACTGAGGCGATTAACATTATTATTCCACCAATAATACCATTGAGGAATTTATGAAAAAAAATCTTAAATGTAAGTTAATTTTAACAAAATTGAGAATATAATAGTTTGATATGTGCTTCCTTATTGTTTCACCTCCTATTTATTAGAGAGGTATGTACTATTTTTTAATATGGAAAGACGTTTGTTGTCAACATCTTGTGCTTGTTCTCTTTTCCTTTCAACTCTAGGAATCTATCTATGCTTATAATTTAAATTTAGTCTCTCCAGAGGTAACATACTAATTCAATGTGTAATTAATTTGGATTTCACCTTTTGAAATCTATAATTTAAAGTTTGAGTAATTATTTTATCTATCTTGTAGGATTGAACTTTCTAGACAAGCTTCTTCATTATGATCACCAACACAGATTCACAGCTCAAGAAAACATTATACTATAGCCTAGTTTTCTTACTATGTTTCTTTTTTATTCAAATTGGTTTCAATCATATGAACGATGGTTTATTGAATGTTGTGTAGAGTTCCTATCAACAAAGAATTGTTATGTGTTGGTGTGTCTTAATATGAAAAATAGGGGCATTTCTACACCAAATCCATATATGTTGTAAGGGACTAAGAGAAGTTAACTCCAATATATTCTTTGGTGGATCCATAACTTAGATTCTTAATGGTTGCAAGACAACATTTCATAGTCGCCTATGCATCATCTTAACAGACTCAAATATGTCCATTCTTCTCTTTTTGTTGGAAGACTTTCTCGAAGTCTTTGTTCACTATTATGAATAAGATTAAGGGGCGTATTGAGGGCTTGAAGTAGAGACACTTATCCTTTGTTGGAAGAATGGAGCTTATCAATTCCACTTTCTCTTCCTTCCAAATTTTTTGGGCTATGTCATTTCCTTTACCTAATGGTTGTTACAGATGAGATTGATAGGCTATGTAGAGACTTCCTTTGGGGTGGTCCTGAGTTGGAAAAAGAGAAGCATCTAGTGTCTTGGAACCAGGTGTGTTTGCCAAAAAAAGAAGGTGGCTTGGGAGTTAGAAGGTCTAGAGATATTGTTAGTGCTTGCATTGTTCATAATTTGTGGAATGTTGCTGTGAAGAAGGTTAAACTTTGGGTATGGTGGGTTCTTGGGAGGTACCTGAAGGGTGACTCTATTTGGAGGTGTAGCATTGCCTCCAATGCTTCGTGGGTTTGGAAACACTATATTTACCACAAGGATGTTGTTATTATACATATCTCCTTCTCTATAGATAATGATAATTTGATCTGAATCTGGAGGGACCCCGGGTTTAAGGGGGGTTATTTGGATGCCGCTTTGGGAGATAGTGCTATTATGAGAAGCGGTATTGGGAAGTATGCTAACCTTAGTTTCCTATTATTTAATCTAGTATGGATTGTTTCTAATTCTAGGCATGTTAATACCATTATCTATCTTATTCAGAATGTTGTTAAACCTCATCATATGAAGGACAATTTGTTGTTGTTGAAGGGTAAGGAGATTCATAAGGTTAAGGATGCATGGGAAGTAATAAGTCCCATGGCTCCTATTTTGTTCTGGTTTGACTAGTTCTATAAATCTAAAGCCTCGAGAGGGCATATTATCCATGGTTGGAGGTTCTTTCTGGAAACGTTTCTTACACTACATCACATGCATAATCGTGGTTTTAAATTTCCTTCAAGATGTGTTCTTTGTGAGGCAGAAGCTGAAGATCCGATGCACATACTTTTCTATTGTGAATATGCACTATAGTTATAGAGAGAAGATTTGGGAGAGCTATATCTACCTTGGATTCCCTCTTCCTTTGTTGATGTTTGTTCCATTATGGTGATTAAGTATAGAGTCACAATTTTGGTTATATTCCATGGATTATGGATGAAAGAAACTCGAGAAGTTTTTTAGATAGAAGGTTATGTGCTGATAGGAGATGGAGGATTCTGAGAAAGGATATAGACGTCCTTCTTGTATAGTTTTTTTCTCTTGTACTTTTTTTTCTGGTTTTTTTTCTTGAGCTTTGCTCATTTTTTGGTACAAATTTTACAAAATTTATAAAAAGGGGTAACACACTTTTCTTTTTAAAAAACATTGAATTGTAAATATTTTTAGTAGTGAAATTTGTATCAACTAAGGGGAAAGGGTCCATGTCCTCTCCTATGTGATGAACACTTTTATATGTGAAATAGAAAAAAGGAATCTTTTGGAAAAGTTATTTATTATGGTTTTTTTGTCTTATTAACTGAATAAGTTCATTTAAATATTATTTGATTTTCATAGAAACCATAAATGTATCATATAATAATGTATAATATCATTAAAGGCCCTAAAATCTCATTGAGTTACACAAAATAGGTACCTTGCAAATGAATTATGTGGACCAATAGGTATATTTGTGGAGACCCTAGAACCTCATTAGAGTTGTGAAATTAACATTCACAAATGTATTTGGGAGGCCAATAAGTGCTTTTGTGAAGGCCGAATAGTCCTTCAAAATAGTATATGTGATGGACCTAGTCTCTCGTCATTGTATTTGTGAAAAGGATTTTAGAGTAGGACCTTTTTTGAAGGACTTCCCTTCAACCAATTTCTTTATGAAGGATTCAATGTACATATGTGAAGGAGTCATCCTTCACTAAAGCCTCTCATTTTAGTAGTGAAATAGATTCACTGCCATTGCTTTCTCTTTCTTCCCCCTTCTCAGTTCCACAACTTTTCCCCATGTTTTAGGCTCCAAATCATGATGGTTCACAAATCTTTAAGATACCTAACTTGGGATCTGCCATGAAGCTATAAATCTTCAAGATATACCCTAATCATAGATGCTCACACCTATACAAACCCCTTTTTGATTATGTTTTCCCACACCAATGCAACCCTATCTCTCATGCATTGTTGCAAATTGTCACAATCTAGGATCGGTGATGTTGTTTCTACTTGCAAGTGGCTCACACCCCCTCTCTCCTCAGTTAGTCTCTCTCACTAAAACTTGCCATAATCATAGCTTCTCCCTCCAATCTCAAAAATGGCCAAATATATAGTTAGTTTTAATTGAAAGAGAGAGTCTGACGAGATGGAAATAATTTCAACATATAATTCCATATCCTTTTCTAAATGTTCTTTACTATTGCCCTTTGATGGTGAATTTCAAATAAAAGGTTATATCATTATCTAGTCTTGACCATATTATCATGAAACCTTGTGGAATTTGTATAACATCTATTGTTAGAATCATAATATCAGAATTTATAATATAGACTTGAAACTATATATAGATGAAGGTTCACTTTATGTTATAATATATATACATGTATGTATATATATATATATATATATATATATATATAAACGCACCACACTGGTGATCTCCCTTGCGATCTAGGTTTAGCGTCGGTACCCCTTGGTTTAGGGGGGCAGGGGCGGCGGCCACGGCCGGTTGTCTCTTTCCCTACTCCTCTGGGGCCTCTTTCTGCCTCACCTAGCCTCAACCAAGCTGTCGTCAAACGCCTTCGGTTTGTCATGCCTCTCGCCGTTCTTGTGAGGCGGGATCTCTAGGTGGCGTAGTTGCCATTGTGGGTGAGTTCTAGGGTAGTTTCTTGTGTGGTGGGGGACGTATCCATCTCTGCCAGTGTGTGGTGTCGCTGCCTTTGTAGGCACTTTCCGTTTCAGGTTGGGCGACTGTTTGGTTCTGAGGGGTTGAGGTTTCCTTTCCCCCTTTCTGTTCTACTCTGTTTTGTTTTCATTTGCTTGTCTGTTTTCATTTTCTACCTGTGTTAGGTGTCAGGTTGGTCTGTGGCAGCTTCAGTCTGCCATTTTTGTCACCATTCATTGGCGTTTGTTGTTCTTCTAGTTTCTCTCTGCTTTGTGGGAGCAAGGAGCTCCTGCTGTGTTGGTGCTCCATATTGTCTCAGTTAGTTTTATTGATCTCGATTGTATGGTTAAGCTGGATGTGGAAAATGCTGATCAGAATACTAATTGGAGGCAGACTACCTATCACAGTTACAAACTCATGTTGAAGGAATCCTCATTCAAAAGTTTCTTTAGCCAGCATCAGTGTTGGAGGATCAAGGTAGAAGCATTTTACTCTCTTTCCAATTTGATTAACGGTGTTTGGTTAGCCCTGGTTCTGGTTGTTGTATGTTTGGTTAGTGTTCTTTTTCACTCTTGTAGATGTTGTATGGCTTATGATTAATGAAATTGATCTGTTTGCTCAATATATATATATATATATATATATATATATATATATATATATATACATACATACATACATACATATTTATATATATACATACATACATACATATATATATATATATATATATATATATATATATTTATATATATAGTGATTATCTTTAATACCCCCATGGGTAGCTACCCGCACACCCTTCCCATTACCTTTTTATAAAAAAAAATTGCAATTATAGAGGAGCACTTTATCTAGCTCCCCCAAAAAATTGATCCAAAAATAATATCATTTGCCCCGTCAAAATAAAAAAACCCGCTCATATATTTACTAACTGTATATTTTCTGTGCAGTTACTTTTTTCGTCACATATTTACTTTTTACACTACTACAGAAACATCATTCAATGTCGCTTTTCTGGGCGTCAGTTATTTACAAAAATTGCCACCTATAACATTCCACGTCGGCTATTTAGTAAATCTGACGTCTATATTTGAAGACCAGCCAGACACGGGTACCGCTTTGTATTCAGCGTCGGCTAGGTAAACCAAACTGACGCCTAAAATCGCCCGCGAAATCCAAATTTCGAGCGAAAAGAAAAAGTGTCACATATAGTGTCAGTTTTTTAGACACAAACCGACGCCTATGTATAATGAGAGTTTGTGCAAAAAGTGTCACATACAGTGTCGGTTATACTTTGATAACTGACGCTGACAATGATTCCCGCCAAATAATTTTAGGGCAAATATTGTTCAATTGGACGTCAGTTTTTACGAGCAACCGACGCTGAAGATGTTTAGGTGTCGATGTTGTTGACAACTGACGCCTTTGATGAACTTAATACCCCCGTGATCACCCGACTCTTCCCCTTTCTTATGTTTCATTGCAAGAATATCTCCCCCGCTGCTGCTGCCGCCCGACTGCAACCCCCACCCACCGCTATTGCTGCTTGTGCGCCGTCACCGCTCCGCCGCCGCTCCCTGCTCCTTCTACGCCGCCGTCTCCGGTCCTAGTCGCCGCGCCCTACGGCTACCTGCCTGCCCTACGTCGGCGGTCCTGGAGCTCACCGCGCCTGCCCTGCACCGGCAATCCTTTGCTCGACCTCACCTCTCCGCCGACCTGTCGACCTCACCTCACAACTGACCTGTCGACCTCACCTCGCCTTGACCTCACCCTTCTCACTTGCCCATGTACCTGCCGACCTACCCAGGCAGCACCCAGGCACGCCTAGGCATCCAGGCGTTCACCTAGGGTCCCAAACCCAGGCACCCAGCCTAGTTAGGCCTCTGGGATGCCTGGGCGATGCTTGGGCTGCGCCAAGGCACAATGTTGTTGTGTATTTTTTTTAAAATTAAGTTATTTACTGATTTGTGTTTATTTATGTACTGATTTGTATTTATTTATGTATTGTTTCAGGAATTAATTGATCATCTACTACTGCCCACCGTCTCCCTGCCCGTCGCCTGCTCACCTGCCTGCTTGCCTGCCTACTCGTCTACCCTCCGTCTCGTCTACCCTCCGTCTCGCCCAAACAGAGGTATTTATTTAATCAACATTGTATTTATTTAATCAACATTGTATTTATTTAATCAACATTGCTACTTGTATGATCCTAGTGATTAAAAGCACTCTTTCCTGGTCCCTTCAGTAACTAATGTTCCCTTGAGATGAGTGTTAATTGATCTAGTTTGCTTACTTTCGTACTATGACCTAGTCACCTTTAGAGTATTAAAATGATGCAACGTGTACACTTGTTAAATTTGAATCTATAAATCCTATGAATTGATATCACCCCACAAAATCAGTAGTCACTATTATGTCTTGTACACTCTAGAATCAAGATATAATACTCTTATGCTATTTTAACACCATGAGACATTTTTTGCTCATTCTAGTGGATTATTATGACCTATGATGACCTAACATGAAACCATGCTCTTAATGATATGATTTACATATCTATTATTGTGTTTGTTGGCCTAGAAACCCATCCAAGATTTACTCATTAGTAGTAAATCTTGGATAGTCCCCAGTTTGGGACTATTCTTGAACACCTAATTTCACTTTGGATGTAAGTGTATAATGTGTATTGGGTTTTCGAGAAAATTTCGGCATCATTTTCCTATTTGTTCTCTAAGTACATATGTACTTAAAGAACAACGGGGAAATGTTGCCGAAATTTTCTTGAAAACCCAATACACATTATACACTTACTAGTGAGATTAGGTGTTCAAGGATGGGATAGGTGGTACACATTTATTATATATCAGAATGACATCACATGTGTTTGTTGTCCTAGAAAGTGAACAATCATTGTTCTTTATATTACTTGTACATTGGTATAAATTAGAATGAATAATCACTAAATTATATACTTTTTGTATGGAGTATAAATTAGAATGAACAATCTTATGCTATTTTAACACCATGAGACATTTTTTGCTCATTCTAGTCGATTATTATGACCTATGATGACCTAACATGAAACCATGCTCTTAATGATATGATTTACATATCTATTATTGTGTTTGTTGGCCTAGAAACCCGTCCAAGATTTACTCATTATGAGTAAATCTTGGATAGTCCCCGGTTTGGGACTGTTCTTGAACACCTAATCTCACTTAGGATGTAAGTGTATAATGTGTATTGGGTTTTTGAGAAAATTTCAGTAGCATTTCCCCATTTGTTCTCTAAGTACATATGTACTTAGAGAACAGCGGGGAAATGCTGCCGAAATTTTCTTGAAAACCCAATACACATTATACACTTACTAGTGAGATTAGGTGTTCAAGGATGGGATAGGTGGTACACATTTATTATATATCAGAATGACATCACATGTGTTTGTTGGCCTAGAATGTGAACAATCATTGTTCTTTATATTACTTGTACATTGGTATAAATTAGAATGAACAAACATGCTGAATGTTAATACAAATGCTAAATGTTTGCCTTTTTAATACAAATGCTAAATGTTTGCCTTTTTAATGACATTTTCAGATGGCTGACCATGATGAGCATGATGTCCATGATGAGCATGAAGTCCGTGATGAACATGTTGTCCTTGATGAGCATGGCAAGGATACCAATGTAAGTTCTAAAAACATATCCTGTATTTCTATAAAATTCATTATCTTCTAGTTATGTCATATATCCCATATTTCTATATTGGGCTAATTCAGTGTGTTTATTTTTGTCAAATTTTAGGTTGATGATGCACATGTACCCACTGAAGCACTGCAGGAACTTGATGTGCATCACCAAAAAGTTAACAAGAAAAGGGGCATCACTCTGTTGAACAAGTTAATAGCGCTAAGTGGCAGTGGATCCAAATTGGTTGTGGAGTTTGATAATGGAGGAAATGCAATTGGAGTGAACTGCAATAATTTTATAAACTATCTTGGGGTTGTCACTCGAAGCCATTGTAGTGTTAAGTATGGTAATTGGCATAAAGTTACTCAGGCGAAGAAAACTTGATATGGAAGGATTTATGCATGATTTATTATTATTTGCAATTCTATTTTGTAGATTACAAATTCTATTATTTGCAATTATATTTTTGGATACTAGTTAATAACAAATCTATTTTACAAAATCTGTTTGCATTGGATGATAAGATGCATCGTAAAAACATGATGCAATGCACTGGAAAGATGCTTAGGAACTATAGGACAAATCTCAATAGAGAATACATAAATGATGGTGATAAGAAGAAGAAGTCAGCCCTTGAACAGTGGAACTTCTTGGACAAAGAAGATTGGGACAATTTTGTTGCTTCAAGAAAATCTGAAGAATTCAAGGTATTAGGCGTCACTCCCAATTTAATTAATATACATTGTATTCACCTATTCAAGATTAACATTTAGTGCTACTAACCAAATCATTAATGTGCATACTAACTAGGCCCTCAGTGAGGCGCAAAAAGCAAGGCGTGCAGTGAATGTGCATGACCACACTATGGGTTCAAAGGGCTATGCAAGCGTTCGCCAAAGACTACAGGCGGAGTCTGCTTCTACTCAGGAGTCCTCTACTATAGGTAGCACACCTCTACCTTTCCATGATGTTTGGATAGCTGGGAGGCAAAATAAGAAGGGAGAAATAAGGAAGCCGGAAACTACTGAGGCGGCTGCAAAAATGGTAAAATACAACTCTTAGAGCAATCGTTTGAATATTGATTATTTGTGGTGTTAACTTACCAATTTATGTTGATGGTGATTAGCGGGAGCTGCACGAGAAGAGGAAACAAGGCACGTTCATCCCTCAGGGCACAAGGGATGAATTGACAGTTGCTCTGGGTAACCCATAGCATCCTGGACGTGTTAGGGGTGCAGGCGTTGGTATGGGCATCAAAGCATTCTTTGGGCCATCCCAGCGCAAACCCAGAGCAGGACTTTCACAAGAAGAGGTAACCTATTCTTTTTTTAGAATGTTACTGCAAAAGGAAATTCAATAATAAGAAGCTAATGTTTCTTTTATCCATGTATAGGAGAATAAGAGAGTCGAGGATATAGTTGCTAAGAAGGTCAATGATATAGTTGATGAGAAGGTCATGGAAGAAATAGTGCAGTGGCAGGCATCTCAGGCTTCCAATCAGCCTACGACGACCTACTCTTCTCCTGATGTACAGACTGAGAATAATCCTATAGACCCACCACCACCTAACACGTCTACTGTAAGTATTGTTTATGACATTGTAGCTAGTCTTTTCAAGATGATATGTTTTCAAGATGATATGTATATATGTATAATATTCTTTATGTAAATTTGTAGGCATTGAAGCCTTGCCGCATCAAAATGCAAGACTATGTTGTTGCAGAGGCGCATGCTTACCTGTCCCTTCCTGGGGAAACGTTTCACGGGACTCCAATGCCACAGGGCTACATTCGTGTTAGCCCGATACGTGTATTACATAATTGGAGGGAAGCTACATTGCCATATCCCCACCCAGATATTGATACCCTTGTTGAGGCAGAAGGCGGGGTGATATTGTGGCCCAAAGCAGATGTCGTCTACACTACTGAAATTGTAAGATAAATTTACATTACTTTAGATTGTTAATGTGTATATATGAGGTCAACTGATCTGAAATTATATATACAGGTTAAAAAGAAGACACCCGGCGCACCTAGGCCTCCACCTCCACTTCCTGCATTACCAAGTTGGGTTCCAACTGACCTAACATACATGTTAGGTCCTGCTTGTAAGGGAATGGCATGTTGGCTACGGGCACATAATATACATTGCCCTATAATTGTTTCTTTAGAAGCAGATTATGCAGGTCAATCATACGAAAGCTCTTTATTTATATAAGATATTATTGAGTTGTTTATGTATGATTGGCTGAATACATCAATGATAGAGACATGGATAAGGTGAGATCTTGTTTATACATCCATATACCTTGTGTAAGATCCTGTGATCTGGTTTCTTATATATTAATGCATACGTAATACATGTTTTGCAGCTACTTAGTCGAAGATCAATGCAAACAATTTGCATTTGATCATGTGGGATTTTTGATTCCATCATTGATTAGTATGGTAGCTAAAGACCCTGATAGTGTTCAACAATACTATATAGATGCTTTTACAATTTTCGGTCAGCAAAAGAAGATGATAATAATAGCTCCATTCAATGTCAGGTAAGTTTACTTTATTTATAATTTGGACTTAAGAAAATTACATTTTTATTGTGGATTTTGAGTTATTAATTTTTAACTTTTTTACCTCTAGCGGTAGGCATTGGGAGTTACTAGTTATTGTCCCCGGGACATTCACTGTTTATTATCTAGATCCTGCGGGGAGTACATTGAATACTAAAATTGGACACGTAATGAGAATGCCATTATTCTGGTGAGAAATATTTCATTTTTATATCCGTTAACATCTGTTATTACATTACTATTTAATTATGCAATTTACTGTGTTACATTAACATGTAGGGGTTTAGATGCATTCAAAAATGCTGGAGGAAACGTCCCAAGGAAAAAGAACCAGCCAATAATTTGGGAGAACGTAAAAGTAAGTTTTCGACTCCAATGTATATATTATTTATGTGAACTGTGCTTAGTTGTATTTTTTAATATTTTGTATGTTTCAATTTATAGAGTGCTAGACAAGACAACGGTTGGGCATGCACATACTATGTGATGCGATTTATGAAGATGATTATCAAATATGCTGCATTGGACATTGATACCATACATGAGGTATTATATATAGTCTCATTAGTTAGTATGAAATATATCAATCTTATTTTGATATTATTACTTATATATATACATCATTCTCTTTGCAGGTATTTAAAACTGACCAGACTATAGGTAAATGCTTAAAAGATGTACATGCTCCATATACGATGGAAGTATTAAATGAAGTAAGAGAAGAATGGGAAAAAGCCATACAAGCAGTGGTGATTGTAAGATATAATTGGGATGATGATAGCGATGTTGAATGATATTTTGTAAATAAATATTTCTGAATGTTTATACATGTCTGAATGTTTCTACATGTATTTGAATGTTTCTACATGTGTGAATGTGAGAATTGAATTGATGTCTGAATGTATCTACTTGTGTAAAAAGTATATTTGTTGATTTTGTAGGTTTGTGGCCTGTTTGTAGGTTGATATCAATGGATGTCATAAACCTACAGTTCAGAAAACTGAACTGCAGGTTCTCATCCTCTTGACCAGCCACAGCATGCCTGCAAACTGATAAGAAAATAAAAATAAAATATAGGCATCGATTATTTATAGAACACCGTCATCAAAGACATACATCGTCGGTTATTGGATAAAACTGCCGCCTAATGTGACAAACAACCTGACCGTGCAGGAAAGCACGGCCGTGGCGGAAAATGCGTCGATGCTTAGTACAAAACCGATGCCTATAGAACTAAATACGGCCGTGCAGGGAAGCACGGCCGTGTTGTATGGAAATATGGCGTCGGTTAGGTAGTTATAAACCGACGCAGAAAGTGTCCTAGATGGCGCCCTTTTTGTGGCACGAACCCATTTGGCGTCAGCTTACGATACATAACTGACACCTATAGGTGCCCTGCTGTTGCGTTTTCGGTGGCGTGAAGCCTTTTGGTGTCGGTTAGAAAACTGACGCCGAAGAGTCCGACCTTTAGCGGTGCCCACATAGGTGTCGCTGGAGAACCGTCGCTAAAAGGGGTTAAACAACCGACGCCAAAGGCGTGTTCTGTAGTAGTGTTATATCAATACAGTTACTCTTTTGATCAGAAGAGTTACTCTTGTGTACCATATAGTTACTCTTTAGGATGTGTGAGTAGCCAGTGGGTAGCAAAAATCTGGCTACCCACACGGGTTACAAATGAACATCCATATATATATATATATATATATATATATATATATATATATATATATAAATATATATATATGACCTATTTGATGTTTTAGAAACATGAGTATGTCTGATATTTGATCTTTTTGATAAGTTGTGCTATCTAGGTAGTTGTTTGTTTGGAAGATGAATTATTCTTATTCTGGGTATTGGAACAAGTACTCTAGATCTTAATCATTTGGATACCAAAATACTTGAACATCAGATCTTGACCATGATCTACTCACATTTGACCAAGTCTTGACCCTACTCCTCCATCTCTTTTGTTTTGGAATATGTGAATGAATATATTCTTGAAAGGTATGTGTATTATATATTCTTTATATTGATTGACATGATGTTATGTATGTGTACATAGTTATGACTAAAAGACTTTCCTATATTACATGCATGAGCTACAATGTTCCCTACAAACTAGTGTTCAGATTATAATTATATACATATACATATATATATAGACATATATATACATATATATATATGGGGCCTGTATTTATTGCCCATGCGGGTAGCTACCCGCCCACCCTTCCAACCACTTTTTTTCAAAAAAAAATCTGTAATTGCAGAGGAGCATTTTATCTAGCTCCCCAAAAAATTTCTTCCAAAACTAATATCATTTGCCCCACCAAAATTAAAAAACATGTCCTTATATATATGTGTTGTATATTTTGTATAGAGTTACTCTTTTAGTCGTGTAGTTACTTTCTTATCCCGATAGTTACTTTTTTGACAGCATAGTTACTTTTGTGGCTAGAAGAGTTACTTTTTTGGCTACTGGGTAGCAAAACTCCAGGCTACCCGCACGGGAAATCAATAAATGGCCATATATATATATATATATATCATCTTTTATTTGATAATTGGACTTGTAATATACTCCCATCATTTCTAATTAATGATCGTTTGATCCTTCCCCTTATCAATGTCAGGGGTCAAGTGGTGATTTTTTTCCTTTCCCTTAGGTTTATGTGGCACTTTGACCTTTCCTTTCAGGTAAGTGGCATCTTGTAAGTATTTATGTAATGAACCCGCCTCCCAGTAACCCCCCATTAAGGGAGACCAAGAGGTCAGAGCCGTTATCCCAATTTTCGGATCAAAAGTTTAACAAATAATCAATAATAATTATCAAATTCTACTAAACTAAACTAAAAGGTTGTAATAAAAAAAATTAACTTTGCATACCTTTTTCAAAAACTTGTATATCTATCCACATCCGGAGTCTATTCTAACTAATCCTCCTTTGTACTTTAATTCTCATTTAATTCCACCTATGCCACTTTACTGTTTGTTCTTTTCACTTGAACCTAAAATGTCGACAAACAAAATGTCGATCAACATAAATGAATTATGCTGGTATGTGGGGGAAACAATAATCATGCAATTAACTGTAACAACATATTGTAGTCAACTATGATTTAACAAACAACTTTACGTTTTAAATATAAATGTGCTATCCATACATATCCTATCCTCTACGCTGTCCCTATAGTGGACCTGGATGCTAGCTTCTTTATGGTAGATCCCCATTAAACCCCTCATGATCCTAACTAACAAGTGAATCAATTTCTAGGGTTGAGTCACATGGCACTACCTATAGGTATCCCACTCCTTAACTCATGGTGTGCTAAAGATTCTCGTGGCACTACACATGGGTAGCCCATCATGGTGTGCTAGAGAGTCTCATGGCACTACACGTGGGTAGCCCAATTTCTAACTCATGATAGCCTAGACCTTGCTCTAGGTTACCCATTTTAGCATTTGCAAAGCCACAGAGGAGGACCCATATCTAAGTCAGTTATACATATTTATAGTGATAATCATAGTCACTTTATAGTTGCATGAAATAAAAGTCATCTAAGCAGTTATTCTCAGGAAACTGATGAAAACGTTCGGGAATCACCGTGAAACTAAACTGATTATCCATAAGCGTAACCACATACCTGTCAGGCTGATTTGAGATAGAATAATCCAATCAAGAAATCCAAATAGGCAAGCAAGCACATTATGAGATCCTAAAATATGCATACAATTTCCTATTATTGATCATGCCATCAAGATCTATTAAACCTAGCTGGCTTCCTAGGGTTTCTAGTCCACTTTTAGGGTTACATTGTAATTTGGGTTTCACTTCATTTTTACTATTTTAAACCCTAATTTTATACAATTATTCACAAACTCTAATTATCTCATCTACTCTTCACAAAAGACATTAAGGTTACCTTTTAACAACATATAACCCTAATTTCATATTAAAGGCACAATTAAACATCAATTAAGTCTATTATGACTCTGTTACATTAAAACTATCATTTTCATCCTTTTAAGTCATGTCAAGATCATTAAGCCCGATTATCTTCTTGGATTTCTTTCAAAATAACTACTTATATTTCATGAACTCTATTTATCACTAATTCCATCTTTACTCCTTAGAAAACCCTAATTACCATATTAAGGGTATTTATGGCCTCTCTTGTCTCTTCTCCCTGTGCAACTACATCCTTTTATCTGTTTGATCTTTTGACTAATTTATGTTCCCATCGTGTGAGTTGTCTTTTGCTTTTAGTCTTACCTTTGCTCTTGGCTAAGTCTTATCTTGATGCTTTTACTTTCTTAGTTGGAAGTCTTGTTTCTCTTCTTCTTTGGAGGAAAGTTGGTGGTGTTGATCGGGATGTCATCTTTTTCAGTCTTGGTCTCTTTGGTGGGGGTTTGATGTATGCAAGTTCTACCCATGGTCGTGGTGGAATTCTATTTAAAAGCTGCTTTGATCAGCGTGTTGGGAAGGAATTCAAGCAGAAGTGTTTTATCTCTTTCCGATCAAGCTTGTATGCCCTCATACTCCTTACTTTCATGTTACCAAGAATGTATGGATCTCTTGTCCTTGTAGATGCCGTATGGCTTTTCAATATATGAAGTTGAGGATTTGTATAAAAAAAAATCCACAATTACGAACTTTGAATCATCATATCTTAGCTTTATTCATTAATCCGAGTAATTAAAGCCATTAAGAGTCCTAATTGCTGAGATTAGGGTTTCAAGGCCCATTAGAGAATATTCATGCACATGGAATCTTAAATTAATCAAACTATGCATAAAGATCATCGTTTTAAATCTAATGTGCCCTTTTTATAATCAACAAGTTAATATCAACTTTAAACATCCATTTAACCCTTCCCAAATCATTAATCACCAAAGATTTGGGTTTTGCATTAATTAAACCATTAAAGATAGAATCTTTACACACTTTTTGAATTGCAATCAGAATCAAGCTTCAATTATATTTTTATTGCATTCCTTGAGTTGGTAGGGAAGGAACAAAGCTAAGAAATTCCTGCTCTGTTCAAAGAACTAGCACAAGGGGAAACTGCTATAGACCCTACGACACCTTATGGTTGAGTATGTGTCCTCACAGTAAAACCTTAGACCCCCCCTTTTATAGCCTAGACATACAGCCCGGTGAGGACATCCCTGCGGATTGGGGACTCTTTGGTTTTGCCACAAACCCCCTCAAAACCCAGGCTGGTTGGACTCGGGAAGATCTCCCGAAGTCAAAGGGGTTACTCCCTTCTTCGCAGATCACCTCTACCTCCCACAAATCTGGGTACGATCCTGATCCCTAAGTTCTAGTATCCTCATGTAACTGGGATCGAGCTTGGGTCGTTAGATCTCATATCAACGGTCTGCGTCATTCGCATATCAAAATAAAATCGGGAAAATATTGTGATAGCTAATTCAATGCATTGATTTCCCTATCACATTAGGAAAAACTTCAAAAACTCATAACTCTCTCCTCGATTATGAAAACGTTCCCAAATTTTAAAGGAAAGTCTATAGAGACTTTATCTGGTTATATTCCAAGTTTGGAGCCAAAAAGAAAAAGGAATAACTCCTTTTCTTGATTTCTAAGTCAAATACTTATAAGGCATATATTATGCATTAAACATATATTTTCTCTTTCCTCTCTTCCTATTTCCTTTATTTTGACTCTCTCCATTAGTAATCACATGTAAATGAAATCTAATCAGTTGTGGCCATCAATTCCACTTTCTAGATAATTTCAGGTATTTCTCATAAATACTTTTTCTTAATATCCATTATCTTTTTTCTTTTTCCATAATTTGGACTTTTATTTTTTATTGGAATTCCTTTTAACATTATAAACCTTATGGTTATGAAAATCCACCAAATATAACTCCATAATACCTCTTTCCACTTATTTCCCATATTTTATCATTCTTTTCAATTTCTTTCTTAATAAAGAAATATTTACTTGATCTTTTCTTTTCTTGTTGCATTATCTTTGCAACTTTGGACTCCTTGGAACCCAAGGAACCCAAGAGACACGAAATCCACCTTTGGATAACATTCTTTTTCCTTCTAGAGGTTTCTACATCTTTCTTTTCTCCATTTCTTATTTACTTATTTAATAATGGAGTTTATTTTGTCTTTTCTTTATTATTGGGCCCAATAGCCAATAAAGCCCACAAAACAATCAACAAGGCTATTGTAAACGAACTCCACTTATTCAAACAAATTATATCATTATTTGTTCAAATATCTTTAATAGGAGAAATTACATTAGTCACTAAAAGAACCCAAAAATTGGGGTTGTAACAATTTCCACCCACTCTCATAAATTGAGGTGATTGACTCTTGTTTACAGTATATGGCAAACACATTTGGAAAGTTTTACTTGTTGAGCATTTGAAATTTTCTTATTTGTTAATATTGTTTCTTACAAACATGCCAAGTGGTTATTTCTTTTCAAATATACATACATATTTAATTGTTTCATGTTTTTCATAATCGTACTCAATGTTCTTACATTGACATTGGGTCATGATTTTAGATTTAGCTAAACAATGAAGACTCTACTCATGCTCTTTATATACTGGACTAATTTAAAAAATTAGAAGCTAAATCAATGAATATACACCCATTAGAGAATAAGACGTAATTGGGATGAAGAATTTGTTTGTCGTAGTTAGTTTTCCTCTCCTTATAAGTTTCTCTTGTTTCCCACGAGCAATGTAAAAATTTCCTGGTTCGTTTTATTAGAAAGAGATGTCATTTTCTAATATGCATATGATTTGATGAGAGTAATCACGAAAAATAGGGATAGGCACTTCAATTTCTCTTGCCACTATTTGGGCAGTACAATTGGGTTTGGGGCAAGAATGGTTCTGTGACATTTGGTATCAGAGCCTACACACTCCCATAGGCATTAATTGAATGACATCTCCAATCTCTTGAACCACGGAAACCCTAAAATACTTACTGGTGAAACTGAGGTGCTTGCGCTCTGGGATCTAGCTAATAATCACCTCCTATCCATCTCACAATGGTGGTTGAGGCTTCCTGCTCTACTTGATAAAATTCGATCAAGAAAGTATTTTCTTAAACCCTATAAAGTCATATCAATCCACATCTTCTCTTTGGGGACTACACCTAGACACCTATGAGAAAGTTGTAGGATGACTTCTCATCTTATCATCTCTGATAGAGTGTCTTGACTTGATGTGTACTCTCCCTATTTTTGTGTAGCATGGGGGTCACAACTTAAAAATGAAAAAAAATCAAAAATATGGACCAATATTCTTCCATGGTATGATATTAAATTGAATTCCCTAATTGATATATGAAAGTTTTAGGAAATTGGGTGATAGATAAGGTAGTGGAAACATAATTTTTAGTGTCTGATTCCCTAACCATGTAGATCACGTAAAAAACAATGTATCTAGGAAGGAAGGTTTGTAAGGTTATACTTGGTCCTGGAGTATGTTCAGTGACAATACCCTTGCAGTAACGTGCAAACTTCCTTCAAGTTGCACCTAAACAATGTCAACAATGATCTCTTGGTTGATCACCACATGTGGTGGTTGACTTTCTCCTCCTAGCGACGTAAATGCCTCTTTGCCTCTATAGTAGTTCACATGAACCACCAGGAGCTCCATGTAGTGCTACCAGAGCAACATGAAGGAGTTATCCCTTCGAACGTCAACCTGCTAGGGTTCATTTTCTCTCTCAATTGTATCTCCCTTTCTATCCCTCCATTTTAGGGGTGGGGATTTCTCGGGCTCTCTTGATTACCACAACTAAAGAGGACAACGATTTTAGCGCTTATTGTTGTGTCCCAGTGCCCCTCTATTTATAGGACGACCATGGTTTCCAGTTTATCTAGGAGTCAAAGAGATGAAATTTCATGAATATTCTAGAATCCGCAAATGGTGAACAGGTCGGTACATAGTTGAACCATTCACTTTACATGTAAACTAGTCGATTCAACCCTTCAAGTGGTCGAATCATATTCTTTCTGATTTTCAAACATACTGGAATCAACATTTCATTAGCACACAATCATGACATCAACAGCAACCTTTGATCCAATGAAATTGATCATTGAGCCAGGCGATCCAGATGATGAACCAATCATTTCACTTCTGAAATGGTCATTTCATATCATGAAATGGTCATTTCACTTGTGCAATGGCCGTTCATATCATACAGCTCAGGTAATATTCAACCAATGTTGTTTGAATTGATCTGACACTTGA
The DNA here is from genome assembly GCA_963693085.1 of Alisma plantago-aquatica. Classification (NCBI taxonomy): domain Eukaryota; kingdom Viridiplantae; phylum Streptophyta; class Magnoliopsida; order Alismatales; family Alismataceae; genus Alisma; species Alisma plantago-aquatica. The sequence goes on along the minus strand of OY856410.1, from coordinate 115,474,762 downwards.
ATTGATCGATTCAACATTTGAATTGGGTAGTTCATAGTCCAGTTAGTCAATTCTCAACCATTGTTGTTTAAATTGAATAGCTAAACACTTTAGTAATCAAATTAAACATCATTCAAGAATAAACTCCTATTCTAGATGCATCCTATGTGTGTGACCCTATAGGTCCCAAGTTTATGTTGAAAGTGAATGCCCATAACCAATTAATGACATCACAAGAAATGAGAAATGTCTAGCAACAAATCATTTCTAAACAAGTAATTAGGAAAGTTGGAGAAAAAACACAACCTACAATTCGTGATCAGTGTTACTATAATCGTGTAATTCCTTTGTCTCTGATAGACGGATTGAACTCAAGGCATGGAATCATCATCTTCTCAACGTTCAATCCATGTTCCTTGAACTAGAGAAAACTATTTGAGATACATATGAGTTCACATATCTTATACTAAGCCACATGAGTATGACCATACATTTCTCAGTCTCACTTATCATGTGGTCTAGATATCAATCTCCTATAGGAGGGACAAATCCCACTACATCACTCACACTCAATCCCCATGTGTTATAATGTATATGAGTATCACCTTTATACCAACCCTAATTGAAGGTCAGTTTTGATGATGTCAAAGTACATCAAACAACATGTGATGAGTGTAGTGATTTTAGGTCTAAGAACCACAATCACCACTATCACTATGAGAGTTGATTATAACTGCCATGTTATTCATGTATCCCTCCCAAGGTGGGCCTATCTAACACACAATTTTCTAACATGTACTTATGTGTTTAGTTTGATAACACATATCATGATTGGTGAGATTATGTCATCAACCAACATACACTCTAGTGTTATGCATTACTATTGTCTATTTTGCTTCCTTAGTAATATCCAACTAGGAACATAAAAAAAATGTATGCACTCTTATCATACATATGATCTCATTTTTCAAGTCCTCATCCTGAAGACATATCTCATCGAATTGCATCATTCTTTAGACATCTATTATGTGTGCATCATCATCTCATGATTGAGACAAACATAATACATGAAATTACCTTTATCATTATCAAATTAGGTATTAATGCCCCATTACAATCATCATATCATTGTCTGTCTATGCATACATACCAATAGATATGACTCCCACTTACACTTAGAGCCAATCACCCTCAAATATTATTCCAAGTGATCTTAACATGTCCATAATGTTTCTGTGGTGTAAGTGCTTGTATAGCGGGTTAGCAATATTTGCTTCAATTCAGTATCTGACAAATCTTCTCATCTCCTCATTGTATGACCTCTCATATGATATGGAAGTGTTGTATTGTGTTATTAATGATTACTTTCCTATATAGTAACTCCATTTTTGTCATAGTATTTCTATTGTGTCATCAACAATTCGAACCTCCCACAAGTTCATCTATATGAACTTCTTGATCCCTACAACATCTTTTATTATTTTCATAACACCAAGATACTCAACTTCAATTGTAGAATTAACAATTATCTCTTGCTCAGAACTTTTCTAACTTACAGTTCTACTTTAAAGTCAAACATAACTTTAGAATGTGATCATTAATTTTACTTGTCAGTTTAGAAGCTTGCATCGGTGCAACCCTTTATATCCACCTTTTCCTTATTACCGTAAATAAGGAACTAATCATTTTGGGATTCCCAAGTACTTAAGGATGTTCTTTATGGAAATCTAGTGACTTTTACTTCCATCTGACTGATATCAACTCATCGTTTCCAATACATACGAGACAACTCAATGAGAACATATTCTCTCGTCATGCCCAATACAGACGAGTTAATGAGATAAGTATGTATGATCTCATCATGTTCAATACATACAAGATAACAAGATGAGTATGTAATGTTTCACACATGATAGATCCAATTCCAAATGAATATGGCATCTCACTCATGTTTTCTAATTCTTAACAAGAACTGGGACACTGGGATCTTGAGAGACTAATCATGTAGAACATGGAAATATTTTCTCTTATTGAGTCATACATGTTGAACCCCTTCAACATCTTTCCAATGTATGTTATCTTTCATAGGTGAAGAAGCTCTCTAGATCTATTTATATAGTTCTTAATTCCTATCACATCGGATGCTTCTCCAAAACCCTTTATAGATAAGGTACTTTCCTAGCCATGTTTATATATATATATATATATATATATATATATATATATATATATATATATATATATATATATATATATATATATATATATACACACACAATATAAGGATGTTATTCCCCATCATAATGTGAAATATAAATATGTTCCCACTAAATCTATTGTAATAATAGATTTGATCTTCATTCCCACTAAACATGTTTTCTAATATAAATATGTTATTCCCACGATGGTAGGGTTTGGAGCCCGCGGTGGCGGCCGCGGAGGTCGAGGTACAGGTCGACCCCCCTCGCAACAACGCCCACCCACCCCGCCATCATCCTACTTTGAGAATGGAGATTCAACGTCCGGAATGCAGATCGAAGAGAAGGAAGCACGAACGGATGAGCCCCCGAAGGACACCACCACTAGGTCATATAAGGACACGGTGAACAACCGCACCAACAAGATCACGTCTGACCTAGTGTAGGTCTCATCGGATCTCCTACAGGCCGATGACATATGTGTGGATAAAAGCGGAAGCCTCCCAGTGATCACTGTTAATCCAGACAGGCTGCCACATCTTCTTGAACCGTGGAAACACACTGTTGTTATTAAGGTCATCGGCACCTCCGTTGGTTTCCAAGTTCTCATGAATCAGATAGCCGTCATGTGGAAACTCACCGGCGAATTCCGGGCCATTGACCTTGATATGGGGTACTACATCATACAACTCGCCAACAATGATGACTTCGTCCGAGCCATGATGGGAGGCCCATGGATGATCTTTAACCACTACCTATCTGTCCAGTCCTGGTCGCCAACGTTCCGTCTGTCGGACCCGATCCCTAGAAAACTGGTGGTCTGGGCGCAGATAGCGAACATGCCCATCTACCTATACCAAAACCTGCTTCTCGAAAGCATCATCAACCTAATTGGGCGGACTATAACGATCGACACAACTACACAACAAGGTCATCAGGGCAAGTTTGTGTGCATCGCTGTCGAAGTTGACACTGGCACCCCTCTTCTTCCATCCATCTCCCTAAATAGCGCACAATACAGGTTGGAGTACGAAAACCTCCCCAACCTATGTATGAAGTGCGGTCGTATAGGGCACGTCGAAGCAGAATGCAAATTTATACCACAGTTCTCGGTCGTCGATCCTACCGCAGCCGCATCCACGTCCATAGTGGTTCAACAACACTACACGGCTGCAATACACGCCAAGATGCCACAGAGAAGGCAGAACACCATGAAAAAGAACCAGCCTCACCCCAAAGAGGACGTAACCCCACCTGATGATCCAGTAGTGGTAGCAACAAACCCCCAGCCCGCAGGCAATAAGAACGAGGGCGAGTAGGAAACTGTGGTGAGTAAAAGTAAGAAAAAACTTAATCAGAAGACGGCCGCCGGGAGTCGTCCACCAGTCACACCGTTTGTCTCCAAAGATCAGAGTGCGGGAACTTCCAAACAACACCCTAGCCAACCCAACACTGCCATCACTCTTGTCGATGACGAAGTCTGCGACGGTCGCTCTGCAGCCCCTGAAGTCGCAATATCCTTTATCTTCTAGGGACGTAAAGCCACAGACACTGGACAATTCCAACCCTCCTTCGACTAGGGCATCACTCTTGGCAATGGAGGCTTCCTTCTTCGTAACCGTAGGGTTATCTACCAAGCCATAAGCCCTGGTCGTGATCGCAAGAAGGGCAAGTTAGGACTGCATGTTGAAGATGCTCATGCTAAGCAGCCTGCATCTCGTGCCCTCCCCTTCCAGGATGAGGAAATTCCAAACAATACCAATATGACATGTCCATTGAGGACCAGACAGCGGGCCTTCTCATTGCAATCAACTAGCTCTACCCATTGCTTCTCAGCTGTGGTGTTGCAAATGACAAACATCATATGCTGGAATGTCTAAGGAGCATGCTCCAAGGACAAAATCAATCTCCTTAAAGAATATAAACGTAGATTTCATTTACATGTTCTGGCTATCCTTGAACCGAGGTGAAGTGATGCAAAGGCCACAAACGTCATCAAGAAGCTCAGTTTTAACTCGTCGCATCGAGTTTAAGCTCTAGGGTTTTCCGGAGGTATATGGCTCCTCTGGGACAGCAATTGTTGTCACCTAGACATCCACCAATGCCACAGGCAGTATATCCATTATAGAATGAATAATTCGTGGCTTATCACCTTCATCTCTACCAGCCCCAATCCACAGAAGTGTGACCATCTCTGGAATCGCCTCACCTCTTTAACTCCTTCCCCCTCAGAAGCCTGGGCAGTAGTTGGAGACTTCAATACTATGCTTAACATTAGCGAGAAGAAAGGAGGTAAAGGCTTCGACAGCCGCAGTAGCAACAAATTCCATGCTACCTTGCTAGCTACAGGTCTTGCAGACACCAGCCCATCGGGGCACTTCTTCACCTTCAAGAAAGGAGGGCTCTGCGAAAAACTCGACAGAGTGGTGGCGAATGCTTGCTGGCTCAATACTGAGCATGGCATGAAGATCCAAATCCTCACTCGCATCTACAGCAATCATAACCCTATTCGCATTTCTGGAAACACGGCGCAAACCAGAAGAACCTTCTTTCAGGACCAAGGCAAGCTGGTCCCTCAACACTAAATTCCACACCGAGTTGCTTCCCTGCTGGGACGCCACTCTCTCCTTCGTCGAGGCTCTACCCCACTTCCAAGCAGCTGCTGTCAAATGGGAAGCCATGCGCCTGAAGAAACATCATAAGAAGAAGAATGCTATACTGGAGGACCTTAACAGGTGCCAGGTACGAAGTCAATCCCACTTTAACTTATCTAACGAGCTCAAAACTATCTCTTTGCAAGAAGAATATGCTGCAATCCTTCATCGAGAGGAGGCCGATTGGCAGCAGAAAGCTAATATCAACTGGCACCAACACGGAGATGGAAACAACAGATTCTTTCAAACCTATGTTAAGGATAGGAGGTACCACAAAAAGATCTCCGGTATCTACAACGACGATGGCGTGTGGCTCACCTCGACAGACGAAATCAAAGCATATGTCCGGGATTTCTTTCTACAACTCTTATCAGCGGCGCCTCTATCCGTGTTGGCTTTAGATCTTATGCCCGCTTACCATGGCTCATTTCCAGGCATCATCGACCAGACACAACTGGTGAGTACCCCGTCTGCGGAGGAGATCCGGTCCATTGTTTTCCAAATGTCTGCTATCAAAGCACCCGGCCCCGACGGTATCCACACTGGTTTCATCCAAGAAAATTGGAACCATGTCGGCGCCTTTGTCATCCTTCAAGTGCAGCAAGCTTTCAGCAATGGGTGGATAGACCCATCTCTGGTTCAATCACTCATGGTGCTCATACCTAAGACGGCGCAACCTCAACATTGCAGCGAGCTCAGACCCATCTCGCTCAATAAATGTTGCTTAAAATTGATCTCCAAGATCATCGTCAAAAGATTAAAACCCTATTTGAATGGATGGATTTCTGAGAATCAGACAAGCTTCATTTTGGGCAGACGCATTGCGGATAACATCCTGCTTGTCCAGGAAGTAATTCACTTGATGAAAATGAAAAAGGAGGGCAAAGAATGAGTTAGTATCAAAATTGATCTGTCTAAGGCATTCGACAGAATGCAGTGGCCTTTCATCAAAGATACACTGATCAAAGTGGGCCTCCCTGACAAACTGATCTCCAGAATCATGCAAATCATCTCCAAAGGGCAAACCTCAATTCTCTGGGAAGGTTCGCAGCTGGAGGCCTTCGCTACCAGCCAGGGAGTGCGTCAAGGGGATCCTCTAAGCCCCTATCTTTTTGTTCTTTGAATGGAGCGGCTCAGTCAAGCTATCCTTCATGAATTCAGTAATGGCAGATGGAAGCCTATTGTTCTCTCGAGAAGCAGTGTGCCCCTATCTCACATCATGTTTGCGGACGATCTGCTGCTCATGGCCTAGGCAATGCCATCGCAAGCCTCGCTCATCCTAACGGTGCTTGAAGAATTCGGCTGTCTTTGGACAAGTCCTCTCCAAGGAGAAGATGAGATGCTTCTTCTCTCCCAACACACCCACTAGAGCTCGACGAGCTTTCTGCAGAAGAATCGGAATTCCTCAAACTATGGACCTAGGCAAATACTTGGGGGTCCCTGTTCTCCATCACCGCCTCAATAAGGCAACGCATTCTAATATTACCACTGTAATCAAGGGCAGAATGAATTGCTCGGCTTCCAAATGCTTATCTCTTGCTGGCCATATTAATCTTGCTAAGAGCACCCTGCAATCCATCCCATCTCATACCATGCAATCGGTTAAATTATCACCCAGCCTTTGCGACAACATTGACAAACACATCCTCTCCTTCATCTTGTCCAGCGGTCGCGATGTGCGTAAACTATCTTTGGTAGCATGGGAGAAGCTGACCCTGCCCAAGGTGTCGGGAGGCCTTGGCCTCAAGAGCTCTAGAGAGCAGAATGAGGCTCTTATGTTACAGAACGTCTAGAAATTCCTTTCAAAGCCTGAAACTCTGTGGGCCAAAGTGATGAAAGACAAGTATATGAAAAACAACTCCATCAACAAACACCCTTTCTCATCTGCCTGGGTGTTCATCAAACAAAACCTAGACAGGGTCCAAGCCATTGGCCACAAAACCATCCTCTCAGGTAGGAGTACAAACGTATGGACAGACCGTTGGTTACATGGCAGGTCTGTTATCTACATGGCCAGTTCGCATGTCATACCCCAAGGACTGGAAGACCTCACAGTCAATTCCATGGTCCTTCCCAATAACACATGGGACTGGAGCTTCATTGACACATATCTGCCTGATGAAGCAAAGCATATCTTCTGCTACTACAACCCCCCAGATACCGCTGGCGGTGACGACTTATGGTCGTGGCCCTTCACAAGCTCGAGCATCTTCTCGGCGGGCTCAGCTTACAATTGGCTCACTAACCAGCTACAACCACAACCCTCTTCAAAATGGAAGAAGCTATGGGCCCTTCCTCTACCTCTCAAGTTCAGAACCTTCGGCTGGCTGATGCTCCATGGCGCCCTGCACACGAATGTCGAACTCTGCAGACGACATATTGCAACTTCATGCATATGTCCTCTATGTAACAATGCCCATGAGTCCATTCTTCACTGTCTAAGAGACTTCTCTATTGCGAAGGACGTCTGGTCCCTCCTCAGCATGCCACCTGATTTCTTCACATTCCCTGAAGGCGAATGGCTCACCCTCTTGATATCCTCCACAATGAATCTGGAGCAATGTACGACCTTTGGTGTTGGCTGCTGGATGCTTTGGAGAAACCGCAATGACATCACCCATGGTGGCTCGTGTAGGCTGGCCACTGTGCTCGCTCAATCCATCCAGGAACAAACCAAAGCCATCCTTGGGCTGCAACCTCGTCTGCAACATACTAGACATGCTGCTCCAAAGTCGGCCCGCCCTTCGCCGGATTGTCAGGCTCTTGTTTTTGTAGACGCTGCCTATCAGTCCCACTCTAGGAAGATGGGCATTGTGATTCATGTGGTCGATAGAGATGGACGTTGTACCCTGGGCTTGGGCAGCCATGGGTTTGCATCCTCAGCCCAGGAAGCGGAAGCGAATGGGATTCTAATGGCAGCTGAGATGTGCCAAGTGAAAGGATGGTCCTCACCTACTATTCTCTCTGATGCCTCAGTGGTGATCAAAGCACTGAAAAACTAGGACTGGCCGACCAGTAACCTCATTCCTCACCGGAGAAGATATGCCTCCATTTTGCTGGCCTGTCCCAGCATGCAATTACAATATATTCCCCACGGCCACAATTATGTAGTTGATGGCATCGCAAAACACACCCTTTATTCTTTCTCCGCTCACCATTTCTTTCACATTAAGCCTCCTTGGATCTCCATGGATGTAAACATTTCTCCCTCTAATATTTGGCCCGAAGTAGAGCAAGGGATAAATACATAAACTCTACGGTTGTTTCAAAAAAAAAAAGATTTGATCTTCATTCAGAATCAATTCAAACTCTTTGGTTGTCTTGTCAAAATAAATATTATGTCTTCATTATATGGTTTAATAAAACCTTTAGGATGTGTCACATACACATCCTCTATAATATTCCTATTAAGTAATGCAATTTTAACATCCATATGACAAATCTAATAGTCTTATTAAGATGCATGGCAAGCATGATCCTGATGGAATTAACCATGGTAACTGGTGAAAAGATTTCATCATGTTTAACACCTTGAACTTGTTTGAACTCTTTGCAACCAATCTAATCTTATAGGTTAGTACACTACCATGCATTTTAGTGTTCCTATTGAAGACCCAATTGCACACTTATGGGTTTCACCCCTTTAGGTGGATCCATCAAGGTCACACCTTGTTGGTTTACATGGATTCCATCTTTAATCTCATGACCTTAAGCCATTTATCAGATTTTGGCCCCTCAATAGCTTCTAGTTAGGTTGTTGACTCATCATCCATGATCAACTCACAAACTTCTTGAGCCATAAGATGTCATAATCTTTCAAGCTCAAGAAACATTCTTCTAGATTAATGAGGTTTTGTGTTACATAAGGAACTTGAGATTCCACATCAATTTATGATTTTATAGGTTCCTACTGTACCTCTTTATGTTCAATTTTTTGTTGTTTGTCTTGAACTTTTTGAGTTCTACTTTTCTCCCACTTATTCCTTTAGAATTAAATTCCTTGTAGGAATATAGACATCCTGGCAACAAAACACTTTTTTTATCAAATTGGAATAAATTAGTATATAACAAAGTAATATTTATGTGATTGGTGGACAAATCTTTTAAACAAACAATTTTATTATATAAGCTTTCATTCCTAATCTTTATGACTGACATATCGGGACACTTCCCATGCCATATCTCATATGGTGTCTTTGGAATCAACTTCAATGGTACATTGTATTAGTGTAAAGCATGTGCCAAAAAGGAAACAGGAAGATCGACTAGATTTATATATGATCGCACCATGACTAATAGTTTGTGCTACCTTCTTTCTGATACATCATCATGTTTAAGTTGGAGTTTATTGTGATACACTATCACATTTTCCTAGAATTTTCTCAAACTCTTGGTTTACAATATTTCAAAATTTATTATATCAAAGTGTCTTAATACTTTTACCAAGTGGGCTATGTACTTCATTCATGATCTCCTTGAATATTTGAAGATACTTATATTTGGATTTCATTAGATACAATTTACCATAACTACTGAGATCATCAGTAAATAAAAATGATATACTATTAAACACTTTTAGAATTTATTCTAAAAGGTCTATATACATCAGTATGTATGAGACCTAATAGAATACTCACTCTCCCACTACATCTAGTGAAAGGTGCTTTTGTCATTTTTCCCAATAAGCACAACTTGCATGTCTCTACTGGTTGAACAACCAAAAGGGTCCAGACAATCCTCATTATGGATTCTAGAAATGCTCTACAGACAATGCTATAGGTATTAATTGTTTAAGACATCAAGTCATTAAGTATATGTGTTATACATATGTGTCTTATAACTATTAAGTATATATGATGAGACATAGGGAATTTCCGTACAAGATCTTATCTTTTAAAATGAAACATTAATCTATTCATAATATGTTTGTCCATATAAGATACATGATGTTCTCATTAATGTCATGTACATAATATCAATTCACGAATTCTATTACATTCCCATGAATGATAGATTCCAACTTAATGGAAGCAACTCTTGTTGTGCGCAATTTCTAGCTTACTTCCTCTCAGGTCTTGAAATGGATATCTCTATCTCTTTCCTTCTTCTTGAGATCCTTGATAAAGAGGGAAGTTCCTTATCCAGTGTCCAGGATGGTGACATTGGTGGCACTCGTCTTCCTTAACCTTTTAAGTGAAAAGGATAGATTCTCTTTGCACTTACTCTCTCCATGTATTCAGTACAAAAGACTTGGACTTCATCTTAGCCTCAAAATTCTTCTTAGACTTGGCTTTGCCCTTGAACTCACTTCCACTGATCACCATCATAGGTTTGTCCATTCATTCGTTCTTCAACATTAATCAACATTCCAAGCAATTCAAACAATAGTTTAGCCAAATTACTCAAGTGATAGCACTCGATTAACTGGTTATATGATTTAGGCAATGATTATATAATCATATCCATGGTCGACTCTTGACCCAAAAGAGTCTCTGCACATGCCCAATCATATTGAGCACACGGGGATCTATTGGATCTGCCTCTATCAGTTTGCTCTTAAACAACATTTTGGAGACATTATACCTTGTTTTCTTTACATGATTCTTAAGATGTCTTACCATCTCGAGAATGTCCATTTCTTCATATTGTTCATGCAACTCATACTTTATACAACTTATCATGAGATCTTTGATGCATGTAACATCATTGGTGTGCTTCAAGTAAGAAACCATTCGATCCTTAGGTGCATTTGGAGTGGGTTCCTCCAGCACTAATCATTCAAGGACATAGAGATTTCACTCATTGGTGAGAACATTTCTCAAAGTCCTAAACTAGTTGTGGAAATTAATCTTGTTTAGTTTGTCCTACTCAAGCATTGATTACAATGATAACATGTTTGTCTTTGACACTGTATTCTACAAAACAAATATTGCAACTTTTGTCAAAACATTTTTTATTTGATTTAATAATATTGTCAAAATTAATTATGCCTTCAATTAATTATCTCTCTCACTATTTTTTCAAGTTGGTAGACCTAACTACCAATTCAGAAAATTACAACTCACAATCTTCTAGTGAGCCAAGATCCATATTTCATCAAATCATGAGTCAGCATTGGTTGATCACTAACAACTTGACTATTTAGGTAGACAACATTTGTCGATTGAATCTCATGAAACTCTTGAATTGATGGTTTAGACAAATTCTTGTCACAATCCAACTCCATGCTTGTAGGTACTTAATCTCATTAACATCACCTAGTTAAGCCTGAACCAAAAGCCGATAGAGTATGTACCCTGCTTCGGTAGATATACATACCTACCATCACACTTCCATGAGATATATGGCACACAATGCTTTGGTGTAACTTAGGCTTGGTCGATCAAGCTTTTCATGTATGTTTGTAACGATCAGAATTCCAATGTACTTGAAAATCCATCCTATTCATAAATATATCCTACTTTTCTTATTTGTTTGTCCTTATTCTTAATTTTGTGGAAAATGAGGGGCTTGGAGTAAATATGAATGCAAATATAAGGGTTAGTGCACAATTACCTCTATTTATATGTTGTTAAGGAGTTTTGTTGCAAAATGTCCATAAAAATGAAATGATTGTTAAAATAAAGTTAGAAATAAAACATAATGTAAATACAAGTAGTAAATAAGTATCATGGTCACCTCTCTCCTCATAAAAGGCAAATAAAGCATGAAAATGAGGATATGACTCTTAATTGGTGGTCTTTGAATTAATGAGGGAGTATTAACTCATAATTTCGTCCTAAAAAGTTAATAGAAAATCTATTTCAAATTAATTTAAATTTCTTATACATTAATTAGCACATTAAAGACCAATATTTTGGTTAATAGACAAAAGGTGAATAAAAACAAAATTTAAAGGCATCGTAATACTATAGACTTTATTGTGGGCCTATGGTTCAAATTTGGGATCAATTGACCCATGTTTGACCCCTCAAATCATTTTTAAAAGAATTGAATACGGTTTTATTAAGAAATTAATACAAATACATTTATATCACTCATTTAACCTATAGTCGATACATTTATATTGTCACGTGTTACTTGGCTAGGTGCGGGAGCTGTGGGCCCTTGATCTTTTGATCTGACCTTCACCTAGTCTTCTTCTAACTCTGAGTTCCATGAAGAACATGACGTTTTGTAGAGATTTAATTCTGATCGGTTCCTCAGTCAATTCTCCATCTTTTTTGATGATTTCTTTTGCTCCAAATTTGCGAGGCTTCGACATTTTGAATGAGTCATTACTCATCACCAGTTTCAACCAAAATGAGAAATGCCCAAATCCTCAGATGGGAGCTTCTCACCACTGACTCACCTTCCCCTCATACCACCCACACACCTATAAATACCCATGTCTAGAGCTCCGCCAAGACACCAGAAATCATCACAACTCCCAATTCAGCCAAAGACCCTCCCCACCTCCACCAACTTCTTGAACTCTGCTTTGACCTGGCGGAGGCTCCCTCGGGTTGTAGGCGAGACCAGGAAAGCAATAGATTGCTCAGGTCAGTTTGCCATCCTCTCACCTTCATTTCTAGCCTATTAGTTTGAGTTTTAGTTTTGAATTGTGGAAACGTCCAAAATCATAGCTTGCTGCTCAAGTAGAGCTTGGCAACATGGCCAACTCATGAGAGGGGATGAATCTCCAGGTTGAATTGTCCAAACTAACCCCCTCATTCCTTCTTCGTTTGTTTTTCACCCCAGAGGCATAAATGACTTTTTGCCTTATTTTTAATCCTCACTGACTGAAGTCAAGAGAGCAGTGGACCCGTGAAATGGTCACATGTGATTGCTCCAGCTCACACGGGCCTCGTATCCCTCTCTTTGCAAAACAAATAGCCTAAGTGGCTTTTTCTAAATTTCTAATTCACTGATCTTAGAAAATTCATAACTACTTACTCGATTATCAAAAATAATATAAATAAATAGGCTATGGATTAAAAAAAATACTACCTAATAAAAATGTTTCCCAATCCTGATTTCCAAGTTTTTAAAGAAGGTTTTTCTATGAACCAAAATAACAAATTAAAAAGCCCTAAAATGGAGGACCAAAAAAATCTCTAAAATGCATAAATAATTCATTTAAACTTCAAATTAACAAATGAGTATGTTTTTCTAATTAGAATAATATACCCAATCATTTGACCTAGTTTTCAAACCCAAAATCGAAGTTTTGTCTAGAAGGTATAAAATTAGGGTTTCAACCATTGAACTATTTCAAACCCTAATTCATGTGATTAAACACTTGTACTTTGGATATGAGGATCTTAGATATCAATAATTGACGAAAAGTCAAATCTAGGATAACTCAAGTGATTTATGTGCCTTCTAACCCTAAAGTTGGGCATTATTTATCCAAACCTAAATTCCCAACGAGGCATGAGTCTATTTTATTTATTATTGCTATTCCACTATAACTGTTTCAAGGGTTTGGGACCCCACTTGCAAATGTTGTTAAGCTTCTTATATCTGCCATTCAGATACTTTAGCATGATGATAAAAATGACTAATTAATTGATGTAGTGTGCATGGGTACAAACCACCCCTAGTTTTTGGGCATGAGCCCAAGGGAATGTGACCACTCTCCCCAATTATGAAAATACTAGGGTGTTTGGGAACGTGTTACTCTCCCTCACCTAGAGGATGAGGTCTGGTTGGTGCCTCAGCCTTATGTTAGTTTAATTTAGTCAAAATTAATCATGCATGCAAATTTATTTTTGTTTAACTTGGTAGAAATTCTTATTTTTTATACTTGCCTCATACTCTTGACATCTCATAGTTAGTGAACCTTTATTTTGTCAAACTTAAACTATTAAATTGTCCTTTACCTATAATTGACACATACATTTTATTTCCTCTTGCTAGGTGACCCCAACCACCTAGATCCAGGATAAGGGATAGAACCAGAACAAGGAGTAGCTGATCAGGATTGAGACTACCAAGATGGATATGTTACTATTACTAGATCATGTAGTCTACTTTCTAGTTTCTTTTGCAAACTTTTGAAATAAAGCTATGTAATAGAATAGGTTTTCTTCTGGTGCTACTGTTAACAATTTATTTGTATTTGGTCCATGCTTATCTAAATGGAATTATTATTCATGCATCCCTCATCTTAATTTTTATAAAAAGATGGATGTTGTGTATTTTCTATCAAGTTTTAATAAGGAGGTGATCTTACCTCTTTATATCATGGTAACAGAGCCTGTAGGGTAGCTACTAGGGCATGAAGTTGAAATTGATAGTGTCTAGAAAGGGTCAAAACTTGGGGCTGGCAATATTTTCCTCCATGCCACTAGCTTGGTTTATGGGGACTCCCAAGTTCATATGACACCGACCTGGCCTGATCTGATATGTAATGCCCAAAATAGCATGTGTATAGGCAATAGTAGCCTCATCTATTTCTATCAAATACTCATAGAAATCTTATACTATGACCTTGTCTTTCAGGAGGAGTAACATGTTCAGAGACAACTCTGACAACTCCAACCACAAAGAGACTCCTGAAACACTTATCACTCTAACTCCACCAACCTTGACACCTGAGCAGGAGTTGACTATGATGCATCAACTTCTCTCTACAACATTGGTGGGACATCTCACTGCTGCTGCAGCTTCGGCCAGCAAACTGAAGGAATTCACCCTAACAGACTTCATAAAGATCCAACCACCATCTTTCAAAGGGGAAAACAACACCAACATGGTAGACAAAGCTGATGATTGGGTGCTAGCCATGAAACACACCTTTGATGGCATGGTGTGCCCTCCTCACCAAAAGGTCCATTTTGTGGCCTATGTCCTGGATGGTCCAACCCACATTTGGTGGAATGGCATCTACCGCACCTAAGACACAACTGAGATGACCTGGGAAGACTTCCTTAAGCTATTCAGAGAGAAGTATGTCAACCCAACTTACCTGAAGGAGGAGGAGGCTGACTTCTAAAGTCTTCATTAGGGGAACCTGAGTGTATCTTAGTACATTCAACATTTCCTACTTCTCGAGCGCTATGTTGTTGACTTAGGGATTGGGCGTAGATCAACCTTGTTTTTGGAGGGACTCAACTATAGCATGGGCTGCAATCTTGTTCCACGATTGCCACTTATCTTCCAACAAATGGTGGATAAGGCCATGGCTATAGAGTCATACCCTGGCTTCCAAGATTTCGGGTCATGTAGCAACAAATGGAATAGCTCTTGTGGATATCAAGGAAGACACCATTGCAACCAGTGCTCCCTCTCTCACCCACCTATAAAGTTCCCTATGGGTAATGCACCCCCTCAGACGGAGGATCGACCTGTACCAATTTGCCACGAGTGTGGCCAGCCTGGTCATATTCGACCAAATTGTCCTAGGTTTCAGTGAGGATAAGACCCAGCCTAACAACCCCCTAAACGTTAGAATCTTCCTGCGCGGAACAACAACAACAACAACCAGGAAGGATGTTGACTTCCATTAGAGAGGCAGAATGGAAGGGTTTTTTCTATAGATCGTGAGGAAGCTGGTGAAGGCAATGAGGTCATCCGGTGAAAGAACTCTTTGATTCTGGATCATCACATACCTTCATATCTATACAATTTTCCTCTATGCTAGAATTGGAATCTGAATTTATGGACCATGTGTTAGATGTAAAAACCCCTAGTGGTAGAATATGCTCATCTTATCTCAAACTACCGACCATGGACCTTTATATCTTGGGGAAGATGTTTCCTTCAGACATTATCTTGGTTGACATGACAACCTTTGATATTATCTTGGGTATGAATTGGATGAAGAGATATAAGGCAGTCCTATTCTGTGAAGAGTTAAAGGCTAGCTTGGTACATCCTGAAGAAGGAAGAATGTGTATCAAGGGTAGAAAGTGAGAAGAATGGAAATTTATCATCTCTGCCATCAAAGCTGAAAAACTCATCTCATAACGGTGTAGGGCATACTTAGCATCTATAGTTCTTGATGCCACCCCTCCTTCCCTTGACCATATACAAGTGGTGAAGGATTTCCCTAACGTATTCCCTGAAGAGTTACCTGGGTTGCCTCCAACTAGCGACGTGGAATTCTCCATCGAGCTTGTACTCAGAACTTCACCAATTCTGAAGCCACCATATCGCTTAGCACTAGCTGAGCTTACTGAGATGAAGAAGCAGCTTCAAGAACTTCTCGACATGGGTTTTATTTGCCCAAGAATCTCACCTTAGGGAGCCCCTATCTTGTTCGTAAAGAAGAAGGATGGATAAATGTGGATGTGTATGGACTACCGCATTCTTAACCAAGTCATAGTGAGGAATCATTATCCACTACCATGTATCAACGATCTCTTCGACCAACTTAAATTTTCCATAGTCTTTTCAAAGATGGACTTACGAAGAGGTTATTATCATTTGCGTGTGAATGATGAAGACGTATCAAAGACACCCTTCAGAACTAGATATGGGCACTATGAATTCTTGGTCATGCCATTTGGGTTGACCAATGCCCCTGTTGCCTTTATGGACCTGATGAATTGAGTATTATGTCCTTACATTATTCAGTTAGTCGCGGTATTCATGGATGATGACTTAATATATTCTGAGTCAGAAGAACAACATCGCGAACATCTAAGACTGGCACTCAGTACATAGCCAGAAAATCAATTGTATGCAAAATTCTCAAAGTGTGAGTTCTGGATCAAAGAAGTAATGTTCTTGGGTCATGTGATCTCTTCTGGACACATCAGTGTTGACCCTGAAAAAGTATAGGTTGTAACCAAGTGGAAGGATTCGAAGAACCCATATGAAATCCATAGTTTCCTCGGTCTAGCAGGTTACTATCAGAAATTTATCAAGAATTTCTCAGAGCTACCCCTTCCTATGACAAAATTAATGAGAAAAGAAGTCAAGTTTGTTTGGACTCCTGAGTGCGGAGATAGCTTTCAGAAGTTGAAACAAAGCATGATATATGCACTTGTACTTGCATTTCCAATTGAAGGAAAACCATATGTCATTTTCACTAATGCCTCCAAGCAAGGTT
Source organism: Alisma plantago-aquatica (assembly GCA_963693085.1). Lineage (NCBI taxonomy): Eukaryota > Viridiplantae > Streptophyta > Magnoliopsida > Alismatales > Alismataceae > Alisma > Alisma plantago-aquatica. Next base: position 115,457,891 of record OY856410.1, on the reverse strand, counting down.
TAGGGTGTGTTCTTATGCAATAAGGTAAAGTGATTGCCTATGGCTCCCTCTAGTTGAAGTCGAATGATGAAAACTGGCCGATACATGATTTAGAGCTAGAAGCCATTGTTCATGCTCTAAAAATATGGCGACATTATATCTATGGAGTCAAGTTTGAGGTCTTCTCTAATCACAAGAGTTTAAAGTACTTGTTGTCACAAAAGGACTTGAATTTGAGACAACGTAGGTGGATGGAATATCTTCAGGACTACGACTTTACCATCACGAACCATCCCGATAAAGCTAACGTAGTTGTTGATGCCTTAAGTTGGAAGATAACTGGTACTTGTGCTGCTATAATCTGTTATATATGGAAGAATATGGAGTATGTTTCTAGATGGAAACCACAACCTGTGGAAATTCTGAATGATGAAGCTACTGACAAGTTATGTGTTCACATGGCTAGCTTATCCATCACCCCAACTTGAATTTTGGATATTATTGTTGCCCAGTCAGACAGTCTTAAGTTAGAAGAAATGAAGACCTTAACCCTTAAGCCACAATCTGATTTCTTTATTAGAGTGGATGGTACTCTCCGCTTTCGACAAAGATTGTGGATTTCTGATATTAATGAATTACAACAGTAATTTCTGAATGAAGCTCATGGGTCTAAGTACATAATCCATCCTAGCACGGCCAAAATGTATAAGGACCTACAATGAAGATTTGGTGGAAGAATATGAAGAAGGATATATCCATATATGTGTCTAGATTCTTGACTTGTCAACAAGTGAAGATAGAACATCAATGACCTGGTGGTCTTCCATCTACTTGAGATTCCATAATGAAATTGGGAGAAGATAACTATGGATTTTTTTACTTGTTTTCCCAAGACCAGAAAGGGTTGTGATGTTGTGTGGTTAGTCATCTACCATTTGGAAAAGTCTGCCCACTTTCTACCTTTCAAATCCAACTATAAGGTCAAAAACATGGCACAATTATATGTGGAGTGGATAGTTCTCCTACATGGTGTACCCAAGGTGATAGTATATGATCATGACCCAAAGTTCACCTCTTGAATGTGGAGTCAAATTCAAGAAGAGATGGGAACAAACCTACGTTTCAGTACTACATACCACCTGCAAACTAATGGCCAGTCTGAAAGAACTGTATATATTTTGGAAGATCTTCTATGTGCATGTGTGATGGACTATGGAGATGCATGGGACAAATATCTACCATTGGCTGAATTTGCGTACAATAATAGCTACTAAGCCAGAATTGGGATGCCTCCATATGAAGCCTTATACGGTAGACTTTGTCGTGCTCTGTTGCATTATGATGATGTGGGAGAACACACTCTAATGAAGATTGATAACATGCAAATGATGATAGAGAATGTCCAATTGATTAAGAAGCATATGAAAGCCGCACAAGACCGCCAGAAAATATATGCTGACAAGCATAGTTATGATGTAAGCTTCTTAGTGGGAGACCATGTGTTCCTAAAAGTCAAGCCTATATGCTCTATTGTGAGGTCTAAAGCCAAAGGAAATCTTAGTCCTCGGTATGTGGGACCTTTTGAGATCTTGGCTAAGATAGGAGAGTTTGTATATCATCTAGCTCTTCCTCCTACTTATGACAAGATCCACAATGTCTTTCATTTCTCTATGTTGAGGAAGTACATGAGAGACCCTTCTCATGTGCTCACGATAAAACCTATGGATATTTGTGAGAATTTGACCTATGAGGAGTTACCCATTAAGATTCTTGACTCCCAAGTGAAATAGTTGAAGAACAAAGAAATTGAACTAGTGAAAGTCTTGTGGAAGTATCATGGGTTAGAAGAGTTAACTTGGGAACTTAGAGAGGAGATTTTACACACTCACCCTTCTCTTTTTTTCTGATATTTTGGGGATGAAATCCTTTTTAATGGGTGGAGTGTCATAACAAATTGAATTCCAATGTACTTGAAATTCCATCCTATTCATAAAGATATCCTACTTTTCTTATATGTTTGTCCTTATTGTTAATTTTGTGGAAACTAAGGGGCTTGGAGTAAATATGCAGGCAAACATAAAGGTTAGTACACAATTACCTCAATTAATATGTTGTTAAGGAGTTATGGTGCAAAATGTCCATAAAAATGAAATGATTGTTAAAATAAAGTTAGAAATAAATCATAAAGTATATACAAGTAGTAAATAAGTATCATGATCACCTCTCTCCTCATAAAAGGCAAATAAATCATGAAAATGAGGATATTAACTTAGTTGATGGCCTTTGAATTAATGAGGGAGTATTACCTCATAATTTCATCCAAAAATGTTAATAGAAAATCGATTTCAAATTAATTTAAATTTCTTATTTGTTATACTTGTCTCATACTCTTGACATCTCATAGTTAGTGAACCTTTATTTTTTATTTATTTTTTATTTTTGATAATGAGGAACCCCTCCCAGGATTGGCCACTATTCAACCCCACCCAGCCAACGGTAAACCCCAAAACCAGCCATGTACATGGGGGCACCGCGGCGTGCTCAGTAATGTGGGGCCTAGTTGCAACCCGAGGGTTACACAGCCAGAGTCAAACATGGGTCCCTTCATTTGGGATTGTCAAGAAGCACTACTAGACTACTCCCTCACCCTCTAGTGAACCTTTATTTTGTCATACTCAAACTATTAAATTGTCCTTTACCTATGATTGACACATACATGTTATCTCCTTTTGATGGGTGACTCCAACCACCCAGAGCCAGGACAAGGGATAGAACCAAAACAAGGAGTAGTTGATCAGGAGTGAGCCTACGAAGATGGCTAGTTTAGTATTTCTATATCTTGTAGTCTACTTTCTATTTTCTTATGAAAACCTTTGAAATAAATGTATGTAATTACATAGGTTTTATTCCACTTCTGTTTTCAATTTATTTGCATTTGGTCCATGCTTATTTAAATGGAATTATTATGCATGCATCCCTCATCTTAATTGTTATAAAAATATGGATGTTGTGTATTTTCCGTTAAATTTTAGTAAGGAGGTGATCTTGCCTCTTTATAGTGGTGCTTATGGAAAGCATCTTTGACTTATTATTTATTAAGGGATTGTATACATAAATATATATTTATATCCAATCACCACATTCTAATAGTATGTATCATATACATGCAATATCCACAAATGAAGGTGTGTAATTATAAAAAAGGTGATTTTTATGAGCATACTATTCAGATTCCTTGGAGCCACAAGGAATTACTACCACCTAAGGTTTACATCATATGTAGCAACCTATTGTTGGTGAAGATCCCTACTCGAACCAATCTGGGTTGATTGGTTCCATACTTGAACCGATTGACTCACCTCCTGGCTTCTTCGTTGGACTCTTAAAATAGTTGTCTGGTCTCAGGTTCAAGTGATGTCTGGACTCCTCCAGCCAATCGGTTGGGCCATCAATCGTTCAGTTTATCCTCCCTTCGTCTGGCCTCCACGGTCCTCCAGTCGACTAATTCGTCTATTGAATCAGTTTGTTCATCTGGAGTAGAGCGTCTTCTTTGCCATAGGAAGAATTAAAACTATCCTAATCCTATTTATATATTATATGGTAATAGGGAAACCTCGAGTTACATTTTAGGGGAACAATGAAGGAAAGAATTAATACTTCTACATATGAAAGAGAAGATAGAGGCTCAATATACAAACTGAGATATATATAGGAATAAACAATGAAAACCATGCAAATAGATCTAGGGTTATTAGACATAACCACGCTAACATCCACCATCAAAATACTTTTAGGGTGACACATATTGATTACCTATATATTATATCATAAATGTATTTATATTTATATTTATATTTGTGAGATCGTAATATGCACATTAATAATTTTAATATTCACATTCTATGCAATAAAATAAATCTGATCATATCAATTTAAATCTAGATACATTATAATTGACATGGCTCTGTTACCATTATTGGGAAATCTAGGCAACAAATAAGGCAGAGGAAATAAAATTTTTAATGTCTGATTCCCTAACCAGCTAGATAGCATCAACAACAATGTATCTTGGAAGCAAGGTTTACAAGGTTATACCTGTCCATGGAGAAAGTCCAGTTACAATACCCTTGTAGTAGTGTGTGCCTTTCTTCATGTTGCACCTAGGAAATATCAACAAGGGCCTCCTGGTTGATCATCACATGAGGCGGTTGACTATTTCCTCCTAGAGGGACAAACACCTCCTCACCTCTATAGTAGTCCACACAGACCATGAGGAATTACAAATTGCACTATCAGAGCCAATGTGAAGGAGTTTTCCCTTTAGACATCGACCTACTAGGTTTGATTCCCTCTCCCAGTTGTTTCTCCCTTGTTATCCCTCCCTTTTATGGGTAGGACTTGATTGGGCTATCTTTGTTACCACAACCAAAGAGGACAACAATTGTTAGAGATTATTGTTATGTCTAGGAAGTCCCAGTACCCCTCTATTAATAGGAGGGCTAGGGTTTGGGTTTCTAGTCAATCTGGGAGTCAAAAGATGGAATTTCATAAATTTTCTTGAAGCTGCAAACGGTTAATCGGTCAGTTTACATTTGAACTGGACGGTTCAACCCTTGAACTGGTTAGCTCATATTCTTTCCTAATTTCAGGCATACTAGCATTCAATATTTCATTAATGGACAATCATGAAATCAACATCAATCCTTGATCTAGTCGTATTGAACATTAAATCAGGCGGTCCAACTGATGAACCGACCGTTTCACTTTTGAAATGGTCATTTCATATCATAAAATGGTTGTTTCACATTTGAGATGGTCATTTCATATCATCAAGCTTAGGCAATATTCAGCCAATATTGTTTGAATTGACCTGACACTTGAATCAATCAGTTCAACAATTGAATCGGGTGGTTCACAATCTAGTCAGTCAATTACTAACAATTATTGTTTAAATTGAATATCTAAACACTTTTGTAATCAAATTAAACATCATTTATGAATAAATTCCTATTCCAGATGCATCCTATGTGTGTGACCCCAGAGGTCCCAAGTTACATTGGAAGTGAATGTCCGTAACCTATTTATGACATCATAAGAAATGAGAAGTATCTAGCAACACATCTTTGCTACCCAAGAAATTTAGAAAGTTGGAGAACAACTTCAACCTTCAATCCATGATCATTGTTACTATGATTGTACAATTTCTTTGTCTCTGATATATGATTGAACTCGAGACATGGAATCATCATATTCTGAACATTTAATTCATATTCATTGAACTAGAGTAGATTGTCTGAGATGCATGTGAATTCCAATATCATACATTGAGTCACATGGGTGATAAATGTGTATTTATCTTTTTTAATTTAATCTTTTAGAAATCTTTTTAGGATTTTTTTTATTTATTTTCTTAGTTTTGTAATTAATTGTCTTATTTTATATTTTCTCTCTTTGGTTTGAGTTTTAATAATATTTTATTATATTTTTGTAGGAAAATGGTCTAATCACTACAATCCTTAATTTCTCTTGGAAGATGTTTTTCACAATTCCAGCAGTTCCTGAAATTCATGTATAGACAGCACCAAAATAGTTATAACTCCCACATAAAATTTCCAAATTCAGAGTTTAGATATGTTTTGAAAATATAATTTCAATTTCAATTTCTACATGAAAAATATATTTTTCGATGATTTTGGTAGTCATTTGACTATCCAACCAACCAGTGAACGTGCTTGTTCATTTTTTTAGCAGTGCTTGATTTAAATATATACTGTGCACTAAAATAGGCATAACTCTCATATCCAAAGAAGGAATTTAATATTTAAATTTGCGTTGGAAAGAAAATTCAAAGGAATACAGGAATATTTATTTTTGGGAGAACTTTAAAGATTTTTACCAGCCAAAATTCGTATGAAATTTGGGAACATGAATTTGTAGAGAGAGAGTTAGAATTTGAAGGGTCAAAAGAAGGCAATCAATGATTTTTTTTTAGATAAGGTAAAATATTACTAAGGAAACCCAAAAAAGATGTATAGTGTAACATCCCAGGATTTGAGGCCTTGGATAAGTTGATCTTAAAAGGAATGATTGGACTACCCATATCACCAAGGTGCACCTCCTTTTCAAGAAGCTCATCTCTAAGAACTCCATTGTTAAGCGTGCTTGGCTTGGAGTAGTACTAGGATGGGTGACCAGTCGGGAAGTTGATCCTAGCTTGCGCGTGAGTGTGGTCAAAGTGCCTTGTTAAGGCTAGTGGTGGTCTGTGGGGCTAGTCATCATTCTAGAAACTCTACTAGAGCCTTGGGCGGTGGGCCCAGGCATTACAAATGGTATCAGAGCCATAACCCCTCTAGTAGGTGGGGCCCACATGGACATGGCATGCCAGTCTTGAGTCGTGCGGTCCAGGCATGTAGGAAAGGGTTGTCCATGGTTGACGTAGCCACCTTTGCACTGGTATTCCATGATTGGGAGCTGGGTGTCCATGGGCCATTGTGGGTCTATACTGAAATGGGGAAGAGATTATGAGTCCTTATAGTTGAGCCTTGACGAGGACGTCAAGAGTCTAAGTGGGGGAGATTGTAACATCCCAGGATTTGAGGCCTTAGATAAGTTGATCTTAAAAGGAATGATTGGACTACCCATATCACCAAGGTGCACCTCTTTTTCAGGAAGCCCGTCTCTAAGAACTCCATTGTTAAGCATGCTTTTCTTGGAGTAGTACTTGGATGGGTGACCAGTCGGGAAGTTGATCCTGGCTTGCACGTGAGTGTGGTCAAAGAGCCTTGTTAAGGCTAGTGGTGGTCTATGGGGCTAGTCATAATTCCTGAAACTCTACTAGAGCCTTGGGCGGTGGGCCTGGGCGTTACATATAGGGTGAAGACACTCGTATACTATACAACTAGAGACTCAAACCCCACATATTGAGAATATCCACCTTGAGTCCCTTGAAACACTTAGGCTTGGCTTAAAGAATCCAAGCCATCCTATTTATAATGATATCAAAAAAATAAGGGAATCAATGTCCCTCTAACCATGCAGCCTAGCATTTCTCTCCCTCCATACATGGAAGATGATATTAGTTAGCACGAGGCCACAAAACCTTGTGAGATCTTTTTCCTTCTTGGTATGATCCAAAATCCACAAAACAACATCACAAATTATGTGTGGGGGTGGACCACCAAAACCACACTTCAGGGGCTCCCTAGACTAGGTATACCTGTTGTAGGGATAATAAAAAAAAGAAGATTATGATTCTCCACAACATTGTGGCAAAGAGGGAAGAAGGTATCAGTAAACAAACCCCATTTGACCAATATGTATATTGTGGGTAGCTTCTGCATGAGTGCACGACAAGCACAATAACTCCATTTAGGCTGATGATGTTTGTCCCAAAACAGAGTGTGCCATGGCACTTGTGGTGAGTGGAACTCTTTGGTCCAAGGCAGGGATCTGGGATTCAACAACATCCATTTCTCCCCTTCACAAGTGTACTCAATCTTTATGGATTGCCATACTTTAATCATGGCTCTAGCACATCTAGACAAGTCCGCCTATTTTGGGTTGAGCTCCAGGAGCTCCTCCCCAAATTTGGACTTCTCCCAAAGTGTCCTCAATGTGAGAGGTGAGTGGAGGAATCTATCCACCCTCTTGGTAGTATCATACTCAACAATACCATCTAATTCCTCAAGACAAGACCTCCTCGATGAAGCAATTTGGCAAGCTTATCCCAAGCAATGTCATAGCTCTTACCTCCCCACAGAAACCCAGACATGATGAACTTGCACTTTCCCACAATGAAGTTAGGGAGCTCCGCTTGGTGACACCAGAAGAGAACTTTAGTAGTAAGCATAGATTTAATGAGAACAACCCTCCTTTCCATAGAGATCGAGAGGCCAACCCACTTATCTACTGTGGACCGCAAACTGTCAACACATTCAATGTAATCATCACCTTTCCCCTTGCTGCCTGAGATGGGTATGCCTAGATATTTGGTAGGGAAGGTACCCTCTTGTGAACCAACGGCCTCTTTGAGTCTACCTCATCTTGTATCACATGATCTAGAGAAGAACACTCTAGATTTTACTTCATGGATCTTTATATTTATGGATAACCAATTGATTTTCCAATATAGTTGGGAGACATTGCCCAAGAAATGGATACAGAAAATGGAAAGATCGGAACATGGGAATAGATCTGATACCAATACGGACTACCCATTTCCATTGTTGTGCTTTCTCAAATAGACATATCACCGAACTCTTGAAGAAGATTCCTGACACCTCTCATATTCTTCACATGACTGGCAGTGAAGAGAAAAATATCATCAACAAAGATCATATGGGACCTCACCTTGACACCATGAACCTTGAAAGGTTTAAGAAGGTTAAGAAACTCAGTCTTGTGAGTAAGATGGGTGAAACCTTCCATGGAGATGGAGAACAACAACAGTGAGAGTGGATGACCCTGGAGAAGCCCGTTTGAAGTAGTAAACAACCCATGTGGGCAACCATTGAGTAAGATAGAATAGGAAACCTGTCTCAACACACTATCTCATGATGGCAATCACTTATCTGAGGAAAGCCAAGGGATTCCATAATCCTCCACAGGAAAGGCCAACATAAATGGTCATAGGCTTTACTGACATCGATTTTAATACAAGCTTTCTTAGTAGAGTTCCTTACATTGAAGTCAATGAGATACTCGGCTGCCAATAGGGTGTTGTCAGAAATGGATATCCCCAACACAACAGCTCTCTATGAATAAAAAACAATAGAGTTCATCATAGGTTTTAGCCTGTGAGTGATAAGCTTTGCCATAATCTTGTAGAAGACCAAACAATAGGATATAGGCCAAAAATTAGTCATAGAAGAAGCCAAATTTCTCTTGGGTATGAGCCGAATGAAAGAGTGGCTCACATGTCTAACCATCCTACCACTCACCAAAAACCATCTAACCACATGACATAAATCATCCTTCACAATGTCCAAACATATGTGGAAATAGCTTTAGACACCCCAATGGAGAACACCATTCTCTTCACCTCCTTGTCTGACATCAGTTTCAACAACATTTTGTTCATCTCATCAGTGACCCTTCTCTTAGGCATAATGGCCTGACCTAAGACCAAGGAAGGCTGCTTGTATAGGTCATTGAAGTATTGGGTAGCACTCTCTTCCACCTTCTTTGGCTCATCCTTAAGATCGCCCTTGTCATCAAGGTGAGAATGGATGTGGTCCCTCATGTTGTTCTTCTTGATAGCTGCATGATAAACCTTAGAGTTCATGTCACCATCTAAGATCCATTTAATTATGCTTCTTTGCCAGAGGAAAACCTCCTCAACTTTCTCCAACTGCAGCAGCCTGGCCGCAACTATACTTTCCACCTCAATAAGCACCTCATCTATTATGTTGGATCTGACCTCCATAGCTTCTCTATCAAACACAGCCTTGGCCTTACTGATCAAGTGGAGTAGATCAATCAAATCTTTGGACCAAAGCTTCAACGTAGCCTTAGTTCTCTTCAGCTTTTCCATCATTCTAAAAATGGGATTACTGTCAACAGGTTGGCCCTAGGCTTTAGTAATGAGATTATTGAAGCTAGGCCATCTGGTCCAATGGTTGATGAATCTGAACAGGCTAGCTCATTGGGCATGTAAGAAGAGATCCAAACACATCCAAGCATGATCACTATTTCGATGTGCCCCAACTTTATGGAGGAGATAGGAAAGGAATTCAGCCAGGCCGTGTTGACTAGTCCCCTGTCAAGGTTACTAGGAATGCATTTAGAGGGAACTCTCTTGTTGTGCCAGATTGTAGACCCCCACCTCATATTAATCTCACATAAGTTGGTAGAAACTATGGCTCCATTGAATCTAGTGAGCACAATGTGTGGGATCATCAAGCCACCAAACTTCTCTCTAGCATGTCTGATGTGGTTGAAATCACAGATAACCAATTGAGGTAGAACCTGTTGGTTTGCTTCCCTTAAAACACCCCACAACCATCTTCTACAGACCTCTGAGTTGAGGTCATATGCCATAGAGATCACACAGTGGATGCCTCTGTTGTTTAAGAAACTAAGAGTCAACAAATGGTCCATGGAGTGGATTGGTTGCATGTCCCAAATCTGTGGGTTCCACCCAACAACAATACAACTACCATCAATGTCATCTAGATTGGAAGAAAATTCCCAACCCATGGGGAACAGGCCTTTCAAGTTGTGACTATTTCCTCTCTTGATTCTCATCTCAAGGCAGACAACTACAGAAATACCCATACCTGCTATAGTGTCCCTAACCTTTCTTTGTTTATATGGTAGGGACGCACCTCGCACATTCCACGTGAGGATCTTCATGGGGGGAATCTATGAGCACCCCCCTCCCACAGGTGGAGCCACCTCTACTTGCAACAACCTTGTGATTGCCACCTCTTTATCTAGCAACACTATGGGTTACCAGCATAGTGAATATATCCTCACCTTGGTCCATAAGAACCACAAAGGGGTTAATAGTATCGACATACACTCCCTTGTATGTGTGGCTAACCTCTTGTTCCATTACACTATCCTCCCGCTCCCTCACCACACAGCCCTCAACTAAAACAACCTGGGTGGATTGAAAAGGGATGGTTGTAGGATTATCTGGTGGTAGAAGGCTAGGACTATCATCCCCTATGACTGTATCCCCTATCGAGACTTCATGAGAGTGAGCAACTCTAGACTTAGAGCCCCCATCCTTCCTCTGATGCCTACTCTTTAGTCTGCCTCTAACTTGGACAACAACATCTGACCTGCAACTACTCGGACAGTGGTTGGTCATATGACTGAACACCTTGTAGGTGTTGCAGTGGTCAGGAAGGGCATCATATTGGACTCTTATTTCCAACTCCTTGCAGTTAGGGAGTTCGATCAGGACCTCTATGGGAGGTTGCATCTCGGTCAAGATCTCCACACACATCCTTGCTGCCCCAAGCTTCCTCTCTCCCCCTCAAAATATCAAACGACTTTGGGGTACCAATGGCATACCCAATTATGGTGAGGGCTCTTCTAGACCAGTGTTTGCTGATGTTAGGGAGGGTTGCCCAGACGAGAGAAGTTGTGGGTGCCGCCCGTCTAATGTATGCTTCAAGGGTCCATTTCCTAATGAGGACCAGTTGTGAGTTAAAAAACATGGGACCTTTGTCGAGTGAAACATTCATGTCTGACTCATTTGTGAAGTTCACTAGGAAGAGTCCATCATTCAAAGGTGACATTTGAATCTCTCCCTTTGGTTTCTAGTTCCTCAACATCTAGTAGTAGAGTTGTTCAGGATGGTACTTCTTACCTAGGACATGGATGATGATGTCAAACTTGTTGAAATCATCCATCTCTTCCAAAACATGTTCTGAGAACTTCATTCTGGGAAGCTTTTCCCCCTCCTTAAAGTGAGGTGCTTTGTGGTCAGAAGCAATGATGACCGGCGGAAAACTTTTGGGAACAACCATGGGTTTCTGGAGAGTCTTCACCCAAGTTTGTCCAATGGTGACATCATTGCAGGGGTCATTCCACCCTACCTCGACAGCAGGTGGAGGACCATTAGGGGGTGGAATGTCGATGGTAGGAGTAAGACTGATGCTTCCAGTGGTGGTGGTGGTTGTGGTGGTGGAGGAGGAGGTTGAGGCGGTCAATGAAGAGGGAGGGGTGGGTTGGTTGGACGAAGGAATGGTGATGGGACTGGAAGGAACTCCCTCGCCCCTAGTTGGGGAAGGCACCAGTCGGGGGCCATTCCCCGCCATAGGATGCCCCGATCCTAGAGATGGATGGAAGCTGAAGCACTAAAGAGAGCGAGCGACCCTTTTAAAACCTTTTTATTGCCTATTAAGGAAGAGATTTCTCTTGATCAGTACAAATAACAACTGCCTCTTCCATTCATTCTTCTCCCCATTCATGTTTTCCACCCCTCCATCCCCTATAAAAGGATGGGGGACTCCATAAGAGAAATCATCGAGTCTTAGTTGTAAATCAAGTCTTACTTGTAATAGAGTCTTACTTTGTAGTCCTCAATTTTGTATTCACATTTTTCTTCCATAGTTGTAATCTTTCATTTTTATAATACAAATTTGGTTCTTCATCTCTGGATCTTGGTTATTCTCATTCTTTACTTCTCATTCTTTTATCTTGGAATGGAGGATTAAAGGATCAAGTTGTTTAATTGAAACCACCTACATCTCCTTGGAGAATTTTCTTCCTATGGTCTATGGCTTCTTTCCTTCTTTCTTTTTCTTCCCTTCTTATGGCTAGTGAGTAGTTTTCTTACCGAGGCAAGGGGAGCAACCCCTTATCCATGTGATTATTAGTTTGAAGTTTTGCATTACTTTTTAGATAAATGGTTTTTGCTTTGTATATCGATGATTTTAACTAAGTGATCTCTCATTTTAATCGCTTGTTAACATTGGAGGATGCGACCATGGAACTCAAGATTTAAAACAACCAAAATGATTTCATGGGAATTTGGATGAGACCTCAGAAGTCCCCGGTAGGATGATTGAACTAGGATTTGTGAATGCCAGGACCAATGGATTCACGAAGAGTTCATCTTTTGTGAATCATTTATGAATGTTTCACATACCACCCTTTATCTTTCTTATCATGTAATTTCTTCAGTCTTGTTTCACATTGGCTAGAGTGGTAAAATCCCTTAGCATTGGTATTTGTTTTTTTTTATTAGTTGATCTTTAATTCAACATCTTTATTTTTTTTTATTTTAGTTTGAACAAACTCTGAAAATGAATTTTACATTCTTGTTCTCACAATCATATTTGAACTCAACCATCTTGATCACCGTCTCTTAGGATCGATACCTTTCTATACTTTTTTGGTTTAGTGCTTGCATCAAGTTGACAACCTTCTATAAGGTTAAATTCTAGGAAATTTTTTCTAGTGATTGTTGTGTGTTACAATGACGTGCATCAATTTGGCATCATTGTAGGGGACGGCATGGTTGTTTTCCAGGTTTGGTTGCTTGTATATCTTGTATAATCTTGTGTCATATTTTTGTAACTTGTATAACTTTACTCTTGTTTATTATCTTCTATTTCATAATTCTTTTCTTTGATTTTTGTAGAAAAAAAAAAGAATTTGCCTACCGAGTAACATTTTGGTAGTTTATCTCCTCCTTCTGTCGAGTTTCCATTCTGGAAGTACTGCTTTCTAGTTTTTTCTTATAATTTGTAATCTTGTTCCATAATTTATTTTTGTTTCATATTTTTTAGCATGTAAATTATAGCCTTTTTCTATAATTTCTTTCTTATATTCTTTGCAATTTTCCTTTTGCCTTTCGAGCATAATTCTGGAAGTGTATCTCCTCTTTCTACTGAGTTTCCATTCTATCAATACTACTTTCTAGTTTTTTTTGTAATTTTATTTTATTTCCATAATTTTTTTCCTTTATAATTTTTAATTCTCTTTGTAATTTCGACTAAACCCCTTATCTAGTTATCTTTCTACTCTTATGTGTTAATTGACATACATTTAAGAAACTTTTTCTCAAATGGAGTGGGCATCCCAATAACCCCCACCCAAATGTTATTATTGTGGTCTTTACCACCATACATCTCTTTTTCATCCTACTTTACTCCATACTTATGGTAGCACCCACTTTAATTATGAGCCCTTTCATCTTGGTGGGTACAATGTGAATCCACATTTTTTTACAACCATTATGGGGAACCTTATGATCCATATTCAGAGGAGGGGTATGATCAACAAAATTTTGGAGGGTATGACCAACAAGACTTTGGGGGAAATGGACCTATTTATGATACCCATTATAATCCTCAGTAAGAAGAGAAACTTAGGTCCCTAGAGAAGATGACAGTGAAACTAAAAACCAACCAAACCTTATTAGCCAATCTGCTGGAAGCCCAATCCCCAAACATAGATTTTCCAAATATATTCCCCCATGATTCGATGACACCTCATAATACTGAATCTTCCCACCAAGATGGATGCAATGGAAATTACAATCCACCATCTTCTGAAGATTATTATGAGGAACAATGCCACAATCAATATGAGGATCACAAGGCCCAAGAATACCATGAGGGGTATGGTGAGGATGGTCAAAATTTTGGGGTGCATAAATCTTATGGTGAAACTCAATTTAATCATGAACTAGAAGAGAGACTTAAGGCCCTAGAGAAAATGGAAGTAGAAGGACAAGCAAAACTTGAATCCAATCAAGTCCTATTAGCTACCTTACTAGAGGCTCAATCACATACTTCCTCTGTAGATCTTGAACAACCCAAGATAATTTTTCTTGATGATGATGATGATGATCCTATTTTTGTGTCATATATGTCAAATCCTGAAGAAATAGCACAAATCATGAAGCCATATTTTGCATGTGATGAGGATGTTGGTATCCCTAGCTTTCCTTTAGAGACTTTATTACTTGAATATGAAATGTCAAAGCAGGATAGTCATTATGAATATCAAACAACTTCTCTCATCCTTAACATAAACCCAATTGATATCAGAGATTCCTTTTTTTGAGTCTATTTTGGATAATGAGCATCGAACCCCCTTTGACAAAACAATTCCTACCATTTTGACACAACCAATTCTCATTCTACATAAGGCTAACTTAGAAGGGGAGACACCCTTGGAAGAAGCCCATACATCCCCTTATTTTTTTGTAAGAAATATGTCCTCATCCCTCGTGAATCCTTAGGGACCCCTTGTACAAAATAATTAGAGCCATATGTTATATCAAAAATGAAACTTACCAAACCCAATGTTGATGACATTATTTTTGAGAAGTAAAATACTTTTTTAAATAATTTGAAATATTTTGTATTAGCATCAATTCTCCCATATGTAGGTCATTATGATGGTGGAAAACATGAGCCAGATCCTCCATCTAACTATGTACATCCTACTCTACTAGCAATACTAGCTGGGTAGCCTCCAACCTCCACCAATCCACATCCATCTTCAACACTTCCCTTTATATCGAAGGAAAATATGTGGATCTTATTGGAGGGAATGTGAGGTGACAGAAAATATAAACACCCCACTGAGCTTCCGTGACTACCCCATCATTGGTTACACTATGAAGCTCCTCTAATGAAGGTCCCAGCCCTCGTACACCATCCCCTTTAGCTGGATGTACTACGAGCTTCTAGGGCCACCCAAAAATCCTCTCTCTTCTCTTCCCTCCATCTCGAGTTTCAGTTTTGCTCAGGATGAGAAAAAATCTAAGTCCGGGGTGGAGGTGGGTGGTATGTTTCTATTCTACTCCCTTATCTTTTTCATTCTTGTATTGTTTCTACCTTTTTATTTGTTTTGCATATAGTTGCTTTGTTCATGGCCATTTTCTAGTCGGCCAGGTCTTATTTCTTTTGCTACAAAATGGCCTTTACCTATTCAGCCAATATAAATAGATGTTTATCATTTTACCCCTTGAATTTAGTAAATCATTTGCAAAACATTTCACAAATTCCCATGTCTGAAACCATCATGTCACCTAGGATCCCAAAATAGCATCACTCCTTGGAAAAGTTGGTGAGTCGTATGGAAATAATAAAAACTAAACATAATTTTTCTCTATTTTTAAACTATGGAGTAACTTGATACAAATCTTGTATAATGTTATTGACATGAGTATTCTTTCTTACATAACGACACTTTTCAAAAATAAAAATAAAAAGAAAATAAATGTGTGAAGTTATAAGCATAAGGACACTTTTTGTTTCCCCCTTATTTTCTTTCTAAAAAAGAGAAGTAAATAATCACCACTGGACAAAAATCTAGTCTGGGGTGGCATGTTTCCCATATCAAAAATTGCATACCCCACAAAGGAGTGTTCCATCAAAAGATGCCAAAAGTTCACATAAAACATTGTGACGAATGTAGCCACAACTCTATAAAATCAATTCCTTAGTCGAATAGAGTAGGGATAAAAAAAATCACTTCCTTCATTGTTTTCACAACCCCCAATTTCATCTTGTTCTTGTGCAACAACTCACATTAAAAATACAATAATAAAAATGAGAGTGTCAAAGAAAAAGTAATATGAAATATAATTTTCTACAAAGTCTTAATTTAGAAACAAGATATGATATTTTTTTATAGCGAATAGAGAATTTTGTGCTTTGTGGTTATAGGAGATTGTGTTGCTTGGCCAAATTTGGAGGTAAGGAATAAAGTGATGATACAAGGGTGAGGACAAACATGTTGTTCGTATAAATTGGAATTATTTATGATTTTATTTTTTTGAGGAGGAATAAAGATTTAAGTCTGGGGTATTTTTATAAATATGTAGTTATACCTTGACCAAAATAGGCATAACTCTCACATCCAAAGGCATAATTTAATGTATAAATATGTGTTGGAAAGTAAATAAAAAGGAATACATGAATAATATATTTTTGGGCACTTTAAAGCTTTTAATAGCCATAATTTGTACAAAACTTCGGGTACGTGAATCTGCAGAGAGAGTCAGAATTTGAAGCGTCAAAAGAAGATAATCAATGATTTTTTTCATTGCCTATTAAAGATGAGTTTTCTTTTGATCAAGACAAACAACAGCCGCCTCTTCCATTTCTTCTTCTCCCCTTTTAGGTTTTTCACCCCTCCTTCCCCTATAAAAAGAGAGGGGACTCCACAAGAAAAATCATCGAGTCTTAGTTGTTAATTGAGTCTTACTTGTAATAGAGTCTTAGTTGTTAATTGAGTCTTACTTGTAATAGAGTCTTATTTTGTAGACCTCAATTTTGTACTCACATTTTTCTTCCATAGTTGTAATTTTTCATTTTTACAATACAAATTTGGTTCTTCATCTCTGGATATTGGTTATTCTCTTTCTTTACTTCTTGTTCTTTTCATTTGGAATGGAGGATTAAGGGATCAAGTCGTTTAACTGGCACCACCTAGATCTTCTTATAGATTCTTCTTCCTGCGGTCTATGGTTTCTTTCTTTCTTCCATTTATTTCCCCTCTTATGACTAGTGAATAGTTTTCTTACCAAGACGAGGGGAACAACCCCTTACCCATGTAATGATTAGATCAAAATTTAACACTACTTTTTAAATAAATGGTTTTTGGTTTGGATATCGATGATTTTAATGAAGTGATCTCTCATTTTCATCGCTTGTTAATCTTGGTAGATGTGATTGTGGTACTCAAGATTTAAAACAACCAAATCGATTTCATGGGAATTTAGATGAGAACTCGGAAAAGTCCCCATTAGGATGATTGAACTAGGATCTATGAATGCCAGGATCAATGGGTTCATGGGGAGTTCATATTTTGTGAATCATTTATGAATGTTTCACATACCTTCCTATATCTTTCTTATCATGTAGTTTCTTTGGTCTCATTTCACATGAAATAGGGTGGTGAAATCCCTTAGCTTTGGTATTTCTCTCTTTTGATTAGTTGATCTTAATTCAAAATCTTTATTTTTTTGTTTTAGTTTAAAAAACTGTCGAAATGGATTTTACATTCTTGTTCTTGCAATCAGATTTGAAACTCAACCATCTTCATTGTTGTCTCTATGTATTGATACCTTTCTGTACTTTGTTTGTATGGTGTTGGCATCAAGATGACGACATGCTAGATGGTTAAACTCTAGGAATTTTTCCTAGTGATTGTTGTGTGTTACAATGACGTGCATAAATGAGTATGGCCACACATTTCTCAATATTGCTTATCAAGTGGCATGGATATCAATCTCCTATTGAAGGACCATATCCCATCTACATCACTCACACTCGATCTCAATGTGTTATAATGTATTTGAGTATCTCCTTTATTGCAACCCTTATTTAAGTCACAATTGATGATGCAAAAATACATCAAACAACAAATGATGAGTGCAGTGATTTTAGGTCTAAGAAGCACAAATGTCACTAACACCATGAGAGATGTTTCTGACTACCATTCCATGGTATCCATGTATCACGCCCCAAGGTGAGTCTATCTGATACACTCTTCTCTAACATGTACCTATGTGTTTGGTTTGATATGAAATATCTTTTTTAATGAGATTATTGACATCAACCACAAAATTCTAATTAAGAACTCAAGTAATGAAGAATAATGGTGTGTGCTCAAGACTTCATATGATTCATATTATTCAAAATGTAGTCTTATGATGAAGCATAATAGTCAATTGGGAACTTGCCTCTTGTAACAAATCATCACATCATGATCTAGGGATCCAAAGAAAAAGTCATATCAAGGCATGGAGCGCAATGCATATCAATCGAGAAAGATTTGTTTTATCATGTTTGAGGTTTGATAAAAAGATAGGGGCAACATAGTTTCAATCAATTGGGACCTCATCTACCATGAGGTGTACAACATGAATTCCACCTTATTTCACCATATTAGGAATTCACCCCAATCATAGAAAGTGTTTGTATCCAATTTGGTGATATTGAGTTTGCATAAACTTTCCACATGAGTGCATCATTTCACAAGTACTTTCTGCTGGTATGTATGCCCAGACAGCTAATCATAAAATTATTGTAATGGGGCATTAGATACCCAATTTGACAATGATAAAGGTAATTTCATCTATTATGTTTGTCTCGATCATGATATGGTGATGCAGACACAATAGGTGTGTAAAGAATGATGTGACTTGATGACATATGTCTTCAGGTTGAGAACATAAATAATGAAATCATATGTATGATAGGAGTGCATACATGCTTATTATGTCCCTAGTCAGATATTATTGTGGAACAAAAATAGACAACAATAATACATATGACTAGAGTGCCCTATTATGACCTTGACCTTTTATCCATGACCTTATGAAGTACACTTTTATAATTGATACCCTCTATTTTTCTATTATCAACATTTAATAACTATGAGTACTAATGTGCTAGATTAGGTTGGTAGTCGAATTATGACTCCCTTTGGTCAGTTTACTATTTATGAATGCCTATAAATTTATCATCCTTTCATTATTATATTTTGGAAAGGTAACCTGTTCCACCTAATTTTGATTCCTTGGCCTAAGACTCTAATTGGCCACATATATGAAGATACTTATACTCGGTCTTGAATCTTGATTTAAATGCAATGTTGATTATAGCTCATGGCAAGATTCCTACTAAGACCAAGGTATAGATCATTTGCCAAACCTTTAATGTCATGGTAATAAATATTGTTGATTATTATCCCAAAATGTTGCTCAATTATTTCTTGATTGTTAAGCATGTATGAGTGATCTACGTTAAGGTTTAGATAGGAACCTAAACCCTAGCACTGAAATGATTGGGCATATGACCTTGATGTCCAAAATTCGGCTTGAGGTATTGACGTAGGAAATATTAACTCATAATTATGGATCTTGATATTGATATGACTCCCGTAATCACCAATGTGGATTTTGAGATCACCCTCGATATGTCAATAGTGACTTTCATATTCACAAATCTCAAAATGTTTGAAAAAAGACCATGTAGATTCACTCGATTTATGAATTAGGGTGTAACTATCATGTGGATTAGGGCAGGTCCTTCCATTGATTTTAAGCATTAAATTATGGTATTGAAAAATGATGTTTGTCTCAAATTGTTAAAATAGAAAATATTTATCATGGGTGTATAACCCCACATAAGCCATGCAAAATCTAGGACCCTAAAATGTTTGAAATGAAAGTCATATTATACTCCTTACCCAAGAGCTATATTTGTTTGACATAATATATGATCTCTCTGAATTTGTGATCTATATAATGATCCCTTCAAGAATGGTGGTTTATGTGATGAAATTTTCTATTTATTGATGCATATGACCATGTTCTAACTATGGGACCTGATTTCCTGACTCTGTAGTGTTGATAATGAAGGAATGCTAACATGATTTTGATCGAGAATGTACAGTTGTGATTGAAGAATTCTTTTAATTTTGGGGAAAAAATTCCCCTGAAGGAGAGGAGGATGTGACAAATTGATTTTTCATATCTCCAATATTTTATAAATAATTCCTTTATTATTAAATTTAGAATTCACTTTAGCATCATTAAATAATTTTATAAGTTTGTGACTCTTGATTGGACATTTGATATGTATTTATACCTTGTTTATATGGAAATACACATTCACTTTGACATTATACTCCTTCAAATCATTTCCATATTTAGCTTCATTCTTTGGATCTCAAACTTTTATGAATATTATAGACCTTATGAAGAGCCTCCTATCCAAATTTTATCCCAATTGAAACCTCCTAGCTCCCTCAAAAACTTCTTTAATATCACTTTTTAAATCACCTTTCTACCTCCCTTTTTCCCTCATTTCTTGGTTTTGGGCCGGAATTGACCCTTTTGGGCCTGGTCTGTGAGTCTCTCTATCCCACCTAGGTAGGGCAAAAGCTAGCCGAGCAGTCGAGAAACTAGCATTAATCTACTATATTTTTTTTCTCTTTTCTCAAAGATTCATTGCCATTATTTGCTCTTTCTTCCCCCATCTCAGATCCACAACTTTTGCCCACGTTTTGGGACCCATATCATGATGTTTTAATAAGCTTAAAGATACCCAATTTGGTTTCCACCATGTAGCTATTAAGCTTCAAGATCTACTTAAATCTGTTATATTCACATCTATATGAACCCCTCTTTGAGTCCAATTTTCCCACAAGAACGCAACCATACCCTCTATTTTCACTCTTGTAAACTATTGTAAACTCACCTAATCTAGGGTCGGTGCTATTGTTTCTTCTTGAAAGAAGATCACTCCCCACTCTTTCACTCTCCCTAGTTAGTCTTTCTCTCCAAAACTTATCACTATAATGAAATCTACATCTAATCTCAAAAATGGTCGAACCTATAGTCAATTTTGATCGCAAGAGTGGGCCAAACATGATGGAAATATTTTAAATATCTAACTTCTTATAATTTTATAATTGTTCTTTACTAATGGTCCTTGATGGTGACTTTTAAGTAAAAAGTTGTAACCTTATCTAATCTTGACCATATTATCTTGAAATCTCATAGATTGTTTAAGGCATCTATTGTTAGAATCATAATTTAAAACTTTAAAATATAGACTTGATACTTGACATTGAGTAAGGTTCTATTAATGTTATTATATATATATATATATATATATATATATATATATATATATATATATATATATTATATGATCTATTTGATTATTTAGCCACATGAGTATCCTTGATATGTGATCTTGTTAACATCTTGTTAGACTTTCTAGTTGTTTGTTCGGAAGATGAATGATTCTTATTATGGTCATGTGGAACAAGTACCCTAGATCTTAATCTCTTGGATGCCAAAATTCCTAAACATCAAGTCCCGACCATGATCTACTTACCTTTGACCAATTCTTGATCTTACACATTGATCTCTTAAATTTAATTGGCAAATTCAGTTATTCTTGAAAGGTATGTGTATTATATCCTCTTCTCATCAATTGATTGTGATGTGATATATGTGTACATAGTTATGACTAAAACACATTGATATATTATTTGAATGAGGTATCAAATTCCCTACATACTAATGTTTCGAATTATGTATATATACATTATTTGTTCATTTGTTTGATAACTGGAATTGTAATATACTCCCATTGTTTCTCATAATCAGTCATTTGATCCTTTTCCCTTCTCACTATTAGGGGTCAATTGGTGATATTTTTGTCTTTCCCATAGAGTTAAGTGACACCTTGGCCTTTCCCATAGGATTAAGTGGCATCTTGTTAGTCTTTTCACACACTCTCATATATGTGAGGTGATTCTCTCTTATTCATAGTATATTACAAACTAATTTGGAAACCTTTACTTGTTGAGCACTTGAAATTTTCTTCTTTGTTAATATTATTTCTTATAAACATGTCAAGTGGTTATTTCTTTTTAAGTATACAAATATGTTTAATTGTTTCATGTTTTTAATAACTGTACTTGATGTTTTTTTATTGGCATTGGGTCATGATTTTTGATTTGGTAAATAATGAATATTTTATCCAGGAATTTTATCTGTTAGACTAAACTAGAAAATTAGAAACTACACCAATGAATCTACACACATAGGAGCATAATATGTAATCAGCTTGTAGAATATTTTTTGTTGTAGTTAATTTTGCTCTCCTGTTAAGATTATGTCATGTTGTCCCTGGGTCATGAAACCTTTTATGGTTCATTTTATTAGAAAGAGATGTTATTTTCTATTATTCATATGATTGTGTGAGATTAATTGTGCCAAACATGGATGGGCACTTCAACCCCTCTTACCATAATCTAGGCATTGGGATTGTGATTTGGGTAAGAAATATTTTGTGACAATATACGACTCCAAGCCTACAAAGGAAGTCAAGTAAAGTATCAAAGCCCTAACATTTTACCATAAAATATAAACAAAACTAGAAGAAGTTATTTATTTGGCAAAACATAATTCTAGATTAAAACCTAGAATAAAATGAAACTTTAACTAGGATGAATATGCATACATAAATATCTAACTTATCGAGGGGTTCATCATGTATTATCTCGGATAACAACTCCTCTTGGATAGTTTTTACTAAAAACCATCATCAACCTTTAAAGTGATCATATGCATATCCACCAAGGTTAGAAACAAGACTCTCTTAAATATGAATCTATATTGCATTATTTTATCACATGATGTTAACATATCACTTAGGTCCTTCTCAAGAAAGGTTTATCCTTCAACTCCATTCATAAGTTGGTGAGGTAATACCTCCATATATTCTAATCATATCATATCATATCATACTTCAAGCTTAAGATACTCATCCCAACATTTTCATATTAAAAGTGCATACCCTTTCAATTACGTCTACAGTAAGATGAAATAAGTATTTGGTTGTAGTCCAAATACAAAGGTCATCTTGTTTTACATGTAGAGTTGATGAGTCAAAAAATCATAAAATTGAACTCAAGTGGAGTCATCCACTGTGACTGACACCTTGTACATTCATCTTCCAAACTCTTAATAGTTCTCAAAAGTTTTTAATCCAATGAGGAATGTGCTTTTTTAGGGTGCTTGAGTTTTTGTGCAACCTTGCTTAGGGTTTATTTAATACATAAGTCTTCCTATTCTTTATACATACCTCATGCATTATTGTACTTAGTCATTACCTTAGGGTCACTAGGGGTATGAGCACTTATGGAGTGACCTACTTTTGACCCCTCATCCATACTTCCTTATTCTAGTCAAACCTTTCTCCTGGCACCTCAGACCTGATGTACTAATGGAGTGAGATTTTCTCCTAATGCCTTAGTCCTCATTTTCCTCTTTATTTTCCAATTTTGAGCCCAGGGTTTACATATAGATCACATGTCAAGTGGTTATTTCTTTTCAAGTATACAAATATGTTTAATTGTTTCATGTTTTTCATAATGGTGCTTGATGTTTATACATTATCATTGGGTCATGATTTTTTATTTAGGTACACAATGAATATTCTATTCAGGCATTTTATCTGTTGGACTGAACTAGAAAATTAGAAACTACACCAATCAATCTACACACATAGGAGCATAATATGTAATCGGCTGGTACCAACTTTTTTCTTGTAGTTAATTTTGCTCTCCTGTTAAGATTCTGTCTTGTTGTCCTGGAGTCATGAAACCTTTTATGGTTCATTTTATTAGAAAGAGATGTTATTTCTATTATTCATATGTTCGTGTGAGATTAATTGGGCCAAACATGGACATGCTCTTCAACCCCTCTTACCATAATATAGGCATTGGGATTGTGATTTGGGTAAGAAAAATTTTGTGACAATATATGACACCAAGCCTACAAAGGAAGTCAAGTAAAGTATCAAAACCCTAACATTTTCACATAAAATATAAATAAAACCAGATGAAGTTATTTCTATTGCAAAACATAATTCTAGATGCAAACCTATAATAAAATGCAACTTTAACTAGGAGGAATATGCATACATCAATGTCTAACTTTTCGAGGGGTTTATCATGTATTATTTGGGCTAACAACTCCTCTTGGATAGTTCTTACTACAAACCATCATCAACCTTTATTAAAGTGATCATATGCATATCCACCAAGGTTAGAACCAAGACTCTCTTAAAGATGATTCCATATTGCATTATTTTATCACATGATGTTAACATATTCACTTAGGTCCTATTCAAGCAAGTTATATCCTTCCAATCCACTCATAAGTTGGTTAGGTAATACCCCCATATATTCTAATCATATCATAGCATACTTCAAGCTTAGGATATTCATCCCAACATTTGCATATTACAAGTGCCTACCCTTTCAATTATGTCTACAGTAAGATGAAGTAAGTATTTGGTTGTAGTCCAAATACAAATGTCATCTTGTTTTACAAGTAGAGTGAATGAGTCCACAAATCATAAAATTGAACTCAAGTGGAGTCATGCACAGTGAGTGACTCGTTGTACATGCATCTTTAAAACTCTTAATAGTTCTCAAAAGTTTTTAATCCAATGAGGAATGTGCTTTTCTCAAGGTGCCTGAGTTTGTGTGCAACCTCACTTAGGGTTTCTTTATTACATAAGTCTTCCTATTCTTTATACATTCCCCATGCATTATTGTACTTAGTCATTACCTTAGGGTCTCTAGAGGTATGTGTACTTATGGAGTGACCTACTTTTGACCCGTCATCCTTATTTCATTATTCTAGTCAAACCTTTCTCCTGGCACCTCAGGCCTGATGTACTAATGGAGTGAGATTTTCTCCTAATGCCTTGGTCCTCATTTTCCTTTTTCTTTTCCCTACTTGAGCCAAAGGTTTACATGGACGCTATCATATATAGGGTTATATAAGGTGTTATAATTTTTATTTTGGATATATGATAACCCTTGCTTTATTCAAAATAAGGGTGTCCTACATTGTTAGGATCCATGTCTTATTGACTCATCGTAAACAAGGCAATCCTCAGAGTCACCTGCATTATGGCATAGCTTACAATATATATATATAGAAAATTCATCCATAAATATATATTAACTTGATCATTTTTAAAAAAATCAAAGAAGATCATTTTAGTACATTCATTAGGTGGTTGTAAGGACTTAAATGTCTCATATACTATACCACCATGTCACATTGTGTTTTGTCTCTTAAGTTTAGGTCTTTCTAGGACATCTAGATTTATCTTAAAAGTTTAAACCAAGTACAAGGTGGTTTAAATTATCTTTAAAGAAGGAGAATATTGAAGGGTGCTATCTTACTTATCATTAGGAGGTTATAGTCCCTAGCCACATATCGTAGCCCCACAAATTTAGAGTAATAATAATTGATAAGGACTTTCCAATTATATGGTATGACCTTTCACATTTCTGAAAGCCACTCCTTAAAAGAGATTTTGAGCCTCACTTGATTCTTTATATAATAATTATTCTCTTAAATTTCATGTATTGGAATAAATAATATGTGTACCATACGTATTTTCATGACTTCTTGTACGTTATGAACTTCCACTTGCATGACTTCTTTTGTCTCACATGTTTGCATCCATGGAAAAACTAATGGTATGAATTGTTAAAGTCTAAGCTAGGTTACCCAACTAATTCATGTTTTCATAATCCAAATGCTTTCATGTGGTTCACTTATCACAAAAGTCATCATGTGCAAGTATGGATTCACGCATCCAGGCTTGAAATATCAAGCATATTCTTAGTTCTCACCACTGGTCTTTCCTGGTCCTTTCCTAGGTAGACCCTCATTAGTCTCTAGGCATCCACTACCTAGGCACAACCTATCTCATCCATATAACAACACAAGGTTGTTCCAAAAACCTCCATATACTCATTTCATCAAGGTAAATTCAATCATAAGGAAATAAATGTAATTTCCTTTTGGAGGTATATGCCTTCACTTTTAGTTTCATATTAACTTTTTAGGCAATAATCATGATGTATTAGTCTTCTAAGATGAAAAAATATTGTTTGGTCATATAACACTACATTTTAGTAGGGTGGTATTTGTAGTCCAAAAAAATTGGTACTCTAGTTGATTTGTTCTATTTCCTTAATAGGTTTCCTTAATTTGGCCTTCACTCTCTTTAGATTCTAGCTTTGTGACATCAATAAACCCTATTAAGCTATTTCCCTTTTATAACCTTAAGGTAAATTCCTATCATTGTGCCAAGTTTTATGTCTCATCAAAGTTTGTGTGATTTAACAGTTAGAACCAAGTGCTAAAGGGTCATAGGAAAGTGGTTTAAACAACTCTACTTTCTTCTTCGAGGGTGCAAGCACTTCTACGGAAGTCACCAAATTTTATATTGACATATGGTATACCTGTGATTGGGTTCATACGGCAACCTCTTGTTTACTCTCATGTGAGTATGCCATATATATTGATATATGTATATGAATATGTAAGTATCTATCTCTCTCTCTCTCTAAATATATATATATATATACATTTATATAGTTATGCCATCAAATTCATCAGGAGTAGGATTAAGAATAGAGTTCTTGCCAATTTAATTATTTTATATGTAGTCTGAAATACTCTTATAGTATGCAGTTGTCTAATTTCATTTTTTCTACTTAGGTTTAACATGGATCACAAGGATTTTTCTAGGGGTACGGTCCCATCCTTGGGAGATATCAATCTAGGATTTATGAGGCTCAAGATTTGGGTTCCACCCCAAGAAATTAGGAGTTATATTTTATTTATTAAAATTGTTGCCATTTACTATTAAGGTTCACGCTAACTTGTATACCACCATCCATTATTCATACTACTTGTCCTCGATCATGATTCTTGATCAGGTCTTATAGATGACTTACATATTATTAGGTTTGATTTTCAATCCATCTTACTCAGGTATTCTACATATACCTAGTTAATCTTAGTTAATCATATATCCCTTGAATCTTTTAGTGTTTCCCCAGGGAGCGTACAATATCATTACATAAGTTTCTCATATATTTATTTTATAATTTCAAATTGGCATTTCAGATGCCTTGGTTAGTAGAGGATGTGTTAGCACTAATTTTATTTACACCTTAACATAGATGAGAAGAGAAGAAAATCCTAGGGTTTATAAAGAGGCACTAGTAGGGTTAAAGGGGATATAGATGAGAAAGAGTTGCATTTAGATGAGAAGATCTAGAGGTATGTTATTTTAGGTAAATGTAAGGTTTGTCTGGGTAGGAATCACAGTGGCTTGGTAATGTGGAGAATTTATCACACTAAAAATTCACCAGAGATATACATCTTTCATTTTACTAAAACAAGTCTGAAATAATACCACCCAAAAGAGGACGAGTCTTATCGCAGTATGAGGACAATCTTTTTAAGAAGGTGACTAATTTTTCCCAGATTACTTGAGAATAATGATTCAAAACCAAAATTAAGTTTGTTGAAGTAGACTAATTGAAAGAAAAATAAATTGGATTTAATTCAGATATAGATTAATGATGGAATATGTGATGCCCAGTTCCACACAAAGTGAGATCACTGGAAACAAATGTGGAACTAATACTAATCAACTAGGTTACCAAAAAATACAGGAATTTAAAACCAATTTCATATATTTACAAAAGTAGAAAATAATTGCATCTGAGTTCATATGAAGTCACCTATGTCATACATCATATCAAAAAGATGTATACATCATTGTTCACTGGCTATCTTGCCATCAACCTATCACATATGATAACATGTTCTCATATACATACAATATCGGTACAACCATGGCATATTGACAAAACCTTGTATAGATGTACAAAACAACCAAAAACCTCCTCCAAGGACCTGAGAGTAGTGGGATGACATATAGGACTCTACTATAAAACACTAACAACATATCAATCCTTTGACAACTATTGCTCCTCTTGCTGCTCAGCCTGAACAACACGATCTCTACCTCATCGTGCATGACCACCAAAAAGATGTGGAAACCCACGGGGTGAGACCAAACATCCCAGCAAGAGATATTACAAACTGCCAGCAACTATTATAACACAAATAAGATAGGAAGGTAGGTATTATTATTATGAAGATGAGCAGATTCAGTTAAATGATATAAGCAAGGCAGCTAACATCAATAAAGAAGTTTAGACTTCTACACTAACCACTAGATCATCTTATACTTTTAGAAGGAATATGAAGAACATATATATAACAGTTGATTTCTCTTAGAGTACAATAATTCAAGAAATCAGTACAAAGATAAGGCAAAGAGTCATCAAATACGAGACGTATTTAACCCTAAGAAAATATGACACGGTTGTATTACATCTTTAATTATGCCCTAAGCAGATGAGGTATACCACTCAAGATCCAACTGACCAATGTTAAGTTGAAATCCATGTTGTACAAGGTCTAGGAGGAGTCAGGCTCCTATTATCTCCCACACCCTTAGTCAATTTGAGTCTTCCATTGTGGCATAACAAGTCCAACTGCAAAATAGCCTAGTCTGCCATGGTATATTCACACAACACTAGTGAAAAAGTAATTTACGACGACCGTAGTTGCACTCCTATCAAGGTAAGACCGTAGCCATCCAATAAACAAATCATATACATATATTAAATCACATCACTTTATATACAACCTCGACCATTCTCTTGTAAGGGTATGACCACAGCCAATCCTGTGAAATCCATATACTCAACAGTATATGACTCTGAGCTTCCACTAAGGGAGAACTTATTTCACCCTCCGGCAAGTACTGGCGTTCTAGATGGATATATGGCACAGAGAAACTACATCATTAGGGTTTTATTTGATTAGTTAAGACAATTAAGTATCTTTTAGCATCAATCAAGTTACAATGTATAATCCCTAAACAAATTCTACAAAGATAAGGGGATAAACAACTTCTAAAAATATAAAACGTACAAGGTGCAAATTTCTCATACTATCACTTAATATCACTGCCAATTCAAGGCCTTCAACATTTTCACACTATCATGGGATATAAATTCCTTATCACATTACTGGAGAATATCACCTCACATCACAATAGGCACTTAGCCTCTGCCAGGTCACAAGACCCAAATCACATGTTCCCTGTACATCATCACTATTTCATCATGCCTCATGAAGGCTCATGCTCATTATCATGTGTCATTGCAAAACCATAACATTCACTAGCTATGTCATTCAATCCAACTGCAAGGTTAGGATCACACAAGTAGGAGAGAGAAAACATTATCTCATGCTAATTACTTCAACCAATAGCAACAATCACATCATATGTTCCAAAATTAGGGTTACGACTACATGTATAGCTTAATAGGGTTCCATATCATCATTCAATCACCAAACCCTAGTTTCATCACCTCCCATATGTTCTGTGTGTATTAGGATAAAGAAATATTGATTATAATTAATCATTCATCTCCACATCATCATGTCAAGACTAGGCATATAATGTAGCTACCAAAGGGGTTAGGTATAGCGACCAAAGCTGCACTTGTTGTGACCAAGTGTTGAGACCCACTAGGGTTAGGACCCTGTTGCGATGGAAGCAAGAAGGTGTAATGACCATGCAACCTAACAAAAGGGGTGTTGACCAAAACAATCCCAAGGTGTGAAACCATAAGTCTAAAACATCATGTTGTGACTACTACAGTTGTCAAGTGCAGCGACCATTCCCTAGGATTAGGGTTGTTGTGGTCGCAACAACCACCCACTAGTGTAGTGCCCCAAAAGGAAGTGCAAGGGGTATAGAGACCTCAAGTCATCCACCCAACAAACTCCAAAACAACCCCAAACCATGGTCGAATCAGAAGGTTATCCTCAAGAAAACCAAGCAACATTTAAGTGGAAAAACTCCATCCAAAGATGATCATCTAATTCCAGCATGTGTATCACATAAAGTTACCGTAAAGATCATGATTAAATAGATGAAAACTAAATTTCACATTAATATTAATATAACAAAAACCTCTTCTTATTCAAGGTAGATGAACTATAAACAAGATGAGACAATCCATAATCAAATTGCATGAAGAAAACATGAATTCCACAATCATCACCGAAATAGGATACAAGAAATTAGGGTTTAGGAGAAGAAGCAAACCACATGTGATAATCACCAAGACTTAAACCCTAAATTATGGTAACTTCATATAGCATAGGAGGATCACATTTTAGAGTTGTAAACAACAACCTGCATGTGAAAACTGAGTGCAATAATAGTAGGGAGAAGAGTTATATAACCCGCCTTGTGAAGAGACTAAGCTTTAAAGATCACAATCACTGAGAGAGAGAAAGGAACTTCAACAAAGATCTACTCCTCACCCACAAGATCACCTCAAGGGAGAAGAACACCATGGTCAAAGGAAAGCTCAAGAAAGAGGGTGAAAAACTCAAGGTAGAACCAAAGAAGAAGAAAGAAGAGAGGTTCTTCTCACATGGGTCCCACCATGGTCAAACCATAGTCTCCAACCATTGTGAAGATAAGATCACCAAGGAACCCACCATGGTTACAACATAGTATCATGGCCAAGAAGGAAGAAGAAGAGGTAGGGAGCAAATAAAATGAGATCAAGGGTTCAAAACCACTTACCAAGAAAGAAGATCACCAAGGATCACCAAAAGGGAGATGATCAAGATCAAGAGCACCACATGCAAGGTTGATCGACTACCAAGGATCCAAAATCACTCCTTCTTTGCTCCACAAACCTCCAAGGATGAACACCATAGGGAGGATAAGGAGGGCCAAAAATGATAGTTGCATGAAGAAGAGAGAGGTTATATAATCAAGGTAGGAGGGAGGCAAGGTGGGTATGAGGTGTCAACACTAGAGAGAACCAAAAGGACACTTCTCTACTAAGTAAACATCCATGAAATCAATCAAAAAATGCATGCATCGAAGGGTGACACAACCTAGGTGGTGTAGTGACCACTAAGGTCCACTACATACCTTGTTGCAGGTGCAACAAACATCATGGATCAAAACAAGGTAAGGTGTAGCGACTACTACACATGAATCACCCATTGAACATGGTTGAAACACATGACTAGGGGACAAATCTTGTTGGCTAAATTGGACATTAATATAACCTTTGTTTTGATGATGAAAAATATTTCATTCTTGTGTATTTAACATGCTACTTGAATATTTCAGGGTACAAAGGAATAAGGAAATCCTACCAAGTGGGATGATGAATATAAATGCAAATTGAAGATCAAATGTGCTTAATTGTATAAATGCTAATGATTGTACTCAAATGTAAACACTTGTACAAAAATATAATGTACAAGTACTTAGTCATCACGTAAATCAAGTGTTAGATCTTCCTTACCCACTTATAACCCTTAGATAGATTTCCCCCAAAGTTAGAGTCACCCACACACATTGAAACACACACTTAGTAGGTGATTCAAAAGTCTAGAACAGGAACGCCCTCTGTCAAAGAAATTGTCGACCGAGACATACTCGGTCAAAGTTCTTGTCGATCGAGGAACACCTCAGTCAAAATTGTGAGCATTGTTCAACAACTTACACAATTTTGCTCTAAATTAGTATTCGGTCGAATATAACCTCAACCAAGTAAAGAACGGTCTAATGCTTGTGACTGTTAGCCTGGGTGGTTGGTAGTTGGGAGTTGGAAATAGAAGTTGCAACACTTTTTCTCCAAACCCCACCTCAGTCAAAGAATAGTTCAACTGAGTCACGTCTCAGTCGACATGTTCAACGACTGAGATAGTTTTTGGATTGTTCTTTTCAGATCGAAACAATTAGCCATTGAAAGTCAATTAATGGATATCTAACAACTTGTTAAGCACTATGAAATCTCTAGAAACCCTCAAGAATGTCCCTAGGTATTTGCAAATTGTTCCTATAAATAGGAGAGGCCTTAGGACACCTAAGACACACAATTACACTTGAGAATACATTCTAGTGAGAAACTAAGCAAAAGATATACTTGCCATCTTATTTTACTTACTTCAATTTCGTATCCTGTAGTTACAATCTCCTAGCCACCACATATAGACACATCCTGTTGGGTTATGGCAGAGGCAGAGAAGCAGCGGAAACAAAAAAATTTCTCCCCAAACCCGGAACAAAAGGAATCGCGTCAACATCTATATAATAGGAAAGATGGTTTGTGAATCATACCTTGTCCCGAGGCTTGCTCGACGACAATACCACACGCCGTGCGCGGTCTTCACCTCCGGTCTTGGACGGTGTATGTGCAGCTCCTGGTCACACCAGGACTGAAGACTCATCCTCCTACCGGACTGTCGGATGACAGTTGTCCTCCTGAGCGGCAGTGACCTCCTGCCTCTGAAGTAGTCCACACGGACCACCCGGAACTCCACTCTCCTTGTCCCACAAAGAAGTGGAAGGAGTCGCACCCTCCTGTTGACGTACTAGTCTCCAACACACTCTCCTGTTGTCGACTGCAACTGCAGTTGTCCTTCCCTTGTTGTACCTCCCTTTGCGGGAAGCACTTGCTCGAGCTCTCTCTCGGTTACCAAAACCAGAGAGAACGACAACTTTGCAGAGAAATCAACTTGCACTGAGTTGTACTTTGAGAAGCCCCCAATACCCCTATATATATAGGCGGGTCATGGGACAGGGTTCTCTGTGCCTGGCAATACGGGACTAAAGCAGGAGTAGAAGGGTTCGAGAATTTTCCACAAAAAGCAACCGGTTCGCAACTTGAAATGATCGGTTCACAACTGAACCGATCGGTTCGGCCATTGAGCCGATCGGTTGGACCTGAGCCGATCGTTTGGGGCACTCCAACCGATCGGTTGGTGCCCTGAACCGATCGGTTGGTGCCCTGAACCGATCGGTTCATAGTCCTAATCCGGCTCAAAAAGACTTTCCTTGTTTTGTTCCCAATTGGTATCGAATACTAATGTTATTCCCAATCAAATTGGGCAATTTGAAACCAAAGGAAAATTCTTGCCGACATGACTTTTCCAACTGGTCGGTTGCACCAGTTGAGCCGATCGGTTCAACCCTTGAACCGGTCATTTCAACCTGGGCTTGAGCCGATCGGCCTGGACACTCCAGCCGACCGGTTCAGCAACCTCAGCCGATCGGTTCATCACATGAACCGATCGGTTGGGAGCACAGGTTGGGCAAAATCAGTCAATTGCGATTTCAATCAATCCGATACTCCAATCAATGCGTCCAACACCTTGAACCATATGATATTGAGCCATCGACTGATTGAGTGTTTAATTGAACTACTAAACTCCTTTAGTAATCAATCTAAACATTTCTTTGTGGACAAAACTCCCCTTCCAGGTTAAATCCTATGTGTGTGACCCTGCAGGTCCATTTCACGTTGGAAGTGAAAGTCCATAACACTTATGACTTCACAAGCAAAGAGCGGTGCCTAGTCACTCATCATTGCTACCTAAGTGAAAGTAGAAAGTTGGAGAACAACTTTCATCCTACAATCCGTGAATGGTGTTACATTGAATGTATAATTCCTTTGTCACTGATATCCAGAATGAACTCGAGGCATGGAACAGTCATCCTGTCAATGTTCATTCATTTCCTTGATCTCAGAGTAGACCGAGTGAGATGTGTATGACATCAATATCACATATTGATTCACACGTGCATGTGCATGCCTTTCTCAATCCTACTCATCAAGTGGCCAAGGATATCAAACTCCCTTAGGAGGGACAAATCCCATATCTATCACTCACCCCTCAAAAGCCCCATGTGTCAAAGCCACCCAATCATCACCTTTATAACAACCCATGTTTCAAAACTGCGTTTGATGATGTCAAAGTGTACCCAACGACATGTGTTGAGTGCAGTGATTTCAGGTCTAAGAATCACACTCACCACCATCACTGTGAGAGCTGACTGAGACTACCATGTCATGGTTCCATGTGTCACTCTCACGGTGGGTCTGTCCGGTACCTTGTTCTCTAACAAATACCTATGTGCTTGGTTTGATATCACCATATCATGACTAATGAGATTTTGTCATCAACCAACACACAATCTAGTCTTTAGTGTTATTGATGTCTATGGTTATTTCCACAATAACAACCGACTAGGGACTATACAAGAATGTATACTCTTAACATCTGTATGATCTCATCGTTTAGGTCCTTAACCTAAAAGCATACGTCATTGAGTAAAACAATCTTTAGACATCTATCATGTTACACCGTCATCTCAGAAATAGTTTAAACATATAGATTGGAAATTGCCTTTATTATTATTCAAATCATTTACAAAGTATCCCATTACAATCATCATATGACTTGCTCTATGGGCATACATACCAACAGACTCCCACTTGCACTTAGAGCCAGTCACCAAGGAAACGTAGTCCTTGTGACCTAGCATGACCATCATGCTTCTGCTGAGAAAGGGCCTTAGTTAGTGGATCAGCTATGTTGTCTTCAGTTGGTACTTTGAAAATCTTCACATCTCCTCGCTGTACGATCTCTCGTATGAGATGGAAGCGCCGCAGTATGTGCTTGGACCGCTGATGTGATCTGGGCTCCTTAGCTTGTGCAATAGCTCCATTATTGTCACAATAAAGCTCAATTGCATCACAGCTACTGGGAACTACACCAAGTTCAGAAATGAACTTCCTGATCCACATAGCCTCCTTTGCTGCATGCGAAGCAGCAATATACTCGACCTCTGTAGTAGAATCAGCAACTGTTTCTTGCTTGGAACTCTTCCAGCTCACAGCTCCATTATTAAGGCAGAACACAAATCCTGCCTGCGATCTGTAATCATCTTTATCGGTTTGGAAGCTTGCATCGGTGTAACCCTTTACAACCAGCTCTTCCTCGCCGCCGTACAGAAGAAACTGATCCTTAGTCCTTCGCAAGTACTTGAGGATGTTCTTCACGGCTGTCCAGTGAGCATCCCCGGGATCTGACGGGTACCTGCTCGTCATGCTGAGAGCATACGAGACATATGGGTGTGTGCACAACATAGCGTACATGATGGATCCAATGGCTGATGCATATGGGATCCCATTCATACGCTCCATCTCTTCACAAGATTGGGGACATTGAGCTCTAGATACGGTAACTCCATGTAGCATAGGGATGTTGCCTCTCTTTGAGTTCTCCATGCTGAACTGCTTCAGCACCTTGTCAATGTACGTGCTCTGACTTAGTCCGAGAAGCCTTCTAGATCTATCTCTATAGATCTTCATTCCTAGAATATAGGATGCTTCTCCTAAGTCCTTCATTGAGAAAGTTTTCCCAAGCCAAGTCTTTACCTTCTCTAAGGCTAATACATCATTCCCCATCAAAAGTATGTCATCCACATACAATATGAGGAATGTGGTCGAGCTCCCACTAACCTTCTTGTACACACAAGGTTCATCTTCATTTTGAATAAAGCCAAACACTTTGACTTCTTCATCAAATCGAAGATTCCAACTCCGAGATGCTTGCTTCAACCCATAGATTGACCTTTGCAGTTTACAGACTTTATTGGCATTCTTTGGATCTACAAAACCTTCAGGCTGTGTCATGTACACATCCTCACGAATATTCCCGTTAAGGAATGCGGTTTTAACATCCATCTGCCAAATCTCATAGTCATAATAAGCTGCAATAGCAAGCATGATCCTGATGGACTTAATCATGGCAACTGGAGAAAAGGTTTCGTCATAGTCAACACCTTGAATTTGTCGAAAACCCTTTGCAACCAATCTGCCTTTATAAGTTTGCACATTGCCATCCATGTCGGTCTTTTTCTTGAAGACTCACTTGCACCCTATGGGTTTTACCCCTTCGGGTGGTTCCACCAAAGTCCATACTTTGTTGGAGTACATGGATTCCATCTCGGATCTCATGGCTTCAAGCCATTTCTCAGAATCTGGTCCCTCCATAGCCTCTATGTAGGTAGTTGGATCATCATCTATGATCAGCTCTCCACCTTCCTGAGTTACAAGGTATCCAAACCTCTCAGGTTCAAGGCGAGTCCTACTAGATCTACGAGGTCCTTGTGTTACCTGAGGAGATTGAGATTCCACAACACCTTGTGAATCTATATTTTCCTCTGGTACATCTACCGGTTCAATGTTTTCTTGTTGGGCTTGAACCTCTTCAAGCTCTACTTTCCTCCCACTGTTTCCTTTGGAAATAAATTCCCTCTCTCGGAATACAACATCCCTGGCAACAAACACTTTGTTGTCAGTAGGGTGGTATAAGTAATATCCCCTCGTTTACTTGGGGTATCCAACAAAATAACATTTATCAGATTTGGGTCCAAGCTTATCAGGAAACATTTTCCTAACGTAAGCCTCACAGCCCCAAATCTTCATAAAAGACAAAACGGGACGCTTCCCATACCATATCTCATATGGTGTCTTTTGAACCGATTTAGATGGCACACGGTTAAGTGTAAACGCGGCGGTTTCAAGAGCATGACCCCAGAAAGAAATTGGAAGATCAGCAAAACTCATCATTGATCGCACCATATCTAACAATGTGCGATTCCTTCTTTCAGACACACCATTATGCGGTGGTGTTCCAGGCGGAGTCCATTGTGATACAATACCACGGGCTCGCAGAAGGTCCTCAAACTCCTGGCTCAAGTATTCTCCACCTCAATCGGAACGAAGTGCCTTAATACTTTTACCAAGCTGGTTCTGTACTTCATTCATGAAATCCTTGAACCTTTCAAGGGTTTCTGACTTATGCTTCATCAGGTACACATAGCCATACCTACTAAAATCATCAGTGAAGGTAATGAAGTACCGATACCCATTTCTGGCATTAGTTCTAAAAGGCCCACATACATCAGTATGTATGAGTCCTAATAGATCACTAGCTCTCTCACCTTTACCTGAAAAGGGAGTCTTGGTTATCTTGCCCAATAAACAAGATTCACATGTCTCTATTGATTCACAATCAAAAGAGTCTAGATAACCATCTTTATGGAGTCTAGAAATGCGCTTCTCATTTATGTGCCCTAGACGACAATGCCAGAGATATGTTTTGTTTGATTCGTTGAGTTTTTGCCTTTTGGTGTTTACGTTGTATACACTTGTCTCCAAGTCTATCAAGTATAGACCATAAGACATAGGGGCACTGCCATAAAAGATCCCATCTTTAGAAATGGAACACTTTCCATTCTTAATAAGAAATTCAAATCCATCTTTGTCCAAACAAGAGACGGAAATGATATTCCTATTAATGGCAGGTACATAATAGCAGTTCTTCAACTCTATTATTAGCCCACTTGGTAGAGTTAACTCATAGGTTCTTACGGCACTGGCGGCAACTCTTGCCCCATTAGCAACACGTAGTTCAACCTCGCCTTTCCCTAAAGGCCTACTTCTCTTAAGATCCTTCACATTTGAACAAATGTGAGATCCACATCCGGTATCAAGTACCCATGACGAAGAAGTAGTAAAGTTAATCTCTATGATGTATACACCAGAAGTGGAGATCTCTGTCTCTGACTTCTTCTTCCATTGTTCCTTCTATCCTCTCCATGTAGAAGAAATTAGTTTGGCGAGAGAACACTTCTCTCCCTTACCTACTTTCCTCTTCACCAATGCATTAAGCGTACATAGAGTGGATTCTAAGGCTCCTGGTATATCTGGAATGTGCAGAACACTTCTCACAGTCCTCAACCAGTTATGGAATTTATTCTCAATTAATTTGCCCATTTTAAAAGATGATTTTTTTGCCATTCTACAAGAGAAAATTTGCATTTGTCAAAACCCTTTTGATTTTATTTGAATAAAATTTGACGATAGTTAATTAGGCCTTTAATCAATTACCACTCCCACTATTTTGACTCAAATTGATAGCCCTCACCATCAATTTAGAAGATTGCAGCGGACAATCTTCTAGTGGGTCAAGATCCTGAAATCCTCTGAGCCATGGACCAGCTTGGGCTGTCACCCACAACTCAGATCTTCCAGGTAGGCAACTCTTGCCAATTACATCATATGCAACTCATGAAAGATGTCATATGCAACTCCTTGCCATGATCATCTCCATGCCTCAAGGTACTAGATCCCATCTAGATCACCTTGTTAAGTCCGACCCAAAGCCAACACGATGAATGTGCACCCTGCTAGGTCAGACCCACACATTCATCCTTCACGCTTCCACGAGATAGACGGTGCACCATGATAGGGCGTGCCCACACTTGGTCGATCAAGCTTTTCATGTGTGTCGCATTTGGAAGGCATCTAAAACTTAATATTTAATGAGGGATTTGGTTTTTATATACATATACATATCCAATCACCACAATATATAGTATGTATCATATACATGCTATATCCCACAGAAAACATGCATAAACGATAAAAAGCAATGATTATGGCCATCCTATTTGTGATTCCTCGAGCCAAGAGGAATCACGGTCATCTAGGTCTACATCACATGCAACTTGTACAAGATGAAATCTGTGCCTGCCTTTCTGGGTTTGATCATCTCATCTCCATGACTGATCGGCTCACCATCAGGTTGGTTGTTCGGGTGCCACCAGCCGATCGGTACACCGGTCATCGTGCATCTCCTCAGGTCGCCACCCGCTCATCTCATTTCTCGAACCGGCCGTCTGGATCACCAACCGATCGGTTCACTCCTTGAACCGATCGTCTTCAGGTTGTCCGCCGTTCTTTGACATAATAGGAAATAAAATCTATCCTATTTACAATTGAATTGAGAAACCCCGAGTTACATTCGGGGGGAGCAAAGGTAGGAAAAGAATTCTCAAATTATTTCGAGTTACATCAGGAATATGAGAAAGGGAATCGGTGCGCAGACCGAGATGCAAGCAACCACACAAACAACCATACACAGATATAGGGGTTTATAGGCCATAATCATGCTACACATCCACCACAAAACTCGTTTAAGGGCGACGCGTATCGAGTGCATTAATATTACATATCGTATATGTATATTAGGGATTTGTGGATTGGACATGTATAAAGCCGATATTATTCGCATCGCATGCAATAAATAAAGGCGACAAACCAAAATCGATCATATCGATAATCCTAAAATATAGAGCAGTTGACGTGGCTCTGATACCACTGTTGGGTTATGGAGGAGGCAGAGAAGCAGCGGAAACAAAAAAATTTCTCCCCAAACCCGGAACAAAAGGAATCGCGTCAACATCTATATAATAGGAAAGATGGTTTGTGAATCATACCTTGTCCCGAGGCTTGCTCGGCGACAATACCACGCGCCTTGTGCGGTCTTCACCTCCGGTCTTGGACGGTGTCTGTGCAGCTCCTGGTCACACCGGAACTAAAGACTCCTCCTCCTACCGGACTGTCGGATGACAGTTGTCCTCCTGAGCGGCAGTGACCTCCCGCCTCTGAAGTAGTCCACACGGACCACCCGGAACTCCACTCTCCTTGTCCCACAAGGAAGTGGAAGGAGTCGCACCCTCCTGTTGACATACTAGTCACCAGCACACTCTCCTGCTGTCGACTGCAACTACAGTTGTCCTTCCCTTGCTGCACCTCCCTTTGCGGGAAGCACTTGCTCGGGCTCTCTCTCGGTTACCAAAACCAGAGAGAACGACAACTTTTCAGAGCAATCAACTTGCACGGAGTTGTACTTTGAGAAGCCCCCAATACCCCTATATATATAGGCGGGTCATGGGACAGGGTTCTTTGTGCCCAGCAATACGGGACTAAAGCAGGAGTAGAAGGGTTCGAGAATTTTCCACAAAAAGCAACCGGTTCGCAACTTGAAATGATCGGTTCACAACTGAACCGATCGGTTCGGCCATTGAACCGATCGGTTGGACCTGAGCCGATCATTTGGGGCACTCCAACCGATCGGTTGGTGCCCTGAACTGATCGGTTCATAGTCCTAATCCGGCTCAAAAAGACTTTCCTTGTTTCGTTCCCAATTGGTATCGAATACCAATGTTATTCCCAATCGAATTGGGCAATTTGAAACCAAAGGAAAATTCTTGCCGACATGACTTTTCCAACTGTTCGGTTGCACCAGTTGAGCCGATCGGTTCAACCCTTGAACCGGTCGTTTCAACCTGGGCTTGAGCCGATCGGCCTGGACACTCCAGCCGACCGGTTCAGCAACCTCAGCCGATCGGTTCATCACATGAACCGATCGTTTGGGAGCACAGGTTGGGCAAAATCAGTCAATTGCGATTTCAATCAATCCGATACTCCAATCAATGCGTCCAACACCTTGAACCATATGATATTGAGCCATCGACAGATTGAGTGTTTAATTGAACTACTAAACTCCTTTAGTAATCAATCTAAACATTGCTTTGTGGACAAAACTCCTCTTCCAGGTTAAATCATATGTGTGTGACCCTGCAGGTCCATTTCACGTTGGCAGTGAAAGTCCATAACACTTATGACTTCACAAGCGAAGAGCGGTGCCTAGTCACACATCATTGCTACCCAAGTGAAAGTAGAAAGTTGGAGAACAACTTTCATCCTACAATCCGTGAATGGTGTTACAGTGAATGTATAATTCCTTTGTCACTGATATCCAGAATGAACTCGAGGCATGGAACAGTCATCCTGTCAATGTTCATTCATTTCCTTGATATCAGAGTAGACCGAGTGAGATGTGTATGACATCAATATCACATATTGATTCACACGTGCATGCACATGCCTTTCTCAATCCTACTCATCAAGTGGCCAAGGATATCAAACTCCCTTAGGAGGGACAAATCCCATATCTATCACTCACCCCTCAAAAGCCCCATGTGTCAAAGCCACCCAATCATCACCTTTATAACAACCCATGTTTCAGGACTGCGTTTGATGATGTCAAAGTGTACCCAACGACATGTGTTGAGTGCAGTGATTTCAGGTCTAAGAATCACACTCACCACCATCACTGTGAGAGCTGACTGAGACTACCATGTCATGGTTCCATGTGTCACTCTCATGGTGGGTCTGTCCGGTACCTTGTTCTCTAACAAATACCTATGTGCTTGGTTTGATATCACCATATCATGACTAATGAGATTCTGTCATCAACCAACACACAATCTAGTCTTTAGTGTTATTGATGTCTATGGTTATTTCCACAATAACAACCGACTAGGGACTATACAAGAATGTATACTCTTAACATCTGTATGATCTCATCGTTTAGGTCCTTAACCTAAAAGCATACGTCATTGAGTAAAACAATCTTTAGACATCTATCATGTTACACCGTCATCTCAGAAACAGTTTAAACATATAGATTGGAAATTGCCTTTATTATTATTCAAATCATTTACAAAGTATCCCATTACAATCATCATATGACTTGCTCTATGGGCATACATACCAACACATCCATCCTAAGTGTATAAGAGATATCAACGCTTCATATAGTATCAAAGCTCTATACTTCATTGGATAAGTATTTTCCTTCTTCCAATCTATATCTTCTATATTGTACTTTGTTCTCCTTGACTACTCCTAGGGTTGGAGGTTGTTGAAAGGAGGTTGCTTGGTGCTACAACAAAGTGAAGGTTGCTCCAAGGTGGGCTTTATATTACTTCAATAAGGATGCTTCAAAGGAGTATGGAGCTACTTCTAGGTGAAGTCTATCTCAAGGTGGTGGAGCTACTTCAAGGTGGTGAAGGTTGGTCCAAGGATTGCTCATGGTTACTTCAATAAGGCTGCTTCAAGGGGGTTGAGGCTACTTCAAGGTGAAGGCTACTTTGAGTGAAAGGTGATTGTATTTTATGTAACATCCTTGAGAGGTAATAAAATAAATCGCTTACAAAATATCAATTGGAAACAATTGGGTAGTGGACTGACTACCTTTGATTTCAAAGGTAGGAACCACTCTACATCCAATTGTCTTCTTTGTTCCCCCTCCTTCTTTTGTTGAGTGCTTTAATTGGTGTGATTGTTTAATTAATTTTAATAACCAAAAAGCTCTATTCAAACCCCCTCTAGATCTTTCAATCAGTATTAGAGAAGGTCTTCAAGGAGCCCTAACAAGTCTTGAAGAATGGGGGATGGTGTATTTCACAACCTCAACCTTGAAGGAACCTATGTGAGCTGGCAACCACACTTTGATGGAAGCCAATACACTTATTGGAAGAGAAGGATGCAATTTTACTTCAAAGGCATAATCTTTGACCTTTGGGGAATGGTATCTACACCCTATGTACTTCCTACAACCGAATATGAAACATAGGATCCAAATACGGTAAAACAAGTTCAATTAAATGCAAAGGCGGTAAGCATTTTATATTATTCTATTTCAATAATGGAGTTCAATAGAATATCTTCATGTGATACATCATATGATATATGGCATAAACTATCTATAACACATGAAGGTACTACGCACAAAAATACCAAGATTAATATGCTTAAACAAAAATTTGAACAATTTCAAATGCAATCTAATGAATCTATTGGTGAGATGTATGCAAGATTTTCTTCCATTTTTAACAGTTTAAGTGCATTGGGCAAATATATAAGTGAAGAAGATCAAGTGTCTAAAATCCTTACATCTTTGCCTCCAAAATACAAGCCAAAGGTGAGAGCCATTAAGAAGGTAATGATCTCACTACATTGAGGATGGAGCAGCTCATTGGCAATTTAGAAACTCATGAGGTCACTCTTGAAGAAATTGAAAGATTGGCATCTGCACACAAGGAGAAAAGGAAGGACATTTCTTTTAAAGAAGAAACTAAATAAAGTAATGAAACAAGTGAAGAAGATAGTGAAGAGGAGGCACTCATTGTAAATGGTAAGAAATATAGAAGGCTTAAAACTAACAAAACTTCTTCTATTTCTTCCTCTTCTTCCCTTACGTGCTTTGAATGTGGCAAAAAGGGACATTTAAAAGGTGAGTGTCCCAAAATTTATAATGGAAGGAAATCTTATCTAAATAAGAAAAAACAGGCCTACAAGGCATCTTGGGATTACTCAAGCGATGATAGCAAGAGTGAAGAAGAAGAAGACATGGTAAGTTGTTTCATTGCAACAACAAATGAAGAAGAAAATGAGGTAAGTCTTCTTAATTTATTTAAATAAGTGTTAGTCACTAGTATTGAAGTATTACATGAAAAATATGTTGCTTGTAAAAAGAAATTAAAAAGGCTTACAAAAACTAATGAAGATATGTATGCTAAATTGAATGATCTTAATTTTGAAAAAGAAAGTCTTATGTCTAAAAAAGCTACTTTGAAATCATCTATTAATGATTGCAATATTAATATGCTTGCTCTAGAAACCAACAATAATTTTATTTGCCAAGAAAAGGTTGAATTGCTTGCTAAGATGTATGATCATCAAACTCAACCTATTCTTTGTACTCATTCAGATTATGATGATATTATCAAAGAAAGAGATAATTTGCTATCTAATCTAGATCAAGCAAAGTTAGAAATTAAAAAGAAAATGGATGAAATTTCTAAGTTGCAAAAGGAAATTAGTATCTCGAAAAACAAAGACATTCTTGACAAAATTCTAAAGGACTCTTTTGGTCAAATTGGGAGGAGAGGACTAGGTTATGTGCCCAAAGATAAATCCTATCAAAAACCTAAAATTAAATGAACACAAGTACCCAAGACTGAAGTCATGTACATGCTAAAAGATAATCTAGCTAAGAAGAGAAATGAAATTGATTCTATTTGTTGTCATTATTGTTTATGTATTAGACATTATACATTATCTTGCTCATACAAGAAAAAGGATGTTGAGTTGGTTTGGGTTCCAAGAACCCAAACTTAAATATAATGGTCATAATTAGTTGAGATTTGACCTAAGCTTCACTTTGAAATTTATAATGTCTTATCTCAACTAAATTAAGTTTGAACTAGTATATCCTTGATTACTTAATTGTGAATTATGGCATGATATGTTTACGTTAGAAATGCTGAATTTTCTGAAAATGTACAGAACTTATCTCAGTCGAAAAAATTATCGACCAAAACCTCTTCCAGTCGAAGACAAGTTCAACCAAATGTAGTTATGTCAACATTGTTTTATTGGTAAATCTTTTCGGTCAACAAATAGCTTGATCGAAAATTCTTCCGGTCAAAGAAATGTTCGACCAAAGATAGTTCTGTTGAACTACTTATCGAAAATAAAATTATTCAATTGCAATTAAATGTGGTGACCCAAATTTGTACTAAACTATCCATATTAATTGTTCCAAATAGTTCAAATGATAAAATATTTATAGTAATTCTCCTAACCAAATGGACCACTATATGGGGCCTAAATTTTTCATACTTTGTAGGTTTGGATGGTCTATTAAAGCTACTCTAAAAAACACATGAAACAAATATACTTTCCCACACTTGGAGAGGAGGTAAAATTATTAGTAAAACTATTGACATAAGTGTTGTTGGTACAAAATTTAAATGTGCTATGTGTCAAAGAACTACATCATAAGTGCCATAACAATGGTTATGATTCATAGAAGAACATAAAAGTTATTGATGAAGGAAATTGTAAACTTCTTAACACTATGAACATTAATTACAAAATAAATTAGTCATGGCTTAAAAGATTGTCTACATAAGAAAATTGCTTTGAATTATTACCCAATTTTTTGTGATAAGTATGAAATTTTGACAAGCAGAAGTTAAACAAAAAGGCTTTATTTTGAAA
This sequence comes from Alisma plantago-aquatica, assembly GCA_963693085.1. NCBI lineage: Eukaryota > Viridiplantae > Streptophyta > Magnoliopsida > Alismatales > Alismataceae > Alisma > Alisma plantago-aquatica. The sequence continues at coordinate 115,413,410 of OY856410.1, read as the reverse complement.
TAATCAAAATGAAGAATCTAAGGACTATAAATATAAATGTTGATTATACACAATAGATCTTAGTCATATCCTAAAACATTTGGAGAAATGAGCCTACTAAAAACAACGAATAAAATTCAGTTCCTAGACCTAAAAGCTAAAAATTGGAACTATATGTGCATGATTAGGATTTATTGAGAAGAAATAGATTTAGATATGATTTATGAATAATTGTCAAAAACTTGACCATCAAATGGATGTAAAAATGCATAAGGCTGATTGGTCATTTATGCTAATACAAGACAATGTTACCTATTGGATTCATTCTAAGAATAAAGTTGCATTAATTGGAAATTTGTAGATATGCCTCTCGGTCTAAAAGGAGTTCGATCGAGGGGCGCCCCGGTCAAAGTCATGGTCGACCAAAAATAAGCCTAAAAATGCTTATTTGTAAATGAAATTATTTACTTGCACCCAACATTGGTATATTAAATCTGTAAAGTTTCTTATCATGTTAAATACTTATAATAAGAGAATTTTTTAAGATAGTGCAAGAAAGAAGATTGCTTATTAAAAAAATTTGACTCACAATCTTATTTCATCAATTGATTTTAGAGAAGGATATAATTTGAAATACCATAGTATCACTTTTGTTATGAGATTAAGGGGGAGCTCACAAAAATTCTTGAATATAATGCACATCTTGCTCTTAATTAAATTCTCTACACAAATTAGGGCTTAACATCCCTTGTATTTGCTTAGAGATACATTTATTGAGCCTAAAGTAATCTCGTATTATTTTAAGGCTTAACATACCTTGCAAATATTTGAGAAATTAATAGCATTCATTGATCCCACCATGATCCTAAATGAATCTCATATCATTTCAGGGCTTAACATTTACAAATAATTGAGAAATTAATTTTGGTTCTTGAATTGTGGCTAAATTAGACTTTTTTTGAAGTAAACAATTAAGGGGGTGTAATCAATTAAGGGAGAGTGTTATTGACTTACACATATGATTATATGGCTATCTTTTTGAAATGACAAAGGGGGAGAAATAATATAAATCAAAATAAATGAGTTTCATGCTCTCTTGGCTTAACATTAATTAATGTAATATTCCTTAAGAGATGGATACTATGTTCCATATCTCTTTAGAAATAATTATCACACATTTTATGAAAACAAGAATATGTTCTTCATCTAAGTTAAATCTCAGGTATGAAACTCATCACATTTAAATCATTTTGATTATATTTTATAAATGTTTGTCATCTTCAAAAAGGGGCAGATTGTTGGCTAAATTGGACATTAATATACCCTTTATTTTGATGATGACAAACATTTCATTCTTGTGTATCTGACATGGTACTTGAGTATTTCAGGGTTCAAAGGAATAAGGAAATCCTACCAAGTGGGAAGATGAAGATAAATGCAAATTGAAGATCAAATGCACTTAATTGTATAAATGCTCATGATTGTACTCAAATGTAAACACTTGTACAAAAATATAATATACAAGCACTTAGACATCTAAATCAAGCGTTAGATCTTCCTTACCCACTTATAACTCTTAGATAGATTTCCCCCCAAAGTTAGAGTCATCCACATACATTCAAACACACATTTAGTAGGTGATTCAAAAGTATAGAATAGGGACACCCTCGGTCGAAGAAATTGTCGATCGAGACATACTCGGTCAAAGTTCTTATCGATCAAGAAACACCTCATTCAAAATTGTGAGCACTGTTCAACAACTTACACAATTGTGCTCTAAATTAGTATTCAGCCAAAAATAACCTCGACCAAGTAAGCAACAGTCTAAAGCTTGTGACCGTTAGACTGAGTAGTTGTTAGTTGGGATTTGGAAATAGATGATGCAACACTTTTTCTCCAAACCCCTCTTCAGTCGAAGAAAAGTTTGACCGAGACACATCTTGATCAATAGGTTCCTTGACTGAGATAGTTTTTGGATTGTTCTTTTTAGCTTGAAACAATAGGCCATTGCAAATCAATTAACGGATACCTCATGACTAGTTAAGCACTTAGAACATTCTAGAAACCCTCTAGAGCATCCCTAAGTTGTTGCAAACCATTCCTAGAAATAGGAGAGGCCTTAGGACACCTAAGACACACCACTACACTTGACAATACATTCTAGTGAGAAACTAAGCAAATGTTATACTTGCCATCTTATTTTACTTGCTTCAATTTTCTGTCCTATAGTTACGATCTCCTAGACACCATATATAGCCATGTTCATCCTACAAGGATAGGAGATCTAAACACTTGATATAGGATCAAAGCATTGTACTTCATTTGATAAGCATTTTCTTTCTTCCAATCTATTTCTTCTATGTTGTACTTTGTTCTCCTTGACTACTCCTATGGTTGGAGGCAGTTGAAAGGAGGTTGTTTGGTGCTACTTCAACAAAGTGAATGCTGCTCCAAGGTGGGCTTGAGATTACTTCAAGAAGGTTGTTTCAAAGGAGGTTGGAGATACTTCTAGGTGAAGTCTATCTCAAGGTGGTGGAGCTATTTAAGGTGGTGAAGGCTGCTCCAAGGATTGCTCATGGTTACTTCAAGAAGGCTACTTCAAGGGGGTTGTGGCTACTTCAATGTGAAGGCTACTTCAAGTGGAAGGTGATTGTATTTTATGTAACATCCTTGTGAGGTAATAATATAAATAACTTTCAAAATCCCAATTGGAAACAATTGGGTAGTGGACTAACTACCTTTGATTTCAAAGGTAGGAATCACTCTACATCCAAGTGCCTTCCTTATTTCCCCCAGCTTCTTTGGTTGAGTGCTTTAATTGGTTTGATTGTTTGATTAATTTCAAATTAACCAAAAATATATATTCACCCCACTCTAGATCTTTCAAGCCCCTTCGACCAAACCATATCTAGGACATCATAGTTGAAACAAACCACACCAAGAAGAAGTGTTGCGGTCACAAAACCCACCAAGAGAGGTGTTGCAGTCACAACACTGCACAACCAACACATGATCAATGTTCAACAACAAAGAGAACCCTAGAAACCCTAATCTCACTATGTGATGTCATATAGTCAACCATGGTCCAAGAAAGGTGCCCCATAGCATCATATTCTCTCTCATCATGCTAAGGCACAAGAAACATGCTCTACATGTGACAAGTTGCAAGATAACCCCTCAACATGGGTAAATTATAACTTGGTCCAAAAAAAGAAAATATAGGTCAAACAACATCTAAAGGATTATATTAAGCTTTTAAGCATCTACTCAAGCAAGGTAACAAGATTAGACCAAAAGCTGGGTCAAGGGTCTTACAACCATAAACCCCTAACAAGGATTTCACCACCGAAATCCTATGTGAAAAGAGATGAGTATTTCCTACACTCCTCTTCCTCAAGCTCCCATGTGGATTCCTCTACGCATGATGATGCAATAGAACCTTCACCAACACTATTTCCTTTTTCTTCAACTTCTTGATCCTCCTATAAATGATCAAAATAGGTCCTTCAACATAAGGTATGTCCTCATCCATCTCAACTGCCACTGGTTGCAACACCAACTTTGTATTAGGGTGGCACTTCGTCAACATGGAAACATGGAACACTGGATGTAGTATGTGGTGGTATGTATGCCTTGAGAGCCAATCATGGGAATATTGGTGGGATACATTAATATTGATTTGATAAAGATTAAAGGAAAGCTTCCAATTCTTTCTGGTTCAGTCATATGAGTTAATGATATAACATATTGAATGTTTAGAGAATGACAATACTTAATGACGTATGCTTTCAGGTTCAGGACCTAAACGATGAGATCATACATATGCTAAGAGTTTGTACATTCTTATTATGTCCCTAGTCGGATGTCATTATGGAATATAGATAGACAATAATGACACACAAGACTAGATTGTGGTGTTGGTTGATGACAGAATCTCATTAGTCATGATATGGAGATATCAATCCAAACACATAGGTAATTTTTAGAGAACAAGTATACCAGACAGACCCATCGTGAGTTTGACACATGGAACCATGACGTGGTAGTCACAGTCAGTTCTCACAGTGATGGTGGTGAGTGTGATTCTTTGACCTGAAATCACTACACTCAACACATGTCGTTGGGTACACTTTGACATCATCAAATGTAGTCTTGAAACATGGGTTGTAATAAAGATGATGATTGGGTGGCTTTAATACATGGGGCTTTTGAGGGGTGAGTGATAGATATGGGATTTGTCCCTCCTAAGGGAGTTTGATATCCATGGCCACTTGATGAGTAGGATTGAGATAGGCGTGTGCACGCATGTGTGAATCAATATGTGATATTGATGTCATACATATCTCCTCCAGTCTACTCTGAGATCAAGAAAGTGAATGAACGTTGACAGGATCATTGTTCCATGCCTTGAGTTCATTCGGGATATCAGTGACAAAGGAATTATACATTCGCTGTAACACCATTCACGGATTGTAGGATTGAAAGTTGTTCTCCAACTTTCTATTTCACTTGGGTAGCACTTATGTGAGACTAGGCACCACTCTTTGCTTGTGAGGTCATAAGTGTTATGGACTTTCACTACCAATGTGAAATGGTCCTGCAGGGTCACACACATAGGATTTAACCTGGAAGAGGAGTTTGTCCACAAACGATGTTTAGATTGATTACTAAAGGAGTTTAGTAGTTCAATTAAACACTCAATCAATTGATAGCTCAATATCACAGTGTTCAAGGTGTTGGACCGATTGATTAGAGTATCGAATTGATTGAAACTACAAGTGACTGATTTTGCACAGTCTGCACTCCCAACCGATCGGCTCATATGATGAATCGATCGACTCAGGTTGGTGAACCGATCGACTCATTTGATGAACCGATCGGCTCAGGACAAGATGAACCGACCAGTTCAAGGGTTGAACCGATCGGCTCAACTAGTCCAACCGAGCAAGTTGGGAAAGTCAGGTTGGCAAGAAATTTCCTTTCATTTCACCTGTCCAATTTTATTGGAACAAGGATTGGTATTTGGATCAATTTGAAACAAAAAGAGGAAAAGTCAATCGGGAACTGATAAGGACCACAAACTGATCAGCTCATGCTTGAACTAATCAGCTCAAGTGTCACAACTGATCGGTTCAGGTGTGAACCGATCAGCTTAGGTCCCCAACCGACCATTTCATGCTTGAAACAATCGGTTCAGGTGGCGCAGTTGGTTGTTTTTGTGGAAAATCTCAAACCCTTCTACTCCTACTTTAATCCCACATTACCTGGGGTAGAGAACCATGTCCCATGACCCTCCTATATATATAGGGGTATTGGGGGCTTCTCAAAAACCAACAACTCAGAACACTAGTTTCTCTACAAAGTTGTCGTTCTCTCTGGTTGTAGTAACCGAGAGAGCCCGAGAAAGTGCTACCCGATAAGGGAGGAAAAACAAGGGAAAGATAGCTATAGAAAAGTGACCGGTTGCAGGAGAGGGTGTCGATGACTAGTACACTGACAAGAGGGTACGACTCCTTCCGATTCCTTGTGGGACAAGGAGGTCGGAGTTCCAGGTGGTCTGTGTGGACTACTTCAGAGGCGACAGACTTATGCCGCTCAAAGGACAAATGTCAATCCCAACAGTCCCTGTGAGACTAGGAGTTGCACAGACACCGTCCAAGACCAGAGGTGAATACCGTGCAAGACACAAGGTAACATTGTCGAGCTAGTCTCGGGACAAGCTATGTCTCTACAAACCATCCTTCCTACTGTATAGACGTTGACGTGATTCCTTTATCGGGGTTTGGGAGAAGAAATTTTTTGTTTCTGCTGCCTTCTCTACCTCCTCTAAAACCCAACAGTGGTATCATAGCCAGGTTAACTGCTCTATACTTTAGGATTATCGATATGATCAATTTTGGTTTGTCACCTTTATTTATTGCATGCAATGCGAATAAAATTGGCTTTATGCATGTCCAATCCTAAATCCACAAATCCCAATATACATATATGATATGAAATATGAATGCACTCGATATGCGTCGCCCTTAAACAAGTTTTGTGGTGGATGTATAGCGTGGTTATGGGAAATAAACCCTATATATGTGTGCTTGGTTGAATGTGGTTGCTTGCATCTCGGTCTGTGCACCGATTCCCTGCCTCCTTATTCCTGATGTAACTCGAGATAACATGAGATTTATTTCCTACCTTTGCTCCCCCCGAATGTAACTCGGGGTTTCCCATTTTAAATGTAAATAGGATAGATCTTTTTATATTTCCTATTATGTCAAAGAATGGAGGACAATCTGACAACAACTGAGACGATCGGTTCAAGGCGTGAACCGATTGGTTGGAGATCTAGATGACTATCTTGAGGAGTGAGATGATCGGGTGGTGGCCATGAGGAGATGCACGACGACCAGGTGAACCGATCGGTTGGAGGAGCCAACCGATCGGCTGGTGGCACCCAGACGACTGGCCAGGATGAGCAGGTCATTCATGTGATGAGTTGATCAACTCAGACAGCTATATCACTTCATCATGGACAGGTTGCATGTGATGTAGACCTATATGACCGTGATTCCTCTTGGCTTGAGGAATCACATTATGATGGCCATAATCATTGCTTTTATTGTTTCACATGTTTTCTGTGGGATATATCATGTATATGATTCATAATATATATTGTGGTGATTGGATATGTATATGTACCTATAAAAACCAAATCCCTCATTAAATATTAAAGTTTTAGATGCCTTCCAAATGTGACACACGTGAAAATCTTGATCGTCCAAGTGTGGGCACGCCCTAGCGTGGTGCACCGTCTATCTTGTAGAAGCGTGAAGATGGATATGTGGGTCTGCCCTAGCAGGGTGCATATTCATCATGTTGGATTTGGGTCGGACTTAACAAGGTGACCTAGATAGGATCTAGAACCTTGAGGAATGGAGGTGATCATGGGAAGGAGTTACATATGACATCTTTCAAGAGTTGCATATGATGCAATTGGAAAAAGTTGCCTACCTGGAAGATCTACATTGTGGGTGACAGCCCTAGCTGGTCCATGACTCAGAGGATTTTAGGATCTTGACCCACTAGAAGATTGTACACTGCAATCTTCCAAATTGATGGTGAGGGTATAATTGAACAAAAATAGTGGGAGCGATATTTAATTAAAGTCATAATTATATCGCCAACCTTTCAAATCAATCAAATAAGTTAAAATTGAGTTTTGGACTAAATTGCATATATTTCCTTTTGTAGTATAAATGACAATAAACAACAATCACTTTTCGTTGCGATCGGTCCTTAAAAAGGACAAGCTGAATGGACCTAACTTCCACGACTGGTTTAGGACATTGAGAATTGTTCTCACTCAAGAGCGAAAGCTCTATGTCCTGGATACTCCAGCTCCAGTGGAACCTACTCCTACCACACCAAAGCAAGAAAGGGATGCTTATAAGATGCATTATAAAGATGCCATTGATGCAAAGTGCTTGATGTTGTGCTCCATGAATCAAGAGTTGTAGAGACAACATGAGAACATGGGTGTCATTGAGATGATTTAGCATCTCAAGAACATGTATGAAGATCAAGCACGGCAAGAAAGATATGATGTCTCTAGGGCGTTGTTCAAGTGTGTCAAGACAGAAGGAGATCCAGTTGGTCCTCACACGCTCAAGATGATTGGGTATGTGGAGAACCTGATAAGATTGGGATTTCCCCTAAGCCAAGAGTTGGCTACTGACGTGATATTGCAATCGTTGCCAGAATCCTACAGCCAGTTTGTGATGAACTACAACATGAACAACTTTGACAAGCTGTTGATAGAGTTGTTGGGCATGTTGAGGATAGCTGAGGCACAAACGAAGAAGGACAATCCTAAGTCTGTGATGTTGATCAATAGAAAGAAAGGCAAGTCCAAGGGCAAGCACAAGGGCAAGGCTAAGAAAGGTTCTGATGCTAGCCAGCAACCCAAGTCATCTTCAACTCTCAAGGACAAGGGAGGCATGACCAAGAGAGAAAATTGCCACCATTGTCAAAAGCCAGGACATTAGAAAAGGAATTGTCCACTCTATCTAGAAGAACTAAAGAAGAAGGAGGCGAAAGATGTCTCCACCTAAAGGTGTCATGAAATAAACTTATAACACTTTTTAGGTATATTATACCAAGATATAGTGTGTAAAGCACCCAATTAATGGGGCAAATGTTGCCACCATAGATTTGAGTACGTTAGTTTATATTCAGCCTTGAAGGCATGTAATAGAGTTATGAATTGCTATTTCATATTAGCCAATGGATAGAAACACTTTAATTTTTGCATATTGTATGACAATTATGGCAATTAATAAAGTTGATGTTTCAATCTTTGTGGCAATGCCTTTTTTATCTTGTGATACTTGGTATGCATAAGATAAAATGATACCTAAAAGTTATTGATAACTCAAACAATCAAATCAACATAAATCATGAGAAATTCATTTCTATTTTCCATATGATGGATAAATCTAGACTCTTTTGGTTAGAGAACCAGTAAGAGACATGAATCTCTTGGACATGATCAATCTTCACTACTGGGAGATTGATTATCCTATTAGGTATAATACATATGATGTATTTACAAACCTGTTAGAGTTAATGCTAGTACTTCAAATACTGTTTAGAGAAATATTGTAAAGAGGCGAGATCACCCCCTTAATTAAATTTAACGGAAAATACAATACATCCCTCAAATTATTAAAAACATTTTGATGGAAGGATGTATGCATAATAAATCCATTTAAATAAGCATGGACCAAATACAACCATTGACAATAGTAGCAGCAGAAGAAAGTAAGATGAGAAAACTAAACTATTACATAGATTGTTCCAAAAGAAGAAGTAGATGAGATTCTAGGCTATTACAAAGCTTTTATTTCAGGAGTTCATAACATAAAAATTAGCAAGATCTTAGCAACATCAACTTGCCATGATGGGGGGCGCTATTCCTGCCCTGGGTTTCTTTGTACTTGGTCTAGCCCTTGTCCTAGATCTGGGTGGTTGGGGAGCACCTAGCAAGAGAAAGATAAAGGTATGTGTCACAAAATGATAAGGTACAAGAAGCATTTTAAGGAATGGAAACAATAAGATTTTCTATACTAAGAATGTTCAAGAGTATGAGACATATAATTCAAATGGGATTTCTGCCAAGCATATAAGTCAAATATAGCACAAGCATGATTCATTATGACTAAGCTAAACTAACATAGGGTGAGGCGTCTATGAACCTCAACCAGGAGGAGAGGGGAAATAACATCCCAAACCTCAAAGTATATATAAAGTGGCAGCGGGACTAAAACCCCAGTGCCCTATGGGTGACCCAATGGCAGCAGGGAAAGCAAATAGCAATAATTCAAGTGGATCCCAATGACCCAAACATTTCCAAGAGATAACCATATAGGATGTTCATACATCAAGATTTCATGTTGGATGCTCAAGTGAATAGTTTAAGGGCAACATTTTCATGACAAGATTTAAATCATATCAACAAGGCAGGTGGGGTCCAATGACCCAAATTTTAACAAGTAAAGTAAGTTTATGCATCAGGTTACAAATTGCATGATCAAGTGGATGAGGGAGAATAATTTAGTAACTATGCCTCATTTGGGAAAACTAGGTTTAGCATGATTAGAATCCCAAATGAGGTGTTAGAATGCACATACCTATTCTTTCTTTCTATATTATCCCTTATCCACTAAGATGTCAGGTCCAAACTCATTTTAACCTAGGTAAAAAGGTTAATACATGTATTAGGCTACTTAAAGGTACTTTAAGTGTAAAATGTCCACAATTATAGCCTTGGATTAAAACTTTGGATTATGGGTCTAGAAACAGGACCAAATGATTCCTAATATTTTTCTAATTGAGAAAACATATTTTCTTGTCAAAAACAGAGTTAAAACACTTTAATTATCTTTTTATAACACTTTATACATTTAAATTGAGGTTTGAATTAATTATTAGAGTTGAGATGGAAAATAGGACTCAAAACTTGGAAATTCAGATTCTACATAATTTTATCTTTCCAATGAGTATTTATTTATATTTTTCCGATATTCGAGTGATTTTCTAAGAATTAAACAAACCGGCCAATCAGAAATTAGATAAATGCCACTTTGGTCGAAGAGCAAAGAATCAGATGACAAAAATGCCCTTTGCGAGAGAACAGGAAAAGGAGGGTGCGTGGGTTTCTTCTCTGAAGCTCCTCGCCATGGCGGCAGGGCAGGAGCTTGGGTTTTGGGCATTTTCAAGATACTCGACCAATCTTCAACCTAAGGTATGGAAAATGAAAGGGAAAAGGAAGATGAACTTACCGGTGCAAGGAATTTTGATGCACAAGCCACCTAGCACTGAGGAGGAGCACCGCAAGCACGGAATGGAAATCTCCACGTCATATGCTACCCACACATCCTTGGTTAAAATCGAGGGGATAGGTAGGTTGCTAGGGGACGACGCAGCTGTGTAGGGTGTTATTTATAGGTGGCCATGGCCGGCCAAGTATGATGTTTCATCTACAGTGCACGGGAGGTGATGAGGTTTGTCTCGTTCAATGTGGGAGGTCTCCACAAACTCATAGGAGAAGAAATTTCTAGAAATTATGAAGAGACGAGGGAGAAAGCAGGAGAGGAAGCGAGCGGCAGCTGCTTGGTCCTGTTTCAGTTAACCAAAGGTAGAATATGATCTGTCGATCATTGGATGTGGTCTGGATCAAAGACAAGCCATCAGATCCTGGACCATCATCGTCCGACACGCGTGACACCTATTATAGGCTGGACATTGGCTTAAATGATACCAATAATTGATATTTCAATTGATATTATGTCACACCTTATTAAAAACTTGTTTAATACATTTGGGAGGTCAAACGAACTCCAAAAGACTTCAAATTTTAACCCTAGGTTGTTAATGATGTCTAGTTTCATTCTGTATAATTATATTTGTGTTTCACCCAAACTTTGGTCTCCAATAATTATGTTGCTTATTAAAGCATATATTAGTATGATTTTTGGGCAAATAAGTACATATAGCTTTTATATGCAAACCTTGGTTTTCAAAACCAAGATATGGAGTCCAAGAGTCCTCCATTCACTTATTACATGCATTTTCAAGCTTAATTAGGCCATAATAAGAGTGAGGTATGAAGGTGGGTTTTTATTCACCATTTTAATTAACAGTTGCTAATTAATTCACTTCTTATCCATTAATATTTATTCTTGAGCTCCAACATTATCCATTAGTCAACTAATTCGTGGTTTAGTGTATATATTCATAATTACCCTATCAATTTAGAAAATCATGGTATTTGTGCATCTAACTCTCAAATTGGCATAAAATTGTACTTCAACCATCAATTTCTCAAATATTCAATATTAAGGACACAAAATGGAGATGAAAGAAATTAACATAAAAATTGAGGTGGAAAATGATAATTTTATTGAAACTCAGGATGTTACAACACTCCACCCGTTAGAAAGGATTTTGTCCCTGAATCTCATACAAAAAGAGAAGGGTGAGATCGAAGCATTTCTTCTCTCAGCTCCCAAGTGGTTTCTTCTAGCCCATGATACTTCCACAACACCTTCACTAACTCAATCTTTTTATTCTTCAACTGTTTCACCCGAGTATCTAGTATTTTTACAGGTAGCTCCTCATAGGTTAGGTTTTCATGAATCTCCAAGGGTTCTATTGTGAGTACATGAGAAGGGTCCTTCACATACTTTCTCAGTACGGACACATGAAAGACATTGTGTATCTTATCGTAAGCAGGACGAAGAGCTAGGCGGTATGCACAGTCCCCAATCTTCGCCAAGATCTTAGAAGGTCCCACATAACGTGGGCTAAGCTTGCCTTTGACTTTGGATCAGGAAATAGAGTGTATTGGCTTGACCTTTAAGAACACATGGTCGCCAACAAGGAAACTCACATTAGACCTATGCTTGTCAGCATACATATTCTATCGGTCTTGAGCGGCTTTCATATGCTTCTTAATCAGTTACACCTTCTCTATCATCATCTGCATATTGTCAGTCTTCACTAAGGAATGCTCACCCACATTGTCCCAATGCAACGGGGAACGACAGGGTCTTTCGTACAATGCTTCATACAGAGGCATCCCTATGCTGGCTTGGTGTTATTGTACGCAAACTCATCCAGAGGTAGATATCTATCCCATGCTCCTCCCCAGTCCATCACACAAGCACGAAGCAGGTCTTCTAAGATTTGTACAGTTCTTTCAGACTGACCAATGGTCTGGGGGTGATAAGCAGTGTTAAACCGTAGGTCAGTCCCCATTTCTTCTTGTATCTGACTCCATAGATGAGAGGTGAACTTGGGATCACGATTAGAAACTATCACTTCTAGTACACCATGCAGATGAACTATCCACTCCAGATATAATTGTGCCACATCCTCCACTTTGTAGTTGGACTTGATAGGCAGAAAGTGAGCAGACTTAGTGAGGCGATCAATGACAACACACACAGCATCGTAGCCTTTCCTGGTCTTAGGGAAACCAGTGACAAAGTCCATCATGATCTTCTCCCATTTCCATTCTGGAATTTCAAGTGGATGGAGGAGACCACCAAGTCGTTGATGTTCTATCTTAACTTGTTGACAGGTCAAACACTTTGACATAAATAGAGCTATATCTGTCTTCATGTTCTTCCACCAGAAACTGTGTTGCAAGTCCTTGTACATCTTGGTCGTGTCGGGGTGAATTGTGTACTTAGACTCATGTGCTTCACAGAGAATCTTCTGACGTAGTTTGTCAACATCAGGAACCCACAATCTTTGTCAGAAATGGAGTGCATCATCAACTCCAACAGAGAAATCGGATTGCAGTTTCAAGGTTAAGGCTTTCATTCCTTCTAGCTGAGGACTCTCCAACTGGACAACAACAATATCAGAAATCTATCTTGGAGTGATTGACGGGCTAGCCATGTGAACACATAGCTTATCATCAAATTCATCTTCTGGGATTTCTATTGGTTGCAGTCGCCATGCAGAAACATACTCCATGTTCTTCCAAATGGAACAAGTTATAGCAGCACATGTCCCAGACTTCTTCTGACTCAAGGCATCAACAACTATGTTGGCTTTATCAGGATGATAAGTGATGGTAAAGTCATAGTCCTTGAGATACTCCATCCATCTACGTTGTCTCAGGTTCAAGTCTTTCTGTGTCAGGAGGTACTTTAAGCTTTTATGATCAAAGAAGACCTTAAATTGAACCCCATAGATGTAATGTCGCCAGATCTTTAGAGCATGAACAATTGTTGCGAGCTCTAAATCATGCGTAGGCCAGTTGTCTTCATTCATCTTCAACTGGGGAGAGGCGTAGGTGATCATCTTGCCTTCTTGCATTAGAATGCATCCTAGTCCTTACTTGGAGGCATCAGTGTAAATGATGTAGGGTTTACCTTCAATGGGTAGCGCAAGTACAGGAGCAGATGTCAGACATTGCTTTAGCTTGTGGAAACTATCCTCACACTCAGGCGACCAAACAAACTTGATGTCCTTTTGTATCAACTTCATCATAGGAAGAGTGAGCTCTGAGAAGTTTTTGATAAACTTCCTATAGTAACCTTCCAGACCGAGGAAACTAAGAATTTCAGATGGATTCTTTGGAGCCTTCCACCTGGTCACCAACTCAACCTTTGTAGGGTCAACAACAATGTGTCCTTCAGAAATGATGTGACCCAGAAACAAAACTTCTTTAATCCAGAACTCACACTTGTAGAATTTAGCATAAAGTTGATTTTCTCGCAGTGTATTGAGCGCCAGTCTCAAGTGCTCGCGATGTTGCTCTTCCGACTCCGAATATATCAAGACATCATCAATAAAAACCACGACGAATCGATCGAGGTAGGGGCGGAAAACTCGATTCATCATGTCCATGAAAGCAGCAGGGGCATTAGTCAAACCAAATAGCATGACCAGAAATTCATAATGCCCATATCTAGTTCTGAAAGTTAATTTTGGGATGTCTTCATCCTTCACTCACATTTGATAGTAGCCAATCCGCAAGTCCATCTTTGAGAAGATAGTGGCGGACTTGAGTTGGTCGAAGAGATCATCAATTCGAGGCAGTGGATAGTGATTCCTCACCGTGGCCTGATTAAGCATGTGATAATCCATGCACATCCACATCAATCCATCCTTCTTCTTTACAAATAGGATGGGGGCTCCCCAAGGAGAAATGCTTGGGCGAATGAACCCCATATCTAGAGGTTCTTGAAGCTGCTTCTTCAACTCAGCGAGTTTAGTAGGTGCTAAGCGGTAAGGCGGCTTCGAGATGGGTGATGTCCCAAGTGCAAGCTCGATGGAGAATTCCACTTCATGAGTAGGGGGCAACCCAGGAAGTTCTTCAGGAAAGACATCGGGGAAGTCCCTCACCACTTCTATATGGCCGAGAACAGGGGGTGTAATATCAAGAACTATAGAGGTGAGATTTTCCCTACACCCTTGTGAGATAAGCTTTTCGGCTTTGATGACTGAGATGATGAATTGTTGTTCTTTTCGTTCCCTACCTTTTACACATATTCTACCTTCTACAGGGTGCAACAAGCTAACCTTTAACTCCTCACAGAAGAGGACTGCCTTGTAAATTTTTAGCCAGTCCATGCCAAGAATAATGTCAAAAACAGACATTTCGAGCAAGATAAAGTCAGATGGAAACATCTCTCCCGATATACACAGGTCCAGGGTTGGAAGCTTGAGATAAGAGGAGCATATTCTACCACTAGGGGTTTTTACATCTAGTACATGGTCCATTAATTCAGACTCTATCTCTAGCATAGCAGCAAACTGAGTAGATATGAAGGTATTTCACGAGCCAGAATCAAAAAATGCTTTGAAAGGGTACATACTAAGGTGTAGAGTACCTTCAATCACATTATTCTTTTCATCAGCCTCTTCAGCATCCAGAGCAAAGACGCTTCCATTGCACCTCTCCACAGGTGGACGACATCCTTGTAGGTTATTGTTGCACTTGTTGTTATGGTTGTGGTGATTGTTTTCATTGATCCTCGGGGGAAGATTTTGTCGTTGTTTCTACTGCTGGGCTGGGGCCTGTCCTCGGTTGAACCTAGGATAGTTTGGCATGATGTGACCGACTTGGCCACACTCATGACAGGTAGTGGTAGGCAGATCATTCCTACGGTGCGGTGCATTGTCAGCTGGACATCTCCTGGAAGGATGAAATCGGGAGCAGGAGTTGCACCTACCGCGCCCTTGCATACCACCATGGTTCTTTCTCTTGTTGTTGTTGTTGTTCGAACCAGAAGCGTGGAAGCCAGGGTACGCATCCATGGCTAGAGCTTTGTCTATCATTTGTTGGAAAGTGAGTGGGAGTTGGGGCACCAGGTGACGCCCTATGTTGTAGTTGAACCCTTCAAGGAAGATGGTCTCCCTCCTCTCTTCAGCTAGACCCACAGCGTAACGTTCCAGCACCAGGAAACGTTGCACATATTATAAAACTGACATATTCCCCTGTCGCAGACTATAGAACTAGACCTCCTTCTTCTTCAGGTAGGTCGTGCAGATATACTTTTCCTAGAATATCTAAAGGAACTCATCCCATGTCATAGTTTTTGTGTCTCGTGTGCGGGTTATCCCATTCCACCAGACCCGTGTCAGGCCATCCAGGACATAAGATGCAAAGTGAACTTTAAGATGCGGGGGACACACCATGCCATCAAATGTGTGTTCCAGGGCTATCACCCAATCATCCGCCTTATCCACCATGTTATTCTTAGTTTCCCCCTTGAAGTAGGGAGGTTGCATCTTGATGAAGTCATTTAGGGTTGGCTCCTTAGGCTTGTTGGCATGGGCAGCAGCTGCAGTAAGCTGCCCCACCAAGGTAGTGGAGAGTAGCTATCTCAGCATCATCAACTCCTGCTCAGGAGTTAGAGGTATCTCAGGAGTTTCAGGGTTGGTTTTGTTATTGTTTTAGCTTTCACTGAACAAGCTACCCTTCCTAAAAGACAAGTTTTAGGGTAAGATTTCTAGGAGTATAAGACATAAATAGATAAGGCTACTATTGCCTATAGGCATGCTATTTTGGGCGTTCAATATCAGATCAGGCCAGGCTGGGTCATATGAGCTCAGGAGACCTCGTGACCAAGCTAGTGGGGCGGAGGAAAATATTGCCAGCCCCCAAGATGTAACCCTTTCTAGACACCATCACTTTTAACATCACGCCCCTACAGGCTCTGATACCATGATGTAAGGAGGCGATATCACCCTCTTACTTAAATTTAATGGAAAATACAAAACATCCCTCAAAATATTAAAAACATTGTGATGGAAGGATGTACGCATAATAAATATCCATTTAAATAAGCATGGACCAAATACAACCATTGTCAATAGTAGCAGAGAAAGAAAGTAAGATGAGAAAACTAAACTATTACATAGATTATTCCAAAAGAAGAAGTAGATGAGATTCTAGGCTATTACAAAGCTTTTATTTTAGGAGTTCATAACATAAATTTTAGCAAGATCTTAAGAGCATCAACCTTGCAATGATGGGGGGCACTATTCCTACCTTGGGTTTCCTTGTGCTTGGTCTAGCCCTTATCCAGGTTATGGGTGGTTGGGGAGCACCCAGCAAGAGAAAGATAAAGGTATGAGTCACAAAATGATAAGGTACAAGAATCATTTTAAGGAATGGAAACATTAAGATTCTCTATACTAAGAATGTTCAAGAGTATGAGACATATAATTCAAATGGGATTTCTTCCAAGAATATAAGTCAAATATAGCACAAGCATGATTCATTATGACTAAGCTAAACTAACATAGGATGAGGCGCCTACCAACCTCAACCAGGAGGAGAGGGGAAATAACATCCCAAACCTCAAAATATATATAAAGTGGCAGGGGGACTAAAACCCCAGTGCCTATGGCAGGGGGAATAAAACCCTAGTGCCCTAGGGTGACTTGTGCTCATGTACACTACATTAGTTAACTAGTCAAACTATCATTATCATGCTTACAATTTACATTGGTAGGGAAAGAAAATAGAAATAATTCAAGTGGATCCCAATGACCCAAACATTTCCAAGAGATAACCATATAGGATGTTCATACATCAAGATTTCATGTTGGATACTCAAGTGAATAGTTTAAGGGAAACATTTTCATGACAAAATTTAAATCATATCAACAAAGCAGGTGGGGTCCAATGACCCAAATTTTAACAAGTAAAGCAAGTTTATGCATCAGGTTACAAATTGCATGATCAAGTGGATGAGGGAGAATAATTTCGTAACTATGCCTCATTTGGGAAAACTAGGTTTAGCATGATTAGAAGCCCATCTGAGGTGTTACAATGCACATACATGTTCTTGCTTTCTAGATTATCCCCTATCCACTAAGATGTCAGGTCCAAACTCACTTTAACCTTGGTACAAAGGTTAATACATGTATTAGGTTACTTAAAGGTACTTTAAGTGTAAAATGTCCACAATTATAACCTTGGATTAAAACTTTAGATTATGGGTCTGGAAATAGTACCAAACAATTCCTAATATTTTTCTAATTGAGAAAACATATTTTCTTGTCAAAAACAGAGTTAAAACACTTTAATTATCTTTTTATAACACTTTATACATTTAAATTGAGGTTTGAATTAATTATCGGAGTTGAGATGAAAAACAGGTCTCAAAACTTGGAAATTCGAATTCTACATAATTTTATCTTTCCAACGAGTATTTATTTATATTTTTCTAATATTCAAGTGTTTTCTAAGAATTAAACAAACTGACCAATCAGAAATTATATAAATGCCACTTAGGTCGAAAAGCAAAGAATCGGATGATGAAAATGCCCTTTGCGAGAGAACAGGAAAAAGAGGGCTCGCGGGGGCAAATTGGTCATTTGACAGGCGGGTTTCTTCTCCGAAGCTCCTCGCCATGGTGGCAGGGCAGGAGCTTGGTTTTGGGCCTTTTCACGATACTCGACCAATCTTCGACCTAAGGTATGGAAAATGAAGGGAAAAGGAAGACGAACTCACCGATCCAAGGAATTTTGATGCACAAGCTGCCTAGCACTGAGGAGGAGAGCCGCAAGCACCGAATGGAAAGCTCCACGTCGTCCGCTACCCACACATCCTTGGTTAAAATCGAGGGGATAGGCAGGTTGCTAGGGGGCCGACGCAGCTGTGTATGATGTTATTTATAGGTGGGGATGTTTGTGGAGCCGAAATAGATCTGGAGGTGAGGAGCCATGGACGGTCAAGTATGGCGTTTCATCTACAGTGCACGAGAGGTGATGAGGTTTGTCTTGTTTGATGCGGGAGGTCTCCACGAACTCATAGGAGACAAAATTTCTAGAAATGATGAAGAGACGAGGGAGAAAGGAGGAGAGGAAGCGAGCGGCGGCTGCTTGGTTCCGTTTCTGTTAACCAGAGGTAGAAGATGATCTTTCGACCATTGGATGCGGTCCGGATCAAAGATGAGCCGTCAGATCTTGGACCATCACGGTCCGGCACGCGTGACACCTATTAAAGGTTGGACTTTGGCCTAAATGATGCCTATAATCGATATTTCGATCGATATTATGTCACACCTTATTAAAAACTTGTTTAATACATTTGGGAGGTTAAACGAACTCCAAAAGACTTCAAATGTTAACCCTAGGTTTCTAATGACATCTAGTTTCATGCTATATAATTATATTTGCGTTTCACCCAACTTTTGGCCTCCAATAATTATGTTGCTTATTAAAGCATATATTAATATGATATTTGGGCAAATAAGTACATATAGCTTTTATATGAAACCCTTGGTTTGCAAAACCGAGATATGGAGTCCAAGAGTCCTCCATTCACTTATTGCATGCATTTTCAAGCTTAATTAGCCCATAATAAGAGTGAGGTATGAAGGTGGGTTTTTATTCACCATTTTAATTTACACTTGCTAATTAATTCACTTCTTATCCATTAATATTTATTCTTGAGCTCCAACATTATCCATTAGTCGACTAATTTGTGGTTTAGTGTATATCTTCATAATTACCCTATCAATTTAGTAAAGCATGGTAATTGTGCATCTAACCCTCAAATTGGCATAAAATTTTACTTCAACCATCAATTTCTCAAATATTCAATATTAAGGACACAAAATGGAGAGGAAAGAAATTAACATAAAAATTGAGGTGGAAAATGATAATTTTATTGAAACTGAGGACGTTAAAAATACCAATATGAATATCTTGAAGTGTTCAAGAATATCATAGATGAAGTATGAATTTGGTAAAGTGTTAATTCTTGATGAGATCAATGAATAAAATACTTGGACCAAATATTTGTGATCCTTATGACTGATTATGATTCAATATCATAGTGAACTCATGATTAAGGCATGGTGATGTCTAAATCAACAAGGAGTCATACTCTAAGGAGTTATAGGATGATTATCAAATAACTAATTTCTTCTTAAATAAAGAATACCCCACACTAATAAAGGACATTAAGAATCACAAGGAGTTGTGAGTTCTTATATCCTTGATAGATACACCTCGATTATCTATGTGATGAGTTGGTCATGTAATGAGTCAATTATCTAATTGAATATGAGGAATCGGATTTTGAGTTATGGTTTATGACCATTACATCCTAAATGACTTCCACGTGAACCATAAGGTATGATCTTGATGGTAGCACCCATTGGGATGAAATCCATAAGTGCGAATGAGTCTTAAGTGTTAAGACACATGGATGACATTTAGAGAAGGATGATGCTTGTTGATTGCAACTTAATGACTAAAAGATTTGGCATATGGATACTAAAACCGCATTCCTATGAGGAATAAAACAAGGATGTGTACGTGACACAACCTATAGGGTTTATGAATCCATTAATGAAAATAAAGTCTATAAGTTATAATGGATTAATCAATGTGATTGATTAAGTACAAGAAACTCAGAGCTGGATCTTTAGTTTGATGATATAGTCAAAGGGTTTGACTGATATGACAAAGATAAAGAGAGGCTTGTGATTTAGTGGGAGCGTATTCACATTCCACATGTTGATGTGAAATGGAAATGTTCTAGAATGGAAATCCAAAGTGGAAATTATCTTTAAAGGAAGATAGAGATGTTTCCTATGTAATAGGAATAGAGATCTATAGAGATAGTTTTAGAAAACCTCTTGACCTAAAATGAAATAGCATACATTGGCAATCTACACTGAAGGGTTCAGTATGCATAGATTCAGTGGGAGAAAACTTGTCCATGTTACATGGAGTTGGTGTCCCAAGGCCAAGTGTCCAATTCTTATGAAGAATGGGAACACTAAGAATAGATATGGATCTATCATGTATGTAATCATCCCATTATCTTACATGTATGGACATATCAAAATCAAGTACATTCATCATCTTATATGCAGGACATGACAATATGATGTGCTCATCTTGATAACTCGTATGTGGGGCATGACGAGTGGATGTCTGTCTAGTTCTAGTAAGGGTTACTGGAATATGATAAGAACTTGATAAGTACTTCATAAGTACTAGTTCTATGGAAATAAGGAAGGGTTCACTATAAAGAGTTATACTAATGTGAACTTCTGAGAAGGACAGAAAATTAATCGCAATATATATATGAGATATATATAAAAGTGAATGTTTGTTAATGGAAACGTTCCAAGAAAGTTGTTTAAAAGGAAAAGGTCGAGTATCTGTGTGTTAGAGAACATTAGTGGATACTATATGGATTTGGAAGTTCATGAGATGAACTTATAGATATTCCGATCTTTGATGACAAGTAAGGAGTACTTGGTCATGCAATGTGGCTAAAGGTTAGCAAAGGAATACTAGATCGCATATTACGGCAACTCCATATCATATGTGTGATGTATAGAGAAGAGATGAGAGGCATGTAGTTAATACCGACTTTGGCAAGGTGTTTCCATAACTCACTATGTTAGCACTAGAGCATAGTAACATGTGGGACATGTTTGAAGGTCACTATGAATATGATTCAAGGGTGATTGGCTTGCACTGCAAGTGGGAGTCTGTTGGTATGTATGATATTTTTTTTTGAAATTTTTGGCACAGAAAAACGTAATCTTTTTGTTTGTTTGAAGAATCATTATCAGAAAGATATAAAAAAACTTGCATCTCATCAAGCATAAAGAAAATAGACTTGGCAAGAAGTTGCATCAGGTTTTTACCAATATGGCAACTTTATACATATGTATGCAAACAAAATAAGCAACATTTTTTTTTCAAAATTTTAATATGAGCATGGCATTTCATACTAGGAAGGGTACATACACATGATATAAGAGAAGAACGAAATGACACAAAGGGTGAAGAAGGAAATTTTTATACCTCCTTCACTGGTACATGGGTACCCCCCCCCCCAAACTTACTCCACACTCTGTCCCAGAGTAGTGAAAAAGATTGGGTGAGGTCATGTTAGCCCAGTGAAGGTTAGCTAGCGGTTTTGCTTGTGCCTTGGAGAAGCTGGGACAAGCATAAACCCTCAAAATTGTTTGGCCCCCTTTACTCCTGGCACTTTTGTTGTGAACATGAACAAAAGGACTGATCATCAATCCCAGTTCAGTCCATTTGAGTCCATTTTCGTTCCCAGGAGTGTGTAGTCAGAGGGCCCCTCTCTTTTTATTGTCTTCCTCTTTTGGAGATGGCCCTAAACCAACACAGAAGACAGACTATGATAAGGAAATGCACTTCTCTTGCTTTTTTTTCGGCTGATGGTGGCCTAGCTGTCTCGGGATTCTGGCGTTTCTGTCCGACTGTTGTTGCTTCAGCCACGACGTCGATTCTTCTGCGGTGTTTGCCAACTCTTCTGGAGGTTTGTTGTAGACGATCCATACCTGTTATCAAGTTCAATGATTATTTAAATGTTAGGCAGGAAAAGCTAAAAAGAAAACCGATAAAACTTGTCTTGCGGTAAAAGTCCGGGTATCGTTTATCAAAAGAAAATCCAGGGCGATACGGGATTGGACGATACGGGGTGAACCGCGCGACACAACCTGCTGCCCGACACGGGTATGTCGGGCGACAAGGTTGCATGAAGCAACTACCCTATAGGATGTCATGATGGAAAAATGTGCCGCCCGATATGGCGTATCGGGCAAATGCTAACGGCCGATGAATCGTGCATCAAATGTGTTGGGCGATACAAGAAAAGTCAACTAAGCTCGTTAACCCGATACGCAGCGTGCGATATGAAACTGTGTCGGCCAACAGACTATCGGGCTATACCTTTTCTATTTGAGGCTCTTGCCTGACACAAGGGTGAAGGCGAGATGCCCGACATGCGAGCAAAAAGGTGTATTACTGCATGTGGTACAGGTGGCTAAAAAGAGCAAGTGTAGTATCCTGACACGTTGAGCCCTCCTTACTATTTATAGCAAACTCGACTGGGGGTAAAACGGGCATTTCTAGGGCGCGCGTCGGCCGACTAGACATGTCATTCCCGAGACGATGGTCCCATCAAGTCTCATTAAGGGCAATTACTCACATGCCCGATACGGTGCATGCGGCCCAGGAATGCCATCCGTCGCGGCTGTCGCAGTGCCGGAGAATTTGCAGCTCGATACGAGTGATCCTGCGCGCCAGCTGAGCTGCAGCCCGATACAGATAAAGCAGGCGGCCAAAAACTAAAACCAAGTGAAGTAAAAGCGGGTAAAGGGTAAAACATCATCGGCTAAGGGTTAAGCCCCTGACCTCAGGAGGTATTACTCTTCAAAGCCTTGCAAAATACAGTGGTGGCCCATAAAATAGAAGAGTCGGTACGCTCGGCGCGTGCACTGACTCAGGCCTTATTACAGTCCATAATGTTCTTTTTACGAGGAAGAAAAATGCATCCTACTCTACGAAAGGAAGAAAAACTCAGGCTGCCTCCCGAGGAGCGCTGAAGTTCGCGTCGCCAGCTCGACCGGTGTAAGCTCATCACGTTCGGCCTTCAACACTACCCATATCCTGCAAGTCGATTTCTGCTCTCCTGACAAAATCTTCATCTTCATAGAATCTCTTTACTCTGTTCCCATTCACCTTGAAGACCTTGGTCGGATCGTCCTTGTCGTACAGCTCCATCATTCCTGATGGGTATATCTTTGACACCGTAAATGGTCCTGACCACCTTGTGTGTAGCTTCCCAGAGAAAAGACGAATGGAGGATTTAAATAATAGAACTTTATCCCCTTCGCTCACATCCTTTCTTCTTAGGTGGGAGTCATGCCACACCTTCATTCTTTGTTTGTAGATCTTTGCATTCTCATTGGCGTTCATTCTCAGCTCTTCAAGTTCTTGCAGCTACAAAAATCTCTTCTCCCCTGCATTTTCTAGGTCCATGTTCAGGAATTTGATTTCCCAAAGGGCCTTGTGTTCCAGTTCCAAAGGTAGATGGCAGGATTTTCCGTAGATCAGCCGGTAGGGGGTGGTTCCAATGGGCATTTTGTAGGCGTTCCTATAGGCCCATAGTGCGTCGTCAAACTTCATAGACCAATCCTTCCTCGTTCGGTTGACAGTTTTCTCTAGGATCTGCTTAATTTGTCTGTTTGAAACTTCTACCTGACCTGAGGTCTGCGGGTGGTAGGGTGTAGCGATCTTGTGCTTCACTCCATACTTACGTAGGAGTGCCTCAAACTGTCTCTCCCCGAAGTGCGACTCGTCGTCGCTTATCACTGTGCGCGGTACTCCGAACTGAGGAAAGATTGTCTTCTCAGAAAGCTTGATTACCGACTTGGCGTCGCATGTCTGGGTTGCTACTGCTTCCACCCACTTCGACACATAGTCCACTGCCACTAGTATGTATTGATACCCCCTGGAAGGAGGAAACGGCCCCATGTAGTCAATCCCCCAGACGTCGAAGATCTCTACTTCAATCCAGCTCGCCATCGGCATTTCATTCCTCCGCCCTATATTCCCCGCAAACTGGCACTCTTTGCAGACTTTTACAAATTGCGCAGCATCTTTGAACAGTGAGGGCCAGTAGAAACCTGACTGTAGCACTTTTACAGCCGTTCTTTCACTACCCAGGTGTCCACCGTAGGGGGAGGCGTGGCACTTTTCCAGAATATTCGCGGTTTCTTCCTCGGGGATGCATCTCCTGTATAGATTATTAGCACATCTTCTGAAGAGGAGAGGATCATCCCAGTAGTAGTTTTTAGCATCCGCAAACAATTTCTTTTTTTGATTATATGTAATGTCAGGAGGCAGCTCTCTACAAGCGAGATAGTTGCAGATGTCTGCAAACCATGGCAAGTCTTCTTCCTTAGCATCTGCCAGCATAAGAGCCTCATCGACATAGTCATCGTTGATCGGAGGTCCCCCTTATCTGTCAGCTACGATCCTCGAAAGGTGGTCGGCGACCACATTTTCCGCGCCCTTCTTGTCGATAATTTCATGGTCGAACTCTTGAAGCAACAAGGCCCACCTCAACAGTCTGGGCTTTGTGTCTTTCTTTTGCATGAGATATTTTATAGCCCCATGATCTGTATATACCTTGACCTTGGCTCCAACTAGATACGACCTGAACTTATCGAAGGCGAAGACAATTGCCAACATCTCTTTTTCAGTGGTTGTGTAGTTTACCTGAGCTTCGTCCAGTGTGCGACTAGCGTAGCAGATCACATGGTGCTTCTTATCTTTCTTTTGCCCCAGGACTGCTCCTACCGCATAGTCGCTAGCGTCGCACATAAGCTCAAACGGTAAACTCCAATCTGGCGCTTGTAGGATGGGTGGTGATATGAGCGCATTCTTTAAATCCTGAAAAGCCATCAGACATTCATTAGAGAAAACAAATTCAACATCTCTTACCAGTAGATTGGACAAAGGTTTTGAAATCTTCGAGAAGTCCTTTATGAATCTGCGGTAGTAGCCGGCGTGCCCGAGAAAGCTCCTGACTCCCGTCATGGATTTCGGGGGAGGACGCTTGGACATGGCTTTGACCTTGCTAGTGTCCACCTCGATCCCACGCCTTGAGATCTTATGCCCAAGAACAATGCCCTCTCGTACCATGAAATGTCACTTTTCCCAATTTAGAACCAGGCTATTCTCCTCGCACCTCTATAGAACCATGGACAGATTCTTCAAGTAGCTATCGAAGTCCTTCCCATAGACTGAAAAATCGTCCATGAAAACTTCTACGATGTCTTCAAGAAAATCTGAAAACATGGATATCATGCATCTTTGGAATGTGGCGGGAGCATTGCATAGTCTGAAGGGCATTCTCCTGAAAGCGTAAGTGTCATAGAGGCAGGTGAATGTTGTTTTCTCCTAATCATCGGGCAGGATGGGTACCTGGTAAAATCTTGAAAAGCCATCAAGGAAACAAAAAAAGTCATGATGTGCTAATCTTTCAAGAACTTGGTCAATAAAAGGTAGCGGAAAATGATCTTTTTTTGTAGCCTGATTTAGCTTTAGGTAATCTATGCACATCCGCCATCTGGTGACGGTCCTTACCGCCACCTCATCGCCCTTTTCGCCTCTTACCACTGTCATCCCACCCTTTTTGGGTACTACGTGGATCAGACTCACCCAATTGCTATCACTAATTGGGTAAATGATCCTCGCATCCCTAAGCTTGATTACCTCTTTCTTGATGACCTCCTTGAGCATCTGATTCAGCTTCCTCTGGGGTTGAGCCAGAGGCTTGGCAGATTCTTCTAGGTTGATGTGATGCATGCACAGGGCGGGGCTAAGGCCTTTGATATCCTCAACTGAATATCCTATAGCCCCCTGTGGAGTCTTAACTCCTCAAGGAGTCGGTCAAGCTGGTTTCTCGAAAGATTGGCATTTACGATGACAGGGTTTCGCTCGTCTTTGTCTAAGAATTCATATTTAATGCCTTCGGGCAACAATTTTAGTTCAGGCTTCGCTCTGGGTGCCTTCTCTCAAGGCTCCTCCTCGAGAGAGGCATACTTCGCAGCCTCCACCACCTCATCCTCTTCATGCTGATCATCGTCAGATAGGTCAAACAGATCAAGATACTTTGCAACGTCGGGATCCTTGAAGTAGGTATCCTGGCAGCTTATAACCCTCATGAGGGGGTCCACCATCCGGATATCCTCTTCTAGCTCCTCGCAGAATTTTTCGTAGCTGTCCGCAAAGCATGGGGATTCAGACAGGGATGGACTTTTCATTATTTCCTTCAGCTTGAAGGCCAAGTGGTCATTTCCGACCCTTAGCGTGATGATCCCTTCGGAGACATCGATCAACGCCCTTCCCGTTGCCAGGAAAGGATGTCCGAAGATGATCGGGCAGCGGGGGTCTTCTGTTGTACCGATGACGACTATGTCGCAAGGAATGAAGAAGTTACCGACCCTGATTGGCACATCTTCGACAACGCCGACAGGTCTCTTAAAGGTGTGGTCCGCCAGTTCGATCCTCATGTTGGTACGAACCATGTCGGTTAAGCCCAACCTTTGCGCGAAACTCAGGGGCATGAGGCTGATGCTTGCCCCTAAGTCCGCCATACCTTTTCGCTCGGTGTTGTCTCCGATGGCAAACGGGATCGTAAAAGCTCCAGGGTCCCTTCTTTTATTTGGCAAGTCAGGCTTCACGAAAGCAGAGGAAGCTGATGCCAGGTGCACGATCTCAACCCTTCCTCCTCTCTTCTTCTTTGTGATAAGGTCCTTGAGGAACTTGGCATAGGTCGGCATCTCCTCCAAGGCGTCAAGGAAGGAGACTTCAAGATGCAGTTTCCTGATCGAGTCCATGAACCTCTCGTGATGCTTTTTCATATTTGCCTTGATCATCTTATAGGGGAAAGGCAGCCTTGGAGCATAAGGATTCCTCCCACCAAGTAGCTCATCGAATGGCTTTTGTGCAGGCTCTTGAGCTTCTGCTTGTCCACCTTCGTCCTCTGCTAGAATGGTACTCTCAGACCTTGGTTCAGGCTCTGGTTCAGCTTCAGCAGTGCGCTCCACCATCCTCCCAGACCTTAGTACTGCCATTGTGGCAGTTTCTGAGTAGGAGAGTGTCTTTCCCGCAGGGTTCTTCACTAGAGCGGCCATCTGGGCCAATCGTTGATTGACCTCTTGCTGGCGCATCTGCAGACTTGCCAGCTGGTGTTGCATGGAATCTAGGGCTCCAGGACTGGGGAACGCTCCCTGCGCCAACTGGTTGATGATCGTGTCCTGTCTTTTTATGTAAGCGAACAGCTGGCCCTGACGTTCGCCCACATAAAGAGACTGCTCATGGTGAGGCATGGTGTCTGCGCTTGGTGGAATAGGTCACCATCTTGTAGAGTTCCTGAAAAGGCATGAAAAATCAGGTTTAGAAAGCAGAACTATTTATTTTGTGCAAAGAATAATAGCAATAAAAGGAAAAGAAAAAGAGAAGAGTGCTGTCAAGCTCATTTCTAAGCTTGAGGCACGGGAGTGTAGTTAGTGGATACAGATTCCTCAACAGTGCCATTTCGCCTTGTCCCCGGCAATGGCACCAAAAAGTTGACCGGCCTAAATCGCGCGTCCAAAAGTGGAGGCGGATTCGAGGTAGTCGAGCTTTTACATTTATAACACGATTCCTTCTAGGCCCCCGCAACTGTGATTACGGGGTCGAAGTAGATATACGGGGTCGAACACATGGACAAGGGTGGTAGTGTTGAGAACTCGGAATTGACACACTACACTCTGGCTAGGATAGAGATGTGATAAAACTCTCAAAAGGGAGCAACAGAACCAGATTAATAAAACATAAAGAAAACCCTATCTCCAACTGGAGTTACAAGGAAAACTTTAGATTTTAGACATTTAGCAGTTTTTAGGGGTTTTGATGCAACAGGAACAAAGAGATAACACTAAAGCTAAAGCAAGGTACGAAGGAGAAAACTTCAGTAAAACAAGCGGAAGCAGGAACATCTTGTACCCCTCCTCTTAGAGCGGGTACCTCTAACCAAGTATCAGCACCACTCTCGAGGTTGCTGGACTTAGGTTAGAGTGGAGAGGTTACTACAACAGCTCCATTCCGGGCACTCTTGTAGTCCAGAATTGGACCAAACACTAGAGCCACAACACCTCTCTCAAGGCTGTTGTGACGGGAAAAACAGGATTCCATAGATAATCGAAACGCGATCCAACGTGCAAGCTAGAGTTCAGATATTTAACAGAGCAATCATCCAACAAGTGTACCAAACATAGAGCAGCAGATAATTAAACTCTTCTATTTCCATTAACATATAAAGGTTTGATTACAATGCAGGAATAAAAGAATTAAATAACATCAGTAAAGATAGGTATCGCCTTCTTGATATAGAAGGACGATAGACTACAGTGGACCTTTCATCCCGATACTGGTCAGGAGCCTAGCCCAATATAACCTTGTCGGGCGGAACACCCTCTCGGGCAACACGCCATGATGGGAGATTGCATCGAACAAGGACCCTGGCCCGATACGCTCAAGTCAGGCGGCACCCTCTCGGGCGACACGCCATGACGGGCAAAGCGTATCAGGTTCGGTATCGTGCTGGGCTATGGTGACCCATCTAGTATCAGTCACTTAAGGCTGAGATCCATGTCGGCCGATATCGGCTTGCAGTGCCGCCTGGGACGACCCTAAGTGAACCGTTCGCCTCCCTCTCGGATTGGGAAAAAGCTCACCTAAGATCGCCTGGCACAGCACTGAAGCAC
This sequence comes from Alisma plantago-aquatica, assembly GCA_963693085.1. NCBI lineage: Eukaryota > Viridiplantae > Streptophyta > Magnoliopsida > Alismatales > Alismataceae > Alisma > Alisma plantago-aquatica. The sequence continues at coordinate 115,384,806 of OY856410.1, read as the reverse complement.
GATATACTTGCTCTTTGCAGTTCTCCTCAGGTAACTTTCATAGGGTTCCAGCCTGTCTTTTCAGCTACCTGTAGCTGCTATTTATAGGCAGCGGTTGGGGGAAGTTATGGTGCTTAAGGCGCCACGTGTCCCCCCTTGTCTTTGCGGTATGTGGACGGCCGATACTGATATCGCCCAACACTAGGATGGCGGATGGCGGTCACGTGACGGGAGGCGCCTACCGGTGGGTGGCCTGTGTCGCGCGACAAGCTTTAGTTGTCGTGGCGAGCTTCGGCTCCCTATCGGGTAAAAGACGTGTCGTCCGTCAGTATCATCTAGCGCGACATCCCTGTGTCACACGTCGTTGTGTCGTGTCACCTTGTCGGGCAAGGCTTGTGTCGGCCATCTGGAAGGCCGATGTAGGTGGAACTTATTTGTGGGTCGGGATGGCATTATTGGGTCAAAATTGGAGGGAAATTCTGCAACAGTTGGAAGTATTGGATTAAGAGCGTCATCTGGCCAATTATTGCAAAAAGTACATATAAAAGAGAGGAAAATAGCTAAAAAGGGCAGTTTTGATAACAAAAAAACAGTCTAAAACATCACAAAAATGGTGTTATCAGTCTTCCGCATTTAGATCTTCCAAGGGGATGCCCTTGTTGATGGCTTCCATCATGCACAGAACGATGAAGGCACAAGCCCCCGAACCAGCGTCTTCCTGGGGAACCTTTTTGTTGATGGAGAACAGCTTCTAGGACCCTTGAAATTTTGCATCTGTCTCTTTGATAGCTCGTTGTAGGTGTATCGAAATCTTCAAGGCATCCATGGTGTCCTTCCTTTTGTATATTAGAAAATTGCTATCCATCTCAACTGTGAAGAAGTTGAGCACCATCGTCTTACTTTCAGGTAGATCGACGACAATTAGTGCCCAGTGCTTTACATTCCTGATGGGCAGCACGACAGTTCTGGCCTCTTTCCTCCGGACCACCGCTTTTAGCTCTGACACTTGTACCCCTGTGTATTCTTCTTTATATATCAGGATGGCCAGATGCGTGGTCCCGTTGAAGACCAGATGTGGCTTGTTCGGGTGCAAGAACTCTTCCAAGAGGGTGGCGCAAAGTACCTTGAACATTCTTTTGTGTACTTGCGCTTTCTTTAGGAAAACCCTCAAGAAGTCATCTCTAGATAGACATCTACCCTTTTTGTTGTATAGAATGTCTGACCCGGGTAGATCGTTATTGAGGAAATCTTCCAGGACATGGACATCTCTGTAGGAGATGTGTGAAACAGCCGTCATGTCCATGTCCTTCATCTTGTAGGGTAGAGGTGGAGCTGCTGTAGGTAACTCTATCCTGGCTTCAACTTGTCTCTCCCTGGTGGGCTCATTTGTGAAGAAGGCTGCCAGCCCACCATCCTCATCCTCGGACGTTGCCTCCTATGCCATAGGTTCCGAGGCTTCTTATATTGTTGGCATAGCCCTTGTCACTTGTTCAGTAACTTTATCTGTGGTCGTTGGTCCAACTTCCTCTGAGGAGGCTTCAGTAGTGACATTGTCCTTGATGTGACTCTCTTTAGAGGCCTATCCCAACTTGGCTTCTTCCATCATCTTCAGAAAAGCCTCCATCTTCTCATCATAGATATAGTCATTTACTCTTGAAGAGATTGGGAGAGGAGGAAATCATTGCTTTCTTCAAGCCCAGCCCCCAGCTCAACAATCATCATGTCTAGCTCATCTGCTTTGGCTGAGATGAGCTCTGTGACCACCTCCTCCCGATGAGCAACTGCAATCTACTCTCTTAGAGTTGGAGAGTGTGTTAGAGGGGAGAGGTGATGTTCCGCCTGATGTTCATCTTCATTGGCGGCTTCATCCATCACTTCCTCTGTGTCACAGTTGAGGTTGAACCCCTTTGATTGTGTTGCATGCTTCTCATTCTGGGGGCTCGACCTTTCCGTTGGCTGGGTCCCTTTTGAATCAACAGCGGGAGATGGCTTCTTGCTTGTGCTCCTGGCTTTTGTTGTGTCGGCTCTTGTTGTGTTGGCTCCCGTGCCCGGCCCCCCTATGTTATTGTTGTGGCTGGAGGGGCTGGCTGGGTGCTTTGTTCTCTTTTTCTCCCATCGGGCTTCGAGTTCCTCACACTCCTAGTCGACTTTCGGTGGTTTTCTTGTATGCCCTGGTGCTCTTTTTGAGGGCAGACATTGCCGCTTTGTAATCCCGGCACATTTATTCGTTCTCAGCGTGGATGGCCTACCCCTCCTTCCATAGGATTGTCATCTCCTCCTGCATCTTTTTTAGCATCCCCATCATCCTCCATCGATTTCTTAAAACTTCTTGGATGAAGTCTGGGAATGCTATTGTCCAGTCATCCAACGCTTGTACCTACGTTGTTAGGGATACCAAAGATGTAGAAATTTTTTCATTTATAGTATTGGTTTGATGCATGTGTTCCCACATAGCATCAAACCTTTTACCCAGGGCACCCCAAAAGAGGGTGCTTGTCGTTGCTGCTGGTGCAGCTGCTGCTCCGTGTGTGCTGTCGATGAGCTCAACACGGCTGGTTGCTCAAGTGGCGGTGGTGGGGGCATCTTTTCAGATTGGCCCTTCTCTACGTCCGCCTCCAGTACGGCCTGAGAGCCTAGTCTTTCTGGCTCCACCTCTGGCATGTTGGTGGGTTGTGGGGCTTCTTCTGTAGCCTCACCCTTCCCCGCCTCTTCATCCACAGTTGTAGTTTCCTCTTGTGGCTTGGGAGAGGCAGGGTCTACAACCTTTTCACCTACAAGTTCTGCTGCCATCTCTTTTTTAGCTGGCTTGATGGTGGCTTCAGTCTTCTTTTTCTCCACCACCAGTTTCTTTCTCGGCTCTTGGTTCTTCTTCTTTGTCTTTAGGGCTGGGGCACTGCTCTTCGCTATTGTGGGTGCTGGATCTACCAGTGTGTTGGCATGTAGTGCCCCGGAGCTCATCTTCTCAATGTCGTCTAGAGTTGGCCACAGCTTATGGGCATCGTAGAATGCCATCTCAGGGAGGGGGAGTGGTTTCTTTGATCATATGTGTTTGAAATATGCCTTCTCCCCCTTCAGGTCCAAGATTCCCATGCTGGTGAGGGACTTAATGTCGATGCTTTGTTGTCCCTCCATTTCTTCATATTTTTGAATTTCTCCTTCTTCCAGCAGGTAATCGGCGATCATTATAATTTGACAGCATAACTTCTTTTCACGTCACCGCCTACTGCCGCCGACATTCTTCTGATCAGAATTCTACCGATATTCACCAGTCATTTGTTGATCATGGACCATATGAGGAAAAGGTCTCCCTTGCTGACTGTCCCAGTTTCTGATCTGGCATCTATGGTAAAGGCGGTGATCTTCTGCATTATTCTGATGAAGCAGGAGGTGATTTGGGAGGCTTTGGAGTTCTTAGCATTGTGGTTCTCCTCCCTAATCAGCTCTTTCCACATGGTGTTGTTGTTATACACATCAACTTCTCTTTCTCCTGGAGTTGTTGAATATGCTTTGGCTTCTTCTTCTGTTGATGTGAATATCGTGTTCAAGTCTTCCTCTGTCACCATGTGGGTTTCGCCCCCTAGTCGTACTTGGAGCATGTAGTCTCCACCTCCTGCTGCTCGTATCCTGCTATTGGAGGTGACATTTGTCAGTGAAGACAAGAATTCCAGAGTAAGCCTCTTGTAGGACTTTACTTCGGGCATGTAGATAGTGCGGAGATTTGTGCCCTCTAGGAATTTCATCGTTTTGTCGTAAATCCCCATCTTCTTGAAGTCCTCCATGTTGATGTAACGTTTCGGGCTGCATTCTTTGTTCAGGGACATCCAGTCATAGGGTGGACTGGTGTATTAGATCTTGGGGCACGAATGGTGGCTCCCCTTTCTGTGCAGAGGTTTCTCCCACAACCTTTTCTACCCTTCCTTTCTTGATGGGCTTGGGTTCCTTCGGTGTAGCCTTTTGCTTCTTCCCATGCACCGGACTCCCCGACTCTTCTGGTCAGTATTCGGAGGTCTTTGTCTCCTCCGTCTGTTCTATTTCTTCTGGGGATTCCTCCTATGGCACCTCCCCCAATATCCTCTAATAATGTTCCAACCTCAGTTGTATCTGCATGCGCTTGTGCTCAGGTAGAGAAGTATTCTTTGTCAATATTTCTGTTAGGCCCTCCACTATCTTCTCTACCTCCTTCAAGGAAGTAGCCTTCTCGTATATTAGGTCGGTTGTGGTGGGAGAAGACATTCTACAACTTTAAAACATTAAAGGAGATTAGGTCCTGATAAGGTATATTGAAGATTATCTTCATTGTTCTGGGCATAAATATCATCAATTGATAGTTAATCTTCATTAACTAGTTTCAAAATATTTTTATAAAGAAGACAATAGGAATCACGATCACGGTTTTAATCGCGGTCACGGTTATTGTTACTTTAGAGAATGTCATGTCGGGGTCTTTTAAAGAGACCGTGGTCGCAGTTATTGTAAGGGATCGTGGTCGCGGGTCATAAGGGAGAATCACAGTCGCGGTTGTCTTGGCATAGAACAACTGTGGTTGTGATTCTTTTGGTGAACCTTACGTTACCATGGTCGTGGTTTCCAGAAGAAAGACCGCGGTCGCGGTTATTATCGCGACCGTGACTATAATCGTGGGCACAGTTTTCTTTCAGATAAGGCTAAACTTGTAATCCTTTTGGGTTTGGGCAAACACCGCAGTCACGGTTTTGAGGGGTTATCATCCAGTGGTCGCGGTTAGGATGACCGCGATCATGGTTTGTCTTCCTCTATCCCTTCAACTTCTCATACCGAACGTTCATTCTTCATTCACACCAACATCCTTTATTCCATTTTTAGGGGTTTTAGGGGTTTTTTCTCTTTAGGGGTGATAAACAACCAAGTTGTGTAGTCGGAAAAGCGGGAACAACAATATTCGATCATCGGTTGTCGAGAATCAGGGTGGAAGGAAAGAGAAAGAGAAAGTTTACCTCGATGATGTGATTGCGGCTTTGATGGAAGAAATGAAGCAGCGGCAGGGCGATCACCTGCTACTCTATGAGAGCAGGTCATCGGTCAATGACTAGGTGACGAAAAACTATGGTTTTCGAGAATAAAGATAGCTCAATGACGAGAAGCACAAGGAAAACGAGGGTTACCTTATCGACGGGTGTGGTTGCGACGGCGGCAACGATCGTGGGTGGCAAACGGAGGACTCACGGTGGCAGGTTGTGGGTCTCGATTCGGTGCAGAGGTCTACGGTTTAAGATGATAGCAACGATAGCATAAAGAATCAAACATTTGGGTTTTAAAGGTATTTATAGGCATTGAGACCGCGACCAAATTAACCGAGGGAAAAGACCGCGGTTGCGGTTATGATCGTGATCGTGGTTTTCCTTGAAGGAACCGTGGTCGCAATTATGGTTGTAAGAGAATGATCGCGGTCGTGATTCTTCATATCGACACGGATGACCGCGGTCGCAGTTTTGCTTAAGCAAAAGCAAAACCGCAGTCGTAGTTATAACCGTGACCGGATCAAACACGAGTCAGTTTCTTGCAGATTAAACTTAACAAAATCAAAACCAAAACAAATATGTTCATAAAAAGGAAGAAAAACTTAAACTAATAAGAGAAAGCAAGAGGAAACAAAGATTAAAAGAAGAAAGAAAGAGATGAAAACTTGGGTTGCCTTCCAAGAAGCACTTGCTTTAAAGTCTCTTAGCTAGACTTTATAAAACTTCATTCCGTGGGCATAGTAGCAAGGTATGGAAACTCTTCATTGCTTCCTTCCTCTGGTTGGTTTGGTTCCTCCAAATCAATCTCAGATCTTCTCACAAAGGCCAGATCTTCATAAAACATTTTTACCCTGTGTCCATTAACCTTGAAGATTCCAATTTTCTCTCCTTGGATCTCCATTACTCCAGATGGGTAGATTTTTACCACAGTGAAGGGACATGACCACCTTGTTCTTAGCTTTCCAGGGAAAAGACGAATGCTAGAGTTGAAGAGGAGCACCTTGTCTCCTTCATGGATATCCTTGTTTTTTAGGTGGGTGTCGTGCCACACTTTGGTCCTCTATTTGTAGATTATTGCATTTTCGTAGGTGTGCAGTCTTAGTTCTTCTAATTCTTGAAGTTGTAAGTAGTGTCCTTGGCCAGCCTTTTCCATATCCATATTCAAATAATTTATTGCCCAAAGGGCTTTGTGCTCGAGTTCCAAAGGTAGATGGCACGATTTCCCATATAAGATTCGATAGGGTGTAGTTCCAATGGGGGTTTTGTAGGCAGTTCTATATGCTCAAAGGGCATCATCTAGCTTCATCACCCAATCCTTTCTTGTTCTGCTAACAGTCTTTTCAAGAATTTGCTTAAGTTGTTTGTTTGACACTTCCACCTGCCCTGAAGTCTGTGGGTGGTAGGGTGTAGAAATTTGGTGTCTGACTTCGTACTTTTTCAACAACTTTTTAAACTGCTTTTCTCCAAAGTGGGATCCTCCATCACTAATAATAATTCATGATACACCAAATCTTGGGAAAATTGTTTTCTCAAACAGCTTTGTAATAGCCTTGGAGTCACATGTTTGTGTGGCAACAACTTCCACCCATTTTAAAACATAGTCGACAGTAACGAGGATGTATTTATACCCTTGGGATGGCGGGAATGGGCCCATGTAGTAGATTCCCCCTACATCAAAAACTTCTACTTCAACCCATTCCGCCATAGACATTTCATTTCTCTTCCCAATATTGCCTGTCATCTGACATTCCTTGCAAGATTTGACATAAGCAGCAACATCCTTGAATAGTGAAGGACAGTAGAAGCCTGATTGTAGGACTTTAGCGGCGGTCTTTTGACTTCCCAGATGTCCTCCATAGGGTGAAGAATGGAATTCCCTCATAATGTCAGGCACCGCTTCCTTAGGAATACATCTTTTGTACAAATTATTTGAGAATCTCTTCAAGAGCATAGGATCATCCCAATAGTAATTCTTTAATCTGAAAAGTGTTTCTTTTTTTGATGGTAAGTTATCTCCAGGGGTAACTTCCCACAAGCAAGATAATTACAAATATCCGTGAACCACGACAATTTGTGTTCTTTGACTTCTAACATGAGCAAAGCCTCATCTGCATAGTTATCATTGACGGGTGGCTCACTCTTGTTTTCAACGACAATCCTTGAAAAGTTGTCGGCAACTACATTTTCCGCCCCTTTCTTATCAATGATCTCGTGATCGAACTCCTAGAGTAATAAAGCCCGCCTTAGCAACCTAGGCTTAGTGTCCTTTTTCTGCATTAGGTTTCTTATTGCTCAGTGGTCAGTGTAGACTTTTACTTTTTCCCCAATCAGATAAGACCTGAACTTATCGAAGGAGAAAATGATAGCAAGAATTTCTTTCGTTAGTGGTTGTGTAATTTACCTACGCTTCGTCAAGAGTGTGTTTGGCATAGCAGATGACATGGTGTTTCTTGTCCTTCTTCTGCCCTAGGACTACCCCTACGACATAGTCACTAGCATCGCACATTAGCTCAAAAGGTAGCTCCCAATCTGGAGCTTGAAGAATAGGTGGGGTTATGAGTGCTTCCTTCAAAGTCTGAAAAGCCTTCAAACAATCATTTGTAAAATCAAATTATGCATCTTTGATCAGCATATTTGACAAGGGTTTTGAAATCTTTGAAAAGTCCTTTATGAATCTTTGATAATAACCAGTGTGACCAAGAAAACTTTACACTTCAGTCACAGACTTAGGTGGAGGTAGTCTAGAGATAGCTTTGACCTTGCTAACATCTACTTCAATTCCTCTTTTTGAGACCTTGTGGCCCAGGACTATGCCATCTTGCATTTATCCCAGTTGAGGACCAAGTTCATCTCTTCACAACGTTATAGAACCAACGATAGGTTTTTCAAACAACCATCAAAATCTCTTCCATACATAGAAAAATCATCCATAAAGACCTCCACAATGTCCTCCAGAAAAATTTGAGAACATCGAGATCATGCAACGTTGGAATGTTGTAGGAGCATTGCACAACCCAAACGCCATTCTTCAAAAAGCATAGGTGCCATATAGACAAGTGAAGGTAGTCTTTTCCTGGTCGTCAGGTAAGATAGGGACTTGATAAAACCCAGAATAACCATCTAAAAAGCATACATATTCATGATGTGCTAGTCTTTCTAGAACCTGGTCAATAAAGGGAAGCGGTTAGTGATCTTTCTTCGTCGCCCGATTTTTCCCAATTGTTATCGTTGATTGGGTAAATAATACCTGTGTCTCTTAGCTTGACGAATTCCTTCTTTACAACCTCTTTTAACATTTGATTCAGCTTCCTCTGGGGTTGAACCAGGGTTTTTGCTAACTCTTCTAGATTTATGTGGTGTATACATAGAGTAGGGTTAAGTCCCTTGATATCATCCACTAAATAGCCTATAGCTTGCTTATGGAGCCTTATCTCCTTAAGAAGTCTTTCCAATTGCTCTTCACTCAGACTAGCATTAACTATAACAGGGTTTCTCCCCTCGTGATCAAGAAATTCATACTTCATACCTTTCGACAACTATTTCAGTTCCAGTTTGGGTTTAGGTGTCTTCTCTTCCTCTGGTGTCAGTTCTAGAGAAGTATACTTGACTGTCTTGATAACTTCCTCTTCCTCGCTCACATTTTCTTCGTCTGGATTTAGGTAGTTGAGGATCTCAGCAACCTCGGGGTCTTCTATTTCCAAATCATTAATGTTTAATGCCCTCATAAGAGGGTCTACTACTATTGTATCTTATTCTACTTCTTCATAATATTGGTTGTAACTATCCATGAAGTAAGCATATTCAAGCAAGGATGGTCCCTTCATGGCGTCTTTTACCTTGAAATCAACATGGTCGTTTCTGACCCTCAGAGTTATGATGCCTTCAGTGACATCAATCAGTGCCCACCCGGTCACCAAGAAAGGACTTCCGAAGATGATAGGACATTTAGGGTCTTCAATAGTGTCAATGATAACAATATCACACAGAATGAAGACTCTTCCCATGCGAATCGAAACATCTTCAACTACTCCCATGGGCCTTTTGAAGGTATGATCTGCCAACTCGATTCTCATATTGGTCCTGACCATATCATTCACTCCCAATCGTCGTGTGAGGCTTAAAGGCATAAGACTGATGCTAGCCCCCAAGTCAGTGACACCTTTCCTTTCAATGTTATCCCCTACAACAAAAGGTATAGTAAAGGCTCCAGGGTCCTTCTTCTTGGTAGGTAATTCCACTTTTACGAAAGCAGTTGACATACTGGCAAGGTGCACTGTTTCAATCCTTCCTCCTCTTCTTTTATTTGTGATTAGGTCCTTGAAAAACTTGGCATATGTCAGCATTTCTTCTAAAGAATCCAGAAATGGCACATCGAGGTGGAGATTTTCACCGATTCCATAAAAATTTTCATACCTCTTTTTGAGATGTGCCTTTATGAGTTTGTACGGAAATGGCAATCTCGGGGAGTATTGACTCCTTTTGGATAATATGTCCTCCACAGGTTTTAGTTCTCTAACTTGAGCTTGTTGGTTTTCTCCTTCAGCTGATTTCTCTATAATAATCTTTGGCCTCGGTTCTTCAAGTCTTGTTGCATCAGGGCGCTCTACTGTCTTTCTCAATCTAAGGACCGCCATCATGGTAGACTCAGTGTTAGATGGTATCTTCCCTGAAGGGTTCTTCACAAGCTCGACCAACTGAGCGAGTTGTCGGTCTATCTGGCGTTTATGTGTTTGCATATCTGACATTTAGACCTACATCATATTCAGGACTCTAGAGTTGGATAGTGCACTTTGTGCTAGTTGATTGTTTATCATGTCCTGTCTCTTGACGAAATCAAATAGTTGGCCTACTAGGTCAGGTTGACTATTATTCCTTGCCTGACTCTGTCCTTGAGCTTGTCCTTGTCCTTGACTTGTACTTGCAGCTAGATGATTTTGATACTTCCCTTGACCTTGATAGTTGGTTTTGTTTTCCTGGAAAGTATTTGTTTTGGTGTACTGACCCTGTCCGCCTCTCTTCTCAAAACCTGGTGGTTGCTTGGGTGGATTGGTTAGTTGATGTGAATTCTTCATAGCGTCTTTGTTGCCATAACTAAAACCTGGGTGATCCAGCCTCTTGAAATTGGCATAAGAGACATTCTCAGCTTCCTCCTCTTCAGACTCACTTTCACTTGATTCTCCGGTTCGGGTGTATATGCAGTTATCTATTCCATGCCCACCTTCACCACAAGTGGCGCACTTCATCACCTTCTCAATTTGCTTCTTTCCTTTCCCTCCTAATTCCTTCAGCTGTCTAACATCAGTGGCTATCTTTTGTATTTGAGATGTGATTGCTTCGAGAGCCTTTAATTCAATTAGCGACCCTTCATTGGTGGCTTTCTTAGCATATCCTCTATCTGTCCTGTCATAATCAGTCCCAGCTTGTAACTCAGTCATGTTTTCTATGATCTTCTTAGATCTACTGGGCTTTTTACTAAGAAAGTTGCTTCTTGCTGTTGCATTTAGCGAGACTCTTTTGTCTGGAGTTAGACCATTGTAGAATGTTGTTATCAGGAAACCCTTCTTATAATTGTGGTGAGGGTAGTCTCTCTGATACTCCTGATACCTTTCCCAGGCTTCATGCAGATTCTCACTTGGTTTCTTCATGAAAGATGTGATCTTCTGCCTATTACGAACAATCTTCTCTATGGGGTAGAACTTGTTCACAAAAGCATCTGCCAATGCGTTCCATCCATTCAAAGCTTGATGTGGTAGTCCAAGGTACCAGGATAGTGCCTTGTCTTCTAAGGAGAAAATGAAACCTTTGCAGTAAATGACTTCTTGCTGAACTCCCCGCATCTTGATGGTGTCGCAGATATTCTTAAAAGCGTCGAGGTGATGATAAGGGTTATTGTTCTCTAAACTCCCTCGAAAGCTTTTGTTTTGGATCATAGATATTACAGCTGGCTTCAGTTCGAAGTTTACCACATTGAACCTAGAGATGATCACATGACATCTTGAGTTGTTGACTTTTGTAGCCGCCAACTCCCGAAGAGTCTTTTCTTCCTCTTTGACATCTTCGCTGGCATTGTCCCTGTGATTTCACTCTTGGTGGTTATGGTTTCTTTTGTGCCTGCGATGATGATGACGGTCCTCATGGTGATGATCATCTTCACGATGATCATCATCTTATTTCTCTTCTTGTTCTTCCTCCCGTTCTTCATATTGATGACTATCACTATAACGGCCATCTCTATCTTCATCTATTCCTGGTGGAGGTGGGTGGTTCTCATTCCTCACATTCCCCTCGTCTCCTGAAAGGGTAACGTCTACACAAGGCGGCATGGCGAAAAGGAGCAAAGTCGAACAAGTTGCTTCTTCCTGGGTACCTGAATAGATCATACAGTCAAGTTAGGAAATTGAGCTGGTAAAACGAACTATTCTGCACAAATTCTGGTTAGAAAGCTTAAAGTCACTATGTTGTCAAGCTTATTGCTAAGCTTGAGGCACGGGAGTATAGTAAGTGGACTCGGGTTCTTAACAATATCGTTTTGCCTTGTCCCCCGGCAACGGTGCCAAAAAGTTGACCGGCCTAAATTGTACGTCTAAAAGGAGTGGATTAAAGTAGTTGAACTTTGAAAGAGATAACCCGACTCTTAGGCCCCTACAATGATAAATGGGGTCCGATGTAGCGATCGGGGTCGAACACAGGGACAAGGTTGGTCGTATTAAAAACACAGAATCAACACTCTTATACTCCAATCAAAAAGGGGATGAAGAGACATTCCCTAAGGAACAGTAGCACAAAAATAAGAATAGTAAAACAAAAAGAAGCAAAAGAAACAAACTGCAAACAAGTATATGGGAAAACCCAAGTTGGGGCTCACCAACTAAAGCACCTCACCAACATGTAATACTATCTATCTCTTGCATACTCATATCAAGATTACAAGCAACCATTCAAACTACTATTCCACTCTCTCTCGAGACGAGGATAGATCTAGTCTAAAATAAGCGTCTCTCTCGAGATGACAACTCAAAAACCTCGCAGCAAAACATATAGTTAAAGCTATAGCATTCCAACACTCTCATGCATTCATACCACTCCTTGACATGGTATAAAAGTGATATTACTCTCTCGAGATATCAAAAACCAAACATCACAAGATGGTATCTAAGCATACTAGTGAAGCATTAAAATAGGTGCATGGAGATAATCTTGATAAGAATATGTATATTCAAAAGAAAGAGACAATATACATGTCGGGAGAGCCTTAGTGGCTATTCCCAACCCAAGTTAAGGTGTTTAGCCCCTCATGTTTGTAGACATCATGATGGCGTTACAAAAAGACAGATCCATAAGATGCCGTGAAGGGGGGAAAGGGTTACAGCAGGATGAAAATGATAGATCTGGAAGAGAAGAAACGTGATACTACACACTACTTCTTTATATCTGGATCTACCACGTGGATGGCCTTCTCCTCTCAAAGAAGGGGTGGGCGTCTGTCTTATCTCTCCTCAACTTCCACCATTGCAGATTCAAGACTGATGGATGGATGGTTGGGGACGAGTCTGGAGCACAGCAGCACTTTGTGGCCTTGGGATATGATCTCTCTGGTCTGATCTTATCTGATGTTTTTGATAAGACAGATGGGTGCTCTATTTATAGGTGCATTCCACCGATGTAGAATAGTGGTCATGATTTTTCTGTTAAGTGAGGGCAAGACCGCGATCACGGTCTCTACCTTATTCCTCTCCAGCTTGGTCGCGGTCCTCCTATAACCGTGGTCGCGATTCTTGTTATAGCTGTAGTCACGGTCTTTGGATAACCATTGTCACGGTCTTTGAATAACTGCAGTCGCGGTCTCTGAATAGCCATGGTCGCGGTCTCTGGATAGCCGCGGTCATAGTCTTTGAATAGCCGCAGTCGCGGTCTCTGGATAACTACGGTCACAGTCTCTAGATAATAGCAGTCGTGGTCTCCGCTTATTGTCTGAGGCTTCAAGATGTCTAGTGCTTTGGAATCGTGGTCGCGACCTAAGTTGTGTTGATTCCTGAAATCATTTAAATAAGCTTTAATAAAAAAAGATAGAGAAATTATGTGAAAAGTTAACTAAAGTTATACTAAAATTGGTGTAAAATATATATAGAAAGTACATAAAGCACGGTGTTATCAGCACACCAAACCTGCTAATGATCTTTGACTTGATAAAATCACATGCCACCATGTGGCCATTTGTTCTTGTAGAAATTGCTTCAACCCACTTTCAGACACAGTCTACAACCTCCAAGATGTACACATACCCACAAGAAAGGGGAAACATACCCATAAAGTCAATACCCCAAACATCAAATACCTTTACAATAAGAATAGGAGATATAGGCATCATGTCCTTCTTGTTGGAAAATACGGGCACAAAGTATAGAAGTAGAAATAAAAATTTATCTATCTGTATTCCCATAACAACAAGATTGTGTCAACTACTATGAAATAGGAAGGATGGTTTTAGCGAGTTATACATGGTCCTAGAGCAAGTCCAGTGATAACACTTGCTTCTTTGCAACTGCTGACAAGTTGCTCTTGGACAGTGGCTATGCAACTCCTGATCTTCACTACAAACACCTGTCTGCGCAACCTCTGTAGTGAATTCGGTGCTCTAGCCACAGATTACAGGTTGACTTTGCTCTCCGAGCAGCATCCATAGGAATCCTACCTCTAGAGTAGTCCATATAGACCAACTAGAACTCCCGTCATTCACAAAGAATGGACAAGATGGATGTGTCCCTCCCGTTGGTGCTCTACTCACCAACATGCTCTCCCACAATGATAACTTCTCAGTTGTTCTCTTCCGTTGTTTATCCCTCTCTGTCGAGTAGGACTTGCCTGGGCTCTCTTAGTTACAACAGGAGAGAAAAATAGTTGTCACATGAATTGATTCTCAGTTGTCTAGGTTGCGTCTTGGAAAGCCCCCAATACCACTCCTTTTATACGCAAGATTAGGGTCAGGGTTCCCAGTCTGTACGAGATTGTATGGAATTCAAAAGTACTTGAAGAACTTGAATTTCTATAACCTATGACAGTTGAAACTTCCATGTTGTACATCCGGATGGTCAAATAGTATGTGAGACAATCGTATTGTACTGCCAAATGGCCGTTTGACAGTTTTCCAATCACACACAAATTTGGCAATTTTGATTCTAATTAAAATACATATGAATTTTACTTGCTTTCCAAGTATATGCAATCAAAACTATTCGGTAAACATCTCTAACCTTTGTTCAATCCAATTGGGCCATATCACCCAGGAAAGATGCTTGTCTCACTCACCCAGACTGCCGTCTGGTGAGTTGAGATGAGCCAATTGGTTCAAGGATAGAACTAAGACAATTCCAACTTTGATCAGCTTGACCCCCAAACGGTCGTTTCAACTACTTGAGACGCCTGTCTGGCTTCCCAAATGGACGTCTCACATAGTGGATGGTCATTTGGCAGGCATGGTCATCTAATTAAGTGATTTGCTATGTGAATTGAATACCTAAATACTTTAGTAATCAATCCAATTGTCGTTCAAGATCAAACTCTTCTTCTAGATGAGTTCCTATGTGTGTGACCCTATAGGTCCCATGACATGTTGGTAGTGAATGTTTATAACTAGCTTATGACATCACAAATAGAGAGTGGTGCCTAGTCACACATCAGTGATACCCAAGTGAATGGAAAGTTAGAGATTGTATAATTCCTTTATATTTGATATCCAGGATGAACTCGAGGCATGGTTGGTCATCCTCTCAATGTTCAATCCATATTTCTTGAACCAAAAGCAGTCTGTCTGAGATAATGTGACCTCAATATCATATATTGATTCACTTGTGTATGCACATACATTTCTAAGTCTCGCTTATCAAGTGTCTAGGATATCATACTCTTGTAGGAGGGACAAATCCAATATCTATCACTCACAGTCTATCCCCATGTATCAAAGTCACCCAATCATCACCGTTATAACAACCCATGTTTCAGGACCGCATTTGATTATGTCAATGCATACCCAACAACATGTGACGAGTGCAGTGATTTCAAGTCTAAGAATCACAAGCACCACCTTCACTATGAGAAATGACTGTGACCACAAAACCATGTGTGACTCTCAAGGTGGGTCTGTCCGATACACTGTTTCCATGTATATGTGTGTTTGGTTTGATATTGCCATATCATGACAAATGAGATTTAGTCATCAACCAACTTACACTTTGGTCTTGTGTGTTATTGTTTTCTATCAACCTCCCACAATAACAACTAATTAGGGACATAGTGAGAATTTATATATGTACTCTTAACATTTGTATGATCTCATCCACAAGGTTAGTAACTTGGCAACATACGTCATTGAGTAATATAATTCTCTATACATTCACTTTGTATCATTATTATCTCATAACTGAGTGAAAGAAATGAATTGGAAGCTTACCTTTATTTATGTTATTATTAATTAAATCATTTTAGGTAATTATGCCATGTCAATCATCATATGATTGGCTCTACAGGCATACCTTACCAACACTTCTTTGAGATTGTAACCACTTTTTGGCAATTCAAGCAAGCTTTGCAATAGTCAAGAGAATCTTTGAACAAGGTTGGCCAACAGAAAATACATTGAAGAACTTTGGCAGCCATATATTTTCTACCAAAATGTCCCCCACGTATGTTGGAGTGCCACATGAAGAAAATTTCTTGTTTCTAACTTTATAGATTGCACCTCCTTATGAGTTGGTTGGAGTAGTACTTGAAGAGATGTGGGTCATTCTGCACATAGTTTTTCACCATAGCAATCAATTTTCTACTTTCCTCCATAGTTCATGTGCTTGGTACTCTCCCACTAGCCAAGAAGATGGCTATGTGCTTGTACCATGGCCTTTGAATAGAGTTAAGAAAGAGGAGCTTCTCATGGGCCATTATCTCCTTGATTTTCTTCACATCATCATAGGTTTCTTCAATATGAGAGAGGTGATTGACAGTAGAATCTTTAACCCCTTTCTTATCAAAAATCTCCAAATCAAATTCTTGAAACAATAGAATCCAATGGATCAACCCAGACTTTGAGTCTTTCTTTGACATGATATAGTTGAGAGCATCGTAGTCGGTATAAACAATAACTTTGTTTTGTAGAACATATGAGTGGAACTTGTCAAGGGCAAATATCACAACAAGTGATTATTTTTCCATAGAGTAATTTCTTTGAGCCTCATCAAGTGGTCTACTTGCATAATATATGGCACGCAGTATCCGTCTAGTCCTTTGGCCCATCACTGCCCCCAATGCCATATCAGATGCAGCTATCATGATCTCAAACAGTAAAGAGAAGTTGGGGGCTGCATAATAGGAGAAGATATTAATTTTTGCTTCAAGTGATTAAAGGTCGCAATGGATTTTCCATAAAAATTGAATTCAAGACCTTTCTCAAGAAAATTGAACAATGGTCTAGAAATCTTGCTAAAATCTTTCATGAAATGATGATAGAAACTAGCATGCCCCAAGAAAGAATAGACATATCTTATTGTGAAAGGAATTAATAGAGCAGAAATAAGGCCCACTTTGGCCTTGTCAACTTCAAAACTAGATTTAGATACTCTATGATTAAGAACAATACCCTTGGGAACCATTAAGTGACTTTTATCCCAAGACAGAACAAAACAAATTGTAACACATCTTTCAAGCATGGTTGTGAGGTCAGAGAAACATTCATCAAAAGACTTGCCAAATTCTATAAATAAACCACAAGGACTTCAAGAGAAGAATCAAGCATGTCATACAGATGGATGTGATTACAAAGCCCAAAAGACATTCTTTTATAGGAAAGGTACCACTTGGATATGTGTGTAACAAATCAAAACTTAGAACCTTACCCTATTCCATGATTAGAAGTCTAGTAAGATTGCTTTCTTAGATTTGTCTAAACAAGGATAAAAGTTAGAACACATTCACATAATGACTTAATTATGTGCTAACATGTAAATAAAATCATGAAATATGTTACATATATTTTCTTTACAAACATACTGGCTAAATAAAAAGGTATGATGTGCTTTGTAGTAACAATTGGCAATTCCATGTCCATAAATGTTAATAATATTCTATTATTCTAATAAATATGGAATTAATAGAATAAAGATGGTAAATATGAATTTCGTGTAAAAAATAATGTATTTCTTTTGGCAACATTGTGAAAATGATAACATTTAATTCAATGAATGTTAATAAAGATATAATATCTCGATAAATATAATGGTAATGAGACAAATATCTAAATGGTGCCATAACTCATAAAATAAAATCCCAAAAGTGAAAGGTAATGGAAAATTTGTGTTTCAATTATCTTGATTTCCAAGTTTTACATTATTTGAACAATTCTAGATTCCTTAATTTTATTAAAGAAGTAAAATGTAAGTTTTACTCCAACCTATTAAATGACACAAAAAATTACTTTGAAAGTGGAATCTAGTGAAACGTAATTATTCCCTTTCTTTTGGTCATAGAAATCAATTTCTAATTAATTAGAAAATTAACTTATATTGAGAAACTTAAGTCATTATTACTTAGAAGAATTATAATAAATATCTAAGTAGACATTTGAATGAAAAGCAATATACAAATTGTTGTGATTTGGAGTAACATGCAACAAAATGAGTAAACTTAGTTTCTATTTTATAAATATATTTATACAATTATGTCATGATTCACTAACATTTACAAGGCATGTAGAAATATATATTATCATATACATAAATATATATGAATTAATGTAAAAAACATGCACAGAAATCTAATTAGATAATGATGGGACAATTTATATTGTATTTGACCAACAAATGACTTTAGGAAACTAATGCATCATTTGTAGTAAATGTGTGAAAATGTTTATGATAAAAGAATTCCAATGAAATTCTCAATATGGTGATTGCATATTGAATTTAATGACATGGTCCCATTTAATATAATATATGAATTTCACAAAAAAATCTAATATGGTATCTCTCTCTCGTATATATAAATGGCATGTAGGTAGAATTATCCTCCCTAGCCTACAGTAATAGAAGTTGACTCCCATGATGATGTTTACATTTCATTGAGAATATGTCGCAACATAAAACACATATAATAAATAATTGAATACCAATTGAAAAATTATAACAATATTGTTTGCACACTTTACTAAAGAACAATTTACCACTTCCCTCCACAATTCTAAGAAAATGGAAAATCATCAATTTGGTAATCTCATCATCATTATTTTGATTTAAGAAAAATTTAACAAAAATGTTATATTATAGTTACCATGAATATTTTCACATGTTTCTCTTATAATTTATAATCAAATTTGTTATATGCAAATCTATAATAGTTTTGTGGAGATTGGAAATAAAAATTAGAATCTATCTTTACATTAATTTCATAGATACCTTTTTCCTATAACAAAATCGTGTTACACATACTTAATGAAAAATTAGCATGAACATATGTATTTAAATAAATACAAAAAGGATATACTTCCCTCATGAGTTGATAATCTCTAAAAATCCTATAAACCAAATATAGTTATGAAATATTCATTATGATGATATTTATTTACAATGACACCAAAACATCTTTATATATTAGATATTCCACTAAACAATCTAAAAAAACATAATGTCCAAAATAGATTTCTATTATATTTGTTTGTCTATTTATGATATTCCACAACAATTGAATAATTCAAAGTTGCCATAGAAAACTTATAAAAATAAATTATCATGACAATGCTAAAAGGACACAAATAAATTTAGCTATTTATTAAATAGTTACAAAATAAGAAAGACATGTTAACTTTGTATTATAAACTTCATACTTAGGTTACATGTCAAATTTACTTTGCTTAATTAATGTGTGTTTCTTGAAATGAAATATAAAACAAAGTATTAAAATACTAATACATAAGGGAACATTGTTGCTTTAGTTGGGTTGTATTTGCCTACATAATTCTTAACTTTTTCATTTTACAATATATGTTACATATTTTTCCTATTAAAAAAATAGATAAATTTCTTGCCACCAAATCCAAACAGTCCTATGTATAGACCCCTCCCCATGGTCTTCACACTCGTAGAAATCACTTGACCAATAGGACATGACTCCTAACCGTCTCTATTATCCACCTATTCAAGTCCCTTGAAAGAGTCATCAAGGACTTGTAATATCATGGTGATCCTTTCTCAACCATCGGTGTTACAAACCTTGGAACTGTTTCTAATCATGACTTGGATAAATGATTTATATTTTGACAAGTTGACAAATTTCTTGAGGTATGATTACATTATCTATTTTTCTGTATTGAGTAGTTAACAAAAATTATCTCTCTGTTGATAGCCTAGACAACCTCTTTCTTTTGATAATTTATTCTATGTGAAATGGTCTACTTGATTCTGATTTATGATCATCCTACCTCATTGAATATTCTTTTTGACTCTGAGATATACATTGCTTCTTGATTATACCCTATTTGTGAATTTTAAATAATATTGTTCCTTGTTGTGAGATAGAATCCTAAATTTTACCCACTTTTGTGGTGGATGATTATATTATCAATTTTTGTGATGACAACTTTAATTATTCTATTAAAGAGTACACTTTATACTTACCTCTACATTATGTGTGTTATGTGATTCAGTAGCCCCAAAGTAGCGTAATTTCATTGGTTTTTGGTTGTGTGACCATGTTATATTTTTGGGATGGTGGTAGTGTTCCCCATACCTAAGTTTTGTGCCCAGTTTTGTATATATTGGGGAGTTTGGTAGTACATCATTCGCTGTCAGGTTTCAAGGTTGTGAGCCTTGGCCGCCATTGTTATTTATATTTTTCTAGTGCTATGTTTATTTCACATACATGTAGGATGCTAATTTTTTGATGGGTTTTGTGCCCAAAAATATGTATATGTGCTCGTGTGGCATAACTTTCATGGTAGGTAATCCTCTTGTTTATTATCTTTTGAAATTCAAATTCTTTTATGTCCAATTGGGTAATATTTTCCTTTTCCTTTGAGAAGTCTTGTTTATTGACGTCATTTACTTCAAAATGTTGCTCATACTCAATTCAATATGCTCATACCAACATTTTTATGATGTCTCTACTTTTCTCCTCTTACTGGAATACGCTTTCAACCCCAAGTGTAGGATAAGGAGAAGATAACCAAGTTGGACCAGGTCCTCATTAAGTATAGCTCAACCTTTTAAGTGACTTTCTTGAGGTGGTTAGATGACTTCTATTGATCCTTTAGTATAATTAGTTTTGATATGTATCACCCTATGTGGTGAAGTATAGTGATGATATCAAGCTTTTTAAAATTTAGATATTTTCTATTCCGTTGCTACCATTTGGTATCATGATACATAATTTTAAACAAATTGGTTATCATCCATTTTGCAAAAGAATTATAGCAGTGTTTGATATATGGGATGTTTCCTTTTTATTTAATTAGTAGAGAATGGATCCCTTCTTAGGTCTCACTTCTTACAGTATGGTATCAGAGTCATTAGCGGTCAATCAATCTAACTATTTCAATATTGTCTCTCTTAGTATGTTTACCCTAAGAAGATTTGTCATGTAAAAAAGTTTAGTGGACCATCCTTCCTAAACCATCTAATATGTGAAAAGTTGTACTAGGTGAATCTTTAGTTCTGAGATGTGCACCTTAGGGCTACTAGGTTAGAATCACAAGGACACAAAATTTAACCCTAGGTGTATATGCCATGTCAGTTGTATGCATGAACAACAACAACAACAACAAAATGTTCATAACTAAAAGATGCTCAAGTAACAATGACATTTATAATAGCTATTTTATTAGGTTAAACCTTTTAAGTGATGGACAATAATTGGATGATAATATATGATTGTTTAGATTGTAAGGAAGAAATCCTTTTAAGGGGTGGAGTGTTGTAACGAACAAAAACTTTGAATGTTACCATATTCCATGATTAGAAATATGGTAAGATTGGGTTCTTAGATTTGACAAAACTAGGATAAAAATCAGAACACATTTACAGAGTGACTTGATTATGTGGCAATATGTAAATAAAATCATGAAATAGGTTACATATATTTCTTTCTAAAACAATGGAAAAATAAAAAGAGGATAATTGCTTTAGAGTAACAATTGGTTATTTTATGTCTATAAATATTAAGAATGTTCTATTATTTGAATAACTATGGAATTCATAGAATAAATACAATAAATGTGTAATTTCATGTAAAAAATGTAATATAGATCTTTTACCAACAATGTGAAGATAATAACATTTAAGTCAATGAATGTTGATAATAAAGATATAATATTTTGGTAAATATAATGATAATAGACAAACATCCAAATGGTGTCATAACTCATAAAAGAAAATCCCATAAGTGAAATATAATGGAAATTTTTTGTTCCTTGAGTCCCAATTATCTTGATTTATAAGTTTTACATTATTTGAGAAATTGTAGATGCCTTAATATTATTAAGAAAGGAAAATGTAAGTTGAACTCTAACATATTAAATGATACAATAAATGACTTCAAAAGTGGAATCTGGTGAGAAAAGTAATTTTCCCCTTTCTTTTGGCCATAGAATTCAATTTCTTATTAATGACAAAATTAACTTATGTTGGATCTCAGAAGAATTATAATAAAAATCTAACTCAACGTTTGCATGAAAGGAAATATAATACATGTGATTTGGAGTAACATGTAACAAAATAAGTAAACTTAATTTAGTTTCTATTTTTAAAATAAATTTATATAATTATGTTATGATTTAGTAAACACACCCAACAATACTAACAACACATGTAGAAATGTATACTATGATATACATATATATAAATTAATGTTAAAAATATCAATAAACATCTAATTATATACTAACGGGACAAATGTTATTATCTTTGACTAACAAATGGCTTTATAGAAACTAATGCATCATTTGCAGTAAATGTGAGAAATTGTTCATCATGAACGAATTCCAATAAAATTCTCAATATGGTGATTATAAAAGGAATTTAATGACATGGTCTCATTTAATACAATATATGCATTTCACAAAAAAACTAATTCGGTATCTCTCTCTTATATACAAATGGCATGTAGGTAGAATTATCATTCCTAGCCTACCGTAACAAAAGTTGACTCTCGTGAAGAAGTTTACATTCCATTTAGAATATGTACCAACATAAAACACATATAAAAAATGAATGAATACCAATTGAAAATTATAACAATATTTTTTTACACTTTTCTTAAGAACAATTTACCACTTCTTTATAAAATTCTTTAAAAATGGAAATTCATCAATTTGGTAATCTCATCGTCATTATTATCATTTGATACAAATGAAAAAAATCTATAATATAGATACCATGAATATCTTCACACATTTCTCTTATAGTTTATAATCAAATTTGTGATATGCAAGTCTATAGTAGTTATGGGGAGATTGAAAATCAAAATTAGAATCTATCTTTATATTAATTACATAGATGACTTTTTCTTAAAAGGAAATTTTGTTACACATACTTAATGGAAAATTAGCATGCCAATATATATTTAAAGAAATATAAAAAGTGATATACTTCCATCATGAGTTGATAATTTTAAAAAATTCATATAAACCAAATATAGGTATGAAATATATATTATGAAAAAAATTATTTACAAAAACACCAAAACATCTTTATATATTAAATATTCCACTAAACAATCTTAAAATAAGAAATAATGCCCAACTTAGATTTCTATTATATTAGTTTCTCTATTTATGATTGTAAGGACCCTGACCTCCGTTTTGGGCTTATCCTGTTTGCTTTGCCTAAACCTTGTGTGTGGTTGCTTGCTAATCACCTCTAGTGATGATTAGGGTTTGCTTGAGTTTTGTTGAGAGTTGGAGGTGCTACTTGCAAATAACCTAAGTTTAGGGTTTATGAGCAAGTTTGTCAACTTGAGAGATGTTTTCTCTCTCCTTGCTTCCTCTAGAGTTAAGAGGAAGGGTTTGGCTCATTGCTTGAGTTTCCCTGGGCTTTGTTGAGCTTTGTTGGGCTTTGTTTTGCCTTGTTTGGGCCTTGCTTTGGCTTGTTGGACCCTGTATCGGGTAAGTGAGCTTTGTGTCGCCCATGGGGCTGTGTCGGGCAAGGGAGTGGGGTGTATCGTCCATGAACCATCATTGACCTTTGGCTTCGTTTGTGTCACCACTATAGTGGACACTTGGTGCATGGTGCTTGCATGTGGCAATAGCCTTGGACATGTGGTCGTGGAGAGATCAGAAGGTGGCATTGCCCATGGACAAGTGTCCCTAGGTGGGTAACACATTGCCTTGTTTTCTTCTCCACCCTCTTCTATATATGTATCTCCTTTCTCTTGCTAAGGATTCCTTTAGTTCCTTAGTTTCCCCTCTTCCTTGGTGAACAGCGCCTCTCCTTTGCAACATTGGTGGCCGATACACTTGGAGGAGCTAAACTTGGTGGTCGATCCTTCTCCGTGAAGTCTCCTTCTTCCTCTTGTGGTGGTGCTTTGGAGCTTTGGAGCATGGCTAAGGCAGGTTACATAACTCCTAACCTTATCTATACTACTTCCTTTTCTTGCTACATGCTATGTTTCACCTTGGTCGGCCATGTACCTTGTGGAATATACTTCTTTCTTAGTTGTATCTTTGATCTTGTTGGATATATGATCTTGTTGCTATGATGGATGTGTTGGATGTGCTTTGACCTTGGTGGCTGAACCTTATGTGTAGAGTTTCTTGGGAAAAACCCCTTTCTCTCCTTTGGTCTTGAGAAGTGAGTTCGGCTCTAGTGATATAGGTAACACCCGTCTCTCTTGGTTGTTGAGAGGTGAGTCTATACTCTAGTTTCTTGGGCAATACTCTTCTCTCACCATGGATTTGAGAGGTGAGCCTTGGTTGGATGTTGACCTGGTAATGGTTGAGAGTTTTCCGATATGGAAATGATCCATCATGTTGCCCGATTGGTGATGGAGGTTGTGCAAAACCCCTCTCTCTTGGTTGTTGAGAGGTGAACCAATCATCTTGCTCTTTTAGGGTTTTGATAATGGTGATCTTGAGGTTGATGGTGACCTTGTCAGGATGAGCTTGGTGCTTTACACGATACACCTTGTAGTAGTGCTGCCCGACACACCTCCCTTGGTCTAGGGTTTTGAGCTTGGCCAATATGATGTGTTTGGTTGGCTTTGTGCCCGATATGGGTCTCTAGACCTTGATGATGAGCTTGGGTGATATGCCTTGATCTAGATGATCCTTTGACCGAGTAGTTGTTTCCCCCTTGGCCGATAGAGTACCTAGTTGATATCTCTATTTGGAGTCTTGGGTGATACATGTTGGGCCGGGTTCTTGCCCAACAGAGGTTGAGAGGTGGCCCTTGTGAGTACCTTGTGGTGACCGATATGGTGTTTTGGTTTTGTTGGGTGATAAGATTCCCGGTGGTGCCCTTGTATAGGTTGTTGATGTGTACCTTGATGGGTGTTATGGTGCTGGCTTTGGGCACCACAATCTTAGCTGATAGGGTGGTGATGGTTGTTCGACACAACTCGAACCCTAACCCTAGCTAAGCTACTCGTCACACCTTGACCTTGGGTGCACGATATACCCCATGGACTCAACTGCACGAGACACCTCTTGGTCTTGGTTACATGACGTAGTCCTTGCATCTAAGTTGCATGGTAGCACCTTTTCTCTCTAGGTGCACGTCACACCATGAAGTGGTTGCCCGATATACCTTGCCTTTGGGTTGGCCGATATGTGGCTAAGTGCTTGGCTGATAGGTCTCTAGTGAAGGTTGTTACCCTGCCCCTTATCACCTGTAGTGAGAGTTTCCTTACCCGTCACACTTCTAGTAAGGGTAGAAGGAACCTTTGGTGAGGGTTATGTTCAACCCGGAAACCCTAGGTAGTAGTTCTTTATCATGTAACCACATCTTTTGATATATGGATGATGGTTGCAAACCTATGCTATGTTGGATGTCTAAAGATGATGTCATTTAAGATGATAAGATGCTTGCCCATGTTTATAAAGTGAAGAGCATAATTGGATGCCCATGATTTGATAGCAGTGATGTAATTGATATAGTATGACACACATATTTATAATTATTACATGTGCATCTGCAAATCAAAATAAATGTATTAATCACCTTGAACCTACATCTATGTTAGTAATGGGATATGATGGTAGGATGCGAACCAGGGTATGTTGGGAATCTAAGATGCTACTTTATAAGATGATAAGATACATGGCTATGTTCTCTAGAATAGGCAATAGTTTATGCTCATGGTTTGATAACCATAATATGATTGATACAGCTTATGCTTCATGATAGCATGATAATCATAAAGATCTATGATTCAGTGATTTAAGTTACCTATCTCTTGATGTGCATACTAACCATGAAGGTATATTAAATGAATTCATAGCTAGGTAAGAGCTATGAGGAATATGTGTTCTAACACTCAATGATGATAATCCTTGTTGATGAGATAACATGTATCACCAGTATGATGTGGAAGGTCTGTGGACCTGATAAAGGCTGAGTGCCTAGTTGAGGTGTTATCCTCTGATGATGAGATAAGGGATTTCTATCCCAGGATGTTGGTATAGGATGTTGATGCCTTGAGAAGCAGTGGAAATCTATGAGGAGGGAATTAGATCCCATGATGATGTGATAATAACAATATTAATGTAGCTCAATGTTGTTTATATTTTACAACTTGGTTGCCTCAACAATCCACTTAAAATATATTAATCAATTACAGTGGAACATATTCTGTAGTTTGCCCTGGTTGTAGATCCATCATCATCAGATTTGGTGATGGTGAAATAGGTTTATCCTGCGGGATTACCTGGAGCGCATATTGTTGAATATGCGGGGTTTTCTCCTAGCCAAAAATAGGAGGATTAGAGTACAACTACGGTTGTAGACTCCTTATGGTAAAGAGCATGGTGAACAAGCCCATGACTCAATGAGTTAGAGTATGAATGTGTTCATGGCTCGAGCATGGTGATCAGGCTCGTGGCTCAAAAAGTATACTAGCACCTGTGTCAAGGTGAGCTAGAGATATGGGTAGCTTGCTGAGCTGACCTTGAGGCTGAGGCCATATAAGCATGAGACTACGGTCCTGCTTTGGTTTTCGTGCACTAACCACGAGGAGGTGAGGTCATGGAGTCCGTCTCTCCCATTGACCTTGTATGGCACTGGTTTTTGGGCTTCATAGCCAAAGGTTGGATTTGAGCAGGGACAGCTCACTTTCTCAGGGCAATAATAAAACATAATCCAACCGAATAGTATATACTGCTTAGAGAAAAACTCAGAACATTGATTGAGGCCTTGTTTATACATCTGATCTGGTTATACCTTGTAGTTACGGGTACGATCATTATATTTTGTGATAAGTTCTTATAAATCTTATCTTGTCAATCATGTTCCATAAAGAAATACTTGGTTATATGCCCCCAGATATCTTGGTGAGATTTATGGTAATAATAGTCTTTCTCATTATGCTGCTCTTATTATATGTCTTAACCAGCTATCTTCTTTATCTTCTTTAACCTTCTGACGTTTTATAGTTTCGGCGGGGAGTTATGTTTCTCACTAGAACTGTGTGTCTCACCCCTCTGGTTTGCAACCTTTTTAGGTGATCGCTCTAGACGTTGTGGTGGTCGCGAGGTTGCGGCTGAGTAGCAAGAAGAACAGTAGAAGGCAAGAGATGGGCGTGCTGATGTTTTGGTGGTCTTGTAGTAGAGTCCTAGAGTCATCCCTGTACTCTCAGGTCCTTGGAGGTATTTCGACGATGTTTCACGATGGCTAGCTGTTGAATCTTTGCTTATCCTGTTGTTGGCCTTATGTGGCCTATTATGTACATATAAACATGTGATGAACTCATGTGCTGGTGAGACAGCTGGTTTCTGTAAGCTGTGAACTTATATCAAGACTTGCGTATCTTTATATAACATGTTTCCTTGTAGGATGAGGATATGGTTGTAATAGTTCTCTTTTATATGTGTTTTCTACAAACGGTTTTAATTAACTCGTGTTTTTAGGTAACATGTGGTTTATGGTGTTTCCGCACATTTTCATGTGGCACCTTGTTGTTTGTGTGACGTCCGGGTTTCACAGTTGGTTTGGTATCAGATCTCTAGGTTCGCTGAGTCTATAGGGATCTAGGACTAGGTTTGTGTCTGTTCTTGTGAGTTTCCCAGATTTTCTTACAATCATCTTCTACCCTCAGTGGAAGAAAAACCTTAAAGATGTCTGGAAACCATGAAGAACATGTTGTCGAGAGCAGCGAGGCTGTATCAGTTGATGGAGCTAGAGTGCAGGCACGTGAAGATCAGGTGCCTGAGGCCCCCCAACTTGACCCAGCCATTCTTGAAAACCCTCTCTACCAGCAGCTTATGGGGCAGTTGATGGCTACGATGAATCACATGGTGGAAAGAGTGCCAGTGCTCCGCCAAGAGCACAGGCTCCCCATGTTGAAACATCGAGTATTGGGAAGACCTTTGAGTGGCTTCGTCGAGTCAGAGCTTCGTATTACGCTGGAACGGCTGATCCAGCGAATGTAGATCTGTGGCTGACAGGTCTCGAGAAGGCCTTCCGGATCCTCGACATCCTCGGAGTGGACAAAGTCAAGCACGCTGTCTACCTTCTGAAGGGTAGTGCTGGCCATTGGTGGGCCATCGAGGAGGAGAAGCAACCCGATGAGGTGATCGGTTGGGATGTTTTTTGGCGACAGTTCGTCAGCAGATACTTTCCAAAGACGTATCTGGACAAGAAGATCAACCAGTTTGAGCATCTACGCCAAAGATCAATGAGCATCAGTGAGTATGAAGCCAAGTTCATGGACCTGCTGAGGTTTTGTCCGCACATGGCGGCAACAGATGATGAGAGGATCAGACAGTTTGAGAAGGGTTTGAGCGCTGAGCTTTCGACACCTACTGCTGCGTTAGATAACCGGGAACGATTTGCCACATTTGTAGAGTCTGTCCGTATGATTGAACGGTCTGTCAGGGAGAAAAGGGACTCCATGACCCGGAAAAGGCCTGCTCAGTTCCAGAGACATAGGTCTGATGGCTTCAAGAAGCTAAGGTATTTGGCACCTTCTGCGATGCAGAGTTCTCATGTACCATCTCAGTGGTCTCTGAGTAAGGGAAGAGGGCGTGGATTTTCACCATCCAAGGTGCATAGTACAGCTTCAGTGGTAGTGACAGGGACATCTAGGCCACAGGTAGAAGGAAGGTCATGTTACCACTGTGGACAGACTGGACACTTGAGGTCAAATTTCCCAAAGAGAGATTTTGAAGTAACACAGCAATCAAGGCAGAATCAGCAAGGGTCAAATAGACAACAGTCCAGTGGTAGCAGAGGGCGAGGACACGGTCAAGCGTCACAAGCGGGATTGTCTGCTCAAGGAAGAAGAGGACGTGGACAGCAAGCAATGGCTCGATTCTATGCTATGAGTCAGTCAGAGGCGATAGTCAACCCGCGAGTGGTGGCAGGTCAGATGGAGTTATTTCATTCTGATTTGTCTTCTTCTTGCTTTATATCTATTGTGGTTGACCCGGGTACTACACACTCTTTTATCACACATAGTATGCTTGATAACTGTCTCTGATATGTTAGTTGTAAGAAAGATAGCATGTTGTTAGAAACCCCTCTTGATGGTTCCTTGATGCTTCGAGAGGTGTGTCCATCTTATGTTCTATCTTTCTTGGGACACAGTATACAAGTGGATCTTATACCACTTGATATGCATGGATTCGATGTGATCCTTGGGATGGATACCTTAGAGAATTATAAGGTTGTGTTGGACTGTGGTTCCAAGAAGGCAGTGTTTGATTACGGTGAAGAGAAGTGGATCTTCCAAGGAGATAGGAAGATTCTTCTAACATGTTTGGTGTCAGCGATGGTGGCAGAGAAGTTTCTATGAAAAGGATGTAAGGCGTTCTTAGCTCATGTTGTGGATACCAAGGTAAAAGGTCCTAGCCTTGAGGAGGTGCCTGTTGTCCGAGAGTTTGCGGATGTGTTTCCCAAGGAGTTTCCCGGTGTCCCCCCACCTTAAGAGATTGACTTTGAGTTCAATCTAGTGCTGAGAACACAGCCAGTTGCTCAGACACCGTACAAGATGGCTCCAACCGAGATGGCAGAACTGAGAAAGCAGTTACATGAGTTGTTGGACAAAGGTTTCACCAGACCCAACACATCACTGTAGAGTGCTCCGGTCCTATTCGTAAAGAAGAAGGATGGATCGATGTGGTTGTACATAGATTACCGATAGTTGAACAAAGTTACAATCAAGAACAAGTACCTCTTGCTGAGAATAGATGATATGTTCGATCAGTTGCGCGGTGCTACAATATTCCCAAAGATCGATCTACAGTTTGGATATCATCAATCGAGGATTAAGGCGGACGACATACCAAAGTCAGCTTTTAGGATGAGGTATGGTCACTTTGAGTTTGTGGTTATGCCGTTTGGGCTAACCAATGCACCTACTGCTTTCATGGATCTGATGAACAGGGTGTTCCATCCATTTCTAGATCAGTTTGTTGTATTTTTTATAGATGACATCTTGATCTATAGTCGGGACAGTTAAGAGCATGAACAACATCTTAGACAAGCGTTGACTCTTCTTCGTCAACATTAGTTGTATGCCAAGTTTAGTAAGTGCGAGTTCTGGTTGAAAGAAGTGACTTTCTTGGGCCACGGATATTTGCTAAAGGAGTCAGAGTGGACCCCAAGAAAATGGAGTCAGTTGCAGATTGGGAGCAACCAAAGACACCAAAAGAAGTTCGTAGTTTTTTGGGATTAGTAGGATACTACCGGAGGTTTATAAAGGACTTCTGTGAGATTGTGTTGCCGATGACAAAGTTGGCCAGGAAGGATGTACCTTTTGTTTGGGATGATCGTTGTCAGCGAGCTTTCCAAAGATTGAAGAAGAAGCTGACTAGTGCTCCAGTGCTAGTGCTGCCAGAGCCTGGGAAAGGCTATGTTGTTTTCTACGATGCTTCAAAGAAGGGCCTAGGATGTGTGATGATGCAGGAAGATCATGTGGTTTCTTTTGCTTCGTTGTAGCTTAAGAAACATGAGGAGAATTATCTGACACGTGATTTGGAGCTAGCAGTGGTAGTTCATTCGTTGAAGATTTGGAGATACTATCTTTATGGGGAAGTGTGCCAGATCTTTACAGATCATAAGAATCTGAAGTACATCTTCTCGCAAAGTGAGATGAACATGCGACAACGTCACTGGATGGAGCTGATCAATGATTATGATTGCACCATTGAGTATCATCCTAGTAAGGCGAATGTGGTAGCTGATGCGCTTAGCAGAAAGTCTTCTTCTTCTCGCTCGATAAAGAAAGAACAGTTGAGTTCTTTGGAATGCCATAGGCGGGAGATGTTTGTCTCCTTACAGCAGATGAACATGCGGATGGAAGTTTCCTTGTTGGCAAGTTTGTTGGCACAGATGCAAGTCAAGCCTACGTTGAGGCAATAGATCAAAGACACACAACAGGAAGATGCTTCAGTTTAGTTGATAAGATTAGAGTTTGGCAGCGAAAAGCGTGGTGGGTTCTGTGAGTCCGAAGAATGGACTAGTTTGCTATCATGGTAGGATGGTTGTCCCTGATGTTGATGATCTGAGAAATCTAGTGCTTGAGGAAGCACACACATCGATGTATGCAATGCATCCAAGAGTCACCAAGATGTATCATAGTCTGAAGGATTTGTATTGGTGGCCTGGCTTGAAGAAGGATGCATCTGAGTTAGTGGCTAGATGTGCGGTATGCCAGCAAGTTAAGGTTGAGCATCAGAAGCCGGCAGGAACGTTGCAACCCATGCCAATACCGCAGTTGAAATGGGATCATATAACCATGGATTTTGTGGTTGGTCTGCCAAGGACAGCTAGGAATTTTGATTCCATTTGGGTGATAGTGGATAGATTCACAAAGTCTGCTTACTTTGTACCGGTAAAGACAACGTATATAGCAGAGAAGCTTGCTCAGGTGTATGTAGACGAGATAGTGCGTTTGCACAGTGTACCAACAATGATAGTCTCTGACAGATGACCCCAGTTCACGAGTCATTTCTGGGAATAGTTACACAAAACATTGGGGACACAGTTGAGGTTCAGTACCACTTTCCACCCACAGACAGATGGACAGTCTGAAAGGACTATTCAGACTTTGGAGGATCTTCTCCGAGCATGTGTTTTGCAGTTTCTAGGTAGTTAGGATGTGCATCTCAGTTTGATAGAGTTTGCCTACAACAATAGTTATCAGCGGAGCATTGACATGGCTCCTTATGAGGCTCTATATGGAAGGAAGTGCATATCCCCCCTATGTTGGTATGAGTCTGGCGAATATCAGCTTTTGGGTCCTGAGTTAGTGCAGCAGACAATAGAAAAGATCAAAGTGATACAACAAAAGTTGAAAGCGACACAGGACAGACAGAAGTCGTACGCAGATAATTGCCGACGACCTTTAGAATTCTAGGTGGGAGACAAAGTGTATCTCAAGGTCTCACCTTAGAAAGATGTGCTGAGGTTTGGCCGAAAAGGAAAGTTGGCACCCAGGTATATGGGGCCATATCCGGTGATAGCACGTGTTGGCAAGGTAGCTTATAAGATAGAGCTGCCGCCAGAGTTGCACAGGTTACATCCAGTACTCCATGTAAGCATGCTAAAGAAAAGTCATACAGACACAGGGACATTGATACAGCCAGTTGAGGTTGAGCTCGATGAAGATGTGACCTACGAGGAAGGTCCAGTGACGATCCTTGACAGAAGAGTGAAGAAGTTGAAAAGGAAAGACATGGTTCTTGAAAAAGTTCTTTGGCATCATCGTGGCATTGAGGAAGCCACGCGGGAGCTTGAGGAAGAGATGAAGTGGAAGTATCCCTCGCTTTTCTTTTCGGATTTCGGGGGTGAAATCCCTTTGTAGAGGTTTATGGCTTGTAAGGACCCTGACCTCCATTTTGGGCTTATCCTGTTTGCTTTGCCTAAACCTTATGCGTGGTTGCTTGCTAATCACCTCTAGTGATGATTAGGGTTTGTGTGAGCTTTGTTGAGAGTTGGAGGTGCTACTTGCAAATAACCTAAGTTTAGGGTTGATGAGCAAGTTTGTTACCTTGAGAGACATTTTCTCTCTCCTTGCTTTCTTTAGAGTTAAGAGGAAGGGTTGGGCTTGTTGCTTGAGTTGCCCTGGGCTTTATTGAGCTTTGTTGGGCTTTGTTTTACCTTGTTTGGGCCTTACTTTGGCTTGTTGGACCCTATATCGGGCAAGTGAGCTTTGTGTCTCCCATGGGGCTGTGTCGAGCAAGGGAGTGGGGTGTATCGGCCATGGACCATCTTTGACATTTGGCTTCATTTGTGTCACCACTCTAGTGGACACTTGGTGCATGGTGCTTGCATGTGGAAATAGCCTTGGACATGTGGTCGTGGAGAGATGAGAAGGTGGCATTGCCCATGAACAAGTGTCCCTAGGTGGGCGACACATTGCCTTGTTTTCTCCTCCACCCTCTTCTATATATGTATCTCCTTTCTCTTGCTAAGGATTCCTTTAGTTCCTTAGTTTTCCCTCTTCCTTGGTGAACGACACCTCTCCTTTGCAACCTTGGTGGCCGATACACTTGAAGAAGCTAAGCTTGCTGGCCGATCCTTCTCCTTGGAGTCTCCTTCTTCCTCTAATGGTGGTGCTTGAGCTTCAAGCTTGGAGCTTTGGAGCTTGAGGAGCTTGCTTAAGGTGGGTTACATAACTCCTAACCTTATCTATACCACTTCCTTTTCTTGATGCATGCTATGTTTCACCTTGGTCGGCCATGTACCTTGTGGAATATACTTCTTGCTTAGTTGTATCTTTGATCTTGTTGGATATATGATCTTGTTGCTATGATGGATGTGTTGGATGTGCTTTGACCTTGGTGGCCGAACCTTATGTGTAGAGTTTCTTGGGCAAAACCCCTTTCTCTCCTTTGGTCTTGAGAAGTGAGTTCGGCTCTAGTGATATAGGCAACACCCCTCTCTCTTGGTTGTTGAGAGGTGAGTCTATACTCTAGTTGCTTGGGCAATACTCTTCTCTCACCATGGATTTGAGAGGTGAGCCTTGGTTGGATGTTGACCTGGTAATGGTTGAGAGTTGGCCGATATGGAAATGATCCATAATGTTGCCTGATTGGTGATGGAGGTTGTGCAAAACCCCTCTCTCTCTTGGTTGTTGAGAGGTGAGCCAATCCTCTTGATCTTTTAGGGTTTTGATAATGGTGATCTTGAGGTTGATGGTGACCTTGTCGAGATGAGCTTGGTGCCTTACACAATACACCTTGTTGTAGTGCTGCCCGATACACCTCCCTTGGTCTAGGGTTTTGAGCTTGGTCGATATGATGTGTTTGGTTGGCTTTGTGCCCGATATGGCTCTCTTAACCTTGATGATGAGCTTGGGCGATATGCCTTGATCTAGATGATCCTTTGACCTAGTAGTTGTTTCCCCCTTGGTCGATAGAGTGCCTAGTTGATATCTCTATTTGGAGTGTTGGGCGATACATGTTGGGTCGGGTTCTTGCCCAACATATCTTGAGAGGTGGCCCTTGGGAGTACCTTGTGGTGACCGATATGATGTGTTGGTTTTGTTAGGTGATAAGCTTCCATGTGGTGCCCTTGTATGGGTTGTTGATGTGTACCTTGATGGGTGTTATGGTGCTGGCTTTGGGTGCCACAATCTTAGCTAATAGGGTGGTGATGGTTGTCCGACACAACCCAAACCCTAACCCTAGCTAAGCTACCTGTCACACCTTGAACTTGGGTGCACAATACGCCCCATGGACTCAGCTGCACGAGACACCTCTTGGTCTTGGTTGCATGACGTAGTCCTTGCATCTAAGTTGCATGGTAGCACCTTTCCTCTATATGTGCATGCACACCATGAAGTGGTTGCCCAATATACCTTGACTTTGGGTTGGCCGATATGTGGCTAAGTGCTTGGCCGATAGGTCTCTAGTGAAGGTTGTTACCCTGCCCATTATCACCTGTAGTGAGAGTTGCCCTACCCGTCACACTTCTAGTAAGGGTAGCAGGCACCTTTGGGGAGGGTTATGTTCAACCCGGAAACCCTAGGTAGTAGTTCTTTATCATGTAACCACATCTTTTGATATATGGATGATAGTTGCAAACCTATGCTATGTTGGATGTCTAAAGATGATGTCGTTTAAGATGATAAGATGCTTGCCCATGTTTATAAAGTAAAGAGCATAATTGGATGCCCATGATTTGATAGCAGTGATGTAATTGATACAGTATGACACACATATTTATAATCATGACATGTGCATCTGCAAATCCAAATAAATGGATTAATCACCTTGAACCTACATCTATGTTAATAATGGGATATGATGGTAGGATGCGAACTAGGGTATGTTGGGAATCTAAGATGCTACTTCATAAGATGATAAGATACATGGTTATGTTCTCTAGAATAGGGCATAGTGTATGCTCATGGTTTGATAACCATAATATGATTGATACATTGTATGCTTCATGATAGCATGACAATCATAAAGATCTATGATTTAGTGATTTAAGTTACCTCTCTCTTGATGTGTGTTACAACCCCAAATTTTGGGTTCATTTGGTGAGAAATGTAATTTCTCATATTAAAGATATTTGAACAAATAATGATATAATTTGCTTCAAATAAATGGATTTCGTTTACAATAACCTTGATGTTTGTGTTGTGGGCTTTATTGGCTATTGGGCCCAAATAACAAGGAAATTCAATTAGTAAATGGATAATTGAATTATTAAGAAAAGAAATATGTAGAAATATCTAGAAGGCAAATCCAAAGAGGATTTCGTGCCTCTTGGGTTCCTTGGGTACCAAGGAGTCCAAGGTTGCAAAAAGAAAGCAATAAGAAAAGAAAAGATTAATTAAGTATTTCTTTATTAAGAAATAAATTGAAAATAATGATAAAATGAGTGGAAAGAGTCATAAATGAGATTTCTTGGGGAAATTTCGTATCCATGAGGTTGCTAATATTAAAAGGAATGCCAATGAGGAAAATAAAAGAGAAATAAAAAGAAATACTCAAAAGAGATATTTAAATGAAAAATAAACAAGATAATGTGAAATAATACATAATGATGCATCTAGAAGGATTATAAGTATCCAATAAAAAGAATTTCGAAATAATGGAGTATCTTAGGATCCAAGGAGTCCCAAGAAAGAGGAAATAAAGAGAAAATACTAAAAAGGCAAAATAAGAGGATAATGTGTTGCATTATTAATGAATTATGTGGTATTGTTTAAAAGGAAGTATTTTCTATTAAAAGGAAATATAAATTTCGTGGCTAATGGATTAAAAGCCAAGGATAAAGAGAATAATGGAAAAGGTTTTCGAATTTCTAAATACCCAAATAATATAGATATGTTCGAAGATAATGAGGAGAAAAGAGGTTGCTTCTTATCTAAGGAATATAAGTTTCCTTTTGGGAAAAGGGCTTGAGCCCTCGTGGAGGCACACTTTAGGGCTTCCTTTCTCACCCCTATATAAGGGGGTAGATCCTCCAGTTCGAGTCCAGAGACAATCCATGTGCACTTCTCTTTCCTCTTCTTCATTCAAACCCTAGACCTTGTTAGACGATCCTCTCTCTTTCTCTCACCATCGAGAAGTATACAAGAGGGCGTGAGGATCTTCTAGTGGGGGGAATGAAAACAGAACCCCTACTGGCATGGCAAATCATGTGGGGACCAGAGGTATCCCTGAGGATGCTGGCAGCACTCACCTTCGTCTTCATGGTGAAGCGAGTTCACAAGGGAGTCTCGTCGACCCCAGAACCTGGGGGAGGATGCGGGAAGGTTGTTGCACGTCTTCCCTACCTAACCGGAGCAGGAAGGTGCTAGGAGGAGGTCTGCAATGGATCCGAGGATGCTTTTTCCTCTGCCACGGTCGGCGGGCCTGGAAGGTTGGTCTAGGTCGTCACACCTAATCCCAGCCACCGTGGCCCTAGATTTTCACCTCTGTAGACACGACGGAGGGAGGCGGAAGCTTTGGGGCCATTGCCGGCACCCTGGAGCCCGAGAAGGGAGGAGGAGAACTCCCCCTTGTCGTTGTAGGCGGCA
Organism: Alisma plantago-aquatica; assembly: GCA_963693085.1. Lineage (NCBI taxonomy): Eukaryota > Viridiplantae > Streptophyta > Magnoliopsida > Alismatales > Alismataceae > Alisma > Alisma plantago-aquatica. The sequence continues at coordinate 115,348,666 of OY856410.1, read as the reverse complement.
GCTTAGGGCTGCTCGCGAGGAAGGAGCTTGGGTGTATTTTGACGCTTTTACCCCTCCGTGAGCTGAAGCGCCTTGCATTTACACGGGGGCAGTATCGACAAATCAAAATGTTTCCAAAATCGATCGCCTTGCATGCGAGGGTGACGTGGCGGCTTACTATTGGCTCAAGTAAGTTGATTTTACCATAAATCATATCTCATTATTGGTAACTCTGATTAGGACAAGTAATATATGAATTTTGATCAGAAGAACATAAGAAATCCAATAAAAATAGTTTTATAGCCTGAATCTGATCATAGTTCGAAATGTAGTGTAAATTATCATCTTTAATGAATTAAAGATTAAGAAACTCTATTTTGAAATGAATAAAGTGTTTAATAGGGTTTAATGGATCATTAGAGTTGATGTTAACCTGTTAAATGTAAAAAGGTACATTATGTTCAAAAAGGAAGAACTTTTCACGTGATTAGTCTAATTTGGGGTTTATGTGCATAAATATGCTTGAATTTGAAAAGGGCATAAAGTTATCATCTTTAATGATTTAATTAAGGAAAAACCCTTAGATTTGATGATAGATGGACTTAATGACATTATTTGGATAAATTCAAGATAATATTAACTTGTTGTTAATAAAAGTGAAAATAGGATTTAAAAGATGATCTTTTTATATAATTGGCTTAATTTAGGGTTTCATGCATGATTATGCATTAATGAGCTTGAAAACCCTAATTTAAGAGAATATGTCTTTTAATTGTTTTAATGGTTCAAATCCATGAATAAATAGGGATGTGATGATCCTAAGTCAATTTGGGTATACAAGACTATTAAAATGGATAGTTGAGCAATTAAGGCTCATATAAATGGAAAAGAATATTTTAGGGTTTGTTAACCTAAAAGGGATAAAGTTTGAGAAATTGATCTAAGAAACCCTAATGAATATTATGAAACCTTAATGCGGATTAGAAACCCTAGATAGAGAATCCAAGTCAATAAAGTAGATTCTTGATAAAGTGTGTAATAAATAGAGTACATATTCTTTTCAGGAATTATGTGATGATTGAATTACTTGCTTGGATCTGTTGATTGGCTTGATTGTATATACAAGAAGTATATGTTGAATAATCTGCATGACTCATCAAATCAGGTATGTGGTTACTCTTATGAATAATTGCTCTAGTTTCACGGTGATTCCTGAAGTTTTAATCGGTTGCTTGAAAATAACTGTTGGATGTTTATTTATTTCATGCAACTATAAAGTGACTATGATTATCACTATAAATGTGTGTATATAACTGACTAGATCTGGGTCCACCTCTATTGCTTTGAAAAGTCTAAGAAAAAAGGGGTAATCCTAGAGCAAGGTCTAGGTTACCGAGAGTTAGAAACTGGGCTACCTATGTGTAGTGCCATGAGACTCATTAGCCTGCCATGAGTTAAGGAGTGGGCTACTTACGAGTAGTGCCATGTGACTCAACCCTAGAAATTGGTTCACTTATAGGTGGATCATGAGGGGTTTAAATGGGACAACATAGAGGATAGGTGACATGATATTTTGAAACGCACTAACATACTCACTCGGGATTGAAATCCCCGAGCTTTTACCAAAACCAAAGTGCAATAATACCACCCGCAAGCGGACGAGTCTTATCATAGTATAGTTAAGGATCAAACCCAAAGGACAATCTTTTTAAGAATCCTTGTCAGTCGAATCTAGCTCAAGTAAAACTAATATTTAGGACGATTGATTGATTTGAGGTTGGTTAAACTAATTGCAAGAAAGTAAAAACTGAATTAAAGTTGGATTTACATAAATGATATGGAATCGCTGGGATGGTACCGGGTTTCACCGCCGCTACATGCGCAAACACATTCAATCACAAACAAGCCAAAAACGATATATCAATCCAAATAGAGCTGCTGCAGAACCCCCTGTGAGGGCGTTAGGTTCACGTAAGTATCACCTTAGGCATCAGATGTCTCGTCACCATCCGGATCACTTACTTACGGCTATGAAGAAATCCCATCCTATTTCTAGTTTGGGAGTCAGCCACATTAATCGATAAGCGAGCAGGAAATTAATATACGAGAAAACATCAACGATTAACAAGAAGATACAAAATCCAACTAAGGTTGTGAACCCCCTGTAAAGGCGTTAGGCACACAGAAGCGTCACCGAAGGCTAGATGGCTCGTCCCCTCGCGGATCATACACTTACGACCTCAAGGAATCCTTTCAGAAGTTCTCATCAAGGAGTCAACTTGTTAAACGACATTTGATCCTACATATAGATGTTCTCACAATATAGGTAGAACAGAGATGAAAGCAAGCAATTAATCAAACTACAAACATAACGGTTAACCACGAGATGAAGAGTTATATACATTGCCATGGAAAGTTTAACAAAAGAACATGGTTTGCATGGGCAACGGGGCTAGTCCCCACACCCCAGCGAAAAGGGTACTACTCGCTCATGATGCGGGAAACAAGAAGAATGAGAAAGAGAGAGAAATCCGCCATGAACTCGGTGCAGAAGGTAGTCGTAGCTCAGTGAAGAAGATACGGCCTCCTACGTCATGTCGGAGCAGATATGGATGCAAATGGGAGTTTCCAAGACAGACCGGACAGTCTCCCTCGCTCTGTCTTCCTTCTCTCCTCAGCCTCCTTGGTTGCAGCACGGGCAATAGGTGAAATGGAACTGGTGTAAACTGGACTGGAATTGGTTCGGAACTGTGTTCGGGCAGCCTGGTGGCGTCCGGATCCGATACCTGAAATAAGGACCCTTGGGGTCCTATTTATAGGCACTGGACTGGCACTCGAATTTTTGGTGTGATTCTAATCCAAAAAATATCTTATCCAAACAGTTTGTTGTTTTAAGTGCTCAAACGGTTTGGTAAGAACTTACCAAACGGTCGTGATTTTACGTGCATGTGTCCAACCGGTTTCATGCATTTTCTTTATCATTCATTCTGTGCAAGTATCTTGCCCAAACGATCTCCGCATTCTGGCAATCGGTCTGGGATAGGAGGTGGTCTCACGTTCCGATTTGAGCAAACAGTTTGGAGTATCTTTTATTCAAACGGTCTCTATGCACGGTACAGGCAAACGGTCTTCGCTGCATTTCGGCCCTCATTTCAGCAAGTATCCAATCGGTTTGCATATACGTGAGTATAGCAAACGGTTTTGCATTGGTGTTCACGTGAGTTCTTTATTTCTAATCCAGCAAACAGTTTGCGAGCAACAAATCCAATTGGTTTAATAATATATTCTCCAAACGGTTTCCAGCACGGTCTTGCATGGGTTGCGATTCAGTCCTCATGCATCTCACGCGTTCTACCAATTATCATCCATTCGGTCTTGGTTGTGCGAGTGACCATGCGGTCTTTGATTCGGCAGCAGCAAACGGTCTTCGGCATGAGGCCATTCGGTCTTCACACTCAAACGATCGTGCTTATTCGGTCTCACGCAGCCAAACGGTCTTCGTGGCCAAACGATTTTGCGACCTTGGCCCCCAAACGGTGTTAGGACCGCATGGTCTCAAACAGTCTTGGGACTGCATGGGCTCAAACAGTCTTGGGACCGCATGGACTCAAACGGTCTTGGGACTGCATGGACTCAAACGGTCTTGGGACCGCATGGACTCAAACGGTCTTGGGACCGCATGGACTCAAACGGACTTGGGACCGCATGGGTTCAAATGGTCTTGGGACCGCATGGGCTGAAACGGTCTTGGGACCGCATAGATTCAAACGGTCTTGGGACCGCATGGATTCAAACGGTCTTGGGACCGCATGGACTCAAACGGTCTTAGGACCGCTTGGATTCAAACGGTCTTGGGACCGCATGGACTCAAACGGTCTTGGGACCGCTTGATCAGATCGATTGGTCAGAACCAAGGGTGAGTGAAAGTGGGTCCCAACTGACTGTTCAACTTTATCAAGACCTGCATTAAATCAACATAAATTCGGTTAAAACCTTGATAATCGAGTCAATTAAGTAATTTTGCACATTATGATGCATTTTGACATTTAATGAGTGAAGTTGTATATAAAGAGTTGAATTTGTCCCAAAGTGATAATTGAATTTCATGATGAATATACATTCATCAAAATACCCCGAACTTAAACGTTGCTCGTCCTTGAGTAACACAAAATCTGAAATAGTCGCCAAATGAATACTTTCAATTCGTGTGATTGCTTCATCTTCACATCACAAATGTTTTCTTTCTGCTCAATATGACTCAGTATCTCAACCTCCTGAGACCACTAAACACATCTTGCCATATCTTCGATCCTGAGTTCGTTTTCCAATATCACTTCCTCCTAACTTTTTCCACCAACAAGCATGTCAAAGAGTTTTTTAAGAGTCCAGAGATACCCGCAGAACAACAAGTGTGCGTCCGATCTGACACTGGTGTTTTTTAGGATAGTGGAGGCATGCATTGTGCCATTAGGTAGAAAATGGAGTGAATGGTGGTATGGAAGAAGAAGTAAATATCTCCTCTATTCCACTCGAGATTTTTATTTGTTTTGCAATTTCATTTATTGCTTTTTTTTGTGTGAATCACTCCTCTATTCGACTCGAGATTGCATTTCTTTTTGTGTGCACTTTGGCATCTTTTGTTTGGAAATCTCTCCTCTATTCGACTCAAGATTACATTTTTGGTGGTACGCCCCTATTTATTTGCGAGGGGTATGGAAGAAGCGGATAAAGAGGGAAGTGGCGTGCCACCCCGAACATAGGGTTTGGCACCATATTCGGCTATTTTGTTTCTTTTTGATGGATGGAGGGGTGCAAAGATGATAGAAGAAGTGTAGAAGAGAGTTCAGGTCAGAATGCAACTTGATTTACAATTCAGTGCACCGGGTCGTTCTCTTTATCATACTCCACTCAAATAATGACTTGATGAGGATCCAGTGCAGATTCCATGTTATTGTTCCACTAGTCAGATAGGAAGCACGACGTGTTTGATCCTTATCAGTTTGACAGACACTTACCATTTTTGCACAAAAATATCATGATGTTAGGAATCATAAGCTTCACAAGATTATTTCAAGCAAAAGGCTTGTTTCAAAAATTGGCCCTTTTGAGGATTTACTTCGAATAAGGAGGATATAATGATTGAAAATGCATAGTAGTTTAGTTAGTGAAACTAGGAAGAGTCAAAAAGTGTAAAAAATGCATCAAGTATATGTTCAATTTCTTTGAAAATCATTAAAGAATTTTGAAAATTTTGAAATTTTTTATCAAGAATGTGATAGTGAAAGCTTAAGTATGAAAAGGATGGGTGTAGGTGGAAAGTGAGGTACATACCACCCACCCTCCACCCCGAACTTAGAAATTTTCTTGTCCCGAGCAAACCCTAAATCCAAGATGGAGGGGAAAAATCATGCCAGAATGACCACCGGGTGTGGTCACGTCCAATCAACGAACATCTTTTTATCTGAAAATCTCAAAGGTAAAGAGTAATTAGATCTTAAAATAGCATCTTGTGATGCTAATTTTATTTAATAAAAAAAATAACTAGAAAGTAAAAACAAAATCGAAGGGAAGTAAAACAAATTTATTGATCGGGTTGCCTCCCGACAAGTGCCTTTGTTTTATGTCGATGGCTCGACTGGATCCTTCAACTTCACGGTGGGTCTTTTGGATTGGTGAGTTCTAGCATTGCTTTAGTGCCTATGTTAGTTGAGATGAAATATCTCTTTAAGCGGTGACCATTTGTTACAAATTCACCTGACTTTTCACTCCATAATGAGAAGGCACCATGTGGAGAGATGCTCTTGACGATGTATGGTCCAGACCAGCATGAACGGAGTTTTATTGGGAATAACTTCAATCTTGAGTTGAATAGTAGAACTTGGTCTCCCACTTGTATGTCTTTTCTTTTCAGATGTTCATCGTGCCAAAGTTTTGTACGCTCTTTGTAGATTTGTTCATTCTCATAAGTTGTCATCCTGAGTTCATCCAGCTCTTGGAGTTGCAGAATCCTGGCTTGGCCTGCTTCTTTCATATCAAAGTTCAATTCTTTAATTGCCCACCATGCCTTGTGTTCCAGTTCGATTGGCAAGTGGCAAGCTTTTCCATATATTAATCAAAAAGGTGTAGTCCCAATGGGAGTTTTATAAGCAATATGATAGGCCCATAAGGCGTCGTTGATTTTTGTTGCCCAATCCTTTCGATTGCGTCCTACAGTTTTTTCCAGAATAGCCTTTAGTTGACGGTTAGAGACCTCTACCTATCCACTTGTTTGTGGATGGTAAGGCAAGGCTACCTTATGTGTTACACCGTATTTTCTCAGTAAAGCTTCAAAGCTTCTTTCAAGGAAGTGGGACCCTACATCAGATATTACGGTTCATGGCACTCCAAAACGGGGAAAAATAATATCTTTGAATAATTTGATGACGGGTTTGGAGTCACTAGTGACAGTTGGTATAGCTTCAACCCATTTTGAGACGTAGTCTACCGCCACTAGGATGTATGAAAATCCATGAGAAGATGGGAATGGACCCATGTAGTCCACCCCCCATACGTCGAATATCTCTACTTCTTGCCAGAGATTCAGTGGCATCTCATCTCTCTTTGTTATATTGCCTGATCTTTGACATTTGTCACATGACAGGACAAAGTCATAGGAATCTTTGGATATGGTTGGCTAGAAGAATCCACATTGCAAAAACTTCAAAGCAGTCTTCTTAGAGCTCATATGTCCTCCCACTGGTCCTGAGTGACATTGTTCCAAAACAAGTTGAGCTTCTTCTTCGACAATACATCATCTATACAGTCCATCAGCACATAGTTTAAAAAGATATGGCTCATCCCAATGATATTGTTTCGCATCATGCATGAATTTCTTTAGTGCATTTCCAGTGTATTGAGGATGGATAACCCCAGCAGCAAGGTAGTTCATGAAATCTGAGTACCACGGTACAACTTCTGAGACTTTCATTAGTTGATCATCTGGCAGGGAATCATTGATCGGAATCTTCTCAATATCCAAGGTGTGGATGCAGCTGAGGTGGTCTGCTACAACGTTCTCCGTACCCTTTTTGTCTCTTATCTCTAGATCAAATTCTTGCAATAGGAGAATCCATCTAATTAACCTGGGTTTCGCATCTTTCTTTGTTAGAAGGTAACGAATGGCGGCGTGGTCTATGTAGACAATGACCTTCGAACCAATTAGGTAGGATCTGAATTTGTCAAAGGAATACATGACTGCTAGAAGTTCTTTCTCAGTGGTTTCATAATTCCTCTGGGCTTCATCGAGAGTTTTCGATGCATAATAGATCACATAGTGTTTCTTCTCTATATATTGCCCTAAAACAGCGCCCACAGCATAATCACTGGCATCGCACATAATTTCAAAAGGATGGTCCCAATCGGGAGCTCTAATGATGGGGGTGGTTGTAAGGGCCTGCTTCGGTATGTTGAAACTTTTGACAAATTCTTCATTGAAATTGAAGTCAGTATCCTTTAGTAATAGGTTTGTCATTGGCTTCGTTATCTTGGAAAAATCCTTTATGAATCTTCTATAAAATCATGCATGACTAAGGAAAGCACAAACTTCTTTTACATTTGTGGGTGTAGCCAGTTTAGAAATCACTTCAATCTTGGCTTTATCTACTTCAATTCCTCTATTGCTGACCCTATGATCGAGGACAATCCCTTCTTTTACCATAAAATGGCATTTTTCCCAATTTAGCACAAGATGTGCGTCTTCGCAACGTTTGAGGACCAGGGAAAGGTGCTTAAGACATGAATCAAATGAATCTCCGTATATAGAAAAATCATCCATAAAAACCTCCATAATGGTTTCGGTGAGACCGGAAAATATTGCAGCCATGCAACATTGGAAAGTTGCAGGTGCATTGCAGAGGCCAAACGGCATTCGTTTAAATGCGTATGTTCTGAATGGGCAGGTAAAGGTTGTTTTCTCTTGGTCATCTGGATGTATGGGTATTTGATAGAATCCAGAGTAACCGTCAAGATAACAAAAATATTCTTGGTGAGCCAACCTTTCTAAGACTTGATCAAGGAAGGGCATAGGAAAATGATCTTTTCGAGTTGCCTTGTTCAATTTCCTATAATCTATGCACATCCTCCACCCTGTGACTGTTCAAGTGGGGATGAGTTCATTATTTTCATTCCGTATGACAGTCGTTCCACCTTTCTTCGGGACAACATGCACTAGGCTTACCCATGGCGAATCGGATATCGGATAGATTATTCCAGCTGTGAGCAATTTAATGACCTTGCTACGAACCACTTCCTTCATATTTGGGTTCAATTTCCGTTGATGCTCAATAGTAGGTTTGTGATCTTCCATCATAGGGATCTTATGCATACATAGTTCTTGACTGACCCCAGTGAGGTCACTCATTTTATAGCTGATGGATTTCTTTCTTTCCCTCAATTCCTTCAGAAGTTTCTCTTCTTGTTCAGCTGATAGATCGGAATTTATAATAACTGGAAAAACCTTGAGATCATCTAAAAACACGTACTTCAGTCCTTCGGGCAGAGGCTTCATTTCGGGAGCCTCTGGTTTTTCACTTGTTTCTTCTGTAGTTTCCATAGCCTTGAGTTCTTCACTATCGGCCCCAACAGCTTCTTTAGCAGAGTCGAGGGATTCGATGCAATCCTTTACCCGTTCGTCGATTGGTTCATTAACTGATGGGTTTGTTAGAGCTATTTCCAAAGGATCGTTTGATTCATGATGCTCTTGAGTCAGGAGTGACATTTGTTCAATGTAGTCAATCAGATAGACTTCTTCCTGCATACTTGGTCTTCTCATACTTTCAAAAACTTTGAATTTGAGAGTTTCTTTGCCTAATCTGAGCAGTAAGGTACCAGCCTCAACATCAATCAGGGCTCTTGCAGTGGCGAGGAATGGAAGACCAAATATGAGAGGATATCTAGTGTCTTCCTTTATGTCCATAATGACAAAGTCACATGGAACATATGTGTCCTTTCCTACCTTGACCGGGACATCATCGAGGATTCCTAACGGATGTTTTATCGAATTGTCTGCAAGCTGTATAGTCATGCCAGTGGGAGGCAATTCTGCAAACCCTAATCTTTTGCACAGGCTGAGCGGCATAATAGAGATGCTTGCACCTAGATCTGCCAATCCTTTCTTACATGATGAATCGCCAATATGACATGAGATTCCAAAGGATCCCGGGTCTTTTTGTTTCTTGGGCATTTTGCTCAGTATTATATCAGATGTAGTTGTTGCCAGTTTTACTGTCTCATACTCTTCAGTTATATATTTCCTGGTGAGGAGTGACTTTAGATACTTAGTCCAGGCTGGTATCTCGGCCAGAGCATCCAGGAAGGGTATATCAACATGAAGTTTCTTCATAGCCTCTGTAAACTTATTGAATCTAGTATCGAGCTTGGTTTGCCTTAGATGGGCTAGGAAGGGTATACGAGGCTTATATACAGGAATATCAGGTTCTGGCATTTCAGTTTCTTCATTAGTAGTTTTCTCAGGACTTCCTTTATCTGTCTTATCATCTTCTGATTCAGACTCTAGTGTTGTTGAGTTTTGGACAATCACAGGTCCATCTTCGTCTGTAACAACCATAGGTGTCTTTACTGGGGGATCTGAATAGTCTGTTCCTGATCTCGTGGTGACTGCCTTCAACTATTCAGGATGCTTAGGATTGTTCTCGGGTTGTCCAGCAAAGACTCCAGCAGATGGCTTTATGCTAGCTGCAAGTTGAGCTAGTTGAGATTCAATAGCCTTCTGCTGAGCTTGTTGGTTGGCTATCATAGTTTGCTGAGTTTGCAACATTTTTTCAATGGCTGATAGCTTGTCATCAGAAGAGGTGGGTCCTGCTTGATGTCCTTGTTGTTGATTAAGATTCTGATACTAAGAGTTGTTTTGATAATTATTGTAGTTCCTATTCTGAAAGTTTCCTTTGAAATTTCCTTGATTCCCAAAATTCTATTGTTGATTATACTGGAATCCTGGTGGGCCTCTTGGTTGATTGTTTGAACCAAATTGATGTGAGTTTACTTCTCCAGAGGGGTTTCCATATTGAAAACCTGGGTGATTCCTATTCTGATTCGGATTGTAATAACTTTGCCCAGGAATAGTGTTGATAGCATTAAGATTTTCCATCTGACCACTATCTCCGTGTCCACATGCATTGTTCAACACAACGTCATAGAGAACATTGCATGATAATGTGGAATGATCGGTGCTCTTACATGCTTCACAGAATAGGGAAGTGGATTTGACCTATTTCGGTTGTCGAGTGGGTGAACGTCCTCTTCCAATAGTAGCTAAAGATGATTCTATATGGTCTTGCTTGGCAACTAAGACTTTCAAGGTTTCAGCGATAGACTTGTACTCAGGAATAGCTTCGGCCATAGCTACTTTCAAGACTCCTTTACCTACAGGTCTACCCCAATTGGCTTGATTTTCTGCTCCCAGGGTGACGACTCTCCATGCGTTATCATAACTTTGACGCATGAAGTTTCCTCCAGATGAGGAATCTAGAAATCTCTTAATATCATCGTCCACACCCCTATAGAATATCTCAATGAGTTGATTCTTTGGAATTCCATGGTGTGGACATTTGCGTAGAAGCTCTTTGTATCTATCCCAAGCTTCAGCAAGAGTTTCTCCAGGGACTTGAGTGAAATTTGTTATCCGGCCTCTAATTTCATATGTGAGAGATGGAGGATAGAATTTTTCCAGAAACACATTATGGAGTTGTTCCCAGGTGGTGATGGGTATTTCACTTTGCAATGAATTGTACCAACTTATGGCTCTATCAGCAAGGGAATACTTGAAGAGATAGAGTCGAATGGCATCATCAATGACTTTGTTTTGCTTTGTCATAGCACATAGATCGATGAATCTCAGAAGATGTCCTTGGCTGTCCTCTGCTTGTTTGCCATAGAAAGGGTTGTTTTGAAGTAACGTGATCCAATGTGCCCTAATCTCAAAATTGGCAGCATTGATGGGAGGAGGCTGTACTGGATGATGAACATTTGCAGCTTTTGGGATTGAGAACTCTCTGAGATCCTTTTGTAGTTCATCTGCTTGCGCTGCTTCTTGTGCTGCTAAGATTTCCTGCTGAACCGCAGCCCTGGCTTCTTGCATGAGTCTCTCTCTTTGTGCATTGATGGCTTGAGCCACCCTTTGGGCTACCTCTTCTTCTTGAGCCATCCTTGCTTGATTCTCTCTGATCTGACGGTGGAAAGTTCTATCTATTTTGGGATCAAAGCTCGCTGTGAGTCTGGGGCTGTCCGGACGGTGCATACACTATGCCTTGGGTTGTACCTGAAAATTGAAAGATTTTGAAAATGAGATGCACAAGATAGAGTCAAATTCAAGTAGATGATCGATTGTTTCAAAAGAAAAAGCAAAATCCTAAATTAGTCTTATAAGAACTAGGTTTGACTGACTGATTCCGTTGTCCCCGGCAACGGTGCCAGAATTTGACGTGGTATTTTTGAACGCACTAACAAACTCACTCGGGGTTGAAATCCCCGAGCTTTTACCAAAACCAAAGTGCAATAATACCACCCGCAAGCGGATGAGTCTTATCGCAGTATAGTTAAGGATCGAACCCAAAGGACAACCTTTTTAAGAATCCTTGTCAGTCGAATCTAGCTCAAGTAAAACTAATATTTAGGACGATTGATTGATTTGAGGTTGGTTAAACTAATTGCAAGAAAGTAAAAACTGAATTAAAGTTGGATTTAGATAAATGATATGGAATCGCTGGGATGGTACCGGGTTTCACCGCGACTACACGCGCAAACACATTCAATCACAAACAAGCCAGACAAGATATATCAATCCAAATAGAGCTGCTGTAGAACCCCCCGTGAGGGCGTTAGGTTCGCGTAAGCATCACCTTAGGCATCATATGTCTCGTCACCATCCGGATTACTTACTTACGGCTCTGAAGAAATCCCATCCTATTTCTAGTTTGGGAGTCAGCCACATTAATCAATAAGCGAGCAGGAAATTAATATACGAGCAAACATCGACGATTAACAAGAAGATACAAAATCCAACTAAGGTTGTGAACCCTCTGTAAAGGTTTAGGCACAAAGAAGCATCACTGAAGGCTAGATGGCTCGTCCCCTCGCGGATCATACACTTACGACCTCAAGGAATCCTTTCAGAAGTTCTCGTCAAGGAGTCAACTTGTTAAACGACATTCTATCCTACATGTAGATGTTCTCACAATATAGGTAGAACAGAGATGAAAGCAAGCAATTAATCAAACTACAAGCATAATGGTTAACTACGAGATGAAGAGTTATATACATTGCCATGGAAAGTTTAACAAAAGAACATGGTTTGCATGGGCAGCGGGGCTAGTCCCCGCACCCCAGCGAAAAGGGTACTACTCGCTCTTGATGCGGGAAACAAGAAGAATGAGAAAGAGAGAGAAATCCACCATGAACTCGGTGCAGAAGGTAGTCGCAGCTCGGTGAAGAAGATACGGCCTCCTACGTCATGTCGGAGCAGATATGGACGCGAACGGGAGTTGCCAAGACAGACCGGACAGTCTCCCTCGCTACGTCTTCCTTCTCTCCTCAGCCTCCTTGGTTGCAGCACGGGCAGTAGGTGAAATGGAACTGGTGTAAACTGGACTGGAATTGGATCGGAACTGTGTTTGGGCAGCCTAGCGGCATCCGGATCCGATGCCTGAAATGAGGACCCTTGGGGTCCTATTTATAGGCACTGGACTGGCCCTCGCATTTTTGGTGTGATTCCAATCCAAAAAATATCTTATCCAAACGGTTTGTTGTTTGAAGTGCTCAAACAATTTGGTAAGAACTGACCAAACGGTTGTGATTTTATGTGCATGTGTCCAACCGGTTTCATGCATTTGCTTTATCATTCAGACTGCGTGAGTATCTTGCCCAAACAATCTCTGCATTCCGGCAATCGGTCTGGGATAGCAGGTGGTCTCACGTTTCAATTTGAGCAAACAGTTTGGAGTATCTTTTATTCAAACGGTCTCTATGCACGGTACAGGAAAACGGTCTTCGCTGCATTTCGGCCCTCATTTCAGCAAGTATCCAATCGGTTTGCATATGCGTGAGTATAGAAAACGGTTTTGCATTGGTGTTCACGTGAGTTCTTTATTTCTAATCCAGCAAACGGTTTGCGAGCAACAAATCCAATTGGTTTAATAATATATTCTCCAAACGGTTTCCAGCACGGTCTTGCATGGGCTACGATTCAGTCCTCATGCATCTCACGCGTTCTACCAATTATCATCCATTCGGTCTTGGTTGTGTGAGTGACCATGCGGTCTTTGATTCGGCAGCAGCAAACGGTCTTCGGCATGAGGCCATTCGGTCTTCACACTCAAACGATCGTGCTTATTTGGTCTCATGCAGCCAAACAGTCTTCGTGGCCAAACGGTCTTGCGACCTTGGTGCCCAAACGGTCTTAGGATCGCATGGGCTCAAACGGTCTTGGGACCGCATGGACTCAAACGGTCTTGGGACCGCATGGACTCAAATGGTCTTGGGACCGCATGGACTCAAACGGTCTTGGGACCGCATGGATTCAAACGGTCTTGGGACCGCATGGACTCAAACAGTCTTGGGACCACATGGACTCAAACATTCTTGGGGCCGCTTGGATTCAAATGGTCTTAAGACCGCATGGACTCAAACGGTCTTGGGACCGTTTGATCAGATTGATTGGTCAGAACCAAGGGTGAGTGAAAGTGGGTCCCAACTGACTGTTCAACTTTATCAAGACCTGTATTAAATCAACATAAATTCGGTTAAAACCTTGATAATCGAGTCAATTAAGTAATTTTGCACATTATGATGCATTTTGACATTTAATGAGTGAAGTTGTATATAAAGAGTTGAATTTGTCCCAAAGTGATAATTGAATTTCATGATGAATATACATTCATCAATAGGGTACTCTTAGATCGCGGAGTTAAATCTAAAATGTAATCTTGGTTGTTAAATGATTAATTAAATGATTACATTGTTAATGTATTTACATAATTATTATTTCCCCCACATACCAGCTTCGGATGACCGACGTTTTGTTTGTCGGCGTTTTAGGTACAAGCCAAAAGGACAAACAGTAAATCATCATATTGTGAAATACATGAAGTTAAATACAAGGAGGATTAGTTAGAGTAGAATCCTTAAGTGGATAGAAGTTTAGAGATCCAAGTTTTGAGAAGGTATGCAAAAATTTATTTTCTTACAGCTTTTCAGTATAGTAGGTTAAAATTTGATAATTATTCTTGGTTAATTGTCGAACCTTTGATCTGGAAGTTATGGGTGCGGCTTCGACCTCTCGGTCTCTCTTAATTGGGGGCTATTGGGAGGTGGGGTCATAACATTTGGTATCAGAGCGTAGGTTCCTCACTTAACCATTAATAATTATTAAATTTTACAAACTCCATAGAACCCAAGGGAGTTATTAGAGGATTATCCAAAAGACGGAGGTTTCTAGAAAATGATCACGATTGGGGGCTGGCAATATTTTCCTCCGCACCGCTAGTCGGAATACGAGGACTCCTGGATCCGTGTGACTGCCTGGCCAAAGTCTTAGGGTATGAATCGAAATAAGATACCTTTAGGACTTTCTCATCTTATTCATCCCTCCTCATCACAAATTCTATTAAGGACCTTAAGGATTAGGGTTTTCCCTCTTCTCCTCACTCTCTTAAGGTATGGGTAAGATTAATAAGGTCTAAGGAATCCTCCATCAAATTAATGAAAGGCATGTAAATAAGATGTCATGGACATAAGCTTAATAGATTAAGCACAAACTAAAGAATAGATACATGCTTAGGTTGTATGACATAAGTTTTCTTGTCCTCAGAAGAGACCTGAGGCTAGACCTTCTTGTTAAGAGGATAAGTTAGTCTTGGAAATAGAGATCTCCATTGCAAGTAGAGACCAGGCACATCCTCTGAGGATGATGCTAACCCTTACCCTAAGTGAAGGTTAGAGAGAGATGAGTTGGACCAGGTGTTTGAAAGGACATGCATTTGGGATGACATATGATCCATGGGTGACCTAGCACCTTTGGCAACCCAACCCTGGGAAGGGTCGTGCATGTTAGGGTAAAGGATATCTCCTTAGATGATGATGTTAGTGAAGGACCTTAGAAACCCTATGGGCTTGTGCAAGTAGGGTATAGCTGGCACCTAGGGCATGTCATAGTGCTGACAGTAGGATGAAACCCTGGATAAGGAATCATGATGGAGCATAAAGGGTTATGGATGATCTTGAGCAAACATAAGTTTGAACCTAGGCTTCACCCATGTAGGGCATGCTTTTGAGGTTGATCCTTCATGAAGAGAGGACCTCTAATGGTGAAGTTGGATGTAGGGTTAGCTCTAGAGAGAGCAGGAAACCCAGCACGAAGGTTGGAAGCCTAAAACCCTGAGATGTGAGGAATAATGGATGATAGTGGTTGCCTCATGATCGATCCCTAAAAGTTGATGATATCTTGGTTGCCTTTAGAGGGACCAAACCCTACAGAAAGAAGATTAAGATTTTGGTACCTATGTGCCTACGGTATAGGTGTTTACCTTCTCAGGTAGGAAGAAGAGTTCCTTAGACCTAGAAAGGTTTAGTAACGGGTTATGAGGCCTTGTACCTTGTTGGTTGTCCTTAAGAAGGACCCAACTCTAAGTGTTGCTTGAGTTGAAGGATGACAAGGAGTGCATGTCATGCCTTTTGCATGCTTGGCTCATAGTTAAGAGACAGAGCATGTAGTTGGACACCTAAAGGTGAGCCTAGGGATTCCTAGGCCTAAGAGGGGAAATGGTATACCTAATGCTCATGACGAGAATTAGGTTGACATAGTTTCGAGCATGGTACTCCTCATGAATAGAGGAAAAGGGAAGTCCCTTAAGTTTAAGGTATGCGTGATGAACCCCTCACAACTAGTTTGATGATAAAGGAAAGTATGATCTTGATCCAACATTGAGGAAAGAGGATAAGTATGACCTAGCATGCTACAGTAGGTGATTTGCTTGTACCTTAATAGCTTGTTAGAGTTAAGTAGGCTCATGTGGATGTAAAATCCTAGACCTAAGAGCTGTTGTGACCATGGTGTCAAGAGATAGTTTTCCTCCCATCCTGGGAGAGGGACCCCTTTGGTAGGGTGTATATCAGTTTTGTTGGTTTAAGGTAACCTGAAGAGGTCTCACAGGATCTTGAGAAGCTAAGTGAAAAGTACATGGTATGAGAATGAACATGTAGGCCCTTAGATATCCATCTCTAATTGCATATGAATGTGTTACCATGGAGGTAACCGGTATGGGGCTTGACCAAGGTAGGCAGGTTGCCATGATCCCTATGAAAGGATGAAAGCCAGCCCATGAATGCAGAAAGAAAGATGATGAAGACTTGGGTAAGGTTCTAAGTGAACATGTACTATAATGGAGAATCCTAAGTCTATCCTAGGGTCAGGTAGGGATAAGACCGATGAAAGTAGGAGTTGCCTAATTCCCCAGTTGCACATGACCATAGGGTCGGGAGGTAACAGCTATCATTATCTGAGGGCCATGGGTTAGGAGATTGATCACCTTCATGAACTCATGGGACCCAAAGGGCAGATGAGTAGGGCACTCCTTTGATGCATGAGGGAAGAGGGATGACCCCAAAAGAGTCAGTACCCTATAGACCTAGAGGAGATGACCAAGGATATAAACCTCAGTAGGTTTAAGACTAGTTTGATATCATGATGTCTGTGATGTAGAGACATATGTGGTACGTTGCAACTTAGATTTAAAGGTGTACTGACAAGGTGGGATGTACTATCTCTACTCTTGGAACAGGAAGAACTCTATATTTGGACTACAGCCAAATGCTTATTTCCTCTTGTTATGAGAGTGAGAGATAGGACATTACACATGCCACACACCAAGGATAAGAGATGATGTAGGTTGGAACGTTGCCACGAGAAATGGGGATAGATAAGATAACCTACCCTGGTAAAGTAAATGATACATGGATGGTTTGCAAACACTAAGAGGAATGAGGTAGTCACCTTATGAGGAAGTTTTTATCATGAGCTATGTAGAACTTACAAGTTATACCAGGTTGAGTTTGATTACCATGATGATGAAATCAGAGAGTGTTCTTAATTGAAGATAGACATAGAGTCTGAGGTGAGATGATAAGTGAAATACATGGAAGTGTATGTCTTCAACGTTACCTAATACCTAAGGATGTGAAGTGGTAATGGATGCTCTGGTTGAGATACATATGACTTGTTTGACTAGAAGCTAGAAGAGGTTGTTTGGCTAACCCTAAGTTTGAAAAGGAGAGGTGTTTTGATAACACTCAGATGTAACAAGATTCATTGAAAAGTTAAGGGTTGTTTGGTTAGCCAGTCTAGTCCTTGATGCAATGAAAGGATGGTGGTAGAACCTCAGATGCACTTCTTTGGAAAAGAAGGTGATGAAACCCCGACTAGAGTGGTTTAGGGTTTCGGAGGAATCGATCTTGAAGAATCATGACATATAGGAAATCATGATTGAAGATCACCATACACCGTGGTAAATGGCAATAGCACTTTGGATGCTTAAGATGAAGTTGCATGTGGTTTATGGCCATACACGCCAGGAGGTAAAGGACAAACCCCAGTAACCTAGTGTATCGATATAGAGGAAAAAAGAGTCCCTGAGAGGGAATGGGAGTTCATCACTATGGATATTGTGATAGGTCTCCCCTAGACCAAGGAAGGTCGAGATGCAATATGGGTTATGGTAGATCGCCTTACCTAGATGACATAAGAAAGAAAGAGTACTGTCAAGGGACAAATCAGGTTGAACTACATATGAGAGAGATGGTTCAACTACACCATGATGCGAGTTCAAAAGTTCATGAGTATGACTTAAAGGTTCACTTCCATAAGGTGAAAGTAGGTACATGATGAACTCGATGATAGTACAGTTTATCACCCCTAACTAATGGTTAGTATAATCCAGACTAAAGGGGTCTGATGAGAGCATGTGTGCTCGTTCAGGGTGATATCTAGAGACAGTTCTTGCCCTATGAAAGATGTGACAACGACCACCATAGCCAGTATCAGGTTTTATAAGAAGCTCTGTAAGGGAGGTTGTGTCGGTCACCACTTCAGTAAGGTGATGTTGGTGAAAGGACCACATGATGGTTAGAAAAGGACCACAGTGTGTGTAGATGAAGTCGCTTTGATCATGTAATGGCTGAAAGGAGCCTAGAGATGACGGAAGTCATGAGCAGATGCAAAGTAGACTGACATGCAGTCCACTGTGGGAGAATATGTGACATGAAAATCCGACCCCTCTAAGTTATAACTAAGAGAGTTGAGTCCCCGATGCATGGGTTCTTTTGACATGGTTTGGTGGAGAAGGTTAAGTTTGACCTTACCCCTCAGGATAAAGTAATGTGTGATGAGTTCCATGTGTCCAATTTAGAGCACTATGTGAGGTACCCCGACTATGTGCTAAGCAATGAACCTAGTGAGCCCCAAGGGAGGCTGACATGGCCTGAGTCACCTGTGCAGTTTATAGACGCCGGGATGAAAGAACTCAGAGAAAAGAATATGTGATGATAAAGGTTCTGTGGAAGCGCCATGAGTATGGTAAAGCCACATAGGGGCCAATGATGGACATGGAAAAGTCTTATCCTGAATTTTTTGTTTGCTTGATAAAATTTTGAGGACAAAATTCCTATAAGAGGGGAAAGATGTTACAACCCCAAATTTTGGGTTCATTTGGTGAGAAATGTAATTTCTCATATTAAAGATATTTGAACAAATAATGATATAATTTGCTTCAAATAAATGGATTTTGTTTACAATAGCCTTGATGTTTGTGTTGTGGGCTTTATTGGCTATTGGGCCCAAATAACTAGGAAATTCAATTAGTAAATGGATAATTGAATTTTTAAGAAAAGAAATATGTAGAAACCTCTAGAAGGAAAATCCAAAGAGGATTTCGTGCCTCTTGTGTTCCTTGGGTACCAAGGAGTCCAAGGTTGCAAAAAGAAAGCAATAAGAAAAGAAAAGATTAATTAAGTATTTCTTTATTAAGAAATAAATTGAAAATAATGATAAAATGAGTGGAAAGAGGCATAAATGAGATTTCTTGGGGAAATTTCGTATCCATGAGGTTGCTAATATTAAAAGAATGCCAATGAGGAAAATAAAAGAGAAATAAAAAGAAATCCTCAAAAGAGATATTTAAATGAGAAATAAACAAGATAATGTGATATAATGCATAATGATGCATCTAGAAGGATAATAAGTATCCAATAAAAAGAATTTCCAAATAATGGAGTATCTTGGGATCCAAGGAGTCCCAATAAAGAGGAAAGAAAGAGAAAATACTAAAAAGGCAAAATAAGAGGATAATGTGTTGCATTATTAATGAATTATGTGGTATTGTTTAAAAGGAAGTATTTTCTATTAAAAGGAAATATAAATTTCGTGGCTAATGGATTAAAAGCCAAGGATAAAGAGAATAATGGCAAAGGTTTTCGAATTTCTAAATACCCAAATATTATAGATATGGTATAAGATAATGAGGAGAAAAGAGGTTGCTTCTTATCTAAGGAATATAAGTTTCCTTTTGGGAAAAGGGCTTGAGTCCTCGTGAAGGCACACTTTAGGACTTCCTTGCTCACCCCTATATAAGGGGGTAGATCCTCCAGTTCGAGTCCAGAGACAATCCCTGTGCACCTCTCTTTCCTCTTCTTCATTCAAACCCTAGACCTTGTTAGACAATCCTCTCTCTTTCTCTCACCATCGAGAAGTATACAAGAGGGTGTGAGGATCTTCTAGTGGGGGGGAACGAAAATAGAACCCCTACTGGCGTGGAAAATCATGCGGGGACCAGAGGTATCCCTGAGGACGCTGGCAGCACACACCTTCGTCTTCATGGTGAAGCGAGTTCACAAGGGAGTCTCGTCGACCCCAGAACCTGGGCGAGGATGCGGGAAGGTTGTTGCACGTCTCCCCTACCTAACCGGAGCAGGAAGGTGCTAGGAGGAGGTCTGTAATGGATCCAAGGATGCTTTTTCCTCTGCCACAGTCGGCGGGCCTGGAAGGTTGGTCCAAGTCGTCGCGCCTAATCCCAACCACCGCGGCCCTGGATTTTCACCTCTATAGACACGACGGAGGGAGATGAAAGCTTTGGGGCCATCGCCGACACCCTGGAGCCCGAGAAGGGAGGAGGAGAACTCCCCCGAGCCGTTGTAGGCGGCAGCTTAGAACTACTCACGAGGAAGAAGGAGCTTTGGTGGATTTTGACGCTTTTACCCCTCTGCGAGCTGAAGCACCTTGCACTTACACGGGGGCAGTATCGACAAATCAAAATGTTTCCAAAATCGATCGCCTTGCATGTGAGGGTGACGTGGTGGCTTACTATTGGCACAAGTAAGTTGATTTTACCATAAATCATATCTCATTATTGGTAACTCCGATTAGGACAAGTAATATATGAATTTTGATCACAAGAACATAAGGAATCCAATAAAAATAGTTTTATAGCCTGAATCTGATCATAGTTCGAAATGTAGTGTAAATTATCATCTTTAATGAATTAAAGATTAAGAAACCCTATTTTGAAATGAATAAAGTGTTTAATAGGGTTTAATGGATCATTAGAGTTGATGTTAAACTGTTAAATGTAAATAGGTACATTATGTTCAAAAAGGATGAACTTTGAACGTGATTAGTCTAATTTAGAGTTTATTTGCATAAATATGCTTGAATTTGAAAACGGCATAAAGTTATCATCTTTAATGATTTAATTAAGGAAAAACCCTTAGATTTGATGATAGATAGACTTAATGACATTATTTGGATAAATTCAAGCTAATATTAACTTGTTGTTAATAAAAGTGAAAATAGGATTTAAAAAGATGATCTTTTTATATAATTGGCTTAATTTAGGGTTTCATGCATGATTATGCATTAATGAGCTTGAAAACCCTAATTTAAGAGAATATGTCTTTTAATTGTTTTAATGGTTCAAATCCATGAATAAATAGGGATGTGATGATCCTAAGTCAATTTGGGTATACAAGACTATTAAAATGGATAGTTGAGCAATTAAGGTTCATATAAATGGAAAAGAGTATTTTAGGGTTTGTTAACCTAAAAGGGATAAAGTTTGAGAAATTGATCAAAGAAACCCTAATGAATATTAATGAAACCTTAATGCGGATTAGAAACCCTAGATAGAGAATCCAAGTCAATAAAGTAGATTCTTGATAAAGTGTGTAATAAATAGAGTACATATTCTTTTCAAGAATTATGTGATGATTGAATTACTTGCTTGGATCTATTGATTGACTTGATTGTATATACATGAAGTATATGTTGAATAATCTTCATGACTCATCAAATCAGGTATGTGGTTACACTTATGAATAATCGCTCTAGTTTCACGGCGATTCCCAAAGTTGTAATCAGTTGCTTAAAAATAACTGTTGGATGTTTATTTATTTCATACAACTATAAAGTGACTATGATTATCACTATAAATGGGCGTATATAACTGACTAGATCCGGGTCCACCTCTATTGCTTTGAAAAGGCTAAGAAAAAAGGGGTAATCCTAGAGCAAGGTCTAGGTTACCGAGAGTCAGAAACTGGGCTACCTACATGTAGTACCATGAGACTCATTAGCCTGCCATGAGTTAAGGAGTGGGCTACTTACAAGTAGTTCCATGTGACTCAACCCTAGAAATTGGTTCACTTATAGGTGGATCATGAGGGGTTTAACGGGGACAACATAGAGGATAGGGTACTCTTGGATCGCGGAGTTATATCTAAAATGTAATCTTGGTTGTTAAATGATTAATTGAATGATTACATTGTTAACGTATTTACATAATTATTGTTTCCCCCACATACCAGCTTCGGCTGACCGACGTTTTGTTTGTCGGCGTCTTAGGTACGCCAAAAGGACAAATAGTAAATCTTCATATTGTGAAATACATGAAGTTAAATACAAGGAGGATTAGTTAGAGTAGAATCCTTAAGTGGATAGAAGTTTAGAGATCCAAGTTTTCCACAGGTATGCAAAAATTTATTTTCTTACAGCTTTTCAATATAGTAGGTTAAAATTTGAAAATTATTCTTGGTTAATTTCCGAACTTTTAATCCGGAAGTTATGGGTGCGGATTCGACCTCTCGGTCTACCTTAATTGGGGGCTATCGGGAGGTTGGGTCGTAACAATGTGCATACTAACCATGCAGGTATATTAAATGAATTCATAGCCAGGTAAGAGCTATGAGGAATATGTGTTCTGTATAACACTCAATGATGATAATCCTTGTTGATGAGATAACATGTATCACCAATATGATGTGGAAGGTCTGTGGACCTGATAAAGGTTGAGTGCCTAGTTGAGGTGTTATCCTCTGATGATGAGATAAGGGATTTGTATCCCAGGATGTTGGTATAAGATGTTGATGCCTTGAGAGGCAGTGGCAATATGTGAGGAGGGATTAAGATCCCATGATGATGTGATAATAAAAAAATAAATGTAGCTCAATGTTGTTTATGATTTACGACTTGGTTGCCTCAACAATCCACTTAAAATATACTAATCAATTACAATGGAACATATTCCGTAGTTTGCCCTGGTCATAGATCCATCATCGTCAGATTCGGTGATGGTGAAACAGGTTTATCCTCCGGGATTACCTGGAGCGCATATTGTTGAATATGTGGGGTTTTCTCCTAGCTGAAAATAGGAATTAGAGTACAACTGTGGTTGTAGACTCCTTATGGTAAAGAGCATGGTGAACAGGACCCTGACTCAATGAGTTAGAGCATGAATGCGTTCATGGCTCAAGATCACGGTGATCAGGCCCATGGCTCAAGAAGTATACTAGCACCTGTGTCAAGGTGAGCTAGAGATATGGGTAGCTTGCTGAGATGACCCTGAGGCTGAGGCCATATAACATGAGACTACGGTCCTGCTTTAGTTTTCGTGCACTGACCACAAGGAGGTGAGGTCATGGAGTCTGACTCTCCCATTGACCTTGTATGGCACCAGTTTTTGGGCTTCGTAGCCAAAGGTTGGATTTGAGCAGGGACAACTCACTTCCTCAGGGCAATAATAAAATGTAATCCAGCCGAATAGTATATACTGCTTAGAGAAAAACTCAGAACATTGACTGAGGCCTTGCTTATATAGTTGATCTGGTTACACCTTGCAGTTACAGGTACAATCCTTATATTTTGTGATAAGTTCTTATAAAGCTTATCTTGTCAATCATGTTCCATAAAGAAATACTTGGTTATATGCCGTCAGATATCTTGGTGAGATTGATGGTAATAATAGTATTGCTCAGTATGTTGCTCTTATTATATGTCTTAATAAGCTATCTTCTTTATCTACTTTAACCTTCTGAGGTTTTATAGTTTTGGCGGGGAGTTAGGTTTCTTGTTGGGACTGTGTGTCTCACCCCACTGGTTTGCAACCTTTTTAGGTGATCGCACTATACGTGGTGGTGTTCATGAGGTTGCGGCCGAGCAGCAAGAAGAATAGTAGAAGGCAACAGATGGACATGATATTGTTTTGGTGGTCTTGTAGTAGAGTCCTAGAGTCATCCATGTACTCTCAGGTCATTGGAGGTGTTTCAACGATGTTTCACGATGGCTAACTGTTGAATCTTTGCTTATCCTGTTGTTGGCCTTATGTGTCTTATTATGTACGTATAAATAGGTAATGAACTCATGTGCTGGTGAGAGAGCTGGTTTCTGTAAGCTGTGAACTTATATCAAGACTTGCGTATCTTTATATAACATGTTTCCTTACAGGATGAGGATCTAGTTGTAATAGTTTTCTTTTATATGTGTTTTCCGCAAACAGTTTTAATTAACTCATGTTTTTAGGTAACATGTGGTTTATGGTGTTTCTGCACGTTTTCGCATGGCACATTGTTGTCTGTGTGATGTCGGGGTGTCACAATGATATTCAATGCCAATTAGATAATTCTAAGTTGTTGTAAAAAGTTATAAAAATAAATTATCATGATAATGCAAAAAGGACACAAATAATTTAAGCGACTTATTAAATAGTTTCAAAAATAAGGAAGTTACTTTAACTTTGTATTATACACATCATAATAAGATTACATATAAAATTTTCTTTGTTTAATTAATATTTTTTCCTCAAATAAAACATAAAACAAAGTATTAAAATACTAATATATAACGGAACATTGCTTCCTTAGTAGGGTTGCCTTTTCCTAAAGAATTCTTAGCTTTTCTCCTTTTACAATATATTTTACATATTTTCCCTATTAAACAAAAATATATAAGTTTCTTGCCACCCAAGCAAAATAGCCCTATATATAAACCTCTCCTCATGACCTTCACACACATAGAAATCTCTTAACCAATAGGACATGACTCCTAACCTTCTCTATTATCCTCCTATTCAAGTCTCTTGGATGAGCCGTCAAAGACTTGTGATCTCATGGTGATCCTTTCTCAACCATCAGTGTTGCAAACCTTGGTACCATGACTTGGATCTAAAATTTGTATTTTGACAAGTTGACAAACTTCTTGAGGTATGATTGTATTTTTTATTTTTCAATATTCATAGTTAACCCAAATTATCTCTCTGTTGATAGCCTACACAATCTCTTTCGTTTGAGTATTTATTCCATGTGAAATATTCTACTTGATTCTGGTCTTATGATCATCCTACCTTGTTGAATATTCTTTTTAAATCTGAATTATACATTGCTTCTTGATTAAACCCTATTTGTGAAATTTAAACCATGTTGTTCCTCATTGTGAGATGGAATCCTAAATTTTACCCACGTTTGTGGAAGATGATTATATTTTTCATTTTTTTGATGACAACTTTAATTATTCATTAAAAGAATACACTTCATACTTGCCTCTTCATTATGCATGTTATGTGATTCCGTAGCATTAGGGTAGTGTAGTTTTATTGGTTTTTAGGTTGTGGGCTCATGTTATATTCTTGAAATGGAGGTTGTGTGCCCCATACCCGGGTTTTGTGCCCACTTTTATGTATAATAGGGAGTTTGGCAGTACATTATTCTCTATTAGGTTTCAAGGTTGTGAGCCTTGGCCGCCATTGTTATTTATATTGTTATAGTGCTATGTTTATCTCACATACATGTAGGTTAATATTGCGATGGGTTTTGTGCCTAGAAGTATGCATATGTTCTTGTGTGGCACAATTTTCATGGAAAGTAATCCTCTTATTTATTATCTTTTAAAATTCATATTCTTTTATGCCCAGTTGGGTAGTCCTTTCCTTTTCCTTTGGTAAGCCTTATTTATTTGATGTCCTTTACTTCATAATGTTTCTCAAAACTTGATTTAATATGCTCATACCAGTGTTTTACTGATGTATCTACTTTTCTCTTCTTGTTGGAGTATGCTTCCAACCCCTGGTGTAGGACAAGACAATATAACCCATTTCGACTAGGACCACATCAAGTACAACTCGACCTTTTGGGAGGCTTTCTCAAGGTGGTTAGATGACCCTCTACTAATCCTTCAGTATAGTTAGTTATCATATATATCACCTTGTCTGGTGAAGCATAGTGACGATATCAAGCTTTGTAATAGTTAGATATTTGTATTACACTGCTACATTTGGTATCTGGTACATACATTTTGAATAAATTGGTTATCATTCCTTTTGCGAAAAAGTTATAGTGGTGTTTGATATATGGATGTTTCCTTTTTATTTAGTTAGTAGGGAGTGGATCCCCTCTCGGGTCCCACTTTTTACAATGTGTATGTGGTCTTCTCTTGATCTTCAAGATGCACTGTGACTTGGAAATATCTGAGTACCCATCAAGGAAGCATCATAAACTCTACCCTGCAAGTATATATAAATTGATCAATGAATGGGAGAGGGAAGTGGTCCTTTGTATTCTCATTTAACTTCCTATAGTCCTAAAACATCCTCCACTTGGATTGTTCTCTTATCGACATCATTCTCCATATTTGTTTTGGGCCATAGTAATTCCAACCTTCTTGGGCACAACTTGAATGAGACTCACCCAAGGACTATCAAAAATGGGATAGATGATCCCAATATCAACTAAAATTACTACCTCTCGAGTGACCACCTATTTCAACCTGATATTTAACCTTCTCTACATTTGATGGGTCAACCTTGCATCATCTTCAAGATAGATCCTATGGACTCAAATGGAAGGGTCAACTCCCCTCAAATCCTCAATAGACTACCCAATGGATTGAATGTTCCTTTTCAATACATAAATGAGAGCATCTTCTTGGTCTAAAGAGAGTAGAAGACATGATCACTAGGAGGGTGTCACTTAAATCAAGAAATGCATACTTCAACCCTTTAGGAAGGGATTTAAAATCAAGGATGGGAGGTTCTTCAATAGAATTCTTTAAAGGTTTTTCACAAATAGATGGGAGGTATTCACTAGCGGAAACCAGTGCAAGCTCATTCTCTTCAATAGTTTCATCATCAGGCATCTCAATAATAGGTCTCTAAAACTCTACCTTTTGTGGCAGTGTCAATCCAGAAAGGTAGTCATTCTTCAACAATATCCTCAAGAAAATCAATTAGGTAACAATCTTCCTTGGTAATACCTATAACCTCTATTTTTGATGATGATTTGAAGATGTTTAATAAGATCTTCATGTGCATAGAAGTCACATACATGGTTCTGGTTCTAACATGTATCACCACATTGGCGGTCGACAAAAATGGTCTCACCAAAATGATAGTCACTTTTCTAGTGTCCTTTTCCTTGTTCTAGCACAATGAAATCTGAACGAAAGAAAGAAAATATGTCATCATCAAGCCTCACCAACACATCATCAATTAACCCTCAAGGTGTCTATATAGATTGGCATGCCAATTGCAAGATGTAGTTAGTCAGCTCCAATTGTCCCAAGTTCAATGCAACATACACTGAATAGGGAACTAGATTCACACTAGAACCCAAGTCAAGAAGAGTTTGAAATGTGCGGTGTGTTCCAATGTAGTAAGTAATGATAGGGACACTATGATCTTTTCTCTTCTTATTTTTTGTGTTCTATAGAATGGATCTCACTTGTTTAGTGGGCTTGACCTGCTTTGGCATTCTTTTAGTTGTCCTCCTCTTAAAAGTTCACATATCCTTAAGAAACTTTGTATAAGAGGGAATTTTCTTAATATCATGTAACAATTATATGTTGATCCTTACTGTTTGGAAAGTTTCCATTATGTCCT
The DNA here is from genome assembly GCA_963693085.1 of Alisma plantago-aquatica. Classification (NCBI taxonomy): domain Eukaryota; kingdom Viridiplantae; phylum Streptophyta; class Magnoliopsida; order Alismatales; family Alismataceae; genus Alisma; species Alisma plantago-aquatica. Next base: position 115,321,448 of record OY856410.1, on the reverse strand, counting down.
CAATTTGTTTCTTCCTCCTTTAAGTGGTGGATGGTTCTTCAAGTGTATCATAAAAGGAGGAAGTTATGCACCCAACTTGCTCACATCAACATAATCATAGAGCAATATCATAGGAATCACAATATCATCATCCAAAATCACAATACCACCTTGAATGCCAATCACAGTATCATCACCGTGCATAACAATGTCACTTCCTTGAATCACGATATAGACTCTATATTCACTCAAAAAACCATCAGATACTCTATCCTTTGACTGCTCTAAGGTTTCCTACTTCTCAACACAGTCACAAACTTCATTTTCTCATGAGCAGAAGAGGGGGAAGCTTGTGGTGGATGTTGTGATACTTGAGGTAGTGAGATTTGGTGTGGGGTTTGGGTTTTATAGAAACAATTGTGGTTGAAATGGAGGGTGTTGTAGTGGTTGTTGTGGAGGGGTTGATATTGAAGTAGAGGTTGTTGTGGAGGGGTTGATATTGAAGTAGAGGTTGTTGGTATGAATGTGGTAGAGGTGGAGTGTATTGGTAGTTGTAGGTGGGCTGTGGAAGTAGGGCAGCATATGGATTTTGAGGTCCTTGGTATTGTTGGCATGTTGGCAGTGACCCTACTTGTGCGTCACAGGTGCCATGAGGAGCAACCATGGTTCCACCAACACTATTGGGGTTCACCAATGTTTGGTAAGGAATCCTCCCATCTTCACATCTAGAAAGAGATAGAGAAATCTAGCCGGATAATATTTTGTCCTTGAGCGGACATGTACTATTTCACATCATCCAGGCTTCTCAATCTCCCAAGGATTTCCTCTTTTAACTTGGAGCTATATTTTGACCCTTGATGTTTCATAAACTGCCCTTCTCCTTCCTCTCCTTGTTTTCAAGACAAATTAGGATGGTTACTCCATTTGGAGTATAAAATTTTGGCATAAGGCTTTGATTGTTTTGGTTTCCAAAAGATTGTAGAAATTGTACTTCCTCACAAAGAGCCTCCATGGAGTTGATGGAGTGGCTAGAAGAGCCTCCCACCCGAGTCTTCATTAGATTCATTATGACTGCCAATATATTAATCATTTACATATTAGAGTCATCCTTGTGACGAGGGGGAGAAGTTGGCCAGTTTCTATCACAATGCGCATCTACACTATAAGCACGATGACATGAGTTTTCAGCCAAATGATCAAAGAGGGGCCAAGATTCTTCTAGAGGCTTGTCCATGAAAGCCCTCCACAAGATGAGTCAACAACCATTTGATCAATTTCAAAAAGACCAGTGTAGAAAGATTGAACCAACTGCCACATAAGTACTTCATAATGTGGGCATTCTCACAACAACTTTGGAACCTCTCTCAAGTTTCATGGAATTGCTCATTCTCCTTTTGGATGAAGGAGGTAATATGTCTCCTCATTTGGGTCAACTTAGCAATAGGATACAAATTCATCATGAATACATCCTTCATTGCCTCCCATGTGACAATCTATGTCTTTAAAGAGTACCTTTCTTTCTCCTTGTCTTTAGGAGAGAAGGGGAACAAGGTGAGATGAACAACGTCATCAGTGGTCACAAGGGTCCTAAAAGTAGAACAATTTTTAGAAAAGCATCTATGTGCTTATACATATTCTCATTCTCATATCCATAGAACGTAGGTAAAAATCTAAGGAGAGTTGGTGGGATGGAGATCTATTGCCCTGGCATTTGATCCACCCTTGTGGCAATTGGTGACGTGTAGTTCCTAGTCATGAAGTGATCATGGAATGCCTTGGGCCGTGGAGGGTTTGGTTCATCCCCTAAGCATGAGCATCCTCTTCTATCATCTTAGCCTCTTGATGTTGCTTGTGCCAGCTTTGTTGTCTTCTTCTTCCTATCTTGATACCAAGTCAGTAGAAAGTGAACGATGCCCAAGAATGCACAACTGTTATCTGCACAAAGCACTACCAAACAACACAAGCTAAGTTAGAAGAAAAGTTTGCAAAAGTAAACAAAGAATAAAGTATAGCAATGATAATGGAAGTAGGAAAAGATCAAAGGTACGCTAACTAGCTATGCCTAGCACCTTTCTCCCCAACAACGATGCCAGAAAGCTTTGTGTGTTTTAGCTTGGGGTACACCCAACCCATTAGATTTGAACTAGATGTATCTTTAGCACACACAACATGATCTTTGAAAATTCATAAGGCCCTACTAGGCATACTCGCTAGTCTAACACACTTACACATATGCAACTGCATGGGGATCGTGTTATAGAATAGGAGAGAGGCGAGTTAGGGGTCGATCCTCATGGAGAGATGGGGTACTAAAGCTTAGTTAGATAAGCTAGGTTCCTAATGCAGAGTATTGGATTTTTAGGGTTTAGATGTTGCTTATGATTTGTTTAAACTAATGATGAATAAGCACCCAATAAAAGGGAATAAGCAATCAGAACCTAAGTTAACCCTAGACAACTTAGTCTTAATTATCAAAGCAAACAATGAACTTAGAGAGAGAGAGCAATCTAGACTAAGAAGAGCAAAACAAGAACTGCATCGAGACTAAACTAAAAATTAACAACTGAGGCAAACAAAAGACTAACACTAACACTAACTAGCAAGAGCTAACACAAACAAGCACAAAAGTGCACTAACTACTTCCCTTATTATTCTATTGGAACGTATTCACATGTCCAAAAATATAAATGTGTGCCTAAAAATGGTAAAATGCATCCATAAGTAGGTAATACGCCTCTTGAAATGGCTAAAACGTGCTAAAATGGTGATACACGTCCTTATTACTTACCTTACTTCCTTCCTCTACCTCTGTCACTTTTCTCCTTTTACATTTTTTTCACTCCCAAACAACAAGCGTACTCACTATTTCCTTCTCCTTTCTTCCTCTCTTTGCATTTGCTCTTACTGAGGCAGAGCGAGTTGGTAGGATAATAAGTGCAAAATTGACTAGCGCTCACCGGAATGAGTGAGGTGGTTTAGGTGTGTGTTACGTACATCGAAGGGGGTTTGAGCTTCATTAATGGAAAATGATATGTAACCCTATATGTACTTGTTTTCAAATGCATTCTTCACTTTTGTGTTCCCACAAAGTTAATCCGTTCTTCACTTTTGTGTTCCCACAAAGTTAATCCGTTCTTCACTTTTGTATTCCCACAAAATTGGAGCCAATAGGATATCTCCGCTCTATGAGAGATAAAAGTGGAAAGAAAAATATAAGTTAGAGAAAAAAGAGAGATATTAATTTATTTTACTTATAATTTTTAATTGATAATGAATTTTTTGACGAAATAAAACTATTATATTCTTCATAAAGAATATATTCTAACAAGAATAATGTTGATATACTTTTGAAAATAATAATATGAAATATACCGATGAGTATTATAGATAGTATTTGTTTTCTGAGTAATAGATGAAATTTAAAATAAGTATTATATTGTTCTTTTAATATATTCTCATTTTTATGTCATTATATATAAAAATAAGAATTTAATGTGTATTATATAATATTTTGGGAGATAGTACTTATTGTCTAAGTAGCATACTAACTGAAAAATGAGTATTGTATATTTTTATGTTAGACATAGTACGTATTCTTCTTGTTTATTCAGAAAATGAGTACTATCCGCAAAAGAGTGATATGCAAAACTCATTTTTGGGTAATGTTTTTCTCATAAAAATGAGTATTGTCTCTGAAAATACAATACAATACACATTTTAATACTTATTTTAAAATACAATGGCATAAAAATGAGACTTATATAAAAAAAAACACGTATTTTGAGTTAGCATGTTACTTAGAAAATGTCAATACACAAACTCATTTTATTTCGTATTATTTTTTTCAAAAATATATCAACATTAATCTTATTAACATTTACTTTTATAAGGATTCTAATATTTTTATTTTTTCAAAAAAAAGTTAGAAAAAGTAAATTTTTTTGTCCTCTTTTTTTCTCTTTTATGTATTTTTTTCTCTCTATTTTTCCTGCCACATGACTTGCCATCCCTGGTCCAAGTAACAAGAAACGGGTCCAATATGTAAATATGGGAGAAGTTACATGTATCACTAATCTTTATTAATATTTAACCCAATGAGTAGTGGGGGGGAGATAACTAACTAACGTGAAGGATGGTCACCTTTGGCTGTAGCGGATCCTACTCAGTCTAAAAAGCAAGACGCCAAAGTAGTAATGAGTAGGGGTGAGCAAATAATAGTCCAAACCGTAAAATTGGACCGGACTGCTCAACTTGGTCTGGTCCATTATGAGTTGGTCCGGTCCACGGTCTGAGATTTTTGGTGAGTTTGGTCTTCGGTTCGATCCGGTCCAAAATCAGTCCGACCGTGGACCGAACCGCAAACCGTTTTTTTATAAAAATCATATATGTTTGTAGGTATATTAAGTAACAAGTACAAATAAAGTACATATATAAGTATTAATAGGGTAAATGTTTGCTATTGATGTTATATAATTGTTAGAAGTGACTAAGATTATCACTATGTACAATTAAATAAGTTGTAAAATATGTAAAAAAAATGGTGATTACGGTCCATACGCTCCGGTCCTATCACGGAGCGGTCCGCTAAGTAGAGAGGGAATGAGGGAGGGAGGACGAGCGGCCCGAGACTCACACGCACTTGCCGTAGAGCTAATCCTAGCTCGCAGAGGAGAAGGGAATCAGATACGCGCATCGCCTGAGATGGAAATGGTAAATTGTCATTTATTGCTGACTAGGCAGTGTTTTATATTACACCCTCTATCCTCGTGAATAAGCAAGCCAAATTTGGGTTAATGTAGGATTCAAATTACGTTTGAAATAACGATGCCCACAATCGAGTTTAAAACAAGTCTCATCTCAACCGAACCCTGCCAGTATCCGGGATCAAACCCACTTAACTCACATAAAATGACGAGCATAAATTTGTGTGCAACTCGGATAAAGGCCTCTCAAATTGGAAAGATTCTTGACATTCCGTTTCCACACATGCACATGTGGACATTGCGTGATGCGACTCAGTCACCTATGACTTTATCCGCAATTAGTCCAATGACTGCCTAATAGTGATTTTAAACATACGAAAGATGCAGCCGCATGGAATGATAAATTTGTCTTTTTCAAATTATTTTCATTTCTGATGTCACTATTTGATGTACAAATATTTTTTCCTATACATTCACACGGTCCTAACTGCTGGTCGCACTAAACTTACACAGTACTAAATTTGATAGATTATATTTTGTTAGTTACATGTTAATTTCAAAATTTTATATAGTTATTTAACGACATCGCCAAATATAATAAGTTCATGATATCTCGTTAGTATAATGCTAAATTTTATTTTCTCAAGTCATCTTAAATCCCACTATATTTGATCGTTGTTAGCTAGTATATACTATTTTAATATTGTACTATATTGTTGGATTGTACTAAATTTAATATTAGTATGACTATTCTCAACATTTCCAAGTGAAATCAGTTCATATTAATTCGTTAGTGCTTTATTAGATTTTATTTTCTAAAGTACAATAACCTTCTACATCTAATCTTTTCAAGTTAATATTATTATATTAGTATCATACAATATTTATCGGTGCAAACTACATTCTAATATTGATTTAACAGTTTATCAATATTTTTAAGTACAATAAATTCATCTTAATTTGTTAGTATTTTATTAAAATTATTTTCTTAGGTACGTAAGGTCCCAATATATTTGATTGTGACAAATTAATATTATATTATATTAATATCGCATTACATTGTTTTTTTTTTTTGAAATTTGGGGCTGGCCCTGTATTCAACTAATCACCAGAATCATACAAGACCAGCGGAGAGATGGAAGAAGGTACCATTTCTCCGGACTGTTCATAGGCGTTGTCATCAGCCAGGGCCTTTCTTGCCATAGCATGAGCAACTTTATTACAGCTCCTGGGAGCAAAAACAAAAGAAATAGAAGCAAAGGACAAAGCTAAACTATGGATATCGTCTACAATAAGACCCATATGGTCCATGCGTTGTGTCGGTCCCGTGAGATCGAGGTATAGAATTTGAGAATCTGTCTCACATATCAGGTCCATGCAGCCCGTCGCCGCTACGCGCCGCAAGCAGAAAAGAAGAGCAAGGGCTTCTCCCATCTCCACCGCCACCATGGCCTCCCGCCGCTGGCTAAACACTTTGACCACCCTTCCCGCATGGTCACGAAGCACTCCTCCAATCCCAAGAGCTCCACACGCACCCGTAGCAACATCGGTATTCAGCTTCAAGCACCCCCGGGGCGGTCTACCCCAACGCTGCGGCTGAAGCTGCTTGCATGTAACTTCCCCGTTAGCCTGTGCCGTCATGGTGTCTCGGTACTCGCCGATGATGCCGGTGTACCTGCTGATGATGATCCTCATCTCTGTAGTCTCCTGGTCGAAGACTCGTTTGTTCCTCCAGTGCCACAGCCCCCACCACACCCCTGCTGCCATCTCGAGTTCCTCCCCGGAGAGGTTGTCCGCAAGGAACTGAAGTCGGTCAGCTAACTGGCGGTTTCCCGACTGTATGATCTTCTCTTTCAAAGGATGGTTACTCCACAGCTGCCTCGCCTCCGGGCACTCGAACAAGAGATGATCGATTGTCTCCTTCTCCGTGTGACATATCGGACAAAGAAAATCCACATTGCAGTGACGATCATAGAGCCTCCCCATCGTGGCCATACTGCCCGTACAAACCTGCCATAGGAAATGCGCTAGGCGTGGAGGTCACTGCTTGCTCCATATCCATCTCCATATTGGATCATTCTGCTCCCTACGGCTGCGTATATACTCCTCCCTGCCTAAATGACCCAACCAGTAGGCTGAGCGGGTCGTGAAATCCCCCCTCGGCCTCGGCCACCAGAAGGGCGCGTCCGGTGGTCGCCTCGAGCTGATAGGTGTGGAGACAATAGCTTCTGCGGCAGCACTCGGGAAAATATTACGAACCTCCTCCTCCTTCCAAACGCAGCTGTTACGGTCGAGTAGATCGCAGACCCGTAGTGATGGGTACACCACCTGAACATCTGGGTAGAGCTCGCCCAATGTGCCTTGTAGGGACATCACCCATCTGCTGTTCCATAGATCGACTACTTCTCCATCGCCCACTCTCCAATTCACCCCTTCACAAACCAGTGCCTTCGCTCCCCACAGACTCCTCCATGTGTAACTCGGGTTGTATCCTCTGTGCGCTTCCAAAATGGATGAACGTGGATAGTATCTTGCTTTGAGAACCTGTGCTACTAAAGAAGTCAGTTTTGTAAGTAGCCGCCATACTTGTTTCGCAAGGAGCGCTTGATTGAAATTATGTAGATCTCTAAATCCCATACCACCAGCTTTTTTTGGTTTGCATAGCCTCTCCCAACATTGCCAAGCTATCTTCCTCTCATTACCCTTCGCCCCCCACCAAAAATTAGCTACACAACTGTGGATCTCCTGAATAAGTGTCGAAGGAAGCTGGAACACACTCATAATATATGAAGGAATGGCCTGTGCAATGGCTTTAATGAGGACCTCTTTCCCTGGCTTGGACAAGAATTTTTCCTTCCATCCTTGCAACTTCTTCCATACTCGCTCCTTGATAAAGCTGAACACTAGCCTCTTAGATCTTCCAATAGCAGTAGGGAGACCCAAATACTTCACATGCTTGTCCACTTCTCTCACGTTGAGGATTTCCTGCAGATTTTGTCGGACTTCCATAGTAACCCCCTTACTAAACACAACCTCAGTCTTGTCATAGTTGATTTTCTGGCCCGATGCTTGTTCATATTGGCTAATAATATTAGCTATGGTCAAGCATTCATTCTGAGTTGCTCTAGTGAAGAGGATACTGTCATCTGCAAAGAACAAGTGCGAAATACGTGGAGCAAGGCGGCACACACTAAGTCCGTGCACGCTCTTACTGTCAGAGGCATGAATAATAGCTATAGAAAAAGCTTCAGCACATAAGATAAAGAGATAGGGGGAAAGTGGATCACCATGTCGCAGGCCGCGGGAAGGCTTCATCACCGAAGATCGGTCCCCATTGATGGCAAAGGAGTGGCTAACCGAGGAAACACAATCTAGGACACGACGCCGCCACAAAGGAGAGAAACCCATCTTGAGCATAACGTGATCGAGAAAGCTCCATTCGACCCTATCATAAGCTTTCGACATATCCAGTTTGATTTCCATACTGCCTTTCTTCGCATTGGCTCCTTGTTTCATTTTGTGAAAAAGTTCATAAGCAATGAGGGCGTTATCTGTAATCAATCTTCCAGGAATAAAAGCACTCTGGTTTTGTGAGACAATCCTGTCCATCATAGGCTTCAGCCTGTTTGCCATAACCTTTGTGACAATTTTATATACCATGTTGCACAAGCTTATCGGTCAATATTCAGCCATCCCCTTCGGATGTTCCACCTTCGGAATAAGCACAACGAGAGTCGAGTTCACCTCATCTATGGACACTTCACCTTTCCACCACCCTTTAATATAGCTTGAAACATCCTCTCCAACAATATTCCAGAAATTTTGAAAGAAAACCGCTTTCATCCCATCCGGCCCCGGGGCTTTGTTCGGATGCATTTGCTTTAAAGCAGCATGGATTTCTTCATCAATAATATCCTTCTCAAGCAAAACATTCATCTCATCAGAAACCTGTCTAGTGATGCCAATGGTAGCCTCCTCAAAACCCAAAGGGTTACTAGTTTTAAAGAGTTTTTCAAAGAAATTAAGGATAACCACAGTAATATCTTTCTCCTCTGTACACCACTTCCCCGCCTCATCTTTGAGACCCTCTATATGATTTCTCCTCTTCCGCTGTGACGCCTTAAGATGGAAGTATTTGGTATTCTTATCCCCACCCTTCAATTCATTTACTCGAGCACGAGCACACCAGTAGTCATCCTTTAGTCTATGTCAGTATTCTAGTTGTTTTGAGAGCTCTTCACATCTTTTCAGGACAGCATTATCAGGGGCCTTAGCTTGTTCATCTTTCAGTGCATTTTCTGTCTCTTTTATCATTCTCTTCATGTGGCCAAATTTTTTCTCCGCCCATTCTTCAAGTTTCACCCCATACCCTGCAATCTTTGCATGAATACCAGCCCCCATTCCCTGTGCCCATGAATCTTCAACAATCTGCCCGCATTTCGGGTCTTGCAACCAAAACGGCTCAAAACGGAAAAATCTTTCCTTTTTCTTATCATGTTCACAGCGTTTGTCAAAGGAGACGATGAGCGGTGAATGATCAGATTTATATCTCGGAAGATGGAGGATTTTGCAATAATTGAACATCTGTCTCCACTCAAACGTAGCCAATGCCCTATCAAGTCTTTCACGAACTAGAGTCTCCATGGAAAGACCCCTTTCCCAGGTGAAGGGGCTGCCCGAAAAACCAAGATCAAGGAGGTCACAGTCATCAATGGCATCACGGAAATCCTGGAGCCACCTCTCAGCTCTAGGTGGACCCCCAAGCTTCTCCTCGTTCGAAGTAATTTCGTTAAAATCTCCAAAGAAGATAGTCAGAAGTGTGCTCTGTGCTTTCAATTCCCTCATCAAATCCCAGGTCTTGTACTTGTTAACTTGCTCAGACCAGCCATATATGCCAATAGCTCTCCAGGAAGAATTATTTACCACATCTTTTACTGTCAGATCAACGTGTCTTTGCGAGAAGGATGTCAAAGACACGTCAATATCCTTCCACCACATCCCCAGTCCACCCGCTCACCCCACACTAGGGATACATACCCCCTCCGTGAAGCCACACTTACGGCGTACTTTTTCAAGCTGCGAGTCACTAATCTTGGTCTCCGAGATGAAGACCAAGGACAGGCGTTCCCTCCAGCACCAACTCCGGAGGGCGTCTGAACTGCCAGGTTTACCCATCCCCTGGCAGTTCCATGCTAAGATCTTCATTGCTGTTCGCAAGCCCGGTCAACACCAGAGCCCGCTACTTGAGATGTGAACCATCCCGATGGTGCCGTGTCCTCCCCCATAGCCTGTTTCTTTGTTACCGCACCCTGTATGTTGCACCCAGTATCATCCACGACCATAGGGTCCTCAGGCCTGATTCGTTTCCCAGTGTTGTTTCTCAGATCAGCATCAAAGTAAGGTTCCTCCTCCTGCACTAGGCTTTTTCTTCTGACGAGATATGGCTTCCGTAGCTTGTACTCCCTTCTCTTCTTAGTAGATGCCCTGTCCTCCCCACGTCGAGGGGAGAATTTCTTCTTTTAGCTCCTCGTGACCTTCCGAGTCTCCACCCATCCTCCATCAAAGTCGATAACTCGATTTGTTTGCTCATGATTTCCCTGTTGAGTTAAGGATGCTTCCTCCTCCGTAGCGTGACCATGCGTCTTCCGATCAAGACCCCCCGATAGCACCGTCAACACTTCCTGGTCTGTAACCACCACGGCACTCCCCCCCCCTTCGGCCCCATCGATCCGCTGTTGTCCCTCCTCACTTGTTGTATAATTGGAGATACCCCAGTATTGTCCACGCCCTCCGTCACCGGAGGCTTGTTGACATTCACCATGGACTGGTGTGTCCCCGACATATCTGTTGTTGCTGTCTTCTCCAGCGGCACCTCCACACGTGCTTCGTTGTCCTCCCGCCTAGGGTTATTGCCCACACCCTCAGTTCGTGGCTCCTCTCCTGTATTGCCATGCAGAGACCCTATGTCGGATCGCTCGTTCCCCCTCTGCCTCCTAGGGTTCTCCATGCCCCGCCGCGACGCGTCGCTACTTCCTTCCCACCTACCCCCACCGCCGTCAATCCTGCGAGGCAGCTGCAGAGGCTCCGTGAACGTCGTTTTAGTGGTAAAAGAAATAGCTTTCTTCGACGTGCCCTCCCCGTAAATCTCCTCCGCTACTGTAATCCTTTGCTTCCTCGGCGAGGCCTTAAGCCAGGCCCCCCAGTTCCGCACCGCTTCTTCCCCCTCCGCTTCAATCGTATAGTCCTTATCCACGTGACCCAGCAGGCCGCATAGATAGCAGAAACTCGGTAGCCTTTCATACTTAATCTCCAGAGGGATGACATTGCCCTTCGTGTCTTTGATCCTTTGCACCCTTTTCAATGGCTTTGTAACATCCAATCCTATTCGAATTCGTGGTGCCACTTCCCATCCCAATTCATCTCTGTCCACTGCCATCACAATACCTATCTTGCCTACGATCAGCCGTATGGCTCCATCCGATCTGTGGCACAAAGGAAGACCGTAGAGCCTGATCCAAAAGGCGCAATCTTTAATCAGCATTGTCTCCGGCATGTCTCCGTCCTCGATCTCCTTCATGAGAAGCAGCCTGTTCTCAAAATTCCATGGACCACCTTCAAGAACCTTCTTTTTATCCTTCCAGTGTAGAAACTATATGATGAAAACCCCCGAATCCACCTGCTTGAACAGAACCTTTTGCGATAGCGCCCACGCCTGTGTCAAAGTCCGTTTCATCGCCCAAAAGTTGAACGGTCTGTCCGTGAGGAGGCGTGCAGCCAGAGCCAGGCCGACATGGCTCTCCTCACCCTCCTGTAATTCCCTCCCAAGATCAACTATATCGTCACCGTTGTCGTCCTCCAGTCCCAACTGTGCACACCGATTAGCCAAGTCCTCTGCCATCTCAGGGAAACCTAATCCACAGAAACGATAACCTGCACAAACCGCCTTGAACCTGCAAGAGGGAAGATAACCACTGGGGATGTCCGTATCGCATTACATTGTTGATACCGTACTAAATCTAGTACAATTTTATATTAGATTGTCATTACTGAATCATAACTTAGATTGTATAAACAATATCTATGGACAATTTACGTTCCCCTCCTCTTTTAATACTTACGGTTTATGTTTTCCTCCTCATTTGTTACTTGCTTCCTCCACTTTTGTTTAATTGCTTTATTTTTTTACTTCTCTCTATTTTTTTAACTACTTCCTCTCTTTTTCGACAATATTTTCATATATGACGTTAATTTCTTAAGTTCTTCTATTTCTTTTTCTCCACATAGTTACTCTTATCATTTTGGCATGCTAAACAGAAGGATACAAATCAATCGGGTGAGATCCTAGTGATTAGAAGGGTGTATGTCGGCCACTCTTTCAACACATGTCTTGGTTTTTTTTTTTGAAGTTAAGAGTGTAAAAATACGCGGGAGTTTTTGAAGAGATTTGCGGAAGCTTCAAGTTAAAAAAACTCATTGTGCAGGATACAATCCGAATATACACGAGAAGAACAAGAATGACCATTTTCGACTAAGTCAATAATTGTCAAACAAACAACCAACGAGAGAATAATATTTGTGAAGAAGACTGTAACATTCTATTAAGTAACTTCAAGAAGATTACCAAGATTGTCTCTCTCTCACAATCTTGCACTCAAAATAGAATTTTGTAACCTACTCTTTCTCTCTCTCTCCTCTTTGACTACCTTTTTGGCTTCCCCCTTTTGGCACACAGACAACATATGTCTAGTACTCTATTTATTGACCCAAAAGACAAACCAACCCAGATTAGGTGTAGGACAAGAGGATACAACTATTCTAATTGTAAAGGATAATGAGGATACAATTAAAAAATAAATAGGAAAGAGAATTGGAAAAGGAAACAATATCTCAAACTCCAAGTCTAACATCAATTTGGACTTTCATATATTTTTAAGACAATATTCATTATCCTAATAGGATAAGAGACATTATCTCAACAATCTCTACCTTGGATCTTATCCATTGAATTGTGTCTACTCCTAGAATTTTGCTCTCGTTCTTCTTCTATGCTTCCACCCTCAAAAGCTTCTTTTGTCGCCGGAAGCGCTCTGCCATGCACGCCTATACGAATTGTGTGTCCAGGTATGGATGCCCGAACCCATCATGTGAAATCTTCTCAAGATGTATAGTTTGAGCAATTACATTACCTCCACCTGTGGTTGAAAGAATCTCATCCTTCATACCTTTGACCCTCTATGTCATAGGTTTGTACCTCTTCTGAGCCGCACCTACTCGATGGTACTGCATCATCGGTCTTCCCACTTCTTCCTTCTTCCAACAGTTGACAGCTTCAATTGTGCATTTGTTGAAATTTGTAGCCGATCTTGTGGCCTCACACTTGATTGCACTTGAGAGTGATTCACTTATAGCACTATCCAAGTTCATGACGCCTGCCTCACGTGTCAATGCTTCATCTACACCTCCAGGCCTAGTTTGGCCACCGTAATTCTAACTGTCTGTAATTGATGCAGGATATACATAGGGAATTAACATCAACGGTTGCTTTGATGTATTTATTATTTACCATTGTACATACGATATATAGAAAAATGGTAATCGCAAATGACACCAGGAACGATAAACTTTAGAATTTCCGATTTGTGCTCCCCCTATCACGCATCCCGCATGTCCTTCCTCTATGAGGAACTGGTCACTTTACTGGCCCTGTCTCAGCTCCTCTACCATCGAATACCAAAAGCTATATAACTATATAGGCAACTACCAGAATATACAAAGTCTTTATCCAAACTAGGCCCCAATGTTGGTAGAATGCTCGTCAGCTACTCCTCTTTTGGTTAGAACATCTCCAACCAATCAATATGCTCCATTGGACTTCATGATTACATCCCCTTTGTAAGTAACTTTCACAACTCCACCTTGCTTTAGAATTTCACAACCAATGAATTCAAGTGTCCTTTCAGATAGTAGATTCCTCTTGAGGCCGGGGGCATATCGGACCCTCGGAAATGGGTGCCATGCTCCATCAAACATCTCGAATGTAATTGTTCCAATTCTGACAATTTTGTAGAGTCTATCATCTGCCAGTTGAACAGTTCCATGTGCTCGACATAGAGAACTCTCATCAAACATTCTCCTCTCTGGACATATGATGAAGTGAGAACCTAAATCAAATATCCAACCATTACATGTACCTGATTCGAAAATAGTCATGACTTCTGAATATCCTTCCGCCAACGAGCAAACTCCACCCTTCAATTCCTTCAACTTTGGTCAATCTTTTAATAACCGACCCTCCTCTTCACATATATAGAATGTATGTGTGCCCTTTCCCTTTCGACTCTTCTTCCCGTGACCTTTGTTTTTGTTGTTGTCATATGTAACATCCAAAACTTGACCACCTGAGGGATTCTAACGGATTTTTCAAAGACTCTGCCTCCAAAATATATGCATCCGCCTCATTGAAGTTGAGTGTAATTTTCCTGATAAGAATATTCAACACCAATTGCTCCCATGACTGTGGTAGAGATGAACCTATGAGAACTACCTTATCTCTCTCGTTGTTCTTCTCCTCCATGCTAACCAATTGTGTGACAAGCTTGTTGAAGATGTTGAGATGGTCAATGAACCGTGTGTGTTCTTCCATGCACAACTTACAATTGTCTTTTTAGCACCTATATGTTTGTCAACGTCTTCTCCATGTACAACTCTTCTACAACTTCCCATAATTTCTTTGATGAGTCTTCATTGATCATAGAGTACTTTACCTCAGGAGAAAGACGTAGTCAAATTGTACTAACCATTTTGCACTCCATCATCCTCCAGTCTCCATCAAACATCTTTTCCGGTTTCACTCCTTCAAATGCTTCGATTAGCCCTTGTTGTACTAGGATATCTTTCATCGTGCTCTACCACACACTGGAATTTCTTTTACCATCAATGTAATGATCCCGCCTCCCAGAAACCCCCAATTAAGGGAAACCAGAAGGTCAGAGCCATTATCCCCATTAACAGGATCAAAGGTTTGACAAATAATCAATAACAATTATTAAATTCTACGAGCTATACTGAAATATGGTAAAATTAAAAACTTTGCATACCTTTTGAAAACTTGGATCTCTAAACTTCTATCCACATATGAATTCTACTCTAACTAATCCTCCTTGTATTTTAATTCATGTATTTCGTAGTATGACAATTTTCTATTTGTCCTTTTGGCTTTGTACCTAAAACGCTGACAAATAAAATGTCGGTCATCATAAAGCTGGTATGTGGGGGAAACAATACTCATGCAACTTTGATAACAATGTAATTAGTCAATTATGATTTAAATAAACAACTTTACGTTTTCTGCATAACTGCTCAATCCCTACATACCCTAGTCTCTGCGTTGTCCCTGCAGTGGACCTAGATGCTACCTTCCTTATGGTAGATCCCCATTAAACCCCTCATGATCCCACCTAACAGGTGAACCGGTTTCTAGGGTTGAGTCACATGGAACTACCTGTAGGTAGCCCACTCCTTAACTCATGGCATGCTAAAGAGTCTCATGGCACTACACGTGGGTAGCCCAATTTCTAACTCACGATAACCTAGACCTTACTCTAGGTTACCCCTTTCTAGCCTTTGCAAAGCCACAGAGGTGGACCAAGATCTGAGTCAGTCATGTATGCACATTTATAGTGATAATCATAGTCACTTTATAGTTGCATGAAATAAATAGGCATCCAACAGTTATTTCCAAGCAACCGATAAAACGTTCGGGAATCGCCGTGAAACTAGAGCGATTATTCATAAGCGTAACCACATACCTATCAGGCTGATTTGAGACCGAATAACCCATACAAGTAAGAAATCCAAGCAAGCACACATACAAGATCCTGAAATAATCATGCAATTCCCTTTTATTACTCATCTCATCAAGATCTATTAAACCTAGCTCGCTTCTGTAACATCTCTGAACTGGGTTATGCCTTAACCCTAGGTGTTTTGTTTAAGAAAGATAATTAGATGCTTGTTCTTATCTTTTGAAAAGTAATTAAAGCTCAAGAGGAACTTATATTTCAATTTTAGTCCATTTTGAATAATGTTGAAAATAATGTTTTACTTGCTTTGGACTAAAGTGCAAATTAACCATGTTAAGGGGTTAAATTGCAAATGTTACATGATAATATGTTCCTCATATGTTGAAGCATCATGGGAATGAAGATTATGCAGAGGTAAGGCTAGTGAAATCCTTAGTATCAAGAAAGAGCGGATAAAGTAATGTTTGTGCATTAAAACCTAGTTTTGGTGTAATGTGCAATTTACGCAAAACTCAGGGTTCAATATGCAATTTACCACTTCAATAAGGTCCTTAATATTCATGGCATCTTGTTGAGGCAAGAAAATGAGAGGGGCATCTCATTTGAGATACTTTGAAGGAGAGAGCATCTTGATATTAAAATAATCAAGATTTAAGCATAAATGGAACTTTACTTCAAATTAATGCAAAAATAAATATATTAATTGAAGGGCCTTCAACCAAAAATGATATGGTTGGATTTTTTCAAGTGTGAACACCTTTGTGCCTTTTCTAGGCCACGAAAAGATCTAACTTGAGTGGAGGGTCCACTCACATTAAGTTAATGGAAAGTAATATCCACTAAAAATGGGATATTAATATAATATGATTAAGGTGCTTAATTTCTTTTCCCTTAATTCTTGGATAATGGAAAGGAGTTTGGAGATAATGAAGATAGATTTGCATGCACGGAATTGAGGAGGAAGAGGTGGCACAATTTTTGGAATTAAAGGATTTTTATAAGGCATTTTCTCTCATTGATTTTCTTATAAAAAGACCTTTTACCACTCAAACCAAGGACTTTTTCGGATCCACTTCTTTCCTTTGCTTCCAAAAATGATCAAGGGAGCTAGGGACAGCAGGAATACGACCCTAAACCTGTTGGTAAGCTTCTTGACCTTCATTCATCTTGATTTCATGGTGGAAATCACAAATCAATGCATGATTTCTTCATATCTCGATCCTATCTTCACTTCTAACCATCCCTTTTCACTCAAAAGCTTGAGGAATGATCCTTGTGGTGTGGAAAAGCTTCTTCCACCATTGTTGACGTGAAGCTCCAAGCTTTGAAGCTCAATTGAAGGTGGATTTTATAACTTGAACCCCTCTACATTGTTATTCAACTATCAATCTTGCAATTTCATTGATTCCTTCATCTTTTTTATTAATTGTCTGTTGTAATTGGTAATTCCATGAAATCAGAAGTACTATGATATTCAGGGACGAAGGTAGATGATGATGACATCATCTTGGACACATTTCCCAAAGAAATTGTACTTCATTCGGTTTCAACAAGTTGCTCATTCGGTTTCAACAAAACCGTTTGAAAGCAAACAGTTTCATCAAACTGTTTGGGGAAGATGACCAGGGTTGACCGTTTGGAGAAATTGATGCTAATATTGATGGTTGATGACCCATCAAATTTGATGGATTAATTCCAAAGGGTTCATCAGTTGAAGGTTAATCAATTGGCAAAACCTAATTGGATTAAGTGCTGAAATTCAATTTGGTTAATTTAGATTTTTCGGTGATTGAGCCCAAACGGTCTCAAGACCATTTGGAGGTCACCCAAACGGTCTCAAGACCGTTTGGGGGTCACCTAAGACTGTTTGGAGGTCTAGGGTTAAGTATGGATGAGTAATTGTAGGTCTAAAGGTACCAAATTGAAATGCAATCAAGTGTTGATTTGATGATCAATCTAATGATCTAAACCCTAATGGAATTTCAAAAATCCAAGGATAGGATGAGGCAAACGGTCTCAAGACCGTTTGGGGTCAGGTCATGCAAAAGTTTGATGATCGTTCATTGGTTTCAAATGAATCAATTCCACAATGTTGATCATTTATGGCTACTAGATTCAAAGCTCTAATTGAAGGTTCCTTGAGTTGAAATCCGAGATTAATTGGGTTCAAAACCCTAATTGATGGTCTAATTGTAGGTTGATTCAATAATTCAAGTAATAAAGAAATCAAGGACTCAATTGATAATTGGTTCATCCATTAAAATCATGAATCGTGTAGGTGTTGAAAGGACTTTTTGGTCCATGCGGTTTTGAGAGGGTTTGGACCAAACGGTCTCAAGACCGTTTGGGACCAAACGATCCCAAACCGTTTGGAGACCCAAGATCATGCGGTTTCAACACTTTCTAGCTCATTCGGTTTCAAGGCAAGGTTTGCTTAAACGGTTTCAAGGGAAATATGCCCAAACGGTTTCAAACCATTTGAACTTTGAAAACCCAAGACCATTTAGGGTCTATGTAAACAAGACTGTTTGAGGTCCAACATGATTAAGCCTTTTGGATATCTAATCTAATTGAAGATTCAATTGGTCAATTCATGTGAATACTCATGGGATTGAAGGCTCAATTGATTAAATCTCTTAGATATCCTAGAAGAGGATGAGAGAGAGAGATTTATACATGTAAGATAATCATGTAGCGATCAAGCCTAACACATTGAAAATAAAGGTGATGAACAATCAGGGTATGATCCTTGATAAAGAGATCATGAAACCCTAATTGAGTTGATTGATGAACTCAAACCCTAAATTAGGGCAATTCTGAATGAAACCCTAATCTAGGAAGTTAATGTGATATGAATTTAGGGTAATGACATGAGTAACCCTAATTCATGGTATTTTTGAATATGAAACCCTAATTTGGATGAATAGTAACCTAATTGTGGGTTATTGAGTATAAACCCTAATATAGGGTGATGTGATGTGAATAGTGAAACCCTAATCCTGGACAATGAAATGATGAATCATTGATCCCAATTGAATAAGGGGGGATGAGTAGCCCTGATTGCTATAAAAAGGGAAACCCTAACCCTGGTATGGGAATAGTGATATTATCCGTGTATAGCATGGAATTGAAATATGATTGATATATATGTTATCATGTGTGCTAACCATGCAGATATCTTGAGATGATGAACATAGCCAGGTATGAGCTATGATGCTTTATTTATTGAATTGTTATTGGGACTTGTGTGCCAAATATACCTTGTTACTTAGGAAAAGATAACAAGAGAGTTAATACGCCTCAAGTGTCAGATAATATGCTTGTGTAGCAAGGGTCATGTTTACCTTGGTCAGATGACCTAAAGGTGATGATTACCTGAAACAGTGGTAATAGTGCTCAGTGATGAGCTGAGGGTTTGAATACCCAGACCCATATGTTTATGTGAGGGACTGAGATCCCAATGTCTCTTAGAGACTGAGAAGTATTGACCGGCCTAAATCGCACGTCCTAAAATTGGAGGCGGATTTGAGGTAGTCGAGCTTTTACATTTATAAACCCGAATCCTTCTAGGCCCCCGCAACTTTGTTTATGGGGTCGAAGTAGATATACGGGGTCAAACACAGGGACAAGGGGGGTAGTATTGAGAACCCAGAATCGACACGCTACACTCCGGCGGGTATAAAGAGATGATAAATTCCCTAGGAGGGAAGCATAAAGATGTCACGAACAAAACAAGAAAACTATCTCCAAGTGGAGTTACTAGAAAGATTTTCAGGTTTTAAGCATTAGCAGTTTTTAGGGGTTTCATGCAATAGAAACAGAAGGATACACTCGGAGCTAAGGCGAGGTACGAAGGATAAAACTGCGGTAAAGCAAGCGGCGGTAGGACCAATCATGTGCCCCTCCTCTCGAAGCGGGCACCTCTAACAAGGCATCAGTTCCACTCTAGGGGTCACCGGACTCAAATTAGAGTGGAAAGGTTACTAAAGCAACTCCATTCCGGGCACTCTCGTACTCCAGAATCGGACCGAACACTAGAGCCACAACACAACTCTCGAAGTTGTTGCGACGGGAAAACACGATTCGATAGCTAAACGAAACGCGATCCAAAACATGCAAGCTAGAGTTCAGATACCAAGCATAGCGGTCATCCAACATATTGCACCAAGCATAGAGCAGCAAGTAAGTAAGCTTTTCTATTTCTATAAGCATTAAAGGTCTTAATTACAATGCATTAGTAAAGAATTAAATAACATAATTAAAGATATGTGTCGCCTTCTTGATGTAGAAGGACGACAAGCTACAGTAACCATCCCGCTCGATATCGGACAGGGGCCTAGCCCGATACAGCCGCGTCGGGCGGCACGCCCTCTCAAGCAGCACACCGCTATGGGAGACTGCATCGCTCAAGGACCTGGCCGATACGCTCAAGTCGGGCGGCACACCCTCTCGGGCGACACGCCTGACGGGCGGAGCGTATCAGGTCCGGTATCGTGCCGGGCATGGAGCTGTGTATCCTACTGCCGGGCACTGGTGTCGGGCACTCATGTCGCGTATCTACATCGGCCGATATTGGCTCCCAGTGTCGCCCGGTACAGTCCTAGGTGAACCAATCCCCTCCCTCTCGGGATGAGGAAGAGCTCACCTAGTGTCGCCCAGTACGAACACTGGAGTACGATACGCCTGCTCTCGCAGCTTCCTCCGAAGATCCGTCGACTATCTGAACCATAAAGTGACCCAGCTTGTCCGAACTGTCTAAAACTAACCAAGCTGTCTTTTCGGCTCCCTGTAGCTGCTATTTATAGGCAGCTGGTTGGGAGATGATATGGTGCTCGAAGCGCCACGTGTCCTCCTTTCTTTTGTTCAATTGGTGGTCGGCTGACGCGGGTATCGCCCGGCACAAGGAGGTCGGTTGTCGGGCGCCGAGGCAAGAGGCGCCTGCCGGTGGGTGGCCGGTATCGCGCAGCACGTGGAGTATTTGCGGCGCGCGTGGCTCCCTGTCGGGTAAAGAGGTGTGTCGTCCATCGGTACCTTCTCGTGCGGCATCCTTGCGTCGTGCGTCGTCATATCGTGCAGCCTTGCTGGTCAGCGTGAGTATCGGGCGTCAGGGGGTCGAGACAGTCTTGGGCTTATTTGCGGGCCGGAATGGCCTTATTGGCGCTAAATGGGCTAAAATAGGAGGAAGCTCTGCAAAAGATGGAAATATTGGACTGAGAGTGTTGCTTGGCTAATTATTGTGAAAATGCATATAAAAGAGAGGAAAATGGCAGAAGAGGGAAGTTTTGATAACAGAATAAAGGCCAAAAACATCACAAAATTTGGTGTTATCAACTCCCCCAAACTTAGCATTTTGAGTGTCCTCAATCAATATTTAAACTTTATTTGGCGATGCTTCTTCTTGCGTAGTATGCTTCTCAGGCCAAGATGTAAAACAAGTATCGTAATGCCTTTAGAGATAATGCTGCCTCATTACGAACAAAAGACTTCGTCTTTCTTGCTTTATTGTATAAGTAAGATTATTCTCTACAGCTTAGGCGAGACGTTGTTGTATGATTCTGAAGTTAGCTTCCACACCAAACAGCTTTATTTTCGGGGCAGAAAGTTGTGTATAGGGTAGGCTAAGGCTTTTTGGGTTTTTCATTCTTGTCTCCCATCAGTCCATCCAGGTAAGGGTCTGTTAACGGGCAAGTGGTCCCTGCAGTCCAAGCCAGTTGGCTTTAGAGCAGTGATTTCAAATCCTACGTACCACTGCCCCGGATCTACCATGCCTAAAGATGGGTACTTTTGGGAAAACAAGAGGTGTATATATATATATATTTTTTTTTCTCTTTTTTTTTCTTTTATTGGGCACAACTCTCATGCTTTTATTCACGCTCATAAGGCTTCTCTCTCTTTTTAGGATGTTTGTAGGGTAAGGGAAACAAAGAGATTATTGCTGTTTGGGCAGCTTTTTCCTTCTCCATACTCGTCTCTTAGCTGTTTGTGAGATTATTGTATTTTTGAAAATTTTGACGAGGAAAAACATAATCTTCTGTTTGTTTGAAGCAACATTATCAAAAAGATATAACATAACTTGCATCACATTAAGCATACAGAAAACAAACTTTGCAAGCAGTAGCATCAGGTTTTACTAATATAACGACTTTGTACATATGCATGGGAACAAAATATGCAGAATTTTTCAAAAAAAATTATATGAGCAAGGCATTTTACACGAGCATGGGTACATATATGTGATATAGAAGAACAAAATGGCACAAGAGAAATTTTATACCTCCTTCACTGGTACATGGGTACCCCCCCCAAACTTATCCCATACTTTGTCCCAGAGTAGTGAAGAAGAGGGTGAGTTCATGTTAATCCAGTGAAGGTTATTTAGCGGGTTCGCTTGTGCCTTGTAGAAGCTGTAATATGCTTCTGTTGTTGCCGCCTCCTTCTTTCTCATTTGGAAACAGCTTCAACAAGTGCGAGCACTTGTGGCTGCTTCCTCTTTATTAAGTAGCTGGAACCGGGATGCCCAGGTTCCATATGGAGGTTTCCGGAAAAACACTTCCCCAGCTCAGCCTCCATTTTATTTCCCAGCTCAGCCGGAACACGCACAATATCTCAAGGTAGACAGAGAGCTCTTGTGCTGTCCCAGCAGTCATCGGGGCTGTACTCGTGCTGTCTTTGTAGTTGGCCCCAGACTACTACAGAAGACAGACTATGATAAGGAATTGCCCCTCTTCAGGGTGCTGACGTTTCTGACCGACAGTTGTCGCTTCAGCTGCGGCATCTATTCTGCCTGTTATCAAGTTCATCAACGATTATAAATCGTTAGATAGAAAAAGTTAAAGAAGCTCGATAATGCTAGACTTATTTCGAAATTTGGGCATCGTCCGTCGAAAGAAAGCATAAGCTGATACAAGATTGGGTGATACGAGGTGGGATTGCACGGCACAGCATACCTCCCGATACAGGTATATCGGGTGATAAGGTCGCCAAAGTGTAACTTCCCAACAGAACGTCACAAAAGGAAAACGTGCCGCCCGATATGGCGTATCGGGAAAACACCATCGGTCATTATGTCGTGCAAAACCACGCCGGGTGATACAAAATCCAACAAGGCTCGTAATCCCGATAGGCAGCGCGCAACAAGACTCGTGTTGGGCGATAAGCCTGTCGAGGAAAAGCTTGCCGAGCGATAGGGGTGCCGGGCGATAAGCGTGTCGGGCGATACCTTTGCTCATAGGAGCCATCGCCCGATACCACAGTGAAGGCAACTGACCGACATGGGAGCAAAAGGGCGGACTACTGCATGCGTTACAGGTGGCTAAAATGAGTAAAGTGTGGCTGCCCGACATGGTGAAGTCTTTGTTCTTATTTATAGGCAGCTCGGTCGGGGGCGAAACAGACATCTCTGGGGCGCACGTCAGCCAACGGGTCAGGTGGTTCCCGAGATGATGGTCACATCAGTCTCATTAAGGGCATTTATTCTCATGCACGATAGGGTGCACGCCGCCCAGGAACGCCAACCGTCACGGCCGTTGTGACGCCCGAGAGACCAAAACTCGGTACGGGCGGTCCTGCGCGCCAGCTGAGCGGCTGCCCGACACGGTTAAAACAGGAGGCCGATGCTAGATGAAGGAAAAACATCATTGGTTTAGGGTTAAGCCCTCCACCTCAGAAAATTGTTACAGCGGTGGCCCATAAAACAGAGTCAGTGCATGTGCCGCATGCACTGACTCGGGCCTTATTACATGCCATAAAGTTTGTTTTTGCATCCTACTCTATGAAAGAAAGAAAAACTCGGGCTGCCTCCCGAGGAGTGCTGAAGTTAGCGTTGCCAGCTCGATCGGTGTGGGATCATCTTGTTCAACCCTTGGCTGTGCCCATATCTTACAGGTCGATCTCTGCTCTCCTGACAAAGGCCTCATCCTCATAGAATCTTTTCACCCTGTGCCCATTCACTTGAAATATTTTGTTCGGATCGTCCTTTTCGTAAAGCTCCATCATTCCTGATGGGTATATCCTTGACACAGTGAACGGTCCAGACCACCTCGTTTGCAACTTTCCAGAGAAAAGACGAATAGATGACTTGAATAGCAAGACCTTATCCCCTTCGCTTACATCTTTTCTCCTGAGATGGGTATCGTGCCACAACTTTGTCCTCTGTTTGTAAATTTTTGCATTTTCGTAGGCATTCATTCTTAGCTCTTCGAGCTCTTGAAGCTGCAAAAATCTCTTTTCTCCAGCTTTGTCGAGGTCCATATTTAGGAACTTGATTGCCCAAAGGGCCTTGTGTTCCAATTCTAACGGTAGGTGGCAGGATTTTCCGCAGATGAGACGGTAGGGGGTGGTTCCAATGGGTGTTTTGTAAGTGGTGCGGTAGGCCCAAAGTGCATCGTCAAGCTTCATGGACCAATCTTTCCTTGTTCGGTTGACAGTTTTCTGCAAGATTCGCTTGATTTGTCTGTTGGAAACCTATACCTGCCCTGACGTCTGGGGATGGTAGGATGTAGCGATCTTGTGCTTCACTCCGTACTTGCGCAGGAGTGCTTCAAACTGTCTTTCTCCAAAGTGCGATCCTCCGTCGCTAATAACTGTGCGCGGGACGCCGAAGCGAGGGAAGATGGTTTTCTCGAAGAGCTTGATAACCGACTTGGCATCGCAGGTTTGGGTGGCTACCGCTTCCACCCACTTCGATACATAATCCACAACCACGAGTATGTACTGATACCCCCGAGATGGGGGAAACGGTCCCATGTAGTCGATCCCCCATACGTCAAATATTTTGACTTCAATCCAGCTTGCCATTGGCATTTCGTCCCTCCGCCCTATGTTCACCGTAAACTGGCACTCTTTGCAAGCCTTCACAAACAGTGCAGCGTCTTTAATTAAGGAGGGCCAGTAGAAACCTGGTTGTAGCACCTTTGCAGTTGTTCTTTCGCTGCCTAGGTGACCACCATAGGGGGAGGCGTGGCATTGCTTCAGGATATCTGCGGTTTCTTCTTCTAGTATGCACCTCCTGTATAAGTTGTCGGCACATCTTATGAACATGAGAGGATCATCCCAGTAGTAGTTTTTAACCTCTGCGAAAAGCTTCTTCTTCTGATTGTACGTTATGTCAGGGGGCAGTTCTCCGCAAGCAAGATAATTACAGATGTCTGCGAACCAGGGTAGGCTTTCCTCTTGGGCTACGGCCAACATAAGGGCTTCGTCAGTGTAGTCATCATTGATAGGAGGCTCTCTCTCTTTCTCAGTCACGATCATTGAGAGATGGTCAGCAACCACATTCTCTGCGCCCTTCTTATCGATAATTTCGTGTTCGAATTCTTGGAGCAGTAAGGCCCACCTCAACAGTCTGGGCTTTGCGTCTTTCTTTTGCATTAAGTATTTTATCGCCCCATGATCTGTGTATACTTTGACCTTTGCTCCGATGAGATACGACCTGAACTTATCAAACGCGAAGACGATCGTGAGCATCTCCTTTTCAGTTGTTGTGTAGTTTACCTGGGCTTCATCCAACGTGCGACTCGCATAGCAGATCACCTGGTGCTTCTTGTCTTTCGTTTTCCCCAGGACTGCTCCAACCGTGTAGTCGCTTGCGTCACACATCAGCTCAAAAGGTAAACCCCATTCTGGCGCTTGAAGGATAGGTGGTGATATTAAAGCATTTTTAAGGGCCTGAAAAGCACTTAGACAATCGTTAGAGAAAACAAATTCAGCATCTTTTACCAGAAGATTGGACAACGGTTTGGAAAACTTTGAGAAGTCCTTGATGAATCTTCGGTAATATCCCGCGTGCCCAAGGAAGCTTCTCACCCCTATCACGGATCTTGGTGGAGGAAGCTTGGATATTGCTTCAACCTTGCTTGCGTCCACTTCGATCCCATGCTTCGAGATCTTATGCCCGAGGACGATGCCCTCCCGCACCATGAAATGGCATTTTTCCCAGTTTAGAACTAGGCTATTCTCCTCGCACCTTTGAAGAACCAACTTCAGATTCTTTAGACAGCTATCAAAGTCCTTCCCATAGACGGAAAAGTCGTCCATGAAAACTTCTACGATGTTTTCTAGAAAATCTGAGAACATCGATATCATGCATCGCTGAAAGGTGGCGGGGGCGTTGCAGAGTCCGAAGGGCATCCTTCGGAAGGCATAAGTGCCGTAAAGGCAGGTGAACGTTGTTTTCTCTTAGTCGTCGGGCAAGATGGGTACCTGGTAGAAACCTGAAAAGCCATCAAGAAAGCAAAAGAAATTGTGATGCGCTAACCTTTCAAGTACTTGGTCAATAAAAGGTAGCGGAAAGTGATCCTTCTTTGTAGCCTGATTTAGCTTTTAGTAATCTATGCACATCCGCCAGCCAGTGACAGTCCTAAACGCCACCTCGTCACCCTTCTCACCCTTAACCACCATCATCCTGCCCTTTTTGGGCACTACGTGGATCAGACTTACCCAACTGCTGTCGCTGATTGGGTAAATGATCCCCGCATCTCTAAGTTTTACTACCTCTTTCTTGACGACCTCCTTGAGCATCTGGTTCAGTTTCCTCTGGGGTTGAACTAGAGACTTGGCAGATTCATCCAAGTTGATGTGATGCATGCACAGGGCGGGGCTAAGGCCTTTGATATCATCTACTGAATATCCTATAGCCTTCCTGTGGAGCCTTAACTCCTCAAGGAGTCGGTCCTGCTGGTTGCTCGAAAGATCGGCGTTTACGATGACGGGGTTTCTCTGCTCTTCATCTAAGAACTCGTACTTTAGGCCTTCGGGCAATGCTTTCAACTCTGGCTTTGGTCTGAGTGCCTTTTCCTGAGGCTCCTCCTCAAGAGAGGCGTACATCACAGACTCAACCACCTTATCCTCTTTCTGCAAGCCTTCGTCAGGAAGGTCAAAAAGGTCGAGATGCTTCGCGACCTCAGGGTCTTCGAGGTCAGGATCTTGACAGTTTATAGCCCTCAAGAGGGGGTCTACTGTCCGGATATCTTCCTCTACTTCTTCGCAGAATTTATTGTAGCTATCTGCGAAACATGCTAATTTAGAGAGGGACGGGCTCTTCATTATATCTTTCAGCTTGAAGTCCATATGGTTGTTGCCGACCCTTAAGGTGATCATCCCTTCGGAAACATCAATTAGCGCTCTCCCTGTCGCCAGGAAGGGCCACCCAAAGATGATCGGGCAATGGGGATCTTCAGCTGAGTCGATGACGACTATATCGCAAGGGATGATGAAGTCGCCAACCCGGATCGGTACATCTTCGATAATGCCGACAGGTCTCTTGAAGGTGTGGTCTGCTAGTTGGATTCGCATGTTAGTCCGAACCATGTCGGTCAAACCCACCCTTTGTGCGAAACTTAGGGGCATGAGGCTTATGCTAGCCCCCAAGTCTGCCAGACCCTTGCGCTCGACGTTGTCTCCGATGGCGAATGGGATTGTGAAAGCTTCAGGATCCCTTTTTTATTTGGCGTGTCGGGCTTCAAGAAGGTGGAGGAGGCGGAAGCTAGATACACTGTCTCTGTCCTTCCTCCCCTTCTCTTCCTTGTGATAAGGTCCTTGAGGAACTTGGCATACATAGGCATCTCTTCTAATGCATCAAGGAAGGGGACTTCAAGATGCAGTTTCCTGATCGAGTCCATGAACCTCTCATGACGCCTCTTCAGATTTGCCTTTATCAGCTTATACGGGAACGACGGCCTTGGGGCGTAGGATTTCCTCCCACCAGGTAGCTCGTCTGAAGGCTTCCGTGCTGGCTCTTGAGCTTCTGCTTGTCCACCTTCACCCTCTGCTGGAATGGTGCTCTCAGACCTCGGTTCAGGTTCCGGTTCGGCTTCAGCTGCGCGCTCCACCGTTTTCGCAGACCTTAGTACCGCCATTCTGGCAGTTTCTGGGTAGGAGGGTGTCTTTCCCGTAGGGTTCTTCATCAGTGCGGCCATTTGGGCCAATCGTTGATCGACTTCCCATTGGCGCATCTGCAGACTCGCCATCTTGTGTTGCATGGAATTCTGAACTCCGGGGCCGGGAAGCGCACCCTGTACCAGTTTGCTGATAATGGTGTCCTGTCTTTTTATGTAGGCTGAAAGCTGACCAACCAAGCTAGGCTGGCTCACCCTCTCGCCTAGGCCCTGACATTCACCTTCAAGAAGAGATTGCTCACAACGAGACATGGTATCAAGACTCGGTGGAGCTGGTCAGCTTCCAAGGTTCCTGTAAGAGCATATAAAATCAAGTTAGGAAATGGAATTATTTGGCTTAGGCAAGAAATAATAGCAAGCAAAAAGGAAAAGAAAAAGGGTGCTGTCAAACTCATTACTAAGCTTGGGGCACGGGAGTGTAGTTAGTGGATTCGGATTCATCAACAGTACCGTTTTTGCCTTGTCCCCGGCAACGGCGCCTAAAAGTTGACCGGCCTAAATCGCGCGTCCTAAAATTGGAGGCGGATTTGAGGTAGTCGAGCTTTTACATTTATAAACACGAATCCTTCTAGGCCCCCGCAACTTTGTTTACGGGGTCGAACACAGGGACAAGGAGGGTAGTGTTGAGAACCCAGAATTGACACGCTACACTCCGGCGGGTATAAAGAGATGATAAATTCCCTAGGAGGGAAGCATAAAGATGTCACGAACAAAACAAGAAAACTATCTCCAAGTGGAGTTACTAGAAAGATTTTAAGGTTTTAAGAATTAGCATTTTTTAGGGGTTTTCAGGAAACAGAAATAGAAGGATACACTCGGAGCTAAGGCGAGGTACGAAGGATAAAACTGCGATAAAGCAAGCGGAGGTAGGACCAATCCTGTGCCCCTCCTCTCGAAGCGGGCACCTCTAACAAGGCATCGGTTCCACTCTAGGGGTCACCAGACTCAAACTAGAGTGGGAAGGTTACTAAAGCAACTCCATTCTGGGCACTCTCGTACTCCAGAATCGGACCGAACACTAGAACCACAACACAACCATCGAAGTTGTTGCGACGGGAAAACACGATTCGATAGCTAAACGAAATGCGATCCAAAACATGTAAGCTAGAGTTCAGATACCAAGCATAGCAGTCATCCAACATATTGCACCAAGCATAGAGAAGCAAGTAAGTAAGCTTTTCTATTTTTATAAGCATTAAAGGTCTTAATTACAATGCATTAGTAAAGAATTAAATAACAGAATTAAAGATATGTGTTGCCTTCTTGATGTAGAAGGACGACAAGATACAGTAACCATCCCGCCCGATATCGGACATTGGCCTAGCCCGATACAGCCGCGTCGGGTGGCACACCCTCTCAAGCGGCACACCGCGATGGGCGACTGCATCGCTCAAGGGCCTGGCCGATACGCTCAAGTCGGGCGGCACACCCTCTCGGGCGACACGCCTGACGGGCGGAGCGTATCGGGTCCGGTATCGTGCCGGGCATGGAGCTGCGTATCCTACTGCCGGGCACTAGTGTCAGGCACTCGTGTCACGTATCTACATCGGCCGATATCGGCTCCCAGTGTCACCCGGTACAGTCATAGGTGAACCAATCCCCTCCCTCTCGGGATGAGGAAGAGCTCACCTAGTGTCGCCCAGTACGAACACTGGAGTACGATACGCCTGCTCTTGCAGCTTCCTCCGAAGATCTGTCGACTATCCAAACCTTGAAGTGACCCAGCTTGTCCGAACTGTCTAAAACTAACCAAGCTGTCTTTTCGGCTCCCTATAGCTGCTATTTATAGGCAGCTGGTTGGGAGAAGATATGGTGCTCAAAGCGCCACGTGTCCTACTTTCCGCCGTTCATTTGGTGGTCGGCTGACACGGGTATCGCCCGGTATCACCCGGCACAAGGAGGTTGGTTGTCGGGTGCCGAGGCGAGAGGCGCCTGCCGGTGGGTGGCCGGTATCGCGCAGTACGTGGAGTAGTTGCGGCGCACGTGGCTCCCTGTCGGGTAAAGAGGCGTGTCGTCTATTGGTACCTTCTCGCGCGGCATCCTTGCGTCGTGCGTCGTCATATCACGCAGCCTTGCTGGTCAGCGTGAATATCGGGCGTCAGGGGGTCGAGACAGTCTTGGACTTATTTGCGGGCCAGAACGGCCTTATTGGCGCTAAATGGGCCAAAATAGGAGGAAGCTCTACAAAATATGGAAATATTGGACTGAGAGCGTTGCTTGGCTAATTATTGCGAAAATGCATATAAAAGAGAGGAAAATGGCAGAAGAGGGCAGTTTTGATAACAGAATAAAGGCCAAAAACATCACAAAATTTGGTGTTATCAAGTATCTAATGAAAATAGTACATGTTTCTTTATAGCATTTGTCTTAATGAGTTATGTTTGAAAACTTGACCGATGCTAAAAGAATATGATAATGTACTTAATTAATCAAGTGAAAGCTATTCATGTAGTGCTTTGACCATAGATCCATCATCGTCAGAAGCGGGTGATGGTTAAATAGATTTTCTTACGAGATCTCCTGGAGTTTGCATATTTTGAATATGTGGGGGTCGATGGGAGAAAATATCCTTACGTCCTTATGAGGGAATTGATAGAAGGTAAACATTAAACCTATCAATCCTTCATGCTTCCGGGATGAATGTATCACTAATCTCCCGATGATGTTAATGTCAGATCAATGGAGGTAAACACGAGATCTCTCGATTGCGAAGAGAGTACAGCCGCCACTATAGCTCTATAGCTAGATGCCACTATACCCTGGCAAGCTATGTAGTAGAGACACAAGATGCCCTGCATGTGATCTCGCACTGACCGAGATGTGGGAAGTCATGGAAGCCGGCTCTTCCATTTGACTTTGTATGGCATCGATTTTGACTTCGCAATGATCGGTTGGAGTATGAGTGGTATACCTCATCTCCTCAGAGCTTAAGTATGTTTGAAAAATATAATTAGTCGTGTAGCGTATTTGTATAAGATTGAAATATGAAAACCACTGGTTGATGTTATGCTGCTTAGCATGTTCTTGATACATAAATGTTATTTATGTTCTTTAATTCTTTATTAAACAAGAGACATGCTACTTTGTCAAGTTATAACTGAAATATTTGAACAGGAATGTTGCTCTAACCTACATAGATAGTGTTTACCTACTTTTGAAATATGTTATCCCACTACTCAGTTTATTTCTATTAAACTGCAATAACAATGTTACGGCGGAGAGTTATATCTCTCGTTGGGGGCAATTTTATAATTGTATCACCGCCGTGGGATTCAATATTTTTAGGTAGATGCAGACAAAGAGGCAGAACCTTTATAGCAGAGGAAGAGCAGCAACAACAACAACAAGGATAATAGTAATATCCCAGGTGGGGATACTAGTTGTCAGGCTTTGTACATAAAGTCCTATGTGTCGTCTCTGTACTCTCAGGTCCTAGGAGTCAGTAGATAGTGTTTTTATAATCAACCTAAGATTTTGGTTTGATGATACATGGAATGTCCAATGTGGACCAGTATGTAAATATACTAATGTGGTTCTTGTTTAAAGAATCTCGAGTAATGGATCTTTTTATAAAATGGTTTTAATTTTTAGTGATTTTTAGTAATTCCACTGCTAACAAAATGCTTCCGCATAGTTAATTCAGTTAATCTGGTTTTGTGATTTGGACTCCACAAGATTAGTGGTATCAGAGCTCTAGGCTCACTGAGTCTACAGAGACATAGGATTAAGGTTGTTGTGTCTGTTCTAAGTGTCTTCTAGTGTATTTGATAGTGTCTTCTACTCATATAGGAGGAGAAGAACTTGAAGATGTTTGGATCGCATGATGAACATGCTGCTGAGAGCAGCGTTGATGCACCAGGAGGAGGTGCAAGGGATCAAGCTAGGGAGGAACATGTACCTCAGATTCCCTAACTTGATCAAGCTGCATTAGGGAACCCAGCCTTCCAAGCTATGTATGGGCAGTTTATAGAAGCCATGACTCATATGACAGATAGGATGCCACTACCTGTTCCTAGGGCACCAGCCCACAATAAAAGACATGGAGCTGGCAAAACTTTTGAACAGCTTCGGAGGGTAGGAGCCACAGAGTATGCTGGCATAGCTGACCTAGTAGATGTTGACTTATGGTTAACTGAGCTGGAGAAGGCCTTCATAATCCTTATGATTCTTGAAGATGAGAAGGTGAGACATGCTGTCTACCTACTGAAGGGGAGTGTCAGTCACTGGTGGACCATCGAGGAAGGAAAAAGACCAGGAGTTGAAGTCAGATGGGATGAATTCCGACATGCGTTTGTTACTAGATACTTTCCCAAGACCTATCTAGATGAGAAGATCTCTCAATTTGAGAGGCTGAGGCAAGGACAGATGTGTTAGATCCTAGATGTGTGATTAGATGCTCTAGAGGGGGGTGAATAGAGCTGAAAGCACTTAAAAAAAATTCATCAAACCTTCAAAATATATGACAAGATCAGGTTGTTAAATAGGTAATTTGAGTGCAACTAAATCATGCATAGCAAGGGAGAGAGATATTGAACATGCACCAATTAGACAAGCTATTTAGAGTGGTTGCACACTTCAAACTAGAAGTATGTCAGTCCACTTGCCTAGAGAGTTCAACCTCTAGGACTTCCAAACTATTGCACTCTTATATTCATTCATAAGACATACAATGCATGACCAAACAAAGGACTTACCTATCCAATACAAAGAGTCTTCAACCTTACCAAGGACTTACCCACTTTGCAAGAGTCTTCGGCCTTCTCCAAGGACTTACCCACTCTTGCACAAGTCTTCGGCCTTGCAGGAATTACCCACTCTTCTTGGATCTTCCGCCTTTGACTTCACCTTCACTCGGAGATGCTTCCACCAAGGACTTACCCACTTGAGCTTGAGTCTTCTACCTTCTCCAAGGGCTTACCCACTCCAGCTCTAAGTCTTCAGCCTTGATCTTCACCAAGGGACTCCTTCCCTTGTTCTTCTTCACCTCTCTTGGACAAGAGAGAGAACCTTCATCTTCATGATTGAAAGAAGAGATAGGAGGTGGTGGAAGTTGTTGGATCCTAGATGGGTGATTAGATGCTCTAGAGGGGGGGTGAATAGAGCTAAAAGCACTTAAACAAAACTCATTAAACCTTCAAATTATATGACACGATAAGGTTGCTAAATAGGTAATTTGAGTGCAACTAAATCATGCATAGCAAGGATAAGAGAGATTGAACATGCACCAATTAGACAAGGTATTTAGAGTGGTTCCACACTTCAAACTAGAAGTGTGTCAGTCCACTTGCCTAGAGAGGTTAACCTCTAGGACTTCCAACAATTGCACTCTTATATTCACTTATAAGACTTACAATACATGACCAACAAAGGACTTACCTATCCAATACAAAGAGTCTTCAACCTTACCAAGGACTTACCCATTTTGCAAGAGTCTTCGGCCTTCTCCAAGGACTTACCCACTCTTGCACAAGTCTTCGGCCTTGCAGGAATTACCCACTCTTCTTGGATCTTCCGCCTTTGACTTCACCTTCACTCGAAGAAGCTTCCACCAAGGTCTTACCCACTTGAGCTTGAGTCTTCTGCCTTCTCCAAGGGCTTACCCACTCTAGCTCCAAGTCTTTAGCCTTGATCTTCACCAAGGGACTCCTTCCCTTGTTCTTCTTCACCTCTCTTGGACAAGAGAGAGAACCTTCATCTTCATGATGGAAATGAGAGATGGGGAGGTGGTGGAAGTAAGAGCCTCACAAGATATACATATAAAACTAGCTCTCTTACAAATCTCCTACTCACTCTAATGGATGTTGCAAGTGATTAATCTTAGAGAGAGAGGAGGTTGTAGGAAGCACTCAACTATAGAATACGAGCCTCACAATGAGTTTGCAATGAATGCTCTACCTTGGAATGAAGCCCAAGGGGTCTTATTTATAGCTGGGGATGCCTCTTAACCTTTGGGAACACTTGTGAATGAAAACTAGCCGTTTTGTGGCTTGCAACAGATCTATTTTCACTTTTTGCAACTCCACAACGGCTAGAAACACTTTTCTGCACTTTTCCGTACAGTGCAATCGGTCGAGTTCTAATGGGTGTAACTCGACCGATCAAGTAGGAGGCAAACCGATGTTCAAAGGATCGGTCGAGTTTGTCCTGAGGAAACTCGACCGACCATTTCAACTGTAAATGGCCTACTACCCAATCGGTCAAGTTTTGTGAGTGCACAACTCGACCGATGCAATCTTCAGAAAATTGACCAAGGTTGATCGGTCGAGTTTCAGGGTGGGAAACTCGACCGAACAAGTGTCTGTAATTGATTTTCAAAGTAGCATTAAAAGTGCTCTAATATTCGATCTAAGTGTTCCTGGTATTTTTCTAAGCTTAATTACATGTCATACAATCATTACAAGTGATTTACAACATGATTCTAATGGATTTACATCATATTACAAAAACATGCACTTGTATGACTTTTGAGTTGTCTTTTCTCCAATTTGAGATGCGCAAGTTAGGGCATTTGGAGTGTGTCTATACCTAATCTGAAATTACTCAAGTAGAGGCATTAGACACCAATATGTGGAATGGTTAGTCATCATCAAAACACGGGTTTAGTCAATTTAGACGTGAGTCAACATTGACCTAATTGACCTTGAGTCAACATTCTCCCCCTTTTTGAAGATGACAAACCATTCCATAAATGTATTGAAAGCATTTAAGTAAATTCATACCTTTGGAGAAACTTAGGGGTTTCAATAGAATGGAGTTCATATGCTCCCCCTCAATTGATGCGCATGGAGTTTTCATACTCCCCCTCAATTGATGCTATTTCTTTTGCATGGTTAGCTTTCATAACATTTATAGAATACTATGTCTTCTACTCATATATGTTCTACACATATATTTCTTCTCCCCTTTACCTTCTCCCTTTTCATGAACATGCTTCTCCTCTTCATGTAAGACATGCCTTCTTCCTCTTTTAAAAGAAGACATACCTTTCTCCCCCTTTGTCATTTCAAAAAGGTGGGGGTTATGAAGAAAAAAGAAACATCACTTGTTAAAGAGAAAGGAGATAACACAAATATATAAGGAGTGTAGAAGAGCACAGATAGGGGCTTGTCCAAGCATAGAAAGAAAAGCAAGTTAAAAAATATACTTGAACATCCCGAAAATGCAAGATAAAGTGCTGCAGAAAAACAATAAACCACAATTTTGACCCTCAAGATGATGGAATTTGACCAAAAACCATTAGAGCTCATGGCAAAGCGATGAGTCTTGCTCAGAAGGGTGTTTCTGCATAAAAAACACTATACTGGCAGCAAAAACTGAAATTGGAGCAAAACCTACATAAAATCCAAAAATACTCCAATTTCTACATATAATGTAGCTCTATGTGCCCTGCATCACAATGTTATGCAAGTAACTCAAGATAGTAGATATGCAATTCAAGGAACAATCTTGAGCATGTATGAGATAAGATACAAGCATAACATATAGATGATCAAAGATGGCAATTTGTAAATAAGGTTAGAACTACATGTATATGAACTACTAGTAGATGATATCACAAGTTAGGACTACTAGTAGGATCTAGATCATAGCAAGAGATATCAAAAGATACACAAGATAAAGCAAGCTATGATTAGATGTAGAGATATATCCAAACAAAGAGATATGCAATTTTAGAAGCATGAAAGGATATAACTCACTAGATA
Source organism: Alisma plantago-aquatica (assembly GCA_963693085.1). Classification (NCBI taxonomy): domain Eukaryota; kingdom Viridiplantae; phylum Streptophyta; class Magnoliopsida; order Alismatales; family Alismataceae; genus Alisma; species Alisma plantago-aquatica. The sequence continues at coordinate 115,286,367 of OY856410.1, read as the reverse complement.
TGCATCCTTACTATAAGATGATTACCCCTATGAACCTCAAGGTTGTATAAAAAGAAGATATACACCTAGATAGATGTAGCAAGTTAGAGTACAACAGAAGCAATTTTGAAACACAACCAAGAGATCCAAGGAGATCATCATTAAAACCTGCAAAACAACTCAAAGCAAGTAATTGCAACATATAGATATATCAATTTAGAGCAATTAGAGAGATAGAGTTGTAAGCAAGATAGGCAATTTAGAACATGGCAATATGCATAAAGGTACCAAATGAGAGCGCCAAAGAATAAGGCTATTGGTTGAGAAAATCTAGTTGAGAGGGAAATTATCACTCAATAAGCCAACTGTGTATTCTGTGCACAGTGTTATCGGTCAAGTTCTGTGCATTGTCAACTCGACCGATGACAGCTGTTGGCAACACTCTTGGTGCCTATCGGTCGAGTTTCAATAGGGCAAACTCGACCGACAGACCAGCTGTCAAAGAGCACATATATTTTATAAAAACATATTTAAAGGCATGCTAAAAGTACAAACCATATCCAAACATGTCTAAGCAAGTTAGTAATGCACTATAGAAGCATTAGAAATAGTTTTTGAGCAAGAGTGTGAAGAGAATCACAAAAATACCACTTTTAACTCAAAAACCATATGTATAGTGCACACTAACTTGACAAAAACAAGTTAGGATAGGTTATAAGCAATAAAACCATTACCTTTGTGCTTACCATTGCTTTTCCACTTGTTGTCACCCTCTACACATATCACCTTTCTTCTTTTATGTGGATTGAGAAGTCAATTTACAATTCAATAGCTCAAGTCAATCCATTTGCCAGTACCTACAAGAAGAAAGATGAAATGGTTCCCAATCATGTTTTTGGGTCCGGAGGGCTTAGTTTAGCAACCAAATCCGATTGCTTTTGGGTGCTTTCCTAAAAGGACAACAAGTAGAATAATGACCAAAATCATTGCAATGATTACAAGTGCCCGTAGCCTTGGAACTGGAGGATTCTTCATTGAAAAATGAAGGTCCTTTGTCTTTGTTGTTCCTTTGGCTACAGTCACGTCTAATGCCATCTCTACACATTTGTTTGGTAGTATGATCTAGGATTTGATTAAGATTCATTTTATCACCAAAGAATCTTTGCAAAGAAGATCTCAAACTATGATTGTCATGCATAAGAGAAGTAAAGGTAAAACATAATAGATTCATATCATCTCTAGCATGCACAAGATAGATTTCTAAGCAAACATCTTTAGTCATATAAGAATCTTTATCACAAGATAGAGCATCAAAAACTCTCTCTCTATAAGAAAAGATAGTATGAGGGTCAAGAGAAATTACATTACTATGCAAGGAAGCAAGTTCATATACAAGACAAGTTATCTTTGAAGGATAAACTTTATCTACACATTCTATTCCTTGCAAAGTAAGTTCTTGACTCTCATAAGCACATTTAAGAGCATAAGAAACAATAGAGAGAGAAACAATAGTAGTAGCAAGCTCTATATATGAAGTAGTCATAGAAGGTTGAGATTCTAAAAACTTAATCTTATCAAGCAAGCTAGAATTTGCAATTTTAAGAGCATTTAGTTGACTAAGATAAGCATTTGTTTGAATCTCAACACTTGAATTTACCTCATTTAAATCTTTAATTGAGCTTGTTAAGAGGGTGCAATGGCATCTTCCATCTTAAAATTCACTAGATCTTCCACTAGTGCTTTCATTTGTTGATGGAGCCTTTGTGATCCCTTTTTCTCTCTTGTTTCCTTCTATTGCTCTCTTTGAAAGTTGCCCATCTTCATAATCACCCATATTCTCCTACTTGTGGAAGTATGCTTGGAGAAGACCCGCTCTGATACCACTTGTTGGATCTTAGATGGGTGATTAGATGCTCTAGAGGGGGGGTGAATAGAGCTGAAAGCACTTAAACGAAACTCATTAAACCTTCAAATTATATGACAAGATAAGGTTGCTAAATAGGTAATTTGAGTGCAACTAAATCATGCATAGAAAGGATAAGAGAGATTGAACATGAACCAATTAGACAAGGTATTTAGAGTGGTTCCACACTTCAAACTAGAAGTGTGTCAGTCCACTTGCCTAGAGAGGTCAACCTCTAGGACTTCCAACAATTGCACTCTTATATTCACTTATAAGACTTACAATACATGACCAACAAAGGACTTACCTATCCAATACAAAGAGTCTTCAACCTTACCAAGGACTTACCCACTTTGCAAGAGTCTTCGGCCTTCTCCAAGGACTTACCCACTCTTGCACAAGTCTTCGGCCTTGCAGGAATTACCCACTCTTCTTGGATCTTCCGCCTTTGACTTCACCTTCACTCGGAGAAGCTTCCACCAAGGTCTTACCCACTTGAGCTTGAGTCTTCTGCCTTCTCCAAATGCTTACCCACTCTAGCTCCAAGTCTTTATCCTTGATCTTCACCAAGGGACTCCTTCCCTTGTTCTTCTTCACCTCTCTTGGACAAGAGAGAGAACCTTCATCTTCATGATGGAAATGAGAGATGGGGAGGTGGTGGAAGTAAGAGCCTCACAAGATATACATATAAAACTAGCTCTCTTACAAATCTCCTACTCACTCTAATGGATGTTGCAAGTGATTAATCTTAGAGAGAGAGAGAGGAGGCTGTAGGAAGCACTCAACTATAGAATAGGATCCTCACAATGAGTTTGCAATGAATGCTCTACCTTGGAATGAAGCCCAAGGGGTCCTATTTATAGCTGGGGATGCCTCTTAACCTTTGGGAACACTTGTGAACGAAAACTAGCCATTTTGTGGCTTGCAACGGATCTATTTTCACTTGTTGCAACTCCACAACGGCTAGAAACACTTTTCTACACTTTTCCGTACAGTGCAATCGGTTGAGTTCTAATGGGTGTAACTCGACCGATCAAGTAGGAGGCAAACCGATGTTCAAAGGATCGGTCGAGTTTGTTCTGAGGAAACTCGTCCTACCATTTCAACTGGAAATGGCCTACTACCCAATCGGTCGAGTTCTGTGAGTGCACAACTCGACCGATGCAATCTTCAGAAAATCGACCAAGGTTGATCGGTCGAGTTTCAGGGTGGGAAACTCGACCGAACAAGTGCCTATAATTGATTTTCAAAGTTGCATTAAAAGTGCTCTAATATTCGATCTAAGTGTTCTTGATATTTTTCTAAGCTTAATTACAAGTCATACAATCATTACAAGTGATTTACAACATGATTCTAATGGATTTACATCATATTACAAAAACGTGCACTTGTATGACTTTTGACTTGTCTTTTCTCCAATTTGAGATGCGCAAGTTAGGGCATTTAGAGTGTGTCTATACCTAATCTGAAATTACTCAAGTCGAGGCATTAGACACCAATATGTGGAATGGTTAGTCATCATCAAAACTCGGGTTTAGTCAATTTAAATGTGAGTCAACATTGACCTAATTGACCTTGAGTCAACAGAAGTGAGAGCCTCACAAGATATACATATATGACTAGCTCTCTTACAGATTTCCTACTCACTCTAATGGATGTAGCAAGTGATTAAGCTTAGAGAGAGAGAGGAGGCTGTAGGAAGCACTCAACTATAGAATAGGAGCCTCACATAGAGTTTGCAATGAATGCTCAACCTTGGAATGAAGCCCAAGGGGTCCTATTTATAGCTGGGGATGCCTCTTAGCCTTTGGAAACACTTGTGAATGCAAACTAGTTGTTTTGTGGCTTGCAATAGATCTATTTTCACTTGTTGCAATTCCACAACGGCTAGAAACACTTTTCTGCACTTTTCTATATAGTGCATTCGGTCGAGTTTCTATATGTGTAACTCGACCGATGCAATCTTCAGAAAATCAGCCCAGGTGGATCGGTCGAGTTTCAGGGTGGGAAACTATACCGATTCAATCTTTAGAAAATCAGCTCAGGTGGATCGGTCGAGTTTCAGGGTGGGAAAATGGACCGATCAAGTGCCTGTACTTGATTTTCAAAGTTGCATTAAAAGTGATCTAATATTTGATCTAAGTGTTCCTGATATTTTTATTAGCTTAATTACAAGTCATACAATCATTACAAGTGATTTACAACATGATTCTAATGGATATACATCATATTACAAAAACATGCACTTGTATGACTTTGACTTGTCTTTTCTCCAATTTGAGATGCGCAAGTTAGGGCAATTGGAGTGTGTCTATACCTAATCTGAAATTACTCAAGTAGAAGCATTAGACACCAATATGTGGAATGGTTAGTCATCATCAAAACACGGGTTTAGTCAATTTAGACGTGAGTCAACCTTGACCTAATTGACCTTGAGTCAACATTCTCCCCCTTTTTGAAGATGACAAACCATTCCATAAATGTATTGAAAGCATTTAAGTAAATTCATACCTTTGGAGAAACCTAGGGGTTTCAATAGAATGGAGTTCATATGCTCCCCCTCAATTGATGCGCATGGAGTTTTCATACTCCCCCTCAATTGATGCTATTTCTCCCGCATGGTTATCTTTCATAACATTTATAGAAACTATGTCTTCTACTCATATATGTTCTACACGTATATGTCTTCTCCCCTTTACCTTCTCCCTTTACATGAACATATTTCTCTTCTTCATGTAAGACATGCCTTCTTCCTCTTTTAAAAGAAGACATACCTTTCTCCACCTTTGTCATTTCAAAAAGTGGGGTTATGAAGAAAGTAAGAAATATCACTTGGTAAAGAGAAAGGAGATAACACAAATATATATAAGGAGAGTCGAAGAGCACAAATAGGGTCTTGTCCAAGCATAGAAAGAAAAGCAAGTTAAAGCATATACTTGAACAACCCAAAGATGCAAGATAAGGTGCTGCAGAAAAACAATAAATTGCAATTTTGACCCTCAAGATGATGGAATTTGATCAAAAACCATCGGAGCTCATGGCAAAGCGATGAGTCTTGCTCAGAAGGTCATTTCTGCATGAAAAGCACTAGTCTTGCACCAAAAACTGAAACTGGAGCAAAACCTGCATAAAATCCAAAAACACTCCAATTTCTACATATAATGTAGCTCTATGTGCCCTGCATCACAATGTTATGCAAGCAACTCAAGATAGTAGATATGCAATTCAAGGAACAATCTTGAGCATGTGTGAGACAAGATACAAGCATAGCATATAGATGAGCAAAGATGCCAAATTATAAACATGGTTAGAACTACATGTATGTGAACTACTAGTAGATGATAACACAAGTTAGGACTACTAATAGGATCTAGATCATAGCAAGAGATACCAAAAGATACACAAGATAAAGCAAGCTATGATTAGATGAAGAGATATATCCAAACAAAGTGATATGCAATTTTAGAAGCATGAAAGGATATAACTCACAAGATATCCATCCTTACCAAAAGGTGATTACCCCTAAGAACCTCAAGGTTGTATCAAAACAATATATACACCGAGATAGATGTAGAAAGTTAGAGCACAACGGAAGCAATTTTAGATACAACCAAGATATTCAAAGAGATCATCATCAAAACCTGCAAAACAACTCAAAGCAAGTAATTGCAACATATAGATATACCAATTTAGAGCAATTAGAGAGATATAGTTGTAAGCAAGATAGGCAATTTATAACATGGCAATATGCATATATAAAGGTACCAAATGAGAGTGCCAAAGAATAAGGCTATTGGTTGAGAAACTCTAGTTGAGAGGGAAATTCTCATTCAATAAGCCAACTGTGTATTCTGTGCACAGTGTTATCGGTCAAGTTCTGTTCATTGTCAACTCGACCGATGACAGCTGTTGGAAACACTCTTGGTGCCTATCGGTCGAGTTTCAATAGGGCAAACTCGACCGACAGATCAGCTGTCAAGAAGCACATATATTTCATAAAAACATATTTAAAGGCATGTTAAAAATACAAACCATATCCAAACATGTCTAAGCAAGTTAGTAATGCACTATAGAAGCATTAGAAATAGTTTTTGAGCAAGAGTGTGAAGATAATCACAAGATGCCACTTTTGACTCAAAAACCATATGTATAGTGCACACTAACTTGACAAAAACAAGTTAGAAATGGTTACAAGAAATAAAACCATTACCTTTGTGCTTACCATTGCTTTTCCACTTGTTGTCACCCTCTACACATCTCACCTTTCTTCTTTCATGTGGATTGAGAAGTCAATTTGCAATTCAATAGCTCAAGTCAATCCATTTGCAATTACCTACAGGAAGAAAGATGAAATGGTCCCCAATCATGTTTTTGGGTCCAGAGGGGTTATTTTAGCAACCCAAGTCCTATTGCTCTTGGGTTCTTTCCTAAAAGGACAACAAGTAGAATAATGACCAATATCATTGCAATAATTACAAGTGCCCGTAGCCTCGGAACTGGAGGATTCTTCATTGAAAAATGAAGGTCCTTTGTCTTTGTTGTTCCTTTGGCTACAGTCAAGTCCAATGCCATCTCTACCCATTTGTTTGGTAGTATGGTCTAGGATTTGATTAAGATTCTTTTTATCACCTAAGAATCTTTGCAAAGAAGATCTCAAACTATGATTGTCATGCACAAGAGAAGTAAAGGTAAACCATAATAGATTCATATCATCTCTAGCATGCACAAGATAGATTTCTAAGCAAACATCTTTAGTCATATAAGAATCTTTATCACAAGATAGATCATCAAAAGCTCTCTCTATAAGAAAATATAGTACGAGGGTCAAGAGCAATTACATTACTATGCAAGGAAGCAAGTTCATATACAAGACAAGTAATCTTTGAAGGATAAACTTTATCTACACATTCTATTCCTTGTAAAGTAAGCTCTTGACTCTCATAAGCACATTTAAGATCATAAGAAACAATAGAGAGAGAAACAATAGTAGTAGCAAGCTCTATAAATGAAGTAGTCATAGAAGGTTGAGATTCTAAAAATTTAATCTTATCAAGCAAGCTAGAATTTGCAAATTTTTAAACATTTAGTTGACTAAGATAATAATTGGTTAGAATCTCAACACTTGGATTTACCTCATTTAAATCTTTAATTGAGCGTGTCAAGAGGGTGCAATGGCATCTTCCATCTTCAAATTCACTAGATCTTCCACTAGTGCTTTCATTTGTTGATGGAGCCTTTGTGATCCCTTTTTCTCTCTTGTTTCCTTCTATTTCTCTCTTTGAAGGTTGCCCATCTTCATAATCACCCATATTCTCCTACTTGTGGAAGTATGCTTGGAGAAGACCCGCTCTGATACCACTTGTTGGATCTTAGATGGGTGATTAGATGCTCTAGAGGGGGGGTGAATAGAGCTGAAAGCACTTAAACAAAATTCATCAAACCTTCAAAATATATGACAAGATAAGGTTGCTAAATAGGTAATTTGAGTGCAACTAAATCATGCATAGCAAGGGAGAGAGAGATTGAACATGCACCAATTAGACAAGCTATTTAGAGTGGTTCCACACTTCAAACTAGAAGTGTGTCAGTCCACTTGCCTAGAGAGGTCAACCTCTAGGACTTCCAAACTATTGCACTCTTATATTCATTCATAAGACATACAATGCATGACCAAACAAAGGACTTACCTATCCAATACAAAGAGTCTTCAACCTTACCAAGGACTTACCCACTTTGCAAGAGTCTTCGGCCTTCTCCAAGGACTTACCCACTCTTGCACAAGTCTTCGGCCTTGCAGGAATTACCCACTCTTCTTGGATCTTCCGCCTTTGACTTCACCTTCACTCGGAGAAGCTTCCACCAAGGACTTACCCACTTGAGCTTGAGTCTTCTTCCTTCTCCAAGGGCTTACCCACTCTAGCTCCAAGTCTTCAGCCTTGATCTTCACCAAGGGACTCCTTCCCTTGCTCTTCTTCACCTCTCTTGGACAAGAGAGAGAACCTTCATCTTCATGATTGAAAGAAGAGATAGGAGGTGGTGGAAGTGAGAGCCTCACAAGATATACATATATGACTAGCTCTCTTACAGATTTCCTACTCACTCTAATGGATGTAGCAAGTGATTAAGCTTAGAGAGAGAGAGGAGGCTGTATGAAGCACTCAACTATAGAATAGGAGCCTCACATAGAGTTTGCAATGAATGCTCAACCTTGGAATGAAGCCCAAGGGGTCCTATTTATAGTTGGGGATGCCTCTTAGCCTTTGGGAACACTTGTGAATGAAAACTAGCCGTTTTGTGGCTTGCAACAGATCTATTTTCACTTGTTGCAATTCCACAATGGCTAGAAACACTTTTTTGCACTTTTCCGTACAGTGCATTCGGTCGAGTTTCTATATGTGTAACTCGACCGATGCAATCTTCAGAAAATCAACCCTGGTGGATCGGTTGAGTTTCAGGGTGGGAAACTGGACCGATTCAATCTTCAGAAAATCAGCCTAGGTGGATCGGTCGAGTTTCAGGGTGGGAAACTGGACCGATCAAGTGCCTGTAATTGATTTTCAAAGTTGCATTAAAAGTGCTCTAATATTCGATCTAAGTGTTCCTGATATTTTTCTAAGCTTAATTACAAGTCATACAATCATTACAAGTGATTTACAACATGATTCTAATGGATATACATCATATTACAAAAACATGCACTTGTATGACTTTGACTTGTCTTTTCTCCAATTTGAGATGCGCAAGTTAGGGCAATTGGAGTGTGTCTATACCTAATATGAAATTACTCAAGTAGAAGCATTAGACACCAATATGTGGAATGGTTAGTCATCATCAAAACACGGGTTTAGTCAATTTAGACGTGAGTCAACCTTGACCTAATTGACCTTGAGTCAACAAGATGAACATTAGCGAATATGAAGCTAGGTTCATGGAGTTGATGCGGTTCTGTCCGCACATGGCAGCTACAGATTAGGAGAGGATTTGGCATTTCGAGAAGGGGTTGAACGCTGAATTGACCACTCTGATGTCTGCATTGGAGAACCGGGAGAGGTTTGCAACTTTTGTGGAGTTTGTGAGGTAGATTGAGAGGTCTGTGATCGAGAAGCGACAGACCGGTAATAGGAAAGTGTATCCTCAGTTTCAAGGACCCTTGTCTGAGAGTTTCAAGAAGTCGAGATTCTCTGCACCACCACCACTGAAGTTTAATGCTCCGACGTAGTGGACGTCAAGTAGGGGTAGGGGTCGTAGTTTTACTCCAAGTAGAGCCCCCAGTACAACATCAACATTAGTGAAAGGACCACTCAGGCAGAGTTTGGGAAGTTACAACTACTACCAGTGTGGGAGGTCAGGACACTTGAAGAGAGATTGTCCTGAGAAAGTCAGAATTGTGACTCAACCCCAGATACAGAGTCAGCAAGGTTCACAGAGGCGACAGTTCAGTAACAATACTAGAGGACATGGACAAGCGTCCCAAGCTGGATCGTCGGCACCCAACAACCAAGCACAGGGTCAACAGCAACCAACGGCTAGATTCTATGCCATGAATCAGCCCGAAGCAGTAGTCAACCCTCGGGTTGTGACAGGTCAAATGGAACTGTTTTATTCTGATATGTCTTCATCCTGCTTCGTATCTGTGTTAATTGATCTGGGTGCTACGTACTCTTTTATCACTCGAGAAGTGATTTATGACTGCAACATGACTGTCAATCATAGAGCAGACAGTTTGATGCTAGAAACCCCTTTGTTGGGATCTACAGTGTTGCGGGAAGTGTGTTCTCCCTGTACTCTTATCTTTTTTGAACATCACATTCAAGTGGATCTTATACCACTTGAGATGCCGGGTTTTGATATAATCCTTGGAATGGACACCTTAGAGAAGTATAAGGTCATCTTGGATTGTAGTTCCAAGTAGGCTGTGTTCATGGATAACGGTTACACATGGATCTTTCAGGGAGATAGAAAGATTCTTCCAACTTGTCTTGTGTCAGGTATGGTAGCTGAGAAGTTTATGAGATAGGGATGCTTTGCATTCTTGGCTCATGTGGTAGATACCAAAATGGAGAGTCCTCATCCTTCGGAAGTTCCGGTAGTCAGGGAATTTCAAGATATATTTCATGAAGAACTTCCAGGTGTCCCTCTACCCCGAGAGATTGATTTTGAAATTAATCTAATCTCGGGCACGCAACCCATAGACAAAAAGGCTGTATAGAATGGCACCTGCTGAGATGGCAAAACTCAAGAAACAACTACAGGAGTTGTTTGAGAAGGGTTTTATCTGACTGAGTACTTCACCATGGGGTGCTCCGATCCTCTTTGTTAAAAAGAAAGATGGGTCTATGCGATTATGCATCGACTATAGGCAGTTGAATAAAGTAACTATAAAGAACAAGTATCCTCTGCCAAGGATTGATGACTTGTTTGATTAGTTGCGTGGTGCAACTATCTTTTCTAAGATAGATCTGAGGTCGGGATACCATCAGTTGCGTATTAAGAAGAGTGACATATCTAAGTCTACCTTTAGGACAAGGTATGGTCACTATGAGTTCACAGTTACGTCGTTTGGACTAACTAATGCACCAGCTGCATTATGGAACTCATGAATAGGATCTTTTGACCTTTTCTTGATCAGTGTGTGGTCATCTTCATAGATGACATCTTGATATACAATAGAGATGCTCAACAACATGAGCAGCACCTCTGCCAGGCTTTGACCTTACTAAGAGAGCATAGGCTATATGTTATGTTTAGCAAATGTGAGTTCTGGATACCAGAAGTTTATTTTCTAGGACACGTTATATCTGTTTCAAGTATTCGTGTTGATCATAAGAAGGTAGAATTTGTCCTACAATGGGAACAGCCAAAGACACCGACGGAGATTCGTAGTTTTCTTGGTCTAGCAGGCTATTACAGGAGGTTCATTAAGAACTTTAGCTCTATAGCTTTATCCCTAACCAAGTTGACTAGGAAGGGGATTCCTTTTGTCTGGAATGACAAGTGTCAACATTCTTTCCAGCTGCTGAAAGAAAGGTTAACTAGTGCACCTGTGTTGGTGTTACTTGAGCAGGGAAAGGGGTACATAGTCTTTTGTGATGCATCCAAGAATGGTCTAGGATGTGTGTTGATGCAGGATAAACAAGTGATTTCTTTTGCTTCTCGACAGCTTAAGAAACATGAGGAGAATTATCGGACACATGATCTAGAGCTAGCTGTTGTGGTCCATGCTTTGAAGATTTGGAGACATTATCTCTATGGAGAAACATTCCAGATTTTCACAGACCATAAGAATCTAAAGTATATCTACTCTCAGCATGAGCTGAACATGAGACAGCGTCGCTGGATGGAGTTAATCAAGGACTACAATTGTACAATTGATTATCATCCAGGGAAGGATAATGTGGTAGCTGATGCATTAAGTAGAAAATCAGCAACACCAACCTTAAACAAAGCACAACTGAATTCCTTAGTGTGCTTTAAGAGAGATATGTTTATCTCCTTGAGGAAAGACAACATACAGTTTAAAGTATCATTGTTAGCTGGGCTGTTAGCTGAAATGCAAGTAAAGCCTACTCTAAGGCAGTATATTAAAGAAGCACAACAAGCTGATACAGTGATTCAGCAGATCAATTCAGAGTATGGTAGTGAGAAACGAGATGGTTTCCATGATTCTGATGATCAGGTAGTCTGTTACCATGGTAGGATGGTAGTACATGATTCTGATAACTTAAGAAAGTTAGTTTTGGAAGAAGCTCATTCTTCAATGTATGCTATGCATCAAGGGAGCACCAAGATGTATCATAACTTAAAAGATATGTATTGGTAAAGAAAGATGTTGCTGAGTTTGTTATGCGGTGTCTGGTGTGTCAGCAGGTTAAAGCTGAACATCAGAAGCCCACAGGAACAATGCAACCTCTGCCTATACCGTTGTGGAAATGGGATCATGTAACCATGGACTTTGTGGTTGGTTTGCCTAGAACAGCCAAAAGTCATGATTCCATTTGGGTGATAGTTGATAGGTTGACTAAGACAGCACATTTCTTACCTATCAAAACAACCTACACAGCTGAGAAGCTTGCACAGATATACATAGATGAGATAGTGCGATTGCATGGGGTTCCAGCTACTATCGTTTCTGATAGAGGTCCCCAGTTTACGAGTCATTTTTGGGAGCGACTGCATAAAGCTTTGGGTACACAGTTAAGGTTTAGTATAGCCTTTCACCCACAGACAGATGGACAATCTGAAAGGACCATACAAACTTTGGAGGACTTGCTTAGGGCATGTGTCCTTCAGTTTGTTGGAAGTTGGGATCTACACCTGAGCTTGATAGAGTTTGCTTATAATAATAGCTATCAGCACAGTATTGAGATGGCACCATATGAAGCTTTGTATGGTAGACGTTGTAGGTCTCCTTTATGTTGGTATGAAACAGGGGAGTATCAACTTTTGGGTCCTGAGCTTGTACAGCAAACAACTAAGAAGATCAAAGTAATACAACAACAGTTGAAAGCAGACCAGGATAGATAGAAAATCTTATGCTGATAAGCGTCGTAGACCCTTAGAATTCCAAGTTGGAGACAGGGTATACCTCAAGGTCTCACCTTAGAAAGGTATCCTGATATTTGGAAAGAAAGGGAAGTTAGCTCCTAGATTTATGGGGCCTTATCCAATCATTGAAAGGATGGGAAAGGTAGCCTATAAGCTAGAGTTACCACCTGGGTTGCATAGATTGCACCCAGTATTTCATATTTCTATGATGAGGAAGTGTCATCCTGACACAGAGTTAGTTCTGCAACCTATGGAGGTAGAACTAAATGATGATATATCTTATGTTGAAGGACATGTGTTGGTTCTTGGAAGAAGAATTAAAAAGCTGAAAAAGAAAGACATTAGTCTTGTAAAAGTTCTCTGGCATCACCTTGGCATTGAAGAAGCTATGTGGGAGCTAGAGGAAGAGATGAGGAGGAAATATCCTTCTCTTTTCTCTTGATGTTTTGTTGATGATTTTGGGGACGAAATCCTTGTAAGGGGTGGATAACTTGTAACATCCCTGACCAGGGTTATGCCTTAACACTAGGTGTTTTGTTTAAGAAAGGTAATTAGATGCTTGTTATTATCTTTTGAAAAGTAATTAAAGATCAAGAGGAACTTATATTTCAATTTTAGTCCATTTTGAATAATGTTGAAAATAATGTTTTACTTGCTTTGGACTAAAGTGCAAATTACCCAAGTTAAGGGGTTAAATTGCAAATGTTACATGATAATATGTTCCTCATATGTTGAAGCATCATGGGAATGAAGATGATGCAGAGTTAAGGCTAGTGAAAGCTTGAGTACCAAGAAAGAGCTGATAAAGCAATGTTTGTGCATTAAAACCTAGTTTTGGTGTAATGTGCAATTTACCCAAAACCCAGGGTTCAATTTGCAATTTACCACTTAAATAAGGTCCTTAATATTCATGTAATCTTGTAGAGGCAATAAAATGAGAGGGGCATCTCATTTGAGCTACTTTGAAGGAGAGAGAATCTTGATATTAAAATAATCAAGATTTAAGCATAAATGGAACTTTACTTCAAATTAATGCAAAAATAAATATATTAACTGAAGGGCTTTCAACCAAAAACGAGATGGTTGTATTTTTTCAAGTGTGAAAACATTTGTGCCTTTTCTAGGCCACGAAAATATCTAACTTGAGTGGAGAGTCCACTCACATTAAGTTAATGGAAAGTAATATCAACTAAAAATGGGATATTAATATAATATGATTAAGGTGCTTAATTTCTTTTCCCTTAATTCTTGTATAATGGAAGGGAGTTTGGAGATAATGAAGATATCTTTGCATTCACGGAATTGAGGAGGAATAGGTGGAACAATTTTTGGAATTAAAGTATTTTTATAAGGCATTTTCTCTCTCATTGATTTTCTTATAAAAAGACCTTTTACCACTCAAATCAAGGACTTTTTCGGATCCACTTCTTTCCTTTTCTTGCAAAAACGATCAAGCGAGCTAGGGACAGAAGGAAGACAACCCTCAACCTATTGGTAAGCTTCTTGACCTTCATTCATCTTGATTTCATGGTGGAAATCACAAATCAATGCATGATTTCTTCATATCTCGATCCTATCTTCACTTCTAACCACCCTTTTCACTCAAAATCTTGAGGAACGATCCTTGTGGTGTGGAAAATCTTCTTCCACCATTGTTTACGTGAAGTTCCAAGCTTTGACGCTCAATTGAAGGTGGGTTTTATAACTTGAACCCCTCTACATTGTTATTCAACTATCAATCTTGCAATTTCATTGATTCCTTCATCTTTTTTATTAATTATTTGTTGTAATTGGTAATTCCATGAAATCAGAAGTACTATAATCTTCAGGGACGAAGGTAGATGATTATGACATCATCTTGGACACATTTCCCAAAGAAATTGTACTTCATTCGATTTCAACAAGTTGCTCATTCGGTTTCAACAAAACCGTTTGAAAGCAAACGGTTTCATCAAACCGTTTGAAGCTAAACTGTAACATCCCTGACCTGGGTTAAGTACTAACCCTAGGTGTTTTGTCTAATTAAGTTGATTAGATGATTGCTCTTATATTTTGAAAAGTAATTAAGGCTTTTGAGGAACTTATATTTCAATTTCAATCCTTTTTTATTAATTTTGAAACATTGTTTTGTTAATTTTGGACTAAAGTGAAAATTACCCAAGTTGAGGGGTTAACTTGAAAATTGTACATAATAAATGTTCCTCTGATGTTAAGACATCATATGAATGAATATGATGTAGTGGTATGGTTTCCACAAACTTGGGCATCAAGATAAAGCTTGTAGAGCAATCTTTGTGCATTAAAACCTAGTTTTGGTGTAATGTGCAAATTACCCAAAACTTAGGGTCCTATATGCAAAATATCACATCTTGAAGGTCTCTCATGTTTCTTGGCATCAAGTAGAGTAAAGAAAATGAGAGGGGCGCCTCATTTGAATTATCTTGGAGGAGAGAGAATCTTGACATTAAAATAATCAAGATTTAAGCATAAATGGGACTTTAATTTAATTTAATGCAAAAAGAAATAAATTAATTGAGGAGCCCTTCAACCAAAAGTTGAAGGATTTGTTTTCAATATTGTTGGATGAGCTTGTTCCTTGCTTGGGCATAAAAAGATCTTGGTTGAGTGGAAGCCAACTCACATTATCATAATAAAAAGTAATATCCACTAAAAGGATGGATATTAATATAAAACTCTTTAAGGTGCTTAATTTCTTTTCCATTAATTCTTGGATAATGGAGAGGTTATGCAAGAAAATGAAGATGGTTTCGTGGCCAAGTAATGGATGGGAGTTTGGTGGATATTATTTTGGAATGTAAAGAAAATACTTTTCTTCCTTTCTTTCCTTGATAACCCATATACATATCCTTTATACTCATCCTTTTCCAATAACACCCAAGGCTCATTTCCTTAGTTTTCTTTTCTCAACCTTGCTTTGAACGACCAAGGCAGAGCTTAGGAGCAGAGGAAGGACGACCAAACCTTTTAGTAAGTTTTGATCATCGCCTACCTCGGATTCATGGTGGAAACCCTAAAGCAATGCTTAATTATTGGTTTTCTTCACCCGATTTCCAATCCTAGCCATCTTGTTCATCCAAAAGCTCAAGGACGGAGATTGGACAGCTGATGGAATTCCATCCACCATTAAAGTCATGGAGCGTGGATATTAAGATCAGTTCTATATGCGGTCTTTATTACTCAAACCCTTAATCATTGCTATTGCATTCTTTTCTATAATAATCGTTGGTTAGTTTTACTCTTTGATACTCTTTTGAGTACTTGCTAAAACTCCCATGAAGAACGGTTGTTGTTCTTGGTCGAACAGAGGAAGATGATGATGACATCATCATAGATGATTATCCAAAGAACTACTTTACCAAACGGTTTCAAATCTTAGCTCAAATGGTTTCCCAAACCGTTTGGGAGCAAATGGTTTCAAACCATTTGGAATGAAACAGTTTCATCAAACCGTATGGAGGTAAACAGTTTCAAACCATTTGGTGGTGTTGACCAAGAGTTTACCGTTTGGAGATATGTTAAAAATAATGTAGGTTAATGACCCATCAATTATTTTTTATTAACTCCAATTGATTCATGAGTTGAAGGTCATTCAATCACCAAAACCCTAATCAGGTTAAGTGCTGATTTAATAAGTACTTGAGTTTGAAACTTGGGTTGATTGACCCAAACGGTTTCAAAACCATTTGGGGATCACCCAAACGGTCTCAAGACCGTTTGGTGATCACCCAAGACCATTTGGAGGTCTAGGGTTAGGTATGGTTGAGCAATTGAAGATCCAAAGGTATTAAGTTGAAGTATAATCAATTGTTGATTTGGTGATCAATCCAATGATCCAAACCCTAAATGGTTGACTTGGATTTTGATGTTGACATGGGAAAATGGTCTCAAGACCGTTTGGAGGTCATCCAAATGACCTCAAGACTGTTTGTGGTCAGGACATGTTCAATTTGGATGATGGTCCAATAGTTTTAAAACAACTAGTTACACATTGATTAATGTTGAAGGATCATCGATTCCAAGCCCTAATCCAATTGAGTCAAACCCTAATTGATGACCAATTGAGGGTCAATTGAGGGTCAAATCAGTTGAAGGTTGACCTATTTAACTCAATTGAAGTATGATGATAGGTCCAATTGATGATTGGTTACATGAATTCAATGATTGAAGGAATCAACGTTGGAAACCCTAATTCAATCTGACTTGTTGAGACCCTACTTGGTCCATGCGGTTTTGAGGAGGTTTAGACCAAACGGTCTCAAGACCGTTTGAGTCCAAATGGTCTCAAGACCATTTGGGACAAAACGGTCTCAAGACCGTTTGGGTCCAAACGATCCCAAACTAGTTGAGGTCATGCGGTTTCAAAGTTGCACTTTAGCAAATGATCTTGAAGGTCACCTTTAGCAAATGATCTTGAGGGTCAACTTTAGTAAATGGCTTCAAAGATCCAACTTTGGTAAACGGTCTCCACCACCTACTTTACTAAACGGTTTCAAGGTGGTAATTTAGCAAACGGTTTCATTGGTTGACCAAGACCGTTTAGAGGTCTAAATGGTCTTAGACCATTTGGATGTTTTTGTGCAAGACCATTTGGGGTCTATATGGTCAAGACCGTTTGGTGGATAATTAACCAAAACTGCATGGGTACTTAAAGTGGATAAAGGACAAAGTGATTAGTTGATTAATACCTAATGTAATCAAAGACAATTATAATAAAGGTACCCTTAATGGGATAGGGTGATTGGTACCCTTTGAATGAGTAAGCCTTAATGATCATGGTGATAATGACTTAACCCATGATGTCAATTCTCTTTCATGTTAAGCTGGCTTAGCTTAATCAAAGCTGATGAAAGCATCATTTTATAGAAGATGAGAGAGAAGACTTCTTACATGAATGTTAATTATGTAATGGACTCTCATTATGAATGAAAGTCTAATTTAGGGGATGATCCTTAATAGTGAGATCATGAAACCCTAAATATGAAGGTTAATGAATCATAACCCTAATTGAGGGCATTAATAGATGAAATCCTAATACATGATGATGGTATGAACTTAATTCATAATAATGTAATGATAAACCTTAATTCAGTGTACTTTGATGATCACTCCTACTTTTAATGTGAATAGTAAACCCTAATTGTGGTTATTGAACATGAACCCTAATCTAGGGTGATGTAATGTGAATAGTAAACCCTAACTGTTGGTTGTTGAATATAAACCCTAATCTAGGGTGATGTGATGTGAATAGTAAACCCTAATTCCAAATAAGGTGAAATTATATGTGAAACCCTAATTCTGGGTTATGCCTTATAGCATGAAGCTCTAAGGTTGGATAATGAAATGATAAGTCATTATTCCTAATTCAGCTAAGGGAATGATTAACCCTAATTGAGGTGAAAAGGGAAACCCTAACCCTAGTAAGGGCATAGTGGTGCAACCCTTGAATAGTGATGTTATCATTGTTTTGCATTATGCTGATATGAAATTGATGTATCTGTTATCATCTGTACTAATCATGTAGGTTTTATGAGATATTGAACATAGCCAGGTATGAGCTATGATGCTTTTTTATTAAAAGTGCCTTATGAGCCTTGTGAGCAATGAAATGCTATGTTGCCTAGTGAAAGGTAACAAAACAGATTGATAAGCTTTAAGAACCATGTGAAATACCTACATTGCAATTATCATGATTACACTGTCAGATGACTTGATGGCATTAAATTACCTATTTAAGTGGTAACAAGTGTTTTAATGATCTAAGGGTCTGAACACCCATAATTTTGAATCACGATGATGAGATGATAAGGGATTGAGTTCCCAATGCTGTTAAAGTTGTGAAATGAACTTGACAGAATTAGTACTCTTTCTTTATAGAAATTGTTATAATGGCTTATGTTGGAAAACATGCCTGATGCTAAAGGAATATTGTAATGTACTTAATTAATCAAGTGAAATGATATCATGTAGATCCCTGACCATAGATCCATCATTGTTAGTAGTTTGGTGATGGTGAAATAGGTTTTCCTAAGGGAACTCCTGGAGAGCATACTTTTGAGTATGTGGGGGTAACGGGCGCGAATATCCTTACACCCTAATGGAGGAATTGATGTGAGATAAACATTAAATCTCTCAATCCTTCATTATATGTATATGTTAGGATGATGTATCACTAGTCTCCCGATAATGATGTTAATCCCGAATCGATGTGAGATAAATAAGAAATACCTCGATTGCGAAGAGAGTACATCATGCCACTATAACTCTAATAGCGAAGTTGCCAGTATACCCTAGAAAGCTAATTTAGCAGAGACACGAGATGTCATGCATGTTAGTCCTCACACTGACTGAGGAGGATGAGGTCATAGGAATCATGCTCTTCTAGTGACCTATGTATGGTACTGATTTTGATTTCGTAATGGTCGGTTGGAGTATGAGCGGTATACCTCATCTCCTCAGGGCATAAGTATGATTGTAAAATGTAATCAGCCGTGTAGCATATTTTCTTAGGGTTGAATTACGAGAATCAATGATTTGATGATACATTGTTTTCTATGTCCTAGTTGATTAATAATATACATGTTCTTCATATTCCTTATTAAATAAATGACTTGCTTCTTTATCAAGTTATAATTGGAATGAATTGTATCAAGAATATTTCTCTACTTAGTTTATTCAAATGAATTACCTGCTGTTGGATATTTATAATCCTACTGCTCAGTGTTATTCTTTTATCTGTAATAACAATGTTTCTGGCGGAGAGTTATATCTATCGCTGGGACAATTTTTAATTGTCTCACCCCCGTGGGATTCAACTTTTTAGGTATACGCCGAGAAAGAAGAAACCCTTCAGTGGGTGAGCAGCAACAACAGCAGCCACAACAGCAACAGCAGCAACAACAAGGACAGTAGTGATCTTCAGGTGGAGACACTATCTGTTAGGTTCTATATATAGAGAGTCCTATGTGTCGTCTCTGTACTCTCAGGTCCTAGGAGTCAGTAGATGGTTTGATATAGATCTGAGATTTTTGGCTTGATGCCTCGAGATTTTTGTATATTGCTCATGTACAGTTTAATAGGGCAGTCATTGTTTATGACTCTCAAGATGAGATGATACAGAGATGTACTAATGTATCAGAATGTAAATAACTTACTTTGGTTCTTTATGAAAGAGTTTTACAGTTTGTGGATCTCAGTGCAAAAACTTTTAATTTTTAGTGATTTTCAGTAATTCTGCTGTTAGTAATTTGCTTCCGCATTAGTTAATCTTGTTTTCACGAGACAGACGTCACAATTTAGTGGTATCAGAGCTCTAGGTTCGCTTAGTCTATAGAGACATAGGACTAAGGTTGTCGAGTCTGTTCTAGTGTCTTCCGGTCCATCTGATAGTGTCTTCTGCTCATATAGGAGGAGAAGAGAAAACTAAAGATGTCTGGATCACATGATGAACATGTTGGAGAAAGTAGTGTCGCTGCACCTGGAGGAGGTGTAAGAGACCAAGGAAGGGAGGAGTCTGTGCCTGAACCACCCCAGTTCAATCAAGCTGACATGGGGAACCCATCCGTCCAAGCTATGTTTGGTCAATTTATAACTGCCATGACACACATGACTGATAGAATGCCCATACCTGCACCTAGGGAACCTACCCATCAAGAAGGACAAGGAGTCGGAAAGACGTTTGAATGACTACGTCGGGTTGGAGCCACAGAATATGTTGGGACAGCTGACCCAGGAGATGCTGACATGTGGCTAACTGAGTTAGAGAAGGCCTTTAGAATCCTAAACATCCCAGAAGCTGAGAAGGTTAGACATGTTGTGTACCTTCTTAAGGGGAGTGTTGGTCACTGTTGGACCATAGAGGAGGGAAAAAGGCCAAGTGTGGAGATCGAATGGAAAGTATTTCGACGAGAATTTGTCAACAGATTCTTTCCTAAGACATTCTTGGATGAGAAAATCTCTCAGTTTGAGAGATTAAGGCAAGGGCCAATGAACATTAGCAAGTACGAGGCTAAGTTCATGGATCTTTTGCTGTTCTGTCCACATATGGAAACCACTAATGAAGAAAGGATTAGGCATTTTGAGAAGGGGTTAAATGCTGAGTTGATCACCCCTGTGTCTATCTTGGAGAACAGGGAAAGATTTGCTACTCTTGTGGAGTCTATCAGAAGGATAGAGAGGTCTGTGACTGAGAAGCGACAGACCAAGAACAAGAAAGTGTACCCCCAGTTCCAAGGATCCTCATCCAAAGGTTTCAAGAAACCGAGGTTTTCCGTACCTACACCACCACCTAGATTCAGTACCCAGACGCAGTGGACATCAAATAGGGGTAGAGAAAGAAGTTTACCACCAGAAGGAGCTCACAACTCAGCATCTGTGTCGGTCACAGTACCATCTAGACCACAGCAGGGGATCATAAGCTGTTTCATATGTGGAAAGGTGGGGCATCTGATGAAGCATTGCAGAGCCCGAGAGGCAAGTGTAACTCAACCCCAAAGGCAGAGTCAGAAAGGTTCTCAAAGGAGACAGTTTCGAGGTGGAGCTAGAGGATGTGGACAAGCATCTCAAGCCGGATCATTGGCACCCAGTCATCGAGCACTGAATCAACCACAGGCAACGGTGAGATTCTATGTGATGAATCCACCTGATGCAGTGATCAACCCACTGGTTGTGACAGGTCAGATGAAGTTGTTCTATTCTGATATGTCTACATACTGCATTGTATCTGTTTTAATTGATCTGCGTGCTACGCATTCCTTCATCACTCGAAGAGTGATTCTTGACTGCAATATGACAGTTGGTCATAGGGCAGAGAGTTTGAAGTTAGAAACTCCTTTGATGGGATCTGATGTGTTACAGGAGGTGTGTTCTCCCTGCATTCTTTTCTTTTCTGAACATCGCATTCAAGTGGATCTTATACCACTTGAGATGCATGGGTTTGATATAATCCTTGGGATGGATACCTTAGAAAGGTACAAGGTTGTCTGGGATTGTGAGTCCAAGCAAGCTGTGTTCATATATGATAGTGACACATGGATCTTTCAAGGAGATAGAAAGATTCTTCCAACCTATCTTGTGTCACCTATGGTAGATGAAAAGCTGATGAGGCAATGATGTTATGCATTCTTGGCCCATGTGGTAGATACCACCATGGAGAGTTCTAATCCTGCTGAAGTTCTTGTAGCCAGGGAATTTGAAGATGTATTTCCTGAAGAACTTCCATGTGTACCTCCGCCCCGAGAGATTGATTTTGAGATTAATCTCATCCCGGGCACGCAACCAATAGAACAAACACCATATAGGATGGCGCCTGCTGAGATGGCAGAACGCAAGAAACAGCTACAAGAGTTGCTTGAGAAGGGTTTCATCCGACCGAGCACTTCACCTTAGGGTGCTCCGGTCCTCTTTGTTAAAAAGAAGGATGGGTCGATGCGGTTGTGCATTAATTATAGACAATTAAATAAAGTAACAATAAAGAATAAGTATCCTTTTCCGAGGATTGATGATGTCTTTGATCAGTTGCGTGGTGCAACTATTTTCTCAAAGATAGATCTGAGGTTGGGATATCATCAGCTGTGTATTAAGGAGGGTGACATACCTAAGTCTGCCTTTAGGACAAGGTATGGTCACTATGAGTTCACAGTTATGTCGTTTGGACTAACTAATGCACCAGCTGCATTTATGAAACTCATGAATAGAATCTTTTGACCTTTTCTTGATCAGTGTGTTGTTGTCTTTATAGATGCCATTCTGATCTACAGTAGAGATGCTCTGTAGCATGAGCAGCATCTTCGTTAGGCTCTAACTTTGCTAAAAGAGCATAAGTTATATGTAATTTTAGCAAGTGTGAGTTTTGGTTACCAGAAGTTTCTTTTCTTGGACACATAATATCTGCTTCAGGTTTATGTGTTGACCCTAAAAAGGTAGAATATGTCCTGCAATGGGAGCAACCGAAGACACCAATGGAGATTTGCAGTTTCTTAGGGTTGGCAGGCTATTACCAGAGGTTCATTAAGAACTTCAGTTCTATAGCCTTACCTTTAACCAAGTTGACCAGAAAGGATGTTCCTTTTTCTTGGAATGACAAGTGTCAGCAATCATTCCAGTTGTTGAAGGAAAGGTTGACAAGTGCACCAGTGCTAGTGTTACCTAAGCAAGGGAAAGGATATATAGTTTTCTGTGATGCATCTAAGAATGGACTAGGATGTGTGTTAATGCAGGATAAACAAGTGATTTCTTTTGCTTCTCGACAACTTAAGTAACACGAGGAGAATTATCTGACACACGATCTAGAATTAGCTACTGTAGTCCATGCCTTGAAGATCTGGAGACATTATCTCTACGGAGAGACATTCCATAATTTCACAGACCATAAAAACCTAAAGTACATCTTCTCCCAGCATGAGCTAAACATGAGGCAACGCCGCTGGATGGAGTTAATCAAGGACTACGATTGTACAATTGATTATCATCCAGGGAAGGCCAATGTGGTTGTTGATGCTTTAAGTAGGAAATTAGAAACACCAGCCTTAGATAGAGCACAGTTAAATTCCTTGGTGTGCTCTAGGAGGGATATGATTATCTCCTTAAGGCAAGACAATGTATAGTTAAATGTATCATTGTTATCTGGGTTGTTAGCTGAGATGCACATAAAACCTACTCTGAGATAGCAGATTAAGGAGGCACAACAAGCTGATGATGTAGTTCAGCAGATTAGATTAGAGTATGGTTGTGAGAAACGATATGTTTTTCATGATTCAGATGATCAGGTAGCATGTTATCATGGTGATGTTGATAACTTAAGGAAATTAGTCCTGGAAGAATCTCATTCTTCAATGTATGATATGCATCTAGGAAGCACCAAGATGTATCATAACTTGAAAGATATGCATTGGTGGCCTGGTTTGAAGAAGGATGTTGCTGAGTTTGTTATGCGGTGTCCACTATGTCAGCAAGTTAAAGCTGAACACCAGAAGCCCACGGGAACAATGCAACCTTTGCCCATACCACAGTGGAAGTGGGATCATGTAACCATGGATTTTGTGATTGGTTTACTTAGAACAGCCAAAGGTCATGATTCCATCTGGGTAATAGTTGATAGGTTGACAAAGAAAGCACATTTCTTACCTGTCAAAACAACCTATTCTGCTGAGAAGCTAGCACAGTTATATGTAGATGAGATAGTGTTGCTGCATGGGGTCCCAGTTACCATTGTTTTTTACAGAGGTCCCCAGTTTATGAGTCATTTTTGGGAGCAACTTCATAAAGCCTTAGGCACACAATTAAGGTTTAGTACAACCTTTCATACTCAGACAGATGGACAATCAGAAAGGACTATAAAAACCTTGGAGGATTTGCTTAGGGCATGTGTCCTCCAGTTTACAGGAAGTTGGGATCTGCATCTAAGTTTGATAGAGTTTGCCTATAACAATAGCTATCAACACAGTATCGACATGCCACCTTATGAAGCTTTATATGGTAGACATTGTAGATCTCCCCTATGTTGGTATGAAACTGGTGAATATCAACTTTTGGGTCCTGATCTTGTGCAGCTGACCACCGAGAAGATTAAAATAATACAACAACAGTCAAAGACTGCACATGATAGGCAGAAATCTTATGTTGATAAGCGTCATAGACCTTTAGAATTCCAGGTTGGAGACAGAGTGTACCTCAAGGTCTCACCTTGGAAGGGAGTTCTTAGATTTGGAAGGAAAGGAAAGTTAGCTTCTAGATTTATGGGGCCTTATCCAATCATTAAACGGATTGGAAAGGAAGATTATAAGCTGGATTTACCACCTGAGCTACAAAAGTTACACCCAGTGTTCCACATTTCCATGTTAAGGAACTGTCATCCTGACACAGAATCAGTTTTGTAGCCTATGGAAGTAGAATTGAACGATGATATATCCTATGTTGAAGGGCCTATGTTGATTCTTGATACAAGAATCAAGAAGTTGAAGAAGAAAGACATTTGTCTGTAAAAGTCCTCTGGAATCACCGTGGAGTTGAAAAAGCTACATGGGAACTAGAGGAAGAGATGAGAAGGAAATACCCTACTCTTTTCTCTTAAATGTTTTGTTTATGATTTCGGAGACGAAATCCTTGTAAGGGGTGGATAATTTGTAACATCCCTGACCTGGGTTAAGTACTAACCCTAGGTGTTTTGTCTAATAAAGTTGATTATATGCTTTCTCTTATATTTTGAAAAGTAATTAAGGCTTTTGAGGAACTTATATTTCAATTTCAATCCTTTTTTATTAATGTTGAAACATTGTTTTGTTAATTTTGGACTAAAGTGCAAATTACCCAAGTTGAGGGGTTAACTTGAAAATTGTACATAATAAATGTTCCTATGATGTTTAGACATCATATGAATGAATATGATGTAGTGGTATGGTTTCCACAAGCTTGGGCATCAAGATAAAGCTTGTAGAGCAATCTTTGTGCATTAAAACCTAGTTTTGGTGTAATGTGCAAATTACCCAAAACTTAGGGTCCTATATGCAAAATATCACCTCTTCAAGGTCTCTCATGTTTCTTGGCATCAAGTAGATCAAATAAAATGAGAGGAGCACCTCATTTGAATTATCTTGGAGGAGAGAGAATCTTGACATTAAAATAATCAAGATTTAAGCATAAATGGGACTTTAATTTAATTTAATGCAAAAAGAAATAAATTAATTGAGGAGACCTTCAACCAAAAGTTGAAGGATGTGTTTGCAATAGTGTTGGATGAGCTTGTGCCTTGCTTGGGCATAAAAAGATCTTGGTTGAGTGGAAGCCAAATCACATTATCATAATAAAAAGTAATATCCACTAAAAGGATGGATATTAATATAAAACTCTTTAAGGTGCTTAATTTCTTTTCCATTAATTCTTGGATAATGGAGAGGTTTTGCAAGATAATGAAGATGGTTTCATGGCCAATAAATGGATGGGAGTTTGGTGGATATTATTTTGGAATTTAAATAAAATATTTTTCTTTCTTTCTTTCCTTGAAAACCCATATACATATCCTTTATACTCATCCTTTTCCAATAACACCCAAGGCTTGTTTCCTTAGTTTTCTTTTCTCAACCTTGCTTTGTCCGACCAAGGAAGAGCTCAGGAGCAGAGGAATGATGACCAAACCTGTTGGTATGTTTTGATCATCTCCTACCTCGGATTCATGGTGGAAACCCTAAAGTAATGCTTAATTATTGGTTTTCTTCACCCGATTTCCAATCCTAGCCATCTTGTTCATCCAAAAGCTCAAGGACGGAGTTTGGACAGCTGCTGGAACTCAATCCACCATTAAATCCGTGGAGCTTGGATCATAAGATCAGTTCTAGAGGTGGGTTTCATAACTCAAACCCTTAATAATTGCTATTGCATTCTTTTCTATAATAATCGTTGGTTACTTTTCTTCTTTGATACTCTTTTGAGTTCTTGCTAAAACTCCCATGAAGAACGGTTGTTGTTCTTGGTCGAACAGAGGAAGATGATGATGACATCATCATATATTATTATCCAAAGATCTACTTTACCAAACGGTTTCAAATCTTAGCTCAAACAGTTTCCCAAACCGTTTGGGAGCAAACGGTTTCAAACTGTTTGGAATGAAATGATTTCATCAAACTGCATGGAGGGAAATAGTTTCAAACCGTATGGTGGCATTGACCAAGAGTTGACCATTTGTATATCTGTTAAAAATAATGTAGGTTAATGACCCATCAATTATTTTTTATTAACTCCAATTGATTCATGAGTTGAAGGTCATTCAATCACCAAAACCCTAATCGGGTTGAGTCTTGACATAAGTACTTGAGTTTGAAACTTGGGTTGATTGACCCAAACGGTTTCAAAACCATTTGGGGATCACCGAAACGGTCTCAAGACCATTTGGTGATCACCCAAGACCGTTTGGTGGTCTAGGGTTAGGTATGGTTGAGCAATTGAAGATCCAAAGGTATTAAGTTGAAGTATAATCAATTGTTGATTTAGTGATCAATCCAATGATCCAAACCCTAAATGGTTGACTTGGATTTTGATGTTGACATGGGAAACTGGTCTCAAGACTGTTTGGAGGTCATCCAAACGACCTGAGACCGTTTGGGGTCAGGAGATGTTCAATTTGGATGATGGTCCAATAGTTTTAAAACAACTAGTTACACATTCATTAATGTTGAAGGATCATCGATTGCAAACCCTAATCCAATTGATTCAAACCCTAATTGATGACCAATTGAGGGTCAATTAAGGGTCAAATCAGTTGAAGGTTGACCTATTTAACTCAATTGAAGTATGATGATAGGTCCAATTGATGATTGGTTACATGAATTCAATGATTGAAGGAATCAACATTGGAAACCCTAATTCAATCTGACTTGTTGAGACCATACTTGGTCCATGCGGTTTTGATGAGGTTTGGACCAAACGGTCTCAAGAATGTTTGAGTCCAAATGGTCTCAAGACCGTTTGGGGCCAAACGATCCCAAACCGGTTGAGGTCATGCAGTTTCAAAGTTGCACTTTAGCAAACGATCTTGAAGGTCACTTTTAGCAAACGATCTTGAGGGTCAACTTTAGTAAACGGTTTCAAACATCCAACTTTTGCAAACGGTCTCCACCACCTACTTTACTAAATGGTTTCAAGGTGATACTTTGGTAAAAAAGTTTCATTGGTTGACCAAGACCGTTTGGAGGTCTAAACGGTCTTAGACCGTTTGGATGTTTTTGTGCAAGACCGTTTGGGGTCTATATGGTCAAGACCGTTTGGTGGATAATTAACCAAAACTGCATGGGTACTTAAAGTGGATAAAGGACAAAGTGATTAGTTGATTAATACATAATGTAATCAAAGATAATTATAATAAAGGTACCCTTAATGGGATAGGGTGATTGGTACCCTTTGAATGAGTAAGCCTTAATGATCATGGTGATAATGACTTAACCCATGATGTCAATTCTCTTTCATGTTAAGCTGACTTAGCTTAATCAAAGTTGATGAAAGCATCATTTTATAGAAGATGAGAGAGAAGACTTATTACATGAATGTTAATTATGTAATGGACTCTCATTATGAATGAAAGTCTAATTTAGGGGATGATCCTTAATAGTGAGATCATGAAACCCTAAATATGAAGGTTAATGAATCATAACCCTAATTGAGGGTGTTAATATATGAAATCCTAATACATGATGATGGTATGAACTTAATTCATAATAATTTCATGATAAACCTTAATTCAGGGTACTTTGATGATCACTCCTACTTGTAATGTGAATAGTAAACCCTAATTGTGGTTATTGAACATGAACCCTAATCTAGGGTGATGTAATGTGAATAGTAAACCCTAATTGTTGGTTGTTGAATATAAACCCTAATCTACGGTGATGTGATGTGAATAGTAAACCCTAATTCCAAATAAGGTAAAACTATATGTGAAACCCTAATTCTAGGTTATGCCTTATAGCATGAAGCTCTAAAGTTGGATAATGAAATGATAAGTCATTAATCCTAATTGAGCTAAGGGAATGATTAACCCTAATTTAGGTGAAAAGGGAAACCCTAACCCTAGTAAGGGCATAGTGGTGCAACCCTTGAATAGTGATGTTATCATTGTTTTGCATCATGTTGATAAGAAATTGATGTATCTGTTATCATCTGTACTAATCATGCAGGTTTTATGAGATATTGAACATAGCCAGGTATGAGATATGATGCTTTGTTTATTAAAAGTGTTTTATGAGCCTTGTGAGCAATGATATGCTATGTTGCCTAGTGAAAGGTAACAAAAGAGATTGATAGGCTTTAAGAGCCATGTGAAATACCTACATTGCAATTATCATGATTACACTGTCAGATGACTTGATGGCATTAAATTACCTGTTTAAGTGGTAACAAGTGTTTTGATGATCTAAGGGTCTGAACACCCATAATTTTGAATCATGATGATGAGATGATAAGGGATTGAGTTCCCAATGCTATTAAAGCTGTGAAATGAACTTTACAGAAATAATACTCTTTCTTTATAGCAATTGTTATAATGGCTTATGTTGGAAAACATGCCTAATGCTAAAAGAATACTGTAATGTACTTAATTTATCAAGTGAAATGATATCATGTAGAGCCCTGACCATAGATCCATCATTGTCAGTAGTTTGGTGATGGTGAAATAGGTTTTCCTAAGGGAACTCCTGGAGAGCATACTTTTGAGTATGTGGGAGTAACGGGCGCAAATATCCTTACGCCCTAATGGAGGAAATGATGTGAGATAAACATTAAATCTCTCAATCCTTCATTATATGTATATGTCAAGATGATGTATCACTAATCTCCCGATAATAATGTTAATGCCGAATCGATGTGAGATAAACAAGAAATCCCTCGATTGCGAAGAGAGTACAACATGCCACTGTAACTCTAATAGTGAAGTTCCCAGTATACCCTGGAAAGATAATTTAGTAGAGACACGAGATGTCCTACATGTTAGTCCTCACACTGACTGAAGAGGATGAGGTCATAGGAATCCGGCTCTTCTAGTGACCTATGTATGGTACCGATTTCGATTCCGTAATGGTCTGTTGGAGTATGAGTGGTATACCTCATCTCATCAGGGCATAAGTATGATTGTAAAATGTAATCAGTCGTGTAGCATATTTGCTTCGGGTTGAATTACAAGAATCAATGATTTGATGATACATTATTTACTATATCCTAGTTGGATAAATAATATACATGTTCTTCATATTCCTTATTAAATAAATGACTTGCTTCTTTATCAAGTTATAATTGGAATGAATTGTATCAAGAATACTGCTCTACTTAGTTTATTCAAATGAATTACATGTTGTTGGATATTTATAATCCTACTGCTCAGTGTTATTCTTTTATCTGCAATAATAATGTTTCTGGAGGAGATTTATATCTCTCACTGGGACAATTTTTAATTGTCTCACCCCCGTGGGATTCAACTTTTTAGGTAGATGCTGAGGAAGAAGAAACCCTTCAGTGGGTGAGTAGCAACAACAGCATCCACAACAGCAGCAACAACAACAACAAGGACAACAGTGATATTCAGGTAGAGACACTGTCTGTTAGGTTTTGTATATAGAGAGTCCTATGTGTCGTCTCTATACTCTCAGGTCCTAGGAGTCAGTAGATGGTTTGATATAGATCTGAGATTTTTGGCTTGATGCCTCGAGATTTTTGTATAGTGCTCATGTACAGTTTAACAGGGCAGTCAATGTTTATGACTCTTGAGATGAGATGATACAGAGATGTACTGATGTATCAGAATGTAAATAACTTACTTTGGTTCCTTATGAAAGAGTTTTACAGTTTGTGGATCTCAGTGCAAAAACTTTTAATTTTTAGTGATTTTCAGTAATTCCGCTGCTAGTAATTCGCTTCCGCATTAGTTAATCTTATTTTCATGAGACGGACGTCACATAAATGGTTTCAAACCATTTGGGGAAGTTGACCAGGGTTGACCGTTTGGTGAAATAGATGCTAATATTTATGGTTGATGACCCATCAAATTTGATGGATTCATTCCAAAGGGTTCATCAGTTGAAGGTTAATCAATTGGCAAAACCTAATTGGATTAAGTGCTGAAATTCAATTTGGCTAATTTAGATTTTTGGGTGATTGAGCCCAAACGGTCACAAGACCATTTGGAGGTCACCCAAACGGTCTCAAGACCGTTTGGGGGTCACCCAAGACCGTTTGGACGTTTAGGGTTAAGTATGGATGAGTAATTAAAGGTCTAAAGGTACCAAATTGAAATGCAATCAAGTGCTGATTTGATGATCAATCTAATGATCTAAACCCTAATGGAATTTCAAAAAATCCAAGGATAGGATGAGGCAAACGGTCTCAAGACCGTTTGGAGGTCATCCAAATGACCTCAAGACTGTTTGGAATCAGGTCAATCAAAAGTTTGATGATGGTTCATTGGTTTCAATTGAATCAATTCCACAATGTTGATCATTGATGGCTACTTGATTCAAAGCTCTAATTGAAGGTTCCTTGTGTTGAAATCCTAGATCAATTGGGTTAAAAACCCTAATTGATGGTCTAATTGAAGGTTGATTCAATAGTTCAAGTAATAAAGAAATCAAGGACTCAATTGATAATTGGTTCATCCATTAAAATCATGAATCGTGTAGGTGTCACTACTACAGAACCGACCTTTAGTGTCAGTTATTTAAGGCCTTTAGTGTCGGTTTCTAAGCGACACCTATGTGGGTGACACTAAAAGCTCAACCATTATGCGTCGGTTCCAAAACCGACGCCCAAACTCTTTGCGTGCCACCGAAAATGTGCCATCAGGGGACTATAGGCGTCGGTCATTCGATAAGAAATTGACACCATACACCTTCGCGCCAAAGAAAGGGTGCCATCTTGGGCACTATCAGCGTCGGTTATTAGATAAGAAACTGATGTCATATACCTTCACGCCACAGGAAATAGACGCCGGTTATTTATATAAAACTGACACTATAACTTTGTGTGTCGGTTTTATACAAATAACCGACGCCTATTGTTTTGTTTTTTTTTCTAGTCAGTCTGCAGACCTGCTGTGGCTGGTCGCAGGATGAGAAACATGTAGTTCAATTATGAACTGCAGGTTTTACGACATCCATTGATATCAGCCAACAACAGGCCACAAACCTGCAAAATTAACAACAAAAATATTCACACATTTGGCAATGCAACCTGCAGTTCCATTTGATTTTCACACATTTAGAAACATTCATGTAGCTAGAAATTTGTAGTTCCATTCATTTTCACATTCACACATGTAGAAACATTCATATAGAAACCAATAATTTCATTCATTTTCACTCAGACACATGTAGAAACATCCAGACATGTAGAAACATCCAGACATGTAGAAACATTCACACATATATTATAATTCAGAAATTCATTTACAAAATATCATTCTTTAGTCATTATTCTCTATCAATATCCCAATTATATTTTAAAACCCCCACTACTTGTATGGTTGTTGCCCATTCTTCTCTTACTTCATTTAATTCTCCCGTCGTATAGGGAGCATGTACATCTGGTAAGTCTGTTCCTGTAGTGGGGTCAGTTTTAAACACCTGTAAAGAGAATGATGTATATATATATAATTAATGAGCTATAAATAAGATTGATATATTTCATATTATCTAATGAGACTATATAATACCTGAGCAATACAATCGATGTCCATTGCGGAATATTTGATAATCATGTGCATATATCGCATCACATAGTATCCACATGCCCATATGTTGTCTTGTGTAGCACACTATAAATTCAAACATACAAAATATTAAAAAATACAACTAATTGAGCATTGTTCACATAAATAATATATGCATATATTGCAGTCGGGAACTTACTTTCACGTTCTTCCAAATTATTGGCTGGTTCTTTTTCGCGGGGACCTTTCCTCCATTCTTTTTGAACTCATCAAAACCCCTACATGTTAATGTAACACAGAACATTGCAATTAAATAGTAATGTAATAACATATGTTAACGGATATGAAAATGAAATATTTCTCACCGGAATAATGTCATTTTCATTATGTGTCCATATTTTGTATTCAATTTACTCCCCTTAGGATCTAGATAATAGACACTGAACGTCACGGGGACAATAACTAGTAACTCTCAATGCCTACCACTAGAGGTAAAAAAGTTAAAAATTAATAACTCAAAATCCACAATAAAAATGTAATTTTCTTAAGTCCAAATTATAATAAGCAAAGTAAACTTACTCTACATTGAATGGAGCCATTATCACCATCTTCTTATTTTGAGAAAAATTTGTAAAAGCCTCACAACAGTATTGTTGAACTGACGTAGGGTCTTTAACTACTAGACTAATCAAAGATGGACTCAAAAATCCTACATGTTTGAATGCAAAATCTGCACATATCTTGTCTAAGTAGTTGCAAAATATGTATTAATTACACATGCATTAATAAATAAGAAACCAGATCACCAGATCCTACACAAGGTATATGAATGTATAAAGAAGATCTCACCTTATCCATATCTCTATCACATATGTATTTAGCCAATCATATCGAAACAACTCCAAAATATCTTGTATAAATAGTTTGCTTTCGTATGATTGACCTGCAGCATCTGAATCTATAGAAACAGTTATAGGGAAATTTATATCATGTTCGCCTAACCATATTGCCATACCCCTACAGTTAGGACTTAACGGGACAGGTAGGTCCTGTGGAACCCAACTGGGTAATTTAGGAGGTGGAAGTGGAGGCCTAGATGATGTGGGTGTCTTCTTTTTAACCTGTATATATATATATATATATATATATATATATATATATATAATTTCATATCAACTGACATTATATACACACACTAACAATTTAACGTAATGTAAATTAATCATACAGTTTCAGTAAAGAGGACATCCGCTTTTTGCCACAATATCACTCTGCCTTCTGCCTCACCAAGCGTTTCACAATCTGGGTGGGCATATGGCAATGGAAGATCCACCCATCCTTAGAATATATGTACCGGGCTCACACGAATCCAACCAGCTGGTAATGGATACCCATGAAACATTTCCCCTGGTAGGGATGGGTAAGCCGACGCCTCTGCAATGACATATTCATTACTTTTTAGACGGCATGGCTTCAACCCCTACAAATTTTTGTGTAAAGAATGTTATATACATATATACATATCATCTTTTTTGAAACGACTACAATTTCATATATACATATCATCTTGAATTAAAAAACTAGTTACTATGTCAAAAAAATACTTACATCAGATGTGCTAGGTGGTGGGTCTACAAGATTACTCCCAACCTCTACAGTAGGAGTAGAGCATGCAGTAGGTATTGTCTGGTAAGTGGCAGTCTGAGATGCCTGCCACTTTTTCAGTGCTTCTTCGAGTTTCCTATCAAATAGCTTATCTACTTATACATGGATAAACGAAACGTCAAATTCTAATTATTGAATTATCTTTTACAGTAACATTATAAAGAAAGAATATGTTACCTCTTCTTGTGAAAGTCCCGCTTTTGGGACATGTTTGCGCTGGGATGGCCCAAAAAAAGCTTTGATGCCCACACCAACGCCTGCAGCCCTAACACGTCCAGGATGCTCTGGGTTACCCAGAGCAACTGTCAATTCATCCCTTGTGCCCTCAGGGATGAACTTGCCTTCTTTCCTCAGTTCGTGCAGCTCCCGCTAATCACCAAAACAAAAATTTGTAATTAAGTAAACACCACAAATAATAAATATTCGAACAATTGATGTAAGAGTTGTATTTTACCATTTTTGCAGCCGCCTCAACAGTTGCGGCCTTCGTTATTTCTCCCTTCTTATTTTGCCTCCCAGCTATCCAGACATCATGGCGAGGCAGAGGTGTGCTACCTATAATAGAGGACTCCTAAGTAGCAGCAGACTGAGAAGTAGCCTCAGACTGTAGTCTTTGGCGAATGCCTGCATACCCCTTTGGACCCATTGTGTGGTCATGCACATTCAGTGCACGCCTTGATTTTTGTGCCTCACTAAGGGCCTAGTTAGTATGCACATTAATGATTTGGTTAGTAACTTGTTAATCTTGAATAGGTGAATACAACATATATTAATTAATGAGATTGAGACTGACGCCTAATACCTTGAATTCATCAGTTTGTCTTGAAGCAACAAACGCGTCCCATTCTTCTTTGTCCAGGAAGTTCCACTGTTCAGTGGATGTCTTCTTCCTCTTGTCAGCTTCTTTTATGTATTCTCGGGTGATATTTGTCCTATAGTTCCTTAGGACTCTCCCATAGTGTTGCATCACGCATTTACGATGTAGCTTTTCATCCAATGCAAATATACTCTGCAAAATAGAATTGCTATTAACTAGTATACAAAAAATTAGTAATCTACAAAATAGAATTGCAAATTAATAATAACTCACGCATAAATCCCTCCATATTAAGTCTTTCTTCTCCTTAGAAACTTTATGCCAAGAATCTATCTTACAACTGCAATGGCTACGAGTAACATACCCAAGATATGAAACAAACGAATTGCGATTCACACCAGATGCATTTCCTGCATTATCAAAATTGACAACAAGTTTGGGTCCATTGCCCTTTTGCACTATTAACTTCTTCATCATAGTGATGCCCCTTCTCTTGTCAACTTTTTGGTGCTGCTGATCAAGTGCCTCAAGTGCTTCAGATGGTACTTGTGCATGATCAACCTAAAATTTGACAAAATAAACACATGTACAAGATATAACTATAAATGGACATATAGATATAAATATATGATATATTTTTAAAACTTACATTGTGAGGCGGCGCATTGATGTCCTCACCCTCACGGTAATCATCAGCACGGTCATCAGGAGAATGCTCAGCAATCTGAAAATTCACATTCACATTGTAAAGTTCACATTGTAAAGTAATTAAAATTGTAAAGCTCACATTGTAAAGTTCACATTCACATTGTAAAGTAATTAAAATTGTAAAGCTCACATTGTAAAGTTCACATTCACATTGTAAAGTAATTCACATTATAAATTAAGCTCAAATTTTAAGTGATGGTTTGATACTCAGTTTTGAACAACATATTAAATTTTCAAAATTTTTGGAAGACGTTTTGTATAGATTAATCGCCTTTGTCGAGAAGTTCACATTCACATTGTAAAATAAAACATACCTCTAATATTGCGATTTTTTATCAATTAACAATCCTTCATTGTGATCTTCGTGCACATACAAGTCATCATTAGCTTCAATATTTGCTGGTGTTGGCAACCCAACTGAGAATGGACTGGAGTCATCATACTTATCATAGTACTGTTCTTCATCTATATGATCTTCAATGAACTGTCTTTTACCATGAAGAACAACCGACCATTTATCATTTGCAGGATCATCGATATAAAATACTTATTTTGCCTGTGATGCCAATATGAATGGTTCACCCTTCTCGCCAATCTTTTCAAAGTTCACTAAAGTGAAACCCAGTTCATCCACTATAACTCCTTTGGTGTTATCAACCCAATTACATTTGAAGAGTGGAATTCTGAAATCTATGTAGTCAAACTCCCATAGTTTTCAATGACACCGTAATATGACATTTTAGCTTCACGTGGACTCTTATCCTTTGCACTTGCAAAAAACATAGTTGATGCTTGAAGGGTGACCCCACTGTTTTGGACGACACTCTTATCATCTTGGCGCTTTGTGTAATATGTGAATCCATTAATGTCATACCCTTCATAAGACATAACAGTCAATTTTGGTTAAAAGGCGAGGCATTTGATAGTTTTAGTAATATCATCTTGTGTTTGAGATAGTTGATGTAAGACTTTATCTTCAAACCACTTAATAAATGTCTTGTTATGCTCTCTAGCAAGCCACATTGTATTGGCTCGAGGATATTGTCTCTTGATGAAATTGGTATGTTCCTCGATATAAACGTTCACTTCGTCCATGTTGTGTAAAATATACAAGTGACCTTGTTCCAACTGCTCACGGCTGATGACTTTCACACGTGATCCCAAAATTCCTTTGCCAAATTGCTCGTCAATATTCTTGTCATTATCAGGAGTGTCATTACCACTGAGAAAGTCATTGAAAAAATCCATAACCTCTCTCTCCACATAACCTTCAATAATACTCCCTTCAGGACGATAACGGTTTCGAACATCACCTTTAAAAATGCTCATGTATCGTTCAAAGGGATACATCCAATGCAAGAAAACTGGTCCCAACATTTTCACTTCCCTAGTCAAGTGGACAACAAGATGTACCATGATATCAAAGAACGAAGGAGGGAAATACATCTCAAGATGACATAGGGTAACAACCACTTGTCTTTGCAAATTATCGAGATTATCAGGGTCAATAACTTTATTGCATAGACTGTTGAAAAAGAAACAAAGTCTGATGATTGCAAACCTTACATGCTTTGGCAATATAGATCGAATTGCCACGGGCAATATTTGTTGCATTAGAGTGTGACAATCATGAGATTTAAGACCTATCAACTTCAGATCTTTCATTGATACCAATCTACGGATGTTGGATGAGTAACCATGTGGCACCTTAACATTTACCAAGCATTCACAAAAAGCTTTCTTCTCCTTTCTAGACAATGTGTAACAAGCGGGAGGTAAGTATGTTCTTTTATTACCCATTTCACGTAATTCTATTAATTCTGACCTTATTCCCATTTCATGTAGGTCTAGTCTGGATTTCATCCCATCTTTAGTCTTACCTGGTATATTTAACAGAGTACCAATGATGCTATCACAAACATTTTTCTCAACGTGCATTACATCGATACAATGCCTGATTGTCAAAGAACTCCAATAAGGAAGATCCCAAAATATTGACTTCTTCTTGAATGAAGAATTGTCACTCCGTGTGGCCATAGTACATTGTGATCTCTTACCAAATTCATTGACAAAGTCTTTTACTCTTTCATAAACAACCTCCCCTGGTATAGGTTTAGGTGCACTCCGTTCCTCATTCAATCCATTGAATGCTTTGCGCTTCCTACGATACGGATGGAACTTTAGAAGAAACCTTCGATGACTGAGATATACAGTCTTATCGCCATGTTTTAGTCTTGTTGAATCAGTGTTCTCTTCACATATAGGACATGCTTTAGCTCCTTTGACACTATATCCAGACAAATTCCCATATGCTGGAAAGTCATTAATAGTGCAAAACAACATAGCATGCAAACGAAATGTCTCTCTTTGTGAAGCATCATAGGTCATCACACCTTCACCTCAGAGTTTCTTTAAGTCATCAATCAGAGGTTCAAGATAAACATCAATGTAATTTCCAGGTTGTTTAGGGCCTGGTATCAACAACGACAGCATTACGTACTTATTTTTCATACACAGCCAGGGAGGAAGATTGTATATAACAAGCATGACTGGCCAAGTGCTATGTTGGCTGCTCAATGTCCCGTATGGATTCATCCCGTCTGTACAAAGCCCAAGTCTTAGATTCCTGACTTCTTCACCAAATTCAGGGTACAATAGATCAATCTTCTTCCACTGTGGGGAATCAGACGCATGTCGTAGGATCCCATCATTATTTTTCTTAACATCTGCATGCCACCTCAAATTCTTCGCATCTATCGGATTGCCAAACAAGCGTTGAAACCGTGATATTATAGGTAGATACCACATCACCTTGGCAGGAGAACCAGTTTTGGATTCCCCCGAAGTCGTCAATTTATACCGTGACGCACCACATTTTGGACAATCTTTCAAATCTGCATAGTCCTTTTGAAATAATACACAATCATTTGGGCATGCATGTATCTTCTTGGCATCCATTCCCATTGGGCACAACAATTTCTTTACCTGGTATGTTGAGATTGGCAGCTCATTTCCTTCAGGAAGCATTTCTTTCAACAAAGAAAACAATGACGTGAAGCTTTTGTCGCTCCATCTATTATTAGCTTTCAGCTTATACAATCTCAACACAACGCTAAGCTTCGTAAACTTAGTACAACCTGTGTATAACGGTATCTCAGCATCATGCACAATGTTTCTAAAAATGGGAGGTGGATCGGTGTGCTCTACCCCACAACTATCCAGCATCGCATCAACGATGTCTACTGGAACTGGTTCATTCACATCTACGTCATCGTAGGCAATTTCTTCTTCCACACAAGCACTGCTATCGACATCCACTGGTTTTGGGTTTGAAATCTCTCCATGCCAGTGCCATTCTATATAGCCTTGTATAATCCCGTTGCACATGACATGACTTTTGATTTCGTCACCAGTATTGACTTTCAAGTTGTTACCGCAATGCCTACATGGACAGCAAAACCTATCTCCAGGTTGTTTCCTATGTTCCTCGGCAAATCTAATAAACTGGTCAAGACCAGAAATAAACTCTGGGGTGTAGCGATTGTGAATGGACATCCATGATCTATCCATTCTATGATCAAAGAGAAAACAAGTATATATTACAACAAGATTAGGGTCTAGGGTTAACAAATACATGTGATGTCATTATTATATATAATAAATATGTACCACCTATCTATTCTTGAACACCTAATCTCACTAGTAAGTGTATAATGTGTTTTGGGTTTTCAAGAAAATTTCGGCAGCATTTCCCCGCTGTTCTCCAAGTACATATGTACTTAGAGAACAAACGGGGAAATGCTGCCGAAATTTTCTTGAAAACCCAATACACATTATACACTTACATCTTAAGTGAGATTACGTGTTCAAGAACAGTCCCAAACCGGGGACTATCCAAGATTTACTCCTAATGAGTAAATCTTGGACGGGTTTCTAGGCTAACAAATAACGTGTTGTCATTCTTATACCTAAAATCCTAGTTCTTCAAGTTCGGGTGATTATTGATGTCTTTAAAAGCATGATTGGCAATTTAGGGAAAAGTTCATCATTTACATTCCAAACATGTCACATGTGTGCATTACAGTTCATCATTAAGCAAGAAGGGTGATTAGGATTCTCAATATACTCAATAATGAAACAAGTGACCAATTTCATAGTTAAACTATTCATTAGTATGGAATGTCCATAGGAGTCATAGCCAAGGTTTTTCTAACAAAGACATAATCATTTTTTTATCTGCCATATTGATCATCCTATCACATTAAAATATAAGATGGATAATCATATATCACTGTCAACAAACTGGCTTCCTAACTTACTTCAACATCAATGGATATGAGTTACTTATTAAAAGAAGAATAACAAGAAGTAATTTGGGCTGTCAAGCACACACAGGAATGATGTGTTATATCTGTATTTATAGAATGTAAGATTACACAGTTTATAGAATGTAAGAATGTATATATAGATCCTCAAGACCAGGTCAGTTTGTTGCTAGCTAGCACACGTATACAATCATAAATCACATAATAGAATATAGTTATTGACTGTTTCAACACTTATCAAGTTACCAATAAGTAAATAACTTTAAAAAAAAATAAAAAAAAATGCCCAGCAGGGCACCTGACAATTTTGCTCCAGGGCACCTGTAGGGCTTGACCTAGCCTAGGCGGAGGAAGGAAGGAGGAATAAGGCGGCGTACCTTGAGGGCAGAGGAAGAAGGCCCAGCCAGAGCAGAGGAGAGCAGCTGGAGGTGAAGCTGGCAGCCCGCGCCGACGGTGAGGAGAGGAGAACTTCGGTTCGGAAGAGCGGCGGCAAGGGTGGCGAGGAGAGGATACCAGCAAACCGGCGGCGACGGCGGCGAGGAGACGAGCGGCGCGCGAGGAAACGAATGGCGGTGCGGGGGAGCCAACCGGCAACGACGGCGGCGACGGCGGGGAGCAATCGCCAGACCTAGCGCAGAGTCACAATGAAACAGAGACAATGGGGAAAAGTTCTGTTTGTGGGGCTATTAACTGTACCATATGCGTCGGTTATTCAAAAAAATCGACAACTAAAACTAACAGTGTCAGTTGTGAACAAAAACTGACACCAATACTTGATTATAGTTGTCAGTTTTTAACTACAAAACAACCGACGTCTATATACATATGCCGATTAGAAAAATTATTCTCGATTTATGACCATAGTCGTCGGTTTCTACTTAAAACCGACGCTTAAAGATGGTGAAAAATTCCCCACGGACAGTGAGGGAAAACTCATAAGCGTCGGTAATTATAGTAAAACCGACGACCAAAATGTGCCCAATTTCTGTCTCGCGAATAACCTTTAGTCGTCGGTTTTTTATTTATCAACCGACGCCATATGTCAAATTTTGGAGGTAATTTTTTTCGCTGGAAATTTTAGATTTGGCGGTTAATTTTAGGTGTCGGTTTTTTATTAAGTAACCGACACTGAATAAAAGCGGTACCCGTGTCTGGTCGCCCTTCATAGATTGGATGTCAGTTTATGTTATCAACCAACGTTGTAGAGTTTAGGTGTCGGTTTATTTATACAACCGACACCTTGAAAAGTGACGTTATAAGCCATTTCTGTAGTAGTGTGTTGAAAGGACTTTTTGGTCCATGTGGTTTTGAGAGGATTTGGGACCAAATGATCCCAAACTATTTGGAGACCCAAGCTCATGCGGTTTCAACACTTTCTAGCTCATTCGGTTTCAAGGCAAGGTTTGCCTAAACGATTTCAAGGGCAATATGCCCAAACTGTTTCAAACTGTTTGAACTTTGAAAACCCAAGACCGTTTAGGGTCTATGTAAGAAAGAGTGTTTGAGGTCCAACATGATTAAGACTTTTGGATATCTAATCTAATTGAAGATTCAATTGGTCAATTCATGTGAATACTCATGGGATTGAAGGATCAATTGATTAAATATCCTAGATATCCTATAAATGGATGAGAGAGAGAGATTTATACATGTAAGATAATCATGTAGCAATCAAGCCTAACACATTTAAAATAAAGGTGATGAACAATTAGGGTATGATCCTTGATAAAGAGATCATGAAACCCTAATTGAGTTGATTGATGAACTCAAACCCTAAATTAGGGCAATTCTGAATGAAACCCTAATCTAGGAAGTTAATGTGATATGAATTTAGGGTAATAACATGAGTAACTCTAATTCATGGTATTTTTTAATATGAAACCTTAATTTGGATGAATAGTAACCTAATTGTGGGTTATTGAATATAAACCCTAATCTAGGGTGATGTGATGTGATGTGAATAGTGAAACCCTAATCCTGGACAATGAAATGATGAATCATTGGTCCCAATTGAATAAGGGGGGATGAGTAGCCCTGATTGCTATAAAAAGGGAAACCCTAACCCTGGTATGGGAATAGTGATATTACCCTTGTATAGCATGGAATTGAAATATGATTAATATATATGTTATCATGTGTGCTAACCATGCAAATATCCTGAGATGATGAACATAGCCAGGTATGAGCTATGATGCTTTATTTATTGAATTGTTATTGGGCCTTGTGTGCCATAATATACCTTGTTACTTAGTAAAAGATAACAAGAGAGTTAATAGGCCTCAAGTGCCAGATAAGATGCTTGTGTAGCAAGGGTCATGTTTACCTTGGTCAGATGACCTGAAGGTGATGATTACCTGAAACAGTGGTAATAGTGCTCAGTGATGAGTTGAGGGTTTGAATACCCAGATCCATATGTTTATGTGAGGGACTGAGATCCCAATGTCTTTTAGAGACTGAGAAGTATCTAATCAAAATAGTACATGTTTCTTTATAGCATTTGTCTTAATAAGTTATGTTTGAAAACTTGACTGATTGATAACCTCCTATTTTAGACAATTATCTTGATCTTTTTCTTTAGTTTTCCATACTCTTTCTAAATTAAACCTATACATAATCCCAAATTTACCCTTACTTGTAAATATACCATCAGACTAACTTTTCCCTTTCATATATGCAGAAAAACACAAAAAAATCATAAAAGAATAACTCAACCTCAAGACCGCATGGATTCAAACGATCCCAAGACCG
Organism: Alisma plantago-aquatica; assembly: GCA_963693085.1. Taxonomy (NCBI): domain Eukaryota; kingdom Viridiplantae; phylum Streptophyta; class Magnoliopsida; order Alismatales; family Alismataceae; genus Alisma; species Alisma plantago-aquatica. The sequence continues at coordinate 115,244,479 of OY856410.1, read as the reverse complement.
CATGAAGCCAATCGGTCTCGAGCCGCATGGAGTTAAATGGTTTCAAGACCGCATGAAGCCAACCGGTCCCGAGACCGCATGGAGCCAAACGGTCTCAAGACCGCATGAAGCCAACCGGTCCCGAGACCGCATGCAGTCACACGGTCTCAAGACTGCATGAAGCCAAACGGTCCCGAGACCGCATGAAGCCAAATGGTCCCGAGATCGCATGGAGTCAAATGGTCCCGAGCCCGCATGGAGGTCAAACGGTCTCAAGACCGCATGAAGTCAATCGATCATGAGACCGCATGGAGTCAAACGGTCCCGAGACCGCATGAAGCCAACCGGTCCCGAGACCGCATGAAGCCAACCGGTCCTGAGACCACATGGAGTCAAACGGTCTCAAGACCGCATGAAGCCAAACGGTCCCGAGACCGCATGGAGTTCAAACGGTATCAATACCGCATGAAACCAAACGGTCTCAAGTCCCAAACGGTCTTGGGATCCAAACGGTCTCAAGTCCAAACGGTCTTGGGATCCAAACGGTCTCAAGCCCAAACGGTCTTGAGGTCCAAACAGTCTCCAAACCGTTTGGACTTCACTTAATGCCTATAAATAAGACCCCAAGGCTCCTCCACAAAGGGGGAAGTTTTTTCAGACGTCCAAAGGCTGCCTCAATCGTTCCAGAGCTCTTGCTACTTCCATCCTCCGCCCTAGGGCTGCCGGTCTGAGACCCATACTCCATCTTGAAGCTGCTTTCTCTTTCTTCACCAAAGAAGGTGGGAAGAGGAGATCTCATCATCGTGCAACCTTTGAAGACCGGTGGATCGTTGCTCTCTCTCCAAGGGGTTGACTTTCCTCTCTCCTTCATGGGGATGATGCTCTCTCTCTCTTCTTGCCTCCTTCTTTGTCCTAGCCATGAGCGAGTAGTCTCTCTCACTAGGGTGCAGGGAGTAGCCCCGTTGCCCATGTTTTCATATCATGTAATTGTAATCCGTAACTTGTAATGTAGAGTTCTTATCTTTTCAGTTCGACATCAAACGATTAATGAATGCATGTTGCTTGATCTCCAACTTGTGTTATCCTTTATCTTTTAGTATGAATTGTCTGCGTTTGTACTATTAGATTCGAAAATTGTTTGTCTGTTGGTTCTTGGTGCATGTATTCACCATGCACCTATTTCGGTATCTAGAAGTGTATCTCAAGAAGTGGAGTAAATTCACTATCATCCGTTGCACTTTCATACTATGAAATGGAATCAGTTGACGTATGGAAGTGCAACCCTGGTATGTCGAGGAACACACTTTGCGAGGGGAATGATGCAAAGTAATGTGACCATTTGTTCGGGAATGGCTGGCGTTGCAACATTCCCGCACTTCTCGTAGTTAGTTCTCCGAAAGGAAGCTAAGTCTACAGGGATACTAACTGACTAGACTCTTTTGCAGGTTATGTTTTTGCTTTGCATGTGTTGATCCATGTGTAGTGGCGGTGAAAAACCGATCACACCCTAGTGATCTTTTATCATAGTTTACTCATTAGATTTACTTGTCTTCTTTACTTGCACTTAGCTTAAAAACAACCAAATCAACCTTTTGATCTAAATACCAACTATTGAGCGATTAGGTGAAATTCCAACATTTTCCATCTTGTTGGCAACAACAAGACCGTTGTCTCGAGGATTCGACCCTTAACTATACTACGATAAGACTTCCACGTATCTTAGCATACGTGGGTGGAGTTCTCTATCTATTATAAGCAAGGCTAAACTTAAAGACTTACCATCTTTAGGATTTTTAGTGGTGCACGCAATTCCACATGAGTGGAAGCTCCATCAAAAATTGGCGCCATTGCCGGGGACAACGGAACGTTGTAATTTCACTTGGTACCTTTCTAGTTGGTTAGGATTTTACACTTTCTTTAATCATAACTCTATATCTTCTTGAAACTATTATATCTTTGTCATTATCTAAAGGTGTTTCTCTCTACACAGGTAGCAATCATGTATGCAACTTGCGCATAACCTCGGATTCTCCCCTGATCCAGAGTTTGACTCTGAGGTAGAGAGAAGCTTCCACCGCCGCATCCGACTCAATCGCCAAAGGGCCAGGCAAATGGCTGAAGATCAATGCCAGGCTGCTTTGATAATGGAGAGGGTCAACGCCGCCATCGCCGCTCAAAGGGAACAACTCATCGCTGAAACTCGTGCCCAAATCCAAGCGGAGATTCGTGCGGAAGAGCAAGCTCACATCAGAGCGGAAACTGAGGCAGCAACCCAAGCTGCTCAGTTGGAATTAAGAAACAAACAACTAAGGGACTACACTGTCCCAAAGAACTATGAGGATAACCACCCGGTCCGACCTACGATCATTAATATCCCCAACTTCGAGATTCGGACCCAGTGGATCCAAATCATGCAAGGCATATCTTTCTCCGGAGGTTCTGGAGATGATTGCATGGATCATCTAAAAAGGTTTAAGGCGTTGTGCCGCCTAGTTCCACAAGCTGGTGTCGCTTATGATGTGATAATGCTTCATCTATTCCATTTCACCCTATCTGGGAGGGCCTTGAGTTGGTATAACTCACTTGACAGAGAACCAATAATAACCACCTGGGCTCCTCTTGAGGAAAAGTTCTTAGAGAAGTTCTTTCCACCCTCACTGACCTATGAAATCAGAGGGCAGATCAATCATTTCTCTCAGCTGCTTGGAGAAACCCTTGCTGAGGCATGGGAGAGGTTTAAAGAACTTTTGTGTAAATGCCCCCATCATGGAATCTCCCAGAATCAACTGATAGAAACCTTCTACCGGGGAGTAAGCGATGATATTAAATAGTTCTTAGATTCCTCTTCTGGAGGAAACTTCATGAGGAAAAATTACGAGGATGCATGGAAGATTGTTACTCTCGGAGCTGAAAACCAGTCCAACTGGGGACGGTCAGTCAGTAAAGGTGTCCTCAAAGTTTTCAAAGCTGAAGAATCAATAGAAATGAAAGAAATAGTTGAAGTCCTGAAGACTATAGTTCATAAACAACAAGCTCTTTAGACTTCTCTTGGAGAGATCGATAAGAAGAAAACTTCGCTAGTCCAACAAGTCAAAGCCGTCACGGGATCCTGTGAGGCTTTTCATGCTTCTGACCATTCGACCCTTTCCTGCGGTATGCTATATAATGTGATGATGGATCTGCATCCACCACCACAACCATATGAACCCACCATTGATCAGTCGGAAGAGCAACTACCGGAACAAGTTAACTCTATCCACTCCATCCCTGGGCAAGTCTACTACAACCCTCATCAGCCAAGGAATCATCCAGGGTTTCAGTATGGAAATCATGCTGGAACTGCCAATCCTCAGCATCAAACGCAAGGAGGATCTGCTAGTAGGCTACCACCTGGGTTCCCAAACAATTTCAATCAAAATCAAGGGAATCCCAGGAGCAACTTCCCCAGGGCTAACTACCCCAGGAATCAAAATGCTTATTATCAGTATACACATCCTCCGCTCCACCCACAGCTACACACCCAGCAACCTCAGCTAACGCTGCCTTCGCAGCAACCGCAGCAAGGACAACAACCGATTCCTTCAAAAAATGCTCCTGCCCAACCGGAAGATGAAATATCCTTGATCAGGTAGATGTTACAACCGCAAAAAACTATGCTTGCTAACCAGCATGCTCAGCAGAAAGCAGTCGAAGCTCAGCTTGCTCAGATCGCCGCACAATTACATCCCCCAGCAGGTACGTTTGTTGGGTAGCCCGAATCGAATCCTAAGCACGGACAAAACAGACATGAGCAGTTGAATGTCGTCACCACCAGATCTGGACGCATTTTTCATGAGACTACCAAGATCAATCTTGATAATGATGACACACCGGTTCTTATGACAAGTGAAAGTCCTAAATAAGGAATGGAGAAGCCCTCAGAAAGCACAAAGGGCAAAGATAAAGTGTCCAAAGAACCTGAAGTTTTGCAATATATACCAAGAATCCCGTACCCAGGAAGACTATGAGAAACAAAGATGGACACCAGGTTCCAAAAGTTCAAAGAGGCAATGAAGAAACTATACATTGATATCCCGCTCCTTTATGCTCTTTCCGAGGTGCCAGCCTGGGTGAAATACCTCAAGACCTTACTATCATGAAAGTACGTCACCAAGGAGCAGGAAACTATTAAGCTTGCTCAGACCACTTCGGACATCATCTTAAACAAGATGCCCAAAAAGAAGAAGGACCCAGGTTCCTTCGGAATCCAATGTTGCATTGGCAACGCATCTGCTAAAAAGGGATTAGATGACCTTGGAGCCAGCATATCTATTATGCCTTTCTCAATGTGCAAACGTCTGGGTTTCACTGAATTGCTGCCTACAGCAATGACTATCCAATTAGTTGATTCCACTATAACCGCACCTTTGGGGATCATTGAAGATATCCCAGTAAGGATAGGCAAGGATGCTTACGTACCATGCGACTTCGTTTTCATGGATATTAAAGAAGACCTAAGGTATCCAATCATTTTTGGAAGACCATTCCTCACTACTGCCAGAGCGCTGACTGACGTTGAAGCTGGAACCATCATTCTTAGACTTGGAAAAGAAGCTATTCAATTTTGAGTCCTTAATAGTATGAAAGGGCCCAGCATCCAAGAGGAGGTTTTCCTCCTTGATGCTATTCAACAAATGTCACAGTTGGAAATCTCCGAGCTAGTTGACGAACTTGAAAATGTTCTAATCAATCCAGAGGTTGAATTCTCAGCGAATGAATTAGTTCAACAGTGCCTCCAACATCTAGAAAAGTCTGAAGAAGCACCAACGGCCACTTTTGAAGAGCTCAAAGTTGTTACCATTCTAGAAGCTACTGAGCAACCCAAGGCCCCCGAAATGAAGACCTTACCTTCAGGACTTAAACATGCCTTTTTAGATGAGGAAAAATCATGCCCTGTCATCATCAGTTCTACTCTTATAGAAGATCAAGAAGAAAGGCTTCTGGAAGAGCTGAAGAAGCATAAAAAGGTCATCAGATATAAGATAACTGGGACTTAAACATGCCTTTTTAGATGAGGAAAAATCATGCCCTGTCATCATCAGCTTTACTCTTACAGAAGATCAAGAAGAAAGGCTTCTGGAAGAGCTGAAGAAGCATAAAAAGGTCATCGGATATAAGATAACCGACCTAACTGGCATAAATCCAGCCCTGTGTATGCACAGGCTTCCTATGGTTGAAGAATTTAAGCCATCACGCGAACACCAAAGAAAGCTGAATCCTAATCTTAAAGAGGTGGTTCGCCTGGAGGTTCTTAAATTACTTAAAGCTGGCATTATATACCCCATCTCTGACTCCCAGTGGGTCATCCCTGTTCAGGTAGTTCCAAAGAAAGGGTGCACTACTGTAGTGATCAACGATAAAAATGAGTTAGTGCCTACCAGGACTGTAACAGGATGGCGGATGTGCATTGATTATAGGAAGTTGAACAAAGCCACAAGGAAAGACCACTACCCTCTGCCTTTCCTTGATGAAGTCCTAGAACGCATGGCTCACCAAAAATATTTTTGTTATCTCGATGGTTACTCCGGGTTCTACCAAATCCCCATACACCCGGAGGACCAAGAAAAAACCACCTTTACCTGTCCCTTTGGGAAATATGCATTCAGAAGAATGTCGTTCGGGTTATGTAATGCACTCGCCACTTTTCAACGATGTATGTCTGCTATCTTTGCTGGTCTAAATGAATTAATTATGGAAGTGTTCATGGACGATTTCTCAGTTTATGGAGACTCCTTCGATAGCTGCTTAATCAATCTCGGACAAGTTCTACAGCGCTGCGAGGAAACCAACCTTATCCTGAATTGGGAGAAATGCCACTTCATGGTAACGGAAGGGGTCGTTCTCAGACACAGGGTGAGTGATAGAGGAATCGAGGTGGACAAAGCAAAAATCGATGTTATCTCAAAATTGTCACCTCCAAAGGACATAAGAGGAGTTCGAGCTTTCCTGGGTCATGCAGGTTTTTATAGAAGATTCATCAAAGATTTCTCAAAGATATCTAAACCCATGACCCAACTCTTGACTAAAGATGTTGAATTCATTTTCAATCAAGATTGCATGCAAAGTTTCTCCACCCTTAAGAAGGCCTTAATCTCCGCACCTATTCTAAGAGCCCCAGATTGGTTGCAGCCCTTCGAAATCATGTGCGACGCAAGTGATTATGCCATAGGGGTTGTTTTAGGACAGCAGATTGATAAGAAACCCTATGTTATCTATTACGCATCAAAAACTCTAGATGAAGCACAGAAAAAATACACCACCACGGAGAAAGAGTTTCTGGCTATCATCTACGCGTTTGAAAAATTTCGTTCTTACCTTATTGGTTCTAAAGTCATTGTCTATACCGATCATTCAGCCATTAGATACCTGATCCAGAAGCAGGATGCCAAACCCCAGCTTATGCGTTGGGTGCTAATGCTTTAGGAATTCGACCTGGAGATCAAAGATAAGAGTGGCGTAAAGAACGTTGTGGCCGACCACCTCAACCGGATCGAGGTCGAAGAGGAAGATAAAATCCCTATCCGGGATTCTCTTCCTGATGATCAGCTTATGAAGGCCATTCATGGTTTTCCTTGGTATGCTGATATCGTCAATTATCTTTCCATAGGGATCATCCACCCATCTGCCTCCTACCAGGACAAAAGGAAGTTCCTTCATGACATAAAACATTATTACTGGGATGAACCCTACTTATTCCACCTCTGTGCCGACGGACTTTTCCGTCGTTGCCTCCTGGAAGAAGAAATCACCCCCATCCTTGAGCATTGCCATTCAGGACCTACGGGGAGGCACATGAGTGCCAAGAAAACTACTTTGAAAGTTTTACAATCTGGCTTCTTCTGGCCTACTATAGAAAAAGATTCCTTCGACTTTGTGAAAGCCTGCAACAAATGCCAATTCACTGGTAATATATCAAAATGAGACGAGATGCCCCTCACAATGTGGCAAGAAATCGAACTCTTTGATGTGTGGGGGGTAGACTACATGGGCCCTTTTCCTTCCTCCTATGGCTTCTCTTATATCTTGGTCGCAGTAGATTACGTCTCAAAATGGGTCGAAGTTGTTCCCACTGTATCCAGTGATTCAAATCCAGTTATCAAGTTGTTCAAAGATATCATTTTCCCAAGATTTGGAGTCCCTAGAACAGTTATATCAGATGGTGGGACCCATTTTTTGGAAAGAAGTTTTGAAGCTCTTTTGAAAAAGTACGGAGTAAATCACAAAGTAGCAATGCCTTACCACCCACAAACAAGTGGGCAAGTTGAAGTATCCAATAGACAATTGAAGGCGGTTCTTGAAAAAATGGTGAACAGAAACCGCACTGATTGGTCCACCAAACTTCCTGATGCCCTTTGGGCATATCGAACTGCATACAAAACACCAATCAGAACAACTATGTTCCGTTTGGTGTACGGGAAGTCCTGTCATCTGTCAGTAAAGCTAGAACATAAAGCCTGGTGGGCAATCAAACAATTAAATTTCGACCTTAAAAGCGCGGGAGAGAATAGGCAACTCCAGTTGCAGGAGTTAGAAGAGCTCAGAATGACTGCCTATCACAGTGCCAGAATTTATAAAGAGCAAACAAAAATGTGGCATGATGGTCATCTCAAGAGAAAATATATCACCGTTGGCAACAAAGTGCTCCTTTTTAACTCCAAGCTCAAGTTATTTCCCGGAAAACTTAGAACAAAATGGTCCGGGCCCTTCACTATAAAACATATTTACCCAACTGGAGCTGCCATTATTATAGACACCAACGGAGGAGAAAGGACGGTCAACGGCCACCGTTTAAAAAGATACTATACTATGGAAGACAAAATTCCAAGACAAACCATAGAAATCAAAGATGTTACACCTACAACATAACTCTATTACAGCTTCGTCGAGCCAGCGACGTAAAACCCAGGCGCTACTTGGGAGGCAACCCAAGATTTCATTTCTTTCTCTATTTTCCCGTTCTTTTTACCTTAGGTTTCTCTTTTGAAAATACAAAAAAATTTACAATCAAAACAAACATAAAAATAGCAAAATGATAATATAAAAAAAATTCACATAACTAAAACAAACATAAAAATATAATAATTTGTTCGACCTTAATCCCTACCAAACGGTTCTGAAACCGTTTGGGACCAAATGGTCTCTAAACTGTTTGGAACCAAACGGTCTCCAAACCGTTTGGAACCAAACGGTCTTCGAAACCGTTTGGAGTCCAAACGATCGCTAAACCGTTTGACTTAGGGTTTTTGTCAGGTCAACCCCCCGTTTCCTATAAATGTAAACCCTACCCCTTCATCTTTCTCTCTTTGAACTCTCGATCTTTCTTCTGTTCTATTGCTTTTGTTTTCTCTGCTCCCGCGCGATCGCACATCCGTCAACCTCGCCTCTGTCGCTCTCCCTGCAGCAAGGTGAGCGCGTCACCGCCACCATTCTGGTCACCCTCATCTTTTCACAGTGCCGCCGACCTCTTTCTCTATCGCCGACACCACAATCTTCTTCGCCGTTTTCACCAACGTCTCTGTCCACCATCGGCTCTGTTAACCATCGCAAGCACCACCGTCATCGTCTTCCCCGCCATCTCCGTCACCAGAGCCGCCGCCATTCTTATCATTGTCCCCTTCGCCGTTCTTACCACCGTATTCACCATCGTTTTTACCGTCCTTTTCACCACCGCTTCTATCGCCGATGATAACTGCCGATCGCGCTGTCGTCACCTCTGTGCCGTTTCGCCTTCATCTTCATCTTCGCCGGCGGCTGCACGACGCTTCGTTCTCCGAACGGTCTCGAAACCGTTTGGAACCAAACGGTCTTGAAACCGTTTGGGACCAAACGGTCTTCAAACCGTTTGAGATCAAACGGTCTTCAAACCGTTTGAGACCAAACGGCCTCGAAACTGTTTGGAACCAAACAGTCTTCAAACCGTTTGGAACCAAACGGTCCTGAGACCGTTTGGAACCAAACGGTCCTGAGACCGTTTGGAAGCAAACGGTCCTGAAACCGTTTGGAACCAAACGGTCGTAAAACCGTTTGGCCTTGCACATCCATCTAATTTCCATAAAAATACAAAAATACATAAATATTAATAACATCAAATCTTTCTAAACATGATATTCTAACTCTTGATTTCTCATTCTGCATACATTGCATCACCAACACAGAAGGCCATCAGATCTGAAGCTGCTCCTTCTCTGACAAGGGAGCAAATGATGGAAGAGCTGGCTAGGCTACAGAAGATCAGGGATATCTTCAACAGAACTAGAAAGGCCCCTCCAAATATCAAAATGATGGAGGTTCTGGTTGACATTGACCGCCTCAGCAGTTATCTAACTGAGGCAACCGACGAGGAAGTGGAGGAGATTTCTTCTGATGATGAGGAAGGCTCAGATTACACTCCAAATCCCGAGGAAGAATCTCCACCGAAAGAACAAAAGGGGAAGCGCAAGGTCCTGGAGACTGCATCTGGGCAGCCCTCCAAGAAACAGGCAAGAAAACAAGTCCGACTCGCCTCTGCCATGGATCAACCTTTTGCAAAACCTACCACCACCTTTCCTGCTACTACCACCACCATCCATGTCGTCACCCCCACTTTCATTCCCATCACCACCACTACACCACCACCAGAAAACCTCTTCATCCAAACCAACATCTCCACCGACAAAATACTAAGACCAACCAAGTATGTGTGCTCCAGCATACTGCATAGAATGGGGATATACGATCGCACCTTCGACGTGCTAGACAAAGCCAACCTCGCTAGGCTGTGTCTAGTACCCGAAGTATCCTACTCCGAACCCACTTCAGAATTCTTCACTTTTCTGACCAAAGAACCCGTCGACATAATGGATAGGTCACGGGACGGGGGTGACAGAAGGCTCGTCACCCAAATCTTCAGCAGCAAGGTTGTCATAATGGAAAATATGCTGAACACAATCTTCATTGACAACCAAGACCAGCTGCGGAAAGCCAAGGAGGTGGGGACCGAACATTCATAGTTCAACAGACACAAATTCTGGAAATCTCTAACCGGGATCCCCACCTATGACGCGAAGACTTGCAAAGCGTCCAATATACACTTTGGCTTTGTGCGCACCCTGCACAAAATTCTCGCCGGTGCACTCTTCCCCAGGACAGAAGGGGGAAACATTATAATTTTAGACCTTTTCGTTCTCTGGTCTATTCTTAACGAAAGGCCGGTCAATATCGAGCGCCAACTGATCCAGAAACTATCAACCTCCAGCCTGGGGAAAGAAATCTGCATGGGGGGGCATGTCACATCTATTATCAAATACCTCAAGATGGACAGACCCCTACCCCACTGCACACAACTGAAGGGCGACATCCTTACCAATGAGCAGACTCTGAAGAACTCCTTCATCATTAAGGAAAAGGATGGGAAACTACACTATGTATTTCGCCCTATGGTCAAGTCCTCCAGGACTCTCATCCCGCTTCCAGAGCTAGCAAACTATGACACAACACATCTCCTCTTCTCTGACTAGGAGCTTACTCAACTGCTAGCTTCGGTCAAAATACTGGAAAAGAAAGCAACAGCGGGACAAACGAAGATGAGTATCACAGCTCCGGCAGCTCGACCAACAAAGATGCCTGTCAAATGACCTTCCAGAAGGCAGTTGCAGGCCCAACAGCTGTCGGGGACACCTACATCTCGGCCAAATTTTGAAGCCGAGCCCATCCATGAAGATATCTTAACCACCTCCTCCATCGACTCTTTCATTCAGAGTCTTCATGAGAAGCTAACCGCTGCCACCACTCCACCTTCCACCATTCCAACATCTACCACTCCCTTCTTCCCCACCACATCCACGCAACCATTTGCATCCACTTCATCACCCCTATCCCCTTCGGGCTTTCCCTTCTCCATCCCTATGCCCGACTTTACCACCTTCCCTTTCACCTCCGCAGCTTCCACCCCATCACTATCACTACCAACACTTTCACCTCAAATACCACCACTTTTCACATCTGCCACTACCCCGACACCGCTGGTGACTACATCCACCGTCACTACGCAACTTGGGGAATCATCAGTGTCTCATCCGCAAGACACTAACACCTTCCCACGCCGACCCCAGTCATCTCACCCTTCCGCTCCTGGGGTCCCTTTTGCTAGTATCGGTGAGGAATTCGGCCGTCAATTCGACAATGTCCAAAATCTCCTCACCGATCCTTCTAATATATTAAATTCTATTTTTTCTTGTGTGCGGGGTTTATCACGACGGGTGGCCACGATCGACGAACAACACCGAGCCTTGCCCACCATCCTCCAAGGCTTCCAGCAACGACAAGATGAGGTGGCTAAGCAAGTTGAGCACATCAACAGCCACTACAACACCTTGCCAGACTTGGTCCTTTGAGCGAAGCGTCAGCAAGAAGCAACGGCAAAGCAAGTCGATGAGATCTCCACACAGACTCAGCCTCTGCCAGAGACTCTCCACGAGCTCCAGCAACAACAAGCAGTGCTGAGCACGCGTTTGGACACCATCAACATCACGCTCACACAACTACAACATCGCCAAGAGGAGTCCAATAATGATGAAATTCAGCAGTTACGTGCTCAAGCTACAGATCTAACAACACGTCTCCTCTCCGCCGAGGGCAGATACACCGACCTCAAAGAATCCCATGATGCATTGCTCGAAGCACACGAGCATCTGCAAGTGGCTTTCGATGAGCTACAAGCCACCCATCGGCGGTGCAAAACGTCCGCAAGTAAAAAGCAAGCAGACAAGGTTGTGGACGACAAGGATGGCGATGAAGATGAAGAAGACGACTCCGACTCATCTGCCAATTCAAACAAAGATACCACCTCCTCGGGTGATAAGCATGATGACAGAGAGGACCCAGGCAACGTGGCAGGACCTTCTCACAAAGGGTCCGACAAGGGTCACCATGACAGTGACCATCACCCCAAGTCCCCGCACAACGATAATGTCAACATGTCTTACGGGGACCAGTTCTTCGATTATTCTGCTATGGGGTCCATCGGGGAAGCTTCCCAAGACGCGGCTTATGCTGAGTTCGACCACTGTATATTAGGAATCAGTGCCAGCCCACCAAAAGAAACTGCCCCACCTCTCTCCACACCTTCTCCCCATGACGAGGGCGAGGCAGAATGAGTAAGTTTAGACACCGATGAAGACCTCGATTCTGCCTCTGACTCAACCGACGATCTACCAGGCCATGAACAGACCTTAGAACAACCTCCTTTCCCCCCTCCATAAGAACTTCCCCCGCCACCACCTCTGCCGCACAAAATGCACGATCTGGATATGACGGCCATCTCCACTTTAGATGCTCAGGACATTTTTATACTGAACACTATAGTGGACGATGCAAAGGCGGGGGAAGACATCATTTATCACAATACCAAAACTAGGCGTAAGATGACACGTGAAGACTTCCGCAACATTCTCCGACCTCGGTCCACGATGCCTATGGCAATCTTCTATGTCCTCCTCGCCAACTGCATAGAAATATACAAAAGTTCTAAGAGGCAACAGCCGGTCTTTAACGCCTCGCCCGCTCTGTCTCTTGGCCTTCTACACAAAAACATATGAGCAACGTCGATCGAGCGGCTGCGTGCTGGTTTAGCACGTCGGGCACGTTTTCTTACCGTGCCCTTCCAAGTCTCGGACCACTGGCTTTTTATGATCGTGGATACTGAGGCTCGAGACGCTAAGGTGTATAATTTCTGCAGTGCCGAGCTACCAGTCGGCAAAATAAACTTCGTGGGTGAAGCAGCAGGAGAAGCAAGGTGTATACCCTTCCGGCTGCTTCAGTTAATTTGGGATGCACGCCCATCTCTCCGCCAAGACTGGAGCCAACCTTGGTTCAACATCATCAACCCTCAAGTTCAAGCCGCCGAGGGATCTGGGGATTGCGCTTTCTGCACCATACGCCACATTCAAGCGTTGAACAAGGAAATCCCATTTACTGATCTAGTTGCTGAAGATTTTCATTCCTTACGCAGATGTTATGCCATGGAGCTCATCTGTGATAGGCGGTTCTTCAAGGACCCAACTATGGCACCAGATGACGTTCCTCGCTACCTCTTCTCAGCTATCCAGCGACTGCAGCACCGACCCTTCCGACAAACAATGAAGGAGTCAGAACAGACCAAGGTGCCAGTCGAGCAAGCTATAAGCAATCTTGTGTCTGCCATTGATCCAAACTTCCCTGATTTTGATCGTGATGCTTGCAAAAGTCTCAACGACCTCGAATTACGTCTCATTATGGCGCGGCTCTCAGCCAAGAAAGATGAGGTCGTATTCATGGCTCGAGACATCCTTGTAATGGCAGACACACTGCGAGAGACTCTACAGGTTAAAGGATCCCTCTCCGTAAGCCTTATGGCCGCATACCAGTTTCTGCTTGGCCAAGATAACCCAACAACATACATGGCATCCCCATATATGAAAGATGATCATCTAAAGCTCAAGAACTTCGGCACAACTGACGCGCTAATCTCCCATCTACAGCACACAACGCCGACGTTCATCATGTTACCTTTCCTCTATCATGAGCACTGGATGCTCCTGGCAACAAATCTCCCAGAAGGAACAACCACAATATATAACAGTTCCAACAGCCAGTACAACACACGACAGAGAAACTACGTCGTGACACCGAAGACGCCAACAGAAGTAGTGGCAAAGGAATGCGCCGACAAGTTAATAGATTTTCTGAGTCAGCACACAAGGGCGTACGACAAAGAGCATTTTCACCGCCCTTCCTTCTGCCACAAATGCCCCCAACAAATTCGAAAATCAAATGACTGCGGCTTCCACGTCCTCTACTGGATGTACACCATCATCGTTCTCCAAAGACCAGTAGAAGAAATGACTGACGTGGACTACCACGCTCTACGAGGACAGTTCGTAGCCAACCTTCTTAATTCCCCGGGGGCAAATGTAGACCTACCTTAGCCTGCAGCCCTTGTCCTAATTACTTCTCAACCTATCCCTTTGATACTCTGAGGACAGAGTGAGTGATAAGTTGGGGGGGTACATTAGACAAGGGCGAGGTGCCATTTTCCTTTTACATATTTCCTCTTTCTTCTCTTTTCTCTGTTTATACATTTTCCCTTTTTAACTTTCTTTTTTTTAACCCTTTCTTTTGAGTAGAATCACCTTCATTTAACTCTAGAATCATGTTAGTCCCCAAAAGTAAATAGCACTTAGTCATTTAATGGGGATTTAATGTCACTCCACTATTGATTTTAATGCTTTTGCTTCAATTCTTTACCTGACTCTCCACAGGATTAAATCAAGGCAGAAATAAGCCAAGCTCTCAATGGTGAGAGGGGAATCAGGCAACTTCCAAATCAAGAAGTTTTGCAAGTGGACCACAAACCAAATAAGTGCATGTTGAAAAACTCTAGGAACAACTTTCCTCCCTTCAAAATAAAAGAGGCTTGGCCACCCAAAATAATTTCCCAAACAAAACCCCAAAACCCAAGCCTGCGAGCTATCGAATAAAAGCCAGAGAGACGAATAAAATCATGAGAGTTGTGCCATGAATAAGGATCTATATAAAGAACCGATGAAGATTTCACCCGGCCGACACATTCCGCTGCCCTCACAAAGGCAGATGTGTCGTGCCCAGTAGTGAAACCCTAAGGTATCTAAATATATGAAAGGCTCATAAAGGACTCGCCCGGCCGGTACATTCAGCTGCCCTCATAAAAGCATAGACAACCCCTCCCCCACATGAAGGGGGAGTTACACTCCAAGCCTTCAGCCAACCCTCACACCCTCTCTAGCTTCCAGTAGGTCTTTCAGAGAGGTATAAAGCTGATTAGAGTTAACAACATGCACATAATAAAGGTGGTCCCAATGCGAGCTACGAGATATAGAAAGAACCTGAGACCCAAACAACTCTCGAAACCTGAAAGAGTCAAGGCAAGCAGTAAGACTTGATCTGACCTTAGAAGAACTCAGGTCAAGAATTGAAGCAAGAGTATGGAAATCCTAACTAAATAAAATCGCCTCGCCATTACATGTCTCAGCTCTATCTAACTTGAGGACAAGCTAGACTAAAAAGTTAGGGGGGTGATAACCTCCTATTTTAGACAATTATCTTGATCTTTTTCTTTAGTTTTCCATACTCTTTCAAAATTAAACCTATACATAATCCCAAATTTACCCTTCCTTGTAAATATACCATCAGACTAACTTTTCCCTTTCATATATGCAGAAAAACACAAAAAAAATCATAAAAGAATAACTCAACCTCAAGACCGCATGGATTCAAACGGTTCCAAGACCGCATGAAGCCAATCGGTCTCGAGACCGCATGGAGTCAAACAAGTTTCAAGACCGCATGAAGCCAACCGGTCCCGAGACCGCATGGAGTCAAACGGTCTCAAGACCGCATGAAGCCAACCGGTCCCGAGACCGCATGGAGTCACACGGTCTCAAGACTGCATGAAGCCAAACAGTCCCGAGACCGCATGAAGCCAAACGGTCCCGAGACCGCATGGAGTTAAACGGTCCCAAGACTGCATGGAGGTCAAATGGTCTCAAGACCGCATGAAGCCAACCGGTCCCGAGACCGCATGGAGTCAAACGGTCCCGAGACCGCATGAAGCCAACCGGTCCCGAGACCGCATGAAGCCAACCGGTCCTGAGACCGCATGGAGTCAAACGGTCTCAAGACCGCATGAAGCCAAACGGTCCCGAGACCGCATGGAGTTCAAACGGTCTCAAGACCGCATGAAACCAAATGGTCTCAAGTCCCAAACGGTCTTGGGATCCAAACGGTCTTGGGATCCAAACGGTCTCAAGTCCAAACGGTCTTGGGATCCAAACGGTCTCAAGCCCAAACGGTCTTGGGATCCAAACGGTCTTGAGGTCCAAACGGTCTCCAAACCGTTTGGACTTCACTTAAGGCCTATAAATAAGACCCCAAGGGTCCTCCACAAAGGGGGAAGTTTTTTCAAACGTCCAAAGGTTGCCTCAATCATTCCAGAGCTCTTGCTACTTCCATCCTCCACCATGGGGCTGCCGGTCTGAGACCCATACTCCATCTTGAAGCTGCTTTCTCTTTCTTCGCCAAAGAAGGTGGGAAGAGGAGATCTCATCATCGTGCAACCTTTGAAGATCGGTGGATCGTTTCTCTCTCTCCAAGGGTTTGACTTTCCTCTCTCCTTCATGGGGATGATGCTCTCTCTCTCTTCTTGCCTCCTTCTTTGTCCTAGCCATGAGCGAGTAGTCTCTCTCACTAGGGTGTGGGGAGTAGCCCCGCTACCCATGTTTTCATATCATGTAATTGTAATCCATAACTTGTAATGTAGAGTTCTTATCTTTTCAGTTCGACATCAAACGATTAATGAATGCATGTTGCTTGATCTCCAACTTGTATTATCCTTTATCTTTTAGTATGAATTGTCTACGTTTGTACTATTAGATTCGAAACTCGTTTGTATGTTGGTTCTTGGTGCATGTATTCACCATGCATCTATTTCGGTATTTAGAAGTGTATCTCAAGAAGTGGAGTAAACTCACTATCATCCGTTGCACTTTCATACTATGAAATGGAATCAGTTGACGTATGGAAGTGCAACCCTGGTATGTCGAGGAACACACTTTGCGAGGGGAATGATGCAAAGTAATGTGACCATTTGTTCGGGAATGGCTGGCGTTGCAACATTCCCGCACTTCTCGTAGTTAGTTCTCCGAAAGGAAGCTAAGTCTACAGGGATACTAACTGACTAGACTCTTTTGCAGGTTATGTTTTTGCTTTGCATGTGTTGATCCATGTGTAGTGGCGGTGAAAAACCGATCACACCCTAGTGATCTTTTATCATAGTTTACTCATTAGATTTACTTGTCTTCTTTACTTGCACTTAGCTTAAAAACAACCAAATCAACCTTTTGATCTAAATACCAACTATTGAGCGATTAGGTGAAATTCCAACGTTTTCCATCTTGTTGGCAACAACAAGACCGTTGTCTCGAGGATTCGACCCTTAACTATACTACGATAAGACTTCCACGTATCTTAGCATACGTGGGTGGAGTTCTCTATCTAGTATAAGCAAGGCTAAACTTAAAGACTTACCATCTTTAGGATTTTTAGTGGTGCACGCAATTCCACGTTAGTGGAAGCTCCATCACTGATGCTAAAAGAATATGATAATGTACTTAATTAATCAAGTGAAAGCTATTCTTGTAGTGCTCTGACCATAGATCCATCATCGTCAGAAGCGGGTGATGGTGAAACATGTTTTCTTATGAGATCTCCTGGAGTTTGCATATTTTGAATATGTCGGGGTCGATGGGTGAAAATATCCTTACGTCCTTATGAGGGAATTGATGGAAGGTAAACATTAAACCTCTCAATCCTTCATGCTTCTAGGATGGATGTATCACTAATCTCCCGATGATGTTAATGCCAGATCGATGGAGGTAAACACGAGATCTCTCGATTGCGAAGAGAGTACAGCTGCCACTGTAGCTCTATAGCTAGATGCCACTATACCCTGGCAAGCTATGTATAAGAGACACAAGATGTCATGCATGTGATCTCGCACTAACCGATATGTGGGAAGTCATGGAAGCTGACTCTTCCAATTAACTTTGTATGGTATCAATTTTGACTTCACAGTGATCAGTTGGAGTATGAGCGGTATACCTCATCTCCTCAGAGCTTAAGTATGTTTGAAAAATATAATCAGCCATGTAGCGTATTTGTATAAGATTGAAATACGAGAACCACTGGTTGATGTTATGCTACTTAGCATGTTCTTGATACATAAATGTTATTTATGTTCTTTAATTCTTTATTAAACAAGAGACATGCTGCTTTGTCAAGTTATAACTAAAATACTTGAATAGGAATGTTGCTCTAACCTGCATAGATAGTGTTTACCTGCTTTTGGAATATGTTATCCCACTGCTCACTTTATTCTATTACACTGCAATAACAATGTTACGGCAGAGAGTAATATCTCTCGCTGGGGCAATTTTATAATTGTCTTGCCCCCGTGGGATTCAACGTTTTTAGGTAGACGCAAACAAAGAGGCAGAACCTCTGTAGCAGAGGAAGAGCAACAACAGCAACAACAAGGACAACAGTAATATCCCAGGTGGGGATACTGGTTGTCAAGCTTTGTACATAAAGTCCTATGTGTCGTCTCTGTACTCTCAGGTCCTAGGAGTCAGTAGATAGTGTTTTTATAATTAACCTGAGATTTTGGTTTGATGATACATGGAATGTCCAATGTAGACCAGTATGTAAATATACTACTGTGGTTCTTGTTTAAAGAATCTTTGGTAATAGATCTTTTTATAAAATGGTTTTAATTTTTAGTGATTTTCAGTAATTTCTCTACTAACGAAACGCTTCCATATAGTTAATTTAGTTAATCTGTTTTTGTGAGTTGGATGCCACAGCTTCCTAGGGTTTCTATTCCACTTTTAGGGTTTCTATTCATCTTTTACTATTTTAAACCCTAATCATCTCATCCATTCTTCTCGCAAGATATTAAGTTACCTTTTAGCAACATATAACCCTGATTTCATATTAAGGCACAATTAAACATCGATTAAGTCCATTAAGTTTCTTTTACATTAAAACTACAATTTTTATCCTTTTAATCCATGACAAGATCATTATGCTCATTTATCATCAATTCATAATTCATTATAATCTAAATCACATATGAACTCTATTCGTCATTAATTATACCTTTTTATTCATTAGAAAACCCTAATTACTACATTAAGGGTATTTATTCACAATTAGAAACTTTTATGCTTGAAATAGCTTAGAATTATCTTATCTCAACTTTAATCATGAAATCAAACCATTAAAGCCATTAAGAGTCACATTTTCTAATATTAGGGTTTCAAGGCCCATTAAAGCATATTTATGCACATGAAACTCTAAATTAAATCAATTACGTGCAAAGTTCATCATTTTTGTGCTTAATGTACCTTTTTACAATTAATAGGTGAATATCAACTTTAATCATCCCTTAAACCCTACTAAAAGCATTAATCATCTCTAAATAGGGTTTCTTAATCTCTAATTCATTAAAGTTGATAAATTACACTACTTTTCAAATAACAATAGGAATTAGCTTCTGAATATATTTTTATTAGATTCCTCTCATTTTTCTGAGCAAAAAGCATATATTATTTGCTACCATCGGAGTTACAGATAAAAAGATATGATTTTTGTATTATTCCACTTACTTGACCAATTAGAGGATGCCACGTCGCCTCCTTTACCATGCAAAGCGCTCAATGAGATTATAAGTGAAAGGCGATTCCCCCCCCACTTGAGTGGCTGGCTCTTTAGCACGCAGAGGGTAAAAAGGTCCAATGGGCATCCAGCTTCTTCAACCTTGCGATCCCTTCCTGCCGCCGACCTGCATCCCTAGGCACGACTCTCCTGCTCCATCCCTGACCTCGACGGCTGCCGGGGAGGTTATCCCTGCCTCCGCCGCACCTCCACGCACCTCCGGGTGCCTTTGGTTTGTGGGTAGAGTGACCGTTGCGGGACTACTAGATTTCGCAACTCGTGGCTGACCTGCAGCCAAACAATGGCTGCCGCACGAGTTTCAGAGCACGGGGAAATGAATGTGCTCCTATGTGGCATCATGGGAACCTCTCTCATCGACCATGGCGACCCCACGAGTCCTTGCTGCCCTAGGGTTAGACGTGCTCTCCTCCACCCTAGGGTTTGCTTGTAAAGAAGAAGATGGGATAGAGAGAAGGATGCTTGGGGTTCTCTAGAACTCGATCCAGGGGTCTACCCCTTTTATGGGGGAGGATATCATCGCCCTAAGATGCCTCTCTAAGAGGAAACAAGTCCTCTCCTATTAGGAATCATATTCCCTCAATGAGAAGCAAGTCTCTTTCTCTCTCTTAAATAACCTTTTGATGTTCATTTTTTTTGAGATGTTAGAATTTCAAAAATCACCTCCTTTATCCTCTTAGTACTTGCCTTTTAATTATTTGTCACGAAATCATGTTTTCTTTTAATAGAAAATACCACCTTTTTAATAATAACACAAAATTCATTCATTAATCATCATATTATCTTCTTAATTTCTATTATTGGTATTTTCTCTTTCTTTTTCTCCATTGGGGCTCCTTGGACCCCAAGAAACTCAAAGATTTTGAAATTCCACATTAAGGATACTTACTATCCTTCTAGATGCATCTATATTCATTATTTCTCATTATCTTATTTATTTCTTATTAAAATATCTCTTTTTGAAGATTTCTCTTTATTTCTCTTTCATTTTCCTCATTGGTTTTCCTTTTATCATTAGGAATCCTTGGGATATGAAATTCCACCAAGGATAACTCAATTATACCTCTTTTCACTTATTTCCCATATTTTTCATTGTTTTCAATTTCTTTCTTAATAAAGAAATATTTAATTGGTCTTTTTTTGGGTGCAATATTTAATTGATCTTTTCTTTTCTTATTACTTTCTTTTTGCAACTTTGGACTCCTTGGGAGCAAGGAACCCATGTGGCACGAAATCCACCTTTGGATTAAGTTCTTTTGCCTTCTAGAGGTTTCTACATCTTTCTTTTCTCCATTTCTTATTAATAATGAAGTTCTTTTGTATTTTCATTGTTATTGGGCCCAATAGCCAATAAAGCCCACAACAAAATCATCAAGGCTATTGTAAACGAAATCCATTTATTCAAAACAAATTATATCATTATTTGTTCAAATATCTTTAATATGAAAAATTACATTTCTCACCAAATGAACCCAAAAATTGGGGTTATAACAATCAAACTTCTCAATATGATGACTCCTCACAGTATTCATCAACATCGTCATGCTTTACGTGCAATCATTGCTTACCGATCGTCTTACAAGGACCTTGCTCTGATACCACTTGAGTAATTTATAGAAGCTTCAAGCCCAAAAAAAGTCTATTATGCAAGATACAACCTGAGCATGCACGAGAAGAACAAGAACGTCCCCTGTTGACAGAGACAATAATTGCCAAACGAACAACCAATGATACAACAATATTGGCAAAGAAGACCGCAAAATTCTATTAAGCAACTTCAAGAAGATTACAAGGATTGTCGCTCTCTCATGATCCTACACCCACAATAGAATCTTGTAACCCACTCTTGCTCTCTATCTCCTCTTTGACTATCTTTTTGGCTTCCCTCTTTATGCACACCGACAACATATGTTAATACTGTATTTATAGACACAAAAGACAAACCAACCCAGATTAAGAGTAGGATAAGAAGATAAAACTATTCTAATTGTAAAGGATAACGTGAATATAATAAAAACTAAATAGAAAAGAAAATTAAAAAAGAACTCAAACTCTAAGTCTAACACCAATCTAGACTTTCTTATATTGTTAAGATAATATTCATTACCTAACAAGAGAAGTTATCTCAACAGCCATTCATTGCAGATTGCTGCGCCGAAAGTGGGCCTTCGCGGTCTGGATACTTCCGACTGCTGTGCCGAAAGCGGCATTTACTTAGGTTCGGTTTGTTTTTTCCAGGTAGAACAACGGCACAACAAATAAACCGGGAACCACAAATTGGTTGTTGTTTACTATGCCGTTTAGAAGAAAAATATATTGCCGCCGAGATTAGTTCACCGAGAATTCTTATGATAATGTGCCGCCTCAAATTCCTGTGGCAGAAAATCAGTTAATCTGCGGTTCCATGACAATTTCCAACCGAGCCCTCTAACACATTTTTTGGTACATATAATGATAGGACACAATAGTCTTTGTTTAAATAAAAAAGATTACTTACTTATGTACCAAACAATAAACAACTTGCTCCAGGTTTATATGTCGTTGTCTCAAACAAGCAGTTATCTTAGAAATAGTTAACATACTACTCCTTAATTTACCTATGACAACTAAACTTATTGTATCTGTCTACGAAACACAACCTTTTTTTTTTTGAAAGAGGGACGGGAAGTCCTATGATTGGGGCTCCCGTTACTATCATTAACTAATCAAATCAAAGTTTACAATCGACTGCAAGTTCAAAGGAAATTGACTCGACAAGGAAAACCTAGCTACTCAGCCTTAATTCGCCTCGTTAACATATTTGGCAAAGTTCATATTTGTTTACTGAGCGGCCGTCTTGCTAATCGCCGCAGCATATCTCCGTTCCCCTGATGCCAGCCGTCGACCTCGTAGGAGAGCCCAAAGATGGCGACTCTCAGAACGACGGAGAGGATGATTCGTCTCCGAGGTCTTCCTACCTGTCCGCGGCGGGTTCATTTTGCAGTTTGAGCTCCCGGGACTCCTTCCGGTCTGAGAATTCGGACATCGGGGGTTCTGTTCGCAGTCTGAGCACTTGGGATTCCTTTCGTTCTGAAAATTCCTACATTGGGGGCCCTGACATTGAGGAGAGGAGGGACAAATTCTGGTATCGTAAGGTGTTCGCCAATTCCCGTCGAAAAGGTATGAACTCATGACAGACGCACAAACACACGGGTTCTAGACTAGATCCTTCCATTTCCTAGTGAATACGAAGAAGAATAGTGGAACGAAACTGAAATCTCAACACATATGTTCTTCTCTCCATTGGTTTTCTGGTACATAATCTACAGATGCTGCAGTGATTCCTGAGCAACTGAAATCAAGAGTTACTGGTACGTCCCATTATAAGAACTTCAGTTCCTCGCGGACTCTTTGGCCTGGGAAAACTTCGGTTACTGGTATCTCACTGCAATTCCCATTCAACCCATACTGGTTCGTTTCTCTGTTAATATCAGCGTACCCTGACAGGTGTTTTCCTCCTAACTTGATATGATCAGAATTGGGAATCTATCCTGTCAAACCACCGGATATCGCCTCAAGCGTGCAAATCCAGAATGCATTGGTTGCTGGTACGGGTACAAGACTTGGTTCAGCTGAGCTATGTATAATATTATGTTGATTATTTTGATCATTTCAGTCTTGAACACAGGTATTCCTCAGTTGAAACGATCAGAAGTGAAAACAGCTTGTGAATCCTTCAGCAACATCATTGGCTCCCTTTCAGATGGAACGATATACAAGGGGTATTTGCCAAGTGGTGTTGAGATAGCTGTGAGTGTTATCATGACCAACAAGCACTGGTCGGTGGCTCATGAAACACAATATAAGAAAAAGGTATCGAATTGTTCGCTTTTCTCCATTTTCAAATCCATTTGTATAAACGACACACATTCCTAAGAATTTGTCTTTTTTCATTTAGATTGCAGTGTTGTCTAGAGTCAATCACAGAAATTTTATGAATCTACTGACTTATTGTAAGGAAAGAGACCCATTTACTCGGATGCTGATCTTCGAATACGTGCCAAACGGAACACTTTCTGAACATCTGCTCAACTGTTAGTATCTTAGATTCTACTTACATATATTTGAAGTGTATAAATTTAATTTCTATCTCTTAACGTGACGAAAAAAGGGTTGATTTTTCGTAGTAATAATTTCCTGAGTGAGTTCGTCAGAGGAAACATGACCCTTTTGTGGCCAAGTTACTCTATCTATCTGATCTTGCAGCAAAAGAACCCAAGGCCTTGAGCTGGTCCTCACGGCTGAGAATTGCAGTGGGAGTGGCGCATTGCCTTGACTACCTGCATCAGCTAATGCCACCAATAATCCTGGAAAACTTGGATTCAAATGTGATCTACCTAACGGATGATTTTGCTGCAAAGGTTTCAGACATGGAATTATGGAGCAAGACAGCAGAAGGTGACACCGGCACCAGAACTCCGGAGAGTTTACAGCACGAGATGCCAAACAAGGATAGAATCGTTCATAAGTTTGGCATAGTCCTGTTGGAATTGTTGTCCGGAAGGCGTCCATACTCAGATGAAAATTACGATCAAGTGAGCTGGGCATCTGATTATTTGATGGGTAAAAAGCCGTTGAAAGAGATGATTGATCCCGAGCTGACCCAGGTTCGTGAGGAAGATGTGAAACCTCTCTTCGAGGTGATTATGTCCTGCTTAAAACCGAACCCTTTCGAGAGGCCAACAATGGAAGCTGTGGCCACCCGGTTAATGGAGATAACAGAGATTCCACCAGAAGGTGCGGCTCCCACTCCTTAAGTTATCTCATATAGTAGGCTGACCTTGAGATCATATTGACTGAGGCAACATAGAAAAACCCAGACTACCTTTCAGGCTGTCAATTGGCGAGGATGGTGTGCCAGTACTGGATAGTGGGGTTTATGTCTTTGTTGTTTATGTAATAATTATTTGCCTTGTTAGCTTGTACCTACTTGAAGGGTAAACGGAGGGTGAAGGGGGAAGGTTGTTTGTGTGCTCATTTTATAGAAAAGGGAATACACCAAAAAGTTTTCTGATAATTTGCAAAACAAGTCTCTTGTTTCAAGCTTGCGGAACGTGGTTGAGCTGAATGTTTGTGCCATTTTCACACTTAGATGAGGGAACGCAGGTGCATATCGAGTTATCGACAGATCTTTCGTGATGGAAGTCGACCAGAAGGCGATGCTGTTCCGAAAACAAGGAGTTATTATATCAACTAAGGTTGATGCGTGCATGCCACTCCTGTAATTGTTGTGCTTCTGGAAACGTCATTGACCACAGCATCGGCACGTTGTGAAACGTGCTTATATGTTTAGATTTTTGGGTAAGTATTTCTATCTTCAAAAGCTATATTCCGATCAGAGAGGTCTTGGTATATCTATGTGCCTATGCCTATATACCTATGAATAAGAGGTATTTAACTGTATCTGTTTTTCCCAACTATCTGCTGATTGGTTCTTTTAGTTTTTCACCTGTCGTTTTCCCATGAATGTTGCTTGCTTCGAATCAATCACTATTTTACAACAATAAGAGTTGTGTTGCAATACTATGTAGGACTGTCAGAATTATCTCCAAATTATTGAATTTACTCAAAAAATTGGTTCAATTTCGGGACACTCTTCTAATGTCTGAATTCGTTACTCAAGGTTCTAAGAGTTTCGAGAATGGTGACTGAGTATACAAATCGCTATTAGCATCGGTTACACACTTTGTCCGCATTGGGATCAACTTCTCGATAGATCACCCATCTTGATATTGTTCTGAGAAGAGTATGTTTAACCGCAGAGTACCTATTGACGAGTTACTTAAAAAGGAGGTGTAATGTTGTGATTTGAGTACTCAAATAGTTTTTTAACATCATTTTATCTGAAGTCTCAAATCGTAGGATGTTAAAGTCTACTCCGCTTAACTTATTGACGTCCTCGACAAGGCTCAAGTATATGTCTCATAATCTTTCTCCATTTTAATACATACCCAAAATCACCCAGCTCCGATTCACAGTTACCAGGATAAAGGGCTCCATCTCGCCGCAGTATAGCCCTCTCCAACTTGTTTGGACCACACGACTGGATATTGAATATTGATTTGCGATTTCTATTGCAGGGTAATGGCTCTGATATCATTTGTAATGTATAGGCTACAACCCA
This sequence comes from Alisma plantago-aquatica, assembly GCA_963693085.1. NCBI lineage: Eukaryota > Viridiplantae > Streptophyta > Magnoliopsida > Alismatales > Alismataceae > Alisma > Alisma plantago-aquatica. The sequence continues at coordinate 115,219,014 of OY856410.1, read as the reverse complement.
AGGCTCTACCAGAATTAGGAAATGACGGTTGGCTTCTTAGACCACCACTACTCTCAGCTGTGTCCTCACTCTCACACACTTGTAGATCAACTTTCTGACATGTCACTCATCCTAGTATTACTCTAGACTGAGCATGCTTAATCAAAAGATTTTATTGATGGACTAACTGAAAAGCATGTGCGTATTGGTGATATGCACAGTCAACTAATTTCTTTTAAGATAATATTATATGAGGCCTCAAATCCTAGGATGCTACAAACTTAATTTGTACTAATTTAAGTGTATATGTTGATGTCTGAGTTGTCTAATTTGACAACATTGGACAAGCTAGGTTCGAATAAAATTATATATATGCATGCATATCTAAAAAGTGACATGTCTCAGTACATTATCTTACATGACCCATCTTTAATTATGACTATTGCAAGACTCTATAGAGAAATCTAACCTTTTGGATATGATATATATCCCTTAGGTAGAATGTGCATCAAAATTAACTCTATAAGACATTCTTAGTTCATGCAATGAAAGAAGATGTATATTTTCTATTAAACAGTAACTTGTGAATATTACAGATACCATTGGATGGGATATAACTATATCTTATGGTATATATGAGATATGATTATGGTATTTGAACATGTCTAGTCTAAAAAATGTTTTTCACCATCAAGTTTGACATATTAAACATGTAACATTTAAATGATCAAATGATGTTAGTTACAGGTAGTCATGTATCGATTGGCACACACTTCCTAACTTCTATATATACATATTAGCATTTTAATATTTATTTAATATTACATATGATCATAATCAAAATATCATAATGAATGTTTGTGAATCACTTTTATTCAATACATTGATTTCTTACTAAGAATGGATATGATGCAATTTGCTTCTATACCTGGTTAGACGTAAATTTTAGGTCTAACACAAAATATGGGTCTGCGTTGGTTTTGGGTTGAGCAACAATCATCAACTACCTCATTAAAACCACAAATCTATCTTTTTGGTACACTTTTATGTGGTTGTTTTATTTTTTTTACAAAGAACAAGTAAATGATTGGTGATAATTCTATTTGTAATTAGTAGTAGGTTTGTAGGAAAAATATAATAACACTTAGAAATACTATACACTTGTTTCATTTTAGTAGTCTAAAAAGGAGTTAGAGACAATGACATGTGCTGATCAAATAGCCATGAATGATTGCTTTTGGAAAAGGACAGACAATATTATGATTTTGTTGTTTTTTATAAGATGATGGTGAATCATGTAGAGGTTGATAGGTAGAAACTACGAATAGAAAGTGTTTTGAGAAAAAGCACCCCTAAAAGAGTGAGATCAATAGAGACCAGTAGAATAAGGGTAGTGATGTTTGTTGGTATATGTATGCCTGTAGAGCCATCCCAAGCGATTGCATGGAGTCGGATATTAATTAATCAATTAATGCGATTATTTGGTTAATTAATGAATTCCGAAATATTCTAATTAATCCACGAGCGTTTTAATTAACGCAACGTTTCTGTTTACCGATGGGTTTAGGAAACCCTACTTCTCTTCTTATCCTATTTAAAGGAGGATAGACGGTCGATATCTATATAAGATATAGAGAGACGCTTTTAGGTTACGCTCACGTACGTAAACCTAGCCGTCGCCGTCCTTAGGAGAGAAAGGAGAGCAACGCGCCGCTAGCACGCCGCCGCAGAGACACGCTCCTTCCCGCCGGCTTGAGAAGCGCGACGTGGAGTTCTGTCCATCCGTGTGGACGAAGTAGAGACGCAGACGCCTTGACGCCTGCGTTCGAAGGACGTCAACGACCACCTGTACATGCTGCGAGCAACGTACGTCACTTCCACAAAGGAGCATCGCCGGATCAACCTGCAACAGCGAACGGGAGAGAAGATCCGTCTGTGTTTGACAAGCAGCGTTGCACCGTCGTGCAGCGGGACATCGCCGGACTTGCTCCACGATAAGGTATATCCCGCAAACCTATTTCCGAATACGCCATTATCGACGAGATCCTGTTACGGGTTGCGTGGATTTATCGCTTCCGCCGCGCATGTTTTCTCCACAAAACCCAACAATGTTCCTATATACATGGTTTTCCAACTTCTAGATTATTTTATCTTTCACCTATTTTCCAAGAGGGAACCTTTCTTTTTGACACAAATTATTTTTTCTCCCAATCTATGAATATGCACCGAAAACAATTGTCATATGGTCACTCTGAGATGGCTGATGATGTTGTTGTACATGCATGAAGGGCAATCAAAATTATGTCCAAATATGTGACCTCAACCTTCATAGATCCCAAAATATTGGTTCAGGTTAAAGAAACTTATATATGAGTTTATTTGGGTTTTAATGTTGATGGTTGAATTGAAACTGAGCTCATGTCATCAAGATACACTTATACAATCTATGTCACAACCCCTCAATTTTGAGCATCCCAAAATTAAAAGAGACTTAAAATACAAGGATTGATACCTAAATTTCCAGGAGCAAATTTAAAAAATAATAAATAATATTAAATCTCCATTAATTTGAACAAATAATTATTACAAGATGTATAATGAGGCTCCTCTAAGGAGCTAGATGAGTTTTTAAAGAGAAAACTAACATATATATGAGACACTAACATGTATGAAAAGAAGTACTAGAATATCTAACTAATCATCCAATGATCTTACCATGTGCTATTTTGATGACATCTTCTTGATATCCATGTCTTCCATTAATAGAAGACATTTAACCTAAAATATTGAAAAACAAATATATGATCAATATATCTTGATGCTGTGTATGTGGTGAAATAAAATGTGTGCAAGTATTGTAACAACATATAATGTTAACAACCAAATATTTGCACATATGAACTTGTATTATCATTTCTTATAATAAATCATGCTTGGTATGCCCTCTTGGGTGTAACCAATGTCCATTATTGGACTTATATGTATTACCCCTTGATGCATGTAACCCAGGGTTCAAAGTATTCTATACTCTGTGTTATACTCATAGTGGAATTATAATCTAACAGAATGTAAATAAACATCCAGTAGTTTATTCATTGAACTAATATATGGGAAATCATTGGATAAACCATGGAGAGTCAATAATGCAGTAACTCATATGTAACCACGTACCATAATATAGTACCATATAGTATACTTCAAATACTTTAAGCATGCATACAAACATCCAAGCAATCGACACAATTAATCAGCACTGTCTTCTTGTATGTATACTACCAATATATCACCATGTATTCTCATTATTCAGATTAAACCAAACTCAGGTCCCGAACTAGGGTTTCGAGTTGTCTAGGGTCTATATTTAGGGGTTACAAACCTTAATTTCATCATATCATGAAACTTCAAGATTATGAACTCTAATTTCATCATTGTTGCCAAGGTTAGAAACCCTTATAGGCATATTAGGTGTAGCCTTAATTATCAGATTGAACATATTATATTATCATGGACACGTAGATCACTTCATGAGGTCAAAATCGTATTAGGTTATATAATTTGTTTTATAACCCTAATTCTACATGTACATGGTGTACATGCTTGTAAATCCTAATATACCTCTTGATCACTATATTTAACTTGGGATCTCATTATATTCAAAAATATTAGATTATATCCCAAAATTGATTGATTTACTGATATAAGCATGTTATGCTGCAAATCTAGGGTTTTTATTGCATGTATTAGTTATACTTTTAAAACAGAAAGCATATACCCCAGGACTATTTTATTTGGCATCTACTCATTTTTTTAGCAATCTGACATATAATATCACTACTGCATGATCTACCATTTAATTTCTACATTTAATACTAGATTAACATTTCTTGACCAATGGAAGAACACCATGTCAACATATCCAAGTGGATAATTGTCCGTGGCATGTTAATTGGAAAAGAAGGTGCAAAGACATTTATGCCCATTTTTTGACTTAGGTCTGGCCATGTGGTTTGGGCACACATGTCCTTTTAATGTCAAGTTTATTCATCATCCCTCGTGGCCTAGATTTGTTTTCCATGGTATTCACTTGTGGGTTGACTCTGGCTTTCATCTCTTAGCTATGGGATCTGAAATGAGGGCTAACTTACATGCCTTCTACCGCACTTAGCAATACTCCCTGGAGCCTCCGCAGATGGTCAAGGAGATGTCCAACCATGTTGACTAGAACAAAGATAGAGTATGGAAGGGTGACTAGCTTGGGGAGTTTTTATCTAGAACCAAGGCATTTTGAGGGTACAAACTTGATTATCGGATCCTATCAAAGATTCCACATTGTTCAGTTTCAAGCACTATCCTTTTGAATGGCATGCCTTAGTTTGAGCTCACAAGAATCATTGTTGCTTGCTTAGGAAAAGGATCCATGGGAGATCATGCCTCAAAAATCGCACTATGGTCTTCCTCATAGCCCCCCGAATGTGCAGGAACAAAGAATTGGTCTCTCATCTATAAGGAAGAGCACTATATTCTAGGAATTGTCTAGAACAACCTGACTTAGGGAGGTAGGGTTGATGAATATGGATTGGAATTGAGGGTGGTTTCTTATCATCCCAGCCTTGGGGATTATGTAGTGCTCCTATATATGCAAGGGGATTCTATAGAACCACCATGTAGTTTATCCCTAACTGGCTGGTTTATCCGCAATTCAACATTATCTCTTCATAAGGAGATAATGGAAATAGTCAGGTTCTCTGGATGTTCTTTGGAATCTTGAAGTCAGTGATAATATTATTATGTGGTGAGGAAGGTTGATTAAATTTAATTTGATTCTGAAACTTAGTTTCCAAGCATAACCTAGATAATTCTTTAATTAATTATCCACATCCTAAGAAAGATGAGAAGTCCCTAGAATTCTTCTCATTCTCTAATATTACCCTTACCTACCAGCCATATCTATTATGGAAATTTATTATAATAAATAAATACCAAATTCACCATGTTTCTCATCAGTGATCTTGGGTAAACCCTAATTAGCTCAAATGGGCTTTACTTGGTCCATGGGTTGGAACCATGCCTTATATGTGGGTATGTATGCCCAGAGATCCAATCATATGATGATTGTAATGGGGCATTAGATACTTGATTTGATAATTATATAGGTAATTCCATCTATTATGTTTGTCTCAATCATGAGATTATGACACAAATATAATATATGTATAAAGAATGATGTTACACGATGACATATGTCTTCAGGTTTAGGACCTGGACAATGAGATCAAATGCATCATAAGAGTATATACTATTCTTGTAATGTCCCTAGTCAGATATTACTGTGGAAGAAAAATTGACAAAAATAATACATAATCCTAGAGTGTGTGCTGGTTGATGACAAAATCTCATTAGTCATGATATGTGATATCAAACCAAACACATAAGTACTTGTTAGAGAACAATGTACCAGACATACCCACCTTGAGAGTGATACTATAACATAATGAATCTTAGATGTAATATCCATGTAAACATTTTTCCCAAGTTTCCCTCTCATTTCTATCCTTTATGTCATTTATGTTTAATTAGTGGAATTTATAGTGGTTTAGTGAACATTTATTCACTAATTGTACCAATATAAGGGTTTATGCACAAATACCTCAATAAAAGCTTAATAACCATGATTAAGTACTATAAACCTTAATCTAACTTTTTGATATGATTTTCAAACATAAAATTAGGCCAAGTGTCAAATTTGGTTTGGTTTGGATGTTGTTTATGCAAGTTATGCAATTTTAGGTACATTCTGGACTTTTATGCAATTTACCCAATTGGGAGGTTTTCTTTGCAAATTATCTCCTGAATTTTAATCCTTAGATATTCCCTTACCATTAAAGAGATTTGAAACCATTGGAGAACCTAGTTTCACCTTGGTTTGATGGTATTTCTTTCCAAGGGCATTATAGGGATTACCCTCTTTATAAAAATGCTTATCCTTAAAAGCTATCAACCAATGAGGTTATTTCTTTCTTGAAAAATGGTGGGGATGTCCTAGAATAATCTATGGGATCTTAGAACCGATTTTTGATATGCATGAAGCCTCTATGAGCTATCCTCTTGCATGGCCATCAATCCCTAGGCTAAAGACACATGGAAAGTCCCTTAAAACTCCTCATGCTTCACCTCTTTCTATATATAGCCATGTATACCCCTTCCCAACTCACAATGCAAAAACTCTTGCTCTCCTTTTATTTCCTATAGCTTAGATAATAGTTCCTTCTGTATTTGGCCACGAATTTGCTGCCCCAAGGTAATAGAGGGAGCCTACCTTGGTGAAGAAGGCTCCCAGGGCTTCCAAATTGCTCTATTAGGGTTTCTAAAGCTCCTCCTTGGTAATTTCGACCAAAACTAGTAAGTTTACTCCCTTAATTTCCTATTTTCATATTGATAGTCTTCCTTAAACCTTCTTCTAGGTCGGAACCATGACCATACATGGTAAAACTCCACCTAAAACCCTAAAACATGTCATCTTCTTGCTCTTTTGCAAGGGTTTGCACCTCTAAAGTGGAGAAGGTGATCTTTGCTCCAAAAAGGAGCTTGGCTTGGAGCAACCAGACCTTCTAATCTCGGAATCCTTTCTGTTTGAACCTTATTACCTTCCTAGAGGCAAGTTTGGTTAACACCCTTCTCATATACTGCTTAGTACATGCTTAAAACTCATGCTTTTATGTTAAAAATCGACGATTTCCATCTATTTTTACCATGCTCTTCTAAGATTTTGATTTCTTGCTGTTTTACCTTCTCTAGAAGTTCTAGTTTGGTTACCTATGTAACTTCAAATCTGATATTGGTCGAATGGTATTTTCTCCCTCTCCCTCTCTCTTTAATTATCTCGATCAGTTTGATGATGTGGCAATTTCCTATTGGTCAATATTGTAAAATTCATATCTTCTAAACCGATTATCCAAATTTGACAAATAAATATGTTTTGGATTTGGAAAATTAATCTCTATCTAATAAAAATATTTTCAATGTCTGATTTCATGGTTTGACGAAGGGTGATTTTTGTAAAACGAATTTAATGCATAAAATCCATAAAAATTACATCTTAATCATCATAACTCCAAAATTAACATAAATATATGTTTTCTTGATCAAGAAAACCCAATAAGTTTATTGGTGATGTTTTAAGAGTCTAAATCCGAATTTTTCTAAAAAGCTCTAAAAATAGTGTTTCTATATATTAATGTGCACTATGTACTCTAATACATGTTAATACATTGAAAATAGGCAAAGTGGAACTTGGACTCAATTAAAGTGGTGAAAGTTAGTAATTGATATCGGTAAGAGAGGTATGTGCATTCCTTACACCCTATGTTGGGATAATTTCAACCAAACCATATATTTCCCTAATGAGGCTTAAATGAACCCTAAATATCCTATTCTTGAATCCTAATGTTGTTCATGCCTCAAATTAGATTATACTTTCTTCTTGTTTGGGTCTTATACCCCACTGCCATGCTTATTGAATATTATGACTACTCTTTCCATGACTACTTTCTTTAGCATAGGGATTTATGTTCTATTTAATTTAAAGTAGCGGTACTTATGTACAACCACCTACAGAGGGCATGTATTTAATCGCCCTAGGGAATGTTTTTATTCTCCCCTATATAATTGTGTAGGTGACTGGGAATGCCTTATTCTCCCCTCACCTAATGTTAGAGGTCCGGTAGGTGCCTCAACCCTACTTAGTTAGGTAGGCATAATTATCTTGCATGCAAATCCTTTTTGATATAATTGTTAATGGCAAGTTTCTTTTGAATATAGCCTCATACTCTTGTTATATTCATTATATGATGAACCCTAGCCTTTTTTTGTTGTACTTATCTTGATATCCTAGATTAGTTTTGTGACACATACCTTGTTTTCTTTTCCCTTTTGCTGGGTGCTTTCCCAACCACCCAGGTGCTGGTGCTTAGCAAGGAGAAGGATAAGTTTGAAGGAATTCATCCCAGGAGTAGATCTCAAGCTATCTGAAAGGATGTCTAGGTTGCTATAGCTAGATCCTTTTCTCTTATCTTTTTCTTTTGAGAACAATCATGTAATGAACAATGAAAGCCATGTAATAGGCTTAGTTCTTTTATTTCTGCTGCTATTGACATTTTGTAATGTATCTGGTGCATGCTTATTTACTTGGAATATTATACATGCATCCCTCAATATCTTTTGTCTTTCTAAAAAGATGGATGTTTTTTACTTCCTTTAAATTTTAGTAAGGAGGTGATCTCGCCTCTTTATAGATACATGGAGACCATGGGATGGTAATCAGAATCATCTCCTATAGTGATAGTGGCTATTGTGGTTCTTTGACCTAAAGTCACTACACTCATCACATGTCGTTCAATATATTTTGACACCATCCAACATGACCTTGAATAAGGGTTTCCATAAAGGTGGTAGTTGGGTATATTGTGAAACATGGGAATTTAGTGTGAGTGATGTAGATGGGAGTTGTCCCTCCTACAAGAGATTGCTATCCAGGCCACTTGATAAGTGAGATTGAGAAATGTATGGCCATACTCATGTGACTCAATATGTGATATGTGTGCTCGCATGCATCTCATACATTCTGCTCTAATTCAAGGAACATGGATTGAATAAGAGGATGATGATTCCATGTATCGAGTTGAATTTGGATATCAAAGACAAATGAACTATATATGATCACTGTAACACTGATCATGGGTTGTAGGTTGAAGATGTTCACCAGCTTTCCAATTACTTTGGTAGCATTGATATGTTGCTTGATACCATTTATTGGTTGTAATGTCATAAATTAGTTATGGACATTCACTATCAACGTAACTTGGGGCCTATATAGTTACATGCATAGTATCCACATGGAATAGGAGTTTATTCATACATAAGGTTTAACTTGATATAATGCCCGAGCCCACAACCCAATGTTCTAGTAGGGTTTCAGGAATGACGGATGGCTTCACAGACCACCACTAGCCTTAACTACATGCTTCATCCTCACTCACATGCAAGCCACGATAAACTTCCTGACTGTTCATGCATCCTAGTACTACTTTAGGATAAGCATGCTTAACCACAAAGTTCTTTAGTGATGGGCTCCCTACAAAGGAGGTGCACCACTACTACAGAAATGGCTTATAACGTCACATTTATAGGCATTGGTTGTATACATGAAACTGACGCCTAAAACCTACAACATCAGTTTAATACACAAACCGACATATATCTGTGAAGAGCGGCCAGACACGGGTATCATTTTTTATTTAACGTCGGTTCCTCGTTAAGAAACCGACGCCTAAAATCGCCTGCCAAATCCAATTTTTCCAGTGCAAAAAAATTACCTCCAAAATTTCAAATACGGCGTTGGTTTTTTACCAAAGAACCGATGACTAAAGGTTTTTCGAGAGACAAAAATCGGGCCAAATTCTGTCGTTAGTTTTAGTAGACGAACCGACGCCGATGTGTTTTTGTGCGCTGTCCCCACGAAAAAAGTTCCCCCCCAAATTGCCCAATTGGCATCGGTTTTAAGTGGCAACCGAGGACTAGTTTGATATAGGTTTTGGTTTTTTTATAACCGAATCCAAGTATCTAACTTAATCATAAAAATAAATGACTCTCCCAGTCTCTACTTAACCGTGATTTCCTCCCCCCGCTTAGGGCTCTGGCGATTTTCCTCTTTGCACCGCAACTGCTTGCTACCGCCAGTGCGTCAAAGCTCACCATCGCCTCCGTGTCATCGCTAACTCACCGCCATTCTCCAGCTGCTCGCCACCTGCTCTTCTTGCCACCACCGTTCTTCAGCTACTTGTCGGACACCACCTCTGCTCGTCGCCGCCATTCTACAGCTTCTCGCCGTCGCCTCTGATTGCCGCCGCCACCTCTGCTCGCCACCGCCATTCTCCAACTGCTCGCCACCACCTCTACTCACCACCGTCGTTCTCCAGCCGCCGCCGCCGCCTCTGTTCACCTGCCACCATCGTTCTCCAGCTTCTCACCACCGCCGTTCTCCAGCTGCTCGCCGCTGCCTCTGCTCACCACTGCTGTTCTCTAGCTGCTCGTCTCTACTGTTCCCCAGGTATATTTTTTCCATATATATTTGTCTTGAATACAACAAATGCATTATGTAATCCAATGTATTGTATGAATTTTTTCTTCAGTCAATTGATCAGGTCATTTACTTGGTGAGTTTTATTGATTTCTACTGATTTGTGGTTACTTGGTGATATATATTTCCATTGAGTTTAATCACTAATGTATATGTTTCAAGATTGTGTAGTTGATTAATATTGGTTAATGATGCATGAATGAACTAACTCAAATAGAAGAATGAATTAAATTAAATAAAGTTACATAAACTTAGGATATAAACTTAATTAATTAGAATTGTACTTAATTAATTAGATTGTGTACTTAGTTAATTAATTAGATTTGTACTTAGTTTCTCTAAGATTGTGTTAATGATGTAAAGAACTGACGACTAATATTGTGTTAATGATTGACCGGCCTAAATCGCGCGTCTAAAAAGTGGAGGCGGATTTGAGGTAGTCGAGCTTTTACATTTATAACCCGAATCCTTCTAGGCCCCCACAACTTTGCTTACGGGGTAGAAGTAGATATACGGGGTCGAACATAGGGACAAGGGTGGTAGTGTTGAGAACCCAGAATCGACACGCTACACTCCGATAAGGGTAGAGATATGATAAAATTCCCAAAAGGGAACAACAGAACAAGAACGATAAAACAAGAGAAAACCCTATCTCCAACTGGAGTTACAAGGAAAACTTAGGTTTTAAGCATTTAGCAATTTTTAGGGGTTTTCGTGCAACAGAAACATAGAGATAATATAGAGCTAAATCAAGGTACGAAGGAGAAAACTTCGGTAAAACAAGCGGCAGCAGGAACATCTTGTACCCCTCCTCTCAGAGTGGGTACCTCTAAACAAGCATCAACACCACTCTCGAGGTTGCTGACTTAGGTTAGAGTGGAAATGTTACTACAAAAGCTCTGATTCTGGGCACTCTCGTACTCCAGAATCGGACCAAACACTAGAGCCACAACACCTCTCTCAAGGCTGTTGTGACGGGAAAACACGATTCGGTAGCTAATCGAAACGTGATCCAACGTGCAAGCTAGAGTTTAGATATTAAACATAGCAATCATCCAACAAAAGTACCAAACACAAAGCAGCAAATAATTAAACTCTTCTATTTCTATTAACATATAAAGGTTTGATTACATTGCAGGAATAAAAGAATTAAATAACTGAAAGAAAGATAGATATCACCTTCTTGATATAGAAGGGCGACAGACTACAATGGACCATCCAGCCCGATACCGGGCAGGAGCCTAGCCTGATACAACCATGTCAGGCGGCACACCCTCTCAGGCGACACGCCATGACGGGCAGATTGCATCGTGTGAGGACGCTTGCCCGATACGCTCATATCGGGCGGAACCCTCTCGGGCGACACACAGTGACGGGCGAAGCGTATCGGGTTCGGTATCGTGCCGGGCTAGAGTGATGTATCTAGTATCGGTCACTTAAGTCAGAGATCCATGTCAGACGATATTGGCCTGCAGTGTCGCCCGGGACGACCCTAAGGAAACCATTGAACTCCCTCTCGGGATGGGGAAGAGCTCACCTAGGATCGCTCGGCACAGCACTGAGGCACGATATACTCGCTCTTTGCAGCTTTCCTGAGGTGACTTGTGCAAGGTTCCCGACCTATATTTTCGGCTTCCTGTAGCTGCTATTTATAGGCAGCAGTTGGGGGAAGTTATGGTGCTCAGGGCACCACGTGTCCCCCCTTTCCATCGCGGAGTCGGTGACGGCCGATGTCGGTATCGCCTGGCACACGGATTTCGGCTGTCGGTCACGTGACGAGCGGCGCCTGTCGGTGGGTGGCCTATATCGTGCGACAAGCTTTAGTTGTCGTGGCGAGCGTTGGCTCCCTGTCGGGTAAAAGACGTATCGCCCGCTAGTTCCTTCTTGCGCGACATCCTCATATCGCGCGTTGGTGCGTTGCGCTTACCCTGTCGGGCAGTGATCGTATCGGCCATCTGGAAGGCCGATGCAGGTGGAACTTATTTGTGCGCCGGGACGACCTTATTGATGACAAAATGGGTCAAAATAGGAGGAAAACTATGCAGAAATGGAAATATTGAATTAAGAGCGTCGTTTGGCCAATTATTGCAAAAGTACATATATAAGAGAGGAAAACTATTTAAAAGGGCAGTTTTAATAACAGAAAAACAGTCTAAAACATCACAAAAATTGGTGTTATCAACTCCCCCAAACTTAGCAATTTGATTGTCCTCAATCAATATTTAAACTTTATTTTGTGATGCTTCTTCTTGCACGGTATAGCTTTCAGGCCAAGAGGTAAGACAAGTATCGTAATGCCTTTAGAGATAATGCTGCCCCACTACGAACAAAAGACCTTGCATTTCCAGCCTTATTATTTCAGTAAAATATTTCTCTACAGCTTCAGCAAGACTTTGGTGCATGATTCCGAAGTTAGCTTACACACGAAACAGCTTTATTTTTGGGCAGAAAGTTGTGTATAGGGTAGGCTAAGGCTTTTTGGGGTTTTTCTTGTCTCCCATCAGTCCATCTAGGTAAGGGTCCGTTAACGGGCAAGTGGTCCCTACAGTCCAAGCCAATTGGCTTTAGAGCAGTGATTTCATATCCTACGTACCACTGCCCCGGATCTACCATGCCTAAAGATGGGTACTTTTGGAAGACAAGTGTGTATATATATTTTTTCTTTTCTTTTATTGGGCACAACTCTCATACTTTTATTCATTCTCATAAGGCTACTTTCTCTTTTTGGGATTTTTGTTGGGTGAGGGGGAAACAAAAGGATTTTTGCTGTTTGGGCAGCTTTTTCCTTCTCCATACTCGTCTCTTAGCTGTTTGCAAGATTATTATTTTTTCAAAATTTTTGGCACGGAAAAACGTAATCTTTTGTTTGTTTGAGGCAGCATTATCAGAAAGATATAACAAAACTTGCATCTCGTTAAGCATAAAGAAAACAAACTTGGTAAAAAGTTGCATCAGGTTTTTACTAATATAGCGACTTTGTACATATGTATGAGAACAAAATAAGCAAAAAAAAATTCAAAATTTTTATATGAGCATGGCATTTTGTGCTAGCAAGGGTACATACACATGATATAAGAGAAGAACGAGATGACACAAGGGGTGGAGGTGAAGAAATAAATTTGTATACCTCCCTCACTGGTACATGGATAACCCCCCAAACTTACTCCACACTCTGTCCCAGAGTAGTGAAAAAGACAGGGTGAGGTCATGTTAGCCCAGTGAAGGTTAGTTGGTGGTTGCGCTTGTGCCTTGGAGAAGCTGCAATATGTTCTCCTTATTTGCAGTCTCCATTTTTGTTCCCAGTTGGATGTAGCCAGAACAAGTGCAAAGCTCTCAAAATTATTTGGCCTCCCCTTACTCCTGGTACTTCTGTTGTGAACATGAACAAAAGGACTGATCGTCAATCCCAGTTTCAGTCCACTTGATTCCATTTTCTTTCCCAAGAGGGGGCAGCCGGAGGGCCTCTCTATTCTTATTTTCTTTCTCTTTTGGAGATGGCCCTAAACCACCGTAGAAGACAGACTATGATAAGGAAATGGACTTCTCTTGCTTTCTTTTAGGCGGGTGGTGGCCTAGCTATTTCGGGATTCTGGCATTTCTGTCCGACTGTTGTTGCTTCAGCTTTGGCCACAACGTCGATTCTTATGCGGTGTTTGTCAACTCCTCCGGAGGTTTGCTGTGCCGTATCCATACCTGTTATCAAGTTCATTGATCATTTGAATGTCACGTAGCAAAAGCTAAAAACTCGATAAAACTTGTTTTGTAGTAAAAGTTCGGGTATCGTTCATCAAAAATAAAATTCTGAGGCGATACGGGATTGGACGATATGGGGTGAACTGCACGGCACAACCCGCTACCGGACACGGGTATGTCGGGCGACAAGGTCGCATGAAGCAACTGCCCGATAGGACGTCACGATGGAAAACATGTCGCCCGATAGGGCGTGTCAGGCAAACACTATCGGCCGACATGTCGTGCTTCATACGTGTCGGGCGATACAAGGAAAAATCGACTAAGCTCATCAACCCGATACGCAGCGCGCGATATGAAACCCGTGTCGGGCAAACAGACTGTCGGGCTATACCTTTGCTCTTTGAGGCTCTCACCCGATATGAGGGCGAGGGCGAGCTTCCCGACATGCGAGCAAAAAGTGGTTTACTGCATGTGGTAAAGGTGGCTAAAAGAGTAAGTGTAGTAGCCCGACACGTTGAGCCCTCCTTACTATTTATAGCGAACTCGGCTGGGGGTAAAACGGGTAGTTCTGGAGCGCGCGCCGGCCGTTGAGACATGCCATTCCCGAGACGACGGTCCCATCAGTCTCATTAATGGAAATTACTCACATGCACGATACAGTGCACGCCACCCAGGAATACCGTCCGTCACGGCCGTTGCGATGCCCGAGAGACTACAGCCCGATACAAGCAGTCATGCGCGCCAGCTGAGCTGCTGCCTGATACAGTTAATAACAGGCGGCCAAACTAAAATAAGGCGAAGAAAAAGCAATTAAAGGGTAAAACATCATCGGCTTAGGGTTAAGACCCCGACCTCAGAAGGTATTACCCCTCAAAGCTTCGTAAAATACAGCGGTGGCCCATAAAACAGAAGAGTCGGTACGCTCGGCGCGTGCACTGACTTGGGCCTTATTACAGTCCATAATGTTTGTAATGTTTGTTTTTTAGGAAAGTAAATGCATCCTATTCTAGGAATTAAAAGACAGCTCGGGATGCCTCCCGAGAAGCGTTGCATTTTCCGTCTTCAGCTGGACGTCTTCAGCTTCTTCTTTCTGCATCTTCATCTTTGCCTCTGCGGTCACAGTCCTACCTTCTTGGCAGTCTCGGTATTCGACGGTATCTTCCCTGACGGGTTCTTCATGATCTCGGCCAACTGAGCTAGCTGCTGGTCAATCTGGTGTTGATGCATCTACATGTCCGCCAATTGTACCTGCAAAGAGTTCAAAATGCCGGAATTCGACAATGTGCTTTGCGCTAGTTGATTGTTGATAGTATCCTGCCTCTTCACGAAATTGAATAACTGGCCAATCACATCCGATTGGCTCAAGCCCTTGTCCTCTTCTTTGTTCGACCCTTGATATTTACCTTGTACCTGGAAATTGCCCTTGGATGACTAAAACTGGGTGTTCTTGGCATACTGACTTGGCCCCCTCTTTTCTCGAAGGCTTGTGACGGCTTGGACGAGCTATGCAGCTGATGTGAGTTCTCAGCCGCATCCTTGTTTCCGTAATTGAATCCGGGGTGGTCTGGCCTTTTGAAACTCACAAAAGAGACATTTTCAGTCCCTTCGTCTTCAGAGTCAGTGTCACTGGCTGCATCCGGTCAGGTGTAGATGCAATGATCTACCCCATGTCCTCCTTCACCACAGGTAACACATTTCATCACCTTTTCGACTGGCTTCTTTCCTTTCCCACCAGATCCCCTCAGTTGCTTAACATCTGTAGCTATTCTTTGTATCTACGAGGTAATGGTCTCCAGCACCTTGGACTCAAGAGAGGACCCTTCACCTACCTTTTTAACCTGTCTTCTATCGTATCTATCAAAATCAGCGCCGACGTGCAACTCGGCCATGTTTTTAATGATCCGTTTGGATTTTCTTGGCTTTTTCCCAAGGAAGTCACTGCCTGCTGCAGCATTAAGTGACACCCTTTCATCGGGAGTCAGACCATTGTAAAAGGTGGTGACTAGGAAGCCCTTCTTGTAATTATGGTGAGGGCAATCCCTCTGATATTCTTGGTACCTTTCCTAGGCGTCATGGAGACTCTCATTAGGTTTCTACATAAAAGAGGTTATCTTCTGCCTGTTTCTCACAGTCCTTTCAGTGGGGTAGAATTTGTTCACAAATGTGTCAGCCAGTGCTCCCCATCCGTTTAGAGATTGGTGGGGCAACCCAAGATACCATGACAGAGCTTTGTCCTCCAGGGAGAAAATGAAGCCCTTGCAATATATGACCTCTTGGGGGACCTCCCTCATCTTTATGGTATTGCATATATTTTTGAAGGCATCCAGATGGTGGTACGGGTTGTCATTCTTAGAACCTCCCCTGAAGCTTTTATTCTGGATCATTGAAATTACGGACGGCTTGAGCTCACAATTTGTCGCATTGAAACGCGGGATAACGACTGGACACCGTGAGTTGTTGGCCTTTGTTGATGCCAACTCCCTCAACGTTTTCTCTTCTTCCTCTGAGTCTTTGCTTTTTCTAGCCTCACGATGTTGTTCTTGATCTTGGTGTCTCCTGTGTCGGGGGTTGCGACGCCTATTACGGCGGCGATCATCCTCGAGTTGCTCCACTTCGGGATCTTTGAGTTGGTTGTTTCCGTCGTATCGGTTGTCCATCTCTGGTGGGGGTGAATCATGCCTAGGCCCTCCTTGTCGTTCCCCTTCCGAATGTTGTTTGGTTGTGCATCAACACTACTATGGCTAGGCTGATCATCCGGGATCATAATTGTGGAAGCTTGGTCCGATCGCTGAAAGACAGCCGACACTATGTCCAGCTCCTTTCCCGCCTCAGTAATATCCTCACCTTTGGGTCCTCTGGCAACTATCGTCATCTTTGCGACTCCCCTTGCGTCCCTCGTTTCAATATTGATGAATTGAGGCACATCCTCATTAAAACACTGCACTAAGACTAGGACGCCTCTCTCGTCCACCTGACCCCTCTTCCAGAGTGGTCGATCCACCAGTGTACCAAAAACTGATACAATCTCTTCAAGAGATTCAATGTCACGGCAGATAACTGGGACACCTGTGATCCAGAACCATAGTGTCTCTTTCTTAGCATCCAATCCCCCCGTCGCCGGCTTCAAAGGGAGTTCTTTATTGAAAAACTTGACAGACCCATATTCTAGGGTTCTCCTGACTTCATCCAGGGATGGAAGATACACCAGCGCTCTTCTTTCCGTGAATTCAAAGACATCAGTAGCGTGGGGCCATCTGTTCTGTAGGAACTTCATCACTTCCTCTCGATCTTCATTCTGTGACCATGAAACTTCAAAGGCATAATCCAACAAGTCAAGCTGCATGTTACGATCCCGATTATCCTCCTTTAACACCACTTTTGCTCGCTTAGGGTTATGCTGGGGGGCCCCTCTGGCAGGGAGCCCGTTGGTAGACACCAGGGGGGGAAGGCCTTCTCAGACCTCAAGTTCGGCGGCGGCCCAATTGACATCGTGCATTTGTGTGCAAGATGCCCAGGTTTCCTGCAGCGATAACACACCCTCCTCCTCTCACATGTTGCTTTCCAGTGCCCTACCCCGAGGCATCTGTAGCACTCGTTGTGTGGAAAGTTGTACGCCGGCGCTTCCTTCCTATGTTGGATCATGGTTGATGGTATGTCACGTGGGAGCGCCTGTGCGTCCGTCCGTCTCCATCCTATCTCCATCTGTGATTCCTGGTTCTCGTCGGATCTGAAAAGATCCCTGATGCTGACCAAGGACACTTCCACCGGTATGCGCTCCGCTGTGCTTTTTGCACGTCTTGCAGCCACAAAACGTCTCGCCAAATCGTTGCCTCCCTCTTTACTCCGTGGTGTAGCTTGAACTAGTCGATCACCCGCATCCATCCACTATAGGAGTGCAGTGAAGAGGGCACCGATCCGTGAGAAGAGAGGCCATAACCTACGCCGCCGACGGCGCCGCCATATCGCCTAGGGTTCGCCTCCCGCCGGTTATTTGAAACTATTGAACCATTATCTTGTCTGTATTAATAGATGCATGTTGTTCATTTTTCTAAATTTTCTTCTTAGTTGCTTATGGAAGCTGCATATGATGGGTATATACTACTTAATTATTTTTGTATTTGATGACATGTGAAACTTTTATATATACATGTCTGAATAAATTTTCTACATGTGTCTGAATGTGTGAATGTGAAGATGAATACATGAATGTTTCTACATGTGTGTGAATGTGAAAAGAGAAGAAATGAATGGAACTGTAGGTTGCTAAATGTGTGTGAAAATGGAGGAAATTTGAAATGGAACTACTGGTTTCTACATGTGTGTGATGAAAAATAATATGAATTAAATGTGCTTATACATGTGTGTGAATCACATATATATAATATTGTCCATCGATCTTGTTAATTTTGCAGGTTTGTGGCCTGTTGTTGGCTGATATCAATGGATGTTGTAAACCTGCATTTCAGAACTGAACTGTAGGTTCTGCATCCTACTGACCAGCCATACAATAGGCCTACAAACTGATAAGAAAAAAAATCAGAACATAGGTGTTAGTTATTTGAATAATACCGACAACAAAGACATACGACGTCAGTTGTTAGCTAAAAACCAACGTCTTTATCCCTTCCTGGCGTCGATTGTCGGCACAAACCGACACCTATTGTGGCCAGGTACCACGGCTATGCTGATAGGGATATGTGCGTCAGTTTTTGTTTACTAACCGACGTCTGTAATCATGCTATAGTGTCAGTTTTCTTAAATAACAGACGCCTATAGTTCCACTATTGACACGTTTTCGGTGGCGGGAAGTGTTTTGGCGTCGGTTATGGAACCGACACCAAAGGGGTTGATCTTTAGTGGCACCCACTTGGGTGTCACTTGGAAACTGACACTAAAGGCCTTAACTAACTGACGCCAAAGGCCTGTTCTATAGTAGTGCACCTTGGTGATATGGGTAGTCCAATCATTTCTTTTAAGATCATTTTACCTAAGCCTCAAATCCTAGGACGTTACAATCTTCCCCACTTAGACTCTTCACATCCTCTTCAAGGCTCAACTATACAACCTCATAATATCTTCCCCATTTCCCATCCACAGTTACCAAGGCAAGGACGACTCCACCTCATCTCAGCGGATAGCCCTTTCCAAATTGCTCAGACCTCACAGCTTAAGATTGACATGCCTCATTCCCATGTGGGACCCACGTACTAGAGGGAATTGGATATAATACCATTTGTTATGTCTGGGCTCACTGCCCAAGGCTCTAGTATAGTTTCTAGAATGATGACTGGCCCAATAAACCAACACTAGCCTTAACTATGTGCTTTGTCCTCACTCACACGCAAGCTGGGATAAATTTCCTGACTGGTCACCCATCCTAGTACTACTCTGGGATGAGCATGCTTAACCATAGAGGTCTTTAGCAATGGGCTAGCTGAAAAGGAGGTTCACCTTGGTGATATGGGTAGTACAATCATTTCTTTTAAGATCATTTCATCTGAGGTCTCAAATCCTAGGATGTTATAGTCTCCCCCACTCAGACTATTGATGTCCTCATCAAGGCTCAACTATACAACCTCATAATCTCTTCCCCATTTAAGTGCAGACCCATCATGGCCCATGTACACCCATCTCTCATCCATAGTTAGCAAGGCAAGGGCGACTTCATCTCGTCTCAGCAAATAGCCCTTTCTAACTTGTCTGGACAACACGACTTAAGACTAGCATGCTACATGCCCATATGGGCCCCACCTACTAGAGAAGAATTGACTCTAATACCATTCATAATTCTCGAGCCCACTACCCAAGGCTCTAGTAGTGTTTAGGGAATGACAACAGGCCCCACAGACCACCACTAGCCTTAACTGCATACTTTGTTCTCACTCACGTGCAAGTCGGGATAAACTTCCTATCTTATCACCATCCTAGTACCAATCTGGGCTGAACACACTTAACCATAGAGTTCTTTTTTGATAGGCTCCCTGAACAAGGAGGTTCAACTTGGTGATATGGGTAGTCTAATTATTCCATTTAAGATTGTTTTATCTGAGGCCTCAAATCCTGGGAGGCCACAATCACCCCACTTAAAATCTTGACATCCTCATCAAGGCTCAATTATACAACCTCATAATCTCATCCCCATTTTAGTGCAGACCAAGAATGGCCCATGGACACCCAGATTCCATCCACGGTTACCAAGGCAAGGGTCGCTCCATATCGTCTCAATGGATAGTCCTTTCCAACTTTCGTAGACCGCACAACTTAAGACTCGCTGTCACACCCACATCCCACGATTTCCACTAATCATGAGATTAGGGCATGACTATGAGGATTACACTTAATACAAAGTTCACTCCCGACTTTTTTTCCTTTTATTTTTAAACTCTTTGTTTTCTCGCATTCATTCACATAAACAAAATTTACAAGAGAATTAAACTATTATTACTCTAATATGATCTCAACATTAATAATACACATTCATATATTCATTATGTTTCTCACACTTCCATGTGCATACGACATGATAATCAGATACATTCTCTCTTATCAAGGAAACAAAGATAACAAACATCATTTATAACTCTCTCACATCTATACAAGGACCTAGAGTGATAGGGACCGACTGAACTTAACTAATCTCATACTTAACTCATGTGGTTTCCCTAAAAATTTTCAGTAGAGGAGTGAGCCTACTCGCTCAGTGAATGAGAGCTTCAAAGAAACAGTCTAAAGCACTGATATAATTACAGTTATACCTTTGAGCAACTAATATAAATGATAACAATAGTAATTACTACATTAAACAGATCTAAAACAATACAGTTAAAATAACAGAGAATGTAAATATTGCATTTAAAGAACAACTACTGTGAAACTATATTCAAATCATTCTTAACTCTTTTTACTTATAAGAAACTCTTTAAACCTATATGATCATATTTTAGCTTATGCTCTGATCATATACAATGTATTCTACATCTGAGACTCGCACTGCACTACGATCACACCGTACAAGACTTAGCTGACACACCCAGGAATGCTAAGTCTGACTACGTCACTGGTTTGCAATAGTGTAATGGAACTCTGGCCTCTAGACTCCTCCTCTAACCTAAGCATACAAGTGGAGAGTCAAGCCAGCTATTGGCTTTTCTGTACTCTAGTGCCACCAGGACTTCTGGTTGATGTTGGACACACTTTTCTGTACTCTAGTGCCACCAAGACTTCTAGTTGATGTTGGACACTATATTCAGTAATTTAAGGAGACTTCCACTAGGGCTTCGTCCCCCGTACCACCTGTTAGTATGATCTGACCCCTGTATACTGGACACTGCCAGGGTTAGGTCATTTCACCCCTAAGGCGCAGACCTCATAGAGGGGTTCTACAGTGTTCAGGGCCCCTAAGTCTATTATAACTTGATTATATCTTTCTCTTAGACTGATTTCTTTTTACGCTGTATCTTACTGACTACTTAGACTACTTAACTGAATTCACTGATAATACTGAATTGAGGGCTTAACATATTGTTTACCCTTTCCTTAGGGTTTCTCCTTACTCATGCACATGTAGCATTTCTCTTGTATTCAAACATATATCATGTCTACTAAATAAGTATTCTCATTCAAACATTTCACAGATATATACATGGCATCAATAACATCCCAATCTAGGGCATGTCATATCCCTTCACTTGCAATAACATAATAACTTATCATTTCATGACAAGTTTTTGAATTATAGAATCCGAATTACATAAACAAATCATACATGCATATAAGATAATATTTAGTTAAAAACTCGCAATATCACATTACTTTATTCATTGAACACCCTATCCTTAGGGTTTCATTTACCACATTCACTTAATTGAACACCCTATCCTTAGGGTTTCATTTACCTCATTCACTTATCTCATGGCTCTCATAAGGATTTCATACGACATAAAATTCACTGAATAAAGACTACTTCCAACAAATCATATACAATCAATATATGTATGAAAACTTAGAACTGAGATGAATTTAGGTTTTCATGCCATTCATTGAGATATTATGCATCAAGAATAAAATTGAATAAATAAAGTCTATCATGTCAAGAAAATCCCTTCAATTGAATTTCACGATAACTATTCGTAAATATTCAACTTTCCTCGCATCTAGGGTTTCACCCTCTTTAGTGAGATATCAAACAAACACTATTCTCCTTAAATGAAATCCAAGATAGTATTTTACATAGTTGTACTATGAATTCAGATAAATAATCATTCATAACCAAGAGAATTCAGATAAACAAATTTCTCTATTTTATTATACAGCAATTTTAGTCATAGATAAATTCCCTATATTTCAGTTTACTCTTATAACCACTATAAATTCTAAGGGAATTCTCATTAGGATGTGTTGTATACATTTCAAATATTATTTTATCATCTTAAATTCATTCAAATAGAGGAAGATTCCATTTCATATCGCTTTGCAACAACATAGATCAAATAGACAATTTAGGGTTTGTAGTTGCATACTAAGCAATTAAAGATTATGGATGAATTAACCAAATTTCGTGCAATATACTGTATAAAGGAAGTTCTCATTTACCCTAAGGTGTGAAAACACCTTAAAAATGCATCTCATCCCTAAAAATCTTGATCTCATATCAAATCCCTAACAATTCACCAAATTCTTCTTCCTTTCAACTTGGAAACCCTAAAAATGAGGGATTATGAAGAAAGAGTGAGAAAAGGGGAAATTTTGATACCATTTCGGATCAAATCAGGGGAGGGACAGAATCTTGACATGTGAGAGAAGATTCACCATAAAAGGCTATGCAAAGACGCTAACCTTACTTGATTTCATCATATCTCGGATAGAGAAACCCTAATTCAACAATTCCATCACTTTCTTCTCTCAAACCCTAACTCTCCCTCTCTATCTAGGATTTCATTTATCTAGAATGAATTACAAATTATGAGAGATTCTAGGGTGTTAGGTTGACCATATAGAGAAATTGGGCTGCTTGGGTCAATTGCACATTGACCCCTCACTATACTTTCTCTTATTTGAGCAGATTTTTCTGTTATAAAATGGTTACTATAATTCGTTTATTTCAGAGACCAAACATTCTCCAAAAATTTAGAGAATTTAGAATGTTGTGTATAATTTAGTGTCAAAGCTTCAGTTAAAATTGGAGATCATTTGGAGTTACCAATAAATAAATAAAAATCAAATAGTGCACTGCTATCCAGAATTCTACAAAAACGTCAGTTGAAGCAAAAATGCCCCAGAACGGCTGTGCTAGCTGCCACGGCCGTGCCAAGATGGACACAAAACGGCCAAGCTGCCTACCATGGCCGTGGTGCATTAGTTTCAGTAGATTTGAGTGTAAAAGTTGGTTAATAGATCAATTCTTTCAAAACAGCCGTGTGGCCTAGCATACCCGTGCCACCAATGACCTAGCACAGCCGTGCTACCCACCACGGCCATGTTATCCTAGCCTTCAACTACCATTTTTATTCTCCTTTGCATACCTCTATCATTCCTCCCCAACATGAGCCTATTTTGTGAAAATCCTAATTTCATCGACTAGGGTTTATATATCTCAAACACTAATTTTACTAAGAGATAACATACTTTGGGTTCTCATTAGGTTTAACATGTCATAATTGAGATATCATCATTAATCATGTTTAAGTAATTATCAATCTAGTAAAGCATGTAATCATCCACATAAATCCTAACTTACTGGTTAAGCTTAGATAGGGTCATAGCACTCACAATCCACATACCCATGTGGACCCCACCTACTAGAGAGGAATTAGACCTAATACCATTTGTAATGCATGAGTCCACTACCCAAGGCTCTAGTAGAGTTTTAATAATGACGACTGGTCCCACAGACCACCACTAGTCTTAACTGCACATTTTGTCCTTACTCATCATAAGTCGGGATAGACTTTGTGATAGGTCTCCCATCCTAGTACTACTCTGGGTTGAGCATGCTTAACCACAAATTTCTTGAGTGATGGGTTCCTTAAAAAAGAGGTGAAACTTGGTGATATGGGTAGTCAAATTTATCTTAAAGATCATATTATCTGAAACCTCAAATTCTGGAACGTTACAATCTTTCCCACTCAGACTGTTAACGTCCTCATCAAGGCTCAACTATACAACCTACTAATCTCTTCCCCATTTTAGTGCAGCCAGAATGACCCATGGACAACTAGCTCCCCATCCACAATTTCCAAGGCAATGTAGTGTCCATCAAGTCTTAACAAATTTCCCTTTCCAACTTCCCTGGACCGCACGACTTAAGATTGGCATGCCACATGCCCATGTCGGTCCCATCTACTAGAGGGGAATAAACCCTAATACAATTTTTAGTGCCCGATCCCACATCCCAAGGCTCTAGTAGAGTTTGGGAATTATGAGTGGCCTCACAAACCACCACTAGCCTTAACTACGTGCTTTGT
This sequence comes from Alisma plantago-aquatica, assembly GCA_963693085.1. Lineage (NCBI taxonomy): Eukaryota > Viridiplantae > Streptophyta > Magnoliopsida > Alismatales > Alismataceae > Alisma > Alisma plantago-aquatica. The sequence continues at coordinate 115,194,744 of OY856410.1, read as the reverse complement.
CCTCACTCACACACATGTCAGGATAAACTTCCCGACTGGTCAACCTTCCAAGTACTACTCTGGGTTGAGCATGTTTAACCATAGAGTTCTTTAGTAATGGACTCTCTAAAAAGAAGGTGAACCTTGGTAATATGGGTAGTTCAATCATTCCTTTTAAGATTATTTTATTCAAGACCTCAAATCCTCAGATGTGTACTTGATTAATAAAGTGTTTATGTATTCAATTTATACAACATTGGTTGTACATTGAGTGAACTGGAGTCTGAATCAACCAGTTTAGAAGTGAACCAGTCATTTTAGATTGAGCGATCAGTAAGACTAGATCAACGATTGATGATGACGTTGTATTGTGCATTACTCATCACATTGAAAGACAATCTATTTACGAGTGGGAAATATAGTGAATTTACTGATTCAAGTGTTGAATCAATCGATTCACATGTGAATCGACTGATTCAAGTGTTTAATCAACAAACTCACATATGAATTGACTTGTTCAAAAGTGAATTGACGGACTCATGATTCAGAATAGCTAGAATTTCATAAAAATCCATCTCTTTAAATCTCAGTTGATCTAGAAACCTTGAACCTAACCCTCCTATAAATAAATGGGTAGTTGTCCTCCTATAAATAAACCTTTCCTAAACCTTAGAAGACACAACAATAAGCTCTGACAATTGTTGTCCTCTCACAGTTGTGGTATCATGAGAGCCCGAGCAAGTCTTACTCATAAAAGAGAGAGACATCAAGGGAGAGACAACAAGGTGGAGCAAGTCAATGCTAGCACATTGATGTTCTAAAGGACAACTCCTTCATGTTGGCTCTAGAAGCACGACAAGGAGTTCCCGATGGTCTATGTGGACTATGTAGATGTAACATACTAGATCTCGGACCCTACCCTGGATGTTGACATTTCGGACTTAGCCAAACAATGTTGAAGGTTAGACCTAAATAGTTGTTTAGTTTAAACCCAATGAGATAATGCATGTATAGATCACCTTAATGTAACATAATGTCCTAACATTAATCTTAGGTTTATAATGGATACATAAAATATGCCACATAACTCATTTTGGTGGTAATATGAAGATAAGAAACTTAATTGGATGAATAATATAGATAATGGGCCGTTAATGTGCCATATGACATATCTCATAAAAAGAAGACTCAAAAGTGGAAACAAACTTCAAATTCAAAATCTACATATCAAAATTAGCCTACATGTCAAATTTTCTAATTTGGACAACCTTGAAATATTAGGATAAGTTTAGGAGAGAGAAAATGAGTAAAAGGCATAAGTAATGAATAATGCAATTATATAACTTCCAAACAAGGAAATAATGGCAAATTCATATTCAACACATCAAAGATAACTTGTGGATGAATTTTGGTCCAATTTGGATGTTGTTTCTACAAGTTATGCACTTATATGCATATTTTGGACTTTTATGCAATTTACCCAATTGGGAGGTTTTCTGTACAAATTGTCACATGAATTATAATCTTTATATATTCCCTTAGAATTCTCAAGGTTTTGAGCCATAGGGCACCTAGTTGCACCTTGGTTTGAAGGTGTTTCTTTCCAAGGGCATTTTAGGGATTACTCTCTTTATAAAGAAGCTTATCTTTAGAAGCTATCAAACAATGGGGTTATTTCTTTTATTCAAGGTCAGTTGGGATGGCATGTAAGTGTTCATAAACTGACATTTGATATTCAAGAAACCTCTATGAGCTGTCCTCTTGCATGTCCATGAAATCCCTAGGCTAAAGGCACATGGAATGCTACATGGACACCTCATGCTTGACTTCTTCCTTATCCATAAAGGTTTGCATGTCCATAGGCACCCTTACCATTGGACACATGGAAAGTAACTTGACACCTCATGCTTGACTTCTTCCTTATCCATAAAGGCATGCATGTCCATCGACACCCTTATACATGACACATGGAAAGTCTCATAGACACCTCATACTTGACCTCTTTCTTTATATAGCCATATCTACCCCTTCACAACTCCAAGTTCAAAAACTCTTGCTCTTCTTTCTTTCCTCTAGATTAGAGAATAACTCCTACTCTATTTTTCGATGAAGGTGTTGTCCCCAGGTAAAAGGAGGTCCCTACCTTGGTGAAGAAGGCTCCTAGGGTTCCAAATTTCTCTATTTAGGATTTCTTAAGCTCCTCATTGGTGATTTTGACCAAAACTAGTAAGTATCCTCCTTTCATTCCCTATTTTTATGTTGTTAGTCTTCCTTCAACCTTCCTCCAGGTCAGAACCATGGCCTTCCATGGTGAAACCCCACCTAGAACCCATAAACTTCTCATCTCCATGTTCTTTTGTTAGAGTTTTTCACCTCTAAAGTGGAGAAGGTGCTTCTTGCTCGAGATAGGAGCTTTGTTGGAGAAAACAACCTCTATAAGCTTGGGAAACTTACTTATTGGACCTGTCCACCTTCCCTAGAGGTTCTTTGGAGGCCTAGTCTTGGATCTAGGACTGACTTGGACTGTTTAGACTCTAAAGTTGAGGTATGTTTGCAGACCCGATTATTCATATTGAGCAATTTCTCTCTCTTAGAGTATGATGTATCCCCTATTCTTCTATGTTGAGCAATTCACCTATGCTTATTCATTCTCTTTGTCCTATGTATATTTTCCTATACACAATGTCTTTTCTTTTGAAAATCATGGTACATGTGAACTACCTTATTTGATATTGAACATGTGATCATGGATATTCTTTTGAAATTTTATCTTATGCTTTGTTCATGATGGAATTCTGAAAGATGACATGTGATGTCTTTCTCCCACTTATGAGGTGGATGTATATGTTGGTCACTTATGTGTTGACTAGTTTATATATTTTGACTATACTTTCTATTTGCCTCTACATTTAACATGCTATGTGATTCAATAGCACTAGAGTAGTGTAATTGCATTAGTTTTTATGGAAGATGTGTTATTTCCTACCGAGCATATGTGATATTTCCTTCTCTTTTGGGATGGAAAGGAACCTCCTACCCAGGGCAAGATGTGTGATTCTTGGCCCATGTTTTATATATTTGGGAGATTGGAAGTATTCCTTTCTCTATCAGGTTTCAAGTTTATGAGACTTGGCCGCCTTTGTGTTTATATTGTTCTAGGGCTATGTTTATCTCACATGCATGCATGTTGATGATATGGGGTGTGTGTAACATCCTCAATTTCACAGCTAATGTAAGCCTTTAATATGGGGTTTTCTAGTAAGTGTATGTCAAGGTACCTAATGAACCTAACCATGGCTAGGTATGCGATTAAGTTCACAAATTTTGTAATATAAATAATCTGGTAAACCAACATACTCATGATGGCTTAAATGTATATGATTGTGGGCAGGTGTAGATGAATATAAATGAATAAACCCTATGATCAATAATGTGATGAATATATACAATATGATGACTTGAGTTATTAGTTTGAGCTCTAGACCAACTTCGATATCATTATTAAGTAAAGTAATGTTGACCTAATGTACCATAAGAAGATTTTGATTGACAAATTATGTTGGTTCAAAAACTAGTTTCATAATCAAGAATAGGATAAAGCTTATGGACTTTTGTAAGACCAATAAATGGGCCATTGACTCTAGAAACAAATTCAAGTCGATTTGGATTAATTAAGGTTAACATATAGGTCCTTTATATATAAAACCAATAATGGAGCATCTCATGCTCATAATAACTTCTCAAGATATTTTTTTTATTAGAATAATAATTAGAATATAAGATGGTGGGAGAAATTTCTGATGATTTTGATTGATGTAGAGGTCTAGGTAATTAAATTGGTAATTATCCTACAATAAATTAAAATATATTTTTAGAGTGCGTATCCAATTAATTTGGATATGATATTGTTCCTATGAAATGATAATGACAATAAAGTGTATATCTCAAAATTTTAGATCAAATGGAGCTATGAAGTGACATGTATAAATACATCTTTGATTTGGACTTTTATCAGATTAAAACACATTAAAAAAAATGATGCAACCGAGACTCCAACCCAGCGGACTGGAGAGTCGGCGCCCTGTGAGACAGGGTCCGAATAGAGCCCCTTAGACGGAGGGATCCGCACAACTAAATCATAGGCTAGAGGCTATTAAAACCTCCTAGGTCCCAGACACATGTTCTCACATACCTAGATCTAGGGTTTAACACGAATCAGAGAAGGAGAGAAAGAGATCGAGAGGAGAAAACGAACATAGCTGGATACAGGCGGCGGCTGTGGGTTCTTCGAACTTGAACCTCCGATCGCGCCTCCTTTCTTTAGCATATGTGGCGCCGCCCATCCAGGCGAGCCAAGCCGCAACCAGGGGGGCTTTGCCTCCCACAAGGATGGCCTTGTCACCGGCCGTCACGCTCTCCAAGCTGCTGCCATGTTCTTGCCACGGAAACAAGGGAGGCGACATCTCTAGTCACACCATGTGGGTGAGTACCCAACTACCTGGATTCCTTATTTATGTGTGCCTCGTCGTCAAGTGGAGTCGCAGCAGTGGTGTGTCCCGGAGATGGCTGCCGGAGAGGTCCCAGATGGTCGGACGTTGCTGGAGAGGAGGCCAGGAAATGCCACTCTGTTAACACGGCAAAATAGGGGCACGCAACCCCTGGTCTACGCTGCTGCGTACGAAGGAGAGGGAGGGCTCCGGGTCCCTCCTTGCTCGGCCGCCGGCCTGAGGCCCAATTAGGCTGAAACAAATAGGAAAATAAGGTAATAAGTATGATTCGAATTTGATTTGTTATAAACTTTGGGGATTTGTAGCGTTTGATCAGGTTGTCGGAATTGGGTGTATGAGGACTCGTTGGAAAGCTAGGGATATGAAGAACATATTGAAGCAGGTTACAGACTCTTAAATTATCTAGATAAGGTAATTTAATTTGAGGAAAGGCTAGATAAGTACATAATGTGCATATATGTTGATATTTGTTAAATCAATGTGATAGGTGTGAAACTCATCATTGAACTTCAAGAAAGTTTGACACCACAATCTTAATAGGTATGATGAAATGTCCACTCATGAATTAGAATTTATGTTGCTCGTATATGATGTATTGGGTATGCATGCATGCATGCCATCAGATTGTGTAGGATGTGATTTAAAGATGAAGATGCGAGTAGACGGATAGTTGAGATTTACAAGAAGTGTCTTTAAAAGGATTTAGACCTGACTAGAGAAATTCAAGATGAAGATTTATCCTCTATGAGACAGGTAAGTGGTCCATGCCCATGAGTATTTATATCTATCAAACTTAGTATATTTTTGTAAGACTTCATACTTTATGTGATACAATGTTCTAAGATTTGTCGTTAAGATATAAAGTAAGATTTCATACATTCATGGGTGCATCCCTGCATGTGCCGAATATCTTGAGAAGAGATATGTTATCAAGATTTATATGAATGATAGGGACTCATGAACCAGGTTCATGAGAAAACTAAAGGATGATGTTCCCATAAGAACTCTCAGTAGTGATTCTTATTGATGAATAAGACTACAACATAAGATATGCAACCAAGATTGATAATGTGGGATAAGAATTTAGTAATATTTCAAAGATTTCATACATATGTAGATATCTAGGACTAGAATGAGCAACATCTAGAAGCAAAATATAAAGCGAAAGTTGAATGTATTTAGATATAATCTATTTTCAATAGAAGGGCTCGATTGGAGTGTATCATAATTTGAGTTTATAGTAATAGGTATAAGATTATGATGCTTCAAGTTATGATTAAGTTCAAAGTATGATGTTATAGGATTCCTATTGTAAGACCTAAGATTTTATATATAAGTTCATATGAAGACATTAAGATTCAAGGCATGGTCTATTATAATGAGTTCTTTTGGTAGAGATCGAATCATCCTATCAGATGGTATGTTTATATATATAGTTGTGTGCTAAGAATTCAAGTAGGAACATGTTATCAAGATTTCTATAGATGTAGGGATATAGTAACTAGGATGTTAATTGGATTCCTTATGATGATTAATATCTAAAAATCTAGTCATAATGTGAGGATATGACTTTTGAACATATTAGGACATGGTCCAATTATCAAGATGAAGGTACTATTGGGACCGGAAAATAGTGTAACTTGAATTGAGGGTGATATTATAAGATTATGGTATTTTATGATGAGATTCTATATGATCCATGTTTTAAGATTTTAAGATTTAAGATCATATGATTGTATTAAGATTACACTCGATGATATTTTGTAGGGAATGAGTTCATTTGACAGAAATTACATTTCTTTTGATATTTGATACTTGAGAACTGTCATATACTTTGTATATCCATATTCAGATCAGATCCTTTCTCATAGGGCATTAGACTTATTTATGATATAGTTGTTATATTGAAGTAATCTTACCAAATTAGAGTTTTAGAATAAAGTTTACATAGATAATGAGATACATGTTCAAATCAAGTAATGGATTCAGTTTAGAACTTAAAGATAAGAGATTTAGATTCAGACTTAGACTACTCGCTGTGTGAGTAGCCATATTTTGAATAAAGATGTATGATAAGGGTTATAGACCCAATCTCAATTATGTTGTAATATGAGATACATATCCAAATTCTATAATAGATTCAGTTTAGATTTTAAAGAGCAGAGATTCAAATTCAGATTTCAGATTCAAAACTAAGTACGTGTTGAGTACTCAATTTCAGATAAGTTCAGATTCATAGTTTAGTAAAGATAGACTTAAGATAATTAATTCAAAACCTTCACATAATACATTATATAATAAGTCCTCACCAGAGAGTCCCGGGACGATTCAGAGGGCGCGTTGCGCCAGACACTGCATGTGTCACAGAGGGCATTTTATGCCAACAGAGGGTGCGTTGCACCATAGAGGACACTTCGGTGTCAACAGAGGGCACGTTGCGCCAACAGAGGGTGTGTTGCACCATAGAGGACACTTCGGTGTCACAGAGGAGGACTTATTATATAATGGTGGCCACAATCAGATAAAAATCGTAAGTAAAAGATACCTTAGTTTAGAGCATATCCATAATATCATCCATGAGTATGATGAGAGGGAATCATATAAGATAAGTATGACCCAAGCACTTTGGTGTAGGTCTTGAGATCCATGTACCAGGGTACATGTCTCCAGAATGAGATAAGGTAGAAGAATGAAGATTCAAATTGAGAAATAAGATATTTTATGTTTCAGTTTACTCACAGTTTGATGTTAGTTCATGTTTATAATACCCAATTTCAGCTCTTTAGCAATGTATATTTCATAATACTCATGCCACTTACACTAACGACTGTTATGTTTCCCAATGCATGGCTGGGGACGTGATGTCCGCAGGATTTAGAGCGGCTGAGGATTAAAGGAACAAGTAAAGGTCTAGGAGATTTCCAAGCTTGCCTAGTGGGGTGTCATCTACCGAGACGGTCCAGAGTTTAGACATCTCTTTTTATGCATAGTCTTGTTACCAGAGTATATTAGATGAGTTGTAGTTTTTCTTTTATCAAGAACTATGTATGAATCAGTTTTACTCAATGCAAAGTGTTTCATTTGCTTTTATTGCAATGATTATCATGTTTGTGACACTCCCATATGAAGAAAAAAAAATATAGCTTCCGCTCATGTGTTATGAAAATCGGGGTGTTACAATATGGTATCAGAGCAATTTTGTAAATGGCCACTAGGCAAACATGATTCTCATAGTCTCCCTTGACGAAGATAAGAGGTTAGGGTTTAGGGATAGATTCCCAAGGAAAGATACAATGACCTAGAACGACTAAGAGTTTTCACCTTAGAAGAAATAGAGATGTCAGAGCTAGATGTTTACCTATTCTAGGTCTCATGTTTCAACCTAACCCTGGTTAATAATGTTGCTTCTCCATTCTCAATGGTTATGGCCAGCCAATTGAGAATTGAAAAGGAATTTCATAAGCACTCGACTTTTATGTACCTCTCCTTTCTTACTAGCCCATGTGGAGTGGGACACATGTGTTACTGGGTTAGTGAGGGATAGCATGTCAGGATCCCACATCTCTAGGTATGTGCCTGATCACCACATATCTAGGAATGTATGAGTTACCTAAAGAACCCAAGATTAGACAACCATGTGCAACTAATGTTAGGAAGTCATGATAAGGTTGAGGTAGATGCCCTAAGTGTTGGCGACTAGTACGTCAACAGGAGGGTGCGACTCCTTCCACTTCCTTGTGGGACAAGGAGAGTGGAGTTCCGGGTGGTCCGTGTCTGTTGGGTTTTGGAGGAGGCAGAGAAGCAACGGAAACAAAAAAAAATTTCTCCCCAAACCCGGAACAAAAGGAATCGCGTCAACATCTATATAATAGGAAAGATGGTTTGTGAATCATACCTTGTCCCGAGGCTTGCTCGGTGACAGTACCACGCGCCTTGCGCGGTCTTCACCTCCGGTCTTGGACGGTGTCTGTGCAGCTCCTGGTCGCACCGGGACTGAAGACTCCTCCTACCGGTTTGTCAGATGACAGTTGTCCTCCTGAGCGGCAGTGACCTCCCGCCTCTGAAGTAGTCGAACCTTCACACTTCCACAAGATAGACGGCGCATCACGCTTTGGCGTAACCTACGCTTGGTCGACATGTAGGTTCTGCCAAAGCAGGGTGCATGTTTACCATGTCGGCTTTTGGGTTAGACTTAACTGGTGATTCTTAGAGTGTCTAAGCCCAGAGGCACAGAATGTTCATGGCAAGGTGTTGTTCATGTTCATTTATCAAGAGTTGCATATGATGCAATTGGCAAGAGTTGCCTACCCGGAAGATCTGAGTTGTGGGTGACAGCCAAAGCTGGTCCATGGCTTAGAGGATTCTAGGATCTTGACCCACTAGAAGATTGTACGCTGCAATCTTCCGAATTGATGGTGAGGGCTATCAATTTGAGTAAAAATAGTAGGAGCGGTAATTAATTAAAGGCCTAATTAACTATCATCAAATTTTATTCAAATAAAATCAAAAAGGTTTTGACAAATGCAAATTTTCTCTTGTAGAATGGCAAAAGAATCATCTTTTAAAATGGGAAAATTAATTGAGAATAAATTGCATAACTGGTTGAGGACTGTGAGAAGTGTTTTGCACAATCCAGATATACCAGGAGCCTTAGAATCCACTCTATGTACGCTTAATGCGTTGGTGAAGAGGAAAGTAGGTAAGGGAGAGAAGTGTTCTCTCGCCAAACCAATTTCTTCTACATGGAGAGGATGGAAGGAACAATGGAAGAAGAAGTCAGAGATAGAGATCTCTACTTCTGGTGTATACGTGATAGAGATTAACTTTACTACTTCTTCGTCATGGGTACTTGATACCGGATGCGGATCTCACATTTGTTCAAATGTGAAGGATCTTAAGAGAAGTAGGCCTTTGGGGAAAGGCGAGGTTGAACTACGTGTTGCTAATGGGGCAAGAGTTGCCGCCAGTGCCGTAGGAACCTATGAGTTAACTCTACCTAGTGGGCTAATAATAGAGTTGAAGAACTGCTATTATGTACCTTCCATAAATAGGAATATCATTTCCATCTCTTGTTTGGACAAAGATGGATTTTAATTTCTTATTAAGAATGGAAAGTATTCCATTTCTAAAGATGGGATCTTTTATGGCAGTGCCCCTATGTCTTATGGTCTATACTTGATAGACTTGGAGACAAGTGTATACAACGTAAACACCAAAAAGCAAAAACTCAACGACTCAAACAAAACATATCTCTGGCATTGTCGTATAGGGCACATAAATGAGAAGCGCATTTCTAGACTCCATAAAGATGGTTATCTAGACTCTTTTGATTATGAATCAATAGAGACATGTGAATCTTGTTTGTTGGGCAAGATGACCAAGACTCCCTTTTCAGGTAAAGGTGAGAGAGCTAGTGATCTATTAGGACTCATACATACTGATGTATGTGGGCCTTTTAGAACTAATGCCAGAAATGGGTATCAGTACTTCATTACCTTCACTGATGATTTCAGTAGGTATGGCTATGTGTACCTGATGAAGCATAAGTCAGAAACCCTTGAAAGGTTCAAGGATTTCATGAATGAAGTACAGAACCAGCTTGGTAAAAGTATTAAGGCACTTCGTTCTGATCGAGGTGGAGAATACTTGAGCCAGGAGTTTGAGGACCTTTCCGCGAGCCCGTGGTATTGTATCACAATGGACTCCGCCTGGAACACCACAGCATAATGGTGTGTCTGAAAGAAGGAATCGCACATTGTTAGATATGGTGCGATCAATGATGAGTTTTGCTGATCTTCCGATTTCTTTCTGGGGTCATGCTCTTGAAACTGCCACGTTTACACTTAACCGTGTGCCATCTAAATCGGTTCAAAAGACACCTTATGAGATATGGACTGGGAACCATCCCAATTTGTCTTTTATGAAGATTTGGGGTTGTGGGGCTTACGTCAAGAAAATGTTTCCTGATAAGCTTGGACCCAAATCTGATAAATGTTACTTTGTTGGATATCCCAAGGAGACCAAGGGATACTATCTATACCACCCTACTGACAACAAAGTGTTTGTTTCCAGGGATGCTGTGTTCCTAGAGAAGGAATTTATTTCCAAAGGAAACAGTGGGAGGAATATAGAGCTTGAAAAAGTTCAAGCCCAACAAGAGAACATTGAACCGGTAGATGTACCAGAGGAAAATGTAGATTCGCAAGGTGTTGTGGAATCTCAATCTCCTCAAGTAACACAAGGACCTCGTAGATCTAGTAGGACTCGCCTTGAACCTGAGAGGTTTGGATACCTTGTAACTCAGGAAGGTGGAGAGTTGATCATAGATGATGATCCAACTACCTACGTAGAGGCTATGGAGGGACCAGATTCTGAGAAATGGCTTGAAGCCATGAGATCCGAGATGGAATCCATGTACTCCAACAAAGTATGGACTTTGGTGGAACCACCCGAAGGGGTAAAACCCATAGGGTGCAAGTGGGTCCTCAAGAAAAAGACCGACATGGATGGCAATGTGCAAACTTATAAAGGCAGATTGGTTGCAAAGGGTTTTCGACAAATTCAAGGTGTTGACTATGACGAAACCTTTTCTCCAGTTGCCATGATTAAGTCCATCAGGATCATGCTTGCTATTGCAGCTTATTATGACTATGAGATTTGGCAGATGGATGTTAAAACCGCATTCCTTAATGGGAATATACATGAGGATGTGTACATGACATAGCCTGAAGGTTTTGTAGATCCAAAGAATGCCAATAAAGTCTGTAAACTGCAAAGGTCATTCTATGGGTTGAAGCAAGCATCTCGGAGTTGGAATCTTCGATTTGATGAAGAAGTCAAAGTGTTTGGCTTTATTCAAAATGAAGATGAACCTTGTGTGTACAAGAAGGTTAGTGGGAGCTCGACCACATTCCTCATATTGTATGTGGATGACATACTTTTGATGAGGAATGATGTCTTAGCCTTAGAGAAGGTAAAGACTTGGCTTGGGAAAACTTTCTCAATGAAGGACTTAGGAGAAGCATCCTATATTCTAGGAATTAAGATCTATAGAGATAGATCTAGAAGGCTTCTCGGACTAAGTCAGAGCACGTACATTGACAAGGTGTTGAAGCGGTTCAGCATGGAGAACTCAAAGAGAGGCAACGTCCCTATGCTACATGGAGTTACCGTCTCTAGAGCTCAATGTCCCCAATCTTGTGAAGAGAGGGAGCGTATGAATGGGATCCCATATGCATCAGCCATTGGATCCATCATGTACGCTATGTTGTGCACACGCCCAAATGTCTCGTATGCTCTAAGCATGACGAGCAGGTACCAGTCAGATCCCGGGGATGCTCACTAGACAGCCGTGAAGAACATCCTCAAGTACTTGCGAAGGACTAAGGATCAGTTTCTTGTGTACGGTGGCGAGGAAGAGCTGGTTGTAAAGGGTTACACCGATGCAAGCTTCCAAACCGATAAAGATGATTACAGATCGCAGTCAGGATTTGTGTTTTGCCTTAATAATGGAGCTGTGAGCTGGAAGAGTTCCAAGCAAGAAACAGTTGCCGATTCTACTACAGAGGCCGAGTATATTGCTGCTTCGCATGCAGAAAAGGAGGCTGTGTGGATCAGGAAGTTCATTTCTGAACTTGGTGTAGTTCCCAGTAGCTGTGATGCAATTGAGCTTTATTGTGACAATAATGGAGCTATTGCACAAGCTAAGGAGCCCAGATCACATCAGCAGTCCAAGCACATACTGCGGCACTTCCATCTCATACGAGAGATCATACATCGAGGAGATGTGAAGATTTGCAAAGTACCAACTGAAGACAACATAGCTGATCCACTGACTAAGGCCCTTTCTCAGCAGAAGCATGATGGTCATGCTAGGTCACAAGGACTACGTTTCCTTGGTGACTGGCTCTAAGTGCAAGTGGGAGTCTGTTGGTATGTATGCCCATAGAGCAAGTCATATGATGATTGTAATGGGATACTTTGTAAATGATTTGAATAATAATAAAGGCAATTTCCAATCTATATGTTTAAACTGTTTCTGAGATGATGGTGTAACATAATAGATGTCTAAAGATTTTTTTACTCAATGACATATGCTTTTAGGTTAAGGACCTAAACGATGAGATCATACGGATGTTAAGAGTATACATTCTTGTATAGTCCCTAGTCGGTTGTTATTGTGGAAATAACCATAGACATCAATAACACTAAAGACTAGATTGTGTGTTGGTTGATGACAGAATCTCATTAGTCATGATATGGTGATATCAAACCAAGCACATAGGTACTTGTTAGAGAACAAGGTACCAGACAGACTCACCGTGAGAGTGACACATGGAACCATGACATGGTAGTCACAGTCAGCTCTCACAGTGATGGTGGTGAGTGTGATTCTTAGACCTGAAATCACTACACTCAACACATGTCGTTGGGTACACTTTGACATCATCAAACGCAGTCCTGAAACATGGGTTGTTATAAAGGTGATGATTGGGTGGCTTTGACACATGGGGCTTTTGAGGGGTGAGTGATAGATATGGGATTTGTCCCTCCTGAGGGAGTTTGATATCCTTGGCCACTTGATGAGTAGGATTGAGAAAGGCATGCCCATGCACGTGTGAATCAATATGTGATATTGATGTCATACACATCTCACTCGGTCTACTCTGAGATCAAGGAAATGAATGAACATTGACAGGATGACTGTTCCATGCCTCGAGTTCATTCTGGATATCAGTGACAAAGGAATTATACATTCATTGTAACACCATTCACGGATTGTAGGATGAAAGTTGTTCTCCAGCTTTCTACATTCGCTTGGGTAGCAATGATGTGTGATTAGGCACCGCTCTTTGCTTGTGAAGTCATAAGTGTTATGGACTTTCACTGCCAACGTGAAATGGACCTGCAGGGTCACACACATAGGATTTAACCTGGAAGAGGAGTTTTGTCCACAAGCAATGTTTAGATTGATTACTAAAGGAGTTTAGTAGTTCAATTAAACACTCAATTAATCGATAGCTCAATATCATAATGTTCAAGGTGTTGGACGCATTGATTAGAGTATCAGATTGATTGAAATCGCATTTGACTGATTCTGCACAATCTGCATTCCCAACCGATCGGTTCATGTGATGAACCGGTCGGCTGAGGTTACTGAACCGGTCGGCTCAATTGTTGAACCGATCGGCTCATGCACAGAGTGAAACGACTGGTTCAAGTGTTGAATCGATCGGTTCAACTGGTGCAATCGAGCAACATGGGAAAGTAGGATTGGTGAGAATTTTCCTTTCGTTTCAAATTGCCCAATTCGATTGGGAATAATATTGGTATTCGATACCAATTGGGAAAGAAACAAGGAAAGTCAATCGGGAACCAACCTGGAACCCCAACCGACCGGTTCATGAGTGAACCGATCAGTTCAAGGGTCCAATAAATGATGAGTTAAGCATAACCCTAAGGTGGGTAGTAGCCTGGAGAAATTTCGAGGATGAAATTTATTTCAAGGTGGGTAGAATTGTAACATCCTCAATTTCACAGCTAATGTAAGCCTTTAATATGGGGTTTTCTAGTAAGTGTATGTCAAGGTACCTAATGAACCTAACCATGGCTAGGTATGCGATTAAGTTCACAAATTTTGTAATATAAATAATATGGTAAACCAACATACTCATGATGGCTTAAATGTATATGATTGTGGGCAGGTGTAGATGAATATAAATGAATAAACCCTATGATCAATAATGTGATGAATATATACAATATGATGACTTGAGTTATTAGTTTGAGCTCTAGACCAACTTCGATATCATTATTAAGTAAAGTAATGTTGACCTAATGTACCATAAGAAGATTTTGATTGACAATTATGTTGGATCAAAAACTAGTTTCATAATCAAGAATAGGATAAAGCTTATGGACTTTTGTAAGACCAATAAATGGGTCATTGACTCTAGAAACAAATTCAAGACGATTTGGATAAATTAAGGTTAACATATAGGTCCTTTATATATAAAACCAATAATGGAGCATCTCATGCTCATAATAACTTCTCAAGATATTTTTTTATTAGAATAATAATTAGAATATAAGATGGTGGGAGGAATTTCTGATGATTTTGATTGATGTAGAGGTCTAGGTAATTAAATTGGGAATTATCCTACAATTAATTAAAATATATTTTTAGAGTGCGTATCCAATTAATTAGGATATGATATTGTTGCTATGAAATGATAATGACAATAAAGTGTATATCTCAAAATTTTAGATCAAATGGAGCTATGAAGTGACATGTATAAATACATCTTTGATTTGGACTTTTATCAGATTAAAACACATTAAAAAAAATGATGCAGCCGAGACTCCAGCCCAGCGGACTGGAGAGTCGGCGCCCTATGAGACAGGGTCCGAACAGAGCCCCTTAGACGGAGGGATCCGCACAACTAAATCATAGGCTAGAGGCCATTAAAACCTCCTAGGTCCCGGACACATGTTCTCACATACCTAGATCTAGGGTTTAACACGAATCAGAGAAGGAGAGAAAGAGATCGAGAGGAGAAAACGAACATAGCTGGATACAGGCGGCGGCTGTGGGTTCTTCGAACTTGGACCTCCGATCGCGCCTCCTTTCTTTAGCATATGTGGCACCGCCCATCCAGGCGAGCCAAGCCGCAACCAGGGGGCTTCGCCTCCCACGAGGATGGCCTTGTCACCGGCCGTCGCGCTCTCCAAGCTGCTGCCATATTCTTGCCATGGAAACAGGGGAGGCGACGTCTCTAGTCACACCATTAGGGTGAGTACCCAACTACCTGTATTCCTTGTTTATGTGTGCCTCGTCGTCAAGTGGAGTCGCAGTAGTGGTGTGTCCCAGAGATGGCTGCCAGAGAGGTCTCAGATGGTCGGACGTTGCCGGAGAGGAGGCCAGGAAACACCGCTCTGTTTTCATGGCAAAACAAGGGCACGCAACCCCTGGTCTACGCTGCTACGTACGAAGGAGAGGGAGGGCTCTGGGTCCCTCCTTGCTGGGCCGCCGACCTGAGGCCCAATTAGGCTGAAACAAATAGGAAAATAAGGTAATAAGTATGATTCGAATTTGATTTGTTATAAACTTTGGGGATTTGTAGCGTTTGATCAGGTTGTCAAAATTGGGTGTATGAGGACTCGTTGGAAAGCTAGGGATATGAAGAACATATTGAAGCAGGTTACAGACTCTTAAATTATCTAGATAAGGTAATTTAATTTGAGGAAAGGCTAGATAAGTACATAATGTGCATATATGTTGATATTTGTTAAATCAATGTGATAGGTGTGAAACTCATCATTGAACTTCAAGCAAGTTTTACACCACAATCTTAAAAGGTATGATGAAATGTCCACTCATGATTTAGAATTTTTGTTGCTCGTATATGATGTATTGGGTATGCATGCATGCATGCCATCAGATTGTGTAGGATGTGATTTAAAGATGAAGATGCGAGTAGACGGATAGTTGAGATTTACAAGAAGTGTCTTTAAAAGGATTTAGACCTGACTAGAGAAATTCAAGATGAAGATTTATCCTCTATGAGACAGGTAAGTGGTCCATGCCCATGAGTATTTATATCTATCAAACTTAGTATATTTTTTTAAGACTTCATACTTTATGTGATACAATGTTCTAAGATTTGTCATTAAGATATAAAGTAAGATTTCATACATTCATGGGTGCATCCCTGCATGTGCCTAATATCTCGAGAAGAGATATGTTATCAAGATTTATATGAATGACAATGACTCATGAACCAGGTTCATGAGAAAACTAAAGGATCATGTTCCCATAAGAACTCTCAGTAGTGATTCTTATTGATGAATAAGACTACAAGATAAGATATGCAACCAAGATTGATAATGTGGGATAAGAATTTAGTAATATTTCAAAGATTTCATACATATGTAGATATCTAGGACTAGAATGAGAAACATCTAGAAGCAAAATATAAAGCGACAGTTGAATGTATTTAGATATAATCTATTTTCAATAGAAGGGCTCGATTGGAGTGTATCATAATTTGAGTTTATAGTAATAGGTATAAGATTATGATGCTTCAAGTTATGATTAAGTTCAAAGTATGATGTTATAGGATTCCTATTGTAAGACCTAAGATTTTATATATAAGTTCATATGAAGACATTAAGATTCAAGGCATGGTCTATTATAATGAGTTCTTTTGGTAGAGATCGAATCATCCTATCAGATGGTATGTTTATATATATAGTTGTGTGTTAAGAATTCAAGTAGGAACATGTTATCAAGATTTCTATAGATGTAGGGATCTAGTAACTAGGATGTTAATTGGATTCCTTATGATGATTAATATCTAAAAATCTAGTCATAATGTGAGGATATGAGTTTTGAACATATTAGGACATGGTCCAGTTTTCAAGATGAAGGTACTATTGGGACCGGAAAATAGTGTAACTTGAATTGAGGGTGATATTATAAGATTATGGTATTTTATGATGAGATTCTATATGATCCATGTTTTATGATTTTAAGATTTAAGATCATATGATTGTATTAAGATTACACTCGATGATATTTTGTAGGGAATGAGTTCATTTGACAGAAATTACATTTCTTTTGATATTTGATACTTGAGAACTGTCATATACTTTGTATATCCATATTCAGATAAGATCCTTTCTCATAGGGCATTAGACTTATTTATGATATAGTTGGTATAATGAAGTAATCTTACCAAATTAGAGTTTTAGAATAAAGTTTACATAGATAATGAGATACATGTTCAAATCAAGTAATGGATTCAGTTTAGAACTTAAAGATAAGAGATTTAGATTCAGACTTAGACTACTCGCTGTGTGAGTAGCCATATTTTGAATAAAGATGTATGATAAGGGTTATAGACCCAATCTCAATTATGTTGTAATTTGAGATACATATCCAAATTCTATAATAGATTCAGTTTAGATTTTAAAGAGCAGAGATTCAGATTCAGATTTCAGATTCAAAACTAAGTACGTTTTGAGTACTCAGTTTCAGATAAGTTCAGATTCAGAGTTTCGTAAAGATAGACTTAAGATAATTAATTCAAAACCTTCACATAATACATTATATAATAAGTCCTCACCAGAGAGTCCCGGGATGATTCAGAGGGCGCGTTGCGCCAGACACTTCAGGTGTCACAGAGGGCATTTTATGCCAACAGAGGGTGCGTTGCACCATAGAGGACACTTCGGTGTCAACAGAGGGCACGTTGCGCCAACAGAGGGTGTGTTGCACCATAGAGGACACTTCGGTGTCACAGAGGAGGACTTATTATATAATGGTGGCCACAGTCAGATAAAAATCATAAGTAAAAGATACCTTAGTTTAGAGCATATCCATAATCTCATCCATGAGTATGATGAGAGGGAATCATATAAGATAAGTATGACCCAAGCACTTTGGTGTAGGTCTTGAGATCCATGTACCAGGGTACATGTCTCCAGAATGAGATAAGGTAGAAGAATGAAGATTCAAATTGAGAAATAAGATATTTTATGTTTCAGTTTACTCACAGTTTGATGTTAGTTCATGTTTATAATACCCAATTTCATCTCTTTAGCAATGTATATTTCATAATACTCATGCCACTTACTCTAACGACTGTTATGTTTCCCAATGCATGGCCGGGGACGTGATGTCCGCAGGTTTTAGAGCGACTGAGGATTAAAGGAACAAGTAAAGGTCTAGGAGATTTCCAAGCTTGCCTAGTGGGGTGTCATCTACCGAGACGGTCCAAAGTTTAGACATCTCTTTTTATGCATAGTCTTGTTACCAGAGTATATTAGATGAGTTGTAGTTTTTCTTTTATCAAGAACTATGTATGAATCAGTTTTACTCAATGCAAAGTGTTTCATTTGCTTTTATTGCAATGATTATCATGTTTGTGACACTCCCAGATGAAGAAAAAAAAATATAGCTTCCCCTCATGTGTTATGAAAATCGGGGTGTTACAGTGTGTGTCCTAATTCTTTACACATGTGCTTGTGTGGCCCAATCTTTATGTTTTATTAATGGAAAGTATTCTATTGTTATCATATGATTTCAATTCCTTTTCTCTTGATACCCATTTGGGTGGTCCTTATCCTTTCCATGGGAAGCCTTTTATATTTGATGTCCTTTATTCCATATATTGCTCAATTTTGTATTTAGTATGCACATACCAGCCTTTGTTGATGTCATCTATTTTCTCTTCTTGCTGGGGTATGTTTCCAACCCTAGGTGAAGGACTTAGATGATAAGGCATGAAGTTTTGGACTAGCTTAAGGAGTTAAAGCTTGGAGACAAAGTTGTTATGGTTTAGATTTCCCTCTACTTAGATCCTTATATTGTATCATACATGTAAACCCTTATGGGATGTTATGAAGTACTTTTGTAATCTTTTGTGAAAATTGAATATAGTCATTATATTTATTCTGCTGCTATACTTTGGTTGTTTTAAATTCCATTTATTGAAATTTGAAAATGTTACACCTATTCCAGCATACCTTTGAGTGTGTTTTGGAATGGATGCTTTATTATAAAAATCTTTAGTAAGGGGGTGATCCCACTTCCTTACAGTAGAGGTGTGGAGGCTGTTGCCACAACTCTAGGAGGACAACAATGAGCATTGTCTGTGATGTTGTTGCACCAAGAGGTCATCACCGACAGTTGTCTATGTGCATCTTGTGAAGAGTGCACATCACCATGTAAGAGTAGTCATTTGGATTTCTCAAGGATCAAGTCTACCTCTTGTTACCTTCTTTTCTAGATACATCATTATTGACGTAATCTGCTAGTGCATGAATAGAAAAAAATTTGTTTGTTGCCTTCTCTTCCTTCCTTATTCCCCACATGTAGTAATAGGGCCACATCAATTACGGTCTATTTGAGATCTAAATCAATATGATCAGATTTATTTTATTACATACAATGCAAATATTAAAATGATGTATGTGCATATCTGATTAAATACCACAAAAGATCCCATTATATATATATATGTATATATATGATATACATGCTATATATACACATATCCCTAAACGTATTTTGATGGTGGATGTATGTGTGCTTATGGACAGAACACACATGGATGTGCATGTGTGGTTGTTTGGTTTCTTTGATGTTCTTACTCACTTGGCATACTGAGCCTCTCTCCTTTTTAAATGTAAATTTATTCTCTTATTCTAACACTCCCCTCGAATGTAACTTGAGGTTTCACCTTTTACAATGTAATATGGAATAACATAGTTTTAATTTCTATTTTGGAAAGAGAAGATGCGCCACACCAGTTGAGTTAACCGACTGGGAAGTGGAGTCGATTGACTGGATGACCAAGGAGGCCACAGATAGGAGGAACCAACCAATCAACGGGAGGCCCAACCAATCAACTGGAGGAGTCCAGTCAACCGCATGAGATAAAACCAGTCGACTGACTGATGGAATCCATCGACCGACTGGGAAGTCCATCTGATCGACTGGAAGGTCCAACCGATCGAATGGGCTATCCTAGTTAGACAGTACAAATTGCTACATAGTGGCTCCAAAGAATTTCATTAGTATCGCCAGAACCATTGCTCGCATGTTTTGTGATCACATTTTTCATTTGTATATAGCATGTATATGATACATAGTATAAGAATGTGGCGATTGGATATGTATATGTATTTATATAAATCCCTCAATACTTTTAAGTCTAAGATGCTTTCCATAAGGGACACACGTGAAAAGCTTGATGAACTGAATGTGGGCATGCCCTATCATGGTGCACCATCTATCTCATGGAAGTGTGATGGTAGATATGTGGGCCTGCCTTAGTAGGGTAAATATTCCATTGTGATGTCTTATGGGTCAAGTTTAACTGGGTGACCTTAATAGGATTAAGTGCCTAGAAGCATACAAATGGACTATGGAAATAAGTTGTTCATACCATCTATCTAAGCATTGCATGAGATGCAATTGGAAAATGATGCCTACCTTAATAATTGGTTGTGAGTGCCAGCATTGCCTAGATAATAACTTAATTATTATGGATCTTGGCTCACTGATAACACCCAAATTAGTGCATGTTCTCTATGCATTTTATCTATAGTTTTGTGCCACTTTAGTCTTAATATGCCCAATAATGCTCATGTTTTATGCTTTCTGTCTCTCATTAGATAATGTAGCTAGAATAGCCAATAATGTAGCTAATTAGCCAATTTTAGACTTGCAGGCACCACAACTAGCCAATTTTGGGACTCTCAAGTACCGAACCTAAAAAGACAAGAGTTCCAGCAGCTGGCTGATATGGTCTGGCTGATACGGCTGCCCGATATGGTCTGGCCGATACGGCTGCCTGATATGGTCGCCCGATACAGCTGCCCGATATTGTCTAGCCGATACGGCTGTCCGATACAGCCTGCCCGACACTCCCCCTGCCCGACACAGTCGTTGGGCGACAGTCATATTGGCCCACCTGATGCCTCAAGATCGAAACCATAGATGAAGGACACATGGACCAATAAAAGCTACAACTCCCATCAACTCGTTGCCTATAAATAGAAGTTGCCAACCTACAAAGAAGAGAGAGGACCCCTGGAGGGAGGACCCTGCAAGAGCTAGTTCCTAGACCAAGGAGCTAGTGTGTTGAGATCCCCAAAAGTCGGCCTGCCCGATACAGCCTACCCGATACGATCTGCCCGATATGATCTGCCGATACGGTATGCCCGATACTGTCTACCCGATACAGTCTGCTCGATACGGTCTGCCCGATACAGTCTAGAGAGAGAGAGGACCGAGGAGTCTAGAAGGATGAAGAGAAGACCCAAGGGGCAAGATCCGGCCTGCACGGAGGCCAAGGAGTGAGATCCACTTCTCCTCTATGGGCTATATCTCTTCCTTCTTCTCTTTCATTCTACTGCATTCCTTTATTTCTTGTACAAATGATATCCATCCATCTTTGTTCGATGCTAACCGTGCTTGTCTATGACTAGTTAGCTCCTTGTTGGCTATGTAGCCCGATCTGGGCATGTTTATATACTTTTTCCTTAAGCAAGTAGATTCATATCAGATTTAGTATGTTGCATGTTCTATTTTCTCTTTCTAAGTTATGATTGATAGTTTGGTTGATCTCTTACTCACTTGAACTGCTATTTCTGCCTGTATTGAGAGACCCATTGTAGGAATAGCTAAGAGTCAATAGTTTGGATCTGAACCCGAGAGGAGGACGATCCAAGGTATTCTGTTCCTAACACCTCGGAATATCCTAAGACCCGAGAGGGAACTTAGCGTATTCCAAGGTGTTGATATGTCATTCCTCGAGAGAGTGTCAATGACATATTGTTGATGGTTTTAGTCACGCATCGCGAGAGCGAGTGGGATGACCCCATAGGACAGATGCCACTGTACATACTAGATGCTTTCTTGGGTGTTCAAGGGTTGTCTACGCCCGAGAACGAGTGCATAGACTACCCCATTTGTGGTTACATAGCCAGGAACTCTCCTTCTCTGATTAGTAGAACCACGAGCTCTGTTTTGTTTTGTTTTGTTTTCTTTTCTTTGTTTTGTTTTAAATTGTGACAACCCGCTAGACTAGTTCTAGCACTTACTTTTATCGACTATCATCTCGGCTTACTTGACTAAAGAACGAGATCTGTGGTATCCTAAACGTCACCACTTCCCTGTGTTCGACCCCGTATATCTACTTCGACCCCACAATAAAGTTGTGGGGGCCTAGAAGGTTTCTGGTTATAAATTTAAAGCTTGATTCCTTCCTTTATCCCACGTTCATTTCTGGACGTGAGAAAAAGGTCGGTCAACTTTTGGTGCCGCTTCCGGGGATGTGGTTTTCCACATTTACACGCCTAGTAGATTTTTATTCTGTCACTATAAGTCTGTATATACATGCATAGTTTTCCTCTTGCTTTACACATACTTGTTCATATATACTAAATCATTTTTCTTTTTCTCATACCTTTTTCAGCCATGGACCTTGCTTCCACAAGACAAGTCATCTTGTCCACCTATCCTTCTGAGTTTTTCCACAGTTCCAACTGCTGGAAAATAATTGAAGGTTGTGCTCTGTAACTAGTCGAGTTATACACACCTCCACCGTCATCATATTTTGAAATTCCAACAAAGGAGACTACCATTCAACCATCGACTCCCGTGCTATCATGGGATCAAGAACTGATCAAGGCAGTGGAGTTAGCTGGAGAAAGTGTTGAGGCACTCACCTCCCTAGTTCCTCATCAAAATTTTGATCCGCTCCAACAACTATTAGACAAGTAGGAGCATCATCTCAAAGTAGCCACCGAGGCTGTAGACCGCAGTAGTAGTATGCTTCAAACTATGGAACAATAATTCATCCTAAAGCATCTGTTTGATATAGCGGGTTCCCCTTATTTGTGCATGGCATAATCGACGGGTCTCAAAAGCATTGCTGCTCAAGTATAACAACTTAATGATAAAGATGTTGAACAAGGCAGGAAGCTCCAAAAGCTTATCGATCTGGTTACAATTCGGTGACAACTACCATCACAAGATAATGAAGATGTTAGTCATCAAGACCATCCCATTGGGTCTGAAGTGGAGTATGTACCATCATCCTATTCAGACCATCAACTGGATTCACCAATATTTTTCTGTGAAGACCAACCCACTTGGGGAAGCCCTTCATTCTATCCAGATGACCCAACTGATGAACCAATGGAAGAAATAAGTTATAGACATGAATGGGTCAATGATGACGATGATGAAGACTAAAAAAGCCAATCAACCTCATAACCAAAAGGTTGGTTTGAGGAACCAGAGTCAGATATTGAACCAGACCAGAGTGACATTTCTCATAGTGAGACTTGTCACTTTGCTTTGAGCAGTACGCCAACCATGGTTTGGAACAATTTGTTTGATGATGACGATGACGACAGCTGCTCGACATGGAGCAGTGATTATAGTAACAAAGACGAGTTGGAGCAGCACGAGCCATCATTTGCCACCATCCCTTTACAAGGCTTGGTGGACATCAAGGGTGAAGGATGGACGATTCACTACAACATGGCTGCTGAGCATGAAGATACCCCTGACTCCACGCCAGGGGATAAGCTTGGGTGGTAGAACTACAAATAGATTCTTTAGAGGACACTTCATGTTCAGAAGATGATTGGATGGCTCAGACTATACATGAAGATTTATCTGAGCATCCAACCTCAAGTGTAGAGATGGAGTGAGAAGATATGAGTCCTCAAGATGACGTCCAACCTATCAACTCCATCTCATCTTGTGTCGACATCCCAGGACCTTCATATGCAGACTCATATAATGAAAGGTACCCTGAGGATGATATGCCAAAGAATTTGTCCCATTGCAGTTCAAGCCACTTCCAGCACAAAGATGACTTCATCGAGTCGCCAATATTCACTTCGCTTCTTCAGACTCGGCATGGCCAACACATCTGCCTATTCTACTCATATTATGTGGCCAAACCCGTCAGCAAGACACAGGTGACACTGGTCCCAAAACTTAGGATTCGGGATCCCAGTGTTTGTATCGTGGGGCAGCCACCCTTTTTATCTTACCCACCCTCCCACTCTTTTATTACAATAAATTTTGCTTTTCATGTTGGTTAATTTCTTTCCTCTAACTGTTTTGATATCCTTGCACCCATGCATCATCTTTAGAACGTTAATAACTATCATTAAACTCATGAATTCCTGCCTCACTATTTCAAGTTTGAGTCTTGCTCGAGGATGACCAAAATTTTAAGCTTGGGGTGGTAGGCTTCGCTCTTCTTTTCTCTTCACCCTTCTTGCATGCATGCCTATTTCCTACATTTAGTCTTAAATTTTCAAAATTTTCAGCTTTTTGGCTTTGCAATTATGGCTATGTGGTGCGAATCTAATAGATAAATGCTTGACTTTATGCCTAATTGCACAATTATCATCTTAAAAATTGCTTGACCTTTTGCTTGGCCTGCTATTTGACTCTTTCCTTGAGTTTGCTAATAAATATAAGGTTATGTCCCTTTTTCATAGCTTAAAACTAAATTCCCTTGATCTATGTTGTGAATGGAAAATCCATGGTAAAGGACCGTTGGAATGAGCTAAATCACGATTAAAGTCTCGTAGCTGTGAATTTCACAAGCTTGCCTCTATTCTAAGGATTCTTGAATCATAATTGCAACTTTTCACACAGGTGTAAAGCGGATCATGATGAGTTTTGAGCTATAATCAAGATAAAATGTTTTTCCTTGATGAACTACATGCCTTCTCACATTAGATTGAGTCAAAAAGATGAAAAATATAAAAATGTGCAAAAGAGGCTTGGCTGCCCACAAAATCCCAAAATATCTATATAGTTCTCTGTTGGTATGTATGCCCTGAGAGCCAATCATGGGATGATTGGTGGGATACATTAATATTGAGTTGATAAACATCAAAGGCAAGCTTCCAATTCTTTCTGGTTCAGTCATATGAGATAGTGATAGAACAGATTGAATGTCTAGAGAATGACAGTACTCAATGACGTATGCCTTCAAGTTCAGGACCTGAACGATGAGATCATACGGATGCTAAGAGTTTGTACATTCTCATTATGTCCCTAGTCGGATGTCATTGTGGAAGGTAGATAGACAACAATGATACACAAGACTAGATTGTGGTGTTGGTTGATGACAAAATCTCATTAGTCATGATATAGAGATATCAAACCAAACACATAGGTACTTGTTAGAGAACAAGTGTACCGGACAGACCCACCACGAGTTTGACACATGAAACCATGACATGGTAGTCACAGTCAGTACTCACAGTGATGGTGGTGAGTGTAATTCTTTGACCTGAAATCACTACACTCAACACATGTCGTTGGGCACACTTTGACATCATCAAACGCAGTCCTGAAACATGGGTTGTTATAAAGGTGATGATTGGGTGGCTTTGACACATGGGGCTTTTGAGGGGTGAGTGATAAATATGGGATTTGTCCCTCCTGAGGGAGTTTGATATCCATGGCCACTTGATGAGTAGGATTGAGAAAGGCGTGCACGCATGTGTGAGCCAGTATGTGATATTGAAGTCATACATATCTCTTCCAATCTACTCTGAGATCAAGAAAGTGAATGAACGTTGAAAGGATGACTGCTCCATGCCTCGAGTTCATTCGGGATATCAGTGACAAAGGAATTATACATTCACTGTAGCACCATTCACGGATTGTAGGATTGAAAGTTGTTCTCCAACTTTCTATTTCACTTGGGTAGCATTGATGTGTGACTAGGCACCGCTCTTTGCTTGTGAAGTCATAAGAGTTATGGACTTTCACTACCAATGTGAAATGGACCTGCAGGGTCACACACATAGGATTTAACCTGGAAGAGGATTTTTGTCCACAAACAATGTTTAGATTGATTACTAAAGGAGTTTAGTAGTTCAATTAAACACTCAATTAATTGATAGCTCAATGTCATAATGTTCAAGGTGTTGGACATATTGATTGGAGTATCGGATTGATTGAAACTGCAATTGACTAATTCTGCACAATCTGCACTCCCAACCGATCAGCTCATGTGATGAACCGATCGGCTGAGCTTGGTGAACCGATCGGTTCAGGTGAGTCGATCGGCTCATGGATAGGGTGAAACGATTGCTTCAAGTGTTGAAATGATCAGTTCAACTGATGCAACCGAGCAAGTTGGGAAAGTAGGATTGGTGAGAAATTTCCTTTTCATTTCACTTGCCCAATTTGATTGGAACAAGGATTGGTATTTGATACCAATTAGAAACAAAAGAAGAAAAGTCAATCGGGAACTGATCTGGACCACAAACCGACCGGTTCAGAAGTGAACCGATCGTTTCATGGGTCCCAACCGATCGGTTGAGGTGTCAACCGACCATTTCAGGTCCCCAACCAACCATTTCAGTTGTGAAACGATCGATTCAGGTTGCGTAGTTGGTTGTTTTTGTGGAAAATCTCGAACCCTTCTACTCCTGCTTTAGTCCCATATTGCCCGGGATAGAGAACCCTGTCCCATGACCCTCCTATGTATATAGGGGTATTGGGGGCTTCTCACAGAACAACTCAATGCAACCAGTTGCTCTGTAAAGTTGTTGTTCTCTCTGGTTTTGGTAACTGAGAGAGCCCAAGCAAGTGCTACCCGATAAGGGAGGCACAACAAGGGAAAGACAACTACAGAAAGCGACTAGTGGCAGGAGAGTGTGTCAGTGACTAGTACACTGACAGGAGGGTGCGACTCCTTCCAATTCCTTGTGGGACAAGGAGATTGGAGTTCCAGGTGGTCCGTGTGGACTACTTCAGAGGCGGGAGATTTCTGCCGCTCGGAGGACAGCTGTCAATCCTGACAGTCCCAGTAAGACCAGGAGTCGTCAGTCCCGGTGCGAATGGGAGATGCACAAACACCGTCCAAGACCGGAGGTGAAGACCACGCAAGCCGCGAGGTATTGTCGCCGAGCAAGCCTCGGGATAAGGTATGATTCCACAAACCATCCTATCTATTGTATAGACGTTGACGCGTTTCCTTGTTCTGGGTTTGGGGAGGAGAAAATTTTTGTTTCCGCTGCCTTCTCTGCCTCCCCTAAAACCCAATAGTGGTATCAGAGCCACATCAACTGCTCTATACTTTAGGATTATCGATATGATTGATTTTGGTTTGTCGCCTTTATTTATTGCATACGATGTGAATAAAATTGGCTTTATGCATGTCCAATCCTAAATCCACAAATCTCAATTTACATATATGATATGTATTATGAATGCACTCGATACGCGTCACCCTTAAATGAGTTTTGTGGTGGATGTATAGCGTGGTTATGGCCAATAAACCCTATCTGTGTATGATTGTATGTGGTTTCTTGCATCTCGGTCTGCGCACCGATCTTCCCTTTCTCCTATTCCTGATGTAACTCGAAATAATTCGAGATTTCTTTCCTACCTTTTCTCCGCTTGAATGTAACTTGAGGTTTCTCTTTTTAAAATGTAAAATAAGATAGAATTTTATTTCATGTTATGTCAAAGAACGGAGGACATCCTGATGAGAGCTGTGACGATCAGTTCAAGGCGTGAACCGATCGGTTGACATTCCAGACGATCGGTTCAAGGAGTGAGCCGATCGGTTGATGACCGGTTCGAGGAGTGAGACGAGAGGGTGGCGGCCATGATGAGATGCATGACGACCAGGCAAACCGATCGGTTGGAGGAGCCAACCGATCGGCTGGTGGCACCCAGCCGACTGACCTGATGGCAAGTCGATCAGTCATGTGATGAGTTGATCAAACCTAGAAAGGCAAAGAACAGAGTTCATCTTGTACAGGTTGCATGTGATGTAGACCTAGATGACCGTGATTCCTCTTGGCTCGAGGAATCACATTAGGATGGCCATAATCATCGCTTTTATCGTTTCACATGTTTTCTGTGGGATATACCATGTATATGATATGTACTATATATTGTGGTGATTGGATATGTATATGTATATAAAACCAAATCCCTCATTAAATATTAAGTTTTAGATGCCTTCCAAATGCGACACACATGAAAAGCTTGATCGACCAAGTGTGGGCACGCCCTAAAGTGGTGCACCGTCTATCTTGTGGAAGCGTGAAGGATGAATGTGTGGGTCTGCCCTAGCAGGGTGCATATTCATCGTGTTTGCTTTGGGTCGGACTTAATAAGGTGACCTAGATAGGATCTAGCATCTTGAGGCATGGAGATGATCATGGCAAGGAGTTTCATATGACATCTTATCAAGAGTTGCATATGATGCAATTGGCAAGAGTTTCCTACCTGAGAGATCTAAGTTGTGGGTGACAGCCCAAGCTGGTCCATGACTTAGAGGATTTCAGGATCTTGCCCACTAGAAGGTTGTACGTTGCAATCTTCCAAATTGATGGTGAGGGCTATCAATTTGAAGTAAAATAGTGGGAGCGATAATTAATTAAAGGCCTAATTATATCGTCAACTTTTCAAATCAATCAAATAAGTCAAAAATGAGTTTTTGGACTGAAATTGCATATTTGCTTTTGTAGTACAAATGGAAACAAACAATAATCACTTATTTGCGATCAGTCTTTGAGACCAAACAAATTAAATGGGATTTTTTCCACGACTGGTTAGGACATTGAGAAGTGTTCTCAATCGTAGAGTGAAAGCTCTAAGTCCTAGTTATACCAGAACCAGATGAACTCGATCCCACCATATCAATGGCTGAAAGTATGCTTATGGAAGCATATCGAGGAAGAGATTGATGAGGAGTGCTTTTTGTTGTGTTCTCTGAACTATGAGTTGCAGAGACAACATGAGACATATGATGTATCCAAGACACTGTCCTAGTATGTCATGACAGAAGGAGATCCAGTAAGGTATTCACACACTCAATATGATTGGGTATGTGGAAAGACCTGACTAAGAAGGATTCCCTCTGAGCCAAGAGTTGTATATTGGTATGATACTACAAATTTTGCGAGGATCATACAATTCATGATAAGATACAACATGAACAACTTTGACAAGTGTTGACAGAGTTGTTGGACATGTTGAGGATAGTAGAGGCAAAGATGAAGAAAGACAAACCATAATCTTTGATGTGATCAAAGAAAAAGGTAATTCTTAAGGGCAAGGATAAGGGCAAAGCAAAGAAGTGTTCTGATGCTAGCCAGCAATACAAGCCGTCTTAATCCTCAAGGCACATGGGGAAAGGGTGTATGAGGGATTGTCCTCTCTATCTGGAAGAACAAAAGAAGAAGGAGGTGACAAATGTCTCTACTTAAAGGTGTCATGAAAGTAAACTTGTAACACTTTTGAGGTATATGATACCAAGATGTAAAGTGTAAAGCACTCAATAAATGGGGCAAGTATTGCCGCCATAGATAGGAGTACTTTAGTTTATTTTCAGCCTAAAAGGCATGTAATACAGTTACGAACTTCTATTTCATATTTGCCAATAGATAGAAACACTTTATTTTTGCATATTGTATGACAATGATGGCAATTAATAAAGAGATGTTTCAATATGATCTTTGTGGCAATGCCTTGTTTATCTTGTGGTATTTGATATGCATAAGATAAAATGATACCTAAAAGTGATAGATAACTCAGACAATCAAATTGGCATCAATCATGAGAAATTCATTTCTAGTTTCCATGTGATGGATAAATCTAGACTCTTTTGGTTAGAGAACCAGTAAAAGCCATGAATATCTTGGACATGATTAATCAATCTTCACTAAAGGTAGTGGGAGAATGATTATCCTATTAGGTATGATACATGTGATGTATTTACATACCTATTTAAACAAATGCTAATACTTCAAATGGTGTTTAGAGAAATACCAATATGAATATCTTGAAGTGTTCAAGATCATCATAGATGAAGTGCAAATTTGGTAAAGTGTTAATTCTTGATGAGATCAATGAATGAAATACTTGGACCAAATGTTTGAGATCCTTATGAGTGATTATGATAGTGTATCATAGTGAACTCATGATTAAGGCATGGTGATGTCTAAATCAAGAAGGAATCATACTCGAAGGAGTTAGCGAATGATTATAAAATAACTTAATTCTTCTTAATAAAAGAATACCCCTAACTAATAAAAGAAATTAAGAATCACAAGGGTTGTGAATTCTTATATCCTTACACCTCAATTATCTATGTGATGAGTTGTTCATGTGATGAGTCAACTATCTAGATGAATATGAGGAACCGAATTTTGAGTTATGGTTTATGACCATTACATCCTAAATGACATCCATGTGAACCATAAGGTATGACCTTGATGGTAGCACTCATTGGATGAAATCCATAAGTGCAAATGAGTCTTAAGAGTTAAGACACATGGATAACATTTTGAGAAGGATGATGCTTATTGATTTCAACTTAATGACTAAGACATGTGGCATATGGATACTAAAACCGCATTCCTATGAGGAATATAACAAGGATGTGTACGTGACACAACCTATAAGGTTTATGAATCCACTAATGCGAATGAAGTCTATAAGTTACAATGGACCAATAAATGAGATTGATTGAGTACAAGCAACTCAGAATTGGATCTTTACTTTGATGATATAGTCAAAGGGTTTGACTAATATGTCAAAGATAAAGAAGGGATCTGTGATTTAGTGGGAGCGTGTTCACATTCCACATGTTGATGTGAAATGGAAATGTTCTAGAATGGAAATCCAAAAGTGGAAATTATCTTTCAGGAAGATAGAGATGTTTCCTATGTGATAGTAATAGAGATCTATAGAGATAGTTCTCGAAAACCTCTTGACCTGAAAAGAGAAAGCATACATTGGAAATCTGTACTGAAGGGTTCAGTATGCGCAGATTCAGTGGGAGAAAACTTGACCATGTTACATGAGTTAGTATCCCAAGGCCAAGTGTCCAATTCTTATGAAGAATGGGAACACTAAGAATAGATGTGGATCTATCATGTATGTAATCATCCCATTATCTTGCATGGCAAGAACAAAATGCATTCATCATCTTGTATGTAGGACATGGCAATATGATGTGCTCATCCTGATAACTCATATGTGAGACATGATGAGTGGATGTCTGTCTACTTCCAGTAAGGGTTACTGGAATACCATGAGAACTTGATAAGTACTTCAGAAGTACTAGTTCTATGGAGATAAGGAAGAGTTCAATGTAAAGAGTTACATTGATGCGAACTTCCGAAAGGATAGAAAATTAATCCCAAAATATATATAGGATATATATAAAAGTGAAAGTTTGTTGATAATTGGAAGTGTTCCAATAAAACCTTTTAAAAGGAAATGCTGAGTATCTATGTGTTAGAGAACAACAGTGGATACAATATGGATCTGGAAGTTCGTGAGATGAACTTATAGATATTCTGCTCATTGATGAAAAGTATGGAATCCTTGATCATGCAATGTGGCTAAAGGTTAGTAATGGAATACTAGATCGCATATTACGACAACTCCATCTCATACGTATGACGTACAATGAAGAGATGAGAGACATGCAATTTATACTTACTTTGGCAAAGTGTTGCCATTACTCACTATGATCGCACTAGAGAAGAATAACATGTGGGACATGTTTGAAGATCACTATGAATATGATTCAAGGATGATTGGCTCGCAGTGCAAGTGGGAGTCTGTTGGTATGTATGCCCTGAGAGCCAATCATGGGATGATTGGTGGGATACATTAAGATTGATTTGATAAACATCAAAGGCAAGCTTCCAATTCTTTCTGGTTCAGTCATATGAGATAGTGATAGATTAGATTGAATGTCTAGAGAATGATAGTACTCAATGACGTATGCCTTTAGGTTTAGGACCTGAATGATGAGATCATACAGATGCTAAGAGTTTGTACATTCTCATTATGTCCCTAGTCAGATGTCATTGTGGAAGGTAGATAGACAGCAATGACACACAAGACTAGATTGTGGTGTTGGTTGATGACAGAATCTCATTAGTCATGATATAGAGATATCAAACCAAACACATAGGTACTTGTTAGAGAACAAGTGTACCAGACAGACCCACCATGAGTTTGACACATGGAACTATGACATGGTAGTCACAGTCAGTACTCACAGTGATGGTGGTGAGTGTGATTCTTTGACCTGAAATCACTACACTCAACACATGCCGTTGGGCACACTTTGACGTCATCAAACGCAGTCCTGAAACATGGGTTGTTATAAAGGTGATGATTGGGTGGCTTTGACACATGGGGCTTTTGAGGGGTGAGTGATAGATATGGGATTTGTCCCTCCTGAGCGAGTTTGATATCCATGGACACTTGATGAGTAGGATTGAGAAAGGCGTGCATGCATGTGTGAGTTAGTATGTGATATTGATGTCATACATATCTCTTCCAATCTACTCTGAGATCAAGAAAGTGAATGAATGTTGACAGGATGACTGTTCCATGCCTCGAGTTCATTCGGGATATCACTGACAAAGGAATTATACATTCACTGTAACACCATTCACGAATTTTAGGATTGAAAGTTGTTCTCCAACTTTCTCATTCACTTGGGTAGCACTGATGTGTGACTAGGCATCACTCTTTGCTTGTGAAGTCATAAGTGTTATGGACTTTCACTGCCAATGTGAAATGGACCTGCAGGGTCACACACATAGGATTTAACCTAGAAGAGGATTTTTGTCCACAAACAATGTTTAGATTAATTACTAAAGGAGTTTAGTAGTTCAATTAAGCACTCAATTAATTGATATCTCAATGTCATAATGTTCAAGGTGTTGGACATATTGATTGGAGTATCGGATTGATTGAAACTGCATTTGACTGATTCTGCACAATCTGCACTCCCAAGTGATTGGCTCATGTGATGAACCGATCAGCTGAGCTTGGTGAACCGATCGGTTCAGGTGGTGAGTCAATCGACTCATGGATAGGGTGAAATGATTGCTTCAAGTGTTGAAACGATCGGTTCAACTGATGCAACCGAGCAAGTTGGGAAAGTAGGATTGGTGAGAAATTTCCTTTTCGTTTCACTTGCCAAATTTGATTGGAACAAGGATTGGAATTTGATACCAATTAGAAACAAAAGAAGAAGAGTCAATCGGGAACTGATCTAGACTATGAACCGACCGGTTCATAAGTGAACCGATCATTTCATGGGTCCCAACTGATCGATTGAGGTGTCAAATGACCGTTTCAGGTCCCCAACCGACCGTTTCAGTTGTGAAACGATCGATTCAGGTTGCGTAGCTGGTTGTTTTTGTGGAAAATCTCGAACTCTTCTACTCCTACTTTAGTCCCATATTTCCCGGGATAGAGAACCCTGTCCCATGACCCTCCTATATATAGGGGTATTGGGGGCATCTCAAAGAACAACTCAATGCAACCAGTTGCTTTGTAAAGTTGTCGTTCTCTCTAGTTTTGGTAACCGAGAGATCCCGAGCAAGTGCTACCCGATAAGGGAGGCACAGCAAGGGAAAGACAACTACAGAAAGCGACTGGTGGTAGGAGAGTGTGTCAGTGACTAGTACGCTGACAGGAGGGTGCGACTCCTTCCAATTCCTTGTGGGACAAGGAGATTGGAGTTCCAGGTGGTCCGTGTGGACTACTTCAGAGGCGGGAGATTTCTGCCGCTCGGAGGACAGCTGTCAATCCCGACAGTCCCGGTGAGACCAGGATTCGTCAGTCCCGGTGGGATTGGGAGCTGCACAGACACCGTGCAAGACTGGAGATGAAGACCGCTCAAGCCGCAAGGTATTGTCACCGAGCAAGCCTCGGGACAAGGTATGATTCCACAAACCATCCTTTCCTATTGTGTAGACGTTGACGCGTTTCCTTGTTCTGGGTTTGGGGAGGAGAAAATTTTTGTTTCCGCTGCCTTCTCTGCCTCCCCTAAAACCCAACATTCTCACCCAAGCCTACAAATAGAATGCAGATGATAAAAACCTGAGTGTGAACAATAAATGAGTGTTGTTTTCTCTTTTAGGAGAGTTGAGGATGGTGCCCATCCGGTGTATGACTGCGCTCATGAACGCGGATATGCCGTGGCTGGTAGTACCACTCTAAAAGCTCATTAGAGAGTCACTAGTAACCCCCTAGGTGACCTATGAGACCGTCTCAATAGTAGGGTTGGTTCGGGCACAGTATGAGGAGTTCATCTCACTACTTTGGACCAACTGGTTCGAACTGCAGGGACTATTGCTCGCTACATGGACCGACCTAACATAGATCGGGATCCTCAGAAGTCATTAGAGTCTTTTTGCTTTGTTTATTAGGATATGAATAGGTGAGAGGCGTGGTATTCTTGATTGGTTTGTATGGATTCATGGTAATGGCTCATTGCTCATCACCTGCGTGATCACCTATGTGTCAATTCTTTCATGTTTAATAATTATGATTCAAACCCTCATGAGTATTGACAGGCTATAGTGAATTCACTTAAACTCGCATGGATACTCTTTGATCTTGCTTTGGCAGGATTGTGCATGATTGGTGGGGGTTTGTTTTGAAATGACATGGATCAAGAGAATTGATGTTTTTTACTATTTTTCTTAACCTTAGCATCTATTGCCAAGCTTAATTTGGATGTTATCTTTTTGTTATTTGAGCATAGCCTTGCTTGAGGACAAGCAAGTTTTAATCTTGGGTTAGTTGATAACACCCAAATTAGTGCATATTCTCTATGCATTTTATCTATAGTTTTGTGCCACTTTAGTCTTAATATGCCAAATAATGCTCATGGTTTATGCTTTCTGTATCTCATTAGATAATGTAGCTAGAATAGCCAATAATGTAGCTAATTAGCAAATTTTAGACTTGCAGGCACCGCAACTAGCCAATTTTGGGACTCTCAAATACCAAATCTGAAAAGACAAGAGTTCCAGCAGCTGGCCAATATGGTCTGGCCGATACGGCTGCCCGATATGGCTGTCTGATATGGTCTAGCCGGTACGGCTTCCCGATATGGTCGCCTGATATGGCTGCCCGATATGGTCTGGCCGATACGGCTACCCGATACGGTTGCCCGATACGGCCTGCCTGACACGGTCGTTAGGCGATAGTCATATTGGCCCACCTGATGCCTCAAGATCGAAGCCACGAATGAAGGACACATGGACCAATAAAAGCTACAACTCCCATCAACTCGCTACCTATAAATAGCAGCTGCCAACCTACAAAGAAGAGAGAGGACCCCTGGAGGGAGGACCCTGCAAGAGCTAGTTCCTAGACCAAGGAGCTAGTGTGTCGAGTTCCCCAACAGTCAGCCTACCCGATACGGTCTAGAGAGAGGAACGAGGAGTCCAGAAGGACAAAGAGAAGACCCAAGGGGTGAGATCCGGCTTGCATGGAGGCCAAGGAGTGAGAGCCACTTCTCCTCTACATGCTATAACTCTTCCTTCTTCTCTTTCATTCTACTGCATTCCTTTGTTTCTTGTACAAACGATGTTCATCCATCTTTGTTCGGTGCTAACTGTGCTTGTCTATGACTAGTTAGCTCCTTCTTTTCTATGTAGCCCGATCTGGGTATGTTTATATACTTTTTCCTTAAGCAAGTAGATTCATATCAGATCTAGTATGTTGCATGTCCTATTTTCTCTTTCTAAGTTATGATTGCTAGTTTGGTTGATCTCTTACTCACTTGAACTGCTATTTCTGCCCGTATTGAGAGACCCATTGTAGGAATAGCTAAGAGACGATAGTTTGGATCTGAACCCGAGAGGAGGATGATCCAAGATATTCTGTTCCTAACACCCCGGAATATCCTAAGACCCGAGAGGGAACTTAGTGTATTCCAAGGTGTTTATATGCCATTCCCCGAGAGAGAGTCAATGACATATTGTTGATGGTTTTAGTCACGCATCGCGAGAGCGAGTGGGATGACCCCACATGACAGATGCCACCGTGCGTACTAGATGCTTGCTTGGGTGTTTAAGGGTTGTCTACGCCTGAGAACGAGTGCATAGACTACCCCGTTTGTGGTTACATAGCTAGGAACTCTCCTTCTCTGATTAGTAGAACCACGAGCTATGCTTTGTTTTGTTTTGTTTTCTTTGTTTTGTTTTAAATCATGACAACCCTCTAGACTAGTTCTAGCACTTACTTTTATCGACTATCATCTCGGCTTATCTGACTAAAGAACAAGATTTGTGGCACCCTAAACATCACCACGTCCCTGTGCTCGACCCCGTAATAAAGTTGCGGGGGCCTAGAAGGTTTCATGTTATAAATTTAAAGCTTGATTCCTTCCTTTATCCCATGTTCATTTTTGGACGTGAGAAAAAGGCCGGTCACTCACTAGAAGATTGTTATCAACAATCTTCCAAATTGATAGTGAGAGATCATTTTGGAAAAATAGTGGGAGCAATCATTAATCAAATGCCTAATTAACATAGTCAATATTATCAAATCAAATCCAAAGTGTTTTGGCAAACTTTACAAAATTTCCTTTTATAGAATCTAATGGAAAACAAGCACCTTTTTTGTGATCTGATCCTTGAAAAGGACAAGTTGAAAGGGAATGAATTCAAGGACTGGTTCAGGACGTTGAATCGTTCTCACTCAAGAGTGCAAGTTCTATGTCCGGGAGACACCAGAGCTGGATGAACCCATTCCCACCGCACCTAAGGCTGACGGGGATGCTTACAAGAAGCACTCTAAAGATGTCATTGATGTCAAGTTCCTGATGCTATGCTCAATGAACTATGATATCCAGATACTACATGAGAACATGGATTCTTTTGAGATGGTCACACATCTTAAGAACCTATACCAAGATCAGGAAAAGCGAGAGATATGATGTCTTAAAGGCATTGTCAAGTGCAATATTCCCCTCACTCTCACGTTGATTGGACATGTGGAGAACCTTTCTAGATTGGGATTTCCCTTACACCAAGAATTGGCCACATATGTGATTTTGCATTCATTGCCGAAATCATATAATTAGTTTTTCATGAATTACAACATGAAATTTTTTGACAATCTATTTTTAGAATTACTTGGCATGTTGAGGAAAAATATGATTTTTCATAATAATTGGCCACATATGTGATTTCACAGTCATTGCTGAAATCTCATAGCTAGTTTGTCATGAACTACAACATGAACAATTTTGAGAATCCATTTTTAGAATTACTTGGCAAGTTGAGGACAAATGAAGTGTAGATGAAGGACAAACCAACATTTGTGATGATGATCAATAGAGGTAATGTGAAGTCTAAGAGCAAAGGCAAAGCTAAGAAGAGTTCTAAAGCTGGCCTGAAACCAAATCCTTCTACACTGAAAGCTAAAGGAGGAGTGAATAAGGAAGAGAAGTGCCACGACTGTCACCAACCAGGACATTGGAAAAGGAACTTTCCTCTTTGCATAGAGGAACTCGGGGAGAAGAAGGATATAGAAATCTTCACTTTAGGTCCTGAGAAGAAGTAAGCTAGAGTATGTGAAACAAGAGTTGCTACTACTACAGTTGGAATCTACATTCAACTTGATGGGCATGTAATAGAATTAGGGAATTGCTATTATGTACCTACCATTAATGAAAAACATCATGTATCTTGTATGGACAAAACTATTATGAATATTGATGTTTTGCTTTAAAAGATAAGATCTTATATGGAAGTTCCCTATGTCACATAATCTATTCTCGATAGTTGTAGAGATAAATGTATATGATACATGTACTAAATGACTCAATGACTCAAACAATGAACATAAATAAGAAATGTGTTTCTAGAATCCATTATGATGGTTGTCTAGATCTTTTGGTATTTGAACTAATAAAGACATGTGAGTCTTATTTTTAGGCAATTTGATAAAAGGACCTTTGACTAGAAATAGTGGAAGAGTGAGTATTCTATTAGGTCTCATACATATTGATGTATGTAGACCTTTTAGAATATATGCTAGAGGTGGTTATATTTATTAATGGTCTCAGTAGATAGGGTAGCTTGCATTCAATGAAATACAAGTATGAATCTCTTAAAGTGTTCAAGGAGATCATGAATGAAGTACGTAATCAACTTGGTAAAAGTATTAAAACACTTCGATATAATCGATGTGGAAAATATTCTAAACCAATAGTTGGAGAACATTCTAGGAGAGCATGATAGTGTATCATGATGAAATCCATATAAAACATAATGATAGTGTATCAGAGAGAAGGAATCACACCCTATTTGTCATGGTGTGTTTACATAAAATCTAACTTATCTTCCAATTTCCTATTGGCACATGATTTACACTAAATCGTGTACCATCTAAACTGGTTCAAAAGACAATATGTGAGATATGGCATGGGAAGTGTCTTGCTATGTACTTTATGAATATTAGGAATGAAAGCCTATATAAGAAAATAGTTTCTTAAAAGGCTTTGTCCACATATGACATAAATGTTATTTTGTTGACTACTACTTCCATATTCCAATCTGAAAACAAAAGTGTTTGTCACCAGGATGGTTATATTCTTAAAGGGAATTTAATTCCAAAGGAATTAGTGTGAGAAAAGTGAAACTCAAAAAGTTTGAGACCAACAAGAAAAAAATGAACCTAAAGATATACAATAGGAACAAGGATAATCACAAATTATTGTGGAATCTCAAGTTCCTTATGTAACACACAAAACTCATAGATCAAGTAGAACACACCTTGAGCTTGAAAGATTGTGATATCTTATAGATCAAAAAGGCAGAGAGTTGGTCATCGACAATGACCCAACAAGCCTACCTATATTCTATTGAGGGACTAGAGTATGAGAAATGGCTTGAACCCATTAGATCCAAGATGGACTCCATGTACACCAATAAGATATGACATGGGTAGATCCACTTGAAGGGGAAAAACCCATAGGGTGCAAGTGGGTCTTCTTTAGTGAGAAAAAGTGAAACTCAGAAAGTTTGAGACCAAGAAGAAAAAAATGAACCTAAAGATATACAGTAGGAACAAGGAGAATCACAAATTATTTTAGAATCTCAAGTTCCTTATGTAACACACAAAACTCATAGATCAACTAATATACACCTTGAGCTTGAAAGATTATGATATCTTATAGCTCAAGAAGGAAGAAGGTCATAGATAGATCCAAAAACCTACCTAGATTCTATTGAGGGACCATAGTATGAGAAATGGCTTGAGGCCATTAGATTCAAGATGGACTCCATGTACACCAATAAGATATGACCTTGGTGGATCCACCTAAAGGGGCAAAACCCATAGGGTACAAGTGGGTCATCAAGAAGAAGACTGACACAAAGGGTAATGGACAAACCTATAAGGATAGATTGGTTGTAAAAGGTACCAAACAAGTTCAAAGTGTTGAATGTGATGAAATCTTTACATTAGTTGCCATGGTTAAATCCATCAAGATCATGCTTGTCACTGAAACTTCTTATGACTATGAGATTTGGCATATGGATGTTAAAACTACATTCCTTAATAGGAATAATTATGAGGGTGTGTGCATGACACAACGTAAAGGTTTTTAAAAATTGAATAATGCAAATAAAGTTTGTAATCTACAAATTTTAATCTTTGGTTGGAGCAACCATCTCAGAGCTGGATTCTTCAATTTTATATGTTAGTCAAAGAATTTGACTTTAGTCAAAATGAAGAGAAATTTGTGATTACAAGGATTTAGTGAAAGCATATTTATATTCCACATGATGATGGGGAATAAGATGCCTACACTACAAATGTTATAACCTAACTAGGAAGTACCTTATCTATGAAGGGTTAGATGAAGCATCTCATAACTAAGGAATTGAACTGTGTAGAGATAGATTTGGAAAGATTCTTAACCTGAGGCAGAGCACATACATTGACAAGATGATGAAGGGGTTCAACATGCGGGACTTGATGAGAAAAAATATGTCCATGTCCTGTGGGATTAGTCTCTTAGGAGTCCATTCCTAGTTCTTGTGAAGAATGGGGAAACATGAATTAGATGCCATTGCAAACAGAATTGGATCTATCATGTATGCAATATTATGTACTCATCCATTTATCTCATATATATTGGAGATGATGAGAGGATATCAGTCAGATTCTAATGAAGGTCATTATTCTGCCATAGAGAACATCCTTGAGTACTTGAGAAGCACTAAGGCTCCAATTGGTTTGTCGTAACTGGTCTGAAAAACTTATGAACTGGAATTTCTTCAGCATTTTTTTCATGATTGGTTTAAATTAAGTGTTGGAACTTGAGTTCTATGACTTCAGTGAGTTACAGACTTCAATACAAATACAATTCCTGAGTTCCCTCTTAAAAAGAGTGGAAAATGAGTTCTGGGACAACTAAAAAAATTTCTTATACAATTACATTCTTCATTCGTTATAAGTGACACATGTAAAATATTTTTGTTTAGAAATGCTAGCAGTGTGTATATAGTTCACTGCTAAAACCACAACATGATGTTACAAAATATCATACTATGTAATTGCACTATGTAAAATATTTTACACTATAACCACCATTATCAATAAGATTTAAAAAAATACAAACATCATGAAAAAGAAACACACCGCACCATGTGAAAACAATGTGTTTTGTGTAATATATTTCTATTCATCATATTTAAATGATATAATATGAAAAAGGATAATTAACTGTAACCATTCATGAATAATATAGTAAAAGTTCCCTACAAAAATAATGTAAAAATCAATATTCTACATTGTGTTAAATATTGATGAACCAAAACTTATATTTACAAGCACATGAAATGTAGATATTATTACAATACTTTGTATACATAGAGTGATATAAAAATATTTTCATGTGATTTTAATCATAATACTTTTATTAAGATTATAATTGGACCATAATAAAACATTTTTAAAGGAGCAAAAATATGCACCATAACCACTTGTTGTAGTTAATATGATTTTAGGGTATGATTCGTTTTTTAATGTATTTGTCATCCTCACATATTTATATTACACAATAAAAATTAACAAATTTTTTAATGATTTCCATATTTACACTTACAACAAACCAATCACATGGAAGTGAAGGGAACTTAAGTTCCAAAAACTGAACTAGAGTTCCCAGAAAATGAATTCCACAGAACTCATGACTTACATCAAACCAATAGGAGCCTAAGGATCAGTTACCCATTTGTGGTAATAAGGAAGTGCTGAGTGTAGAGGGTTACACCGATTCAAGCTGTCAAAATGGCAAAGAAAATTAAATATCTCCATTGAAATTTGTGTTTGTCTTTAAAATAGAACTATAAGCTGGAAAAATTCTAATTAAGAGACATTTTCTTATTCTACAATAAAAGTCGAGTATCTTGGTGTTATGAACACAAAAAAGGATATTGTATGGATCAAGAAGTTCATTTAGTTGAACTTATGAGAGGTTCCAACTATTGATGACATATTAGAAATACTGTGACAATAATGGAGCTACCTGATAGGCAAAGGAACCCAGATATCATACTAAAACATTTCCATCTCATATGAGAGATCGTATAATGAGGAGATGTGAATACTTGCCAAGTACCAACTTGAAGAAAACGTCGCTAACCCTCAAGAAAAGTACTTGCATGTGAAGCATGATGGACATGTTAAGATCACTTGGATTAAGATTCATGGGTGATTGTCTATAAGTGGAAATGGGAATTTCTTGGTATGTATGTCCAGAGATCCAATCATATGATGATTGTAATGGGGTACTAGATACCTAATTTAATCATTATATCCCTCTATTATGTTTGTCTCAATCATGAAATGATGACACAAACATAGTAGATGTATAAAGAGTGATGTTACTCTATGACATATGTCTTTAGGTTTAGGACCTGGACAATGAGATCATATGTATGATAAGGGTATATACATTCTTGTTATGTACCTATTTGGGTATTGTTGTGGAAGAAAAATAGACAACAATAATATACAAGACTAGAGTGTGTGTTGGTTGATGACAAAATCTCATTATTCATGATATGTGATATCAAACCAAACACATAGGTACTTGTTAGATAATAGTGTACCGGAAGACCCACCTTGAGAGTGATACATGGAGACCATGGAATGGTAGTCCGAATTAGCTATCATAGTGATAGTGGTGATTGTTGTTCTTAGACCTGAAGTAACTGCACTCATCACATGTTATTCAATGTATTTTGACACCATCCAAGGTGACCTTGAACAAGGGTTGATATAAAGGTGGTTCTCGGGTACGTTGTGACACATGGGGATTGAGTGGGAGTGATTTAGATGGTATTTGTCCCTCCTACATGAGATTTATATCCATGTCACTTGATAAGAGAGACTGAGAAACATATGACCATACTCATGTGACTCAATATATGTGATATCTGAGCTCACATGCATCTCATATAGTCTACTCTAGTTCAAGGAACATGGATTCACGGACCAAAAAAAAAGAAAATGGATTGAACATTGAGAGGTTGATAATTCCATGCCTTGAGTTTAATTTGGATATTAGAGACAAAGGAACTATAGGATCACTATAACAGT
Source organism: Alisma plantago-aquatica (assembly GCA_963693085.1). Taxonomy (NCBI): domain Eukaryota; kingdom Viridiplantae; phylum Streptophyta; class Magnoliopsida; order Alismatales; family Alismataceae; genus Alisma; species Alisma plantago-aquatica. The sequence goes on along the minus strand of OY856410.1, from coordinate 115,152,288 downwards.
AATCATGGATCATAGTTTGAAGTTGTTCTCCAAATTTCCAATTACTTGGGTAGAAATGATGTGTTGCGCGATACCACTCATTGCTTGTGATGTCATAAAGTGGTTATGGATATTCACTTTCAACATTACATGGGACCTGTAGGGTCACACATCTAGGATGCACCTCTAATAGGAGCTTACTCATGAATAAGGTTTAGCTTGATTACTAAAGTGATTAGGTATTCAATTCAAACAACACTGGTGGTAAATTGGCTGATCTGGAATCCGAATCGACCGGTCCAAATGTGACATGACCTTTCAAAAAGTAAACTAACTAGTTTAGAAGTGAACCGACCTGTTCAGAATGTGACTGAACTGGTTTAGATTGTGAATCGACCGGTTGAGCAATCGGTAAGAATGGATCAAGGATTGATGCAGACGTTATATTATGCATTAATCATCACATTGTAAGACAATATGTTCGCAAATAGGAAATATAGTGAACTGACCGGTTCAAGTGTTGAATCGATCGATTCACATGTGAGCCGACCAATTCAAGTGTTAAATCGATCGATCCACATATGAACCAACCAGTCTAGAGGTGAACCAATCGATTCATGATTTGTAGCAGTAGGAATTTTGTGAAAATTCACCTCTTTGAATCCCATTTGATCTGGAAACCATAACCATGGACCTCCTATAAATATAGGGATAGTCAAGGTTTTTAGAATAAATTATAAAATTGTTGTCCTCTTACAGTTGTGGTAATGTGGGATCCTGAGCGAGTCTTACCCATAAAAGGGAGAGATTGAAAGGGAGAGATAAAAAGGGAGAGCAAGTCAATGCTAGTAGGTTGATGTTCGAAGGAACAACTCCTTCACGTTTGCTCTTGAAGTGTGATGAAGAGTTCTTGATGGTTTTTGTTGACTACGTAGAGGTGTGGAGGTTGTTGTCACCATGGTAGGAGGACAACAACCACCATCGTCTGTGGTGTTGCACTAGGAGGCTATCATTGACAGTTGTTGTTGTGCATCTTGTGAAGAGTGTACATCACCATGCAAGAGTAGTCACTGAACTTGCTCTAGGACTAGGTATGCCTTTTTCTACCTTCTTTCCTAAATACATAGTTGTTGACACAATCTGTTGGTAAAGGAATAGGGACAAAAAATTATGTTTGTTTCCTTCTCTACCATCCCTATTCCCCAACATTATAACAGATCCAAATGATTCATTCAACCTCTAAAATCATAATTAAGGATCAATATCATAATGAATCTAATATAGGTTGTTTCTAAAGTATGACATAGTGACCCTAATGAAGTCACATATTTACTTTATACTAAATATTCCACCATCCGTTTTCATGCTTTTATGCTCATTACCTTAATGACTTAATATGAAATTCAATCCACTATTCTTGTTTTATATATAAATTTGCAAAATTCTAGGATCTTGCATTCGCCCCTCTTCCAAAAGGAATTTTATCCCCAACATTTTAATGATAATCTGGTTTGCATGATTGATAACTCATATTAGCCTAAAAACTTGGGTCACAAACCTTTGTTGGATAAATATTAACTACGTTACTAGTATTACACTTTATGAACACAAATTTTTTTCATATTACTAAGGTTGAAACTAAAATTCAACATTGACATATATACACATCATCATTTGTTGCATAATATTATCACTTGGTAATTACATTTTCACATTATGATTTCATTTTTTACTTAGACTCAAACCTGTGTTTTCATCCATATTTGTGTAAGGGTCAGGTAACACCTTAAAACCCTAGATTTTGTCACCAAATTCAGCTTTGAGTATTCATTCTTAGATGTCAACTACATGTAATAGATGTGGCTGCCCTATCTATCATGCCCATAATCATCATCATCATCATCATCTAAGACTCAGTTCCAACCATGTTGAGGTCGGCTACATGGATCCTTGTCTTCCATTCATCTCTATCATGGATCAAATTATGATATGAAATAAACATTTGGCTACAACCAAATGATGAGTTAACCAATTATATGTGCAGGTATGGTGTATCCACACAAATATTTTAGTTCACACTTATGGTTGATCATATATTTAACAATGAGTCCAAACCATGAATGTATTTCAATTCCATGAATGTCCTTAAATTTCATGAAGTTGAGGTATAATGCTTTTATCACTCTTGAGTGTGTGCACAACTACCTTTAAGATTCTGTTTTAGCAAATATTACATAGTTTTTTGTATTCCTTATATCCACATCTCATTAGCCTTAGCCTTTCCCTTAAGGTCTCTAAGGGTATAGGTACCTCTGGAGTGATCTCACCTAGACCCCAAGGGCCACATGTACTCATGGAGTGCCTTTCATATTGACCCCTCGAGCCATATGGCTCATGAATTTGGTCATTATCTTGACCCCGTGGGCCTTGTGTACACATGGATGGATTTCTCCTAACCCCACACACCTTACCTAATTAGGGCATGATCACTTCCTGACACCTTGGGTCTTGTGTAACCTTAACCATCCATACTTGATCCTAGGGTGGTTTAGGGATCTACCCTTCATAGGGTTTATCAATATGTCAGTACTTTGTTTTGATTCTCTTCTTAATTATGCGTTGTTCCTGGACAAGGGTATCTATCATTATATTTTTGTATCCCATGAGTCATCTTGCTCAAAGGGATTCTATAACTTAGATTTCTTTATATAATTTCTTATAATGTGTTATCTTCCATTACATATTTCACTTGAGATTTTTCCTAACAAAGTTTTCATTCTTATGCATCTAGGGTATTAAGATAAACACACACCCTTCTTTTTCAGACTTGGTGGTAGTAAAGCTTCTATACCTTAGATGCATAATTATTACATTCCTTTTAATGTGATTTCGCTGCCATTACATGTTGACTCTATGATTTCTCTGACTAAGGTTTTTCACATTTAATATTGGTTGTAACTACTTTTCAATCATAATGACAACATTCCAACCATGTCGGGTAAGGACTTGACTTTCCTACCCAATACCCAACCTATCCCATCATATTACATTCTATAAGTTTAAGTCCTTTTAGGATGTCCAGGGTTACTCAAGATTTTAGAATATAACATAGGGTGGTTCAACTCATCCTTCGAGGGGAGGATCTAACCTAGGGTATTCTTAGATTCCAAGAGGAGGTAAGACTTTCTAGCCAGAACCTAATCCCATGGTTTTAGGGTTATGTCTCCCCCATAGTTTTTTCCCACTCTTGGGTTGACCCGCCCAAGGTCGGGACACCACTCCCTTAAAGTGAGTTGAGGGTCATATGTTTATTCGTATGAGAGCATTGATTTCCTAAGTTCATATATATTCTAAAACCCTTGAAATGACATGCATGCATTACTCCACATAATTGCATGTATGGGAAAGTAGGTATCTAATCGTAGTATCCATACTGGATTACCCACTTAGGGTTTGTTTATGAAGGGATATAATTTCACCCACACTAATCCCATTTCCTAGGATTGCAGTTTAGGGTTAGGGTTAGGACTACACCTATAATTTAGTGTCTTATGATCCCCTTGAGCCATTGAAGTTTTCACACCCTATTGGGCTATCTCACTCAATTCCTTCAATAATGATTGTGTTTTCCCCGCACATACTTAGGTCCTCCTAGGATTTACCCTCATTAGAGGTACCTAAAATACATGTTACATTATTCACATTAATTTCTCTAATTGACATTACTTTTTAATTGGTGAAGGATACCTTAACACTACTTGTTCTCAAAACCCTAACTTGAGATAAGGAGGAGACTACATTTTAGGGTTTATTAAGCAAATAGATGAAAAGTAGAATTAATTAGAGATGATAAGATTTAGGAAACATAATTTTACAAAAACCCTAGGTTCCATCCATGCGGGTATTACATAGTCTAAGGGAGTCCCCATAAACCAACTTAATGGTGTAGAGGAAAACAATGCCAACACCTAAATCCACAATCCATTCTTGACAACACTACTCTTAGATTATGCCGTAATAATTCTCCTTATGTCCTACAAATATTTGAAATTATCAGCTCTTCAATATTGTTTGATAAATTTGGCTATGATACTAAATGTAACGACCCCCAATTTTGAGCATCCCTCAATTAAGAGAGACCTAGTATCTAATTTCTGGGATTATATTTAACTCAAAAATAATTGAGTAGTCACTAATCTCCATTAATTTGAACAAATAATTATAACAAGATGTATAATGAGGCTTCTCTAAGGACATAGATGAGTTTTTCAGGGAAAACTAACATATACATGAGAGACTAACAAGTATTAGAAGAAGTACTAGAATATCTAACTAACCCTCCAATGATCTTTAGTAGTGTTCTTTTATTTTCTTTCTTCTTGATATCCATGTATTCCAGTAGTAGATTCCAACTAGGGTCTAACTAGTTTGGTTTAATTACAACTTTCCAGGAACTCAATTTCCCAGAAGTGAAATTCAAGAACTCATTTTCCCAGAACTGAAATTGAGTTCCAGAAAAAGAAGTTCCACTTATTGGTTTGAAACTTGAGTTTTCTCAACAATTGACTTCTATCTTATTGGTTTGTCGTAAGTTATCCATCATATCGACGTCCTCAACACCAACATGATCCATATAAGATATTTTCTATTATTTGTAATATTCTTTTTTCAAATGGGCTGAGTAAAAAAAATCTAATCTTGATCCATGTAAATTACTTAACAAGTTTGCTTCCTATAACATCATACAACAACTTAGAAAAGTAACCAGAACAGACACATCTAACAATCGAGATTTTCATCAAACAATTTCAAGGAATTACATCAAACTTGTCACAACATGCCTTTGGCATTACGTCGAACAAATTTGAAGCATTAATGATACAAGGAAATAGAAAGACTGATGTCATTCTTAATCAAACGTTGAACAAAGGGATGTTGTTTTTAATAGGAATGATGTCTCAATTAATATAACCACTCTCGGCACAAAATGCATCATTCAAAAGTTCTTTCACGCATGCATTTGATGGCTAAGCCATTGATACATTGGGAATTGAGTCAGATCTTCTTGTTCTTAGTTGGTCATAAGATCCATATTTTTTAGATATTAAAGAAGAAAACTACAAACAAAATATTGGACCAATGCCATCATGGATTTTACCTTGTTTGTTGAGCTAATTATGCACCCGATCATATATCTTTCTACCTCAGGCATTATATTTATCTCTACTTAACTTTTCCATATATCTGAAATTAAAAGACCAACCCAGTTAATCTCCATCTTATCATTTTTACAGCTTCAGGAATGAAATCTAGTGTCCACTGGTAGCATCATCATCTACCATCTGACTTCTATTTTCCTGAGAAAAGGAGAGTCATTGTTCACGCACAAAGACAACACTATCATCTAATCAATCAGGATTAGGATGGAGCATTAGGAGAAGGCAACCTGAAGATCAAACTTCTCAGTCGCCATGTCGAGTTGTAGCTCAATCAATGGAAAAATGAATAGGGTGAGGAGGTGTCTGGGAATGGAACTAGTTTTCTTATTGATTTGGTCCGGAAGTCACAAAAGTCAAACTATATATATCATTGGAATTCTAGGGAAAATTTCAAAACTCAAATTATGGATTTACCTTGAACTAGTCACATAAAATTGGAAAGGGAAATTGACTCCCCGTGTTTTTAGGACAAGTTATAATAAACGAATCAGACCCTTAACAAAAAACACTAACAAAACATATGTGGTTAGTGTATGGTCTTTAGTGTGTACATTGTGCAACCAAATTCTATGAAAGAGTTACAACAAATGTAATGTTTACAACCAAATATTTGCACATAAGAAACTTGAATTTTCATTACACATTGTATCGATGCTTGGTATGCACTCTCTTGTGTAATCAATGTCCATCATTGGATTTATGTGTATTTCCCCTCGATGCATGTAACCTAGGGTTTTGAATATTCTATACTTTATGCAATACTCATAGTGGCAGCATAATCAAACAAAAAGTAAATAAACATCCAACAATATGTTCATAGAATTAATACATTGGAAATCATCTAGAAAACCATCATAAGTCAATAATGTGGGTACTCATAAGTAACTACGTACCTCAATGTAGAAACATGCAATATACTTCAAATAATTTAAGCAAGCATACAAACATCAAAGCAATCAACACAGTCAATCAACATTATCTTCATGTATGTAAATTACCAATATGTCGCCATGCATACACCTTGTTTACATTAATCCTAACTTAGGTCTTGAACTAGGGTTTAGGGTTGTTTGGGGTTTGAATGAGGAATAAGGGTCACAAATCTTGATTACATCTTATCATGGGTTTTAACGGTCATAAACCCTAATTCCTTCATTATCGCCAAGGTTTAGAAACCCTAATAGGAATCTTAAGTGTAACCTTAATAATTAGATTGAACATATTATGTTATCAATGACACATTGATCGGTTCATGAGGGTTAAGGTTATATCAGGTTATAACATTGGTTTGATAATCATAATTCCACATGTACATGATATAGATTCTTATAAACCCTAATATATCCCATCATCACTATCATTAAGTTTGGATCCCATTTTATTCAAAAAATTAGATTATATCTCAATATCAATAGATCGATTGATATAAGCATGACATTCTCAAAACCTAGGGTTTTATGCATGTACTAGCTATAATTTTGAAATGGTAAACATAATTAGACTCATGAACTATTTTATTCAGACTCTACTCATTTATTTGAGCAATATGATATATAAAATCATTATTGTATGATCTACCATTTAATTTCTACATGCAAGAGTAACATTACTTTACCAGTGGTAGAGATCGATGTCACATATCCAAGTGGATAATATCACGTTGCATGTTTATTAGATAATAATATGTAAAGACATTTATGCCCTTTTCATGTGACTTACATCTGGCCACATGATTTTGATAGACATGTCCTTTTACCTATTTCTTCATGTGATGCCCCATGCCACAAACCATGAGATAACTCAAAACTAACTGCGGAAACAAAATTAAACCAACAAATTACTGGAAACATTGGAAAATTGAAAGCATTTTCAATAAGCACCAAAGTAGCAAAAACCTTTACATATAAGTCCTCATAGACTACAAAGTGCTTGCACCAACATGTTCTTATCACGTATGCCATCAACCTGTTATAAGAAACAACTATCCCATACATATACATATACCAAAATGTGTGCTATATCTTGACATCAAAAGGGCACACAAACTAAAAACACATGTTGATAACATCTCTACAAAACTCACCCAAAAACCATTCCAAAGACATGAGTGTACATGGATAACTCTAGGACTCTACACCAAAAGACTAGCAACACATCCAATCTTATCAACTGTTGTCCTTCTTGCTTCTGCTCTGCCTCAGCTGCATGATCTCTACCGCCTTGTGCACGTCCATCTAAAAGATATGGAGAACCCACTGGGTGAGATCTAAATCTCAGTGGGAATATAACTTTCCAACAACACTATTATTAACACAAGTAAGATAAATAAAGAATAGAAGTATAACTACAATTACAATAAGTAGATTCAACTAATGATATTAGCAAGGTAGTAATTACCATCTAACAGTTCAAAAGGAATATGAAGAACATGTATATTCACTACTAACTATACTATACAAAAGCAAGCAAGTCCACATCCAATATTTTTGTATTTGATCCTAAACAAGTATACTACACTGATGATTACATATTTTATTATGGCCTGAGGATTTGATTCATACCACCCAATTCCAACCAACCGCTACTAATGTCGAAATCGGTGCCATACAAGATCTATGGAAGAGTCACAATCAATGACCTCAGCAAACCTCATGGTCAGTACATGAGTACACAACAAAGACGTATCAGTTAATTGCAACCTGTGACATATAGTCAAATCGCAAAAGTCCTAGCCCACCTTGGTATAGGTCACAACTCTAATGAAACTAAGCTACGACCCGCATCTGCACTCCTGCCAGGGTATGGCCCGCAGTCAATCTTGTGAAACCTCATAAACATTAACTCTCTAAACTACGACTTGTGTAACATCCCTGACCTGGGTTATGAACTAACCCTAGGTGTTTTGCCTAAATATGTAATTAAATCCTTGTGATTAACTTTGGGCATGTAATTAAGTTCCTCAAAAACATATATTTCAATTTTGCTCCTTTATATATAAAGTTGTAGCATTGTTTTGTAATATAGGGATCTATGTGCAAATTACCCAGTTAAGGGATTAACTTGCAAATTGCACATGTTGAGATGTTCCTCTGATGTTGAGACATCATGAGGATGTTTATGATGAAGTTTGAGGGATTTCCCAAGCTTGAGCACCAAGGTGCAGCTGTGGAAGCAACCCCTGTACTTGAAAACCCTAAATTGGTGTAAAGTGCAATTTACCCAATTTGAGGGGTGCAACTTGTAAAATACATCATCTAAAATATCTTTTATGACTCTTGGCATCATTTAGAAGAGAAATGATGAAAAGGTCACTTCATTTGAATAATCATATAATAAAGAACACCTTTGTGATTGAATAATCAAGGTGTATGTATAATAGCCCTTTTATGTGTATGCTTTAGTGATGGGTTGATCCTCTTTTCCTTCAATTCTTGACCTTAGAAGGAGTTTGTCCTTAGAAATAAGATGTGGGGACGTACAAAGAAGAAAGGAAGGACTTAGATGAGAAATGAGGAAAGCATATGTTCTTATGTTGAAATTTCACCTATGTATATATACTACCTTCCCCACTTAGCAAGGGAACGATCCTCTTCTTTTCATTTTTTTTCCCCTTGCTCAAAACCGACTAAGGCTAAGCTCTGGAGCAGAGAAGGACGACCAAGGGTCCTAGGTAAGTTTGGATCATCCCTTTTGCTTGAATTCATGGAGGAAACTCGTTTTCAAGGTTGAATTCATGGCTAGCTCACCTAGCTTTATCTTTCTAGCCATTCCTTTTCAACTTTCCTTGGAGAATACACCTTGGCCGACCTGTGGAGCTCAAAGACGCCATTAAAGGCTTGGAGCTTGAAAGTTTGGAGCTCAAGGAACAATCTTTAGGCAGGGTTTATAACTCTAAACCTTATGCTTTGATTATACATCTTTTTCTATGCATATAGTTGCTAGTTCTTCTTCTTCCCTATCTTCCCTTGCATCCTTGCAAGCAAAATCATGAAGAACTGCTACTGTTCTTGAGGTAGAAGATAAGGGCGTTAATGCCCCTGCTTATCCACGGATTTCCACTTTACCAAACGACCTCCACCAAATGCCCATACGGTTTACACAACCGTTTGGTGGGCAAACGGTTTCAGGGTCATGTGAAGGTAAACGGCCTTCAAGACCATTTGATCGCGTTGACCAAATGACGACCGTATGGGATTACTGTTCATAATGATGTTGATTAATGACTCACCAAATTTGATGGATTAATTCCAAACGAGTTATGAGTTGAAGGTTGATTAATAGGGCAAATCCTAATTGAAATCAGTGCTGAAATTCCCATGAGTTAATTAGTGATTTTGGGTTGATTAGCCCAAACGGTCTCAAGACCATTTGGGGAATCATCCAAACGGTCTCAAGACCATTTGGGGATCACCCAAGACCGTTTAGAGGTCTGGGGTAAAGTATAGTTGACCAATTGAAGGTCCAAAGGTACCAAATCCTATTGCAATTAAGTATTGATGTGATGATCAACTCAATAGATCAAACCTTGATGAATTTTCACAAGAGTCCAAAGGATGTATGGGCAAACGGTCTCAAGACCGTTTGGAACTCATCCACATGGTCTCAAGACCGTTTGGTGTCAACCCAAGACCGTTTGGAGGTCTAGGGTTAAGGTAATTTGATCAATTGAGGGCCCAATTACAGTGGGTTATTGAAATAATCAAATTGCTGATTTGTGACTTAATTAAGGTTCAACCCCTATCAAATCAACTTAGATTTTGATGAATTCTTGGGCAAACGGTCTCAAGACCGTTTGGAGGTTATCCAAACGATCCCAAGACTGTTTAGGGCAAGTTTGAACCCGATTGGAGGTCAATTGATGAGATCAACTTCGTTTGATTCATATTGTTGAGTGTTGATGGTTGAATGTTTATAGACCTTAATTGAACCAACTCCAACCCTATTTGGATATCAATTGAGGATCAATTGAGTGACCAATTGGTTAAGGATAACGCTAATTGTCTCAATTGATAAGTGGTTAGCAAGCTTGAGACCAATTGAAGGCTTCAACATAGGAAACCCTAATCGAGTTCACCCTTTGAATCACCTTGGAGGTCCATGCGATCTTGAGCTTTTAGGACCATACGACTTCAAGACCGAATGAGTTCATACGACTTCAAGACCGAATGAGTTCATACGACTTCAAGACCGAATGAGTTCATATGACTTCAAGACCAAATGAGTTCATACGACTTCAAGACCGAATGAGTTCATACGACTTCAAGACCGAATGAGTTCATACGACTTCAAGACCGAATGAGTTCATACGACTTCAAGACCGAATGAGTTCATATGACTTCAGGACCGAATGAGTTCATATGACTTTAGGACCGAATGAGTTCATATGACTTCAGGACCGAATGAGCTCAAACGACTTCAGAAGTTAAACTATGACTAAACGGTCTTCACCCCATCTTGGGCAAACGACCTCAAGATCGTTTAAGGGTAAACGGTCTTGAGTGTCATGTGGTCTTGAAGTCAACCAAAGCTAAACGGTCTATCATCTTAAATGATCTCAGGATCGTTTGAAGGTTGAAGGTGTGAAACCTATTGGGGACTTTTAAGGATAAGTTTGCCTAATGCCTTGAAGGCTTAGATGGTTTGATGGTTGTTCAACCTAAACCCTAATGATACCTAGGGCATTAAGGGTCAAGTGGTTAGTATATTAACCCATGTTATGATCAATGGTGAACTTTACCAAAATACCCTTTATGGATTCAAGTAGGTAACCCCTTTTTATCATGCAAACCCCAATGGTTACAATGGTGATGACTTGGCTAGGCTTATCAATGTTGATTAGACCTAACCCAATCTAGAGGGTTGTAATCATCACCTATGAGCAAGAGGAGAGAGAAAATCCCAATTATGGTTGAAATCCAAGTAAAATACCTTCAATATATATGAATGTACATGATTAGGGTATGATCCACCTATGTGAGATCATGAAAACCCTATTTATGATAATTGATGAATCTTAATTTTATCTGAGAGCATCATTGATGATGTTCCTCATACATGATGATGATTATGAGTTCATTTTACCATAATGTGAATAATAAACTCTAATTCTAGGGTGATGGCATGTAATGTGAATAGTAAACCCTAATTGATGAGAATCAGGGAACTTAGCTCTTATGGAAAGAGTGGAAAGTATAATTCTTGATTTGAATTGCTTTTATCAGTTGAATTAACCTTGCAGGTTCTAATATGAAGATGATCATATCTAGGTATGGATGATGATGCCATATTCATTAAAAGCATGTTGTTAGGTTTATGAATAGTAAAATATCTTGATGCCTTGTCAATGGCAACCTATGAATTAAATGGGCTGTGAGAGCCATAAATACCATCAAGGTCATGCTTTAGAGATGACTTGTGATGAATATATTGAGAAATGATGATTGATGAGAGTTAGGCCTGTTACATTTAGTATTCTCATTTCATAGCTGTTATGCTAATATTATTGTTTGAAGAACAATGTATGATGTTAAAAGAATACTGAATGTACCTAACTAATCAAGTGTAATGTAGAGCCCTGATCATAGATCCATCATTGTCAGAGATCAAATGATGGTGAAACAAGTTTTCCTAAGGGAACTCCTGGATCACATACTTTTGAGTATGTGGGGTATAAGGATGTGTAGAACCTTACATCCTAGTGTAGGTGTTTGATGTAGATGTGTAATCCGTCAATCCTTCACTAAAATCCCATACCGTATCAGTGGATGGTAAACATGAAACCTCCTGATGACAAAGAAAGCACAGATATCCGTATCAGTGGAAGATAAACATGAAATCTCTTGATGACGAAGAGAGTACAAAAACGCCACTGTAACTCTAAAATAGCGAAGGACCAGATTACCCTGGTAAGCTATTATAGTAGAGGCATGAGATGTCCTACAAGTAATCCTCTTACTGACTGAGGAAGGTGAAGGTCATGAGAATCCACCTCTTTCGATGACCTAGTATGATACCGAGGCACTTAGCAGTGATTGGTTGGAGTATGAGTGGTAAACCTCATCTCCACAGGGCATAAAAGTAATGTTTGAAAAACATAATCCACAGCGTAGCATACCTGTTAGAGATAACTACGAGTTGATTGATTGATGTTACACTGTATAGTGCAAATGTCTTCATGTTTCATAACTGTTGAACTCATGCTTACTTTTAAATCTGATGTTGAATAATTTGAAGCTTTTACTGCTTAAGTTATTCTTTGAGGTGCTATAATAAAGCTTCTGGTGGAGAGTTATAACTCTCGCTGGGACAATTATGTAAAATTGTCTCACCCCGTAGACTTCAACTTTTTAGGTGGACGTCGAGGACGGAGGAACAGGTCTACAGGTGACCAGTCCCAGCAACAGCAGCACCAGGGGCAACAGTAAAATCTCAAGTGGAGATTTAGCCTGCCATGTGGTGTAGTTAGAGTCAGTCCTATGTGTCCTCTGTACTCTCAGGTCTTGGAGTCTTTTGGTCTGAGATTTTGGTTATGAGTTCTTGAGATTTTGTATCATGTTGTATATAATTACTCAAGAAGTAATTCTCTGAGATGTAAACAGTTTATCTCCTTTTATGAAGGAAGTTTTATGGTTTCAATGCTTTATCTCAAAAAGTTTTAATTTCCGCTGAATTTTGGTATTCCGCTGCTAATCAAATCGCTTCCTCTAAGTTTAAATCATGTTTATATCGTGGTTTGGAGATCAGAGCCCACAATTAAGTGGTATCAGAGCTCTAGGTTTGCTGAGTCTATAGAGGCATAGGACTTAGGATGTCTAGTCTATCCTTAGTATCTCTTCCTTATCTAATAGCATCTTCTGCTCCTCAGGAGAAGAAGATACATAAGGATGGCAGAGCCACATGATGAGTACGTGGCAGAGAGTAGTGCTAGTGCACCTCGAGGCGGTGCAAGGGTTCCAGAAATAGAACAGCCTGCACCTGAACCACCCCAGTTTGACCCAACTGATATGGGTAACCCAGCAGTTTAGACGATGTTTGGGCAGTTTATGACTGCCATGACACACATAACTGACAAGATGCCCATACCTGCACCTAGGGAACCTGCCCAGCCTGAAGGACAAGGTATCGGTAAGACGTTCGAGCGACTTCGTCGTGTCGGAGCTACCGAGTACTTTGGGACTGCCGACCCTGCAGATGCTGATCTGTGGTTAATAGAGTTGGAGAAGGCTATCAGGATTCTTAATATCCCGGAGGCTAAGAAGGTTAGACATGCTGTCTATCTTCTCAAAGGCAGTGCTAGTCACTGGTGGAACATGGAAGACCAGAAGAGACCTGGGATAGAGTTCTCGTGGGAAGAGTTTTGTCGGGAATTTATCAATAGATATTTTCCAAAGACCTTCCTAGATGAGAAGATCTCTCAGTTTGAGAGATTGAGGCAGGGCATGATGAACATTAGCGAGTATGAAGCTAAGTTCATGGAGTTGCTGCGGTTCTGTCCGCACATGGCTGCCACAGAAGAGGAAAGAATTAGGAGATTCGAGAAGGGTTTGAATGCTGATATATCAACCCCTGTGTCTGCCTTAGAAAACCGAGAGAGATTCTCTACCTTCGTTGAGTCAGTCTGAAGGATAGAGAGATCTGTGGTTGAGAAGAGGCAAACCCAGAAAAGATATCCACAGTTCCAGGGTTCTTCATCTAGGGATTCCAAGAAACTGAGATTCTCTGCACCTAACCCTCCACCACCCAGATCAAGTTTCCAAACTCAGTGGTCACCAAGTAGAGGCAGGGGACGAAGCCTACCTCAACAAGAGACTCACAGTTCTGCATCAATGTCAGTCACTGGACCACCAAGACCACAACAACTGGAAAGAAGTTTCTACAACTGTGGGAAGGTGGGACACTTGATGAAGGACTGCCGATCTAGACCTGTCAGTATGACACAACCTCAGAGACAGATTCAACAGGGATCACATATAAGACAACCTCAAGGAGCAACTCAAGGACGCAGGAAAGCGTCTCAAGCTGGATCATCAGCACCACCTCAACCCCACGCGACAACAAGGTTTTATGCTATGAACCCACCTGAAGCAGTGGTCAATCCACGGGTAGTGGCAGGTCAGATGGAACTTTTATATTCTGATATGTCTACATCCTGTGTTGTATCTGTTCTGATTGACCCGGGTGCTACGCACTCTTTTATCACTCGGAGAGTGATTCGTAACTGCAATATGACGGTTAGTCATAGGGCAGATAGTTTGTTGTTGGAGACTCCGTTGAGTGGGTTTGCCATTTTGTAGGAGGTATGTTCTCCCTGCATCCTCTTCTTTTCTGATCATCGCATTCAAGTGGACCTTATACCACTTGATATGCAAGGATTTGATATAATCCTCGGGATGGATACCTTAGAAAGGTATAGAGTTGTCTTGGATTGTGAATCCAAGTTGGCTGTGTTTGCTGATGAAGGCAACACATGGATCTTTCAAGGTGAAAGAAAGATTCTGCCCACCTATCTTGTATCAGCTATGGTTGCTGATAAGCTGTTGAGCCAAGGATGTTATGCATTCTTGGCCCATGTGGTAGATATTACCAAGGAAAGTTCCAATCCTGCTGAAGTTTCCATAGTCAGGGAATTCGAGGATGTGTTTCCTGAAGAACTTCCTGGTATACCACCACCTTGGGAGATTGATTTTGAGATCAATTTGGTCCCAGATACAAAACCCATAGCCCAGACACCGTATAGGATGGCGCCTGCCGAGATGGCAGAACTCAAGAAACAGCTTCAAGAGTTACTTGAGAAGGGTTTTATCCGACCGAGCACTTCACCTTGGGGTGCTCCGGTCTTGTTTGTTAAAAAGAAAGATGGGTCAATGCGGTTGTGCATTGACTACAGACAACTTAATAAAGTAACAATAAAGAACAAGTACCCTTTGCCGAAATTTGATGACCTTTTTGACCAGTTGCGTGGTGCAACAGTCTTCTCAAAGATAGATTTGAGATCTGGATATCATCAACTCCGCATTAAGGATAGTGACATATCCAAGTCTGCTTTTAGGACAAGATATGGTCACTATGAGTTCATGGTTATGTCGTTTGGACTAACCAATGCACCAGCTGCATTTATGGAACTCATGAATAGAGTTTTTCGACCCTTCCTTGATTAGTGTGTTGTCGTCTTCATAGATGACATTCTGATCTATAGTAAGGATGCTCAGCAGCATGAGCAGCATCTTCGCCAAGCTTTGACCTTGCTAAGAGAACATAAACTATATGCTAAGTTTAGCAAGTGTGAGTTCTGGCTGCCGGAGGTATCTTTTCTTGGACATGTGATATCTGCCTCGGGAATTCGTGTTGACCCTGCAAAGGTAGAATATGTTCTACAATGGGAACAACCGAAGACACCGACGGAGATTCGAAGCTTCTTGGGGTTAGCTGGTTACTATCGAAGGTTTATTAAAAACTTTAGCTCTATAGCCTTACCTTTGACCAAGTTAACCTGGAAAGATGCTCCTTTTTCTTGGAGTGATAAGTGTCAACAATCCTTTCAGTTGTTGAAGGAGAGGTTGACAAGTGCACCTGTGCTTGTGCTACCTGAGCAAGGAAAAGGATATGTAGTCTTCTGTGATGCCTCCAAGAATGGACTTGGATGTGTGTTGACGCACGATAAACAAGTGATTTCTTTTGCTTCCCGACAGCTTAAGAAGCACAAGGAGAATTATCCAACACACGATCTAGAGTTAGCTGTCGTGGTTCATGCATTGAAAATCTGGAGGCATTATCTCTACGGAGAGACATTCCAGATTTTCACAGATCACAAGAACCTTAAGTATATCTTCTCTCAGCATGAGCTTAACATGAGACAACGTCGCTGGATGGAGTTAATCAAGGACTACGATTGTACAATTGATTACCATCCAGGGAAGGCCAATGTTGTTGCAGATGCCTTGAGTAGGAAATCAGCAACATCAACCATGGATAGAGCACAACTAAACTCTTTAGTATGCTCTAAGAGAGATATACTTATCTCTTTAAGGCAAGACAATGTACAGTTGAAGGTGTCATTGTTAGCCGGGTTGATGGCTGAGATGCATATTAAACCTACCCTAAGAGAGCAGATTAAGGAGGCACAACATGTTGATGCTGTAGTTCAGCAGATTAGATCAAAGTATGGAAATGAGAAGCGAGATAGTTTCCATGATTCAGATGATCATGTAGCATGTTATCATGGGAGGATGATAGTGCCGGATGTGGATAACTTGAGGAAGTTAGTCCTGGAAGAAGCTCATTCTTCAATGTACGCTATGCATCCAGGAGCACCAAGATGTATCGTAATTTAAAAGATCTGTATTGGTGGCCTGGAATGAAGAAGGATGTTGCAGAATTTGTTCTGAGGTGTCCTGTGTGTCACCAAGTTAAAGCTGAACACCAGAAGCCTACAGGAACAATGCAACCTTTACCCATACCACAGTGGAAGTGGGACCATGTGACCATGGACTTTATTGTTGGCCTACCCAGGACAAGCAAAGGACATGATTCCATTTGGGTAGTTGTAGATAGGTTGACTAAGACAGCACATTTCTTACCTGTCAAAACAACCTATTCTGTTGAAAGGTTATCACAATTGTATGTTCAAGAGATAGTGCATTTGCACGGAGTTCCTGTCACTATAGTTTCTGACAGAGGTCCCCAATTTACAAGTCATTTTTGGGAACGACTTCATAATGCTTTAGGCACCCAGTTAAGGTTTAGTACGGCCTTTCATCCACAGACTGATGGACAGTCAGAAAGGACCATACAGACCTTGGAAGACCTGTTGAGAACATGTGTTCTCCAGTTTACCGGAAGTTGGGATCTACACCTAAGCTTGATAGAGTTTGCCTATAACAATAGCTATCAACATAGTATTGATATGGCACCTTATGAAGCCTTGTATGGTAGACGTTGTAGATCACCCTTGTGTTGGTATGAGACTGGTGAGCATCAGTTGTTAGGACCTGATCTTGTGCAGCAAACTATAGAAAAGATTAAGGTAATACAAACAGATTAAGACTGCACAAGATAGGCAGAAATCTTATGCTGACAAGCGTCGTAGACCCTTAGAGTTCGAGGTTGGAGACAAAGTGTATCTCAAGGTCTCGCCTTGGAAAGGAGTCCTTCGTTTTGGAATGAAAGGGAAGTTAGCTCCTAGATTTATGGGGCCTTATCCAATCATTGAATGGATTGGAAAAGTAGCCTATAAACTAGAGCTTCCACCAGAGTTACAGAGGTTACATCCTGTGTTTCACATTTCTATGCTAAAGAAATGTCACCCAGACACTGAGTCAGTTCTACAACCTATGGAGGTAGAATTGAATGATGATATATCTTATGAGGAAGGACCAGTGTCAATCCTTGATAGTAGAATTAAAAAGTTAAAGAAGAAAGATTTAAGCCTTGTGAAAGTCCTCTGGAACCATGGTTTTGAAGAAGCCACTTGGGAACTAGAGGATGAGATGAGAAGGAAATACCCTGCCCTTTTCTCTTAATACGTTTTATCGATTTCGGGGACGAAATCATTGTAAGGGGTGGATAATTTGTAACATCCCTGACCTGGGTTATGAACTAACCCTAGGTGTTTTGCCTAAATATGTAATTAAATCCTTGTGATTAACTTTGGGCATGTAATTAAGTTCCTCAGAAACATATATTTCAATTTTGCTCCTTTATATATAAAGTTGTAGCATTGTTTTGTAATACATGGATCTATGTGCAAATTACCCAGTTAAGGGATTAACTTGCAAATTGCACATGTTGAGATGTTCCTCTGATGTTGAGACATCATGAGGATGTTTATGATGAAGTTTGAGGGATTTCCCAACCTTGAGCACCAAGGTGCGGCTGTGGAAGCAACCCCTGTACTTGAAAACCCTAAATTGGTGTAAAGTGCAATTTACCCAATTTGAGGGGTGCAACTTGTAAAATACATCATCTAAAATATCTTTTATGACTCTTGGCATCATTTAGAAGAGAAATGATGAAAATTTCACTTCATTTGAATAATCATATAATAAAGAACACCTTTGTGATTGAATAATCAAGGTGTATGTATAATAGCCCTTTTATGTGTATGCTTTAGTGATGGGTTGATCCTCTTTGCCTTCAATTCTTGACCTTAGAAGGAGTTTGTCCTTAGAAATAAGATGTGGGGACGTACAAAGAAGAAAGGAAGGACTTAGATGAGAAATGAGGAAAGCATATGTTCTTATGTTGAAATTTCACCTAAGTATATATACTACCTTCCCCACTTAGCAAGGGAACAATCCTCTTCTTTTCATTTCTTTTCCCCTTGCTCAAAACCGACTAAGGCTAAGCTCTGGAGTAGAGAAGGACGACCAAGGGTCCTAGGTAAGTTTGGATCATCCCTTTTGCTTGAATTCATGGAGGAAACTCGTTTTCAAGGTTGAATTCATGGCTAGCTCACCTAGCTTTATCTTTCTAGCCATTCCTTTTCAACTTTACTTGGAGAATACACCTTGGCCAACCTGTGGAGCTCAAAGACGCCATTAAATGCTTGGAGCTTGAAAGTTTGGAGCTCAAGGAACAATCTTTAGGCGGGTTTTATAACTCTAAACCTTATGCTTTGATTATACATCTTTTTCTATGCATATAGTTGCTAGTTCTTCTTCTTCCCTATCTTCCCTTGCATCCTTGCAAGCAAAATCGTGCAGAACTGCTATTTTTCTTGAGGTAGAAGATAAGAGCGTTAATTCCCATGCTTATCCACGGATTTCCACTTTACCAAACGACCTCCACCAATTGCCCATACGGTTTACACAACCGTTTGGTGGGCAAACGGTTTCAGGGTTGTATGAAGGTAAACGGCCTTCAAGACCGTTTGATCGCGTTGACCAAATGACGACCGTATGGGATTACTGTTCATAATGATGTTGATTAATGACTCACCAAATTTGATGGATTAATTCCAAACGAGTTATGAGTTGAAGGTTGATTAATAGGGCAAATCCTAATTGAAATCAATGCTGAAATTCCCATGAGTTAATTAGTGATTTTGGGTTGATTAACCCAAACGGTCTCAAGACCATTTGGGGAATCATCCAAACAGTCTCAAGACCATTTGGGGATCACCCAAGACTGTTTAGAGGTCTGGGGTCAAGTATAGTTGACCAATTGAAGGTCCAAAGGTACCAAATCCTATTGCAATTAAGTATTGATGTGATGATCAACTCAATAGATCAAACCTTGATGAATTTTCACAAGAGTCGAAAGGATGCATGGGCAAACGCTCTCAAGACCATTTGGAACTCATCCAAACGGTCTCAAGACCGTTTGGTGTCAACCCAAGACCGTTTGGAGGTCTAGGGTTAAGGTAATTTGATCAATTGAGGGCCCAATTACAGTGGGTTATTGAAATAATCAAATTGCTGATTTGTGACTTAATTAAGGTTCAACCCCTATCAAATCAACTTAGATTTTGATGAATTCTTGGGCAAGCGGTCTCAATACCGTTTGGAGGTTATCCAAATGATCCCAAGACCGTTTCGGCCAAGTTTCAGCCCGATTGGAGGTCAATGGATGGGATCAACTTCGTTTTGATTCATATTGTTGAGTGTTGATGGTTGAATGTTTATAGACCTTAATTGAACCAACTCGAACCCTATTTGGATATCAATTGAGGATCAATTGAGTGACCAATTGGTTAAGGCTAACCCTAATTGTCTCAATTGATAAGTGGTTAGCAAGCCTGAGACCAATTGAAGGCTTCAACATAGGAAACCCTAATCGAGTTCACCCTTTGAATCACCTTGGAGGTCCATGCGATCTTGAGCTTTTAGGACCATACGACTTCAAGACCGAATGAGTTCATACGACTTAAAGACCGAATGAGTTCATACGACTTCAAGACCGAATGAGTTCATATGACTTCAAGACCGAATGAGTTCATACGACTTCAAGATCGAATGAGTTCATACGACTTCAAGACCGAATGAGTTCATACGACTTCAAGAACGAATGAGTTCATACGACTTCAAGACTGAATGAGTTCATATGACTTCAAGACCGAATGAGTTCATATGACTTTAGGACCGAATGAGTTCATATGACTTTAGTACCGAATGAGTTCATACGACTTCAGGACCGAATGAGCTCAAACGACTTCAGAAGTCAAACTATGACTAAACGGTCTTCACCCCATCTTGGGCAAATGACCTCAAGATCGTTTAAGGGTAAATGGTCTTCAGTGTCATGCGGTCTTGAAGTCAACCAAAGCTAAACAGTCTATAACCTTAAACGATCTCAGGATCGTTTGAAGGTTGAAGGTGTGAAACCTATTGGGGACTTTTAAGGATAAGTCTGCCTAATGCCTTGAAGGCTTAGATGGTTTGATGGTTGTTCAACCTAAACCTTAATGATACCTAGGGAATTAAGGGTCAAGTGGTTAGTATATTAACCCATGTTATGATCAATGGTGAACTTTACCAAAATACCCTTTATTGATTCAAGTAGGTAACCCCTTTTTATCATGCAAACCCCAATGGTTACAATGGTGATGACTTGGCTAGGCTTATCAATGTTGATTAGACCTAACCCAATCTAGAGGGATGTAATCATCACCTATGAGCAAGAGGAGAGAGAAAATCCCAATTATGGTTGAAATCCAAGTAAAATACCTTCAATATATATGAATGTACATGATTAGGGTATGATCCACCTATGTGAGATCATGAAAACCCTATTTATGATAATTGATGAATCTTAATCTTATCTGAGAGCATCATTGATGATGTTCCTCATACATGATGATGATTATGAGTTCATTTTACCATAATGTGAATAATAAACCCTAATTCTAGGGTGATGGCATGTAATGTGAATAGTAAACCCTAATTGATGAGAATCAGGGAACTTAGCTCTTATGGCAAGAGTGGAAAGTATAATTCTTGATTTGAATTGCTTTTATCAGTTGAAGTAACCTTGCAGGTTCTAATATGAAGATGATCATATCCAGGAATGGATGATGATGCCATATTCATTGAAAGCATGTTGTTAGCTTTATGAATAGTAAAATATCTTGATGCCTTGTCAATGGCAACCTATGAATTAAATGGGCTGTGAGAGCCATAAATACCATCAAGGTCATGCTTTAGAGATGACTTGTGATGAATGTATTGAGAAATGATGATTGATGAGAGTTCGGCTTGTTACATTTAGTATTCTCATTTTATACATGTTATGCTAATATTATTGTTTGAAGAAGAATGTATGATGTTAAAAGAATACTGAATGTACCTAACTAATCAAGTGTAATGTAGAGCCCTGATCAAAGATCCATCATTGTCAGAGATCAAATGATGGTGAAACAGGTTTTCCTAAGGGAACTCCTGGATCACATACTTTTGAGTATGTGGGGTATATGGATGTGTAGAACCTTACATCCTAGTGTAGGTGTTTGATGTAGATGTGTAATCCGTCAATCCTTCACTAAAATCCCATACCGTATCAGTGGATGGTAAACATGAAACCTCCTGATGACAAAGAAAGCACAGATATCCGTATCAGTGGAAGATAAACATGAAATCTCTTGATGACGAAGAGAGTACAAAAACGCCACTGTAACTCTAAAATAGCGAAGGACCATATTACCCTGGTAAGCTATTATAGTAGAGGCATGAGATGTCCTACAAGTAATCCTCTTACTGACAGAGGAAGGTGAAGGTCATGAGAATCCAGCTCTTTCGATGACCTAGTATGATACCGAGGCACTTAGCAGTGATTGGTTGGAGTATGAGTGGTAAACCTCATCTCCACAGGGCATAAAAGTAATGTTTGAAAAACATAATCCACAGCGTAGCATACCTGTTAGAGATAACTACGAGTTGATTGATTGATGTTACACTGTATAGTGCAAATGTCTTCATGTTTCATAACTGTTGAACTCATGCTTACTTTTAAATCTGATGTTGAATAATTTGAAGCTTTTACTGCTTAAGTTATTCTTTGAGGTGCTATAATAAAGCTTCTGGTGGAGAGTTATAACTCTCGCTGGGACAATTATGTAAAATTGTCTCACCCCGTAGACTTCAACGTTTTAGGTGGACGTCGAGGACGGAGGAACAGGTCTACAGGTGACCAGTCCCAGCAACAGCAGCACCAGGGGCAACAGTAAAATCTCAAGTGGAGATTTAGCCTGCCATGTGGTGTAGTTAGAGTCAGTCCTATGTGTCCTCTGTACTCTCAGGTCTTGGAGTCTTTTGGTCTGAGATTTTGGTTATGAGTTCTTGAGATTTTGTATCATGTTGTATATAATTACTCAAGAAGTAATTCTCTGAGATGTAAACAGTTTATCTCCTTTTATGAAGGAAGTTTTATGGTTTCAATGCTTTATCTCAAAAAGTTTTAATTTCCGCTGAATTTTGGTATTCCGCTGCTAATCAAATCGCTTCCTCTAAGTTTAAATCATGTTTATATCGTGGTTTGGAGATCAGAGCCCACAATTAAGTGGTATCAGAGCTCTAGGTTTGCTGAGTCTATAGAGGCATAGGACTTAGGATGTCTAGTCTATCCTTAGTATCTCTTCCTTATCTAATAGCATCTTCTGCTCCTCAGGAGAAGAAGATACATAAGGATGGCAGAGCCACATGATGAGTACGTGGCAGAGAGTAGTGCTAGTGCACCTCGAGGCGGTGCAAGGGTTCCAGAAATAGAACAGCCTGCACCTGAACCACCCCAGTTTGACCCAACTGATATGGGTAACCCAGCAGTTTAGACGATGTTTGGGCAGTTTATGACTGCCATGACACACATAACTGACAAGATGCCCATACCTGCACCTAGGGAACCTGCCCAGCCTGAAGGACAAGGTATCGGTAAGACGTTCGAGCGACTTCGTCGTGTCGGAGCTACCGAGTACTTTGGGACTGCCGACCCTGCAGATGCTGATCTGTGGTTAACAGAGTTGGAGAAGGCTATCAGGATTCTTAATATCCCGGAGGCTAAGAAGGTTAGACATGCTGTCTATCTTCTCAAAGGCAGTGCTAGTCACTAGTGGAACATGGAAGACCAGAAGAGACCTGGGATAGAGTTCTCGTGGGAAGAGTTTTGTCGGGAATTTATCAATAGATATTTTCCAAAGACCTTCCTAGATGAGAAGATCTCTCAGTTTGAGAGATTGAGGCAGGGCATGATGAACATTAGCGAGTATGAAGCTAAGTTCATGGAGTTGCTGCGGTTCTGTCCGCACATGGCTGCCACAGAAGAGGAAAGAATTAGGAGATTCGAGAAGGGTTTGAATGCTGATATATCAACCCCTGTGTCTGCCTTAGAAAACCGAGAGAGATTCTCTACCTTTGTTGAGTCAGTCCGAAGGATAGAGAGATCTGTGGTTGAGAAGAGGCAAACCCAGAAAAGATATCCACAGTTCCAGGGTTCTTCATCTAGGGATTCCAAGAAACTGAGATTCTCTGCACCTAACCCTCCACCACCCAGATCAAGTTTCCAAACTCAGTGGTCACCAAGTAGAGGCAGGGGACGAAGCCTACCTCAACAAGAGACTCACAGTTCTGCATCAATGTCAGTCACTGGACCACCAAGACCACAACAACTGGAAAGAAGTTTCTACAACTGTGGGAAGGTGGGACACTTGATGAAGGACTGCCGATCTAGACCTGTCAGTATGACACAACCTCAGAGACAGAGTCAACAGGGATCACATATAAGACAACCTCAAGGAGCAACTCAAGGATGCGGGAAAGCGTCTCAAGCTGGATCATCAGCACCACCTCAACCCCACGCGACAGCAAGGTTTTATGCTATGAACCCACCTGAAGCAGTGGTCAATCCACGGGTAGTGGCAGGTCAGATGGAACTTTTATATTCTGATATGTCTACATCCTGTGTTGTATCTGTTCTGATTGACCCGGGTGCTACACACTCTTTTATCACTCGGAGAGTGATTCGTAACTGCAATATGACGATTAGTCATAGGGCAGATAGTTTGTTGTTGGAGACTCCGTTGAGTGGGTTTGCCATTTTGCAGGAGGTATGTTCTCCCTGCATCCTCTTCTTTTCTGATCATCGCATTCAAGTGGACCTTATACCACTTGATATGCAAGGATTTGATATAATCCTCGGGATGGATACCTTAGAAAGGTATAGAGTTGTCTTGGATTGTGAATCCAAGTTGGCTGTGTTTGCTGATGAAGGCAACACATGGATCTTTCAAGGTGAAAGAAAGATTCTGCCCACCTATCTTGTATCAGCTATGGTTGCTGATAAGCTGTTGAGCCAAGGATGTTATGCATTCTTGGCCCATGTGGTAGATATTACCAAGGAAAGTTCCAATCCTGCTGAAGTTTCCATAGTCAGGGAATTCGAGGATGTGTTTCCTGAAGAACTTCCTGGTATACCACCACCTTGGGAGATTGATTTTGAGATCAATTTGGTCCCAGATACAAAACCCATAGCCCAGACACCGTATAGGATGGCGCCTGCCGAGATGGCAGAACTCAAGAAACAGCTTCAAGAGTTACTTGAGAAGGGTTTTATCCGACCGAGCACTTCACCTTGGGGTGCTCCGGTCTTGTTTGTTAAAAAGAAAGATGGGTCAATGCGGTTGTGCATTGACTACAGACAACTTAATAAAGTAACAATAAAGAACAAGTACCCTTTGCCGAAAATTGATGACCTTTTTGACCAGTTGCGTGGTGCAACAGTCTTCTCAAAGATAGATTTGAGATCTGGATATCATCAACTCCGCATTAAGGATAGTGACATATCCAAGTCTGCTTTTAGGACAAGATATGGTCACTATGAGTTCACGGTTATGTCGTTTGGACTAACCAATGCACCAGCTGCATTTATGGAACTCATGAATAGAGTTTTTCGACCCTTCCTTGATTAGTGTGTTGTCGTCTTCATAGATGACATTCTGATCTATAGTAAGGATGCTCAGCAGCATGAGCAGCATCTTCGCCAAGCTTTGACCTTGCTAAGAGAACATAAACTATATGCTAAGTTTAGCAAGTGTGAGTTCTGGCTGCCGGAGGTATCTTTTCTTGGACATGTGATATCTGCCTCGGGAATTCGTGTTGACCCTGCAAAGGTAGAATATGTTCTACAATGGGAACAACCGAAGACACCGACGGAGATTCGAAGCTTCTTGGGGTTAGCTGGTTACTATCGAAGGTTTATTAAAAACTTTAGCTCTATAGCCTTACCTTTGACCAAGTTAACCCGGAAAGATGCTCCTTTTTCTTAGAGTGATAAGTGTCAACAATCCTTTCAGTTGTTGAAGGAGAGGTTGACAAGTGCACCTGTGCTTGTGCTACCTGAGCAAGGAAAAGGATATGTAGTCTTCTGTGATGCCTCCAAGAATGGACTTGGATGTGTGTTGACGCACGATAAACAAGTGATTTCTTTTGCTTCCCGACAGCTTAAGAAGCACAAGGAGAATTATCCAACACACGATCTAGAGTTAGCTGTCGTGGTTCATGCATTGAAAATCTGGAGGCATTATCTCTACGGAGAGACATTCCAGATTTTCACAGATCACAAGAACCTTAAGTATATCTTCTCTCAGCATGAGCTTAACATGAGACAACGTCGCTGGATGGAGTTAATCAAGGACTACGATTGTACAATTGATTACCATCCAGGGAAGGCCAATGTTGTTGCAGATGCCTTGAGTAGGAAATCAGCAACATCAACCATGGATAGAGCACAACTAAACTCTTTAGTATGCTCTAAGAGAGATATGCTTATCTCTTTAAGGCAAGACAATGTACAGTTGAAGGTGTCATTGTTAGCCGGGTTGATGGCTGAGATGCATATTAAACCTACCCTAAGAGAGCAGATTAAGGAGGCACAACATGTTGATGCTGTAGTTCAGCAGATTAGATCAGAGTATGGAAATGAGAAGCGAGATAGTTTCCATGATTCAGATGATCATGTAGCATGTTATCATGGGAGGATGATAGTGCCGGATGTGGATAACTTGAGGAAGTTAGTCCTGGAAGAAGCTCATTCTTCAATGTACGCTATGCATCCAGGGAGCACCAAGATGTATCGTAATTTAAAAGATCTGTATTGGTGGCCTGGAATGAAGAAGGATGTTGCAGAATTTGTTCTGAGGTGTCCTGTGTGTCACCAAGTTAAAGCTGAACACCAGAAGCCTACAGGAACAATGCAACCTTTACCCATACCACAGTGGAAGTGGGACCATGTGACCATGGACTTTATTGTTGGCCTACCCAGGACAAGCAAAGGACATGATTCCATTTGGGTAGTTGTAGATAGGTTGACTAAGACAGCACATTTCTTACCTGTCAAAACAACCTATTCTGTTGAAAGGTTATCACAATTGTATGTTCAAGAGATAGTGCATTTGCACGGAGTTCCTGTCACTATAGTTTCTGACAGAGGTCCCCAATTTACAAGTCATTTTTGGGAACGACTTCATAATGCTTTAGGCACCCAGTTAAGGTTTAGTACGGCCTTTCATCCACAGACTGATGGACAGTCAGAAAGGACCATACAGACCTTGGAAGACCTGTTGAGAACATGTGTTCTCCAGTTTACCGGAAGTTGGGATCTACACCTAAGCTTGATAGAGTTTGCCTATAACAATAGCTATCAACATAGTATTGATATGGCACCTTATGAAGCCTTGTATGGTAGACGTTGTAGATCACCCTTGTGTTGGTATGAGACTGGTGAGCATCAGTTGTTAGGACCTGATCTTGTGCAGCAAACTATAGAAAAGATTAAGGTAATACAAACAGATTAAGACTGCACAAGATAGGCAGAAATCTTATGCTGACAAGCATCGTAGACCCTTAGAGTTCGAGGTTGGAGACAAAGTGTATCTCAAGGTCTCGCCTTGGAAAGGAGTCCTTCGTTTTGGAATGAAAGGGAAGTTAGCTCCTAGATTTATGGGGCCTTATGCAATCATTGAATGGATTGGAAAAGTAGCCTATAAACTAGAGCTGCCACCAGAGTTACAGAGGTTACATCCTGTGTTTCACATTTCTATGCTAAAGAAATGTCACCCAGACACTGAGTCAGTTCTACAACCTATGGAGGTAGAATTGAATGATGATATATCTTATGAGGAAGGACCAGTGTCAATCCTTGATAGTAGAATTAAAAAGTTAAAGAAGAAAGATTTAAGCCTTGTGAAAGTCCTCTGGAACCATGGTTTTGAAGAAGCCACTTGGGAACTAGAGGATGAGATGAGAAGGAAATACCCTGCCCTTTTCTCTTAATACGTTTTATCGATTTCGGGGACGAAATCATTGTAAGGGGTGGATAATTTGTAACATCCCTGACCTGGGTTATGAACTAACCCTAGGTGTTTTGCCTAAATATGTAATTAAATCCTTGTGATTAACTTTGGGCATGTAATTAAGTTCCTCAGAAACATATATTTCAATTTTGCTCCTTTATATATAAAGTTGTAGCATTGTTTTGTAATACATGGATCTATGTGCAAATTACCCAGTTAAGGGATTAACTTGCAAATTGCACATGTTGAGATGTTCCTCTGATGTTGAGACATCATGAGGATGTTTATGATGAAGTTTGAGGGATTTCCCAACCTTGAGCACCAAGGTGCGGCTGTGGAAGCAACCCCTGTACTTGAAAACCCTAAATTGGTGTAAAGTGCAATTTACCCAATTTGAGGGGTGCAACTTGTAAAATACATCATCTAAATATCTTTTATGACTCTTGGCATCATTTAGAAGAGAAATGATGAAAAGTTCACTTCATTTGAATAATCATATAATAAAGAACACCTTTGTGATTGAATAATCAAGGTGTATGTATAATAGCCCTTTTATGTGTATGCTTTAGTGATGGGTTGATCCTCTTTGCCTTCAATTCTTGACCTTAGAAGGAGTTTGTCCTTAGAAATAAGATGTGGGGACGTACAAAGAAGAAAGGAAGGACTTAGATGAGAAATGAGGAAAGCATATGTTCTTATGTTGAAATTTCACCTAAGTATATATACTACCTTCCCCACTTAGCAAGGGAACAATCCTCTTCTTTTCATTTCTTTTCCCCTTGCTCAAAACCGACTAAGGCTAAGCTCTGGAGCAGAGAAGGACGACCAAGGGTCCTAGGTAAGTTTGGATCATCCCTTTTGCTTGAATTCATGGAGGAAACTCGTTTTCAAGGTTGAATTCATGGCTAGCTCACCTAGCTTTATCTTTCTAGCCATTCCTTTTCAACTTTACTTGGAGAATACACCTTGGCCAACCTGTGGAGCTCAAAGACGCCATTAAAGGCTTGGAGCTTGAAAGTTTGGAGCTCAAGGAACAATCTTTAGGCGGGTTTTATAACTCTAAACCTTATGCTTTGATTATACATCTTTTTCTATGCATATAGTTGCTAGTTCTTCTTCTTCCCTATCTTCCCTTGCATCCTTGCAAGCAAAATCGTGCAGAACTGCTATTTTTCTTGAGGTAGAAGATAAGAGCGTTAATTCCCATGCTTATCCACGGATTTCCACTTTACCAAACGACCTCCACCAATTGCCCATACGGTTTACACAACCGTTTGGTGGGCAAACGGTTTCAGGGTTGTATGAAGGTAAACGGCCTTCAAGACCGTTTGATCGCGTTGACCAAATGACGACCGTATGGGATTACTGTTCATAATGATGTTGATTAATGACTCACCAAATTTGATGGATTAATTCCAAACGAGTTATGAGTTGAAGGTTGATTAATAGGGCAAATCCTAATTGAAATCAATGCTGAAATTCCCATGAGTTAATTAGTGATTTTGGGTTGATTAACCCAAACGGTCTCAAGACCATTTGGGGAATCATCTAAACGGTCTCAAGACCATTTGGGGATCACCCAAGACCGTTTAGAGGTCTGGGGTCAAGTATAGTTGACCAATTGAAGGTCCAAAGGTACCAAATCCTATTGCAATTAAGTATTGATGTGATGATCAACTCAATAGATCAAACCTTGATGAATTTTCACAAGAGTCGAAAGGATGCATGGGCAAACGCTCTCAAGACCATTTGGAACTCATCCAAACGGTCTCAAGACCGTTTGGTGTCAACCCAAGACCATTTGGAGGTCTAGGGTTAAGGTAATTTGATCAATTGAGGGCCCAATTACAGTGGGTTATTGAAATAATCAAATTGCTGATTTGTGACTTAATTAAGGTTCAACCCCTATCAAATCAACTTAGATTTTGATGAATTCTTGGGCAAGCGGTCTCAATACCGTTTGGAGGTTATCCAAATGATCCCAAGACCGTTTCGGCCAAGTTTCAGCCCGATTGGAGGTCAATGGATGGGATCAACTTCGTTTTGATTCATATTGTTGAGTGTTGATGGTTGAATGTTTATAGACCTTAATTGAACCAACTCGAACCCTATTTGGATATCAATTGAGGATCAATTGAGTGACCAATTGGTTAAGGCTAACCCTAATTGTCTCAATTGATAAGTGGTTAGCAAGCCTGAGACCAATTGAAGACTTCAACATAGGAAACCCTAATCGAGTTCACCCTTTGAATCACCTTGGAGGTCCATGCGATCTTGAGCTTTTAGGACCATACGACTTCAAGACCGAATGAGTTCATACGACTTAAAGACCGAATGAGTTCATACGACTTCAAGACCGAATGAGTTCATATGACTTCAAGACCGAATGAGTTCATACGACTTCAAGATCGAATGAGTTCATACGACTTCAAGACCGAATGAGTTCATACGACTTCAAGAACGAATGAGTTCATATGACTTCAAGACTGAATGAGTTCATATGACTTCAAGACCGAATGAGTTCATATGACTTCAGGACCGAATGAGTTCATATGACTTTAGTACCGAATGAGTTCATACGACTTCAGGACCGAATGAGCTCAAACGACTTCAGAAGTCAAACTATGACTAAACGGTCTTCACCCCATCTTGGGCAAATGACCTCAAGATCGTTTAAGGGTAAACGGTCTTCAGTGTCATGCGGTCTTGAAGTCAACCAAAGCTAAACAGTCTATAACCTTAAACGATCTCAGGATCGTTTGAAGGTTGAAGGTGTGAAACCTATTGGGGACTTTTAAGGATAAGTCTGCCTAATGCCTTGAAGGCTTAGATGGTTTGATGGTTGTTCAACCTAAACCTTAATGATACCTAGGGAATTAAGGGTCAAGTGGTTAGTATATTAACCCATGTTATGATCAATGGTGAACTTTACCAAAATACCCTTTATTGATTCAAGTAGGTAACCCCTTTTTATCATGCAAACCCCAATGGTTACAATGGTGATGACTTGGCTAGGCTTATCAATGTTGATTAGACCTAACCCAATCTAGAGGGATGTAATCATCACCTATGAGCAAGAGGAGAGAGAAAATCCCAATTATGGTTGAAATCCAAGTAAAATACCTTCAATATATATGAATGTACATGATTAGGGTATGATCCACCTATGTGAGATCATGAAAACCCTATTTATGATAATTGATGAATCTTAATCTTATCTGAGAGCATCATTGATGATGTTCCTCATACATGATGATGATTATGAGTTCATTTTACCATAATGTGAATAATAAACCCTAATTCTAGGGTGATGGCATGTAATGTGAATAGTAAACCCTAATTGATGAGAATCAGGGAACTTAGCTCTTATGGCAAGAGTGGAAAGTATAATTCTTGATTTGAATTGCATTTATCAGTTGAAGTAACCTTGCAGGTTCTAATATGAAGATGATCATATCCAGGAATGGATGATGATGCCATATTCATTGAAAGCATGTTGTTAGCTTTATGAATAGTAAAATATCTTGATGCCTTGTCAATGGCAACCTATGAATTAAATGGGCTGTGAGAGCCATAAATACCATCAAGGTCATGCTTTAGAGATGACTTGTGATGAATGTATTGAGAAATGATGATTGATGAGAGTTCGGCTTGTTACATTTAGTATTCTCATTTTATACATGTTATGCTAATATTATTGTTTGAAGAAGAATGTATGATGTTAAAAGAATACTGAATGTACCTAACTAATCAAGTGTAATGTAGAGCCCTGATCAAAGATCCATCATTGTCAGAGATCAAATGATGGCGAAACAGGTTTTCCTAAGGGAACTCCTGGATCACATACTTTTGAGTATGTGGGGTATATGGATGTGTAGAACCTTACATCCTAGTGTAGGTGTTTGATGTAGATGTGTAATCTGTCAATCCTTCACTACAATCCCATACCGTATCAGTGGATGGTAAACATGAAACCTCCTGATGACGAAGAAAGCACAAATATCTGTATCAGTGGAAGATTAACATGAAATCTCCTGATGACGAAGAGAGTACAGAACGCCACTGTAACTCTAAAATAGCGAAGGACCAGATTACCCTGGTAAGCTATTATAGTAGAGGCACGAGATGTCCTACAAGTAATCCTCTTACTGACTGAGGAAGGTGAAGGTCATGAGAATCCAGCTCTTTCGATGACCTAGTATGATACCGAGGCACTTAGCAGTGATTGGTTGGAGTATGAGTGGTAAACCTCATCTCCACAGGGCATAAAAGTAATGTTTGAAAAACATAATCCACAGTGTAGCATACCTGTTAGAGATAACTACGAGTTGATTGATTGATGTTACACTGTATAGTGCAAATGTCTTCATGTTTCATAACTGTTGAACTCATGATTACTTTTAAATCTAATGTTGAATACTTTGAAGCTTTTACTGCTTAAGTTATTCTTTGAGGTGCTATAATAAAGCTTATGGCGGAGAGTTATAACTCTCGCTGGGACAATTATGTAAAATTGTCTCACCCCGTAGACTTCAACTTTTTAGGTGGACGTCGAGGACGGAGGAACAAGTCTACAGGTGACCAGTCCCAGCAGCAGCAGCACCAGGGGCAGCAGTAAAATCTCAGGTGGAGATTTAGCCTGCCATGTGGTGTAGTTAGAGTCAGTCCTATGTGTCCTCTGTACTCTCAGGTCTTGGAGTCTTTTGGTCTGAGATTTTGGTTATGAGTTCTTGATATTTTGTATCATGTTGTATATAATTACTCAAGAAGTAATTATCAGAGATGTAAACAGTTTATCTCCTTTTATGAAGGAAGTTTTATGGTTTCAATTCTTTATCTCAAAAAGTTTTAATTTCCGCTGAATTTTGGTATTCCGCTGCTAATCGAATCGCTTCCGCTAAGTTTAAATCGTGTTTATATCGTAGTTTGGAGATCAGAGCCCACAACTTGTAGCTGCACTCCTGTTAGGGTATGGTCATGCCAATCCTGTGAATGCATATGCTCAACAATATATGACTCCAAGCTTTAATTAAGGAAAGCATGTTTCACCATCCTACAAGTGCTGACATTGAGATAGATATATGGCATAGAGAAAACCTACATGATTAAGTTCCACTTGATTATTTAAGCCAATTAAGTGTCTTTTAAAATCAATCAAGTTACAACGTATAAAGTCATAACAAACTCTACAAAGATAGGGTCATGATACAACTCAAAAAGATATAAAATGTATAAAGTGTGAACTTATCACACTATCACCACATGATGCCTGTATCAGTGTCATTCACCACATCACCAATACCAAAGTCACATACTATGGGATATCAATCCCTCAACTCATAATTCATGTATCACAAGTGTTTCATCATGCCTATTGAAGGCTCATTCAACCTATATCATGTTTAATCACCATAGCATACACTATCTATGTTTATGAAGCTCATAGAACCCAGATGGTTAGAAGTTTATAAAAAAAAAGAGATAACCACATATCATCATAACCATTCCATGAGAGAGGAAACAAGAAAGATCATTGTGCATTATTAGGTTTAGGGTTCCTTCTTAACCTATTAGGGTTTACAAAGCTAGGTTCAACCATAAACCCTTGATTCACCACCTCCCAACATCTTGGAGTATATTAGGATTGAGGAACCTCATTTGAATTGATTAGATGTTATTCAAAATAACACTATAGATGGACTATACATCACATCTACAAGAGTACCATTTAGTGTCCATGTATACCTCTCAACAACCATCAACATCATGTGTTGACCACATAACAACTAGGTCATGATCACCCAACTTGATCCATGTCACAACCACAACACTTATGGTGTCGCGACCCCTTCTATCTAGACTATGTCGCACCCATGACATATAGGGTTAGGGTTCTAACCTATCATCAATGACTCGACCTCAAGGCTATCTCGATCACCATCCAACCACTAGGTCATGACCACATCACATAGACCATGTCACGACCATGACATCTAGGGATAGAACTCCAAACACTCCATGTTGTCATGACCTAGGGATGTCTCAACCTCAACCTAGCAACATGTTGCGACCCAAAGCACACTATGTCGTGACCTCCCACTAGGGTAACAACCCAACCAAGACAGGGCTAAAAGGATCACCAACATTAAATGTCACAAACTACAAGGAAATGGATGTATCGACCATCCTTGGAAAAGTTATATTGGTCCCAAAATAGGAGACAAGGCCAAGGAAAAACATGAAGGAGAAACTCATGCAAACGATCATCAAATACCCTAAGTCATGGATCATGAAATCACCAAGAAAGGGTCTCATCTAAGAAAGAGAAAACCATAATCAAGGTATCCAAAATAGAACATAACCACCCTCAACATCTAGGTACACAAACACCATGCATGAGAGCAAGACCAAAGCCAACAGATAGAGAAGAACCTTCATAACATATCAACCAAAAAAATGGGTGTAAGAATATTAGGGTTTTGAATTTTTACCAAACCAGTAAAATATCTCCATCAAAAAAGTACTAGAGATTATTGCCAACTATGAGCATGATAAGGGAGCATTTTAGAGAGAGAAGACAGTAGAAAACATGCATAAAAGAGTGTAATAATATAGTAGGTTAAGTTTTATATAACCCTCTTTAAAGAAGATCAACTCCAAGGATTCCAAGCTCCAAGATTTAGAGCTCCAAGCACACGATCCAAGGGTTGAAGAGGATCCACCAAAAGCTTAACTCTTAGCCACAAGAGCACCTCAAGAAGGAGAAGGAGCCAGGTTCAAAGTTCATCCAAGAAAGGAGAACCAAAAAGCTCTAGGTCGAGACAAAAGAATGAAGGGGGAAAGGAGAGAAGAAACTCCTTCTCACTTGGGTGTAACCTTGTCAAAACATGGCCTATTACCCTTGTGATGAGAAGCTTACTCTTAAGAACAACCACCATGTCAAAACATGGTCTAAGGCCGAGAAAAAGGAAGAATATAGAGGTAAGAGATAAAAATAAACATCACCAAGAAAGATAACCACTTACCAAGGGTTGATGATGGGCTATGGTCACCACAAGCGCCGCATGCAAGAAGAGATGGTCACCAAGATCCAAGGACAGATCTCCTTACCCCACCAAGCTCCAAGAACAAGAAAAAGAGAAGGAAGAAGATGGAGGGATAAAAGGGTTACAATAATGGAGAGATAAGGGGCTATATAGCAAGGGAAATGAGAGAGAATGTAAAAGATGAGGTGTCAACACTCCAAGGTACCAAAGGGACACTGGTCCACTTAAAAGACCAACATGAAACCACATGCAACCACCTTAACCATGCATGCAAGACATGGTGATACATTCTAGGTTGGATCTTGACCACCTAGGCCATATATACAACCCTCATGTCATGACTGCAACACACCAAGGGAACCACCCATGGCTGCGACACACCACCAAGAACCATTAGGTCGCAACCAAAGGTCACCACAAACCGTAGTTTGAGACACTCTTCACATGAGAACCCATATCGACCCGAGACACCCAAGACCATCTCGATTGCCACAACCACACCTAGGGAAGGTGTATCAGCCACTACACCCTCCAACCAAGCCCTAGGTCATGACCTAAGTTGAGACAAACCAATAAGGGTCACAAGGTCAAGGCACACTAACCCTAGAAACCCTAATCACCACTAGGGGTGACATAACTTAACCAAGGGTCAGACAAGGTGACCTAAAGCACCACACATGTTATGACTCATAACTAAGTTAACTAAGAAGTACCTTGATTAGTGCTAAGTATCTTGTTAAACATCATGGTTAATTAATATAAGAGAATATGTGAATCAACAGCTGAGATTGAATCACCTGAGGCAATTAATGATAATTGCAGTGCTAATCGTTAAGTGAATAAGTGCCCAAGAAGCGATTAGTATTTTGATTAGCTGAGACAAGCTAATCAGCTTTATTTCTTTCTTTGAGGGTGTAGAGGACCTCGTGCTTGAAAGTTTGCAAGAAGAATTACTTTAATCGGACAATCGAGTAAAAAGTTATAGCATTCCTAATTTTCTTGGGCCGATATTGCAAATTTTCTAATTATTTTTGATTTATAGCCCTTTTCCTCCTTTCTTCCTTATCCCATTCTCATTTTCACCCGATAGAACAGGGAAAGGTGGCGCCCAAGTGCAAGCCCGATCGCAGCAGCTAGGGTGGAGACGCGACGGCCGATCAAGCACCCCTAGCTTCGGTTCAGCTGTGCTCCTCCTCCGCCACCTTCCTCTCCTTCTTCTTCCCCTCTTCCTCTTCCTTTTCTTCACCTTGCCCGCGCCCTAGGGCGGTGCCCCGACCTGCAGGTTATAGCAGCAGGTCGCCCGACCGGCAGAGGAGCGGCGTCCGTTTAGGGCTTGAGAGGGCCGACTTAGCAGGCGCCCTGCTTCTCATCTACTTCCTCCACCACTCCACCCGCCCACCAGAGCTAGCCGCCTAGCAACCTGAACCAGCGGCAAGCAGCAGCACGGCTGCTGTGCACGGCCAGGAGGGGGGGGCTAATTTTGGTGCCCCAGCAGCAGGGAAGATTCCCTTGAGCTCTGAAATTGAGAACACAGCAAAGGTACGCAGCTCTAGCCACAAGCATCCTTCCCAATTGAGATCCTAGCTGAATTCTCCGCCAACCTGCTGTGTGCGTAAAGCAATTTGATGCAACAGGAACAGTAAAACAAGTTAATCCAAGGTAGAAGACAACTGAAATCCGTGCCCTGGACACATTTCCTGACGAATCCATACATCCAAATAGCTCACTCGTTTATCACCATTTAACTCTATTGTTTGGAAATTTTCAGTAAACTGTGCATTTTTCGCTGATAATCATGCTTTTGGACACTATTTGGTGTTACCCGAATTTTATTTCATAAACTGCTTTCTTATGCCTTTATATGATCTAGTTTAGCATCTGATAAGTGTGGATTAGATCAGTGATTTTATATGGTTCGTCGGAACCTAAATTGCTTAGTGTAAAAGTAAAATCAGTAATACGTGGGCTGAGAATAGTACAGGTTGGGTATAACCCGGGCAATATAGACAATGATGATTTTTACAAATGATTTGGTGCGTGTGAAGTAAATTATTATGATCATTTTAATTTGCTATGCAAATATTTAAAGTTAGTATGTATATGCCAAAGTGACATGAGTTTGGGTTATTTATGAATTTTACATCTGCCTGCATGCATGATATAAGGATTACTCAGTATTTACAATGATTTTGAGTATACTGCTCTGTTAGTTCTAAAATGATATCGTATTGTGATTTGAATTGCAATCAAATAGATGAAGTAACTGAAACCCTAAGGATAGGGTGTTGCCATGTGATAAGTGAATGAGGTAACGAAAACCCTAAGGATAGGGTGTTGCCATGTGATAAGTGAATGAGGTAACTGAAACCTTAAGGATAGGGTGTTCAATGAATCAAGTATTTTGATATCAAAATTCTCAGTATGAGATGTGGTAATGTTTAACAGTTCAATGGCATGATTTTAGTGTATAAAGTGCCAAATTGACATGCATTCTGTCTATTTAAGAATTTTAGTTTGCCTGCATGTATAGTATGATGATTTCTCAGTATACTACAGTGTTTTGAATATACTACTCTGTCAAATTTAGAATGATATTCATGTCGTGTTGTAAAGTTCAAGTAAATAGACTCGGTACCATAGAGATACCAAAGTCCAGAACAAGTAAGAGAGAAATGCAATGTAGTAAGAGCCTTTTTAGAATAATAAAATATTAGATTAAGGGTCCTGACACCGTAGAACCCCTTTGAGAGGTCTGTACCCTATGGGTGAAACGATCAACCCTGGGGATACGCCCAGGTGGTCGGAGACTCATCTACAACACTTACTGAATGTATCAGTGACATGACGGCTGAGAGGTAGGGTCCCGACTCAACCCTGGGGATACGCCCAGGTGGTCGGAGACTCATCTACAACACTTACTGAATGTATCGGTGACATGAGGGCTGAGAGGTAGGGTCCCGACTCAACCCTGGGGATACGCCCAGGTGGTCGGAGACTCGAGGTAGTGTCCCGACTCAACCCTGGGGATACGCCCAGGTGGTCGGAGACATGTCCTGGCTCAACCCTGGGGATACACCCAGGTGGTCGGAGACTTAGAGACCCTCCTCCTGTGTACTCAGCTAGAAGGAGGAGTCTAGCGTGCACCCATTTGCGAGTGCCGTGAGGCCGGAGAGCCTGTGGGTCCTGTAGCAGACCAGGACGGAAAGTCAGACTTAACATTTCCCGTGTGTGTCGCTAAGTCTTGTACGGTGGGATCGTAGTTCGCTACGAGTCTTCATATGTAGAGTACACTGCATATGATCAGGGCATAAGATAAAATATGTTCATATAGGTTCACAGAGTTGTTATAAGTTAAAGAGTTAAGAAAGATATGAGTTAGCTTCACAACAGTTGTTCTTTAAGTGGAATTTTAGTATTTTCTGTTAATTAATTGTATTTACAACTTTGCATTAATTATTATCATAATGAAAGGTTGACATCTTCCGTTATTTAAATTAAACTGCTTAGGCCTGCTCAGTGTAGCATTTCTTGTATATTATTCTGAATAATAAAAACAAATGAGTTTTCTTGTGATGGTTGAGTGAAATTCTATTCACTGAGCCAGTAGCTCACCAACCTATTGAAACATTTTTCAGGTCAACGTCAGCATGAGGAGGCTGAAGGATCATATCATCCGAGTACATAGAAGGTAGTTAGTAGTTAGTTAGAGGTCTCTTAGTCCTTTCCCCTCGGTCTTTGGGCATGTGGTGGGATAGAGAGAGAATGTGGTGAAATATGTAGTTAGTTTTCAATTATCTGCTGTGTTTTATAGTCTGCATAAGAAATGTAATATGTCACATAAACTTGTTTTTCTTCTTAGTATGGTTAATGAAAAGTCGCTTCCGCAGTTTTATTTTAATTCAATGTTATTCAAGTTTTATGGTTTTCATTTAAGTTAATCTAAGTGATCAAGAAAAGAAAAAGTTAAGAGAGGTTTACCAAGGGTGACTCCCCGATCTTCGGGGTCATTAGAGATGGCACGAAGGTCGAGGCGTCACAACACACTATCTCATAAAACCAAGAGAGAGAAGGAATACTCTAGAGGTGGTAAATTCCACATCAACCCCCTATCTTGGGTAAATGGTAATTTGCACAAAAACTAGCACATAAAGCACAAGCATCATCCAAACAAGATCAACCTGGAGACTTAAGCTCTCCACAAGTCCTAATTACCTCTTTAAAAGATTAGAGTAAGGTTATAAGAACATGATCAAGCTAAAGCAAATAGGGTTACCAAAAAACTCAGGTTAGGGGTCTTACAAGCCATAAACCCCTAATAAGGATTTTGCCCCCAAAATCCTAAGAGAAAAGAGAGGGGTACTTGCTCCTCATCTCTTCCTCAAGATCCCACGTGATTCCTCAACACCATGGTGATGCCATAGAACCTTAACAAACAATGTGTCTATCTTCTTTAGCTTCTTCACTCTTCTGTCAAGGATCAACACTGGACCTTCTACATAGGACATATCCTCATCAAGATCCACCTCCACCGGCTATAACACTAACTATATATCAGGATGGAACTTCCTCAACATACTCACATGAAACACTGGATGCAACCTGTGCAACTCATGTGGCAAATCCGACTAATAGGACACCTTCCCAACATGTGCCACCATAGGGTAAGGTCCCATAAATCTGGGAGCCAACTTACCCTTCTTCCCAAACCTCAATACACCTTTCCAAGGAGAGACCTTAAGGTACACTCTATCTCCTACTTGGAACTCCAAAGGTCTATGACATTTATCTGCATATGACTTCTACCTATCCTGTGCTACCTTCAACCGTTGTTGAATTACTTTGATCTTTTCTGTCGTCTGTTGTACAAGCTCAGGACCCATAAGTTGGTATTCACCTGTCTCATACCAACACAACGAAGACATACAATAACTCCCATACAACGCCTCATAAGGTGCCATTTTGATGCTTCACTCATAAATGTTATTGTAGGTGAACTCTATCAGGCTGAGTTGGACATCCCAACTGCCCAAAAATTGAAGAACACATGCTCTTAATAGATCCTCCAAAGATTGAATGGTCCTCTCAGATTGACCATCTATATGTGGGTGGAAAGCAGTGTTGAACCTCAACTGCTTACCCAAACTTGTGTGTAACCGCTCCCAAAAGTAACTCGTGAACTGAGGGCCTCTATCAGACACAATAGTTGCTAGAACCCCATGCAAACACACTATCTCATCAACATAGATTTGGGCTAGCTTCTTAGTTGTATATGTTGTCTTCACAGGAAGAAAATGTGTTGACTTAGTCAACCTATCAACGATCACCCATGATGGAATCATGACCTTTGGTTGTCCTAGGCAAACCAACAACAAAGTCCATAGACACATGATCCCATTTCCACTGTGGTATAGGTAATGGTTGTAAACTCCATACAGGCTTTTGGTGCTTGGCCTTAACCTGCTAACACATAGCACATCTCGCAATGAACTCAGCTACATCCTACTTCAAGCCAGGACACCAATACATGTCTTTAAGGATGTGATACATCTTGGTGCTACCAGGAAGAATAGTGTACATGCGCAAGTGATCCTCCTCTAGAACCATCTTCCTTAGGCCATCAACATCAAGAACCACAACTCTGCCATGGTAACAAACTATCGTGTCATATGATTTGTGGAATCCCTCATGCTTCTCACTGCTAAACTCTCAACTAATCTGATGTATCTCTATATCAACCAGTTGTACCTATCTAATATGTTGTCTTAGCGTGGGATTCACCTGCAACTTAGCTAACAATCCTGCTAGCAATAAACCTCCAACTAAACATTCATCTAATGTAGGGAAATCAACATGTTTCACTTGTGGCATGCCAAGGAACAAAATTGTGCCTTTTCTATAGATGAAGACAAAGAGGACTTCCTACCCAACACATCTACCACGACATTCACCTTCCCTAGATGGTAATATATTATGAAGTTGTAATCCTTGATTAACTCCATCCAACACCGCTAACTCATATTTAGCTCCTACTGTGAAAAGGCATATTTCAGGTTCTTATGGTCCGTGAAGATATGACAGTTCTCTCCATAGAGATAGTGTCTCCATCTCTTCAAGGCATGAACCACAATAGCTAACTCCAATTAGTGGGATGGGTAGTTCTCCTCATTTTTCTTGAGTTTTCGATAAGAAAAAGAAACTACATTCTTATCATGCATTAGCACACAACCCAAACCATTCTTGGACGCATCAAAAAAGACAATGTATACTTTTCCTTGCTCAGGTAAGACCAGAATTGGTGCACTAGTCAACTTTTCCTTCAATGTGTGAAAAGCACATTGACATCTGCCATTCCAAACAAAGGGCACATCCTTCCTCATCATCTTAGTTAGGGGTAAGGCTATAACACTAAATTTCTTAATGAACATCATGTAATAGCCTACCAAACCTAAAAAGCTACACACTTCTGTCCATGTCTTTGGATGCTGCTCCCACTTTGTCACAGAATTAACCTTCTTGAGGTCCACACAAACACCCTCAGCAGAAAAGCCACCTCTTCATCCAAAACTTGCACTTGCTGAACTTCATGTAAAGCTGATGTTGCCTCAACAAGGTCAAAGCCTGACGGAGATGCTACTCATGCTGTTGGCTGTCACAACTGTATATCAAGATGTCATCTATGAATACCACCACAAACTGATCAAGAAATGGCCGAAATACTATGTTCATCAAGTCCATGAACGTTGTCAGTGCATTGCTTAGCCCAAACGGCATAACCACATACTCATAGTGACCATAACGCATCCTAAAAGCCGACTTAGGTATGTCGTCCTCCTTGATTCTCAGCTGGTGATACCCTGACCTCAGGTCTATCTTTGAGAACATTATCGCACCGTGCAGTTGATCAAACTTGTCATCTATCCTTGGCAAGGGATACTTGTTCTTTATCGTCACCTTGTTCAACTGTCTTTAGTCTATACAAAACCTCATGGACCCGTCTTTATTCTTCACAAACAACACTGGAGCATTCCACGGTGACATACTTAACCTGGTAAAACCTTTTTTAAGAAGATCTTACAATTGTCTCTTTAATTATACCATCTCATCTACAACCATCATGTACGATGTCCAAGCTATTGGTTTCATACATGGGACTAGATTGATCTCAAAATCAATCTCTCGGGTAGAGGAACACCCAGAAACTCCTCAAGAAATATGTCCTCAAACTCTCTGACAATTGGCACCTCCTGAATGCTAGGACTCCTCACCTTAGTATTCAACACATCTGCTAAGAATACCTAAGAAACCTACCTCAACAACTTTCTCACCACCGTCATTGACACTAGACATTTCGAAAGAATCTTTATATCTCCTTGGAAGATACACATCTTATTTCCATCCACAAACGTCACCTACTTGGAACTACAATCCAAGACAACTCTATACTTCTCTAGAGGTGTGCATTTTGAGGATTACATCGAATCCATTCATATCAAGTGGTATGAGTTTGAATGTTATGCTGTAAAAAAGAAAGGACACGGGAAGGACACACCTCCTGCAATACTACAAATCCAACTAGTGAGGTTTCAAATAACAAATTATCTCTCCTACGACTAACAGGTAAAAGACAAGTGTCAAGCACTTCATGAGTAATAAAAGAGTGTGTTGCACCTGGGTCAACCAAATCAAATACAAAGAAAGAAGAAGACAAATCATAATAAAATAACTCCATCTCACCTATCACCACTCATGGGATGAGCACCGCCTCTGGCTAACTCATGGCATAGAACCTAGTTGTTGCCTACTATCTCCCCCGTCCTCTACTTCCCTGAGTAGATGATCCGACCTATGATGTTTGACCACATCCTCATCCTCTGATACCACTAAACTGATGCCTCTGTGAGCCCTGTTGGCTCTACCTCGATTGTTAGGTCACCTCATTATCTCTCAATGGGCACTCTCGCCTCAGATGTCCCACCTTCCCACACTTATGGTGAGCTCTAGTCTCAAATTGTGGCCTAGACAACCCCGTCACTGACACTGACGTTGTGCTATGAGCTCCAACAGGTGGAAGGCTATGACCTCTGCCTTTCTGTAGTGACCACTATGTTTGTGCACTAAACCTCTACAATGTTGGCGGTTCAGAAAACCCTAGTTTCTTAAAGCCTCATGACGTCTGTCCCTGGGACAGTGCATGCCTCTTCCTGGCACTCGACTCTCACTTCTCTATCACAAATCTCTCTATCCTTCAAACAGACTCCCTGAATGTGGAAAACCTTTCTTGATTCTCCAAAGAAGCCGCTAGAGTAGACAACTCAGCATTCAACCCCTTCTTAAAACACTATATGCACTCATCATCTGTGGCATCCATGTGAGGATAGAATCGAAGAAGTGTTGGGTTTAAGGGGAGACAGAGAAGGCAACATAAATAAAATTTTCTTTTCCCTTACCCAGAATAAAGGAATCACATCAACGTCTATACAATAGGAAGGGTGGTTTGTAGAGGCGTACCTTGTCCCGAGGCTTGCTCGGTG
Organism: Alisma plantago-aquatica; assembly: GCA_963693085.1. Taxonomy (NCBI): domain Eukaryota; kingdom Viridiplantae; phylum Streptophyta; class Magnoliopsida; order Alismatales; family Alismataceae; genus Alisma; species Alisma plantago-aquatica. The sequence goes on along the minus strand of OY856410.1, from coordinate 115,109,240 downwards.
ACGTTACCTCGCGGCTTGCACGGTCTTCACCTCCGGTCTTGGACGGTGTCTGTGCAGCTCCTGGTCTCACTAGGACTGTCGAGATTTACAGCTATCCTCTGAGTGGCAGAAATCTCCCGCCTCTGAAGTAGTGCACACAGACCACCTGGAACTCCGATCTCCTTGTCCCACAAGGAATCAGAAGGAGTCACACCCTCCTATCAGTGTACTAGTCACCGACACACTCTCCTGCAACCAATTGCCTTTCTTTAGTTGTCTTTCCTTTGCTGTGCCTCCGTTATCGGGTAGCACTTGCTCGGGCACTCTCAGTTACCACAACTAGAGAGAATGACAACTTTGCAGAGCAACCTGTTACCAAAATCCTGATTGCGATCTGTAATCATCTTTGTCGATTTGGAAGCTTGCATCAGTGTATCCCTTTACTACCAGTTTTTCCTTGCCGCCGTATACTAGGTACTGATCCTTAGTACTGCGCAAGTACTTGAGGATGTTCTTTACAACTGTCCAGTGAGCATGCTCGGGATCTGACTGGTACCTGCTCATCATGCTGAGGGCATACGAGACATCTGGGCGTGTGCACAACATAGCGTACATGATGGATCCGATGGCTAATGCATATGGGATCCCATTCATATGCTCCCTCTCTTCACAAGATTGGGGACATTTAGCTCTAGAGATGGTGACTCCATGTAGCATGGGGATGTTGCCTCTCTTTGAGTTCTCCATGATGAACTGCTTCAACACATTGTCAATGTACGTACTTTGACTTAGTCCAAGAAGCAGTTTAGATCTATATCTATAGATCTTGATACCTAGAATGTAGGATGCTTCTCCTAAGTCCTTCATTGAGAAAGTATTCCCAAGCCAAGTCTTTACCTTCTCTAAGCCTGAGACATCATTCCCCATCAATAGTATGTCATCCACATACAATATGAGGAATGTGGTCGTCTCCCACTAACCTTCTTGTACACACAAGGTTCATCTTCATTTTGAATAAAGCCAAACAATTTGACTTCCTCATCAAATCTAAGATTCCAACTCCGAGATGCTTGCTTCAATCCATAGATTGACCTTTGTAGCTTTCAGACTTTACCCCCATTCTTTGGATCTACAAAACTTTCAGGTTGTGTCATGTACACATCCTCATTTATATTCCCATTAAGGAATGCGGTTTTAACATCTATTTGCCAAATCTCATAGTCATAGTAAGCCGCAATAGCAAGCATGATCCTGATGGACTTAATCATGGCAACTGGAGAAAAAGTTTCATCATAGTCAACACCTTGAATTTGTCAGAAACCTTTTGCAACCAATCTGCCTTTATAAATTTGCACATTGCCATCCATGTCGGTCTTCTTCTTGAAGACCCACTCGCACCCTATGGGTTTTACCCCTTCGGGTGGTTCTACCAAAGTCCATACTTTGTTGGAATACATGGATTCCATCTTGGATTTCATGGCCTCAAGCCATTTCTCAGAATCTGGTCCCTCTATAGCCTCTAGATAGGTAGTTGGATCATCATCTATGATCAACTAACCGCCTTCCTAAGTCACAAGGTATCCAAACCTCTCAGGTTCCAGGCATGTCCTACTAGATCTACGAGGTCCTTGTATTACTTGAGGAGACTGAGATTCCACAACACATTGTGAATCTCTATGTTCCTCTTGTACATCTACTAGTTCAATGTTTTCTTGTTGGTCTTGAACCTCTTTAAGCTCTATTTTCCTCCCACTATTTCCTCTAGAAATAAATTCCTTTTCTAGGAATACAACTGTCTTAGCAACAAACACTTTGTTGTCAGTAGGGTGGTATAAATAGTATCCCCTCGTTTTCTTGGGGTATCCAATAAAATAACATTTATCAGATTTAGGGCCCAGCTTGTTAAGAAACATTTTCTTGACATATGCCTCACATCCCCAAATCATCATATAAGACATATTGGGACGCTTCCCAGTCCATATCTCATATGGTGTCTTTTAAACCGATTTAGATGGTACTCAGTTAAGTGTAAACACGGCGGTTTCAAGAGCATGACCCCAGAAGGAAACCGGAAGATCAAAAAAACTCATCATTGATCGCACCATATCCAGTAAAGTGCGATTCCTTCTTTCAGACATACCATTATGCTGTGGTGTTCCAGGCGGAGTCCATTGTGATACAATACCACAGGCTCGCAGAAGGTCCTCAAACTCCTGGCTAAAGTATTCGCCACCTCGATCAGATTGAAATTCTTTAATACTTTTACCAAGTTGGTTCTGTACTTCATTCATGAAATCCTTGAACCTTTCAAGGGTTTCTGACTTATGTTTCATCAGGTACACATAGCCATACCTACTGAAGTCATCAGTGAAGGTAATGAAGTACTGATACCCATTTCTGGCATTAGTTTTAAAAGGCCCACATTCATCAGTATGTATGAGTCCTAATAGATCACTAGCTCTCTCACATTTACCTAAAAAGGGAGTCTTGGTCATCTTGCCCAAAAAGCAAGACTCACATGTCTCTATTGATTCATAATCAAAAGAGTCTAGATAACCATCTTTATGGAGTCTAGAGATGCGCTTCTCATTTATGTGCCCTAGACGACAATGCCAAAGATATGTTTTATTTGAGTTGTTGAGTTTTTGCCTTTTGGTGTTTACATTGTATACACTTGTCTCTAGATCTATCAAGTATAGACCATAAGACATTGGGGCACTGCCATAAAAGATCCCATCTTTTGAAATGGAACACTTTCCATTCTTAATAAGAAATTCAAAACCATCCTTCTCCAAATAAGAGATGGAAATGATATTCCTATTTATGGTAGGTACATAATAGCAGTTCTTCAACTCTATTATTATCCCACTAGGTAGAGTTAACTCATAGGTTCCTACGACACTGGCGGCAACTCTTGCCCCATTGGCAACACGTAGTTCAACCTCGCCTTTCCCCAAAAGCCTACTTCTCTTAAGATCCTTCACATTTGAACAAATGTGAGATCCACATCCGGTATCAAGTACCCATGACAAAGAAGTAGTAAAGTTAATCTCTATCATGTATACACCAGAAGTAGAGATCTCTATCTCTTGCTTCTTCTTCCATCGTTCCTTCCATCCTCTCCATGTTTTGAGCGCAGAATATTTTGATATTGGTTTGGTGAGAGAACCCTTCTCTCCCTCATCTTTGTCCATAGACTTTGTTCCATTGATCTCCATCAACGAACTATCCTTCTTCTTAGGCATACATAGAGTGGATTCAAAGGCTACCGATATATCTGGATTGTGCAAAACACTTCTCACAATCCCCAACCAGTTATTGAATTTATTCTCAATTAATTTTCCCATTTTAAAAGATGATTCTTTTGCCATTCTACAAGAGAAAATTTCATTTGTCAAAACTCCTTTTGATTTGAATTGGTTTGAATAAAATTTGACAGTAGTTGATTAGGCTTTTAATTAATTACCGCTCCCACTATTTTGATTTAAATTGACAACCCTCACTATCAATTCGGAAGATTGCAGCGTATAATCTTCTAGTGGGTCAAGATCCTGAAATCCTCTGAGTCATGGACCAGCTAGGGCTGTCACCCACAACTTAGATCTTCCAGGTAGGAAACTCTTGCCAATTGCATCATATGCAACTCTTGAAAGAGTTCATGCACAACTCCTTGCCATGATCACCTCCATGCCTCAAGGTGCTAAATCCTATCTAGGTCACCTTGTTAAGTTCGACCCAAAGCCAACACGATGAATATGCACCCTGCTAGGGCAGACCCACATATCCATCCTTCACGCTTCCACGAGATAGGCGGTGTACCACGCTAGGGTGTGCCCACACTTGGCTGATCAAACTTTTCACGTGTGTCGCATTTGGAAGGCATCTAAAACTTTAATATTTAATGAGGGATTTGGTTTTTATAGGTACATATGTTGGGTTTTAAGGGAGACAAAGAAGGCAGCGGAAATAAAAAATGTCTTCTCCCAAACCCAGAATAAAGGAATCGTGTCAACGTCTATGCAGTAGGAAGGATGGTTTGTAGAGACATACCTTGTCCCGAGGCTTGCTCGGCGACGTTACCTCACGGCTTGCGCAGTCTTCACCTCCGATCTTGTATGGTGTCTGTGCAACTCCTAGTCTCATCGGGACTGTCGGGATTGACAGTTGTCCTCCGAGCGGTAGAAATCTCCCGCCTCTAAAGTAGTCCACACGAACCACCTGGAACTCCTATCTCCATGTCCCACAAGGAATCAGAAGGAGTCACACCCTCCTGTCAGCGTACTAGTCACCAACACAGTCTCCTTCAACCAGTCACTTTTCTAAAGTTGTCGTTCCCTTGTTGTGCCTCCCTTATCGGGTAGCACTTGCTCAGGCTCTCTCAGTTACCTCAACCAGAGAGAACGACAACTTTGCAGGGCAACTGGTGTTATGAGTTGTTGGTGTACCTGAGAAGCCCCCACTACCCTTATATATGTAAGAGGGTCATGGGATAGGGTTCTCTACCCCAGGCAATGCGGGATTAAAGCAGGAGTAGAAGGGTTTGAGATTTTCCACAAAATGACCAACTACGCCAGCTGAACCGATCGTTTCAAGCATGAACCGATCAGTTGGGGACTGAGTCGATCAAATCAAGCATGAGTCGATCGGTTCAAGCATGAGCCGATCGGTTCATGGTCCTGGTCCAACTCGAATTGACTTTCCATGTCTGTTCTCGACTAATCAAATATTAATCCTTGTCCAAATAAAATTTTTACAAGTGAAACAAATATGTTTTTGCAAAAAGAGTCTTCTGACTTTCCAAACGATCTCGGTTGGTCACACAAATCTATTGGTTCAACAATTGAGCTGATCGTTTCATTAACACATGAGCCGATCGACACCACTTGTGCCGATCAGTTCATCAACCTGAGTCGATCGGTTCATCACATGAGCCGATCAGTTCATCAACCTGAGCCGATCGGTTCATCACATGAGCCGATCGGTTGGGAGTGCAGACTGTGCAAAATCAGTCAATTGCAGTTTCAATCAATCCGATACTCTAATCAATCGGTCCAACACCTTGAACACTATGATTTTGAGCTATCAATCAACTGAGTGTTTAACTGAACTACTAAACTCCTTTAGTAATCGATTTAAACATCATTTGTGGATAAACTCCTCTTCTAGGTTAAATCCTATGTGTGTGACCCTACAGGCCCATCTCACGTTGGCAGTGAAAGTCCATAACACTTATGGCTTCACAAGTAAAGAGCGGTTCCTAGTCGCACATCAGTGCTAACCAAGTGAAAAGGAAAGTTGGAGAACAACTTTCAATCCTACACTCTGTGAATGGTGTTACAGTAAATGTATAATTCCTTTGTCAGTGATATCTCGAATGAACTCAAGGCGTGGAACAACCATCCGTTCAATGTTCATTCACTTTCTTGATCTCAAAGTAGATTGGAGGAGATATGTATGACATCAATATCACATACTGATTCACACATGCGTACACACGCCTATCTCAATCCTACTCATCAAGTGGCCATGGATATCAAACTCCCTCAGGAGGGACAAATCCCATATCTATCACTCACCCCTCAAAAGCCCCATGTGTCAAAGCCACCCAATCATCACCTTTATAACAACCCATGTTTCAAGACTGCATTTGATGATGTCAAAGTGTACCCAATGACATGTGTCGACTGTAGTGATTTTAGGTCAAAGAATCACACTCACCACCATCACTATGAGAACTGACTGTGACTACCATGTCATGGTTCCATGTGCCAAACTCATGGTGGGTCTGTCCGGTATACTTGTTCTCTAACAAGTACCTATGTGTTTGGTTTGATATCTCCATATCATGACTAACGAGATTCTGTCATCAACCAATACCACAATCTAGTCTTGTGTGTCATTGTTGTCTATCTACCTTCCGCAATGACATCCGACTAGGGACATAATAAGAATGTATATACTCTTAGCATTCGTATGATCTCATCAGAGGGAAGGGGGTTCAGTTCTTTGCGGGACCAAACCTATGCTTTCCTTGCTTTTTGATACCTGCTTTTCCGATATCGACTCAGGCAGGTCACGTCCTTATCCTGAAAGAATACATCATTGAGTACTGTCATTCTCTAGACATTCAATCTGTTCTATCATTATCTCATATGACTGAACCAGAAAGAATTATATGCTTGCCTTTGATGTTTATCAAATCAATCTTAATATATCCCACCAATCATTCCATGATTGGCTCTCAGGGCATAAATACCAACAACATATACAAATCCAATCACCACAATATAGTAAGTATCATATACATGCTATATCCCACAGAAAACATGTGAAACAATAAAAGCAATGATTATGTCCATCCTAATGTGATTCCTCGAGCCAAGAGGAATCTCGGTCATCTAGGTCCACATCACATGCAACTTGTACAAGATGAACTCTGTGCTTTGCCTTTCTAGGTTTGATCAACTCATCTCCATGATTGATCGGCTCGCCATCAGACCGGTCAGTTGGGTGCCACAAGCCGATTAGTTCACTGGTCATCATGCATCTCCTCAGGTCGCCACCTGCTCATCTCGCTCCTCGAACTGGTCATCTAGAACGCCAACCGATCGGTTCATGCCTTGAACCGATCGTCTCAGTCATCATCAGGTTATCCTCCGTTCTTCGACATAACATGAAATATAAAAAGATCTTTCCATTTTACATTTGAATTGGGAAACCCCAAGTTACATTCGATGGGAGAAAAGGTAGGAAAGAGATCTCGAGTTACATCAGGAATAGGAGATAGGGAATCGATGCGTAGACCGAGATGTAAGCAACCACATTCAACCAAGCACACAAACATAGGGTTTATTGGCCATAAACATGATATACATCCACCACAAAACTCATTTAAGGGCAACGCGTATCGAGTGCATTCATTTTACATATCATATATGTATATTGGAATTTGTGGATTTAGGATTGGACATGCATAAAGCCAACTTTGTTCGCATCATATGCAATAAATAAAGGCGACAAACCAAAATCGATCATATCGTTAATCCTAAAGCATAGAGAAGTTGACGTGCCTCTGATACCACTGTTGGGTTTAAGGGGAGACAAAGAAGGTAGCAGAAACAAAAATTTTCTTCTCCCTAACCTAGAATAAAGGAATCACGTCAACGTCTATACAATAGGAAGGGTGGTTTGTAGAGGCATACCTTGTCCCGAGGCTTGCTCGGCGACGCTACCTCGTGGCTTGCGTGGTCTTCACCTCCGGTCTTGGATGGTGTCTGTGTAGCTCCTGGCCTCACCGGGACAATCAGGATTGACAGCTGTCCTCCGAGCAGTAGAAATCTCCCGCATCTAAAGTAGTCCACACAGACCAGCTGGAACTCCGATCTCCTTGTCCCATAAGGAATCAAAAGGAGGTGCACCCTCCTGTCGGTGTACTAGTCACCGACACACTCTCTTGCAACCAGTTGCCTTTCTGTAGTTGACTTTCCCTTGTTGTGACTCCCTTATCGGGTAGCACTTGCTCGGGCACTCTCGGTTACCACAACTAGAGAGAACGACAACTTTTCAGAGCAACTGGTGTTCTGAGTTGTACTTTGAGAAGACCCCAATACGCCTATATATAGGAGGGTCATGGGATAGGGTTCTCTACCCCGGGAAATGCGGGATTAAAGCAGGACTAGAAGGGTTTGAGATTTTCCACCAAACAACCAACTGCGCTAGCTAAACCGATCGTTTCAAGCATGAACCGATCGGTTGGGGACTTGAGCCGATCAGTTCACACCTAAACCGATTGGTTGGGGAACCTGAGCCGATCGGTTCACTTCTGAAACGATCGGTTCACTGCCCTAGTCAATTCCCGATTGACTTTTCCTCTTTTGTTTCGAATTGATCCAAATACCAATCCTTGTTCCAATCAAATTGGACAAGTGAAAGAAAAAGAAATTTCTCACCAACCCGACTTTCCAACTTGCTTGTTTGGACCTGTTGAGCCGATTGGTTCAACCCTTGAACCGGTCGGTTCAGTCTGTCCTGAGCCGATTGGTTCATTACATGAGCCAATCGGTTGGGAGTGCAGACTGTACAAAATCAGTCAATTGGAGTTTCAATCAATCTGATACTTTAATCAATCGGTCCAACATCTTGAACACTATGATATTGATTTATCAATCGATTGAGTGTTTAATTGAACTACTAAACTCATTTAGTAATCAATCTAAACATCATTTATGGACAAACTCCTCTTCTAGGTTAAATCCTTTGTGTGTGACCCTACAAGTCCATTTCACGTTGGCAGTGAAAGTCCATAACACTTATGACTTCACAAGCAAAGAGCGGTGCCTAGTCACACATTAGTGCTACCCAAGTGAAATATAAAGTTGGAGAACAAATTTCAATCCTACAATCTATGAATTGTGTTATAGTGAATGTATAATTCTTTTGTCGCTAATGTCCTGAATGAACTCAAGGCATGGTACAATCATCCTTTCAACATTCATCCATTTCCTTGATCTCAGAGCAGACTGGGTGAGATGCGTGTGACATCAATATCACATATTGATTCACACATGCATGCACATGCCTTTCTCAATCCTACTCATCAAGTGGCCATGGACATCAAACTCCCTTAGGAGGGACAAATCCCATATCTATCACTCACCCCTCAAAAGACCCATGTGTCAAAGCTACCCAATCATCACCTTTATAACAACCCATGTTTTAGGACTGCATTTGATGATGTCAAAGTGTACCCAATGACATGTGTTGAGTGTAGTGATTTTAGGTCGAAGAATCTCACTCACCACCATCACCGTGAGAGATGACTGTGACTACCAAATCAAGGTTCCATGTGTCACTCTCACGGTGGGTCTGTCCGGTACACTTGTTTTCTAACAAGTACCTATGTGCTTGGTTTGATATCACTATATCATGACAAATGAGATCCTATCATCAACCAACACAAAATCTAGTCTTTAGTGTTATTGATGTCTATGGTTATTTCAACAATAACAATTGACTAGGGACTAAACAAGAATGTATACTCTTAACATCCATATGATCTCATCATTTAGGTCCTTAACCTAAAAGCGTACTTCATTGAGTAAGAAAATTCTTTAGACATCTATCATGTTACACTATCATCTCAGAAACAGTTAAAACATATAGATCAGAAATTGCCTTTATTATTATTCAAATCATTTACAAAGTATCCCATTACAATCATCACATGACTTGCTCTATGGGCATACATACCAACAAGAAGTTCCACAAAATTAGCCTTGTACTCATTGATAGACATGGTTCCCTGCCGGTACCACTCAAACTGGATGATCTTATTGTCAAGATATGTCCATGGGAAGTACAAACTGAGAAACTCACGTCAGAACTCCTCCCAACCTACCTCAACACCAAGCCTCTTCTCCTCTTCTATGGCACTCAGAGGTGAAACAACCTGATGATCTGAGAGGATAGGACTTTGCTTAGGATCAAGTGCAAGGATGAGTTCTGAGATGGGAAGGCTACTTACCACAAATTTACCATGATAATTAGTATCATAATTTAGACTTTTCGTATCAAGTGCAATGTTAAATTGAACAATGAAATTCTATAATATTAACTCCCATTTAGAAGGTACACTGCATGCCTCACCTTATCAACCTCTAGGATAATAAGGATCTTGAAGGCTTTCTTAAGCTCTGTTAGCCATAGATCTTCATCCACTGGATTAGTCGTCCCAACATACTCCATTGCCCCAACATGGCAATTCCTCTCAAAAGTCTTCCCAGTACCCAAAGATTTTACATTAGGCACAAGTGCCCTAGGGTGAGGTGCATGCATCCTATCTGCATATGCATCATAGTAGCCATGGACTACCTAAAAAGAGACTGGAAGGTAGGATTCTCAAGCATGGCAGGTTCAAACTGGGGGACCTTAGGCACCCGATCTTCTCGTGCCTGGTACCTTACATTACCACCTCGTGCAGCAACACTACTTTCAGTAGTGTGTTCTTCATGTTTACCAGACATCTTTAAGCTTTTCTACTCCTTCTATGTAAGCAGACGTCACTATAAGATAGACTGGAGGATACAAGAACATACACAAACCCTAATCCTAGGTACCCATAGACTCGATAAACCTAAAGCTCTGATACCAACCAAATTGTGATGATGCGTGCCACAACCCACAAAATAACTCAAAACTAACTACGAAAATAAAATTAAACCAACGGATTACCAGAAATACTGGAAATTAAAACAATTTTCATTAAGCACCAAAGTAGCAAAAATCTTTACATATAAGTCCTCATAGATAACAAAGTACTTACATCAACTTGTTCTTATCACGTATGTCATCAACCTATTACAAGAAACACATGTATGATATACATACATATACCTGAACACATACTATATCTGTACATCAAAAGATCACATGGACCAAAAACACGTGTCAATAGCATCTTTACAAAACAGACCCAAAAACCGTCCCAAAGACCTGAGTGTTGATGGATGACTCTTGGACTCTACATCAAAAGACTAGCATCACATCCAACTTTATCAGCTACTGTCCTTCTTGCTTCTGCTCTGCCTCAGATGCACGATCTCTAACTCCTTGTGCACATCCACCTAAAAGATGTAGAGAACCCACAGGGTGAGATCCAAATCTCAGCAGGAGATATAACTCTCCACCAACGATATTATTAACACATGTAAGATAAATAAAAAAAGAAGTAAAAACTATTATTACAATAAGTAGATTCAACTAATGAAATCAGCAAGGCAATTATTACCATCTAATTGTTCAAAAGAAATATGAAGAACATGTATATTCACTACCAAATATACTATAAAAAAGCAAACTAGGCCTCAACCAATATTTTCATATTTGATCCCAAGCAAGTATACTACACGACTGATTACATATTTTATTATGCCCTAAGGATTTGAGTCATACCACCCAAATCAGATCGACCACTAGTAATGTCAAAATCGGTGCCATACAAGGTCTATGGAAGATCCAAAATCCATGACCTCACCAAAACTTGTGGTCAGTACATGAGTACAAAACATAGACATATCAATCAACTACAACCTAAGACATATGGTCAAACAATAAAAGTCCTAGCTCACCTTGATACAGGTCACAACGCTACTAAAACTGAGCTACAACCCATAACCACACTCCTTCCAGGGTATGACCCGAAGCCAATCCTATGAAATCTCATAAACATCAACTCTCTGAGATATGACCCATAGCCACACTCCTACTAGGGTATGGCCCACAGTCAATCATGTGAATGCATATGCTCAACAGTATATGACTCCAAGCTTTCATTAAGGAAATCTCGTTTCACCCTCCAACAAGTGTTGACACTGAGATGGATCTATGGCACAAGGAAAAACTACATGATTATGTTCCACTTGATTAGTTAAGTCAATTAAGTGTCTTTTCGCATCAATCAAGTTACAACATATAAAGTCATAACAAACTCTACAAAGATAGGGTCATGATACAACTCCAGAAGATATAAATGTATAAGGTGTGAACTTATCACACTATCAACACATGATGAATGTATCAATGTCATTCACTACATCACCAATACCAAAGTCACATACTATGGGATATTAATCCCTCAACTCATAATTCCTATATCACAAGAGTTTCAACATGCTTCTTGAAGGCTCATTCAACCTATATCATGTTTAATCACCATATAAAACACAAGCTATGTTTATCAAGCTCATAACACCTGAATGGTTAGAAGTTCATAAACAAGAGAGATAACCACTTATCATCATAACCATTCCATGAGAGAGAAAACAAACAAGATCATTGTACATTATTAATTTTAGGGTTCCTTCTTATCCAATTAGGGTTTACAAATCTAGGTTCAACCATCAACCCTAGATTCACCACCTCCCATCATCTTGCAGTATATTAGGATTAAGGAACCCCAATAGACTTGATTAGATGTTATTCCAAACATCACTATACATGTCCTATGCATTACACATACAAGAGTACCATTAAGTATCGACAGATACCTCTCAACCACCATCAACATCATGTGTTGACCACACTACAACTAGGTCATGATCACCCAACCTGATCCACCTATGGTATCACGAACCCTCACACCAATAGGTCGCGAACCCTTCCATCTAGACTATGTCACACCGACAACATCTAGGGTAAGGTTGCTAACCTACCATCAACGTCTCGACATCAAGGCTGTCTCGATCACCATCCAACCACTAGGTCACAACCACATCACATAGACCATGTTTCAACCGCAACATCTAGGGATAGAGATCCAACCACTCCCAACTGTCACAACCTAGGGATGTCTCGACCTCAACCTAGCAACATGTTGCAACCAAAAGGACACTATGTCGCGACCTCCCACTAGGGTAACAACCCAACCAAAATAGGACTAAAAGGACCGCAACGTTAAGTGTCGTGATCTACCAGGAGATAGGTGTCTCGACCATTGTAGGGAATGGTATCTTGGTCCCAAAATAGAAGACAAGACCAAGGAAAACCATGAACAACATGAAGGAGAAACTCATGCAAATGATCATAAAAAACCCTAAGTCATGGATCACGAAATCGCCAAGAAAGGGTCTCATCTAAGGAAGAGGAAACCATAATCAAGGTATGCTATAAAAAACCAAAACTCCCTCAACATATAGGTACACGAACACCATGCACGAGAGAAAGACCAAAGCCAAGAGATAGAGAAGAACCTCTGTCACATAATAACCACAAAAAGTAACTGTAAGAAGATTAGGGTTTTGGATTTCTACCAAACTAGCAAAATATATCCATCAAACAAGTACTGTAGATTAGCATCAACTTTGAGCATGATAAGGGAGTATTTTAGAGAGAGAATATGTAGCAAACATTCATAAAAGAGTGAAATAATAGAGTAGGTTAAGTTTTATATAACCCACATTAAAGAAGATCAACTCCAAGGATTCCAAGCTCTAAGATTAAGAGCTCTGAGCACACAATCCAAGGGTTGAAGAAGCTCCAACAAAAGCTCAACTCTCAGCCACAACATCACCTCAAGAAGGAGAAGGCACCAAGTTTAAATATCATCCTAGAAAGGAGAACCAAAAATATCTAGGCCAAGACAAAGGAAAGAAGGGGGAAAAGAGAGAAGAAACTCCCACTCACTTGGGTGTCGCCTTGCCAAAACATGGTCTAAAGCTAAGAAAAAGGAATAAGATGGAGGTAATAGAACAAAAGAAACATAATCAAGGAAGATAAACACTTACCAAGGGTTGAGGATGGGCTATGGTCACCACAAGCACCACATGCAAGAAGAGTTGACCACCAAGCTCCAAGGATTGATCTCCTTGCTCCACCAAGCTCCAAGAACAAGAAAAAGAGAAGGAAGAATATGGAGGGCCAAAAGGGATACAAGCATGGAGAGATAAGGGGTATATAGAAAGGGAGATGAGACAGAAGGTAAAGATGAGGTGTCAACACTCCAAGGTACCAAAGGGACACATGTCCACTCAAAATACCAACATGCAACCACCTGAACCATTCATGCAAGACATGACAATACACTTTAGGTTCGATCTCGACCACCTAGGCCATCCAACCCTCATATCGCAACCACAACACACCAAGGGAACCACCCATGGTCGCGACACACCACCAAGGACCGCTAGGTCGCAACACAAGGTCACCACAAACCATAGGTCAAGACACTCTTCACAAGAGCACCCATCTTGACCCAAGACACCCAAGACTATTTTGGTCAAAACAACCACACTTAGGGAAGTTTTCTTGACCACAAATCCTCCAACCAAGTCCTAGGTTGCAACCTAGGTCAAGACAAACCAACAAGGGTCACAAGGTCAAGGTACACTAACCTTAGAAACCCTAATCACCAATAGGGTTGATACCACTCAACCAAGGGTTAATCAAGGCTCCCCAAAGCACCACTCTCTCTCTCTCTCATGAAACTAAGAGAGAGAAGTAACACTCTAGAGGTGGTAAATTGCACATCAACCCCCTATCTTGGGTAAATTACAATTTGCACCAAAACTAGCACATAAAGCACAAACATCATACAAACAAGCTCAAACTGGAGACTTAAGCTTTCCACAATCCTAATTACATATTCAAAAGATTAGAGCAAGGTTATAAGCACATGATCAAGATAAAGTAAATAGGGTTACCCTAAAAACCAGGACAAGGGTCTTACACTCATCCTCCTGTGTGGCCTGGATTTGCTGGCCATGGTAGTCAATTTGCAGGTTGAATCTGGCATGTAGGTATTGGTTGTAGAATCTGATCCCATGTCTACCTTTGTTTGCCCTCTATCACACTTGGATATGCCCCTTGGGGGTTTTGTGGATAGTCAAGGAGTTTTCCAACTATGTTGGCTAGAAAATAAATAGAGTATGTAAGGTTGACTGGGTTGGGGAGTCTTTTACCTTGAACTAGGGCATCTTGAGGGTACAAACTTGATCGTACAAGCCTGCCAAAGATTCCTCATGATCTAGCTTAGAGAAGGGTCCTTTTGCACTGCATGCCATAGTCCAAGCTCACAAGCATCATTTTTGCTTTATTGGGAGAAGGATCCATGGGATATTTTTCCTCGAAAATCATACAAAGGTCTTCCTCATAGCCACACAAATGTTCAAGCATGAAGAATTGGTCTCTCATATGTGAAAAAAAGCACTATGTGCTTTGTATTGTCAAGAACAACCAAACTTAGGGAGGCAGTTTTGATGAATGTGGACTGGAATTGAGAGTGGTTTGCTATCGTCCTAGCCTCAAGGAAATTGTAATCCACTTATAAAGGAAAGGGGACTTGGTAGAATGGCCACATAGTTTATCCCTAACATTCTGGTGTATCTGCAATTTGACATTATCTCTTCCTAATGAGATAATGACAATGGTTGGGTTCTCTTAATTCACTTTAACTGCTGAAGGCTGTGATAACATTATCTTGTGGCGAGGAAGGTCAATTAGAGTTGATTTGATCTCTGAAACTTAGTCTTAAGCATTACCAAGATAATTTATCTAGACATATATATAGAATAGAATTCTCTACTTCCTCTCATTATCTAATATTACCATTATCAACCAACCAAAATTATTATGGTCATTTTTTACGAGAATGAAATACCAAATTCACCATGGTTCTCATCAGGGACCTATATGTAAACCCTAATTAGATGAAATGGGTATTACTTGGGCCATGGGTTGAACTTATACCTTATAATGGATCCAACAGATTCATTAAACCCCTAAACTCATCATTAAGGATCATCCATCATAATTACTTCAATAGTACATTGTTTCCTAAATAATCGCATATTGAACGTAATAAAGTCATATTGGGTTAGATTAAAGATTTCACCATCCAAGGTCATACTTTAGATCTCATTATTACTTGATTGACTTAATATGAAATTCAATCCAATATTCTTGTATTGTATATAATTATGCAAAATTTGAGAATCTTACAATCTAGGTTTAGGAGGGGGGTCAAATAAGTACATATGTTGATACCATGGCAATTTGATTCTAAATTAAATATTCAATCTATCACATAGTACTCTTAGTTCAGTAATAACAAAAGCATGCATGTACATGCGTTATTTTTATTCTAGTAAATGCTCAAGAATTTATATAACATTATAAAATTTGATTTTAACCATCCAAACATATAATTCTAGTTTATCACTTCGTTTAGCACTTTATAAGATTAGAAGTAACTCTATGACTCAAAATGAAACCAATCTAGAAGTGGATCTTCAATGACTTCTTTATTTTAATTTCAATCAAGATTGCTAAGATATCAAGATGTTAACATAATTAAAACATAATTATGTAACTACAAATATTTTATTGCATCTATGAAAGAGTTGTAAAAACCCACATGTGTAACTGTTTAGGTCATGCACCATCATAAAGTAATTACAACTATGGAAAGAGGCATCTTTTTTATGTAAATATGAAAGGTTCAAAGATTAGACAAAAGGGCAAACAAATACTTCTCATCTATCTCAAGAAATGTGGCATCACCAAGAATATAGACACTATGATGGACACAAATGCAAATTAACTTAAATATATGGGTTTCAAACGTACTTCATAGATTCTGCTAGTCCTTTTTGTAATTAGCATGTATTTTTTTATTATTTTTTGGGGAGTCATTTGAAATGGCATGAACCATTGTTTAATTGTTGACATGATATAAATGCTTGGTTATCTTGTTACTATCTTTATTTTAAATTCTCTTGAAATTTCCCCAATTTTCCTATATCCCATTGATGGAGTTTTGCAACGCCACTAAAAATCCTAGAGATGATGAATCTCTAGGTTTTGCCTTGCTTGTACTATGGTAAGATCTCCACCCACGTGTATTGAAACACGCGGAAGTCTTATCGTAGTATAGTTAAGGGTCAGATCCACGGGACAACGGTCTTGCTTAGAGTTTAACAAGACGGAAAACGTTTTAGTCGTACTTAACTACTTAACAGTTGATATTTAGATCGAAAGTTTTATTTGGTTGTTTAAGCTAGGTGCAAGGAAAGTAAAAGCAAGGAAGTGGAAATTAAGGTGTAAACAATGATTAAAAACCACTAGGATGTTATCAGGTTTCACGCCACTACACATGGATCAAAACATGCAACATAATAAAACAACCTGCAAAGAGAGTCTAATCAGTTAGTATCTTGTAGACTTAGTTTCCTTTCGGATAACTAACTACGAGAAGTGTGGAGTATTGCAAAGCCAGCCATCCCATAATGAATGGTCACTTGCTTTGCATTACTCGTTCATAAAGTGTGTTCCTCGACCTTACCAAGGTTGCACTTTCATACGTCAACTGATTCCATTTCACAGTGTGAAAGTGCAACGATGGGAGTGAGTTTACTCCACTCATGAAAGCACTCCTAGATACCGAGACAGACATATGGTGACTACATACATCCAAAACCAACATTCAATCGATATTCAGATCTAAGAGTACAAACGTAGACAATTCATACCGATAGACAATAGGTAACACAAGTTGATGATCAAGCAACAAGCATTCATTAAACGATTGATGTTGAACCGAAAAGAAGAGTATTTCTATTGCAAACGGTTGAATTACATTGCATGAAATGAAAACATGGGTAGCGGGGCTACTCCCCGCACCCTAGTGAATGGGACTACTCACTCATATCAAAAACAAGGAAGGAGGTAAGAAGAGAGAGAAGGAACGTCATCTCCACAGAGGAGGGAAGGTTGAACCCTTGGTGAAGAGAGCAACGATCTTCGCACTTTGTAGATACTTTGATGATAGATCTTCTCTTCCCACCTTCTTTGTTGTTGAGAGAGAAGGTAGCTTGATGATGGAATGTGGGTCTCAAACCGGCAGCCTTGGGGCGATGGATGAAGTATGGAAATGCTCTGGAATTGGAGAGGCAGCCTTTGGGCATCTGAGAGTCCCCTTCTTGAGGACCCCTTTGGGTCTAATTTATAGGCTTAAGTGGAGCCCAAACGGTCTTGAACCCGTTTGGTTTCTGAACCCGTTTGGGCGCTGAACCTGTTTGAGCGTTGGACTCGTTTGGGCGCCGAACTCGTTTGGGCGCTGGACCCGTTTGGTTGCTGAACACGTTTGGGCACTGAACTCGTTCGGGTGCCAAACTCGTTTGGGCACTGGACCCATTTCGGCGCCGAACTTGTTTGGGCGCCTAACGCCTTTGGGCGCCGAACTCGTTTGGCCGCCAAACTCGTTTGGGCGCTGGACCCGTTTGGGCACCGAACTCGTTTGAGCGCTGGACCCGTTTGGGCACTAACTCGTTTGGGCTTATGCGGTCTCGGGACCGTTTAGAGTTCATGCGGTCTTGAGACCGTTTAGCCTTAAACGGTCTTGGGACCGTTTGGCCTTAAACGGTCTTGGGACCGTTTGGGGTTTTTTTGTTTGTAATTTTTTGTGTTTTTCTGCAAGGATAAAGAAGAGAAAAGTTAATATATTGATGTGTCAGCAATAAGGTAAAGATTTAATGATTCTTTCTAATTTATTTAAGAAAGAGTATGGAAAACAAAGGAAAACTAATAAAATAGCATCACAAAGTGAGAGGTTATCACCCCCCCCCCCCCAACTTAGAGTCTAGCTTGTCCTCAAGTTAGATAGATCTAAGGCATGCAGTGGCGAGGCGATTTATTTAGTTAGGATTTCCATACTTTTGTTTCAATTCTCAACCTGAGTTCTTCT
This sequence comes from Alisma plantago-aquatica, assembly GCA_963693085.1. Taxonomy (NCBI): domain Eukaryota; kingdom Viridiplantae; phylum Streptophyta; class Magnoliopsida; order Alismatales; family Alismataceae; genus Alisma; species Alisma plantago-aquatica. The sequence goes on along the minus strand of OY856410.1, from coordinate 115,091,026 downwards.
CAAATCATATCAGATCTTATTGCTTGCCTTGACTCTTTCAAGTTTTTGAGTGATGCATGGGTCTCAAGTTCCTTCCGTATCTCGTAGCTTGCATTGGGACCACTTTTTTATTCTGTGCATGTTGTTGACTCTAATCAGGTTTATATCTCTCTGAGGAATCTACCGGTAACTAGAGTGGGTATGAGGGTTGGCTAAAGGCTTAAAGTGTAACTCTCCCTTTTTGTGGGAGAGGGCTTGTCTATGCTTTTTAGAGACCCACTACCTGGCACGACACATCTACCTTCATGAGGGCAGATGAATGTACCGGCCGGGTAAGCTCTTTATTAGCCTTCTCTTATATTTAGAAACCTTAGGGTCCCACTATCGGGCACGACACATCTGCCTTTATGAGGGCAGCTGAATGTACCGGCCGGGTGAGACCTTTATTGGATCTTCTTATAAGTCCTTATGCATGGCACAACTCTCATGTTTTTATTCAACACTAGGGCTTTTATTCGAAAAACTCATAGGCTTGGGATTTGGGGATTACTTTTGGAATTTATTTTGGGCAGCCAAGCCTCTTTTATTTGAAGAGATAAAAGCTGTTCTTAGAGTTTTTCAACATGCACTTATTGTGTGGTCCGCTTGCAAGACTTCTTAATTCGGAAGTTTCCTGATACCCCTCTCGTCCTTGAGAGCTCGGCTTATTTCTGCCTTGATATTGACCTTGTGGAGAGTCAGATATAGAAGTGAAACAAAAGCATGAAAACCCAAGGTGGAGAGATATTATTAATTCGCCATTGTATGTCTAAGTGTTATTTTACTTTTGAGGACTCACCTGATTCTAAAGTTAGCTGAGGGTGACTTTTATTCTAAAGATGAACCATTCTTAAGAAGCTAAAGGTGTAACGGAAACTGAGAAATTTTATACAAAAAGAATAGGAGAAGATGGAGAAAGAAGGATATAGAGATGATACCTCGCCCTTGTCTAATGTACCCCCCTAACTTATCACACACTCTGTCCTCAGAGTGTCAAAGTGATAGGTGGAGTAGTACGAGGACAAGGGCCGTAGGCTAAGTGAATCCTGTGCTTGCCCCTGGTGCTTGAAGGAGTTTAGCTGCAAATTGTCCTCGCAGTGCGTGATAGTCTACGTCATGCATATCCTCTACTGGTTTCTGAAGAATGATGATGGTGTAGATCCAATAGAGGACATGGAATCCACAGTCGTTTGATTGTCGATTTGTTGGGGACACTTGTGGCAGAAGGAAGGGCGGTGAAAATGTTCTTTGTCATAGGATTTTGTGTGCTGACTTAGAAAATCGATTAATTTTTCAGCACATTCTTTCGCTACTACCTCCGTGGGCGTTTTTGGCGTCACGACATAATTCTTCTGTTGTGGATTGTACTGGCTGTCGGAACTATTATAAATTGTAATTGTTCCTTCTGGTAGGTTTGTTGCCAGGAGAAGCTAGTGTTCATGATAGAGGAAGGGTAGCATGATGAACTTCGGTGTTGTGTGTTGTAGATAGGAGATTAGTGTTTCATCTGCGCCGAAGTGCTTTAGCTTTAAAAGGTCATCCTTCAAATAAGGAGACGCCATATATGTTGTGGGGTTATCTTGGCCTAGGAGAAATTGGTAAGCGGCCATTAGGCTTACAGAGAGTGATCCTTTAAATTGTAAAGTTTCTCAAAGAGTGTCTGCCATTATGAGAATGTCACCAGACATGAACACGAGTTCATCTTTCTCGGCAGAAAGCCTTGACATGATGAGACGTAGTTCGTAGTCAGAGAGGCCTTTGCAAGAACTGAGATCAAAGTCTGGGAAAGATGGTTTGATGGTAGACAAGGGATCAATGTCGTCTTTGCTTTGCTCGGTTGTCGAGGCCGGTTCCTTTGATTTCTCTGACTCCTTCAGAGTTTGTCGGAAGGGTCACCGTTGCGGTCGCTGGATAGAGGAGAAGAGGTAGCGAGGGACATCATCTGGTGCCATCGTTGGGTCCTTGAAGAACCGTCTATCACAGATGAGCTCCATGGCATAACGTCCTTGTAAAGAATGAAAATCTTCAGCAACCAGAGCAGAGAATGGGATTTCTTGGTTCAGCGCTTGGATGTGACGTATGGTGCAGAAAGCGCAATCCCCAGATTCCTCGTCAGCTTGGACTTGCGGGTTTATTATTTTGAACCAAGGCTGGCTCCAGTTGTGGCGGAGAGATGGACGTGCAACCCAAATTATCTTAAGCATCTAAAGGGTATACATCTTGCTTCACCAGCTGCTTCACCCATAAAGTTTATTGTACCGGCGGGTAGCTCAGCGCTGCAGAAGTTATAAACCGTGGCGTCCCGAGCCTCGGTATCAACAACCATGAATAACAAATGATTTGAAACTGGGAAGGGCATGGTAAGATAACGTGCTCGTTGTGCTTAATCGGTACGCAGACGTTCGATTGATTTTTCTTTGATGTCCTTGTATAGCAGGCCCAAAGATAGGGCAGGCGAGGCATTAAAAACAGGCTGCTGCCGCTTATGACTTCTGTACATTTCTATACAGTTGGCGAGAAGGACACGGAAGATAGACATTGGCATTATCGATCGAGGTCGCAGAATGTTGCGGAAGTCTTCACGTTTCATCTTGCGCTTTGTTTTAGCATTGTGGTAGATAATATCGTCCCCTACTTTTGCATCGTCCACGATAGTGTTCAGTATAAAAATATCCTAAGCATCTAATGTGGAGATGGCCGCCATATCTAGGTCATGCATTTTGTGCGGTAGGGGTGGTGGTGGGGGAAGCTCTCGTGGAGGGGGGAGGGAGGTAGTTCTGGAGCTTCCTCATAGCCCTGTATGTCGTCGTCCGAGTCCGAGGCAGAATCGAGCTCTTCATCAGTATCTAAACGCACTCGTTCTGATTCGTCCTCGTCATGTGGTGAAGCTGCTGGCGTGTCCAGCGTGGAGGGGGGTGGGACAGCTGTTGCGGGGGGGCTGGCACTGGTTCCTATTATACATTGGTGGAACTCAGCGAAAGCCGCATCTTTAGCAGCCTCCCCGATGGATCCCATAGCGGAATAGTCAAGAAATTGGTCCCCATATGACATGTTGACATTATCATTGCGTGGGGATTTGGGATCTTTATCACCGTCATGGTGATCCATCTGTTGTTTGGGTTATGTTCCATGGCTGGGACCCTCCCCAGCATTATCTGGTTTATCAGAATCATCACTTGAGGAGGTACTGTTGTTGGAGTCAGCCGAAGAATCAGAATCTTCATCTTCATCGTCTTCATTTGCTGCTGATTTATCCGTTGTTTTCTTATGTGCTTTCTTCTTGCACTGACGATGGATGGATTGAAGCTCTTCGTATGCCACTTGCACGTGCTCGTGTGTTTCGAGCTGTGCGTCGTGGGTTTCCTTTAAATCAGAATAACATGCTTCAGCCGAGAGGAGTCGTGCTGTGAGGTCAGTTACTTGAGCTCTTAGTTGAGTAAGTTCATTGGTTGATGACTCCTCTTGGCGTTTGTGTAGCTGTGTGAGGGTGATGTTGATGTTGTCCAAGTGCGTGCTGAAAGCTTGTTGTTGCTTCTTGAGCTCGCGGAGGGTCTCAGGCAGTGGTTGAGTCTGTATTGAGATCTTCTCGACTAGCTTTGCCATCGCCTTGTGCTGGCTTTGGACTCCAAGGACCAGCTCGGGTAAGGTTTTGCAGTGGCCGTCGACGTGGTCAACTTGCTTAGCCACTGAAACTTGTCGTTGCTGGATTTCTTGGAGGATGCTTGGCAAGGCACGGTTTTTCTCGTCGATCTTGGTGACCTGCTTTGTTAAACCCTGCACACAAGAAAAAATAGAATTTAATATGTTAGAAGGGTCAGTGAGGAGGTTTCAGATGGTGTCAAATTTCCATCCGAATTCCTCACCGACGTTAGTGAAGGGGACCCCAGTGAGAGAAGGGTGGGGCGGATGGGGTCGGGGTGGAATGGTGGTGGTAGTGTCATGCGGAAAGGACATTGTTGATGGTCCCGCGAACTGCGTAGTGACTGTTGAAGGGGTCACTAGCGGTGTTGGGGCGACGATGGATGAGAAGGGTGGTGACATATCCGGAGAGAAAAGTGTGTCCGGTAATGTTGATGGAAAGTCTATTGAGGTGAAAGAAGTGAATTCGAGCGTAGTAGCGGAAAATGGGATGCCCGAAGGAAGAAGGGTGATTTGGAAAAAGGTGGAAGAGTGGAGGATGATGGGGTGGTGGATGGTGTGGTGGAAGATGGTGGGGTGGTGGATGTTGGGATGGTGGATGGTGGAGTGGTGGTTTCGAGATCAGCATGTAGACTCATTATGAAAGAGTCTAGTGATGATGTTGTTATTTGTTCCTCTAGAAGGGTGGGTTCTGGTTCGGGGTGGGGTTTGGAAGTTGGTGTTCCCGACAGCTCTTGTTCCTTCAAAAGCCTTCTGGAAGGTCATTTTATAGGAATTTTTGTTGTTTTCGCTGTCGGGGCGGTTATGCTAAGCTCTGTCTGTCCCATTGTTGCTTTCTGTTCGGTGATTTTGACTGAAGACATGAGTGTTGGGATTTTGTCATCTGAGAAAAGGAGCTTGTCTTTGTCATAATCCGCAAGTTCTGGTAGTGGGAGCAGTGTTCTGAAGGATTTTGCTGTAGGGCAGAAGACGTAGTGTAACTTGCCATCCTTGTCTTTTATGATGAAGGAGTTCTTCAACATTTGTTCGTTTGTAAGGATGTGACCCTTTATTTTTGTGCATCTAGGTAGAAGTCTATCCATCTTAAGGTATTTGATAATTGATGTGATAAGACCACCCATACATATTTCTTTTCCTAGGGCGTAAGCTGATAGTTTTTGAATGATAAGATGCCCAATGTTGACTGGAAACCCATTTAGGATGGACCAGATAACAAAGAGGTCTGAGAGGATTACATTTCCTCCTTCTGACCTGGAGAAGAGTGTGCCAGCAAGGATTTTGTGAAGTGTGCGCACTAGACCCGATTGAATGTTTGATGCTTTACATGTTTTTGCATCATAAACTGGTAGCCCCGTTAAAGATTTCCAGAAGTTGTGTTTGTTGAACTTGGTGTTGACTGTGCCAACAACCTTGGCTTTCTTCAGCTGCTCTTGGTTGTCTATAAAGATTTCATTCAGCATATTTTTAGTTATGACCACTTTGTTGTTGAAGATTCTGGTGGATATTCTACGATCACCACCGTCCTGTGCTCTATCGAAAGTGTCCACTGCTTCTCTAGTGAAAAAAGTGAAGAATTCTGTTGTAGGCTCAACGTATGAGGATTCGGTGACAAAACAAAGTCGAGAAAGGTTGGAATTGTCTAGCAAGGTGAGGATTCTATTGTAGATCCCCATCTTCATAAGTATGCTTGGGCAAACGTACTTTGTCAGTTTTAGAATTTGTTTAATGGATGGGAGGGTATGGATGTGAAGATTTTCTGGTGGTGGTGTTGTGGTGGTAATGGGGGGGAAAATAGGAACGGTAATGGTGGCAGGGGTGGCGGTGATGGTGGTGGTTGGTTGAATGGAGGATGGTGGAATGAAACCTACCAGGGTTTGTTCCCTTGCAGTGATAGGGTGAACCTGTTTCCTTGCCTTCTTCTTCGGTTGTGGTGCTGAAGTGGTTGCTTGGGCCTTCCTCTTCCCCAAGGACTTTTTGGTAGGGGATTCGGCCTCCGATGAAGGCTCATATTCCGAGGGGTCATCAGATGAGATTTCTTCGACCTCCTCTTCAGAAGGTTCTTCTGCTAAGCAGTGGTTGATGCGTTTTATCTCATGCATGACTTTGATCAGGTCCACCTTTGCTGGGACCGTTCCAGTTTTTTCATAGTGGTCAATGATTTGCTGAAGCTTCGCCCGATCAGCAATTAATTCCTCCTTTGTCCAAAAAGGTTTGTCGACTGTTCCAGTTGGTTGTTTTGCGGGGGAGGCCATTCTGAAATTTTTGTCAAGAAAACAAAAGTTAGAGTTCTGAAATTTGAATTTAAACAAGTTTATTAGAATAGAACAATATTTTTGAGGTTTGGTTGGATCCAAACGGGTTGAAGACCATTTGGTTCCAAACGGGTTGAAGACCGTTTGGTTCCAAACGGGTGCAAGGTCGTTTGGCACCAAACGGTTTGGAGACCGTTTGGGGCCAAACGGTCCTTCGTCCAAACGAGTGCAAGGTCGTTTGGCACCAAACGGTTTGGAGACCGTTTGGGGCCAAACGGTCCTTCGTCCAAACGGGTGCAAGGTCGTTTGGCACCAAACGGTTTGGAGACCGTTTGGGGCCAAACGGTCCTTCGTACAAACGAGTGCAAGGTCGTTTGGCACCAAACGGTTTGGAGACCGTTTGGGGCCAAACGGTCCTTCGTCCAAACGGGTGCAAGGTCGTTTGGCACCAAACGGTTTGGAGACCGTTTGGGGCCAAACGGTCCTTCGTCCAAACGGGTGCAAGGTCGTTTGGCACCAAATGGTCCTTCGTACAAATGGGTGCAAACCCGTTTGGAGCAGACCGTCAGGAAGACGAAGAGCCAGGCCGTTTGGCGGCGAGCGACGGTGGGAGGGAAACCAAAAAACGCTCGTCGGCGGTTGCGACAGCGATGACGGTAGCGAGAATCGTGGGAGAAAACTCTACCTGTTAGGCGACGACGACGGAAGAAGAAGGTCCAGAAGGAAGCGACGATGAGCGAGCAGAAGAACGGAGCCGCGCACAGACGACGGCGAAGCATCAATCGGAGATGAGAACGACGATGGAAGACTGAGGTGATAACGGTAAGCTCGAAGAAGTAAAAGTGTGCGCGGAAACTGGAGTGAAACGGCAGTGGAACAGAGAAAGCGAGAGGTTCTAGAAGAGAGAAAGGAGGGTGTGGGGTGTTATTTATAGGATTGGGGGGGGGGGGGCGTCCTTATAAATTCCCGAAGTCAAATGGGTGCGAGACCGTTTGGGGAGGTTTAGGTTTTTGATGTTTTTGATTTTTATGTTTATTTTGTTTATGTGGATTTTTTTTGTATATATATTTCAGAAGAAAACTAAACTAAAAAGAAGAAGAGGGAAGATGAAAAACGATGATACTCAGATCTTGGGTTGCCTCCCAAGTAACGCCTGGGTTTAATGTCGCTGGCTCGACGAAATGCTGATCTGGCTATGCTGATGTTATAGGATCTTGGATCTCTATAGTTTGTCTTGGCAATTTGTCTGCTGGAATGTAGTATTTCTTTAACCTATGACCGTTGACAGTTCTTTCTCCCCCATTGTCATCAAGGATAATAACCGCTCCTGTTGGGTAGATATGTTTGATAGTGAAAGGCCCTGACCATTTTGTGTGCAGTTTTCCCAGAAACAATTTTAGTCTGGAATTGAATAAGAGAACCTTATCTCCGATGATTATATCCTTTCTTTTTATGTGGCCATCATGCCACATCTTGGTTTGTTCTTTGTAAATTCTGGCATTTTGGTATGCTGTCATTCGCAACTCTTCCAATTCTTGTAATTGAAGTTGTCTAGTTTCACCGGCACTCTTGAGGTCAAAGTTCAATTTCTTGATAGCCCACCAAGCTTTATGCTCTAATTCGACTGGTAGATGACACGACTTCCCATACACCAATCGAAATGGTGTTGTTACAATTGGTGTTTTGAAAACTGTGCGATAGACCCATAGAGCGTCAGGAAGTTTGGTAGACCAGTCTGTGCGGTGCCTATTAATAGTTTTTTTCCAAAATGGCCTTGAGTTGCCTGTTGGAGACTTCGACCTGTCCACAAGTCTGTGGGTGATAAAGTGTGGAAACTTTATGTTTGACTCCATATTTTCTTAATAGTGCTTCGAAACTCCGCTCAAGAAAATGAGATCCGCCATCGGATATTATTGTTCTTGGAACGCCAAATCTGGGGAATATTATTTCTTTAAACATTTTGATGACTGGTTTGGAATCACAAGAAGTGGTCGGTAGAGCTTCTACCCATTTCGAAACGTAATCCACAGCTACTAGAATGTACATGAATCCATAAGATGGGGGAAAGGACCCATGTAATCCACTCCCCAAACATCAAAGAGTTCGACTTCTTGCCACATATTCAAAGGCATTTCATTTCGTTTAGTTATTCCTCCAGATAGTTGGCATTTGTCACATGATCGCACATATTCATGTGCATCCTTTGCGATGGTTGGCCAGTAGAAACCAGATTGAAGAATTTTAAGAGAGGTTTTCTTAGAGCTCATGTGCCCCTTAGTAGGGCCTGAGTGACAATGTTCTAAAACTGGGGTGATTTCTGTTTCTGGAATGCATCGATGAAAAAGTCCATCTGCGCATAAGCGGAATAGGTAGGGCTCGTCCCAGAAGTACTGCTTAGCGTCATGAATGAATTTCTTTTTGTCATGGTATGATGCAGACAGATGGATGATTCCTGTTGCCAAATAATTAACAATATCAGCATACCAAGGAAATCCAGTAGTAATCTTCATTAGTTGATCATCCGGTAAAGAATCTCGAATGGGTACTTCATCGGAGTCTTTAGCTTCAATACGACTGAGGTGATCCGCGATGACATTTTCAACCCCACTTTTGTCTTTAATCTCTAAATCAAACTCCTGAAGCATTAATACCCATCTGATGAGTCGGGGTTTAGCATCTTGTTTTTGGACCAAGTATCGTATTGCAGAATGGTCAGTATATACTATGACTTTTGACCCGATTAGGTAAGACTGAAATTTTTCGAAAGCATAGATAACTGCCAAGAACTCTTTTTCGGTGGTAGTATAGTTCTTTTGTGCCTCATCAAGCGTCTTGGAGGCATAATATATGACGTAAGGCTTTTTGTCAATCCTTTGTCCAAGGACTACCCCTATAGCATAATCGCTAGCGTCACACATAATTTCAAACGGTTGTGACCAGTCAGGAGCTCTTAGAATAGGGGCAGAGATAAGGGCATTCTTCAGAGTTGTGAAGCTATTAATGAATTCTTGGTCAAATATAAAATATGCTTCTTTGGTCAGTAGGTGAGTCATTGGCTTTGCTATCTTTGAAAAATCTTTTATAAATCTTCTGTAGAATCCTGCATGACCAAGGAATGCCCTGACTCCTCTGATGTCTTTAGGTGGAGTTAGCTTTGAGATGACATCGACCTTTTCTTTATCTACTTCAATCCCTTTTTCACTTACTCGATGTCCTAGGACCACACCTTCAGTCACCATAAAGTGACATTTTTCCCAATTCAAGATCAGGTTGGTGTCTTCACATCTTTGTAGGACTTTTCCTAGATTGAGTAAACAGTCGTCGAAAGAATTTCCGTATACAGAAAAATCATCCATGAAGACTTCCATGATAGATTATGTTAATCCGGCGAAGATAGCAGTCATACATCTTTGGAAGGTTGCGGGTGCATTGCATAACCCGAAAGGCATCCTTCTAAAGGCATATGTTCCAAAAGGACAAGTAAAGGTGGTTTTTTCTTGATCTTCAGGATGGATTGGGATTTGGTAAAATCTTGAATATCCATCAAGGTAACAGAAAAATTTTTGGTGAGCGAGTCGTTCGAGAACCTCATCCAAGAAGGGCAAGGGGAAATGATCTTTCCTTGTTGCTTTGTTAAGGTTTCGGTAGTCGATGCACATTCGCCACCCAGTTACTGTTCTAGTAGGTACTAGTTCATTCTTATCATTAAGAACAACAGTGGTCCCCCCTTTTTTTGGGACTACCTGCACAAGACTTACCCATTGAGAATCCGAGATTGGGTAGATAATACCTGCTTTCAAAAGTTTGAGAACCTCGAGGCGAACTACCTCCTTGAGATTAGGGTTCAACTTTCTTTGATGTTCCTTTGATGGTTTGAATTCTTCCACCATAGGCAATCTGTGCATGCATAAAGCTGGATTTATACCCGTCAAGTCAGTCATTTTGTATCTGATAGCTTTCTTGTGTCTCTTTAGTTCATCAAGAAGTCTGTTTTCTTGGTCCACCTCCAGGGTGGAGCTGATAATCACTGGACAAAGTTTCTCGTTGTCAAGAAAGGCATGTTTGAGTCCCTCAGGTAGATATTTCATTTCAGGAGCCTTAGGTGGCTCAGTTGCTTCTATAATGGTGACAGCCTTGAGTTCTTCAAAGGTGTCCGTGGGGGCTTCTTCAGCTTTTTCTAAGTATTGAAGGCATTCTTGCACAAGTTCATTTGCCGAGAATTCTACTTCTGGATTTGTCAAGATATCTTCCAAATCATCGGAGGGTTCAGACATTTCTAATTGGGACATTTGATATATAGCATCCAGAAGAAAGACTTCCTCTTGAATGCTTGGACCTTTCATGCTATTAAGGACTCTGAACTGGAAAGCTTCCTTCCCAAGTCTCAAGATAATAGTTCCTGCTTCTACATCGATAAGCGCTCGGGCAGTAGCTAGGAAAGGTCTGCTGAAGATTATCGGGTATCTTAGGTCTTCTTGTATGTCCATAATAATGAAATCGCACGGAACATAAGAATTCATTCCTATCCTGACAGGTATATCTTCAATGATTCCAAGGGGAGCAGTTATGGTATAGTCGGCTAACTGAATTGTCATTGTCGTAGGTAACAAATCAGTGAAGCCTAATCTTTTGCCCATAGAATAGGGCATAATGGATATACTTGCTCCTAAATTTGCTAATCCCTTCTTGCTGGAGCCATTTCCAATTGAACACTGAATACCGAAGGAACCTGGGTCCTTCTTTTTCTTTGGCATTTTGTTAAGCAGAATGTCTGAAGCGGTCTGAGCTAGTTTCACTGTTTCGTGCTCTTCTGTCATATATTTTCTTGACAGAAGGGTTTTCAGGTATTTGGCCCAAGCGGGCACTTCGGAAAGAGCATCGAGGAATGGTATATCAATGTATAGTTTCTTCATAGCTTCTTTGAATTTTTGGAACCTAGTGTCCATTTTGGTTCCTTTTAGCCTGTCCGGATAAGGAATTCTGGGTGGAACTTCTGGCATTGGTTCCTTTTCTTTCTCTCTTTCAGTGGTTTTAGTAGATTTTTCCTTTTCTTGGGTTGAGCTTTCTGTTGGGGAAAGAATAGCTAAATCATTATCATCATCGTGGATGATTCTAGTGGTATTAGGAAGGACACGACCAGACCTTGTGGTGACAGCATTTAGTTGCTCTGGTCTATTTTGGTCATGCCTTGGGTTTGCCTCTGGTTGCCCAGCAAAGGTACCTGCTGGTGGTTTCAACTGAGCAGCAATCTGTGCTAATTGGGCCTCTACAGCCTTTTGTTGAGCCTGTTGGTTCGCAAGCATAGTTTGCTGAGATTGAAGCATTTGTCTAATCAAAGAAATTTCATCAGATGGTTAGGATGGGGCACTCCTCTGTTGATATTGAGTGACTTGCTGCCCTTGTGGTTGCTGTGGAGGTGCGGTTAACTGCGATTGTTGTGGCTGCTGCAACTGAGGTTGTTGCAGCTGTGGGTGCAGTCCTGGATGGATATATTGGTAAGAGGGATTCCTAGGATAATTGGATCTTTGGAAACCATTTCTATAATTCCCCTGATTTTGGTTGAAGTTATTCTGAAATTCTGGTGGTTGTCTATTGAAAGATTCGCCTTGTATCTGTTGTTGTGGATTGGCAGTCCCTGTAGGATTCCCATATTGAAAACCAGGGTGGTTTCTTGGTTTATCTGGATTGTAATACACCTGGCCAGGTATTGAGTGAATGGAGTTGACTTGCTCTGGCATTTGGTCCTCGGGATGTTCAATAATGGGTTCATATTGCGGTACTGGTGGTTGTAGATCCATCATAACATTGTATAACAGACCACATGATAGTGTGGGATGATCAGATGCATGACAGTCTTCGCAAGTTCCAGTAGCTGCTTTTACTTGTTGAACCTGGGAGCTTTTCTTCTTGTCGTATTCTCCAAAAGAAGTTTCGAGAGCTTGTTGCTTGCTAGCAATAGTCTTCAAGGCCTCTACAATGGCCTTGACTTCCATAGATTCTTCAACCTTGTAGACTTTAAGAACTCCCTTGGATTGGTTAGACGACCTTCCCCAATTGGATTGATTCTCGGCCCCTAACGTAACTATATTCCAAGCATCTTCATAGTTCTTTCTCATGAAGTTTCCTCCAGTTGAGGAGTCTAAAAACTGCTTGATATCATCACTTACTCCTCTATAGAATGTTTCAATCAGTTGATTTTGGGATATGCCATGGTGAGGGCACTTTCTCAGGAGTTCCTTGAATCTTTCCCAAGCTTCTGTAAGTGTTTCTCCGGGTAGTTGGGAAAACTGGTTGATCTGCCCCCTAATCTCATAGGTTAGTGAAGGTGGAAAGAATTTCTCAAGAAACTTTTCTTCTAAGGGAGTCCAAGTAGTGATGATAGGGTGCCTATCTAAAGCATTGTACCAACTTAGCGCTCTTCCAGATAAGGTGAAGTGGAAGAGGTGTAACATTATTGCTTCCAAGGCAACTCCTGCTTGAGGTACAAGTCGGCAGAGTGACTTGAATCTCTTAAGATGATCCATGCAATCATCTCCAGATCCTCTCGAAAAAGAGATGCCTTGCATGATCTGGATCCATTGCGTCCAGATTTCAAAGTTTGGTATGTTAATAATCGGTGGTCGGACTGGGTGATCATCTTCATAATTCTTTGGGACTGCGTAGTCCCAAAGTTGCTTGTTTCTTAATGCTAATTGAGAAGCGGCATTCTCAGCTTGGATGCGGGCTTGTTCCTCAGCTCGAATCTCGGCCTGCACTTGAGCACGAGTGTCAGCAATAAGTTGTGCTCGTTGTGCAGCTATGGTGGCGTTAACTCTTTCTGCAACGAGGCGTTGCTCTTCAACCATCTGTCTGGCTCTTTGGCGGTTAAGTCTAATCCTTCGGTGGAAACTTCTTTCTACCTCAGAGTCGTACTCTGGTTCAGGGGAGAATCCGATGTGATGTGGGGTTTGCATACACATTTTCAACCTGAGTAGGAAGAAATTCACTCGGTTAGATGATGAAAGGAAGCAAAGAGGTCAAGAAAATTTGGAGTAGTTATCAAGGAAAAGTGTAAAATCCTAATCAACCAAGAAGTTGTTAAGTAAAAACTAAAACGTTCCGTTGTCCCCGGCAACGACACCAATTTTTGATGGAGTTTGCAACGCCACTAAAAATCCTAGAGATGATGAATCTATAGGTTTTGCCTTGCTTGTACTATGGTAAGATCTCCACCCACGTGACTGAAACACGCGGAAGTCTTATCGTAGTATAGTTAAGGGTCAGATCCACGGGACAATGGTCTTGCTTAGAGTTTAACAAGACGGAAAACGCTTTAGTCGTACTTAACTACTTAAAAGTTGATATTTAGATCGAAAGTTTGATTTGGTTGTTTAAGCTAGGTGCGAGGAAAGTAAAAGCAAGGAAGTGGAAATTAAGGTTGTAAACAATGATTAAAAACCACTAGGATGTTATCAGGTTTCACGCCACTACACATGGATCAAAACATGCAACATAATAAAACAACTTGCAAAGAGAGTCTAATCAGTTAGTATCTTGTAGACTTAGTTTCCTTTCGGATAACTAACTACGAGAAGTGTGGAGTATTGCAAAGCCAGCCATCCCATAATGAATGGTCACTTTCTTTGCATTACTCCTTCATAAAGTGTGTTCCTCGACCTTACCAAGATTGCACTTTCATATGTCAACTGATTCCATTTCATAGTGTGAAAGTGAAACGATGGGAGTGAGTTTACTCCACTCATGAAAGCACTCCTAGATACCGAGACAGACTTATGGTGACTACATACATCCAAAACCAACATTCAATCGATATTCAGATCTATGAGTACAAACGTAGACAATTCATACCGATAGACAATAGGTAACACAAGTTGATGATCAAGCAACAAGCATTCATTAAACGATTGATGTTGAACTGAAAAGAAGAGTATCTCTATTGCAAACGGTTGAATTACATTGCATGAAATGAAAACATGGGTAGCAGGGCTACTCCCCGCACCCTAGTGAATGGGACTACTCGCTCATATCAAAAACAAGGAAGGAGGTAAGAAGAGAGAGAAGGAACATCATCTCCACGGAGGAGGGAAGTTTGAACCCTTGGTGAAGAGAGCAATGATCTTCGCACTTCGTGGCTGCTTTGATGATAGATCTTCTCTTCCCACCTTCTTTGTTGTTGAGAGAGAAGGTAGCTTGATGATGGAATGTGGGTCACAAACCGGCAGCCTTGGGGCGATGGATGAAGTATGGAAATGCTCTGGAACTGGAGAGGCAGCCTTTGGGCGTCTGAGAGTCCCCTTCTTGAGGACCCCTTTGGGTCTTATTTATAGGCTTAAGTGGAGCCCAAACGGTCTTGAACCCGTTTGGTTTCTGAACCCGTTTGGGCGCTGAACCCGTTTGAGCGCTGGACTCGTTTGGGCGCCGAACTCGTTTGGGCGCTGGACCCGTTTGGTTGCTGAACACGTTTGGGCGCTGAACTCGTTCGGGCGCCAAAATCGTTTGGGAACTGGACCCGTTTGGGCGCCGAACTCGTTTGGGCGGCGAACTCGTTTGGGCGCTGGACCCGTTTGGGCGCCGAACTCGTTTGAGCGCTGGACCCGTTTGGGCACTGGACCCGTTTGGGCACCGAACTCGTTTGGGCGCCGAACTCATTTGAGCTTATGCGGTCTCGGGACCATTTAGAGTTCATGCGGTCTTGAGACCATTTAGCCTTAAACGGTCTTGGGACCGTTTGGCCTTAAACGGTCTTGGGACCGTTTGGGGTTTTTTTGTTGTTGTAATTTTTTGTGTTTTTCTGCAAGGATAAAGAAGAGAAAAGTTAATCTATTGATGTGTTAGCAATAAGGTAAAGATTTAATGATTCTTTCTAATTTATTTAAGAAAGAGTATGGAAAACAAAGGAAAACTAATAAAATAGCATCACAAAGTGAGAGGTTATCACCCATCTTTTATTGGAAAATCCTCTTTTGTACTTGAAACCCTTAGTATGCCCAAATACTTCTCCTTTATGAACATACGAAGTATATTTGATGCATACCCTTTTTTCTTATCATTTTTGAGTGATACCCCCCACCTAGATCTTGAAAAACTTGTCGACCTACAATTTGATGACCCAGAGTTTGTGAAACACGATGTCGAGGAACATGTTCAACAATATCTCTTTGAGAGAAGAATGTAAGATGATCAGGTGACCATTTTCCTCCTTCGTACCTAGATTTTAGTAATTTGGTTTAGATTTCATTGTGTCCATCATGAGTTTAGATGTTGAAAAAAAATCGAAATTGTAATGATTTAGTTTAGTTTTACTATCATAAATCTATTTTTCATCACATACGTAATTTGCAAAATTCTATGCCCCATTATTTATCATTGAAAATGAAATAAGCATGGAATATTGAATGCCTGAAAATAACTTAATCTCTAATTTATTTTGTGGAATGTTTTAGGTTGAATCATAATAATGATGAAATTCAATGGACATATCCCACTTACCTATGATACTAATGATTTTTGTTAATGTGTTCTTGATTCATTGTTCCATTACCAAATCACCTATATATCAACAAATTTCTATAAATCCATGTGTATTTCTCTTTTCCATTCTTTAAATTTCAAACCCCCATCACCTTACCCTTCTACCAAATTAGTGTTCTTATGAGTAAATGTAGCTCTGATTTAAAACCACATTTATATTGTTGTTGATTGTTAATCAAAACTTACATTATGTAAGTACTATAATCCTTATACTCAAATAAGCCAAAAATAGTCTTATGCACTAATATGAGCATATACACCATATATAAGAATAAATCTCAAACATAATACATATATTGATCTTACTACTCAATAATGACATAATAAGAAACTACAATTACAAATCATCTTCCAAACAAAATATGCATACCTTATCACGTATTTCCTCATAAATAGTTATCACTTATCTTTCCTAATGGCTACTTAGGCACAAAATCAACTACTAATAAAATAATACATGAAACTTTGTTAAAAGTTCAAAAATAGTAAGAACACTATACAATGGAGTTTAGGTGAAATTCTTAGATCATATTATTGTTAATCAATGGATGAAATGCCCATAATGCCCTTACTAGCATTTATATCAATAACTTAGGTAAGTCTCCCAATTAGATAGACCCGTCTTTTGTAATCATATCAATAATATCAAAAATAAACTTACTATAAAATATACATGAATTTTAAAGTCGTTTGATATTTTTGATGTTTGAAACATTGAAATCTTATATCTTCAATCAAATTATAAAAATAATCATCCATACAAAACACTATCTAGGTATATTTCTAAAAGATTGTAAGCATTGTTATCTTTCAATAGATACCTTATTTTCTAAAAACCAAAATTTCAATCCAAGATAACAATTTTAGAAGTTTATCTATCCTTAGCCAATTTCTGATCATCAAGATTTGATCTGGTAGTTGTGGATGTTCAGCAACAATGTCCTTGGTCTCAGTAGTGACTACCCTTGTAGATTTTCTCTAGGATCTAATTCTTCATCACCCGCTAACTTGGTGGAAGCCTCCCCTTGTTTCATCCATGTATGAGTTGTCATCCATTGGGATGGCCTCATACACCTCTCTATCTCATCTTTGGGCTACTATTCCGTAAGCCAAGGGTGCCAATCATTTCGAGTGATTTCCTTGCCTAGGGAAGTGCCATATTTGTGTATGACATGGCCGCAGTTGAAGAGGACTCACCTATGGTCCTAGGTACTGCCTATGCCCCTTCCTCGCCTCTTCTTCGTGACCTCTCCTTCTCTCGCTCTTAATTTCAAGTAAAACCTTAGATTCAAACTCACCCAACTATGTTTCTTTAGAAAATGAGGATTTTATAGACACTCCTCCCTCATATACGTTGTGAGGATTGCTGCTCATGGGGACCCTATCGGAGTCCTTTTTGGGGAGCAACTAAGCCTGCAAATCCAACACCCCTTTTTATTTTCTTTTGATAAAAGTCCAACTTAAAGAAATACTTATCCAGGGCACATAATAATCCTACTTAATCCTAAAATTAATATTTCCTTGGACAAGAGATTAGATAAATACTAATCAGATAATCACTTAAAATTTGCTTTCTAAGTTTAAACTGAGTAATTAATACATTAATTACTTGGGCCACTAGATAAATAAAATTTTTCTAAGATTTTTTCTATACTCTTATATCTGGGTTCTCTGTATATTAATAATACCTCTAGTATTTATCACGAGCATGAAATACTAAATATCCAAATTTGTACTTCAAGGACCCATGTGTAAATCCTAGTTGGCCCCATTGGGCTTGAATTTGGTTTTGTGAAACATGGCCCCTTCCTTGGTCTCCCAAAAGGTCCATAAGCTTAATCATATTATCAACTAAAAAACTAAGACTTGAACTAATATTATTCCTCAATTGAAGCTTCCTATGATACATTTGACAAATATTACATTGCTTTCTTAGTATGAGGGCTTAAACTAGGTCTAGGGCTCAAATCATTACCTAGAGTCATCTTATTTCCTTCATTATTTTACTTTTGTTATCACCTCATATCATCAAAGAAACTATGAAATTCCCAAACTTTAAGGATATTACAAAAAAATCAGACGAGATTTCACAAATGACCCTATTCTACTTGATTTTCCCTTATATTCACATATCATTACACTTCCATGGAGCCATAATCAATCCTATATTGATTCATCAATAATTTGATCTTTCACTTGTTAGGTTCCATAATTAGGATGTGACAATTCTACCCACCTTTTTGGGAGTTTTGTTCTTGAAATTTTGCTAACTTTTAGGAGGCTACCCACCTTAGGGTTTCACATACCTTTAATACAGTAACTCTAGATGATTGTTGCAAAATCTTGTAGTGTCCTTCAAAGTATGAGCGTCTCATGGACAACTAACTAGGTCAAACAACCTTGTGAAACTATCATGTACAACAAACATGGAAATTTGTAGGAAATATTAAGTATAAATGATTAATTCTTTCATTACTCTTAATTCATTCTTTTAACGTATTTTTCCCTAGATGCATGTATTCTAGAGACTAGGTCTCATGACTTTCAAAACGTGCTTGGGTCACATAAACTGCACATAGGTGTTAGAAATATTGCATGAAATACGACAGTGGAAAATAATAATTTACTGCCATATTCCCCTTAGATAGTAAATCGCGTCAACAACTATGTAAGGGGAAAGAGGGTTGCAAGTCATATACCTGGTCCTAGAGCAAGTCTAGTGGAAATGCTTATTGTAACATGCTTATTTCTTAAGTCACATATGGAAGACTGTTGGTAGTGGCCTCCTGGTTAATCATCACAAACATCAATTGACTACATCCTCCTAGCGGTTGGTAAAGGCCTCCTTGCCTCTTTAGTAGTCCACACGGACCACCAGGAACTCACGTCGTTCACCTAGAATGAATAAGAAGGTGTTGTCTCTTCTAGTCAATGTGCTAGTGTCAAATTGCTCTCCCTTGTTTTCTCTCTCTCATTGTCCCTCCCTTTGATGGGTAGGACATGCTTGGATTCTCATGTTACCACAACTATGAGAAGACAACAATTGTTATATCTTATTGTTTTTCTCTGGAAGGTCTTATAGGAGGGTTAGGGTCAAGACTTCTAGTTTATTTGGGAGTCGAAGAGGTGGATTTTCATGAAATTTCTAGAAGCTACAAATGATGAACGGGTCTGTTCACCATGTTTCCTATTTGCAAACAAATTGGCTTTCAATGCGATGATTAATGCACATCATGACATCAACATAAATCCTTGATCCAATTGTAGTGATCATTGAACTGGATGATTCACTACATGAACCAGTCCGTTCATGCCCTGGTTCATGCATTGTTCAACCAATGTTGTTTCCAATTGACCTGACACTTGAATAGATCAGTTCAACTCTTAAATTGTTCAGTTCATAGTCTAATCAGCCAATTTTCAACAATTTTTGTTTAAATTGAATACCTAACACTTCATTAATCAAGTTGAACATCATTCATGAATAAACACCTATTCTAGGTGAATGCTATGTGTGTGACCCTATAGGTCCCAAATTAACTTAGCAGTGAATGTCTACAACTAACTTATGACATCATAAACATTGAGTAGTATCTAGCAACACATGATTGCTACCCAAGTAATTTGGAAAGTTGGAGTGCAACTTCAACCTACAATCCATGATCATTGTTACCATGATCGTATCGTTGCATTGTCTCTGATACTTGGATTGAACTCAAGGCATGGAATCGTCATCCTTTCAACGTTCAATCTTTGTTCCTTAAACTAGAGCAGATTGTTTGAGATGGATGTGAGCCCGCATAACATATTCAGTCACATGAATATAGCCATACATTTATCAGTCCTACTTATCAAGTGGCCATGATATCAATGGAGGAGGAACAAATCCCATATACATCACTCACACTCAATCCTATTATGTCATAATGCAACTGAGCATCACCTTTATGGAAACCCCTATTCAAGGTCACATTGGATGAGGTCAGAATACATCGATCGACATGCAATGAGTATAGTGACTTCAGGTCTAAGAACTAAAATCACCATCATCACTATGGGATATGATTCTGAATATCATTCATAGTATCCATGTATCACTCTCAAAGTGGGTCTGTCTGATACATTGTTCTCTAACAAGCACCTATGTGTTTGGTTTGATATCACATAACATGACTGATGAGATTTTGTCATCAACCAACACACAATCTAGTCTTATATATAATTGTTTTCTATTTTGCTTCCATAGTAATATCTGACTAGGGACATAATAAGAATGTATGTAATCTTATCATACATATGATCTCATTGTTCAGGTCCTCAATCTGAAGACATGTGTCATCATTAGACATCTATTATGTATGTTTCATCATCTCAGGATTGAGACAAACATAATAGATGGGATTACCTTTATCATTATCAAATTAGTATCTAATGCCTCATTACAATCATCATATGATTGGCTCTCTGGGCATACATACCAACAAGCTCCCACTTGAACTTATATCCAATCACCCATAAATCTTATTCCAAGTGATCTTAACATGTTCATCCTGTTTCTAGTGCTTTTATAGAGAGTTAGCAAAGTTTACTTCTAGTCAATATTTTGCAAGTTTCACATTTCATCGTTGTATGACTTCTCGTATGTGATGGAATTGCCATAGTATGCTATCAAAGATTCCTTGCCTATTTAGTAGCTCCATTATTGTCACAGTATCTCTACTATGTCATCAATGGTTGGAGCCTCTCACAAGTTCATCTACATGAACTTCTTGATCTATACAATTGCCTTTGTTGTGTTCATAACACTAAGATACTCGACTTCTTATTGTATATTAAAAAAGTTCCTCTTTCTCAAAACTTCTCTAGCTTACAGTTCTAATTTTAAGATCAAACACAATTTTAGATTGCGATCATTAATTTTATTTGTCAATATTGGAAGCTTGCATCGGTGTAATCCTTAACACCCAACCCATCCTCATCACCATAACTTGGAAACTAGTCCTTTTAGTGCTTCTCAAGTACTTAAGGATATTCTTTATGAAATTCTAGTGACTTTCACTAGCATCTGATAGATATCAACTCATCATGCCTAATACATATGAGAAAACAAGATGAACACATTATAGTGTATACATGACAGATCCAATTGCCAATGCAGATGGCATGTTACTCATTGTTTTCATTCTTCATAAGAACTGGGACACTTGGTTCTTGAGAGAATAATCCCATGGAACATAGACAAATTTTCTCTCATTGAGTCTTGAATGTGAACCCCTTCAACATATTGCCAATGTATACACTATTTCTTAGGTCAAGAAGCTTTTGAAGATCTATGTCTATATATCTCAATTCCTATCACATTGGATGCTTTGCCTAAACCCTTCATAAAAAGGGTATTTTCCTTGCCAGATTTTGATATTTGTAGTATATGGATGATATTATCCATTAATATATGGGTATAAATATCCTCCCACTAAATTCTTGTAATCACAAATTTTGTCTTCATTTTGACTAAAGTCAATTTCTTTGACTATCTTATCAAATCAAAGATTCCAACTCTGAGATGCTTGCTTCAATCCATAGATTAACCTTTGTAGATTATAGAATTTATTTGTATTAATCGATTTATAAAACCTTTAGGTTGTGTCACCCACACATACTCATAATTATTCCTATTAAGGAATGTGGTGTTAACATCCATATGCTAAATCTCATTCTCATATTAAGTTGCATTGGCAAGCATGACCGTGATGGTATTAACCATGGAAACTACTCAAAATATTTCATCATGTTCAACACCTTGAACTTGTTTGAAATCCTTTTCAACCAATATTCCCTCATAGGTTTGTACACTACCATGCTTGTTGGTCTTCTCCTTGAAAATCCTATTTCACCCTATGGGTTTTATCCCTTTAGTGCAGGTCATCCTTGTTGGTGTACATGGAGTCCATCTTTGACCATAACCTCTAGCCATTTCTAAGATTGTGGTGCCTCATTAGCTTCTAGATAGGTTGTTGTCTCATCATCTGATGACCAACTCACTGCCTTTCAGAGTTATAAGATATCATAATCTTTCAAGCTTATGGTGTGTTCTACTAGAACTATGAGTTTTCTATGTTACATAAGGAATTTGAGACACCGCAACATCTTGTGATTCTCCTTGTTCCCAATGTACCTCTTTTAGGTTCAATGTTTTCTTTTTGGTCACAAAATTTTCAAATTTACTATTTTCCCACTGATTCCTTTGGAATTAAATTCCTATAGGAAAATAGCCATCCTTGCAACAAACAAATTTTTTGTTGGATTGTAATAAAAAATAGTTTTTAACAAAATAACATTTATGGACAAAGCTTTTCCAGAAAAAATTACCTTTTACAAGTGTTCTATCATAATCTTTATCAAGACATATTGGGACACCTCCCATGCCGTATCTTATATGGTGTCTTTCTAACCATTTTAGACGGTACATTGTTTTAGTGTAAACCATGTACCTAAAAGGAATTGAATATCAACTAGATTTATTGATGATTGGACCATGACTAATAGGGCGTGATACCTTCTTTCTGATACATCATAATGTTTCCGATTGAGTTTATTGCAAAACATTATCACCCTCTCCCAGAAGGTCCTCAAACTCTTAGTTCAAAGTATTTTCCACATCGATCACATTGAAGTTCTTTGAAACCTATACCAAGTGGGTTATGTACTTGATTCATGATCTCTTTGAACACTTCAAGAGATTTAGATTTGTATTTTGTTAGATACAGTCTACCATATCTACTAAGATTAGTAAATATTATGAGGTACTATTAACCACCTCTAGCATTTATTCTAAAAGTTCCATAGACATCAATATGTATAAGCCCTAATAGAATAGTCTCTCTCCCACTACATCTAGTAAGGAAGCTTTTGTCACATCACTCAATAAATAAGATTCACATGTTTCTATTGGTTTTTAATCAAAATAGTCTAGACAACCATTATTATGAATTCCATAAATGCATTTCTCATTTATGTACTCTACATGACAATGTTGTAGGTATTTTTTTGTTTGAGCCATCGAGTCATTCAGTATGTTTAATGTCTCTAGAACTATCAAATATAAACTATCAGACATTACACCAATTGCAATAAAAGATCTTATCTTTGAAATCAAATATATTCATAATATTCTTGTCCATACAGGATACATGATGTTTCTAATAAATGGCTAGTACATAATAGAAATTCATTAATTCTATTACATGGCTTCTAGGCTTAGATGAATGACATATGATAACTCTGGCTTTTCATACTTCTATCTTACTTCTTCTTAGGCCCTGAAGTGGATATCTTTATCTCCTCCTTCTTCTTCCTTAGTTCCTCCAAGTAGAGAGGGAAATTCCTCTTCCAATGTCCCAGCTAGTGAGAATAGTTACAATTGCCTCCCATGGTCACCCACCCTTTACATGAGTTTAGATGACTTGGGGGCTTCTGGCTAGATTTAGAACTCCTTTTAGCTTGTCCTTTTCCATTGGACTTCCCTTTGGCTCTTTTGATCATCATCAGAGATAGGGGATTGTATTTCTTCATCTACGCTTTAATTATTCTCGAGATGCCAAGTAATTCTAGCAAGGACTTGTCAAAATAATTCATGTTGTAGTACATGACAAACTGGCTATATGATTCTGGCAGTGACTACATAATCACATATGTGGACAACTCTTGACCCAAGGGAAATACCAATCTAGGAAGGTTTTTCGTATACCCAATAAGCTTGAAAACATGGGGACCTAATCTTCTTCTACCATGTTGCACTTGAAAAGTTCCTTGAAGACATCATATTTCTTTTGACTTGCCTAATATTGGTACGTGTTCTCAAGATGTGTTACCATCTTAATAACATCCATGTTCTCATGTTGTCTCTACAACTCATAGTTCATTGAGCATAGTATCAGGTAATTGGCATCTATGGCATCTTTTAAATTCTTTTGTAAACATCCATGTCATCCTTTGGTGTAGTTGGAGCATGTTCATCTAGCTCTGGCTTTTCAATGACGTAGAGCTTGCACTCTTTAGTGAGAACAATTCTCAATGTCCTGGACCTATCATAAAAGTTATTCATGTTCATGTTGTCCTTCTCAAGGGCCAATTGCAATGAAAATGAGTTTGTGTTTGCCAACATATTCTATATACGAATTTTACAATTTATGTTAAAACACTTTTGATTTGATTTGATAATATTGATGAAATTAATTTAGCTTTTAATTAATTATTTCTCCCACTATTTGTTTTTCAAATTGATATCCCTCATATATAAATTTGTAAGATTGCATCGTACAACCTTTTAGTGAACCATGATCCAAAATAATTGAGTTATTACCCGGCCAACACCAGCATGCATAATCAATCATTAAGGTAGACAAGTTTTACCAATTGCATCTCATGCAATTCATAGATAGATGGTATGCTCAACTCTTTGCCATAGTCATATGCATCCTTCTTATCACTTAATCTCATTAAGGTGACCCAGTTAAGTATGACCCAAAAGCCAACACGATAAAATACACCATGCTTGGCAGGACGACATAATTACCATCACACTTGCACGAGATGGACAACGCACCACGCTTAGTCAATTAAGTTTCTAATGTGTGTTGTTTATGGAAAGCAAGTAAGACTTAATATTTTTTGATTTGAGTATATTTATATAAATAGATATATATATCCAATCACCACATACTTACAGTATGTATCATATACATGATATAACTACAAACAACATATGCAGTTATAAAACACAAGCGGCGATTATGGTCATACTAATATAATTTCTTAGAGCCACAAGAAATTACTACAACCTAAGGTGTACATCATATACAACAACCTATTGTTGATGAATCTCTATCTGAGGAACAATCTGGGTTGATCGATTCAACTCTTGAACCTATCAGTTGGCCTCCTGGTCGGTCAGTTGGTCTCTCTGATCAATCATTTGATCTCTAGTTCAGGTGACTTTCAGACACCTCCAAATGGTCAGTTGGGCCATCGGCTAATCGGTCAGCTCCTCCTATCGTCATGCCTCCTTGGTCCTCTAGCCAATTGATTTGTCTTCTAAAACGGGTGGCTCATCTGGTACAAAATGTCTTCTTTCCCAAAACTATCCTAATCCTATTTTTTATATTACGTTGTAATAAGGAAACCTTAAGTTACATTTGAGGGGAGCATTGGAAGGAAAAATTAATACTTCTACAAATGGATAAGGAGATAGAGGCTTGGTATGCAAAATTAGATATTAATAGGAATAAAAC
Source organism: Alisma plantago-aquatica (assembly GCA_963693085.1). Classification (NCBI taxonomy): domain Eukaryota; kingdom Viridiplantae; phylum Streptophyta; class Magnoliopsida; order Alismatales; family Alismataceae; genus Alisma; species Alisma plantago-aquatica. The sequence goes on along the minus strand of OY856410.1, from coordinate 115,066,296 downwards.
CATCCAACAACCACACAGATCTAGGGGTCTATTGGCTGTAACCATGCTAACATCCACCATCAAAACTTATTTTAGCGTGACGTGTGTTTCATTAGCTTGGTGTTGCGCTCATTAGTCCATTCACTATTTTCCATGTCTATCGTTCTGGTATAATTGTATGCTTATAGGTTGGAAGGAGTCAGTTCACTATTAGCAGAGCTGCTCTCTCTTTTGGTAAATTGTATACAAACAAATATAATAGTATAATACTAATTATGAGTTTGGCTGAAAAATTGATTTTAATAGAGGTTCAACTCTACCTAGATGTGTTATTTCCTCATTATTTCTCTAGGTTTTAGTCAAGAAATCTCGTAACCTACAACTGGGATCACCGCCGACATATTACAAAATCTCTCTAACCTTCTTTTCTTCATATGATGATGTCATTACCTTTGGCTCAACCTCACCAAGCTCTTTAACTTGTCTTTGTGCTTCCTTCACGACTTTTTCCTTATTCCTGTTCATGGCCTTTCTATGCCTTGACATGGAAAGAACACTTTTCAAGCCCTAACTCACCCTTGGGCCTGAGTTTTGGCTCAAAAAATGTGGCTCTACGCAAGGAAACCAGTGAGTCCCTCAATTCTCCATGGGTAGTGTCCTCATTACCATGATTGGGGGATCAGATCTCCGGCTTTGTTGGTTGAAGCCATGGCTCACGATGGAAAAGCCAAATTATCAAATGAAGTTGACATCCTCACTCTCTTGATTGAGTGATTGATGTCACTAGGGCTTCTAGTCATTTTATGAGTGTTTTTGTTTTATGGGCGTGAGATGATTTGAATAGTAAAATGACTGGCTTACCCCCGTTCTATCAATTCAGATGAGTAGCATGCCTAAGTTTTCTAGTCTTTTCTTCTTTGATTTATAACAAGTTTAGTTTTGATTTAAATCATTTCCACACTATAGTTCTCTGCTCCCTGATTGTTCAATATGATAATATTCATGGAAATTACATACAACCTTAGAAAAATGAGAAATAATACTTTCTGGAAAGATCTTTTGATTTTCTATCAATTTTTCTTGGTTTCATATGTTGGTTTCCACATTTAATCTCTTCAATAATTCAATGAACAATGTTAGGATTTAAAGGTTTTGACCCATGAATATATCATGATCTTAATCAAATTACATGTGACTAAAGGATCCATCAAGTGAGGGGAATTGACCTTAAGGTGACCTACTCTAGGTAAGTGGGCCATGCATATTTGGTACAAGTAATTTTGGTTTATTGGTTGTTTATTTATAATTATGCACATTAGTATTCTCCATGAAATTATGAATGTTTTATCAAAAGACATCATGTATAGTTATCATTGCTTGATTGATTGCATATTTGTATTCTATGGTAATACACTTATTATGATTATTGATTACGATTAAGATTTATTAATCATGTTAAAGAAAGGGAAAACCCTATTATGGTTTATGAGGGATAAATCCCTTTATATTTCAAGGGAAGAAATCCCATAATGTTAAAGTTCAAGGATCATGATAATGTTAATGTTAATTTTAAAGTTAATGTTAAGATAAATGTAATTGAATTAGTTATTATATGCTCCCGAATCATGGATCTCGAGTCATCAAGGGATTTCCTAGAAATCATGTAGTCCTAAGTGGGCATCATAGAGGGATGCATATACTTACTTTTAAATTATTCATGTCATTAATAAATCATGAATGTTTAAGAAAAAACATGTTTAAGTTTATGTCAAGTTATTTCATGTCAATTTTAATCATGTCTAGTTATTTCATGTCAATTTGAATAATGTCAAGTTATTTCATGTCAATTTTAATCATGTCAAGTTAAATTTATTTTTATGTCATATAAAGTGCCAAATATAGCTTATTGATAGGATGTTTGTTTGTATGGATGGGGACGAGATGTCTGCAGTACTTGGAGCAAGTGAAGAACAAAAAGGAAAATCAAGACTAGTAGATCTTCAAGCTTTCCACGGTGGGTTGCCATTTACCAAGACGATCTAGAGATTTAGATGTCATGTGCATCATTTTCATCCATGTCACCGAGTAGACTAGATTTCATAGTTGAATGTTATGCAGTTTCCTATTGTCAAGGACTATGTATTAATCAATTCTAAATCAATGCAAAATGTTACACTTACTTTAATTTCATGATTAGGATATTGGGACACCCACATTAAGTAAGAGTGCTTCCACTCAAGTGGTATGAAAAATGGGGGTGTTACAAGATTCTATGCCTCGAGTCCAATCTGAGTATTAGAGACAAAGGAAATATACAGTCACAGTAACATTGATCACAGATTGTAGGTTGAAGTTGTTCTCCAACTTTCCAATTACTTGGGTAGAAATGATGTGTTGCTAGATACTGCACATTGTTTTTGATGTCATAAATTAGTTACAAACATTCATTGCCAACATAATTTGGGACCTATAGGGTCTCACACATATGATGCACCTAGAATAGGAGTTTGCTCATGAATGATGTTTAATTTATTATGAAAGTGTTGTATTTTATTTAAACAATAGTGGTTGAAGATATGACTGACTGGAGTGTGAATCAACCGGTTCAAGTGTTGAACCGATAGATTCAAGTGTCAGGACAATTGGAAACACCATGGTTGAACAATGCCTGAACCAGGGCATGAACTGACCAGTTTAAGGTTTGAAATGACCGGTTGAGGAAGTGAATCACCAAATTCAATGATCAATACAATTAGACTAAGGATTGATTTTGATGTCATGACGCACACTAATTGTCACATTGAAAAATAATTTGTTAATGAATAGGAAACATGGTGAACCAACCGGTTCAAGTGTTGAACCTATCATTTTACAAGTGAACCAACCAGTTCATCATTCATAGATTCTAGAAAATTCATGAAAATCTACCTCTTTGACTCCCAGATGAATTGGAGATCATGTCCCTAACCCTCCTATAAATAGAGGTGTCGTGGAGGCCTTCTAGAGAAAAACAATTAGCTCTAAAAATTGTTGTCTTCTCACAGTTGTGTAAGGTCAGAACCTGAGCAACTCCTACCCATCAAAGGAAGAGACAATAAGGGAGAGATAACAAGAGAGAGAAAATCGATGCTTGCACATTGATTAGAAGAGACAACTCCTTATCTATTCCAAAACAATGATAGGAGTTTCTGGTAGTCTGCATAGAGTACACAGAAGGCAAAGAGGCCTTTCACAACTACTAGGAGGATGCAGATAACCTCTATCTTGGTAATTAACCAGGAGGGCATTTCCCATAGCCATCCAGGTGTGACTTGATAAGGAAGCACACAATAGAAAGAATTATCGTTGGAATTGCTCCAATACCAGGTATATGCCTTGCAACCCTCTTTCCCGTTACATGGTCGTTGGTGCAATCTACTGTCTAAGGGGAATATGGTAGTAATTTTTTATAGTTTCCATTGTCGTATCTGATGCCATATTTCCTAACAATGATATCAAATCCACGTCAATTTACTAAGATATGAGATTTCATCAATGTGATCGAGTTCTAGTTTTGTCATTTATTGTATATGATGCAAATGTTTAAATGATTAATGTGCATATCCAGATAAACACTACATATGATCCCATATATATATACATATATATATATATATATATATATATATATATATATATATATATATATATATATATATATATATATATATATATATAGGGCGTTCATTCATTGCCCGACCTGGAATTTTGCTACCCGATAGCCAAAAAAGTAACTCTTTGGGCTACAAAAGTAACTCTGCTGTCAAAAAAGTAACTATGGTGATAAGAAAGTAACTACATGACTAAAAGAGTAACTCTGTACAAAATATACATCAAATATATATAAGGACGGGTTTTTTGATTTTGGTGGGGCAAATGATATTATTTTTGGATGAAATTTTTTGGGGAGCTAGATAAAATGCTCCTCTGCAATTGTGAATTTTTTTTCTTCAAAAAAAGTGGTCGGAAGGGTGAGCGGGTAGCTACCTACGCGGGCAATAAAGATGGGCCCATATATATATGCATATTAAGTGCTAAAATGGTTGGAAATGAAAGAGGGGACTCCAACAAAACTTACTGGGGATTCAATTGCTTAGAGGGAAGCAGAGGAGGAAAGGATCATGCCAAGGTCTTTGGTGACTAAAAATGTGATCGGTCGTGTAGTCTCAGGGTTGTGGTGGTTCAATTTGAAGAGGAGGAGAAGAAGGTGAAGGCCCATGACTAATCCTAGTCCCTCAAATCGGAAGGGGGAGTTGTTTGGTAGCACTCACGAGTTCAAGGTGGAGAGAGGTATCTAGTCCTAATTGGGCATTTCCCCCACAATCCATGAGGGAGTGAGAGTAATGGTTTGTTAAATATAGGAGAAAGAGAGGCAAAGTTTGGGGAAGAAAAATCTCTAGAAATGAATGAGAGATGAAAGAGGAAAGAAATGTCATGTATTTGTGTTCCCACCCGCAAACAAAGCGGAGGTAGGAGACAAGTTTGGGACAATGGGATCGTGGAAAATTATATGTGACCATCCGATCATGCATGAAAGGAAAAATTCCAAGGTGTTACACATGATAATGATTAAATGTCTAATCTTAGGTTACATTGGTACATTACTTGAATTTTCTATTGTATCTTATTCAAACTATATAGGAAAACTTCCCTAATTAAATTGTAGGGTCAAATATGGTCAAAACTTGACCAAATTTGGACTACATGTACATTGAGGAGTCTAGATTCTTTCTATGTCATTAGATTTCCTATTTTTCACATGTTTTACACATAATTTCCATACTTTTCACTCCACTTGATTTTAATACATTAAAAGGTGTTAGGTGATACATTTTCCCCTCAATTTCTTTTCCTTGAGTCAAAAATGAGGTAATAACTTATTGCGCACTAGTTATATCATTTTTGAACTTCAAATCTCTTGTCTTTCTCTTTTATATCCTTTAAGCATCATGAATGGTAGGAGAGAGAAAATGAAAAAGGGAAACAAATGGTACATCATCTTTGAATTAATGAAATTCATAATACACATGATAAGGGGAAAATGTATTTTGAGTCACATTTTATTCTTCTCACCATATTATCCTCCATGAAATTTCATTTCATGATCTTTTCACATTAATTCCCTCAACTATTTTTATTTAAGTGAAATCACATTCTAAGGATTAAATTAGTCTATGAATATTGGGATCTTACAAATCGTCATCCTTTCAATGTTCAATCCTTGTTCCTTGAACTAGACCAAACTGTATAAGATGCATGCGAGCTGACATATCACATATTGAGTCACATGAGTATGGACATACATTTATCAGCCTCACTTATCAAGTGGTCATGATATCAATCTCCTATAGGAGGGACACATCCCATGTACATCACTCACACTCAATCTTCATTTGTCATAATGCAACTGAGTATCACCTTTATGGAAACCCTTATTCAAGGTCAAGTTGGATGATGTCAGAATACATCAAATGACATGCGATGAGTGTAGTGACCTTAGGCCTAAGAACCATAATCACCACCATTACTATGAGATCTGATTCTAGCTACCATTCCATGGTATTTGTACATCACTCTCAAGGTGGGTCTGTCAGATATATTGTTCTCTAACAAGTACCTATGGGTTTGGTTTGATATTACATATCATGACTAATGATATTCTGTCATCAACAAACACACACTCTAGTCTTATGTATTATTGTTGTTTATTTTCCTTCCACATTAATATCTGACTAGGGACATAACAAGAATGTATGTACTCTTATCATACATATGATCTCATTGTTCGGGTTCTCAACATGAAGACATATGTCATTGGGTAACATCATTCTTTAGACATGTATTGTGTATGTGTCATCATCTCATGATTGAGACAAACATAATAGACATATTTACATTTAACATTATCAAATCAAGTATCTATTGCCTCATTACAATCATCATATGATTGGCTTTCTGGGCATACATACCAACAATAGGGCCTTAATTATGTATCTGATTTGGCCTACACTAAGGGCATGGGTCTCATTACCTGCACATAGGGTCCGGGTCATGTCTCTCTTATATTGGCATGCACTAGGGTGCCTGTTCCACATGACTTGCACAAAGGGCTTGGGTCCAAATCTATAATTTGATGTCATCTTATTAAATGTGGTCTTGTATGAATCTTACTGCATTTATACGTCATAGTCTTACCATGATTTTAAATCTCAATACATGTATCTTTTCTTAGACACATAATCATGACTTATTGCATTCAAATCTTATTATTTTATTGTGCATTGGATTGTTGGATCTTCATCATTGTAGGGGTCCTTATTAACATGTCTCTACATGAGGTCTGAGGCATAGTAAGCATATAGGCATGATAGTACAAAATGTAACTTGCATGTCCTATCTTAATATATTAGAGTATTGGATCACTTAAATAACGAAATTCCCCATCAAGGAACATGTAGATATACTAAGCTTACTAAGTGAATACTCATGGACATATATCATTTACTTTGGTTTGTGAAATCCAACACTAAAGTCATTTAGACTCCCTTCTCCTTTAACTACATACTAGATTGTTACATTAAAATGACCTTTCCAAAGGGTATGATTCCTGAGCTGTTGTTATCTTTTTGGATGATAAGATCCATTATCCATCTTGATATGGGTTACCAACCCTCAAAACTCTATGGTCAAGACTGTAGTTAATACTCCTTCATAAGGAACCAAGCTAAGGTTTTAAGACTATCGAGGATGAAGATTTCAATATTGTTTTCTAGTTTTTTATTATTATCATGATCTTCTACTTGCAATTAGTGAGTCGTCTATGGTGAATTCTTCATAAAACCTTACATTATAGTTCTTATTACATCAATGTGCCCATATTATTGTATTGTTCACTTAGTTTTGGAACCAAAAACTAACATTCTTCTAAATATTATTCTTAATGACTTTATCCATCAGATCATGGTGCTATATGCCAAGCGAACCTAAGGTACTTATAGTCACTACCCTCTTATGCAACTGATCTTATCCCCAAGATTATTGAATCAAATCTTAGTCAAGCAGCTTGTCTAGGCTCTATCTCATTTGAAAATCATCTATAACCTAGTATTATAGTGATCCTAGATCATTGATCTATACTATCACACATCTTTGTCACCATATGCTTAAAATATCCTCAAGTATAAACTTAAAGACTTTTTTTCACTTCTAGCAATCATCATACCTTAAGATTAAAATCGATTCATAACATCAAGTTATCCTCAAGTATTTTCATTAACAACCATCATGATTCAGGTTGTGATTGTAATTCCTCCTTTGGAATAAGGTCCTAAGGACATCAAGAGTTCTCTAATTCTCATCAAGTATAGTTGGAAAATGACCTCATATACCTCAATAATTATTCCACTTTAAACCCAAGTCACTCGTCTATTTCAACATATCTTCCATTGCTATGCGCTCTGGGTTCTAATAGGTATGCAAAAGGTTTAGGTAACCATCTACCTCATACTTTTCTATGTCAGATTTTTTTGTCACCTCATGATGCATGCTGACCAGTCATACATATGAAGATGTCATGTCTTATCATATTTCTCTCACCTGATAGTACACATGTCCCATACCATATGCACTAGAAAAGTGAGACAAACATAATAAGTATATAATTATGCCTATACCATCCCCTCTATAAGACACCATATCTTTGTATCCCATACCACCAAAATGTGGAAAAAAGAGAGGGAATGATATTCACAAATCTAAAGTTATCATACAAAGTCCAAATCAGCTAGACACTAACCCTAACACATATCGAAACGTTTATTGCCTTACTAAAATGCTAACCCATATTCTAACATCTTTCGTTCATTTGTAAGTAGGGTTACTAACTATATTTCTAAATCTATCTAGTCTCACTTGGTTTGTAATGGAAAATCTAAACTAAGAATATGAGAATTTTTTTATGGACATCTACATCATTGCTCTGATACCATATTGTAACACCCCAATTTTCATACGACATGAGCGGAAGCAAATAAAATTCTCAACTTGAGAGTATCACGGACATGATGCTCATCACAATATCAACATAAAGAAACTAGTCACAAAATCATGTATAAAATGTATTCTCATAACTTCTTAGTAAAGAAACCTAGTTACATCAAACTTTATAAAACATTGATATACATGATTCAAAATGCTTGCACTTTGTCGTAATATATTGAATCGTGTAGACGACGCCCCAACAAGAAAACCTTATAAAACCATTGTTGTGTCCTCCATATTGACTGATTTTCCTATAGATGGGTACCTATAGACATCTCATCCCCAACCATGCCCAACGAGGGAAACTACCTCTAGAGTATGTGACATTTCATTTTAATAAGATAAACATAAATATACTGAAACAAAAAGCTGAAATGAGACCTGAAAGTTGTAAACTTTAATTGAATCAATATGTCTTTTATTTATGACTTTTATATGTTTGTTCCCACCATTACATGGCAAGTCCTCCTGAATTGGCATGATTAGACCTCTGAATTGGTACCAAAGTACCTTTGAATCAGCACTACATGCCTCAAAATGACACTGGTGATTCTTTGAATTGGTACTGAAGTACGTCTGAGTTGGAGTAAACACTACTCTAAATTGGCACTACAAGGCTCTAAATTGTCCTGGGACTATTGAATGAAGCCTTATCCTATAATGTATTATGTGAAGGTTCTGAATTAATTATCTTAAATCTAAACTTACTAAATTTTGAAGCTGAACTTATCTTATTCTAAATCTAAATAATGATAACTCAACATGCACTGCATTCTAAATCTACATCTGAATATCTTCACTTAAATTATGAATTAAATCTAATTATTAATCTCTAGATAAATATCTCAATTACTAAATAACTGAGATTGAATTATTTATTATTAATCTAATATCTGACTACTTGCACAAAGAGTGATCTAGATCTAAATTCAAAAATATAATATCCTTATTATCTGGATAATTCTTAATTTGAAGCTATGATTTAATATAATGTCTTAATTAAATTCTGAGATCAGATGTATGACATCCGAGTTTAAGGGTTTGAGAAAAATAAATTGAGGTAAATGTTGAAAATACTAAGTATCTAAAAGTAGATTAAATATACAAAATCTAAAATATGATAACCTCAAAACATAACTTAATGGGAATGAAGTATGATTACTCAAAGTATCATTGAACGTGGAAGAGTGCAGTAGCGATGATAATCAAGGACACCACAGGCGACTGGAAGTGGGGATTTGGCACTCTTTACTCTAATGTTTGATCTGCGTTCCACAGAGAGCTTCTGGCCTTTCTTTGTGCTTTATAGAAGGCAGAGGAGTTGTTATTGGAAGAACTTGACATAGAGTCTGATTGCAAGTTGGCGATCAATGCAGTGATGCAACATTCTATTGACCACCCAAGGCACATGCAGATTATACATGGGTGTTGATAGATTCTGATCAGACATGGTCAATGGACTCTATCCCATATTCAACGAACTTGAAATGTAGCTATGGATGGCCTAGTGAAGTACCACATTAGAAACAAGAAAAGATCTTTACACTACATTAGGCCACCAGAGGCAATCCATAATTGGTTAGACAAAGATAAATATAATGGTAGTAGTACTAGCATATTTTCTTCACATTTAACTCCTTGTATGTTTAATTCGATAAGCTTGCCTGCACGAGGAGAGCGGGATGAATAAGAAGAATTGTAGCTTTAAAAAAACGTATCACTGAATGTGAACTAAGGATGAAATACTAATTGTCTAAAAGTAACTTAATATCCAAGTTGCTTTGTGGAAAGGTGTAGGCTGCATCATAATAATAAGAAAATTCAATGTACATGTCCCACTTACTTTGATACTGATGATTTTTGTAACATGTTCTTAATTCATTGTTACATAACCTAATCACATGGACATCAACACTCTATAAGTCCATGTGTATTTCTCTTTTCCATTCTTTAATTTTCAAACCCCCATCATCTTAACCTCCAAGACCAAATCCGTGTTCTTTTTAAGAGTGAATCTAACTCTAATATAAAACCATGATAAAATCTTGGTGTTGAATATATATCAAAACTTGCATTATATAACTACCATAATCCTTTTACTCAAATAAGCCAAAAATCATCTTATAAACTAATGAGCATATGCATTATATAATGAGAACAAATCTCAAACGTAATACATATAGTGATCTTACAGAATCAATCATGACATAGGAGGAAAATAAATTACATATCTTGTTCCAAAAAAAATATGCATACATAATCTCATATTGCCTCATGTAGAAATGTCATTTATCTTGAATAATGGCCACTTAGGCCCAAAATCAACTACTAATATAAATACATGATACTTTGTTAAAACTTTAGAAACAATAAGAACACTCTGAAATAGATTCAAATCAAAATGTTGGATCATTTCATTATCAATCAATTTAGTAAAATGCCCATAATGCCTGTAATAGGGTTTATATCAAAATTTAGGTAAGACTTCCCATTAGATATATCAGTCTTTGTAATCATATCAAAAATATCAAAAAACACTTAGTATAAAGTATTCATGAATTTTGAAAGTCATTTGACATTTTAATATTCAAATATTGAAATCACACATCTTCAAGTAATCACATTATTATAATAATCAAACATCCAAAAAACTATTTAGGTATATTTTTACAAGATATTAGACATTATTATCTTTCCATAGATACCTTATTTGATAAAAACCAAGTTTTAAATATCAAGATATGAATTTAGAAGTTTACCTATCCTTGTCCAATTCTGATCGACATGATTGGATCTTCCAGTTGTGGATGTTGTGTGATAGCATCATTTGTCTCAATAGAGAGTGCACTTGTGGTTATGCTCTAGTATCTAGTTCTTCACCATCCATTAACCCAAGGGAAACTTCCCCTATTTCACCCTTGTACATACCACCATCCGCTAGGATGTCCTCAGACACCCCCTCGATCTCATCTTTGGGCCAACGTTGAGTGAGTCGACAGTGCCAATCATTCTAGGTGGCTTCCTTACCTATGGAGGCACCATATTTGGGTACACCATGGTTGGGTCAAAGAGCGATAACCTATGGTCCTATCTGATGCTACCATTCCTTCCTTGCCTCTTCTATGCAACCTCTCCTTCTCTCACTCTAAATTTCATGTAAAACCCTAGATTCAAACGCACCCTACTATGTTGCTTTAGAAAATGAGGCTTTCATAGCCTCTCCTCCCTCATATCTACTATGAGGATTTCTCCTCATGGGGACTCTGTTAGAGTCCTATTCAGGGACACAAGAAGCTGCAAACCTGAAGCTCATTTTTTTATCTTATGGTAAATGTCGTGTTTAAAGAAATAATTATTCATGCCACATACTAATCCCATTTTATCCTAATTTTTGTAAATTATGTTACCTATCCAAAATATTTCCTTCTATAATAGATTACATAAAGACTAATCGGATAATCACTCTTTTTTTTTTTGCTCAAGAAAGCGTGGTACCTTTCTTATTACTTGTAAAGAGTACATTGGTGGGTCCCAAAACACCACACCATACCAAGGAAAACATGAGAGGGTAAAGGAAACATATAGAAAGAGGGGGGAAGCTATCTACAAGTGGCTAACCCCAAAAGAAAAGAAAAAGAACATAAAAGAAAGACATCCACACAAGATAGAAGCCTGCAAAACAGACTACCCTTCCCCAACTTCTGAATAAGAAATAGGGAAAAGAAAACCCAAACAGTAGAATCAGTATTCCAGCAAGATGCTCAGATCTTTACTAATTCTGTTCCAAATCTTCTCCTCATCCAAAGCCCAATTCTCAAATATGATCAGATTACGAGCTTGCCAGATGTGGTAAATGGCAATAGACACAAAGGCAGCTTCCTTTTTTCCAGAATAGCTCCAGCAGGTTTGAGGATCAAGAAACTCAGGTTCAGCAGAGAGAAGCCTAACCTACATACCCTTTCCCCAAACATACCGAGCAACACAACAATCCTAAAATAGGTGTTTTATGGATTCCTCCCCCCTCTTGCACATTATACAAATCGAGGTCAGGTAGAACCCTTTCTTTCTCAACCAGTCAATAACAGGAACACAACCCAGAGCCAACTTCCAACAAAAGATCTTGTAATTCTCAGGGATATCGAGCCTCCACAAATTTCTAGCCTAGGTCCGAGAGGAATATTTGAATCTCATGAAATCCCAAACGTCCTTGAGTTTAACCCTCCTTTTACCATTAAACAACACAGTGTCGGGCTTATCAGTAACAACAACATTATTGGACAGGAAACTCAGCAGAGGACTTAACCTCCTATTAGGATTAATGCTCCATTTACCATTCTACAAAACATCACTTACTTTAATCATCCTTCCTTTCCCTAACATCAAGCACATTCTCTCATCTACACAATCTTTGAGGAACATATTTCCTTTCACTCAGGAGTCACCCCACAAGAGGAATTTGTCTCCTTTTCCAAGCTGAAAGGACACATACTTCATGATCAGGTTGCGAACCTTCAGAATACATCTCCACATCCACGATTAGTATGGCTTACAATCCAGATACCAAATTGCCTAGGCCATTATAACATCCAAAATTTGCTTTAAGTTAAAACTTGTTAATGACTTCATTAATTGCCTAGGCCATTATAACATCCAAAATTTTTCAAGAATAATTTAATCCTTAGAATGTGGTTTCATTTAATAAATGTTTTTTGGGATCTTAATGCAAAAGATCATGAAATTAAGTTTCTTAAAGGATAATGAAGTAAGGGAATAAAATGAGACCCAAAACATAATTTCCCTTTCATATGTGCATTTTGTGTTGCAATTAACTCAAATTGATGAACATTGAGCCCCCCTTACCTTTTCTCTCTCATACTATTCATGACACTTAAAGGACATAAAAGGGAAAAATAAGATTTTTGAAATTCAAAATTATATATTGGATAAGTTAAGCAAGAAACTGTCATTTTCTTTTTATAAAAATGTTACATAAGAAGAAAACATCAATAGCTTCATTTCTCTATCATACAAGAAAGCTTATCAAAAATATATAAAGTGTATGTGACATAAAGATTGAGTGGGCAATAAGTATTGAAATAAATATTTTACTCAATGGATCACAAAGGAAAGTGTTTCCCCAATTGTCTAATGCATTGGTACATTAAATTCAAGTTAAATGGCCTATGTAAAAATTATGGTAAAAATGTGTGAAAAACAAAATCTAAAGGATTACAAATAATATAGATCACTTATTGGACATCTAGTCCAAATTTGGGTTCATTTTGACCACGTTTGACCCTTCAAATGAATTAGGTAAGTTACCATATAGCTTTGGCTAAGATTTGAATAAAACATCAATTAATGAATCAATTACTCTATAGTTTCAATTATTTAATGTTGTCACATGCTTCTATCCTATTTCCTTTTTCTCAAACCATGACCGTTCAATCAAAATCTGATGGTCCCCAAGCCAAGTCCTACCTACGCTTAAATTATGGGTCTGAGCACAGTAATTGTGAATTGTTTTCCCAGACCCGTTCTCCCTCATCGCTTGATGAATCAACGTGATTTCTTTGCCAAAAAATTTGTGAATCCCTTCCTAATCGAATGACTAATCACACACCTTTGTTCTTGGTCTGAAGAAGAAATTCCCAATTAGGGTTTTTGCCTCCTTCTCATGTCACTCTTGCAAACGCCACCATAGCACCCCTTTTGCTATTAAAGACATTCCAGAGCAACACTAACCTCACCTTTTCTCTCCTCCATCACCAATTGAACCCCAAGCATTCCTAAACCTCCACATATACTCAACTTTCTTCTCCGGTGACTAACTTCTCGACTCATCATCTCCCACTACTTCCTGCAAAATTGACGCCCCGATGAGAATCTCGGACACCCCTCTATGCTTTTCACATTGTCTTCTTGCCTCACACCTGCCGTTTTTGCCTTGACCTATAGCTGGGTTAGAACACCTTGCTAACCCTAGCCTCTGTGGCTTCTTAGGGACCATCTAGACATGAAAATGTTGGCTCTGACTTCTCATAGTCCCCATAATTGTTCTCATGCCTTGTTCTTTGAGCATTTGACTGGTTTCAAAGGCTCTGTGCCTCGAACACATTTTCCCTTATTTTCTTGGTTTTCCAGTAGGACTCATGGACATGACTGCTCTTGTTCCTCTCAGATTATTTCTTCAACTTTGTCAAACTCCCACAGTACCCTCCTATGATTTTATCCCCATATTTCATAAGGTTTCCTACCCTGACCGTCTTGAAGTGGTGCTTGGCCAGGGAAAGTGAAACTTCCTGAGCTGTAGTGCTCACCAATGTCTGTGTTTTATTTCTTTGGCTCAGTCTAATGATGGGAAACTCAATGACAACTTCAATTTCACGACGATGACTCATTATTCCCAAGTTTCCATTGGATGTTACACATCAAGAACTAGCACCTTGCGCCATGGAATCCTGGGAACAAACCAGGTCTTGCAAAGACCATGGTATCCCTATGCCTTTAATAGCATTATGTTATTTGCATTGGCATTTCAGGGTTTTGATGCACATTTTATTTTTATAGATGTGATAGAATTGAAATGTCTTAATGATGCTTTTACCCCCACTAATTCGATTAATATGTCATACGCTCTTAAAGTCTTTTCTCATTTTGTGTTTTATTTAAATCATGAATATTTTTTATTTAAATGACGGTCGCACTATAGTTTTCCTGACTTTGATTTGTCCATTTTCCAAATGCATAACTTCTGCATATGACCTTAGAAAATTATGGAAAATATGCATTGGAAACATCTTATGATTCTCTATAGATCTAACCTATTTTCAAATGATGTTTTGCACGTCCAATCTCATCTATAATTCAAAGGTCAAGATTTGGATTTAAAGATGATGAACTAATGTACACATTATGATCTTAATCAAATTATAGGTGATTAGAGGCTCAATCAAGTGAAGGGACTTTATCTTAAGGTGATCTTCTCTAGGTAAGCGGGCCATGCATACTTGGCATAAGTAATTTTGGTTTAAGGCATGTTTATTTATTATTATGAACATTAGTTTATTTCATGAATTATGAATGTGTCCTCAAGAAGATATCATGTATATTTGTCACTGTTTGCTTGGTTGTTTACTTATAATCTATGATAGAACCCTAATTATGATTAAGATTAATATTAATGGATCATGCTCAAGAAGTGGAAGCCTGATTATGATTTAAGAGCGAGAAATGCCATAATGATATTAAGAGGGAGAGATCCCATCATGTAAAGTTCAAATATCATGTAATGTCAATGTTAATGCTAATGATAAATGGAATTGAATTAGTTTTTGTATTCTCTCTCCATCATGGACCTCAAGGGGTCACTAGGGGCTTTTTACCCAAATCATGGGCATTCATCCCAATTATGGGCTTTTATAGCCAATCATGGACCTCAAGGGGTTGTTATGGGATTTTTAGCCAAATCAAGAGCATTCATGCCGATCATGTGATCTTAAGAGAGATTCATATATTTACTATTCAATACATCATGCTTAAAGTTAATGAAAGCTTAAGATTATTCATGTTCATGTTTATGTCAAGTAAGTTTATGCCAATTTTACTCATGTCATGATATATTCATTTTTATGTCATATAAAGTGCCAAATAACGCTTACCGATGTGATGTTTATTTTGCATGGATGGGGACATGATGTCTACAGGACTTGGAGCAAGTGAAGAGTATCAAGAATAGAAAAGGGAAATCAAGAACTAGAAGATTTTCAAGCTTTTCCTGGTTGGGTGCCATTTACCAAGCCAATCCAGAGAATTACATGTCATGTATATCATGTTTATCCATGCCACCTAGTAGACTATATTTCATATATGAGCATTATATGGTTTTGTTTTGTTAAGAACTATTATGAACTAGTTCAAATCAATGCAAAGTGTTTCATTTACTTTAATTGCATGATTATCATATTGTGACACCCATATTGAGTGAAAATGCTTCAACTCATGTGACATAAAAAGTGGGGCATTATATTATGGTATCAAAGTAATTTTTGGTAAATGGCTACTGGGCAAACATGATTCTCATAGTCACCCTAGAATGAAAATATGATATTAGGGTTTAGGGATAGATTCTAAAAGGGAAGGTACCATGACCTAGATTAACTAGAGTTTTCACCATAGAAGAGATAGAAAGGATATAGATAGATGTTTACCAAGTTTAGATATCAAGTATTAACCTAACCCTAGCTAATGAGGTAGCCTCTCCATTCTTAAGTGTCATGGTCAGCCAATTGAGAATTGAAGAGGGATGCCATAAGAATTAGACCATTGATGCATTTCTCCTTTCTTAATAGTTCATGTGGTATGTGACACATGTATTACAAGGTTAGTGAGAGGTATCATGTTAGGATCCCACATGTCTGTGTATGTTCCTGATCACCACATATCTAGGAATGCATGAGGTATTTAAAGACCGAAGGGTAGATATTCGCCTACACCTAATGTTAAGAAAGTTATAACAAGTTGAAGGTTGGTGCCCTAAGTGCAAAGACAAGTTTGGTTTCATAAACCCTAAGTAAACGTTGAGAAGATGAGGAGTAAGATAATAACTAAATCATGTTCACATAGATAATTTACAAAATTTAAATGTCATATGTAATGTAACTCTTTTGACACAAAATTTTGAACATACATGAACCTTCTATGAAATACATTTATTTTCATGCAAATTTTAGTATATCAGATGTCATTAAATGGAGAAGTAAGAAAAACTCTAAGGTGGGTAGTAGCCTAAAGAAAATTTCAAGGACGAAATTCATTTTAAGGTGGGTAGAATTATAACATCCCAATTTTTAAGAATAATTTAAGCTTTAGAAGTTGGTTTTATTTGAATAGAAATAGTTGAGGATATTAAAGTAAAGACCATGAAATGAAATTAATTAAAGGATAATGAAGTAATGGAATTAAAATGAGACCCAAAACATAATTTCTCTTTGATATGTGCATTTAGTGTTGCAATTAACTCAAATGAATGAACATTAAGTCCCCCCTTACTTTTTCTCTCTCATACTATTCATGATTCTTAAAGGATATAAAAGGGAATTATAAGATATTTGAAATTTAAAATTATACATTGGATAAGCGAAAAAGAAAATACCATATTCTTTTTATAAAAATGTTACATAGGAAGAAAGTATCAATAACTTCATTTCTCTCTCCTCTAAGAAAGGTTCTCAAAAAGACATGAAACATATGTGACATAATATTGAGTGAGTAATAAGTATTGAGCTCAAAATTTTACTAAATGGATTACAAAGGAAAGTATTTCCCCAATTGTATAATGTATTAATACATTAAATTAAAGTTAAATGACCTATACATAAATTATGGTCAGAACATGTGAAAAATAGAAAACTAAAGGAATAACAAGAACCTAGACCACTTATTAGACATGTGGTCCAAATTTGGGTTCATGTTTACCATGTTTGACCCTTCAAATGAATTAGGTAAGTTACCATATAACTTGACTAAGATTTGAATAGAAAATCATTTAATGCATCAATTACTCTATAGTTCAAGTTATTTAACATTGTCACACGCTTCTTTCCTATTTCCTTTTTCTCATGTGCAACTGTGACCGTTCAATCACAATCCGATGGTCCCCACATCATCTCCTACCTCTGCTTAAATCGTGGGTCTGAGCATAGTAACAGTGATTCGTTTCCCCAAACCTATTCTCCCATATCTCTTAATGAATCAATGAGATTTCTTAGCCACTAAATTTGTGAAGCCCTTCTGAATTGAACCAACCATTTCTCACCTTCATTCGCGGTTTTAAGAAGAAACCCCAATTAGCGTTCTTGCTTCCCTCTTACACCACTCTAGAAAACTCCAATGTAGCACCCCTTTTTGCAATTAAAGACATTCCAGAGCAACGCCAACCTCACCTTTTCTCTCCTCACTCACCAATTGAACCCCCATAATTCCCGAACCTCCTCACCCAATCGACTTTCTTCTCCAAAGAATACCTTCTTGCCTCATCATCCCCCACTTCATCCTGTAAAATTGACACCCCAGTGAGCATCTAGGACACCCCTCTATGCTTTTTGCATTTTCTGTTAGCCCACACCTACCTCGGTCTCCCTGACCTTATATATGCGTTTGAACACCTCACTGACGCTAGCCTTCATGGATCCTTAGGCCCCATATGGCCACATAATTGTTGGCTTTGGCTTCTCCTAGTCCCCACAATTGTTCTTGAGCCTTGTTCTTTGAGCTTTGAATGAGATTCAATGGCTTTGTGCATCAAACACATTTTCCCTTGTTTTCTTGGTTTTCTAACGAGACACATGGACACGATTGCTCTAGTTCCTCTCAAATTGTTTCTTCGACTTTGTTGAACTCCTGCAAGTTCCGTCATGTGGTTTTGGCCCCATGTTTCATGGTATTTCCTAACATAATCATCTTGCAATGGCACCTGTCCATCGATGGAGTAGCTTCCTGAGCGCCATTGCTCACCAATGTCCATGTTTTAGTTTTTTGGCTTTTTTCAAATGATGGGCAACTCACTAACAACTTCAATTTCACGAGTATGACTCATTCTTCCCAAGTTTTCATTAGAAGTTGCACCTCCAGAATTGGCACCTCACTCCTTGGAATCTTGGGAACAAACTAGGTCTTGCAAAGACCGTGGTACCCCTACGCCATTAATCACATTATCTTATTTGCATGGCATTTATGTTTTTGAAGAAAGGCTTATTTTTCTTAGCCATGATAGAATTGAAATGTCCTAATGACTCTTTTACCCCTACTAATTTGGTAATTGTATCATACACTCTTAAAGTCTTCTCATAATTTCACATCTTAGTTCCGTCAGGAATATGTTTTATTTAAATGACTGTCGCACTATAGTTTTCCTAACTCTGATTGGTCCATTTTGCAAAATGCATAACTTTTGAATATGACCTCATTGAAAAGCTCTTTTGATTCTCTATTGATCAAACCTATTTTCAAATGTTGTTATACACATCCAATCTCGTCAATAATGAAAAGACTAAGATTATGGTTTAAGGATGATGAAGTAATGTACATATTATGATATTAATCAAATTGTAGGTGATTAGAGGCTCAATCAAGTGAAAGGATTTGATCTTAAGGTGAACTACTCTAGGTAAGAGGGCCATGCATATTTGGCATAAATAATTTTGGTTTAATGCATTTTTATTTATGATATGCACATTAATTGATTTCATGAATTACGAATGTGTCCTCAAGAAGACATCATGTATATCTATCACTATTTGCTTGGTTGTTTACTTATAGTCTATGATAGAACACTAATTACAATATGATTAAGATTAATGAATCATGGTCAAGAAGGGGAAACCATATTATGACTTAAGTGGGAGAAATCCCATCATGGAATTAAGAGGGAGATATCCCATCATGTTAGAGTTAAAAGAACATGTAATGTCAATGTTAATGTTAATGAGAAATGGAATTGAATTAGTTTTTATATGCTCTCACCATCACGGACCTCAATCGGTCGTTACGGGCCTTTTAGTCAAATCATAGGCGCTCATGCCAATTATGGGCTTTTCTAGCCAATCATGGACCTCAAGGGGTCGTTATGCACTTTTTAGACAAATCATGGGCATTCGTGCCAATCATGTGCTCTTAAGTGGGCGTCATAGAGAGATGCATATATTTACTATTCAATTCATCATGTTTAAAATTACTCAATGAGAGCTTAAGATAATCCATGTTCAAGTTTATGTCAAGTAAGTTTATTTCAATTTTACTCATGTCAAGTTATATTTATTTTCATGTCATATAATGTGCTAGATAAACCCGTGGGGGATGGAGAAACCTAGGGGATGGGGGACCAGGGTGGCAGCAGTAGTGTGAGAAGCTCCAATGAATCTGAGGCAGATCGCGGGGGGACGAGGGGTCATAATGGCAGAGGAGATACACCAGGACTGCACGGTGGCAGTGGACAAAGCAACTCGGATCACACAGCGCAACAGGGAGAAGTGGGCTTCATGATTCCATCCTTAGGGTTACAGTTCAACAATGCGGGTTTGAAAGGAACACAAGACGACCTCTTTATAAGTAGGATCGTGATAGAGGAGACGGCTAACACATTCCAAGAAGAAGACAACTGGAAAAAAAGAAAATACAACTCCGATAGCCAGGAAGAGACAACTGTGCTTGGGAGTGGAGACGTGACAAACATTGAACAACAAAATACTTCAAAACAAACGTTGCCGATATCCTTTAGCGCGGTGGTGACCAAATGAAATACGTAAGGGGATAGCGATGCTTTCATTGATAGACTGTTCAAAGACTCACCGGAGGACGAAGACGTTGACCAAGGTGAGGAAGAAGGAAAACCCACTTTTTCTATTAACCCAGTGGCCGAAGACAAACTAACCAAACCATGGTAGTACACGGTGGTTGTCAGATTGTTGGGATCGGATATCGGGTATATGACTTTAAGAGACATGCTTAAACTCATGTGGAAGATCACTGGCCATTTCAACGTGTATGAAATGGAACTGGGACACTTTGTTGTCCAACTTTCTTGTAAGAAAGACTTTAACGAATCCCTAACAGGAGGACCACTAAAAATATTCAGGCTGAACCTTCTTGTTTGGGAATGGTACACAACTTTTAAACCAAAGGAAGATTATCCACAAAGATTCATATCCTGGGTGAGGATCATGAACCTACCCCTTCATCTTTATGTGCCCACCATGATTGAATATATCGGGCTAGCTCTCAGATGACTGATTAAAATAGATGACCACACAACCAGTAGAATGTAAAGTCGATTTGCATGGCTAGCTATTGAACTGGACACTTCCAAGGAACTAAAAGATGTGATTTTCATAAACGGGGAGGAGTATGAGGTCATCTATGAAGGCTTATCGTGGATATGTGCTACTTGTGGGTAGGAGGGACATACTTCAAAGCAATGTAACACGCTGACATGGCTTATTTTTGCACTAACAAATTCACTCAGGGTTGAAATCCATGAGCTTTTACCAAAACCTTCTGCAATAATACCACTCGCAGGCGGACGGGTCTTATCGCAGTATAGTTGAGGATTGAATCCCAAAGGACAACATTTTTAAGAATCATTGCTAGTCGAGTCTAGTTCAATGACGACTAATATTTAGAACAATTGGTTGAATTGAGGTTAATTAAACTAAATGCAAGAAAGTAAAAAGTGGAATTAAAGTTGAATCTAGATTAATGATATATCATTGTTGAGGTGGTCTCGGGTTTAACCACCACTACTCATGCAAACACATCCAATCACGATACATCAAGGTAAGATCTAACTATCCAAATAGAACTGCTCTGAACCCTCCCTGAAGGATGTTTAGGTTCCCGTAAGCATCACCTTAGGCATCAGATGTCTCGTCACCATCCAGATCATGCACTTACGGTTCCGAAGATGCAGATGACCAACTGAAGTTGTGGCCCTCCCTGAAGGATGTTTAGGCACACAGAATTGTCACTGTGGTCTAGATGGCTCATCCCCTCACATATCATACACTTACGACCTCAAGGAATCCCTTTCTATTTCTAGTTAGTGAGTCAACCGTGTTAATCGACATTCTATCCTACATATTGAAGTTCTCACAACATAGGAAAGAACAAGATAAAAGCATGAAGGTGATCAATCTATAAGCAAACAACGATGATTAACAATGAAATGAAAAGTTATATACATTGCCTTGGAATATTAAAATGAAAAGACATTAAAGCATGGGTAGTGGGGCTAGTCCCCACACCCCAGTGAAAAGGAACTACTCGCTTATGATTCAAGAAACAAGAAGAACAAGAGAGAGGGAAGATTCCACCATGAGCATGATGTAGAAGGTGATTGCAGCTCAGTGAAGATGATGTAGTCTTCTACGTCGTATCGGAGTAGATCTGGATGAGGAACGAGGAATGCCAAGACAGATCAAGCAGTCTTTCTCTCTCCTTCTTCCTTCTCTTCTTGACCTCCTTACTCACAGTAAGAGGAGAAGGTTGTGGATGTACATGATGATCGAGATCAAACCAACGTTCGGGCAACCTGGGGGCATCACGGATCCGATGCCCAAATGAGGACCCTGCTGGTCCTATTTATAGGCTTGGATGGGGTCTTCACGTTTTTGGTGTGAGTCCTCTTTACATGATTTGGAAAACCATTAAGTTCTTCACAGTTTGCTATTGATAAACCTTTACGGTTTGGATCTCAGTAGTCTTCATGGTTTGGATTGTTCATGATCTTACTCTGATTGGTTTTGGAAGCATGTAAACATCCTCATGGTCTTGAGACCATGAGGGTCTTCTCAGTCTGCATTTATTGCCTCCAACTGGTCTTCCTCTTCAGTGCTCTTCACGGTTTGATGCCCTAGAAGTCTGTGAGTCCGTACAGTCCCTTCATCCGAACAGTCTTGGTTTGGCGGTCTGAGGCCGAGTGCTGCCTCCCAGTCTCAAGACTGTGAGGGCTCCTTGCAGCGAGCACGAAGGTCGGAGTAGGGGAAGTTTCATGATGATGGCGTGATGTGAAGAGGACAAAGTCAGAGTGGGCACAGGCGGAGCTACTATAGGTCGTAGCATGGAGGAGAAGTAGCATGCTCAGGATCTGGTGGAGCTATCAGGTGGCAGTTGCCACAAGCGAGGAGGACGACGAGGGTGGAGTTCGGAACTTGGACGTGGCTTACATGTCATCTTTGTTAGTAGAGGGAGGAGGGTTGTCTCTCCTCCTTGCGGGGTTGCAGGTGCGTCAGCACTAGGGTTCTCGTGGGTTGAAGATGATGGCAGGAGGGAGGAGAAAGGTGGATGCGGTGGAGGGCTCTTTGCGATTTGGGATGGAAGAATCCTTGCAATCTTGAAGGATCATGTGGGCCCGTCAAGGTGTGAAGACCGAAAGAAGGAAAACGGTAGCCCAAGATCGTTTGGGTAGATCATGTGGTTGAATGGATAAGGACCATTGATTGGCGATCGAGTGGATGGGAGAAGGCCCAAGACCGAATGGGCTATTATGAGGGCAAGACTGCTAGAACAAATCGAGGAGAAAACCACTAGGGAAAACTGAGAGGAGCCGTTGATATGTGATTGGATGGTTGAGATAAATGATGAAGGTGAAGGTGAATCATGAAGCAAGGGATAGTGATGACCATTGATGGAAAGTGAAGGGGATGAAGGGTGTTGATGAAGGTGGATCAGGGTAAATGGAGGTGGGTTTTTGTTGATGGTTCAATCTCATCATGACCTACATAAAATCTACATGAAAATCATATAAATCTAGTTAGTAATCTTGATAATTCAAACCATTAAGCAATCTTGCATTTTGTAAGATTTAGTAGATGAAATCGAATGAATTGAGTTGAATTGGGCCTCAGATGGTGACTAAATTTCATGATGAATATGGTTTCATCAAAACACCCCAAACTTAAATGTTGCTTGTCCTCGAGTAGCACAAAATCTAAAACAGTCGCCAACTGAATACTTTCAATTCGTGTGATTGCCTCCTCTTCACATCACGATTGTTTCCTTTCTGCTTAGTATAACTAAGCATCTCAACTTCTGGAGACCACTGAACACATCTTACCATATCTTCGTTCTTGAGCTTGTTTTCCAACACCACTTCCTCCTCACTTTTTCCAACAACAAGCATTTCTAAGACCTTCGTAAGAGTCTAGAGATACCCACAAAACAACAAGTGTGCATCTGATCTGACACTGGTGTATTTTAGGATATTGGAGGCATTCATTGTGCCTTTAGGTGGAAAAGGGAGTGAAGGGTGGTATGGAAGGAAGAATTAAATCTCTCCTCTATTTGACTCGAGATTTTTATTATATGATTTGCAATTTCATTGATTGCATTTTTTTGTGCGAATCTCTCCTCTATTCGACTCGAGATTGCCTTTTTTGTGTGCACATTGGCATCTTTTCTTGGTGGTATGCCCCTATTAATTAGCAAGGGGTATGGAAGAAGCAGATATAGAGGGAAGTGGTATGCCACCTTGAACTTAGGGTTTGGCACCATTTTGGCTATTTTTGTTTCTTTTTTATGGGCATAAGGGTACGAAGATGATAGAAGAAGTGTAGAAAAGAGTTCAGATCAGAATGCAACTTGATTTACAATTCAGTGTACCGAGTTGTTCTCTTTATCGTACTCTGCTCAAATATTGACTTGATGAGGATCTGATGGGGGTTCCATGTTGCTGTTCCACTTGTCAGTTAGGAAGCACGACGTGTTTGATCTCTATTAGTTTGACATATACTTTCCATTTTTGATCAGGATATGTTAGGATTCATAAGCTTCACAGGGTGATTTCAATCAATAGGCTAGTTTCAAAAAGTGGTCCTTTTGAGGATATGCTTTGAATAAGGAGGGTATAATGATTCAAAATGCAAAGAGAGAGAAACTAGCTAGCTAGGTAATGGCTTTTATTGAAACAAAAAGCATCAAAATTTCATCAAGTTTCCGTTCAATTTCTTTGAAAAACTTTAAAAATTTTGAAAATTTTGATCAAAAATTGCAATGATGAAATCTTAAGTTTGAAAAAGATGGGTGTGGGAGGAAGGTAAACTACGTACCACCCACCCTCCACCCCTAACTTAGAAATTTGCTCATCTCTAGCAAACTCTAAATTCGAGATGGAGGGGAAAATTCATGCCGTTTGGACCACCAAATGTGGTTGCGTTCCAATCAGCGCACGTCTTCCATCTAAAAATATCAAAAATGAAGACTACTTAGAACTTAAGATAGCATCCTGCGATGCAATTTTTATTTTAGTGCAAAATTATCTAAAAAACAAAATTAAGGAAAATTTCTAATTCAAAATTAAAAGTAAAAACGAATTTATTGATCGGGTTGCCTCCCGACAAGTGCCTTTGTTTTACGTCGATGGATCGACGTGGATACTATCACCATGGTGGGGCTCTAGGTGGAACTTGAGCTGGATTGACATATTATTTTGGTGGTTTCTTTCTCAGCCATTCTTTCATCTTTGATATGATTCTGGCTTCTTGTATTCTTCTCCATACAGCGCAACCAGCGTCAGAACACATAGGGAAGAAACTTAAGCTTTGTTTCTCAACACAAGGCGGAGAATAGTTGTAGGGAGTCTAAACGACTTCATTGATAAAGTAGTGTTGTTGAGGCTCGAAAGAAAATTTCATTTGTTGATGCACTATCCCTTCATCATAGCAATTCTGGTCATTGACATCTATCAGATAAGGATCAAGGGGATGGTCTTGGTAGAAACCACAATCCAAATCTTATTGAGGAGGAACGATGAAATGAAGAATCTTCGTTTGCTTGGCTACTGTTGCATTAAATATGATAGTTGTTTCTAGATGAGATGGCTCATGGAAACCTGAAGAAGGATCAGTATGTGTAATAATAGGGCCGGGAGGTGTCTCCTCCATAGTTTCCGATATTTCTTTTGTCTCTACATAGCCCGATTCACTCTCGGTCTCCTTTTCATCATGGTCTTCATTTGAGGGAATATCAGATTTTGAGGAAAGGACTCGCTGTTGCATTTCAGTAAATTGATGAACACATTCAACAAAATACACCTCTTCTTCTACAGTGCGTTCTTTTGCATTTTTTGATGCATAGAAATAAAAAAATTTGTTTCCCACTCTTAGGGTCAAAATTCCAACTTCGACATCAATTAGGGCTCTAGCGGTTGAAAGGTAAGGTCTTCCAAAAAGGAGGGGGTAGCGTGGATTTTCCTTGATGTCCATAACTACAAAATCACATGGGACATATAGATTCCCAAGCCTTACAGGATTATCTTCTATTATGCCAACTAGCTTGGTCATGGAGGAGTCAGCAAGCTCGATGGACATTCTTGTATGTGAGAAGTTAGTAAGGCCCAGTCTATTAGATAAGCTAAGAGGTATGATAGAAATACTAGCTTCAAGATCAGCTAGACATGGTCGATTGATGGAGTCGCTTATCGAGTAAGAAATTATGAAAGAGCCAGGATCCTTGTGTTTGTGAGGCATCCTATCCATCACTAAATCAGACGATGTTCTTTCCAGTTTCACTGTTTGATGATCTTCAGTTTTGTATTTTCGACTAAGTAGGAGTTTGAAGAACTTTGACAATTGGGGCATCTCAGCCATGGCATCCAAGAGAGGAATATTGACATACAACTTTCTCATGAAATCTTTGAATTGTTGAACCTAGTATCGAGCTGGGTAAAATTTAGATGATTTGGAAATGGCACACGAGGTTTATACACTGGAATGACTGGCTCGGGTAAGTCTTCTACATTAGCAACAATAGGTTCCTCAGAATTTGTCTTGTCTATAGTATCGTTTTGAGTAGCCACTGTGCCATGCTCAGCACCTTGGACATCTGTCATGGTGACAGGGATCGTAGGTTCTGGTAAGACAAAGTCTGAACGAGTTTTCATAGCCTTAAGTTGTTTCACGTGCCTCAAATTATCTTCTAGTTGGCCAGCCAAAGCTCCAGCAAGCGGCTTCATGCTAGCTGCAAGTTGAGCTAGTTGAGATTCAATAGCATTCTGATGGGCTTGTTGGTTAGCTATCATCATCTGTTGTGATTGTAACATCTTTTCAATGGCTGATAGTTTGTCATTAGGAGAGATGGGTCTGACTTGTTTCCCTTGTTGTTGATTCTGGTAAGGGACTTGGTTCAGATTCTGGAATTGAGAATTGTTCTAATACTGGTTGTAGTTCCTATTTGGGAAATTACCTCTAAGGTTCCCTTGATTCCTAAAATTGTGTTGTTGCTTGTTTGGACCAAGTTAATGTGAGTTTACTGCTCCTGAAGGATTTCCATACTGAAAACCGGGATGGTTGTTATAGTATCCTTGACTAGGGATAGTGTTGACATCATTTAGAGTTTCCATCTGGCCATTATCTCCTTGTCCACTTACTTTTCTTAGAACAACATCATAGAGAACATTGCAGGACAAAGTGGAGTGATCGGTTCCTTTACATGCTTCACAGAACAGTGAGACAAACTTGACTTGTTCTTGTTTTTGAGGGAGTGAGAGTTTACTTTCATAAGCAACAAGAGATGATTTGATATGGTCTTGCTTGGCAACTAAGAGTTTGAGGGTTTCAGTGATAGACTTGTACTCACGAACAACTTCATCCATAGCTACCTTCAACATACCTTTGCCTACAGATCTACCCCAATTAGCTTGATTTTTAGCTCCAAGGGTGACAACCTTCCATGCGCTGTCATAACTCTGATGCATGAAGTTTCCTCCAGATGAGGAGTCTAAAAACCTCTTGATATCATCATCCACACCCCTATGGAAGAACTTAATGAGTTGATTCCTAGGAATGCCATGGTGTGGACACTTGCGTACAAGATCCTTGTATCTTTCCCATGCTTTAGCAAGGGATTCTCTAGGGACTTGAGTGAACACTGTTATTTGACCCCTAATTTCATAGGTCAAAGAAGGAGGGTTAAAGTTTTCCAGAAAAATATTTTGAAGTTGTTCCCAAGTAGTGATGGGTTCACATTGCAAGGAGTTGTACCAACTTATAGATCTATCTGCGAGAGAATACTTAAAGATACAGAGTCATATGGCACCATCAAATACTCCATTTTGCTTTGTCATGGCACATAGATCAATAAACATCAGAAGGTGCTCCTGACTATCTTCTCCTTGTTTACCATAGAATGGGATGTTTTGAAGCAAGGTAATCCAATGTGCCCTTATCTAAAATTTTGGAGCGTTGATAGGAGGAGGTTGCACTAGATGATGAATGTCAACAACTTTAGGGATAGAGAACTCTCTAAGGTCTTTCTGTAGTTCTGCTGCTTGCGCTCCTACTTGTGCTGCTTAGATTTCTTCTTGAACTGTAGCTCTGGCTTCTTGAGCCTTTCTCTTTGTGCATTAAGGGCTTGATCTACCCTTCAGGCTATTTCCTCCTCTTGACCCATTCTTGCTTGGTTCTCACAGTTCTGATGACGAAAGGTTCTATCACTCTCAGGATCAAAGCTAGCAGAGAGTCTAGAACTGTTCGAACTGTGCATACACTAGTCTTTGGGGGTACCTGGGGTAGAAAAAAAATCTTTATGAAATAAGATTGATGGAGTAGAGTCAAATTCAAGTGAATGATCAATAGTATCAAAAGAAAAAGCAAAACCCTAAATTAGCCTTAATGAAACTAGATTTCACTAACTGATTCTGTTGTCCCTGACAATGGTGCTAGAATTTGACGTGGCTTATTACTTTACTAACAAATTCACTCAGGGTTGAAATCCCTAAGCTTTTACCAAAACCTTGTGCAATAATACCACCTGCAAGCGGATGGGTATTATCGCAGTATAGTTGAAGAATGAATCCCAAAGGACAACATTTTTAAGAATCGTTGCTAGTCGAGTCTAGTTCAACTAAGACTAATATTTAGAATGATTGGTTGAATTGAGGTTAATTAAACTAATTGCAAGAAAGTAAAAAGCAAAATTAAAATTGAATCTAGATTAATGATATGGAATCACTGAGGTGGTCTCTGGTTTCACCACCACTACTCATGCAAACACATCTAATCACAAAACATCCAGGCAAGAGCTAACTATCCAAATAGAATTGATGTGAACCCTCCCTGAGGGATGTTTAGGTTCGCATAAACATCACCTTAGGCATCAGATGTCTCGTCACCATCCAGATCATGCACTTACGGTTCCGAAGGTGCATATATCCAACTGAAGTTGTGGCCCTCCCTGAGGGATGTTTTGGCACACAAAAGTGTCACTGTCGGCTAGATGGCTCATCCCCTCACAGATCATACACTTACGAACTTAAGGAATCCCTTTCTATTTCTAGTCAGGGATTCCACCACGTTAATCGAAATTATATCCTACATATTGAAGTTTTAGCAACATAGGAAAGAACAAGATAAAAGCAAGCAGGTGATCAATCTACAAGCAAACATCGACGATTAACAACGAAATGAAAAGTTATATACATTGCCTTGGAATTTTAAAATGAAAAGACATTAAAGCATGGGCATCGGGGCTAGTCCCCACACCCCAGTGAAAAGGAACTACTCGCTCATGATGCGAGAAACAAGAAGAACAAGAGAGAGGGAATATTCTGCCATGAGCATGATGTAGAAGGTGATCGCAACTCGGTGAAGATGATGCATTCTTCTACACCATGTCAGAGCAGATCTGGATGAGGAACGAGGGATGCCAGGATAGACTGGGCAGTCTTTCTCTCTCCTTCTTCCTTCTCTTCTTGACCTCCTTGCTCGCACTAGGAGGACCAGGTTGTGGATGTACATTATGATCAGGATCGAACCAGCATTAGGGTAGCATGGTGGTGTCTCAGATCCGATGCCCAAATGAGGACCCTGCTGGTCCTATTTATAGGCTTGGATGGGGTTTTCACATTTTTGGTGTGAGTCCTCTTTACAAGATTTTGAAAACTATTAAGTTATTCACAGTTTGGTATTGATAAACCTTCACGGTTTGGATCTCAATAGTCTTCACGGTTTGGATTGTTCACAATCTTGCTCTGATCGGTTTTGGAAACCGGTAAACATCCTCATGGTCTTGAGACTGTGAGGGTCTTCTCGGTCTGCTTTAATTTCCTCCAACTGGTCTGCCTCTTCAGTGCTCTTCACGGTTTGATGCTCTAGCAGTCTGGGAGTCCTCACAGTCCCTTCATCTGAACGGTCTTGGTCTCGCAGTTTGAGATCTTCACAATCTTGGCCGTGTAGTTTGAGGCCGAGTGCCGCCTCACGGTCTCAAGACCGTGAGGGATCCTTGCAGTGAGCACGGAGGTTAGAGAAGGGGAAGCATCGTGATGATGGCGTGATGTGAAGAGGACACAGTCGGAGTGGGCACATGAGGAGCTATTTTAGGTCATAGCATGGAGGAGAAGCAGCATGCTCGCGATCCGGTGGAGCTAGTAGGTGGCAGTTGCCGCAAGCAAGGAGGACGATGATGGTGGAGGTCAGAACTTGGACGTGGCTCACCATTCTGAAGACCAATACAACCAATGAGATCTTTCAAAACAATGACAAAGGATGGTTCAAGGAAAAAGTCACAAATGCAGGTAAGAATCTTCAAATGTTCCTCATTACTTGCTGGAATCTGTGGAATGCTCATAACAAACAAGTCTTCAACAAGGAAACTATGCCAATACAAGCCTTGGTGCAATATATTCAAAGGGAGGTTCACTTAAAATACAAATCTTGGGAGACAGAGGAATCAAATCAAAGTTCAAGGACCCTAGCATAACCTATATGGTCACACCCACCCACTGAGTATGTTAAACTCAACACTGATGTAGCTTAGACAAGAAGAAAGATCACACTAGCCTTGGTGGTAAGGGATCAGGAGGGACGATGGATCTACAGGCATGTTATAACTACAACAACAGAGTCTGCACTCACCGCGGAAGCCATGGATGTAGACTTGGCTATGGAAACAACTGGCAGATGCAATATCCAAAAAGTTCTTTTCGAAACAGATTGTAAGGTGATAGTAGAGATGCTGCAAGGTAACTCGGAAAGCAAACCCAAGCTAGCAGTACTCGTAGACAGAATGCAAAGAAGATTGCAGAATAGGTGCGACTGGAAAGTAAGTTTTGCCCCTAGAAGCCGCAATAAGGTTGCAAACATGCTAGCTAAGCAACACCAACAAAAAGTGCCAGATACGGCTTACAGATGTGATGTCTGTTTTGCATGGATAGAGACACGATGTCTGCATGACTTTAAGCAAGTCAAGAGTATCAAGGATATAAAAGGGAAATTAAAAGCTAGAAGATTTTCAAGATTTGTCTGGTGGGGTGCCATTTACCAGACTGATCCAAAGAATTAGATGTCATGTATATCATGTTTAGCCATGTCACCCAGTAGACTAGATTTCATGGATGAGCATTATGTACTTCACTTTTGTCAAGAACTTTGTATGAATCAGTTTAAATCAATGCAAAGTGTTTCATTTACTTTAATTGCATAATTAGCATATTTTGACACACACATTGAGTGAAAATGCTTCTACTCATGTGATACAAAAAATGGGGTGTTACAACCACTAGATAAATCAAAATTATACAAAATTTCTTGTACAATCTTATATGTTAGTTATCTATCTATTAGGTATATGTCAAGTATTTATTATGAGGATGAAACATTAAATATCCAAATTTATTTCTCAAGGACCCATGTGTAAATCCTAATTGGCCCCATTGGGTTTGCATTTGTGGTTGATCAGGAAGAGAGAACCTAACTGGCCTAAATCGTGCATCCAAAAGGAGCAGATTAAATTAGTAGGACTTTTACAGAGATAACCCGACACTCAGGCTCCCATAATGATAATGGGGTCTGATGTAGCAATCGAGGTCGAATACAGGGACAAGGTTGGTCATGCTAAGAATGCAGAATCAACACTCTATACTCCAACATAAAAGAGGATTAATATGTGTTCCCGAGGGAACGGTAGCTTGAGAACAAGAACAATAAGATAAAACAAGTAAAAGAAACAAACTGTAACAAGTATATGGGAAAACTCGGGCTGGGGCTCACCAACCAAAACATCTCTCCAACAAGCATACTATCTCTCTCTCCTACATACTCATATCAAGATTACAAGCAACCATAAAATGTCTATTCCACTCTCTCTCAAGATGAGGATAGATCTAGGCCTAAAAGAAGCCTCTCTCTCGAGAGGACAACTCAAAAACCTCAAAGCAAAACATATGGTTTGAAGCATTTAGTATTTCAACACTATCATGCATTCATACTACTCCATGACACATGATAAAAGTGATATGACTCTCTCGAGATATCAACAATCAAACATCAAAAGATGGTAGCTAAGCATGCAAGTGAAGCATTAAAACAGGTGCAAGGAGATAATCATGATAAGAATATGTATATTCAAAATAAAGAGACAATATACATGTTGGGAGAGCCTTAATGGCTACTCCCAACCCAAGTTATGGTGTTTAGCCGCTCATGCTTGCAGGTAACACGACAAAGCTATGGAAAGATAGATCCATGAGATACCACAAAGAATGGAGGTGAGTATAGCGTGAGGAAATGATAGATCTAGAGGAGAAGAAGCATGGTACTACACACTACTTCTTTAGATCTGTATCTACTAAGGGGATGTCTCCTTCTCTTGAAGAAGTGGTGCGCGCATGCGGTCATCTTCTCTCTCCTCAGCTTTCACTCTAAAGATCCAAGACTGATGGATGGTCAGCAATGGGTTTGGGATGCGGCAGCACTTCGTGGTATTAGGATCAGATCTCTCTGATTTGATGCCTTGACAAGACGGGCGAGGGAGCTATTTATAGGCACCTTCCACTGACATAAGACTGTGGTTGCGGTCTTTCCTTTATTCCTCATTAGTCACGATCCGCGGTCTTTGAGTGCCCGTGGTTGCGATCCTTGGAGAGACCGCGGTCACGATCCTTGGAGAGACCACGATCACGATCCTTGGAGAGACCGTGGTCGTGATCCTTGGAGAAGATGCGGTCACGATCTTTGGAGAGATTGCGGTTGCGATCTTTGCTGAATAACCGCGGTCGTGATTCTACCTCGATCGTGGTCTTTGAGTGCCCGTGGTTGCAATCCTTGAAGAGACTGCGATCGCGATCCTTGGAGAGACTGCGATCGCGATCCTTGGAGAAGCTGCGGTCGCGGTCTTTAGAGAGACCACGGTCGCAATCTTTGCTGAATAACAACGGTCACAATTCTTCCTTGGTCGCGGTCTTTGAGTGCCCGTGGTTGCGATCCTTGGAGAAGTCACAGTCGCGGTCTTTGGAGAGTCTGCGGTCGCGATCTTTGCTGAATAACTGCGGTTGTGATTCTAAGATCGCGGTCATGGTTGGGCTGATTCCTAAAATCCCAAAACAAGGCTTTAGTCAAGAAGATAGATAAAATGTGTGCAAAGTTGACTAAAGTTATTCTAAAAGTGGTGTAAAATATATACAAAAAATATGTAAAGTGCGGTGTTATCAGAATCGCTATCGTTGTTAGAGGTATGGAGTTATTTGGCCGATTGGGTGAGGGCATAATACTATCATTCTTGTACACAAGAGGCTTCCAATGCTCTCTCCCTTGCGGTCACTCCATAGAGAGCATACCAGAACCAAATGACCGACTCTCCCCCCACTAAGGATAAGTGCTAGTTCTTTGATCTATATCTATTTCTCTATAAGATCCTCTTTATTCCCTTTAAGTTCTCGGACACATGGTCCATTACTTGGTCTCCCAAAGGGTGCATAAGCTTATTAATATTCTCAATTACAAAAATTTATGCTTGAACGGACATAATTTCTCAATTGAATCTTCCTCTGATACATTTGATCAATATTAAATTTCTTTCTTAATATGAACACCTAAACTTAGTGTAATGCTCAAATAATTAACTAGAGTCATCATATTTCCTTCATTATTCCACTTTCTTTGTCACCTCATATCATCAAAGAAAATACGGAATATTCAAACTTTGAGGATATAAAAGGACATACTAAGTTTCACAAATGACCCTTTTCTACATGATTTTGCCTTATATTCAAATATGATTAGATTTGAGTGGATCCATATCGTAACCATAAAACAATCCTATATTGATTTCATTAATTACTTAATCATGCACTATCTAGGTTCCAAAAATTAGGGTGTGATACTTACTCTTGAGAGTTCAAAAGAAGGTAGGATAGACATTTTTTTTGAGTCGATGAGATCTTGGACTCGAGACCCAAACATGTTTGCGGTAGAATTGATTGGGAGGTTGTACATATTGCATGGGACATATGTATTGATTATAGGATTTCTAAGAGAGGTACGTCGAAGGGGTAGTAGAGACCGGGGACAATGGAGTCTAGAGAAAGAAAGAATTAGATAACAGTGGAGATTTTACCACACATAATCACCTCCGGGTTCAAGTCTGACCTTCCTTGAACTCTATTCCTCTGCATGACACACATTTATTAAAGCCATCTGACCAAAATCTTATTACAGTAGTATTGGATTATTTATGCATCTAAGTTATAATCATGCTTAGTTAAAGTAAAGAAATTAGGAGACTTAAAATTTTACCAAAATTGATATGCTAATTAATTGGATCATGCACAATCCAAAACTATAAATATTTTTCTTATTGGATAGTTCTAAATATGTATATTTTCCTTTTTTAGAATTAACATGAATTATTTAAATATGATAATATAAAATAAATTTGAGGCTATTATTTTAGAAGTATCTGGATACCATTGTATGAACATCAAAATATTTCTTTGGGATGATCATGCTCTTTCATGAGGTCAATTTTTCTATGGCCCCCTATGTATCACTACTTAACTAATTAGGATCGTAATTGATGTAACTAGATTACAATTGGATTGATTATGGGAAATTATATTTGAATTTAGTGGGAACATGTATTAGACATTATAGTTGGGTCTTATAATCACATTGCGGTTTAATTAAATCCTTGATGTTTTAAATTTAAAAATTAGAGTTTCTAATTAGAGATTATTACAAGATATAAACTTTTAGGATGTTGCCCCCCTTAAATGAACATTGTCGTAAAAATTCTAATAGTCTACCCACATTAAAGATTTCCTTATCACTAATATGGAAATTTTAACATCTCAAGATTATCTAATGTTTTACACATATCCACCTCATAACTATAGTTTGTATGTCCAAAGTATACGAGGAGGCTTCATAATCAAAGCATACCTTGTTCATTCTTATCCTCATCATCCTCATACACCATGGTAAAGATCCTAGCTAGTCATTTCTCCTTAGGAGATTGGTTAACTTGAGTCTCTTTATTTTAGAGGATCTTGGGAAAATTGGATCTGATATCGTTAGGCCACCATATCAGCAACAAAGTCAAATTCTATATTTGTATTCTTTAGAGAATCATTATCTTGAGCCTTCTTGTTCTTATCATTATGGTTGTTGGAGTTCCTAAGAGACTGGTTATGCTTTTCATTCTTCTATGCCCTACCTGGGTGGTCTTTGAATATCAAGTTAGCCTCTACTTCCTGTAGCATTATCTTGGTGCCACATCTAGTTAGCACATAACCAAGACAAGTCTTCAGATCATGTCAAAACGTCTTCACCATACGTATCTCTTATAAGCCATATCCATATTTCTACAACATGCAAAACTTAATTGCATATTGTATGGTATCACCAAAGTGCTTTAGGCATTGAAATTCAACCTCATTGTTTTCAACCATTGCCATCTTGATGGAGTGGTTTCAGACAGTAGTGGTCAACTCCTCCCAAGTCAAATTCTCTACATTAGGTCCTTAGGCATTGGTGAAGTTATCCCACCAAGTGCCACCAACCTTCTTAAACATGTGGGTCAAAAAGAAGACTTTGGAATGATCAGGGCATCCCAAATCACAAAAATAATGCCTGACATTGTGCATCAACTCTTCAACTTGACTAACTACTTCAATCTCAACTTTTCCAGAAAATGTCTCCTACTTGATATTCACAAATCTACTAGGGTCAGTTTTTGGTTTCTCAGCTAATGTGTCTTTTCATGTTGACCAATCAAGGAATCAATAACAGCCTTGAGAAGCAAATCTAAGGGTGCATTAGTGTAACCATTAGAGCATGCCCATCCACATGCATCATGTTGTCTCCTGACATTGTATGAGAATTCCTAATTGTCTATGTGTTCATTTCCCTTATCATATATCTTCTTGGAAGCCATCTAAAAAGGGATAAACTCTATGAGATTCAAGAAAGGCCTGGTGACCAACTACATTTCTTCACTATGAAACTTTATTGCAACATCCCAATATTTTAAAGCGTATACATTACCTAGGGAAGAATAATTCTCATTGGGAATGTCACAAAATATTAATCATTGTATAAAAATAAGTTAAATGGACAAATGCATGATAAAAAGTTTCAATTTCTCCCAACTCAAAATCATAACATAAAACTCACACTCTAGAATATAATGTATGACTCATAAACATAAAGGTAATCTAATCTATGTATAATGGGAACCCCAATAGGTCAATACTCATAAGTCTATGAGTTCTTCATTAAGTTGGTCCTGATATGGCCTTATTCTTGACATTGCTCCTTTCTAATGGGAATAACACCTCTAGTGATGCATAAGAATATCTATAAGTGTAATTTCCATGCTATAACATAATCATAACATATATTTTGAAAGGGATCATTTAACAACATGACTAAGAATTTTCATTTTAACATTATCTTTTATTTGGATTATATACAAATCCTCAAATTTTCCACCAAAGTGTATGTTCTCTTTGCATTGATGTGCCTCTTGAGTTTCACTAAAGTGCTTTGGATGCTAGGAAGCCTATGAATTGTACCAAAGTGTATTATCTGATAGGAAGCCCATGAAAAAAAAAGTTATATAGGATTCATTCATTAACTTTAAGCTTACTCTTGAATAATCTTTACTCTTGGTCTTAAACATGAACATGATGTGATGTGATGACTCTTGAAAATAGACAATTAATAGGATTTTATTTGTCTAATACTTTTAGCTTTGATACAAAACTATGAAATGATAATACATTCACATTATAACTTATACATTGTACACAATAATATACAAACATCTAATGACTCTGTTCAAAGTCCATGAAATACTTATATGGATTGGAGTAAATCCTAATTCGTCTCTTGTTGTATATGGTATAGGGAAATATGGCGGCAGAGCAGGAAGCGCAAACAAAAATTTAACTGCCATATTCCCCTTATAACAATAGATCACATCAACAACAATACAATGATGAGGACAATTTTGAGGTAATAACTGTTCTTGGAGCAAGTCCAACAATAATTCCCTCATTGTAGTATGTGAATTCTTTAAGTCTCACCTAGACAACATCTACAATATCTCCTGGTTGATCAACACAGGAAATAGGTTGACGTTGTCCTCCTAGTAACATGAAACAACCTTCCCGCCTCTATAGTAG
Organism: Alisma plantago-aquatica; assembly: GCA_963693085.1. Lineage (NCBI taxonomy): Eukaryota > Viridiplantae > Streptophyta > Magnoliopsida > Alismatales > Alismataceae > Alisma > Alisma plantago-aquatica. The sequence goes on along the minus strand of OY856410.1, from coordinate 115,029,287 downwards.
TCCACACGAACCACCGAGAACTCTTATCATTGTAGATGAATAGACATGACAGATTTGTCCCCTTCTAGTTGGTGTACTAGCAACAACATGCTCTCCCACAATTTTTCTTCCTTGTTATACCTCCATTGATTGGGTAGGACTTGCTCGGTTTCTCTCAGTTACCACTACCAGACAAGACAATAATTGTCAGAGTAACAGATGTTTTGTCTAGGAAGCCTCCAATACCCCTCTATTAAATTTATAGGATGGTGAGGGTCACGGTTCCCAGTCTGTGAGGGAGTCGAAGGGTACAACATTTTATGAATTTTTACATCCTATGAGTAGAAAAATGATTGGTTTATAGGTGAACCGTCATTTCATCATGTTTCCCAATTGCAATTGTATTGGCAATTAATATTCAATTAATGCATAACATGACATCAACATTAATCAATAATCCAATAAAATTAATCTATGAACCAAGCAGTTCATTACATGAACCGGTCATTTCACGACCTTGAGCCAATCAGTTCACTCAGTGAATTGGTCGATTCATGCCCTGATTCATCCGATATTCAGCCAATTGCAATTTCCAATCAACCTGACACTCGAATCAATCAGTTTAACAGTTGTACCTGTCAGTTCAGAGTTCAGTCAGTCAACAGCTGTTTAAATCAAATATCCAAATTCTTCAGTAATAAAGTTAAACATAATTCATGAATAAACTCCTATCGCAAGTGTATCCTATGTGTGTGACCCTATAGGTTCCATATTACATTAGTAGTGAATATCCATAACTAGTTTATGGCATCACAAGCAATGAGAGGTATCTAGTAGCATATCATTTATACCCAAGTAATTGGAAAGTTGGAGAATGACTTCAACCAATAATCTTTGATTGGTGTTACAATGTTTGTATAGTTCCTTTGTCACTAATATCTAGATTGAACTTGAGGTATGGAATCATCATCCTCTTCAACATTCAATCTCCATTCTTTGAATTAGAGCAGACTGTCTGAGACATATGTAAACTCAATATCACATACTGACTGACAAGGATATTGTTGATATCAGGAATGTAACATAGGGTTAATTTTTGCACATCATCATACACATCTAAGTAATCATATTATGTATCTTAATATGGAATGTTAGACTAGTAAAATAAAAATAAGAAGATAAGATAACTCATAATGATGGGAATATCCTAATGAATAAGTAAAACCCTAATAATCATGACTAGGGTTAGGATGATGAGAACCTAATGGTGATATGTGATCTTGTCTTAACTAGGGGTTTGACCAAGATATAGTTGACATGAGGATATATCTGATAGAAGGATTTTGATGCACTAATCTCAATGATACCATGATAGTTGTGAGTTGTGTAGCGAGATGATGTGCAGGTGGACCTATTATCTTAAGATCTCATTGTTTAGTGGCAGTACATGTATATGCAAAACTTTGTTGTTCAATGTGTAATATCAATTTGTAATAAGTCATTTTGTAATTATATGTTGAATGGTGAACATGTGTTGTATGGTTTTGCTATTGTTCATGTGCATGTGCTACTATTGTTTCCTTCTGACTTCCTATAATTTTCTTCTCCTTAGCCTAGTGTGGGTGTTTAAATTGGGATTCTTGTAAGGTTTCAATTTTGGACATCACACATTAGATTATGTTTTAGAAATTCTAGGGATGTCACACTAACTCACATGAGCATGGTCGTGCATTTCTCAGTCTCACTTATTAAGTGGCTAGGGTATCATACTCTAGTAGGAGAGACAAATCCTACCTACATCACTCACAGTCATCCCCATGTGTCATAGTGTACCCAATCATCACCTTTATGAAAACCCTTATTTAAGATCACAGTGGATTATGTCAAAGTACATCGAATGACATGTGATGAGTTTAGTAACTTTAGGTATAAGAACAAAAATCACCACCAACACTATAAGAGATGATTCAGACTACCAATTATGGTTTCCATGTGTCACTCTTATACTGGGTTTTCTGAATACACTGTTCCCTAAAAAGTATCTATGTGTTTGGTTTGATATTACATATTACGACTAATGAGATTTTGTCATAAACCAACACACACACTAGTCCTATGTGCTATTGTTGTCTATCAACCTTCCACAATAATATACGACTAGGGACATAATAAGAATGTATATACTCTTAGCATCCGTATGATCTCATTGTTCAGGTTATCAACCCCTATATATAAGTCATTGAGTAATATCATTCTTTAGACATTTATTTTGTTACATCATTATCTGATAACTGAATAAAGAAAAATAAATTGGAAGATTACCTTTATTATTATTCAAATACTTTACAAATTATGCTACTACAATCATCATATGGCTGTCTCTTTGGGCATACATACCAACATATGAAACCCTAATTACCCTGTTAGAACACTTATTGGTTAAAGAAGATTAATAATAAACTTGATTTTTAGGATTCCGTGGCTCATTAAGGATTGATGGGACATAGAGATCAAATTAGTCTTCAGAACCATCTAAGATTGTTTTGTAGACTTTTATCTTTCTAATTAGTGTTTACATGTATTTTTCTGATGCTAAATGATTTCTTTATGAATTTTTCAACTCCTGGCCAATTAAAAATAAAGGAAAGTGATCGATATACCCAAAATGAGAATCGTAGCAGGTGAGGCCTCTTTGCCTAATTTGCTCAATTAGGACCGACAACAAAGTGAGACTCACCCAAAACCAAACATCATACCAAAAAAATTGAGGTGCTTAAAATCCCAACTTTTCCCTTACGAACATGTGACAAGCAAAGATGAATTTCGAGAAAAATTAGAAAACCACATATGTGATTCTCAAAACACTACAAACCAAAGATAACAATAAGAATTCTTTCTTGAATCCAAAATACGATTCTTGATCTGTTGTGGGAAACCAAGGTTTTGTACGAGTTCATCTTATTTCCATAGAGACAATGAGACCTTACATGGGTTATTAGATGGTAAAAAGCATCTAAGCCACCTCCCACCATGGCATGGAGAGGAACCATATCCTTAAAAGTTTATGAAATGACTAGCAAACAACTCAAAGGCAACTGGAGTAACATTTTCAGAGCCTTTTGATGAAGAAAGAAAATGTCACGATTAAAAGGTGACATAGTATAACAAAATCTCTTCATGATCCAAGAACAAATCAAGATAAGGGAAAAAAGGGAAGATGTAGTGTTACCTCAACTTTGAATAGATTGAAGACATCTTCCCAACGACTCAATGGAGGGTTCCCACAATCAACTAGCCTTTTGGATGTCTCGAACACAAAATGTAGCTCCAAGTATGCAAAAGAAGTAGATGGAGTAGGGTAGCTAGGCATAGGGGACATAGAGCATGAAACTAGACTTGTAAACAATGTATGGAATCTATACATTCAATCCCAATTCAAGACAATTTTTTTTAAATGTAACATCCATATAATTTCAATCAAATTTTGGATCCAAAAAATTTGGATTGAATATTGTTGTATCCACTCTGATTAAATACAAGTTTGAAAAACATATACAAATTTCATATAATATATATTATTCGTATATAAATATATGAGAATACAAATACTGAATCTTGTACATTCAATGTAACATCAATGTTTTCTATGTATATTAGATTTATTAACACAATGTATGATTTTTGGTTTGGATTGAATACTTTTCTAAATTTAGATATAATTTGTTAATATTAGATTCAGATATCAGATTTATCATTTTCCATTATATGTTCAATCCATTTATAGGTCTAGTTGAAAGGAAGAGATGTCTCAATTTTTGGATCATCCTTCATGGTTTTCAAAGTTCTCTAATATAGGCGGAGGCCTAGGGAAGCTAAGGTTACTCTCAGAGTCCAAAATAGGAGATAATAGTGAGGTTCTGGAAGTCTGAGAAATCTAGGACTTGAGACCCAAACATGCTTGGGGTATACCTGATTGGGTGGTTGCAAGGATTGTGAGGGAGAAGTCTATTGGTTCTAGCTATTATTGTAGAGAGGTAGGTTAAAGGGGTAGTAGAGAGTGGAGACTGTGAAGTCTAGTGAAAGTGGGAGTTGGGTAAGGGTGGAGGTCTTAATGCACGTGGTTTCCTCGAGGTTTGAGTCAGAACCAATTTGAACTTTATCCCTCGACACAAAACATATTTATTAAAGGTCTAGGACCAAAACCTAGTTAGATCATGATTATATCATTTATGTATTTATGTAAATTTCTGTCCAACTCAAATTGGAGCATCTTGGAGAGTTGAAACCTAACCAAAACTAGTATGTTACATAAATGGACCATGAGAAACCCAAAAATATAATTATTTTCCTTATTTGATAGTCTCATTCATTTGTGTTTTCCTTTTTAGAATAAACATGAATTAATTATACAAGATAACCTAAAATCAATTTGAGGCTCATGTTTTGGGAAAATCTAGATATTCTTGTATCAACCTCAAGACAATTTCTTTGGTAAAAATCATGCTCATTATTGTGGTTCATTTCACTTTGACCCCTTATTATCACTAATTGACTAAATAGAGATATATTTGATGACATTGAACAACAATTGGATTGATAATGTGCAATTATCTCTCAATTTATTGAGAACATGTTTTAGACATTATGGTTTGGTCTTATAGTCACATCAGGATTTAACTGAAGTGTTATATTTTTAAATTTAGAAAATAGAATTAATGATTTAGAATAATTTTTAAGATTTATATTCCTAGGGTGTTACGATGAGTATCTATGATAATTCTTCATTTTGAAAGGATAAAAACGCATCCCAAGAACAACAACCTGCAATCACAATATAAGGATAGTGAGTGATGCTATTACATTAATAACTTTAAGTTCTACTTCCTCATGAAGACCATAGTGGTTCACCAAGACATCCCGTATCTGGGACAACATGAAGACCGAGTCCCTTGGATAGAGGATTGAGGATATGCTACTTCTCCATGAAGAAGCCAAGGCATTTCTATGACAATAAGGAACTGACAACAACAATGACTTCAATTCCATATTTGAAAGTGCTAGTTCTATGTAGACACAAGATGTGTATAGTTGTTGGACAATATACACCAAGGTAATATTTGATATCCCTTCAATGAATTTTATATATCTATATATGACTACAATGAATCTGTAGCTAAAAGTTTTGTTCAAATTTTTTTGTATATCTATTGTGCTCTTCCTTTAAAAATCCTAAAAGAATTTATAGTTAAATTTCCAAAGTAAGATGGTGGTAGTATTATCCATCAAAGGGTATACCAATCAATGATATATGTATAATTGTTTGAATGGTGGTTTTACAAAATGTGATTTAATTGGATAGACCATAATTTCTTCATTCATATGGAAACCAATTAGGCCACCCGTAACAAGGTTAATTCATAATAATACTCTTATGCTACATACTACCATACCCATTCACCAGTGGGTAAGGTTAAGGGCCAGATAACAGAATCATGAGGTAAGTAGTCATCATTTTCCCTATCTTCTATCTTATGGTGAGTGAGAATAAGGGTATGGGTAAACCTTTACCCTCCTCATACTTTTCCTAGTGATAGTTCTAATAGAGGGATATCTTTTTGTTATGCAGTATCAAAATGAATGATTTTTATTTTATTTTGATACAAGGTGTGCCATTTGTGCCCTTCAAAAAAATCATATAATTGACAAGAATCATTTTGTTATAACATCAACATCAACAAAAAGTATATATTACAACTCATGATTAATTGTTGATTTTTTTTATTATAAGATAGTATAGTATGTCATAGTTTTATTTTTGATATACGTAAGATGAATCTCATGTATATGTGACTTTACCATGTACAAGAGGGCCTAAACGAATGTCTTTTATTTAACTCATGTGCTACGAAATTTGGGTTGTTACACAACTTGAAAACAAACGTTTTGTTTGAATTTTCTTCTAGATATCAGAATTCATTTTTTGTTAATTTTTATTTGTCTTTATTATAATTGCTTCCTTTATTATTTTACATAAGATCTACCTTTTAATAATGTTGTTTCATTCTTATATATTTTACTTATCTATGTCTATCACTATATCTTGTGTTAGATGTGTCATATAATACTTGAGACTGGACCTGAAGTCCTATCTAGATTTGGAGAAATTATAAGTGATATATATAGAAAATTATGATAATATGGTTTAAAAATGGTATCCCTAAGACTATAAGTACAAGTAAAACTCATGCACTTTCTTTCTTAATATATTCTCCTCAACCATCTTACAATTATTTAGTTTAGAAACACAATATAATTCAAGAACAAAAATGTACTAAATTGAATTTTAATATTAGTATCACATACTCCTTAGTTGTAATAGAAGAAGAAGAAGAACTATAATTTTTTTAATCATATACTTGAAAAGAGAAACAATACCATACTCACAAAGTTATGTCTGTACTTTTACTATCTCACTGAACCTTTATGATGTGCTTCTTTAGGTTTGTTATTTCTTGAATGCTATGTAATGTATTGATCCTAGGATGACAAGAAGTTCCTACACATGTTGTGGGCAACATTTAAAGTGATAACCAGAACATTTCCCAAATACACAAGACATGTCAATTTTATTTTAAGTTGAAAAACAATGCATGTTAATATAGAAAATTCATAGTCTCTATAAGAAGCACTACTACAAAAAATGGTTTTTACAACAATTCATTTTTTCATTTTACAATGGGTGTCAACTGTTGTATTAGATCGCATGGTCTTATGGGGGGGTTTTTTATACAACAGGTGTTGCACATGTTGTAATATATGTATTTTATACAACCGTTAATACATGTTGTAGATCATTGAACACACCTGTTGTAATAGGGGTGTTGTATATAACATGTTGAGATAAAAGGAAAATACAACTAGACACAAGGTTTCAAACTTGAGACCACTTGAAAGTAAGGCACATATCAAACTGCTGAACTAGTTTCATTTTATGCAACACATATATTCTTTGTTGTTCATATACAACAAATGATGTACAAACCTGTTGTGTGATTGTGGTCTATTACAACGGGTAACTATAACAATAGGTGAAAGCCTGTTGCGTAATTATAGTATACTACAATGGGTTATAGTATGTTGTGTAATGATGGTCTATTACAATGGGTTAACACATGTGACTATTACAACGGGTAGAGCATGTTGTGTAATTATGATCTTTTACAACGGGTTAGAGTATGTTGTGTAATGATGGTCTATTACAACGGGTTAACATACATGACTACTAGAACGGGTTAGAGCATGTTGTGTAATTATGATCTTTTACAACGGTTTAGAGTATGTTGTGTAATGATGATCTATTACAACAAGTTAACATACATGACTATTACAACAGGTTAGAGCATGCTGTGTAATTATGGTCTTTTACAACGGGTTTGAGTATGTTGTGATATTACAGTCTATTACAACAATTTAGCACATGTTGTAGTATCACATATGCTATAATGAGTTTGGGCCGTTGTATATAACTTGTGTTGTATAAAATATATAATTCACAACACGAAAATAGACTTGTTGTAAAAGATATGCTAACTACAACACAATCAACAGAACTGTTGTGTTTTTCCTGTTGTAAAAAGCATTTTCTGTGGTAGTGAAGGCTGGAACAAATGTTTATTTAAGATGCATTAAGAATATGAATGAAATGTTCATGGTTAACATGTAGGTGAATGCAAGTAGAGATTGTAAGAAAATATGAAAGAAAAAATGTCCCACTAGGACTTTCCTTTGGGAAATTCAGTCCCCACTACTAGTAACTTCATGTGTATGTTCCTTCACCCACAAAATAAATGTCCAAAAATTTAAGACACAAAAATTTGTCTTAAGTGAACTTCTACCATGCCTTCATTTTTAGGAGAAGATTAAAAAGTAAATAGCAACAACTATGGAGGTAAAATACATGAACATAAAAAGGAAGTTCTCTCAAGTGTAATGGCCACCACATAGAGAACAATACATGAATATATATTCCATAAAAATCCATCTCAAATAGAATCTTTCTCCTTGATATCCTTAGGTAAATAAAAATCATAAGTGAAATAAATATGCCTTATTGGTAATGATATTTTACTATATTAGACCTATCAAAAAGGGTCATTGACCTACAGAACTACATATCGATCTATTTAATATTTGTTTAGATAGGTGTTATGACCACCCATTTAAATATGGGTCAAACCCGACCCAACCTTTTATTAGGTAGGTCTCATAGGTCAACCACGAGCACCCATAGGTGACACACTTACATGAAATAGAAGTTAAACATTAAGTTATGTAGATGCGTGCTTTCGAGAATTTGACGATAAGCTTATATACTTAATGAGCATTTCCATAAGTATGTTTTTTACTTACATTAAATATATATTTGACATATTTGAATTTACACGTATTGTATTTATGAATATTTTTCTTTGTGTTTATCTTATAAATATTTGTGTATTTGTAATACTGAACATCATTTCTACTTTTTACTAACAGAAATGATAACAACATCCTAATGTTTTTTCATCTTTCAATTGTAATAACTTTTTTGTGTTGGAGATTAACATGCATTGAAAAATTGTTCCTCTTTTATATTTGACTTCAAAAACAACAATTGAGTATATTCTGGACTAATTTAGAAAAAGAAATGTTGTTTTCTAATATGATTGATGTGAAATATAACAAACTAAATGGTATAGTTTGTGTTACACATAAAAAATCCACATGTAGAAAAAGGATTACTTATATTTCCTTTGTTGATAATAAGAATTTTGAGTTTTGCTACAAATTATATGGTACCAGCAAGTCAAGCCATGACACGATGGGTCGTGTTTTGGTGATGTTTTGTATAGCCAATTTAGAAATGGGACTTTTTTACCTGAACCTGCAAGACCCGCACAAAACCCTACCCGAACCACCTATTCGACAGGACTCAACGATGTACACATATTTGTCAAATACAACTAACTGAGTGTGTGCATGGCACGTCTTTGATCATATATAAGTACAATGTCAATTCGTGTAAGGGGTCAAACTGAATTTGTTTTAATAGTGAGTGTATATTTTGACGTGACTTACATAACATATTAAATAATCTCAACTTTACTCAATTGACATCACCCATTAGGGAAATATTTATTTCAAATTATCTGAACAAGACCCACACCAAACCCAACCAGACCCACCCATTTGATAGGTCTAAACCATATACAAACATATTTGTCAAATACAATTAATTAAGTCTGTGAAATTTGCATCCCTTTGATTGGATGTAAGTACAATGTTGATTCATGTATGGGGCTAATATGAATAAATATTCACAATGAGTATATACATTCATCTGATATAGATCATCATCAACAACAACAACTAAGCCTCAATCCCAAAAATATTGGGATAGGATACATAGATCTTTAATTTCCATTCAGATCTATCATAGATCATATTCTAGTCTATATGCAAAGATTAAAATATCTCTTTATAATCTCTTACCATATTAATTTAGGCCTTCCCCTTCTTCTATTAGGTGTGCACTATAGGAGCATTAGTCAGTCAACAATACACATGTCCATACCATCTGAGTCGACCCTCACACATTTTGTCCTCAATGCTTGCCACCCTCTTTGTTCCTGATATACTCATTTCTAAAGTGATCTTTTGTTGTCATTCGACACATCCATCTCAACATACACATTTCAACCATGTTCATCTTTTTGAGATCTTATTTCTTCACCGCCCAACATTCACTTGCATAGAGCATGGCTAGACATATAGTTGTTCTATAGAACTTGCATTTTAATCTGAGAGGGGTCTTCCAATCACATAATTATCTAGTTTCACTCTTCCATTTCAACCATTTAGCAGTGATCTTGTGACATATGTCATCTTAGACATCCCCATCTATTTGAATAATAGAACACAAGTAATAAAATTTATTTCATTTTTGTTAATAAACTCCCTCCAACATGGATCCACCATTCACACTATGAAATTCGCTAAAATTCCAATGCATATACTTAGTTTTTCTCCTACTAATCTTCAATCCATTTGATTCCAATGCCTTTCTCTAAAGTTCAACTTTATCATTCAAGCCATCTTTAGTTTCATCAATCAACACAATATTATCAACAAACAACATACACTGAGGAAAATCATCGTGAACATTCTTTGTTAACTCATCCATGCAAAGAATGAACAAATATGGGCTAAGTGTGGATCCTTGGTGTACCCCAACTGTGATAGGAAAAGTTGGTGTCTCTCCTCCAGGATTCTTCATACTTTTAGTTGAGCTATCATACATGTGTTTTATCAAGTCAATTGGTTTGGCATCCCTTTTTCTTCAAAACCAACCACAATACTTATGAGGGTACTCGATCACAAGCCTTTTCCAAATCAATAAAAACTATATGAAGATCTATTTTTTTCTCTATACTTCTCAATAAGCATTCTTACCAGAAAAATAGCATTGTTGTTGATATTCTAGGCATGAAACTAAATTGGCCATTTGATATATGTGATATAGATCTTAGCCTCTACTCAATAATCCTATCCCAAAGTTTCATTGTGACATCCCTAGATTTTATAAAACTTAATCTGATGTGTGACGTCTAAATTGAAACCCTCACCTCCACGAGAATCCAAATTTAGACACCCCACACTAGGCTAAGAAGAAGAAAATCAGAAGGAGTCAAAAGGAAACAACAATAGAACATATACATGAACAATAATAAAAGCATACAACACATGTTCACTATTCAACATATAATTACATAATGAATTGTTACAACATTTGGAATTACATATTGCACAACAAACTTCTACATATACATGTACTATCACTAAACTATAGGATCTTAAGACAACAGGTCCACCTGTACATCAGCTCGCCATACAACTCACACTATCTTGGTTCTTCAAGATTATATGTCCACAACCTAAATAAGGTATTACATATGGTACACATCAACACAACATTCAAGAATATTGTACTGAGTATGCCTACATGTCTTTTATATACCTCTCATTACTAAGCTTGGAAATAAGATAAAAGTGATACTTGGCAGCTATAAAGAAATATTATAAAATCACATACTTGTACAATGATGTTCATTAACAAAATAGAACACATATTTTAGGCACATTTTCCATCATATATCTCGTACATCTACCACCAAGGGATTTGATGTTTTTAGGCCTTATGATCTACTACCAAAGAGTTTGAGATCATTATACGTGTAATCTACTACAAAAGAGTTTGAGATCACTAATGCATTAAGGCCTTATGATCTACTACCAAAGAGTTTGAGATCATTAACATGTGATGTACTACCAAAGAGTTTGAGATCACTTTCCAAGCACTACACTTTCTATGATGGATCGAATATCTTATGTTTCATGTTTTCATAGCCATAAGTATGGAAAATCAAACAAGATATCATACGAGAACAATCATTTCATCCAATACCATATGCGAAGTATTTTACTACACATAACACAAGCATATCGTATAATAAGCCCAGTAATAGGTAATGGTGTACCTTCCAAAGAGATAACCTAATCACATATTCTTGATGGTATCTATATCCTTGGTCAAACCCTTTATAAAGACAAGAAAATATATCACCATCAGGTTCTCATCATCTCAACCCTAGTTATATCTATTTTAGGGTTTGACTTTACTTATTAGGATATTCACATTTTACTTGCATTCTTGTCTTATATTTATCTTATTGATGTCATTTTTTAGATTATGGTTCATTATATGAACATTAGGTTCTGTAGTATTTTTGTGCACATATTAACCCTAATTTATATACATTTTTTTAAATTAGGGTTACAAACCCATACATTAAGGGTCATCTTCATATAACATGAATTCTATGCATCTAACGGATATCAAAGCTCCACATTAGCTTCCATTTACTGATATTATGGTGTTCTATAAATTTCATCATTTATTGAGTATATATGTATTTATTACATTTTATTTAGGGTTATTAGCCCTAAATAGTCATATTGAGAAAATTACATTATTTCATTCATCATCATCATAATATCTTACATCATGTGGATTCTAAACAAGATTATAGATTTAGTGACATATTCTCATAATTTTAGGCCATCATTTGCTATTTATTATTCATGAAACAAGTATTTTAAAACTTACATGATATCATTGAGATTATGCATCAAAAGCCTGATATTATTGTTGTATTTTGATCTTCTCATTTTTCTAAGAAGTTTGATACCTTATTTGTAATTTTCTGATCATCGAGCTAAGTACTATGAATTATTAAAGATCTAGGTATTTACTGAGATAATTACCTCTTTTGGCCAATCAGGTACTACCACGTGTCCAATGCAAGGACCTATCCTTTGCCTCATTGGGGTCCAGTCAGTTCAGGGGTTTTGAACTTGATTTGATTTGGTTTAGTCGGTTCAGCAGTCTGGGCCCAGTTCCGAAGGTTGGACCCACCCCTCTTTCTTTCTTGTTTCCTCACGTTCTCACGATTCAGCCTGGGGGTGAATTCACATCCTTGCTTCTCTTTGCACGGAGCAGCTCCCACTGCTGTAGGGATTCCCGACAAGGAACTTCCTGCCTCCAGATCTTCAGCAAAGGTATGCGATCCTGCTCCTCCTCTCATGTTCATTTTTCGCTCTACCGAGGCACTGTGCGTTCCCATATTCCCTCCGGTCAATGCCTGATGCCTCCATGCATTGAGCTGGTCCTCCAAACATGACACCACCACGAAGAGCTCTAGTGTCATCTTTTCTAAGTGTGCATTCCATCTCACCACACAAAGCCATTGTTGGGCTCTGCTCTAGCATGCTCCTCTAGGCTTCACACCGTCGACTCCATGATTAAGACTGCCAAGCGATGACAAGGCTTGCATGCCCTAACGTCGGCTGGGAATGATGGGGACATATTGCCCTTCCCTTCCTCATCTCGCTCGGATATAACCAACTACTCAAAGGCATCAATCGTTGGGTCAACAACCACCCTGCTGGGGCGCCACCATCATAGGGAAGGCCCAGGTAAGCGACTGATCATGAGAACCACCCAAGGAATAGCTTGGTCGTGTGGGTCTGACTACTACGATCACCCTATATTCAACTATGTTCTTCACTCTCTTGGACACTCCTTGCAACTTGTGGTGGATATATGATAGGAAGTGGGAGTCTGGCTTAGACTGTTCTACGCTAGTACCCAGGAATCAACTGCTGGTTGTCTCCCCATATTCACGTCATGGAGAAAAAGGGAGGAACACAAACTCATCCTCCATGATCTCATTTTGACAGGAGTTAAGGGGCTATCCAACAACATCTAAGGGCCAGGTCAAAGAATTCACTATGCCAACCCGTGGCTCCGCAAGCCTGTATGGGGTGTGTGACACAATATATCCTAGGGTAGAATATTAGACTTTGGTCCATGAACAAACAATAATGCCCGTTACTTCACAAAGATCTGACCTATATATCTCTAGGGAGGAATATTAAAACCTAATACAACTTTGACCACAACTTTATTAGCATCCAAGATATATTCCATTTAATTTTGGTGCCAAGTTATCACTATTTGACGGATCAACTGCTTAATCCAAAATAGCTCATACTTAAGAGTATTAATCATGCAATTAACATCAAATAACTTTCAAGTTCTTCACAACTAATGAAAACACCTTCCTATGATCAAAACACATGTATGCATATTTGAACCTCAAATCCATGAACATGTTTATCTAAATGGTTACTCAAGAACATCAAAAGTTCAGTCTATCACATCCTACACACCTTAAAGAAATTTTATCCTCAAAATCAAGCCAAGACTTAGTCTATCACATCATGTACATCTTAAAGGAAATTTCGTCCTCAAAATTTAGCTATTCTTTACTCAAAGGAAAAATGACAAGTCTACATCCACTTGTAGGGTACCATGAGGTGCAAAATCTCAACAAACCTAAGATTTATGTACTCATTTCACCCAAGTATAAGATTTAAACAAAAGATTATACATGACATTTTTCACACTTTAGGAGTTACATCCTTATTTTACCCAAGCATTTAGTTCTAATATTATGTTAACATTTTGGGAAGATTTATTTGTTACAACATATTCAACATACACGTTAAGCACTTATATTAACACCTTATATGCCATATGTCATTAAAATGATTTCACATCACTTTCATATTTGGTTACAAACTTTGTTAGTGACTTCATCACTTGATTAACCAACTATATCACATTATCAATCATTATTCATGTATATGGTTTACCACTATATATAGAGAGATATCACCCATAATAGGTGTTCCATCATGTCATATCCATATATTAATCTTAAGATTAGATCACACCCTTGCATATATTATCTCATGCTTGTGCTAAACAAACTTATATGAGTAGCTTATTAAACATATATCAAAGATTATCTAGCCTAATTGAGGTTCTCCAGACTTATATCATGAGGGTAGTGCCATGCTCAGTCTCTTTGAGCTCACTCAACTCTATGAGTATGACGTGCACTAACTCTATCTTCCCTTTTTGATCTAGGGTTCTCAGGTCTACCTCATTGGCACTAGTCAATTTCTTTACTAGCCCTAGCCACATAAGCACAAACCAAAACATGCTATGACATACTCTTCATAGGTTTTCTATACATGTGACATGCTTACCCAAAACTCTCTCTTTATATACACCACTAGAGTCCTACATGGGAAACCAGCAAACCGAGCATGAGGATTCTCAACATACTAACATCATTTACCTCCTCCAGGGTCTTGAGACTCTCTCTCCCTCACCCAGATGGTAGGTTCTCACATTTTCTTATTTACATATGCATATATAACCAACCTATCTCTGACTCTAGGGTTTGGTCCTCCCAAGGACATCTAGGATTTAGTGGATCTATAAGAATCACAAATAGAGCAATTCAACTCATTCACTTAGGAGTAATCTAGTTTAGGACATATCATATTACATATTCCTCATAATTCTCATATCTTGGAGTTTAAGTTTTCAAACCTTCTCCCTCAGGGTGTCATTCTCTCTGGAGTTAACCCCAAAATTGGTCCTACCCTAATGATTCTTAAAGTTCAAGGTTTTCTTTAGTTTGAGTTGCATAATGAGCAAATGTCAAGCTTTGCTATTGTTCATGCTCTAATACCACCTATGAAATCCCTAGATTTTCAAAAACTTAATCTGATGTGTGACGTCTAAATTGAAACCCTTACCTCAATGAGAATCCAAATTTAGACACCCCACACTAGGCTAAGAAGAAGAAAATCAGAGGAAGTCAAAAGGAAACAACAGTAGCACATGTACATGAATAATAATAAAACCATATAATACATGTTCACTATTCAACATATAATTACATAATGAATTGTTACAACATTTGAAATTACATATTGCACAACAAAATTCTACATATACATGTACTATCACTAAACAACAAGATCTTAAGACAACATGTCCACCTGTACATCAGCTCACCATACAACCCACACTATCTTGGTTCTTCAAGATTATTTGTCCACAACCTAAACAACAGATTACATATGGTACACATCAACACAATATTTAAGAATATTATACTGAGTACAGCTATGTTTATTTTATATACCTCTCATTACTAAGCTTTGAAATAAGATAAAAGTAATACTTGGCAATTATAAATAAATATAAGAAAATCATATATTTGCACAAATATGTTCATTAACAAAAGAGAACATATATTTTAGGCACATTTTCCATCATATATCCCACACATATGCCACGAAGGGCTTTGATGTTTTTAGGCCTTATGATCTACTACCAAAGAGTTTGAGATCATTATACATGTAGTCTACTACCAAAGAGTTTGAGATCACTAATGCATTAAGGCCTTATGATCTACTACCAAAGAGTTTGATAACTTTTACATGTGATCTACTACCAAATAGTTTGAGATCACTTTCCAAGCACTACGCTTTCTATGATGGATCAAATATCTTATGTTTCATGTGTTCATAGCCATAAGTATGGAAAATCAAACAAGCTATCTGTAAGGACCCTGACCTCTGTTTAGGGCTTATCCTGTTTGCTTTGCTTAACCCTGATGCTTTGTTGCTTGCTAAACACCTTTGGTGGTGATTAGGGTTTGTTGGTGCTTTGTTGAGAGTTGGAGGTTCTACTTGAAATTAACCCAAGTCTAGGGTTTGTGGGCAAGCTTGCCACCTTGTGAGGTGTTCCTCCCTCTCCTTGCTTCCTTTAGTGTTGAGAGGAAGGCTTGGGCTCGTTGCTTGAGTTCCTCTGGGCTTGGTTGAGCTTGTTGAGCTTTGTGGTGCCTTGCCTTTGCTTCTTTGGGCCTTGTGTCGGGCAAGAGTGTGCTTGTGTCAGCCTAGGTGTGTCGCCCATGATGTGTGTCGCCCTGGTGGTGTGTCGCCTAGGGTTGTGTCGGCCATGGTTGGGGTGTGTCGGCCATGGTGTGGAGGTGTGTCGCCCATGGATCCTTTGACCCTCTTTGATCTCGTTTGTGTCACCACTAGTGGACACTTGGTGCTTGCATGTGGCAATAGCCTTGGACATGTGTTTAAGACATGCTAGAGTGGTGGCTTTGCACATGGACAAGTGTCCCTAGGTGGGCGACACCTTGCCTTGTCCTTCTTTGGTTTCTCCTCCATCCTTTCCTATATATGTGTTTCCTTTCCCTTGCTAAGGATCCCTTTTAGTTCCTTAGTTTCCCTCTCCTTGGTGCACGACACCCTCTTCTTTTACAAGCTTGGTGGCCGATCTTTCTTGGAGTCCCCTTCTTCCTCTAGTGGTAGCCGAACCCTAGAGTGCCTTGCTCTTCTTCTTATGGTGGTGCTTGGAGCTTGGAGCTTGCTTAAGACGGGTTACATAACTCCTAACCCTAACTATACTACCTTCTTTTGTGTTCTTATATGTTTCTATGATCATGTCGGCTATGCATGTTGTTAGTTTAGTTTCTTGTTTAGTTATACTTTGTTGGCCGAACTTATGTTCTAGGGTTTCTTGGTGAGCAACACCCCTTTCTCTCCTTGGTCTAGAGGAGTGAGCTTGAGTTCTAGTATCATGGGAAACACTCCTCTCTTGTTTAAATTGAGAGGTGAGCTTGTGTTCTAGTTGCTTGAGCAACACCCTCCTCTCACCCTGGACTTGAAAGGTGAGATTTCTGGTGGTTGTGGACCTTGGTTGGGTTTGTTTCTTGTGTTGCCCGATTGGTGTCAGGAAGCTTGGCAAGACCCCTCTCTCTTGATAGTTGAGAGGTGAGTCATCTTGTTGATCCATTAGGGTTTTGGTACCCATGTGCTTGAGGTTGGTGGTGACCCTATCAGGCTGCATCTTGGCTGATATGACCTTAGGGTTTGAGTTGCCCGATATCCCTCTTGATCTTGAGCCTTGGATGACACATATTTTGGCTTATTGGGCGTCACCCTTGTTTCCTGCCTTGTGTGAGTGTCGGGTGTTACACCTGGTAGAAGGCCCTAAACGGTACACCTTGGTCAGGTTGTTGGTTGATGCTTCCATACCCTGGACGTTGGGGCGTTGTGACCTGGCTTTGTGACAGGTGTCACACCTTAGCCTTGTGTGTCGGCCGATAGCTGTGGCTAGCTTTGTGATGGGCGTTATGTCTTCTCTGCTGCACGCATTATACTTGTGAGCGTTATGCCTTGTCTAGTGTTGTTGCACGACACCTTAGTGCCCAGTACACATGGGTGCCCGAGATGCATGGGTGCACGACACCTGATGCACCGTTACATGACGTCGTGTTACCTGACATGCCCTCGAGCCTAGCTGCACAATATGATGTTGCCTGTTATGCCCTGGATGCCCGACACCCTTGTGCTGGTGTGCCTGGATGATATGTGCTGGTTTTCTTGACCGTTATGCGTTGGGCGATAGGGGAGAGTACCCTGCCCGATACCACCTTTGGTGAGGATAGTGGACACCTTTAGTGAGGGTCTTGTCTCTCATAGAAATCTATACGCTAGCTCTTGTTCATGAATGACGTTGGTTTTTGATAAGTAACCTTGACATACTTGATGGTAGTTGTGATAGTAGATTACATATATGTATCTTGCCATGATAGTACCTGTACTTATGATTACCTTGACTCATCAATATAATGCTAGGGAAATGATGAGCATATAAGCTGCTTTGTTTAATGATATGACCTATGCATATGATCACAATTTAAGGCATGAATGATAAAGCATGTAATCATCAATGTTGCCCCTATGTTTGATAATACGATCTTTCTGTACTAACCATGCAGGTGATGCATAGCTAGAATAAAGGCTATGATGTATATAAATGTTGAGTAACATTGCTTGACAGTTACTCTTGGTAATGAGATAATATACCTGATGTGTTTGGGACATCTACCCCATGATAATTATGTAAGCCTTGTGAGGCAGTAGCTCTATGTGTTGAGGGATTGAGATCCCATGGCATTATGATGGTCCCTGAGATGGATCTAGATGTTTGGCAAGAGGCCAAGTGGTAACATGAAATGTTGGATCCTTGTGATGGATTAGGATGATGTTGATGACAGTAAAAGCATGATATTCAGTTTCATGTTGTTTATTCTTGTTATAGTTTGCATATTATACAACTTGGTTGATCTTGCAATCCACTTAAAATATACTAATTAATCACAGTGGAACAAATCATGTAGTTGCCCTGGCCATAGATCCATCATCGTTAGAAGTTGGTGATGGTGAAATAGGTTCTCCTGCGGGTTAACCTGGAAGTGTATATTTTTGAATATGTGTGGTTTCTCCTAGCCTAAAATAGAGAGGGAATCGAGTGCAGCTACGGTTGCAGACTCGGGATATATATATATGAGCATGGTGAATAGGCCCATGGCTCAGGATATGTGATATGGGAGCATGACTGCGTTCATGGTTCAGGGCACGGTGAAATGGCCTGTGGCTCAGATATACTAGCGCTGAGACCTATACCGAGGAGGGCTAGGAAGAGGGTAGCCTGTGGGAGCTGAACCTGTGGCTGAGGCCACCTAAGCATGAGATTGCGGTCTTGCTTGTGTTTTACTCGTGCAGTGACCACGAGGCGGAGAGGCCATGGAGTCCGGCTCTTCCATTGACCTTGTATGGCACCGACTCTGGGTTTCGCAGCCGTCGGTTGGATCTGAGCGGTACGACTCACTTCCTCATGGCATAATAATATGTAATCCAGCCGAATAGTATTTACTTCTTAAGGAAAAATATGGAACATGGGTTGAGGCCTTGCTTGCGTAGTTAATCTTGTTACACTTGTAGTTACCTTCCTGGTATCACTTTGGTAAGATCTTATAATTCTTATCTTGTCAATCAGGTTCCATAAGGGGTAATTGGTGATATGCCTTCCGTACATCTGGTAAGCCTGATGGTAAGAATAAGCTTTACTATACTGCTCTTGTTATACATGTTACCAGTTATCTGTTGTTATCGCTTTAATCTTCCTTTGGTTTTATAGTTTTGGTGGGGAGTTATGTTTCTCGCTGGGACTGTGTGTCTCACCCCGCTGGTTTACACCCTTTTTAGGCGTTCGAGCTAGACGTGGTGGTGGTCGCGGAGTTGCGGCTGAGAAGCCAGACGAGCAGTAGAAGGCAAGAGATGGACATGTTGCTCTTTTGGTCATTTTGTAGTAGAGTCTTAGAGTCATCCCTGTACTGTCAGGTCCTCGGGAGCATTTTGACGATTGTTTCACTATATGTAGCTGATGATGTTTTGTATATCTTGTTGCTGGTCGGATGTGGGCTGTTATGTACATATAAACAGGTGATGAACTCATGTGATGGCTAGACAGCGGGTTCCCCTAAGCTGTGAACACATATCAAGGCTTGTATATGTTTATATAACCTGTTTCCTTGCAGGACGAGGACCGGAATGTAATAGTTTCTCAGTGTATCTGCTTCCACAATCAATTTTAATTAACCCGTGTTTTTGGTAATTTGTGGTTATGGTGATTTCTGCACGTTTTCGCGTAACACCTCGATGTCTGTCTGATAGTGAGATGTGTTGCCACAAGTTTTGGTATCAGAGCTCTAGGTTCGATGAGTCTATAGGGACTTAGGACTAGGTTGTGTCTGTTCTTGTGAGTTTTCCAGATTTTCTTACAATCATCTTCTGCCCTCAGCGGAAGAAAAGCTAAGATGTCTGGAAACCATGAAGAACATGCTGCCGAGAACAGCGATGCTGCATCAATTGATGGAGCTATAGGGCAGGCACATGAAGATCGGGTGCCTGGGGTCCCCCAACCTGACCCAGCCATTCTTGAACATCGTACTTATCAACAGCTTATGGGGAAGTTGATGGCTACGATGAATCTCATGGTAGATAGATTTCCAGTGCCTCCACTGAGAGCACAGGCTCCCCATGGTGAAACATCAGGTATTGGGAAGACCTTTGAGCGACTTCACCGAGTCGGAGCTTCAGATTATGCTAGAACGGCTGATCCAGCGGATGCAGATCTGTGGCTGACAAGTCTTGAGAAGGCTTTCTGGATCCTCGACATCCTCGAAGCAGACAAAGTCAAGCACGCTGTCTACCTTCTGAAAGGTAGTGCTGGTCACTGGTGGACCATCGAGGAAGAGAAGCGACCTGGTGAGGTGATCGGTTGGGAGGTTTTTCAGCGCGAGTTCGTCAGCGGGTACTTTTTGAAGACGTATCTGGATGAGAAGATCAGTCAATTTGAGATCCTGCGACAAGGAACAATGAACATCACCGAGTACAAGGCCAAGTTCATGGATCTATTGAGGTTTCGTCCTCACATGGCGGCAATAGATGAGGAGCGGATTAGACATTTCGAGAAGGGTTTGAGTGCTGAGCTGACAACACCCGTTTCTGCGTTGGAGAATCGAGAACGGTTTGCTACGTTTGTGGAGACTGTTCAGAGGATCAAACGGTCAGTTAGGGAGAAAAGAGAATCCATGTCTAAGAAGAAGCCTGCTCTTTTCCAAGGACAGAGGTTTGGTGACTTCAAGAAGCCAAGGTTTTCAACGCCTTCTATGATGAGAGGCTCCAGTGTACCGTCACAATGGTCTCCGATTAAGGGAAGAGGTTATGTTTCTTCACCATCAAAGGCACACAGTATAGCTTCAGTGGCAGTAATAGGGACATCTCGGCCACAGTTTGAAGTTCAGACATGCTATATCTGCGGACAAATGGGGCATTTCATGACAAATTGCCCAAACAGAGATGTTGAAGTGACGCAGCAGCCGAGGCAGAATCATCAAGGGTCAGATAGATAGCAGCCCAATAGTAGCAGAGGGCGAGGACGTGGTCAAGCATCGCAAGCTGGATTGTCTGCTCAAGGAAGCAGAGGACGTGGATAGCAAGCTACAACTCGATTCTATGCTATGAATCAGCCGGAGGCGATAGTTAACCCGCGAGTGGTGACAGGTCAGATAGAGTTATTTCATTCTGATATGTCTTCTTCTTGCTTTATATCTGTTCTGGTTGACCTGAGTGCTACACACTCTTTTATCACCTATAGTATGCTTGAAAACTGTCGTTTACCTATTAGTTGTAAGAAGGATAGCTTGTTGTTAGAAACCCCTCTTGATGGTTCCTCGATGCTTCAAGAAGAGTGTCCATCTTGTGTCTTATCTTTTTCGGGACACAGTATACAAGTGGATCTTATACCACTTGATATGCATTGTTTCGATGTGATCCTTGGGATGGATACCTTAGAGAAGTATAAGGTTGTTTTGGACTGTGGTTCCAAGCAGGCTGTGTTTGATGATGATGGAGAGAAGTGGATCTTCCAAGGGGATAGGAAGATTCTTCCAACGTGTCTAGTATCAACTATGGTGGCAGAGAAGTTGCTATGACAAGGATGTAAGGCGTTTTTAGCTCACGTAGTGGTTACCAAGGCGAAAAGTCCTAGCCTTGAAGAGGTGTCAGTTGTCCGAGAGTTTGCGGATGTGTTTCCCGAGGAGTTTCCCGGTGTTCTTCCACTCCGAGAGATTGATTTCGAGATCAATCTGGTTCCAGGAACACAGCCAATTGCACAGACACCATATAGGATGGCTCCAGTGGAAATGGCAGAGCTTAAGAAGCAGTTGCAAGAGTTGTTGGAGAAAGGTTTTATCCGACCGAGTACGTCGCCTTGGGGTGCTCCAGTGTTGTTCATGAAGAAGAAGGATAGATCGATGTGGTTGTGTATAGATTACCGGCAGTTGAGCAAGGTCACGATCAAGAACAAGTACCCATTTCCAAGAATAGATGATCTGTTCGATCAGTTGCGTGGTGCTACCGTGTTTTCGAAGATCGATCTACAGTCTGAATATCATCAGTTGAGGATTAAGACGGATGACATACCAATGTCAGCCTTTAGGACGAGGTATGGTCACTTCGAGTTTGTGGTTATGCCGTTTGGGCTAACCAATGCACCTGCTGCTTTCATGGACCTGATGAATTGAGTGTTCCGCCTGTTCCTAGATCAGTTTGTTGTAGTCTTTATAGATGACATCTTGATCTATAGTCGGGACAAGCAAGAGCATAAGCGACATCTTCGTCTAGCGTTGACTCTTCTTCATCAACATCAGTTGTATGCCAAGTTCAGTAAGTGTGAGTTTTGGTTGTAGGAAGTGACTTTCTTAGGTCACGTGATATCTGCAAAAGGAGTTAAAGTGGACCCAAAGAAGGTGGAATTCGTGGCAGAATGGGAACAACCGAAGACACCAACAGAAGTTCGTAGTTTCCTGGGTTTCGCAGGATACTATCGAAGGTTTATCAAGGACTTTAGTGCGATCGCGTTACCGATGCCGAGTTGACCAGAAAGGTTGTACCTTTTGTCTGGGATGATCGTTGTCAGTGAGCATTCCAAAGTTTGAAGGAGAAACTGACTAGTGCTCCAGTGTTAGTGCTTCCAGAGCCTGGGAAGGGCTATGTTGTATTCTGTGATGCTTCCAAGAAAGGCTTAGGTTGTCTGCTGATGCAGGAAGATCATGTGGTTTCTTTTTATTGGCGACAACTTAAGAAACACGAGGAGAACTATCCGAATCATGATATGGAGTTGGCAGCAGTGGTTCATGCGTTAAAGGAGACACTATCTTTACGGGGAAGTGTGTCAGATCTTTACGGATCATAAGAATCTGAAGTACATCTTTTCGCAACATGAGCTAAACATGCGACATCGTCGATGGATGGAGTTAATCTATGACTACGACTGCACCATCGAGTATCACCCTAGTAAAATGAATGTGGTAGTTGATGCGCTTAGCCGAAAGTCTTCTTCTTTTTCTTCAAAGAAGGCACAATTGAGTTCCCTAGTATGCCGTAGAAGGGATATGCTTGTTTCCGTGCGGCAGATGAATGTGCAGATGGAAGTTTCCTTGTTAGCTTAGCACAGATGCAAGTCACGCCTACTCTGAGACAGCAGATCAAAGATGCATAGAAAACAGATGATACAATACAGTTGATCAGATCAGAGTTTGGCAGCGAAAAGCGTGATGGGTTCCATGAGTCCGAGGATGGACTAGTTTGCTATCGTGATAGGATGGTGGTCCTCGATGCTGAAGATCTGAGGAAGTTCATGCTCGAGGAAGCACACACATCGATGTATGCTATGCATCCAGGAGTCACCAAGATGTATCATAGTCTGAAGGACTTGTATTGGTGGCCCAGCTTGAAGAAAGATGTAGTCGAGTTTGTGGCTAGGTGTGTGGTATGTCAGCAAGTCAAGGCTGAACATCAAAAGCCAACAGGTACGTTGCAACCCCTACCGATACCGCAGTGGAAATGTGTAAAGAGGCGAGATCACCTCTCTACTAAAATTTAAAGGAAATACAAACATCCACAATTTTAACAAAATTTTAGACTTTGAGGATGATTGCATAATATTCCAAATAAATAATCATGATTCCAGATACATAATAAAATGTCAATAGCAGCGGAAAGAAAGAAATAACAATCCTTCTAATGGCTTTATTGTTTATTACATCATTGCTTTCTAAAAGAAAAGATAAGATAGAATAGAGGATCTAGCTATAGCAACCTAGCCATCCTTCTTGTCAAGCAAACGATCTCAGCAAAGGAATCTTTCTTCAAGCCCTTCCTTCACCTTGCACAGCTCCAACACCTGGGTGGTTGGGAAGGCACCCAGCAAGAGGGAAAACAAGAAAAGTACGTGTTACACTAATAATCTATCAAAGGCAAAGGAAAATGTAACAAGTAAACTAGACTAGATATCTTGTGTAAGAAGATATCAAAGAGTATGAGGTTTCCATAAGAGAACTTGTCATTAACAAAATAATTAGTGGTTTTAGCATGTTTATTAATATGTCTATCTAAACTAAGTAGGGTTGAGGCACCTACCGGACCTCTAACCTTAGGTGAGGGAAGAATTATAAACATTTCCAAATCACCTACAAATTTTTAATGGGGAGAATAATAAACATTCCCCTAGGGCGATTTTATACATGCCCTCTATGGGTGGTTGTACATAAGTACCACTACTTAAAGATTAAATAGAACATTTAATTTCATGCTAACAAAAGATTTATGGAAAGAATAAGCAAAAGATTATGTAACATGGTAGTGGGGTATGAATACCCAAACAAGAGAATACTACACCTACTTTAGAGGCAATAAGCAATTCAAGTTTCAAGATTAAAGGCTTTGGATCAAGTTAAACCTCATAGAAGAAATTTAGGTATTGGATTAAATATTTCCCAACTGATAGGTAGATGCACAATGAAACTCATACTAAACACATACCTTAGCCACAGGTGTCCTATGTTTCCCTTTTTCAACTCTTCACACGAACTATAAACCCAAACTTCCTATTACATCATTATATTCATATATTAGAATTTCATGTATTCATTTAAAAGATTGAAAACCCTAATTTACTAACTTCTGCACAAACTCTCAATTCAAACTTCAAAAACCTCATAATCATCTTAGTTAGGTTTTCCTGATCAAAATAACATATAATATTGTATATTTTGGAAATATGGATTCTTAGGGTTAATTTTAGGGATTTTTAAGTTAATTAAATCGATTTAAAAAAAACACATTTTCGCAAACCTCAAAACTAGATTTCAAAAATATTTTTATTTAATAGATCTCGTTTTCCTGATTTCAAAACACTATTTATTTTCTATTTTTGACCATCGGAATAATTTATAAAAATTATTTTATCTCGACCAATGGCAGCTTGCCACATAGGCAAGGCCAACCGCATCGAGCGGTCGTGAGCGACTGAGAGCGGTGACTCGCGTCTCAGGGACTCTCGCAACCGGCTGAGCGATCCGATTAAAACAAGCGGCAAAATATGTAACTACCCCGATCAGAAAAAGAAAGAAAGAAGAAACGAGAGGGGCAAAATGGTAAATCGTGCATCATCTTCTTCCTCGCCCAATCCACCTCGCGCGCGAGCAGCTTGCTCGGCCGATTTGGGCAAACTCACGTTTCTTGACGAAAACTCGCGTTCAGGTAGTCGAAAGAAAGAGAAAGAAGAGACGAATTCAGTGGTACCTTTGATTCGAACCGAGGTTGACGGAGTAGAGAGGAAGAAGCGCCGCAATCTTGGGACCTTCGGTTGCTCGTTGGGGGTCGAAACGTCCACGAAAACCCAAATTGAAGATATGATCGAGTTGCTAGGGCGTCGGCGGTTGCGAGGGTTGAGTTATTTATGGGCAACGTTCCCTAGGTTAGGGTGTGGGTAGGAGCAAGGGGAAGTGGCCGGCGGCTACTTTGGGCGTTTCACATATACGCGTTCTGTGGGCGTTTCGCATATACGCGTTAAAGCTCGCAAATTTTGGGATAATCCTATGCGAAATCTCGCAAGGAATCCAACAAAACAAAATTCAAGGAAAATCGTTGAGTAGATCTCAAGATATTGTGATTTTAAGAAAACGAAAAATCAAATATGTTGCCTAATCCGACTCAAGGTAGAAGACGACCGTGCGTCGTTGGATCGGTGGACGCGGGTCCACTAATGAACCTGGACCGTCCGATCTCGCGTTAGATCAGGGAAATATCCCTTAGCAAAAGTCGATTAAAACTATTAGATTTTAAATGTTTTTCTCTTTCTTCTTTTGGAGGCTCAAACGTTGTCCAAAAATTATGAAAATTTATATCCTGACTTATTTCGACGCATAGAATCCAAATATGGAGTTAGTTTTTCATTTTGAGAAAGTTTGATAGGTGAAATAATTAATATGTCATTTTCTCTTTCCTCCTTCAAAAGAGGTGATAACATTATCTAAAATTAATGTAACTTCACCCATAAGTCTCCTTAAAGGTTTGGAACACGATTTTGCAATTATCTTCACAAGTTGACATTATCTTTATATTTATTAAATTAATTAGAACATTCTACACACTTTCTCTCTCTCCTATTTTTCTCCTTATTCATATATTATCCAAATTAGTTGCAAATTTGCACAGAGGCTTATTTTTATGTTTAGAATACGAATTTGAAGTTATTTTCCTGATGTGAGAGCATTAAGTATTTTATTTCTTTTTATTGGCATATTTCCTATATTCTATTGATAATGTTATTAATATTTCCATTTTAAATGATACTTGACCCTTAAGTTACTTTTTGCTCAAGGAAACGAATTAAACTATCAAATTATCATGATGGTTTCAGATTATAATATTTATTGCAAAAATCTTTGTAATTATCTTCTTTACCCATAATTTCTCATATTACCATTAATTATTACATTTATCTTCTTCCTTTTACAAAATTCGGATTTTCTTCATATCTCTCATATTCTAGGAAACATTAGAAGATCCTAGTACGAATTATTTTACTCTTTTTATTACTTAATGTGAATTTGCATTTTAAACCCATTATCTAATTCTAACTGAGGCATTTGTGCATGAAACCTTAAAATAAGAATATATGGGAAACATTTAACCAATAACCATCTTAATTTCTTTTAAATCAAAACCAAGGACAAAAGGAACGAAAATGAAGGAAAAAACTTATAGAAAAGAGTACAAAGAGGTACATAGGAGATTTCAGTATGTTACAAAATGGGATCATATAACAATGGATTTCTTAGTTGGTCTACCCAGGACAACTAGGAATCATGATTCCATTTGGGTAATAGTGGACAGATTGATGAAGTCTACCCATTTCATACCTGTGAAGACAACATATACAGCCGAGAAGCTCGCTCGAGTATATGTGGATGAGATAGTGCATTTACATGGTGTGCCAACGACGATAGTTTCTGACAGAGGTCCTCAGTTCACAAGTCGTTTCTGGGAATAGTTCCACAAAGCATGGGGAACGCAGTTGAGGTTCAGTACCGTCTTTCACCCACAGACAGATGGACAGTGTGAGAGGACTATTCAGATTTTGGAGGATCTCCTTCGAGCTTGTGTTTTGCAGTTCCTAGGAAGATAGGACATATATCTCAATTTGATAGAGTTTGCCTACAACAATAGTTATCAGTGGAGCATTGACATGGCTCCTTATGAGGCCTTATATGGCAGAAAGTGCAGATCTCCATTGTGTTGGTATGAATCTGGTGAATATTAGCTTTTGGGTCCTCAGTTAGTACAGTAGACAACAGAGAAGATCAAGGTGATACAACAATAGTTGAAAGCGGCACAGGACAGGCAGAAGTCTTACGTAGACAATCGTCGACGACCTTTGGAGTTCCAGGTAGGAGACAAAGCGTATCTTAAAGTCTCGCCATGGAAGGGTGTGCTAAGATTTGACTAGAAGGGTAAGCTAGCACCCATATATATGGGGCCATACCTGGTCATAGCACAAATGGGCAAAGTAGCTTACGAGTTGGATCTACCGCCAGAGTTCCACAGGTTACATCCAGTGTTCCATGTCAGTATGCTGAAGAAAAGTCATCTAGATTCAGGAACAGTGTTATGGCCGGTCGAGGTTGAGCTTGATGAGGATGTGACCTACGAGGAAGGTCCTGTGGCAATCCTTGACAGGAGAGTTGAGAAGCTGAAGAGGAATGAGATGGTTCTTGTGAAGGTTCTTTGGCATCATCGTGGCGTTAAGGAAGCTACGTGGGAGCTTGAGGAAGAGATGAGGAGGAATTATCCTTCACTTTTCTCTTTGGATTTCGAGGACGAAATCCCTTTGTAGGGGGTTGGCTTGTAAGGACCCTGACCTCCATTTAGGGCTTATCCTATTTGCTTTGGTTAACCCTGATGCTTTGTTGCTTGCTAAACACCTTTGGTGGTGATTAGGGTTTGTTGGTGCTTTGTTTAGAGTTGGAGGTGCTACTTGCAATTAACCCAAGTCTAGGCTTTTTGGGCAAGTTTGCCACCTTCTGAGGTGTTCCTCCCTCTCCTTGCTTCCTTTAGTGTTGAGAGGAAGGCTTGGGCTCATTGCTTGAGTTCCTCTGGGCTTGGTTGAGCTTGTTGAGCTTTGTGGTGCCTTGCCTTTGCTTCTTTGAGCCTTGTGTCGGGCAAGAGTGTGCTTGTGTTGGCCTAGGTGTGTCGCCCAGGATGTGTGTCACCCTGGTGGTGTGTCGCCCAGGGTCGTGTCGGCCATGGTGTGGAGGTGTGTCGCCCATGGATCTTGTGACCCTCTTTGACCTCGTTTGTGTCACTACTAGTGGACACTTGGAGCTTGGTGCTTCCATGTGGCAATAGCCTTGGACATGTGTTTAAGACATGCTAGAGTGGTGGCTTTGCACATGGACAAATGTCTCTAGGTGGGCGACACCTTGCCTTGTCCTTCTTTGGTTTCTCCTCCATCCTTTCCTATATATGTGTTTCCTTTCCCTTGTTAAGGATCCCTTTTAGTTCCTTAGTTTCCCTCTCCTTGGTGCACGACACCCTCTTCTTCTGCAAGCTTGGTGGTCGATCCTTCTTGGAGTCCTCTTCTTCCTCTAGTGGTGGCCGAACCCTAGAGTGCCTTGCTCTTCTTCTTATGGTGGTGCTTGGAGCTTGGAGCTAGGAGCTTGGAGCTTTCTTAAGGCGGGTTACATAACTCCTAACCCTAACTATACTACCTTCTTTTGTGTTCTTATATGTTGCTATGATCATGTCGGCTATGCATGTTGTTAGTTTAGTTTCTTGTTTAGTTATAACTTGTTTGGCCGAACCTATGTTCTAGGGTTTATTGGTGAGCAACACCCCTTTCTCTCCTTGGTCTAGAGGAGTGAGCTTGAGTTCTATTATCATGGGAAACACTCCTCTCTCGTGTAAGTTGAGAGGTGAGCTTGTGTTCTAGTTGCTTGAGCAACACCCTCCTCTCACCCTGGACTTAAAAGGTGAGCTTTGTGGTGGTTGTGGACCTTGGTTGGGTTTGTTCCTTGTGTTTCCCGATTGGTGTCAGGAAGCTTGGCAAGACCCCTCTCTCTTGATAGTTGAGAGGTGAGTCATCTTCTTGATCCATTAGGGCTTTGGTACCCATGTGCTTGAGGTTGGTAGTGACCCTATCGGGCTGCATCTTGGCCGATATGACCTTAGGGTTTGAGTTTCCCGATATCCCTCTTGATATTGAGCCTTAGACGACACATATTGTGGCTTGTCGGGCGTCACCCTTGTTTCCTGCCTTGTGTGAGTGTCGGGCGTTACACCTGGTAGAAGGCCCTAAACGACACACCTTGGTCAGGCTGTTGGTTGATGCTTCCATACCCTGGACGTTGGGGCGTTGTGACCTGGCTTTTGACGGGCATCACACCTTAGCCTTGTGTGTCGGCCGATAGCTATGGCTAGCTTTGTGATGGGTGTTATGTCTTCTCTTCTGCATGTGTTATACCTGTGAGCGTTATGCCTTGTCTAGTGGCGTTGCACGACACCTTAGTGCCCGGTACACATGGGTTCCCGAGATGCTTGGGTGCACGACACCTGATGCACCATTACACGACGCCGCGTTGCCCGACATGCCCTCGAGCCTAGATGCATGATATGATGTTGCCCGTTATGCCCTGGATGCTCGACACCCTTGTGCTGGTGTGCCTGGCTGATATGTGCTGGTCTTCTTGACCATTATGCGTTGGGCAATAGGGGAGAGTACCCTGCCCGATACCACCTTTGGTGAGGATAGTGGATGCCTTTAGTGAGGGTTTTCTCTCTCATAGAAATCTATACGCTAGCTCTTGTTCATGAATCACGTTGGTTTTTGATAAGTAACCTTGACATACTTGATGGTAGTTGTGATAGTAGATTACATCTATGTATCTTGTCATGATAGTACATGTACTTATGATTACCTTGACTCATCAATATAATGCTATGGAAATGATGATCATATAAGCTGCTTTGTTTAATGATATGACCTATGCATATGATCACAATTTAAAGCATGAATGATAAAGCATGTAATCATCAATGTTGCCCCTATGTTTGATAATACAATCTTTCTGTACTAACCATGCAGGTGATGCATAGCCAGAATAAGGGCTATGATGTATATAAATGTTGAGTAACATTGCTTGATGGTTACTCTTGGTAATGAGATAATATACGTGATGTGTTTGGGACATCTACCCCATGATAATTATATAAGCCTTGTGAGGCAGTAGTTCTATGTGTTGAGGGATTGAGATCCCATGGCATTATGATGGTCCTTGCGATGGATCTAGATGTTTGGCAAGAGGCCAAGTGGTAACATGAAATGTTGGATCCTTGTGATGGATCATGATGATGTTGATGATAGTAAAAGCATGGTATTGAGTTTCATGTTGTTTATTCTTGTTATAGTTTGCATATTATACAACTTGGTTGAATCTTGGAATCCACTTAAAATATACTAATTAATCACAGTGGAACAAATCATGTAGTTGCCCTGGCCATAGATCCATCATCGTCAGAAGCTGGTGATGGTGAAACAGGTTCTCCTGCGGGTTAACCTGGAAGCGCATATTTTTGAATATGTGTGGTTTATCCTAGACTAAAATAGAGAGGGAATCGAGTGCAACTACGGTTGCAGACTTGGGATATATATATATATATATATATATATATATATATATATATATATGAGCATGGTGAACAGGCTCATGGCTCAGGATATGCGATATGAATGCATGAATGCGTTCATGGCTGAGAGAATGGTGAACTAGCCCGTGGCTCAGATATACTAGCGCCGAGACTTGTACCGAGGCGGGCTAGGCAGAGGGTATCCTGCGGGAGCTGCCCCTATGGCTGAGGCCACCTAAGCATGAGACTGTGGTCCTGCTTGTGTTGTACTCGTGCACTGACCATGAGGTGGAGAGGTCGTGGAGTCCGACTCTTCCATTGACCTTGTATGGCACTGGCTCCGAGTTTCACAGTCGTTAGTTGGATCTGAGCGGTACGACTCACTTCCTTAGGGCAGAATAATATGTAATCCAGCCGAATAGTATTTAGTGGTTAAGGCAAAATACGTAACATTGGTTGAGGCCTTGCTTGCATAGTTAATCTTGTTACACTTGCAGTTACCTTCCTGGTATCACTTTGGTAAGATCTTATAACTCTTATCTTGTCAATCATGTTCCATAAGGGGTAATTGGTGATATGCCTTCCGTACATTTGGTAAGCCTAATGGTAAGAATAAGCTTTGCTATATAGACTGCTCTTGTTATACCTGTTACCAGTTATCTGCTGCTATTTCTTTAATCTTCCTTTGGTTTTATAGTTTCGGCGGGGAGTTATGTTTCTCGCTGGGACTGTGTGTCTCACCCCACTGGTTTACACCCTTTTTAGGTGTTCGAGCTAGATGTGGTGGTGGTCGTGGAGTTGCGGCCGAGCAGCAAGACGAGCAGTAGAAGGAAAGAGATGGACAAGCTGCTGTTTTGGTCATTTTGTAGTAGAGTCTTAGAGTCATCCCTGTACTCTCAGGTCCTCGGGAGCGTTTTGACGATTGTTTCACCATATGTAGCTGATGATGTTTGGTATATCTTGTTGCTGGTCGGATGTGGGCCATTATGTACATATAAAAAGGTGATGAACTCATGTGATGGCTAGACAGCGGGTTCCCCTAAGCTGTGGACACGTATCAAGGCTTGTATACATTTATATAACCTGTTTCCTTGCAGGACGATGATCAGAATGTAATAGTTTCTCAATTTATCTGTCTGTGTGATAGTGGGATGTGTTGCCACACTATCATACAAGAACAACCATTTCATCTAATACCATATGCCAAGTATTTTACTGTACATAT
Source organism: Alisma plantago-aquatica (assembly GCA_963693085.1). Classification (NCBI taxonomy): domain Eukaryota; kingdom Viridiplantae; phylum Streptophyta; class Magnoliopsida; order Alismatales; family Alismataceae; genus Alisma; species Alisma plantago-aquatica. The sequence goes on along the minus strand of OY856410.1, from coordinate 114,997,165 downwards.
AACACAAGTGTATTGTATAATAATCCAAGTAAGAGGTAATGGTGTACCTCCCAAAGAGATAACCTAATCACATATTCCTGATGTCATCTATATCCTTGGTCAAACCCCTGAAAAAGACAAGATCATATATCACCATCAGGCTCTCATTATTTCAACCCTAGTTATATCCATTTTAGGGTTTGACTTAACTCATTAGGATATTCTCATTTTTACTTGCATTCTTATCTTATATTTATCTTACTGATTTCATTTTTCAGATTATGGTTCATTATTTGAACATTAGGTTCCATAGCATTTTTGTGCACATATTAACCCTAGTTTATATACATTCTTCAAATTAGGGTTACAAACCCATACATTAAGGGTCATCTTCATATAACATGAATTCTATTCATCTAACTGATATCAAAGCTCCACATTAGCTTCCATTTATTGATATTAGGGAGTTATATAAATTTCATCATTTATTGAGCATGTATGTATTTATTACATTTTATTTACGGTTATTAGCCCTAAATAGCCATATTGAGAAAATTACATGATTTTGTGCATCATCATCATAATATCTAACATTATATGGATTCTAAACATGATTATAGATTTAGTGACATATTCTCATAATTTTAGGCCATCATTTGCTATTTATTATTCTTGAAACAAGTATTTTACAACTTAAATAATATCACTAAGATTAGCACATCAAAAGCCTAATATTATAGTTGTACTGTGATCTACTCATGTTATTGAGAATTTTGATACCTTATTTGTAATTTTCTGATCATCGACCTAATTACTATGAATTATTGAAGATATAGGTATTTACTGAGATAATTACCTCTTTTGGCCAATCAAGTACAACCATGTGTCCAACGCGAGGCCCTATCCTTTGCCTCATTGGGGTCCGACTAGTTCAGGGGTTTTGAACTCGATTTGATTTGGTTCAGCCAGTTCAACGGTCTGGGTCTGGTTCAAAAGGTTGGACCTGCCCCTCTTTCTTTCTCATTTCCTCGCATTCTCATGATTCAGCCTGGGGGAAAATTCACATCCTTCCTTCTCTTCACACAGAGCTACCACCATCACCACATGGATTCCTAGAAAGGAACTGCCTACCTCCAGATCTTCAATGAAGGTTTGCAGTCCTGCTCCTCCTCTCACATTCATTCTCTGCTCTGCCTAGGCGTTGTGCATTCCCATATTGCCTCCGCTCAATGTCCGACGCCTCCATGCGTAGAGTTGGTCCTCCAAACATGACGTCGTGGTGAAGAGCTCTGGTGTCATCTTTGCTATCTTGCAGCTTCTTTGGTCTACAAACAGCTTCTAAGAATGTGTTCCATATCGCTACACGAAGCCGCCTTTGGGCTCTTCTCTGGCGTGCTCCTCCAAGCTTAGTGCCTCTGACTCCATGATTAAGACCGGAAAGCGATGACAGGGCTTAGATGCCCTCACGCCGGTTGAAAAAAATGGGGATAGATTGCCCTTCCTTCCTCATCTCGCCTGGGTATAACCATCTACTCAAAGGAATCACTCGTTGGGTCAACAACCACCCTACAAGGGCACCACCATTGGAGGAAAGGCCCCGACAAGCGGTAGATCATGAGAACCACCCAGGGAATAGCTTGGTCATGTGGGTCTGACACCTACGAGCACCCTCTATACAACTATGTTCTTCACTCTCTCAGACACTCCTTGCAAATTGTGGTGGAGATATGATAGGAAGTGGGAGTCTGGCTCAAACTGTTCTATGCTAGTACCCAGGGATCAATTGCTGGTTGTTTCCCCATGTTCACGTCATGAGGAAAAAGGGAGGAACACAAACTTCATCCTCCATGATTTCATTTAGACATGAGTTAAGGGGCCGTCCAAAAAGATCTAAGGGCCCAGGTCAAAGAATTCACTGTGCCAACTCGTGGTTCCTCAAGCCTGCTTGGGGTGCGTGACATAATCAATCCTAGGGTAGAATTACTTTGGTCCACCAACAAACAATAATGCCCATTATTTCACAAAGATCAAACCTATATATCTCTTGGGAAGAATATTAAAACCTAATACAACTTTGGCCATAAATTTATTAGCATCCAAATATATTCCATCCAATTTTGGTGCCAAGTTATCACTATTTGACCGATAAACAACTTAATCCAAAATAGCACATGCTTATGAGTATTACTCATGCTATTAAAATCAAACAACTTTCAACTTCTTCACAACAAATGAAAACACCTTCCTGTGATCAAAAGACATATATACATATTTGAACCTCAAATCCATGAACATGTTTATCTAAATGGTTACTCAAGAACATCAAAAGTTCACTCTATAACATCCTACACACCTTTAAAGGAAATTCATCCTCGAAATCAAGCCAAAACTTAGTCTATCACATACATAGTGTGACTCATCAACTTGATACCTCTATAGTTTGTGCATCTTTAAACATCTCCTTTATTCTTGTAAATGGGGACTATAGTTCTATTTATCCACTTATTCAACATCTTCTTGGTCTTCATAATCTTAATAAAGAAATTTGTTAACCATACAACTCCTTCACCCCCATACTCTTCCATACATAAATGGAGATAAGGTGCATTCTATATGCCTTTTCTCATTTCTTCTTTTTTAAGCATTCTTAACATTAGATAGTGAAACTTGTTGTCTATAAATGATAACTCTAGTATTCATGTCACAAGAATCTCTTACATTATTTATAGTGTCTCTATAGAAAAGCTTACGAAATTTCAGCATTGGTTCTTGATATTAGCATCCTTCATCAACACTCTACCATCTTCATTCTAGATGCATTTTACTTGATTCAAGTCTCTTACTTTCCTATATCTTATACAAGCCATTATATATATATATATATATATTTATTTATAATATTCTTTCCCTTCTCTTGTGTCCATCTTCTTATAACTATCATCAAAGTATCTAGACCTTATAGCTTCTTTCTTTTCTTGCTTGTATCTCTAAAAAGTAGCATCATCTAGATATTTGGGAAAGCTACCATAGATCTCCCATTGAGCTTAATAGTTATTTTTATTTCAACATTCCACCACCAAACCTCTTTCGAAAGAGGGCCATAACATTTGGAGTCCCCAAAACCTCTCTGCAGTTTTTTTATGCAGAAGCACATATTATGCCACATAGTGTTAACATTGTACTCCAAGTTCAAAATTCCCTCCTTAATGAGTTTATCATAAAAAGTCAGTTTTTTTTCTCCTTTAAGATTACACCTCTTGATCCTTCTATCTTGTTTTTTCTCATGCTTGCCTATATTGATCTTCATGTTAATATCCAAAACCACCAACCTATGTTGGGTGGTAAATTCTTCGCCAAGAATCACTTTACAATCCTTTCATACATTATGATCCACCTGCCTCGTAAGGAGTAATCAATTTGTCTACAACATGCACACTCTTGAAAGTGATCTTATGAGATTCTCTTTTCTTGAAATGGGTGTTTGCCAAAACCATATCATATGCAACCGCAAAATCTAATATCCTCTCTCCTTCTCCATTTCTACTACCATATCTAAAACCATCATGAGTGTCTCAAATCTAACATTGTTACTCTTCACACGACTATTTAAATCACCCCCAATAATAATCTTCTCCTCTATCAGTATTCCTTGCATCAATTCATCCATGTCATCCCAAAAATCTTTCTCAGCCTCCTCACTAAGGCCAACTTGGGGGGGGGCATAAGTTCTAATTATGCTAAAAATCTTTCCCCCAAGAATAACCTTGATATCTATGATTCTATCGCCCATCCTTGTGATGTTGGAAACATCATCCTTCAACATCTTATCAATAATAATGCCTATGCCTAATCTATGTTTATTGAAACTTGTATACCATATTTGGTACCATGTGTCTCCAATGTCTCTACATCATTACCCTATCCACTTGGTTTCCTACAGATAAGTTATTTTGACTTTTCTTCTAATCATGGTGTCCACTATCTTCAAAGGCTTTCCTATAAAAGACCACACAAAAACTAGGTCATGATCACCCAACCTGATCCATGTCACAACCACAACACCTATGGGGTTGCTACCCCTCACACCAATAGGTCGCGACCCCTTCCATCTAGACTATGTTGCACCCACAACATCTAGGGTTAGGGTTCTAACCTACCATCAATGTCTCGACATCAAGGCTGTCTCGACCACCATCAAACCACTAGGTTGCGGCCACATCACATAAACCATGTCACGACCGCTGCATCTAGGGCTAGAGCTCCAACCACTGCCAACTATCGCAACCTACGGATGTCTCGACCTCAACCTAGCAACATGTTGTAGCCCACATGACACTATGATGAGACCTCACACTCGGGTAACAGCCCAACCAAAATAGGGCTAAAAGGACCGCCAACCTTAAGTGCCATGATATAAAAGGAGATGGGTGTCTCAATAATCATATGGAAAGGTATCTTGGTCCCAAAATAGAAGATAAGACCAAGGAAAACCATGAACAACATGAAGGATAAACTCATGCAAATGATCATAAAATACCCTAAGTCATGCATTATGAAATCACCAAGAAAGGTGTAACAAAGTGGATTTTAGTGTAAGAAAGAATCAATTCTAGTTTTTCCCTCATTATGCTCATTCATGGTGCCAAATAATTTTTCTTGGTTTCATAATCTATTTTGAGACTCAAATCCAAAAATGATGATCAATATAATCTTTATACACATTATTACACCACAAAATATATTCAATCACCACTTTGTAAAAATAAGAAAATTGACCCATTAAAATAATCTTTTTGTTCTCAAACTTTTTCTAAAGGTTCTCCACATTTTTGTGAGGCTTTGGTCCAAATTTGAGGTAATTTGGATATTCCTATGAGTTGCTATGAATTTTTGAAGTTATCTTCTCAAAATCCTTCTATTTGCCCTTTTAATTTCCATTTTCCAAGTCATAGATCCGTTACAAAGGGAGGGGACGAACGCCAGCCCTCAGATCAGAGACCCACGGATCAGGGTCTCACCCAGCAGCTATGGTGTTATCTTCAACCTCCCGCTGATTGTTGCGAGGTATGAATGCGACTATAATGATCGATCTCCCGCCCTTGACCGCTATTTGAAATTCTAAGCAAGCCAAAACGACACTCTCACAATTTCGAACTGGGCAAGCCCTATTTTAACAAGATTTCGAGCACCCTTGCACCACCAAAACGAGTCCCTTGCCTCTCCCTCTCTCTCTGGTGGCCATGGCTGCCACCAAGGGCCTATCTAGCCCTAAACCTGGCCCCAACCCTATATAAACACCCCCCCCAAGATCCGCAGCAAGTACACCTTGCTCAAGGCCATGATGTTGTGGACTCTCCTAGCCCCGAGCACCCTTAATTTCCTTCCCACCCTTCTCCTTCCTGTACGGCGCCTCTACAAAGCTTAGATTGGGTGCCCCTTCTCCTCGCGTCCTCTCCCTATTTTCTGGCCTCCATCCTATTCGCGCGGCCTAGGCAAGCTCGGCCGACACCCTCATTGCCTTCCCTAGCTCCTCCTTCCCCGAGCTCCCCTCCACGCCGGCAACCCTGCTCCGCCTGCCTTTGTAGCTCGTGCAAGGCCTACACGCGGAAGGTGAGGGCCGAAGAATCGACCGGTCCAGAAGGGATCAATCAAGTGTAAACCGACCAATTCAGCCACTAAACCGAGTCCACTGATCCACTAGACCAATGACCCATGCGGCACGATCGAGGCCACCCATTTTGGATCCAGCGGCCCTCATATTTCGTAATTAAGGTGTTATATTCTCTTCTCTGACAAATATTCAATTATATGCTCATATCTCGTTTTAATCATAGAAAATGCATCTGAACTCCAAAAATTACAAATAAGTAGTCAATCTTGAGAAGAAAAATCTAGTTCATCGTTTAAAAATACTTTTGAAACCTGATTACAAACGATGCTCATTGATGTACTTAAATATAGATCTCTTGCTTAGTTAATTAGTCTAAATGACTCAATGTTGTGATTAAACTTTGGAAACCTTATATCTTAACTTTGATGATTATCTTGAGACATGAAATCATACTTGACTAGACTAGATCTAATCTTGTTGTCTTAACCACCTTTGAATATTAATCTTATGCGTCAAAGGTAATTTTGATGATATCTTGATAATATGATTGATCTAAATCTTGTGGCATATCTAGATCTATTGACCTAAAAGTTGATCTCTGATTTACTTATAAGAACTTGATCTAATCTTGAACCCCAATGATGTTAGAACTTGATAAATGATCTAAAGACTTGATTTTTGGACTTGCATATTGACCAGGATAATTAGGGTTAACACATGTACCTAGAATACCTAGATAGGTCATTCACACTCGAAATACTTGACATGGGAAATAATGTTGGATATATTGAAATATTGGTTGATTACAAGTGAATGACCCAACCCTAAGGTTGACATAGGAAAAGTGTAACCCTAATCTCAAATATTAAAACATGATATCCAATATCTTGATCTTAACCCTTGATCCTATCTTGATGATTTAGGATCTGACTTGAAGGGTCTACCTATTATTTTTTTATTATGCTCGAAATCCTTGGTGAAAGGTACGCTATTTATATAACTGCTTGATTGTATTGAAGATACTTTTATGTATCTCTTGACCGTATGCTTGGCTATTTACTTGGATGAACTACTGTTCCCTATGATTAGTCTTCTATTTTTATATACAATATTTTGAAAAACATGAAAACATAAATTGCATGCCCATTATGACTGCCCGTATATTGGTAATGATGATGATATTGATAATGTTGATATTGTTGATATTGAGTGCAACAACCCCTCATTTGGAGGTGGGACTTGTACATTGACCTCCTATGTTCCTATGGTGAGAAGGAGCCTAGTGACCTTCCCCATCGCGTTGGGGTAATAGAGACACACAAATTATATAAGCATGCTTCTCGAATTACAGCATAATGGGAACTCATAATAAAATTCGAATTGCTTGAAAAACTTGTTGAATAAATGTTGGTTTTGCAAATTTCTTGTTATTCTTTTGAATATAAGTCCTGCCAAGTATACTATTTTGTTATAAGTCATTTTTCTTGATTTTGATAGCGTACCTTGCAATTGCATGATTGTGTCTTGATTTTCTTGATTTTAGGCAATACAAATGGAATATTAAATAAGATCGCTTCCGCACTCATACACTCTGATGACAAAAATAAATCGAATATATCTCCATATTGGGTTAGTTTGTTCTTTAATTATCAAGTTTTGAGTTATTTATTTCTTATTGTATATTCCAGTGTGATAAATCCTATCGGGCCACTCAGGGACGAGCACTATAATCCCTTTACCATTGTCTAGGCAGTGAGATTGGGATTGGGGTAAGAACAGTTCCATGACAGTTGGTATCAGAGCTTTCACACTCCCATATACTTTAAGTAAATAGTTTCTCAAGTCTCTTACAACCAAGAAACCCTAAAGTCCATAATGGTGAAAATTGAGGTGTCTAGGCTTGGGGTCCTGACATAATTTCTCCGATCCGTCTTCACGGTGGCTGAGATCCCCCGCTCTACCTGGCCTTAATTGATCCAAAACTGGACCTAAAGGTTCTCTTGTGAATCCCTAGAGAGTCTTCTAGCATATCATCTCTTCTTTAAGGACTACCCAAGCCACCCATGTAGATGAACATTATGTAGTCTTCTCATCCCATCATGTGGTCCTTCTGATTACCTTTTGTCACATGATGTTTCGATTATGGGTAGCTTATGCATGGGAAAAATGAATATCACTAAATTTTTAAAGTTGATTACCTTAGTATGAAAACTCGATTTTTGATCAATGAAAACTTTGAAATGAAATACTAATGCTTGACCCTTCATGAAAAACACAATTTAATCAAAATTAGACTACATGCTCCCTATGTTTGACGTAAACTGTAAAAATTATGATTTGGTGAAATAAGGGTGACTTAAAATTTATACCTCATTGTTGATGACGTCTCGATTTGATTAATATCCATGTTTCCCTATTGTTGATTAAACCTCAAACATAATTAAGCAAACTCTTTTTTCCAATTTGATGCCCATCATGACTATGCTATCAAATTGACTAATTCTAGGACTCACAAAACCATGATGTAAGACTATGATGAAAAAAGTTGTTCCCTATTGACTATTGATGCCTTTTTGCAATCTCGATTTTGATAAGATGATTATGGGCCTAGATTTTGCACTAATTCCTTGAATGCCAAATTCAAATCCTCGATTTCCAAATTTTATCACTACCTTGATCATGAGAGGAAAGGAATACAAATCTTAACATTATTGCCCTATTATCTTGAAATTTTGATGTTATGACCTTATAAAACATGCTTTAACCATTAATAATCTCCCTTTTTGAATAAGCTCAATGGATAATAACTAATGTCAGCAGTGTGCTAGATTAGGGTGGCAGTTGACTCATGACTCCCCTAACCTAGGGCACATCCATATTTTGACTACCTCTAAATTTTCATAATTGATTATTTAGAGTTTGGAAAAGTATCCCTTTTCACCCGATTTGGATTGGTTGACCTTAGCCTAAATAGGTTAAACCCAATGTTGATACTCGATCTTGAATATTGATTTGATAATTGATATATGAAAATGTTGACTATAACTTCTGCTTGACTTCCTAGATAGACCTAGGTGTAATCATTCATCAACCTTGGATACAATGATAATGAAATCTTGATATGTTGCTCGAATATTGCTTAAAAATTGTTGCTTAAAATTTAATATAGATGAGTGATCTTCCCCAAGGTCTAAATAGGAATCTAAACCCTAGCTTCAAAATTTTGGACCTATAACTTTTGATGCTTAAAATCTCGACTCTTGATATTGATTAATGGACTTGTAACTCATGATTATCAGATTTCAATAATGATACAAACCCTATGTTCACATTATTTGGATCTACAAATCATACTAGATATATGATTAATGACTTCAAAATCCCAAATTTTGAAATTTTCAAAATGATGACTATTTTGACTTCTCGACTTATGACTTAGGGTTTAGCTCTTATTAGGACTAGGGTGGGACCTCCCATTGATATTGATCTCAAAAACCATGACATTGAAAGTATGATGTTGTCTCAAAATGTTGAAATGTGAAATCTCAAATCATGGATGTATAACCCCACCTAGGCCAATGTAGAGTCTAGGACCCTGAGATATTGGGATTGAAAGTCACCTTGTACACTTGAACTCTATTTGTTTGACCTAAAATATGATCTCTCCAAATTTGTGAACAATAGGATGCTTTCCATATTTGTGACTCATATGATGACTTTTAATAATATATGCATTGACCTTGAAACTCAATTGCTCGATGATAAATGATTATGATATGGAACATGGAATCCCAATTATGATGATTTTATTATTTGAACTTCGAGGATATAATTTTGATTATATAGTTAAGGACACTACTATATTTCAAGATATGATTTAGATTTTGGTAGTCCCCATTCTAAGGATGTTTTTTTTGAATTTTGGGGACAAAATTCCTTTTAAGGAGGGAGGGATGTAACAAAGTGGATTTTAGTGTAAGAATGAATCAATTCTAGTTTTTCCCTCATTATGGTCACTCATGGTGCCAAATAATTTTTCTTGGTTTCATAATCTATTTTGAGACTCAAATCCAAAAATGATGATCAATATAATCTTTATACACATTATTACACCACAAATTATATTCAATCACCACTTTGTATAAATAAGAAAATTGAACCATACAAATTCATCTTTTTGTTCTCAAATTTTTTTTAAAGGTTCTCCACGTTTTTGTGAGGCTTTGATCCAAATTTGAGGTTATTCGGAAATTCCTACGATTTTCTATTAATTTTGGAAGTTAACTTCTCAAAATCCTTCTATTTGCCCTTTTAATTGCCATTTTCCAAGTCATCGATCCGTTACAAAGGGAGGGGACGAACCCCAGCCCTTAGATTAGAGACCCATGGATCAGGGTCTGATCCAGCAACTATGGTGTTATCTTCAACCTCCCACTGATTGCAGGGAGGTATGCATGCAACTATGATGATCGATCTCCCGCTCCTAACCGCTATTTGAAATTCTAAGCGAGCCAAAACGACACTCTCACAATTTTGAACTGGGCAAGCCCTATTTTTACAAGCTTTTGAGCACCCTTGCACTGCCAAAACGAGTCCCTTGCCTCTCCCTCTCACTCTGGCGGCCATGGCTGCCACCAAGGGCCTATCTAGCCCTAAAGCTGGCCCCAACCCTATATAAACACCCCCCGAGATCTACAGCAAGTACACCTTGCTCAAGGCCAGGCTGTCGTGCACTCTCCTAGCCCCGAGCACCCCTAATTTCCTTCCCGTCCTTCTCCTTCCTGTACGGCACTACTGCAAAGCTTAGATCGGGTGCCCCTTCTCCTCGTGTACTCTCCCTATTTTTTGGCCTCCATCTAGTTTGCGGGGTGGAGGCAAGCTCGACTGGCTCCCTCGTTGCCTTCCCTAGCTCCTCCTTCCCCTAGCTCCCCTCCACGCTGGTGACCCTGCTCCGCCTGCCATTCTGGCTCACGCAAGGCCTGCATGAGGAAGGTGATGACCGAAGAATCGACCGGTCCAGAAGGGATCAATCAAGTGTAAACCGACCAATTCAGCCACTGAACTGAGTCCACTGATGCACTAGACCAGTGACCCATGTGGTACGATTGAGGCCATCCATTTTGGATCCAGCGACCCTCATATTTCGTAATTAAGGTGTTATATTCTCTTCTCTGACAAATATTCAATTATATGCCCATATCTCATTTTAATCATAGAAAATGCATATGAACTCCAAAAATTACAAATAAGTAGTCAATCTTGAGTAGAAAAATATAGTTCATCGTTTCAAAATACTTTTGAAACCTGATTACAAACGATGCTCACTGATATACTTAAATGTAGATTTCTTGCTTAGTTAATTAGTCAAAATGACTCAATGTTGTGATTAGACTTTGGAAACCTTGTATCTTAACTCTGATGATTATATTGAGACATGAAATCATACTTGACTAGACTAGATCTAATCTTGTTGTATTAACCACCTTTGAATATTAATCTTATGCCTTGAACGTAATTTTGATGATATCTTGATAATATGATTGATCTAAATCTTGTGGCATATCTAGATCTATTGACCTAAAAGTTGATCTCTGATTTACTTATCAGAACTTGATCTAATCTTGAACCCCAATGATGTTAAAACTTGATAAATGATCTAAAAACTTGATTTTTGGACTTGCATATTGACCAGGATAATTAGGGTTCACACATGTACCTAGAAAACCTAGGTAGGTCATTCACACTCGAAATACTTGACATGGGAAATAATGTTGGATATATTGAAATATTGGTTGATTATAAGTGAATGACCCAACCCTAAGGATGACATAGGATAAGTGCAACCCTAATCTGGAATATTAAAACATGATATCCAAATATCTTGATCTTAACCCTTGATCCTATCTTGATGATTTAGAATCTGACTCGAAGGGTCTACCTATTATTTGTTGATTATACTCGAAATCCTCGGTGAAAGGTACACTATTTATATAACTCCTCCTTGATTGTATTGAAGATACTTTTATGTATCTCTTGACCGTATGCTTGGCTATTTACTTGGATGAACTACTATTCCCTATGATTAATCTTCTATTTTTCTATACAATATTTAGAAAAACATGAAAACATAAATTGCATGCCCATTATGACTGCCCGTATATTGATAATGTTGATAATGTTGATATTGAGTGCAACAACCCCTCATTTGGAGGTGGGACTTGTACATTGGCCTCCTATGTTCCTATGGTGAGAAGGAGCCTAGTGACCTTCCCCATCGCGTTGGGGTAATAGAGTCACACAAATTATATAAGCATGCTTCTCGAATTACAACATAATGGGAACTCATAATAAAATTCGAATTGCTTGAAAAACTTGTCGAATAAATTTTGGTTTTGCAAATTTCTTGTTATTCTTTTGAATATAAGTCCTGCCAAGTATACTATTTTGTTATAAACCGTTTTGCTTGATTTTGATAGCGTACCGTGCAATTGCATGATTGTGTCTTGATTTTCTTGATTTTAGGCAATACAAATGGAATATTGAATAAGATCGCTTCCGCACTCATACACTCTGATGACAAAGATAAATCGAATATATCTCCATATTGGGTTAGTTTGTTCTTTAATTATCCAGTTTTTGAGTTATTTATTTCTTATTGTATATGCCAGTGTGATAAATCCTATCGGGCCACTAAGGGATGGGCGCTTCAATCCATTTACCACTATCTTGGCAGTGAATTGGGATTGGGGTTAGAACAGTTCTGTGACAGTTGGTATCAGAGCTTTCACACTCCCATAAACTTTAAGTAAACAATTTCTCAAGTCTGTTACGCCCAAGAAACCCTAAAGTCCATAATGGTGAAAATTGAGGTGTCTAGGCTCGGGGTCCTGACATAATTTCTCCTATCTGTCTTCACGGTGGCTGAGATCCCCCGCTCCACCTGGCCTTAATTGATCCAAAACTGGACCTAAAGGTTCTCTTGTGAATCCCTAGAGAGTCTTCTAGCATCTCATCTCTTCTTTAAGGACTACCCAAGCCACCCATGTAGATGAAAATTATGTAGTCTTCTCATCCCATCATGTGGTCCTTCTCATTACCTTTTGCCACATGATGTCTCGATTATGAGTAGCTTATGCATGGGAAAAATGAATATCACTAAATTTTGAAAGTTGATACAATGATCTGACCTTAGTATGAAAACTTGATTTTTGATCAATGAAAACTTTGAAATGAAATACTAATGCTTGACCCTTCATGAAAAACCTAATTTAATCAAAATTAGACTACATGCTCCCGATGTTTGAGGTAAACTGTAAAAATTATGATTTGGTGAAATAAGGGTGACTTAAACTTCATACCTCATTGCTGATGAGGTCTGGATTTGATTAATATCAATGTTGCCCTATTGTTGATTAAACCTCAAACATAATTAAGCAAACTCTTTTTCCCAATTTGATGCCCATCATGACTATGCTATCAAATTGACTAATTCTAGGACTCACAAAACCATGATGTAAGACTATGATGCAAAAAGTTGTTCCCTATTGACTATTGATGCCTTTTTGCAATCTCGATTTTGATAAGATGATTATGGGCCTAGATTTTGCACTAATTCCTTGAATGCCAAATTAAAATCCTCGATTTCCAAATTTTATCACTACCTTGATCATGAAAGGAAAGGAATACAAATCTTAACATTATTGCCCTATTATCTTGAAATTTTGATGTTATGACCTTATAAAGCATGCTTTAACCATTGATAATCTCCCTTTTTGAATAAGCTCAATGGATAATAACTAATATCAGCAATGTGCTAAATTAGGGTGGCAGTTGACTCATGACTCCCCTAACCTAGGGCACATCCATATTTTGACTACCTCTAAATTTTCATAATGTTGATTATTTAGAGTTTGGAAAAGTATCCCTTTTCACCCGATTTGGATTGGTTGACCTTAGCCTAAATAGGTTAAACCCAATGTTGATACTCGATCTTGAATATTGATTTGATAATTGATATATGAAAGTGTTGACTATAGCTTCTGGTTGACTTCCTAGATAGACCTAAGTGTAATCATTCATCAACCTTGGATACAATGATAATGAAATCTTGATATGTTGCTCGAATATTTCTTGAAAATTGTTGCTTAAAATTGAATATAGGTGAGTGATCTTCCCCAAGGTATAAATAGGAATCTAAACCCTAGCTTTGAAATTTTGGACCTATAACTTTTGATGCTTAAAATCTTGACTCTTGATATTGATTAATGGATGTGACTCATGATTATCAGATTTCAATAATGATACAAATCCAATGTTCACGTTATTTGGATCTAAAAATCATACTAGATATATGACTAATGATTTCAAAATCCCAAATTTTGAAATTTTCAAAATGATGACTATTTTGACTTCTCCACTTATGACTTAGGGTTTATCTCTAGGGTGGGACCTCCCATTGATATTGATCTCAAAAACCATGATATTGAAAGTATGATGTTGTCTCAAAATGTTGAAATGTGAAATCTCAAATCATGGATGTATAACCCCACCTAGGCCAATGTAGAGTCTAGGACCCTGAGATATTGGGATTGAAAGTCACCTTGTACACTTGAACTCTATTTGTTTGACCTATAATATGATCTCTCCAAATTTGTGAACAATAGGATGCTTTCCATATTTGTGACTCATATGATGACTTTGAATAATATATGCATTGACCTTGATACTCAATTGCTCGATGATAAATGATTATGATATGGAACACGGAATCCCAATTATGATGATTTTATTATTTGAACTTCGAGGATATAATTTTGATTATATAGTTGAGGACACTACTATATTTGAAGATATGATCTAGATTTTGGTAGTCCCCATTCTGAGGATGTTTTTTTTGAATTTTGGGGACAAAATTCCTTTTAACGAGGGAAGGATGTAACAAAGTGGATTTTAGTGTAAGAATGAATTAATTCTAGTTTTGCCCTCATTATGGTCACTCATGGTGCCAAATAATTTTTCTTGGTTTCATAATATATTTTGAGACTCAAATCCAAAAATGATGATCAATATAATCTTTATACACATTATTACACCACAAATTATATCCAATCACCACTTTGTACAAATAAGAAAATTTACCCATAAAAATTCATCTTTTTGTTCTCAAACTTTTTTAAAGGTTCTCCACGTTTTTGTGAGGCTTTGATCCAAATTTGAGGTTATTTGGATATTCCTATGATTTTCTATAAATTTTGGAAGTTATCTTCTCAAATCCTTCTATTTGCCCTTTTAATTGCCATTTTTTAAGTCATCGATCCGTTACAAAGGGAGGGGACAAACCCCAACCCTCAGATCAGAGACCCATGGATCAAGGTCTGATCTAGCAGCTATGGTGTTATCTTCAACCTCCCGCTGATTGTGGGGAGGTATGAATGCAACTATGGTGATCGATCTCCCGCTCCTGACCACTATTTGAAATTCTAAGCGAGCCAAAACGACACTCTCACAATTTTGAACTGGGCAAGCCCTACTTTAACAAGCTTTCGAACACCCTTGCGCCGCCAAAACAAGTCCCTTGCCTCTCCCTCTCTCTCTAGCGGCCATGGCTGCCACCAAGGACCTATCTAGCCCTAAAGCTGGCCCCAACCCTATATAAACAACCCCCCGAGATCCGCAGCAAGTACACCTTGCTCAAGGCCAGGCTGTCGTGCACTCTCCTAGCCCCGAGCACCCCTAATTTCCTTCCCGTCCTTCTCCTTCCTCTATGGCACCGCTGCAAAGCTTAGATCGGGTGCCCCTTCCCCTCACGTCCTCTCCCTATTTTCTGGCCTCCATCCAGTTCGCGGGGTGGAGGCAAGCTCGGCCAGACCCCTCGCTGCCTTCCCTAGCTCCTCCTTCCCCGAGCTCCCCTCCACACTGGCAACCCTGCTCTGTCTGCCATTGTGGCTCATGCAAGGCTTGCACGAGGAAGGTGAGCACCGAAGAATCGACCGGTCCAGAAGGGATCAATCAAGTGTAAACCGACCAATTCAGCCACTGAATCGAGTCCACTGATCCACTAGACAAGTGACCCATGCAGCACGATCGAGGCCATCCATTTTGGATCCAACAACCCTCATATTTCGTAATTAAGGTGTTATATTCTCTTCTCTGACAAATATTCAATTATATGCCCAGATCTCATTTTAATCATAGAAAATGCATCTGAACTCCAAAAATTACAAATAAGTAGTCAATCTTGAGTAGAAAAATCTAGTTCATCGTTTAAAAATACTTTTGAAACCTAATTACAAACGATGCTCACTGATATACTTAAATATAAATCTCTTGCTTAGTTAATTAGTCTAAATGACTCAATGTTGTGATTGGACTTTGGAAACCTTATATCTTAACATTGATGATTATCTTGAGACATGAAATCATACTTGACTAGACTAGATCTAATCTTGTTGTCTTAACCACATTTGAATATTAATCTTATGCCTTGAAGGTAATTTTGATGATATCTTGATAATATGATTGATCTAAATCTTGTGGCATATCTAGATCTATTGACCTAAAAGTTGATCTCTGATTTACTTATCAGAACTTGATCTAATCTTAAACCCCAATGATGTTAGAACTTGATAAATGATCTGAAGACTTGATTTTTGGACTTGCATATTGACCAGGATAATTAGGGTTAACACATGTACCTAGATAAACTAGGTAGGTCATTCACACTTGAAATACTTGACATGGGAAATAATGTTGGATATATTGAAATATTGGTTGATTATAAGTGAATGACCCAACCCTAAGGATGACATAGGAAAAGTGTAACCCTAATCTCAAATATTAAAACATCATATCCAAATATCTTGATCTTAACCCTTGATCCTATCTTGATGATTTAGGATCTGACTCGTAGGGTCTACCTATTATTTGTTGATTATACTCGAAATCCTCGGTGAAAGGTACACTATTTATATAACTCCTCCTTGATTGTATTGAAGATACTTTTATGTATCTGTTGACCATATGCTTGGCTATTTACTTGGATGAACTATTGTTCCCTATGATTAGTCTTCTATTTTTCTATACAATATTTTGAAAAACATGAAAACATAAATTGCATGCCCATTATGACTGCCCCTATATTGATAATGATGATGATATTGATAATGTTGATAATGTTGATATTGAGTGAAACAACCCCTCATTCGGAGGTGGGACTTTTACATTGGCCTCCTATGTTCCAATGGTGAGAAGGAGCCTAGTGACCTTCCCCATCACGTTGGGGTAATAGAGTCACACAAATTATATAAGCATGCTTCTCAAATTACAGCATAATGGGAACTCGTAATAAAATTCAAATTTTCTTGAAAAACTTGTCGAATAAATGTTGGTTTTGCAAATTTCTTGTTATTCTTTTGAATATAAGTCATGCCAAGTATCTATTTTGTTATAAATTGTTTTGCTTGATTTTGATAGCGTACTATGCAATTGCATGATTGTGTCTTGATTTTCTTGATTTTAGGCAATACAAATGGAATATTGAACAAGATCGCTTCCGCACTCATACACTCTGATGACAAGGGTAAATCAAATATATCTCCATATTGGGTTAGTTTGTTCTTTAATTATCTAGTTTTTGAGTTATTTATTTCTTAGTGTATATGCCAGTGTGATAAATCCTATTGGGCCACTCAGGGACGGGCGCTTCAATCCCTTTACCACTGTCTAGGCAATGAGATTGGGATTGGGGTAAGAACAGTTCCGTGACAAAAGGGTCTCATCTAAGGAAGATAAAACCATAATCAAGGTATCCAAAAAAAAACCTAACCTCCCTCAACATATAGGTACACGAACACCATGCATGAGAGAAAGACCAAGGCTAAGAGATAGAGAAGAACCTTTGTCACATAATAACCACAAAAAATAGGTGTAAGAAGATTAGGATTTTGGATTTCTACCAAACCAGCAAAATATCTCCATCAAACAAGTACTGGAGATTATCATCAACTATGAACATGATAAGGGATAATTCTAGAGAGAGAAGAAATAGCAAACATGCATAAAAGATTGTAATAATAGAGTAGATTAAGTGTTATATAACCTGCCTAAAAGAAGATCAACTCCAAGAATTCCAAGCTCTAAGATTAAGAGCACTGATCACACAATCAAAGGGTTGAAGAAGCTCCACTCTCAGCCACAACATCTCCTCAAGAAGGAGAAGGCACGAAGTTTAAAGATCATCCTAGAAAGGAGAACCAAAAATATCTAGGCCAAGACAAAAGAAAGAAGGGGGAAAAGAGAGAAGAAACTCCCTCTCAATTGGGTGTCACCTTATTAAAACATGGCATGTTACCCTTGTGATGAGAAGCTTACTCTCAAGAACGACCACCATGTCAAAACATGGCATAACATCAAGAAAAAGGAAGAAGATGGAGGTAAACAAAAGAAACATAATCAAGGAAGATAAACACTTAGTAAGGGTTGAGGATGGGCTATGGTCACCACAAGCACCACATGCAAGAAGAGTTGGTCACCAAGCTCCAAGGATGGATCTCCTTGCTCCACCAAGCTCCAATAACAAGCAAAAGAGAAGGAATAAGATGGAGGGCTGAAAGGGATACAGGCATGGAGAGATAAGGGGTTATATAGAAAGGGAGATGCAAGAGAAGGTGAATATGAGGTGTCAACACTCCAAGGTACCAAAGGGACACAAGTACACTTAAAAGACCAACATGAAACCACCTTAACAATGCATACAAGACATGGTGATACACTCTAGGTTGGATCTCGACCACCTAGGCCATCCAGCCATCATGTCGCAACTGCAACACACTAAGGGAACTGCCCACGGTCGCGACACACCACCAAGGACCACTAGGTCGCAACTCAAGGTCACCACAAACCGTAGGTCTAGACACTCTTCACAAGAGAACCCATCTTGGCCCAAGAGACCCAAGACCATCTCAGTCAAGACAAATGCACTTAGGGAAGTTATCTCGACTAAAAAACCCTCCAACCAAGTCCTAGGTCACAAACTAGGTCGAGACAAATCAACAAGGGTCACACAGTCAAGGCACACTAACCCTAGAAACCCTAATCACCACTAGGGGTGACACCACTCAACCAAGGGTCAAACAAGGCTCCCCAAAGCACCACACTCTCTCTCTCATGAAACTAAGAGAGATAAGTAACACTCTAGAGGTGGTAAATTGTAGATCAACCCCCTTTCTTGTTTAAATTACAATTTGCACCAAAACTAGCATATAAATCACAAACATCATCCAAACAAGCTCAAACTAGAGACTTAAGCTCTCCACAAGCCCTAATTACATCTTTAGAAGATTAGAGAAAGGTTATAATAACATGATAAAGATAAAGTAAATAGGGTTACCCTAAAAATTAGGACAAGGGTCTTATACTCATCCTCCTGCGTGGCCTGGATTTGCTGGCCATGGTTGACACGATACTTCTCAGAAAATAAGATCAACAAATTTAAACTAATGCGGAAGAGAATACTTAGTGGCAGAATTACTAAAAATCACAAAATTTTAGAACTTTTTGCACAAAGGTCCACAACCTGTAAGACTCGTTCATAAAAGAACAAGATAAGTTATTTACAAGCTGATATATCAACACATCTCTATAATATGACATCTCGAGAGTCACAATATCAACTACCTTGTTAGCTGTACAAGGCAAGATACAAAAATCTCGAGGCATTAAGCCAAAAATCTCAAATCTATCTTTAAACATCTACTGACTCCTTGGACCTGAGAGTACAGAGACGACACATATGACATTCTATCTACAAGACTTGACAGACTGTCTCCACCTGAGGATCAATGTTGTCCCTGATGTTGCTGCTGCTCACCCACTGAAGGGTTCCTTCGTCCTCAACGTCTATCTAAAAAGTTGAATCCCACGGGGCTGAGACAATTGAATAATTGTCCCAGCGATAGTTATAACTTCTCGCCAGAAGCATTGTTATTGCAATAATGGAATAACATTAAACAGTAGAACTTTAAACATTCAACCATAGGTTTAACATTGTGTAAACTAAGTGAAGCAACATTCTTTTAAGCAATCATTTCAATTATAACTTAATTGAATGACAATACATATATCAATAAGGAATATGAAGAACATGTATACTAGTTATTCAACTAGAACACTGTAAATAATGTATCATCAATCATTGTTTCTCGTAGTTCAACCTAAGCAAATATGCTACACAGCTGATTACATTTTTTTCAAACATATTTATGCCCTGAGGAGATGAGTTACACCTCTCATACTCCAACTGACCATTACGAAATCACAATTGGTACCATACATAGGTCATCAGAAGAGTCGGATTCCTATGACCTCATCCTCCTCAGTCAGTATGAGGAACAACATGTAGGATATCTTGTGTCTCTTCTATAATAGCTTTCTAGGGTATTTTGGCAACTTCTTATTAGAGTTACAGTGGTGTGCTGTACTCTCTTCGCCATCGAGGGATTTCTTGTTTATCTCACATCGATGCGACATTAACAACATCATCGGGAGATTAATGATACATCGTCCCTGCATAAACATATAATGAAGGATTTGAGAGATTAAAGGTACATATCACATCAAATCCTACATTAGGACGTAAGGATATTCACGTCCATAACCCCCACATACTCAAAAGCATGCTCTCCAGGAGTTCCCTTAGGAAAACTTGTTTCACCATCATTTAACTTCTGACAATGATGGATCTATGGTCAGGGCTCTACATGATATCATTATACTTGATTAATTAAGTACATTATGGCATTCTTTTAGAATCAGGCATGTTTTCAAACATAAACCAATAAGACAATTGCTATAAAGAAAGAGTACTAATTGTATCAAGTTCATTTCTCATACAATTATCATTGGGATATCAATCCCTAACCATCTCATCATTATGATTCAAGAATATGGGTATTCAAACCATTAGATTATCAAAACACTTGTTACCAAGTAACATATCGTCATTAAGTCATTATAACACTATGACCTTGATTGTGACAATGCAAATATTTCTCATGGCTATCACAGCATATCAATCTCATATGTTACCTCTCACTAGGCAACATAGCATATCATTACTTTCAAAGCTTATAAAGTGCTTTAATAAATATGACATCATATCCCTTACCTGACTATGTTCATCATTTCATAAAAGCCTGCATAATTAAAAAAATTTGATAATCGGCAATTTATCTCTATATCAGCATATTGCAAAACAAAGATGACCTTTCAATTCAAAGGTTATACCACTATGCCTTTAATAGGGTTAGGTTTTTCCCTATTCAATTCAATTAGGGTTATTCAACCCCTTTATCTTAATTAGGAATAGTGATTCCTTATTTCATACTTCAATCATAGAGTTTCATGCTTAAAGGCATATCCCATAATTAGGGTTTACTGTTCATATCATCACATTACCCTAGATTAGGGTTTACTATTCACATTACATCACATTACCCTAGATTAGGGTTTACTATTCACATTAAATCACATTACCCTAGATTAGGGTTTACTATTCCCTTTACATCACATTATCCTAGATTAGGGTTTACTATTCACATTACAATGAATTAAAGTCATACCCTAATCATATATGAGGATTATTTCCATTAATGCCCTTAAATTAGGTTAAGATTCATTAACCATCATAATTAGGGTTTACATGATCTCACAATGAAGGATCATACGCTAATTAGATGTATTCATACATATTAGGAGCTTGTTACTTGATTCTCATTCATATTAGGAGTCTTCTCTCTCCTCTTACTATTAGATGATGTTTACATCACTCTTGATTAGGTTAAATCAAATCAATACTGACATCATGAGTTGTGTCATTACTATTGTGGTCATTAAGATTCACTTGATCAAAGGGTATAGGTTACTCTATCCCATCAAGGGTACTTTTGTAATGTTCACCATTGATCATAACATGCATTTATCCCCTAATTACCTGGTCCCTTAATCACTTTAGGTATCTATAAGGTTTAGGTTAATCAACTACTAAACCATCATTACCACTAAGGCATCAAACGATCTTGACCTTTATAGACCTCAAATGGTCTTGCACACTAACCATCCAAACGGTCTTGAACAATCCTTGAAACCGTTTGGTGGTGTTGACCGTTTGGTTTTTTTGATTTTGAAACCGTTTGGTAAAGTGCACACTCAAAACCGTTTTGTCATGAAGACCGTTTGGCCAAGTTGACTTTGAAACCGCATGGACACAACCGTTCTTGAAACCGCATGTGCACCAAACGGTTTGGGATCGTTTGGTCCCAAATGGTCTTGAGACCATTTGATCCAAACCATCTTAAAACCGCATGGACCAAAAAGTGTCTCAACCATTCCAATTGAGTTAGGGTTTCCAATGTTGAACCCCTCAATCGTTCATGCACTTGTTAGCCATTTATCAATTGAGTCAAATAGGTCAACCCTCAACTGATTTTACCCTCAATTGACCCTCAATTGATCACCAAATAGGGCCTGGATCAATTGAATTAGGGTTTGAAATCGATTACCCTTCAACACTCCTCAATATGAGTCTAATTGATTTGAATCCATTGAACCATCAATCAATTTGGTCATGACCTGACCCCAAACGGTCTTGGGATGGTTCGGATGTCCTCCAAACGGTCTTGAGACCGTTTTCTCTAGTCAACACCAAAATCTAACTCAACCTATTAAGGTTTGGCTCATTGATTTGGTCATTAGGTCACTAATCAATTGCACTTCAACTTGTTATCTTTAGATTTGTAATCACTTGACCATAGTCAACCCTAGACCTCCAAACGGTCTTGGGTGACCCCCAAACGGTCTTGGGATCGTTTGGATATCCTCCAAACAGTCTTGAGACCGTTTTCCCATTATTTCATCAAAAACCAAGTCAATCTCTTAAGGGTTGAACCCTAGATTTGGTCACAAAATCAGCACTTAATTGTTTAACAATTTGATATCATTGGACCCTCAATAGGTCAACCCCACTTAACCCTAGACTTCCAAACTGTCTTGGGTGATCACCAAATGGTCTTGAGACCGTTTGGGTGATCCCCAAATGGTTTTGAAACCGTTTGGGTCACTCAACCCAAACATCATCATGATTGTATTATTGAAATCAGCAAATAACCCGATTAGGGTTTAGGTGATTGATATGCCTTCAATTGGTGATTCTGTTGGAATCACTTGATGATTTTTGGTGGGCGATTAGTCCATCATGTTTACAACAGAACTCCAAACGGTCAACGCCTGGTCAACGCATCCAAACGGTCTTTGACCATTTGCTTCCATGCATTCTTAGTTGAAACTGTTTGCTTTCAAACGGTTTGAAACCGTTTGCTCCCAGACGGTTTGGGAAACTATTTGTACAAGAGGTGGAAGACCGTTTGCTAAAGTGGATTTTGAATAAACATTGGAAATAACATCATCATCTTTTACCTAAGAACAGGGACTGTTCTTCACGGAATTGCTAGCAAGAACACACCAAAGTGTCTAAAGAAGAAGAATAAGCAATTATACTAGGAGAAGAGGATGCATTTAACAAAGTTTAAGGTTTAGAGTTATAAAACCCACCTCAATGACTGATCTAGAGCTCCATGCTTTGTATCTTTAATGGTGGCTTGAGCTCCAGTAGGTGTCCAAGGTCCGTTCTTCAAGATTTGGATGGAGAAGATGGCTAGAAAGAAGATTTGTATAAGGAAAACTAACAAACCAACCTTGTATTAGGGTTTCCTCCAAGAATTCGAGCTAGGTGATGATCAAAGCTTACCCAAACCAGCTTGGTCGTCCTCCTCTATTCCAGAGCTCCCTCTTGGTCGGTCCAAAGCAAGAAGATGAGAAAAGAAACTAAGGGAAACGTTCCCTTTCTTTCTAGAAAAAGGGTGCTTATATATTTTTGGGTATTATCAAGGCAAAGAACAGATAGTTATTTCTTAAACCCATCCACTCATGCTCACTCCACCCTTGGCCATGTTTCTTCCTCCTTTTCACATGAAAAACCTCTCTCTTATCCAAGGTTAAAGGAAAAGGAGCCATATATCTTAATAAGCTATATATATACATATATATGTATATATATATATATATATATATATATATATATATGAAAGACCATGTTGCTTAAAACTTGGTTATTTAAATATTAAAGTTATCTTTCTTACTTAATCATTCAAATGAGGCACCCTCCTCATTTTCTTTGCCCTTCTTAATGCCAAGAGTCATGAAAGATACTCTAGAGGGTATATTTTACATGTTGCATCCTATGTTTTGGGTAATTTGCACTTTACACCAAAACTATGTTTTAAAGCACAAGGATTGCTCTACAAGCTATATCTTGGTGCTAAAGCTTGTGGAATCCATATCACTACATCATATTCATTCTTACGATGTCTCAACATCAGAGGAACATCTTAACATGTGCAATTTGCAAGTTAACCTCTCTACTTGGGTAATTTGCACATTAGTCCATATTTTACAAAACAATATTGCAACATTGTTCAAAAAGGACTGAAATTAAAAGATAATTTCCTCAAAATCTTTAATTACATATCAAAAGATAAGCACAAGCATAAAATTACATATTTAACCAAAACACCTAGGGTTAGTTCATAACCCAGGTCAGGGATGTTACAAATTATCCACCCCTTACAAGGATTTCGTCCCCGAAATCAACAAAGCATATTAAGAGAAAAGAGCAGGGTATTTCCTCCTCATCTCTTCCTCTAGTTCCCATGTGGCTTCTTCAATACCACGGTGATTCCAGAGGACTTTCACAAGACTTATGTCTTTCTTTTTCAGCTTTTTAATTATTTTATCAAGGATTGAAATAGGTCCTTCCTCATAAGACACCTCATCATTCAGTTCTACTTCCATAGGTTGCAGAACTGATTCTGTATCAGGGTGACATTTCCTAAGCATGGAAATGTGGAACACAGGGTGTAACTTTTGTAACTCTGGTGGTAACTCTAGCTTATAAGCTACCTTTCCAATCCGCTCAATGATTGGATAGGGCCCCATAAACCTAGGAGCTAACTTTCCTTTCCTTCCAAATCTCAGAACTCCTTTCCAAGGTGAGATTTTAAGGTACACTCTGTCTCCAACCTGGAATTCTAAAGGTCTACGACACTTATCAGCATATTATTTCTGCCTATCATGTGCAGTCTTTATTTGTCATTGTATTACTTTAATCTTCTCTGTGGTCTGCTGCACAAGATCAGGACCTAAAAGTTGATATTCACCAGTTTCATACCAACATAAGGGTGATCTACAACGTCTACAATACAAAGATTCATAAGGTGCCATGTCAATGCTATGTTGATAGCTGTTATTGTAGGCAAACTCTATCAAGCTTAGGTGCAGATCCCAACTCCCTATAAACTGAAGAACACATGCTCTAAGCAAGTCTTCCAAGGTATGTATAGTCCTTTCTGACTGTCCATCAGTCTGAGGATGAAAGGCTGTACTAAACCTTAACTGTGTGCCTAAGGCTTTATGAAGTCGCTCCCAAAATTGACTCGTAAACTAGGGACCTCTGTCAGAAAAAATGGTAACTGGGACTCCATGCAGTCGCACTATCTCATCAATATATAACTGTGCTAGTTTCTCAGTAGAATAGGTTGTTTTGACAGGCATGAAATGTGCTGTCTTTGTCAACCTATCAACTATTACCCAGATGGAATCATGCCCTTTGGTTGTCCTGGGTAGGCCAACCACAAAATCCATGGTTACATGGTCCCACTTCCATTGTGGTAAGGGTAAAGGTTGCATTGTTCCAGTAGGCTTCTGGTGTTCAGCTTTAACTTGCTGACACACAGGACACCACATAACAAACTCAACAACGTTTTTCTTCAAACCAGGCCACCAATACATATATTTCAAGTTTCGATACATCTTGGTGCTTCCTGGATGCATGGCATACATTTAAGAATGAACTTCTTCTAGAACTAACTTTCACAAGTTATCCACATCTGGTACTATCATCCTACCAGGATAACATGCTACTTGGTCATCTGAGTCATGGAAACCATCTCGTTTATCATTACCATACTCTGATCTGATCTGTTGAACTGCAACATCAACTTGCTGTGCCTCCTTGATCTGCTCTCTCAGAGTAGGTTTTATATGCATCTCAACTAACAACCCTGATAACAACGATACTCTTAACTGTATATTTTCTTGCCTTAAGGAGTAAGAATATCTCTCCTTGAGCACACTAAGGAAATTAGTTGTGCTCTATCTAAGGCTGGTGTTTCTGATTTCCTACTCAAAGCATCAACAACTATATTGGCCTTCCCTAGATGGTAATCAATTGTACAATCGTAGTCCTTGATCAACTCCATCTAGTGGCATTGCCTCATGTTAAGCTCATGCTGAGAAAATATATACTTAAGGTTCTTATGATCTGTGAAAATCTGGAATGTCTCTCCATAAAGATAATGTCTCCAAATATTCAAGGCATGGACTACAACAACAAGCTCTAAGTCGTGTGTCAGATAATTCTCCTTGTGTTTCTTAAGCTGTCGAGAAGCAAAAGAAATCACTTGTTTATCCTGCATTAGCACACATCCTAGTCCATTCTTAGAAGCATCACAGAAAACTATATATCCTTTCCCTTGCTCAGGTAACACTAGCACAGGTGCACTTGTCAGCCTCTTCTTCAACAACACAAACGATTGTTGACACTTATCACCCTAGGTAAAAGGAACATCCTTCCTAGTCAACTTGGTCAAGGGTAAAGCTATAGAACTGAAGTTCTTAATGAACCTTCGATAATAGCCTGCCAACCCTAAGAAACTACGGATCTCCGTCGATGTCTTCAACTGCTCCCAAAGCAGAATAGATTCTACCTTTTTAGGGTCAACATGAATACCTAAAGTAGATATTACGTGTCCAAGGAAAGATACTTCTGGTAACCAGAACTCACACTTGCTAAATTTAGCATATAACTTGTGTTCTCTTAGCAAGGTTTGAGCCTGAAGAAGATGTTTTTCATGCTGCTGAGCATCTCTACTATAGATCACGATGTCATCTATAAAGACAACAACACACTGATCGAGAAGAGGTCGAAAAATTCTATTCATGAGTTCCATAAATGTAGCTGGTGCATTAGTTAGTCCAAACAACATAACTGTGAACTCGTAGTGACCATACCTTGTCCTAAAAGAAGACTTAGGTATGTCACCATCCTTAATACGTAGCTGGTGATATCCCGACCTCAAATCTATTTTTGAGAAGATGGTAGCACCACACAACTGGTCAAAGAGATCATCAATCCTCGACAGAGGATACTTATTCTTTATTGTTACTTTATTTAATTGTCTATAGTCAATGCACAACCACATTGACCCATCTTTCTTCTTAACAAAGTGGACCGGAGCACCCCAGGGTGAAGTACTCAGTCGGATGAAACCTTTTTCAAGAAACTCTTACAACTGTTTCTTGAGTTCTGCCATCTCAGTAGGGGCCATCCTATATGGTGTTTGTGCTATTGGTTGCGTGTCTGGGGTTAAATTAATCTCGAAATCAATCGTTCGAGGCGGTGGTACACCTGGAAGTTCTTCAAGAAATACATCTTCAAATTCCCTGACTACAGGAACTTCAACAGGATTATGACTATCCATGGTAGTATCTACCACATGGGCCAAGAATGCATAACATCCTTGCCTCATCAGCTTCTCAGCAACCATAGCTGACACAACACAAGTGGGTAGAATCTTTCTCTCTCCTTGAAAGATCCATGTGTCACTATCATAAAAAAACACAGCTTGCTTGGATTCAAAATCCAAAACAACCTTATACCTTTCTAAGGTATCCATTCCAAGAATTATATCAAATGCATGCATCTCAAGTGGTATAAGATCCACTTGAATGTGATGTTAAAAAAAGAAGCGGGTGTAGGGAGAACATACTTCCTGCAACACAGCAGATCACATCAACAGAGTTTCTAGCAACAAACTGTCTGTCCTACGACTTGCAGTCAGATTGTAGTCAAGAATCACTCTACGAGTGATAAAGGAGTGCGTAGCACCCAGATCAATTAAAACAGACACAATGCAAGATGTAGACATATCAGGATATAACAATTCCATCTGACATGCCACAACCCGAGGGTTGATCACCGCATCAGGCAGATTCATCGCATAAAATCTTGTCGTTGCCTGTGGTTGATTTGGTGTTCGTTGACCTGGTGCCGATGATCCAGCTTGGGACGCTTGTCCACATCCTCTAGTGTTACCTGGAAACTGTCTTCTTTGAGATCCTTGCTGAGTTTGCATCTGAGGTTGAGTTACACTCACTTCTCTGGCTCTGCAATCTTTCATCAGATGTCCCATCTTTCCACATATGTAACAACTTCTGTTCAGTTGTTGTGGTCTGGGTGGTCCTGTAACCGACATAGATGCTAAACTGCAAGCTCCTTCTAGTGGTAGGCTTCGTCCTCTACCCCTATTCGACATCCACTGCGTCTGGGTACTGAATCTAGGTGGTGGTGTAGGCGCAGAAAACCTAGGTTTTTTAAACCTTTAGATGAAGATCCTTGGAACTGGGGATACATCATCTTGTTTTGGGTCTGTCTCTTCTCTGTTACAGACCTTTCTACCCTTCTGACAGACTCCACAAAGGTAGCAAACCTTTCTCTATTCTCTAGGGCAGACACAGGAGTAGTCAACTCAGTGTTTAATCCTTTCTCAAAACACCTAATCCTTTCTTCATCTGTGGTCGCCATGTGCAAACAGAACCACAAAAGCTCCATGAACATAGCCTCACACTCGCTAATGTTCATTGGACCTTGTCTTAACCTCTCAAACTGAGAGATTTTCTCGTCTAGAAATGTCTTAGGGAAATATTTGTTGATAAATTCCCGTCAGAAAACATCCCATACAACCTCTACACCTGGTCTTTTCTGTTCTTCCATGGTCCACCAATGACCAACACTCCCCTTTAGAAGATATACATCATGTCTAACCTTCTCGGCTTTTGGGATGTTCAGGATTCTAAAGGCCTTCTCTAGTTCAGTTAACCATAAGTCAACATCTGCAGGGTCAATTGTTCCAGCATACTCTGTGGCTCCAACTCGGCGAAGTCGTTCAAACGTCTTGTTGATTCCTTGTCCTTCATGATGGGTAGGTACCCTAGGTACATGTATAGGCATCCTATCAGTCATGTGTGTCATGGCAGTCATAAATTTCCCAAACATGGCTTGGACGGCTGGGTTCGCCATGTCAGTTGGATTGAACTGGGGTGGTTCAGGCACATGTTCTTCTCTATCTGGGTCTCTTGCACCTCTTCTGGGTGCAGTAACACTACTTTCTGCAACGTGTTCTTCGTGTGGTCCAGACATCCATAGTCTTATCTTCTCCTCCTAAATGAGCAGAAGACACTATCAGACATGCTGGAAGACACTAGAACAGACTCAACATCCTAAGTCCTATGTCTCTATAGACTCAGTGAACCTAGAGCTCTGATACCACTAAACTGACACGATACTTCTCAGAAAACAAGATCAACGAATTTAAACTAATGCGGAAGCGAATACTTAGCGGCGGAATTACTAAAAATCACAAAATTTTAGAAATTTTTGCACAAAGGTCCACAACCTGTAAGACTCTTTCATAAAAGAACAAGATAAGTTATTTACAATCTGATATATCAGCACATCTCTATAATATGACATCTCGAGAGTCACAACATCAACTACCTTGTTAGTTGTACAAGGAAAGATACAAAAATCTCGAGGCAATAAGCCAAAAATCTTAGATCTATCTTTAAACATCTACTAACTCCTAGGACCTGAGAGTATAGAGATGACACATAGGATATTCTATCTACAAGACTTGACAGACAGTGTCTCCACCTGAGGATCACTGTTGTCCCTGATGTTGCTGCTGCTGCTGTTGCTGCTCACCCACTCAAGGGTTCCATCGTCCTTGGCGTCTACCTAAAAAGTTGAATCCCACGGGGGTGAGACAATTGAATAATTGTCCCAGCGAGAGTTATAAATCCTCACCAGAAGCATTGTTATTGCAATAATGGAATAACATTAAGCAGTAGAACTATAAACATTCAACAGCAGGTTTAACATTGTGTAAACTAAGTGAAGCAACATTCTTTTAAGCAATCATTTCAATTATAACTTAATTGAACGACAATACATATATCAATAAGGAATATGAAGAACATGTATACTAGTTATTCAACTAGAACACTGTAAACAATGTATCATCAATCATTATTTCTCGTAGTTCAACCTAAGCAAATATGCTACACGGCTGATTACATTTTTTCCAAACATATTTAAGCCCTGAGGAGATGAGTTACACCTCTCATACTCCAACCGACTATTATAAAATTGGAATCGGTACCATACATAGGTCATCAGAAGAGCCGGATTCCTATGACCTCATCCTCCTCAGTCAGTATGAGGAACAACATGCAGGGCATCTTGTGTCTCTGCTATAATAGCTTTCCAGGGTATTCTGGCAACTTCACTATTAGAGTTACAGTGGCGTGCTGTACTCTCTTCGCCATCGAGGGATTTCTTGTTTATCTCATATCGATGCGGCATTACAACATCATCGGGAGATTAATGATACATCGTCCCTGCATAAACATATAATGAAGGATTTGAGAGATTAAAGGTACATCTCATATCAAATCCTACATTAGGACGTAAGGATATTCGCGTCCATAACCCCCACATACTCAAAAGTATGCTCTCCAGGAGTTCCCTTAGGAAAACCTGTTTCACCATCATTTAACTTCTGACAATGATGGATCTATGATCAGGGCTCTACATGATATCATTATACTTGATTAATTAAGTACATTATGGCATTCTTTTAGCATCAGGCATGTTTTCAAACATAAACCAATAAGACAATTGCTATTAAGAAAGAGTACTAATTGTATCAAGTTCATTTCTCATCCAATTATCATTGGGATATCAATCCCTAACCATCTCATCATTATGATTCAAGAATATGGGTATTCAAACCTTTAGATTATCAAAACACTTGTTACCAAGTAACATATTGTCATTAAGTCATTTTAACCGTATGACCTTGATTGTGACAATGCATATATTTCTCATGGCTATCACAGCCTATCAATCTCATATGTTACCTCTCACTAGGCAACATAGCATATCATTACTTTCAAAGCTTATAAAGTGCTTTAATAAATATGACATCATATCCCTTACCTGACTATGTTCGTCATTTCATAAAAGCCTGCATAATTAATACATTTGATAATAGGCAATTTATCTCTATATTAGCATATTGCAAAACAAAGATGACCTTTCAATTCAAAGGTTATACCACTATGCCTTTAATAGGGTTAGGTTTTTCCCTATTCAATTCAATTAGGGTTATTCAACCCCTTTATCTTAATTAGGAATAGTGATTCCTTATTTCATACTTCAATCATAGAGTTTCATGCTTAAAGGCATATCCCATAATTAGGGTTTACTGTTCATATCATCACATTACCCTAGATTAGGGTTTACTATTCACATTACATCACATTACCCTAGATTAGGGTTTACTATTCACATTACATCACATTACCCTAGATTAGGGTTTACTATTCACATTACATCACATTACCCTATATTAGGGTTTACTATTCACATTACAATGAATTAAAGTCATACCCTCATCATATATGAGGATTATTTCCATTAATGCCCTTAAATTAGGTTAAGATTCATTAACCATCATAATTAGGGTTTCCATGATCTCACTGTGAAGGATCATACCCTAATTAGGTGTATTCGTACATATTGGGAGCTTGTTACTTGATTCTCATTCATATTAGGAGTCTTCTCTCTCCTCTTACTATTAGATGATGTTTACATCACTCTTGATTAGGTTAAATCAAATCAATACTGACATCGTGAGTTGTGTCATTACTATTGTGGTCATTAAGATTCACTTGATCAAAGGGTATAGGTTACTCTATCCCATCAAGGGTACTTTTGTAATGTTCACCATTGATCATAACATGCATTAATCCACTAATTACTTGGTCCCTGAATAACTTTAGGTATCTATAAGGTTTAGGTTAATCAACTACTAAACAATCATGACCACTAAGGCATCAAACGATCTTGACCTTTTTAGACCTCAAACGGTCTTGCACACTAACCCTCCAAACGGTCTTGAACAATCCTTGAAACCGTTTGGTGGTGTTGACCGTTTCGTTTTGTTGACTTTGAAACTGTTTTGTAAAGTGCACACTCAAAACCCTTTGGTCATGAAGACGGTTTGGTCATGAAGACCATTTGGCCAAGTTGACTTTGAAACCGCATGGACACAACCATTCTTGAAACCGCATGAGCACCAAACGGTTTGGGATCATTTGGTCCCAAATGGTCTTGAGACCATTTGGACCAAACCCTCTCAAAACCGCATGGACCAAAAAGTGTCTCAACCATTCCAATTGAGTTAGGGTTTCCAATGTTGAACCCCTCAATCGTCCATGCACTTGTTATCCATTTATCAATTGAGTCAAATAGGTCAAACCTTAACTGATTTGACCCTCAACTGACCCTCAATTGATCACCAAATAGGGCTTGGATCAATTGAATTAGGGTTTGAAATCGATTACCCTTCAACACTCCTCAATTTAAGTCTAATTGATTTGAATCCATGGAACCATCAATCAATTTGGTCATGACCTGACCCCAAACGGTCTTGGGATCATTTGGATGTCCTCCAAACGGTCTTGAGACCATTTTCGCAAGTCAACACCAAAATCTAACTCAACCTATTAAGGTTTGGCTCATTGATTTGGTCATTAGGTCACTAATCAATTGCACTTCAACTTGTTATCTTAAGATTTATAATCACTTACCATAGTCAACCCTAGACCTCCAAACGGTTTTGGGTGACCCCCAAACGGTCTTGGGATCGTTTGGATATCCTCCAAATGGTCTTGAGACCGTTTTCCCATTATTTCATCAAAAACCAAGTCATTCTCTTAAGGGTTGAACCCTAGATTTGGTCACAAAATCAGCACTTAATTGTTTAACATTTTGATATCATTGGACCCTCAATTGGTCAACCCCACTTAACCCTAGACCTCCAAACGGTCTTGGGTGATCACCAAACTATCCAAATGGTTTTGAAACCATTTGGGTCAGTCAACCCAAACTTCAACATGATTGTACTATTGAAATCAGCAAATAACCCGATTAGGGTTTAGGTGATTGATATGCCTTCAATTGGTGATTCTCTTGGAATCTCTTGATGATTTTTGGTGGGAGATTAGTCCATAATGTTTAAAATAGACCTCCAAATGGTCAATGTCTGGTAAACACATCCAAACGGTCTTGGACTGTTTGCTTCCATGCGTTCTTAGTTGAAACCGTTTGCTTTCAAACGGTTTGAAACCGTTTTCTCCCAAATGGTTTGGGAAACCGTTTGTACAAGAGGTGGAAGACCGTTTGCTAAAGTGGGTTTTGGATAAACATCGAAAATAACGTCATCATCTTCTACCTCAAGAATAGGGACTGTTCTTCACAGAATTGTTAGTAAGAACACACCAAAGTGTCTAAAGAAGAAGAATAAGCAATTATACTAGGAGAAGAGGATGCATTTAACAAAGTTTAAGGTTTAGAGTTATAAAACCCACCTCTTGGACTGATCCAGAGCTCCAATCTTAGTAGCTTTAATGGTGTGTTGAGCTCCAGTAGGTGTCCAAGGTCCGTTCTTCAGGATTTGGATCGAGAAGATGGCTAGAAAGAAGATTTGTATAAGGAAAACTAACAAACTGACCTTGTATTAGGTTTTCCTTCAAGAATTCGAGCTAGGTGATGATCAAAGCTTACCCAAACCAGCTTGGTCATCCTCCTCTATTCCAGAGCTCCCTCTTGGTCGGTCCAAAGCAAGAAAATGAGAAAAGAAACTAAGGGAAACGTTCCCTTGCTTTGTAGAAAAAGGGTGCTTATATATTTTTGGGTATTATCAAGGCAAAGAAAAGATAGTTATTTCTTTTATTTCTTAAACCCATCCACTCATGCTCACTCCACCCTTGGCCAAGGATTTCTTTACACCAAAACTATGTTTTAAAGAACAAGGATTGCTCTGCAACCTATATTTTGGTGCTCAAGCTTGTGGAATCCATATCACTACAACATATTCATTCTTATGATGTCTCAACATCAGAGGAACATCTTAACATGTGCAATTTGCAAGTTAACCCCTCTACTTGGGTAATTTGCACATTACTCCATATTTAACAAAACAATATTGCAACATTGTTCAAAAAGGACTAAAATTAAAATATAAGTTCCTCAAAAGCTTTAATTACATATCAAAAGATAACCACAAGCATCTAATTACATATTTAAGCAAAACACCTAGGGTTAGTTCATAACCCAGGTCAGGGATGTTACAACGGTAGACAATTTGCTGGTTGAATCTGGCATGCAGGTCTTTGTTGTGGAATCAGATCCCATAGCTACCTTTTTTTCCCTCTATCACACTTGGATATGCCCCTTGGGGGTTTTGTGGATGGTCAGGGAGTTGTCCAACTATGTTGGCTAGAACATAAATATAGTATGTAAGGTTGACTTGGTTGGGGAGTCTTTTACCTTGAACTAGGGCATCATTAGGGTATAAAATTGATCGTACAAGCCTGCCAAAGATTACTCATGGTCTATCTTCGAGAAGGGTCCTTTTGCACTGCATGCCATAGTCCAAGCTGACAAGAATCAGTTTTTCTTTCTTGGGAGAAGTTTCCATGTCATATTTTGCCTCGACAATCATACTAAGGTATTCCTCATAGCCACACAAATGTTCAAGCATGAAGCATTGGTCTCTCATCTATGAGAAAAAACACTATGTCCATGGTATTGTCGAGAACAATGCAACTCAGGGAGGTAGTTTTAATGAGTGTGGACTGGAATTGAGGGTGGTTTCTTATTGTCCTAGCCTCAAGGAAATTGTAATCCACTTATAAAGGAAAGGTGACTTGGTAGAATGGTCACATAGTTTATCTCTAATAGTCTGGTGTATCTACAATTTGACATTATCTCTTCCTGATGAGATAATGACAATGGTTGGGTTCTCTTGATGCACTTTAATTGGTAAAGTTAGTGATGACATTATCTTGTGCCAAGGAAGGTAAATTAAAGTTGATTTGCTCTCTAAAACATAGTCTCTAAGCATTACCTAAATAATTTATCTAGATATATAGATAGAATAGAAGTCTCTACTTCCTCTCATTATCAAATATTTCCATTATCAACCAGCCAAAATTATTATGGTCATTTATTACAAGAATGAAATACCAAATTCACTACGGTTCTCATCAGGGACCAACACATAAACTCTAATTAGATGAATGGGTGTTACTTTGTCCATGGGTTGAACTTATGCCTTATAATGGATCCAACAGATTCATTGAACCCCAAAATTCATCATTAAGGATCATGCATCATAATTACTTCAATTGTACATTTCTTCCTAAATAATGGCATATTGAACCTAATAAAGTCATATTGGGTTAGATTAATAATTTTACCATCCATTGTCATACTTTTGATCTCATTATTACTTGATTGACTTAATATGAAATTCAATCCACTATTCTTGAATTATATATAAATATGCAAATTTTGAGAATCTTACAATCTAGGTTTAGGAGGGAGTCAAACTAGTACATATGTTGATACCATGAAAATTTGATTCTAAATTAAATATTCAATCTATCACATAGTACTCTTAGTTCAGTAATAACAAAAGCATGCATCTAAATGCGTTATTTTTATTCTAGTAAATGCTTAAGCATTTATATAACATTATAGAATTTGATTTTAACCATCGAAACATATAATTCTAGTTTAGCACTTTGTTTATCTCTTTATGAGAAGTAACACCCTGACTCAAAATTAAACTAATGTGGAAGTGGATCTTCAATGACTTCTTTATTTTAATTTCAATCAAGATTGCTAACATATCAAGATGTTTACATTTTTAAAACATAATTATGTAACTACAAATATTTTATTGCATTTGTGCAAGAGTTTTAAAAACCCATGTGTGTAACTATTTAGGTCATGCACCATCATAAAGTAATTAAAACTATGGAAAGAGGCATATTTTTGATGTAAATATGCAAGGTTCAAAGATTACAAAAAAGGGAAAACAAATACTTGTCATCTATCTCAAGAAATGTGGCATCACCAAGACTATAGACACTATGATGGACAAAATGCAAATTAACTTAAATATATGGGTTTCAAACCTACTTCATAGATTCTACTAGTCTTTTTTGTAATTAGCATGTTTTTATTATTATTTGGGGAGTCATTTGAAATGGCATGAACCATTGTTTAATTGTTGACATGATATAAATGTCTGGTTATCTTGTTACTATCTTTAATTTAAATTCTCTTGAAATTTCCCCAATTTTCCTGTATCCCATATTTTATTAGAGAATCCTCTTTTAAACTTGAAACCCTCAGTATGCCCAAATACTTCTCCTTTATGAACATACTAAGTATATTTGAAGCATACCCTTTTGTCTTATCATTTTTGAGTGTTTCTCCCCCACCCAGGTCTTGACAAAACTTGTGGACCTACAATTTGACGACCCTGAGTTTGTGAAACATGATGTCGAGGAACATGTTCAAGAATAGCTCATTAAGAGAAGAATCTGAGATGACCGGGTGACCATCTACCTCCTTTGTACATAGATATTAGTAATTTGTTTTAGATTTCATTGTGTCCATCATGAGTTAAGTTGCTTAAAAAAATCTAAATTTGTAATGATTTAGTTTAGTTTTACTATCATAAATATAATTTTCATTGCATACTTAATTTGCAAAGTTCTATGCCCCATTATTTATCATTGAACATGAAACGATCATGGAATATTGAATGTCTGAAAATGACTTAATCTCTAATTTATTTTGTGGATAGTTGTAGGTTGAATCATAATAATAATGAAATGCAATGGACATGGTCCACTTACCTATGATACTAATGATTTTGGTTAATGTGTTCTTAATTCATTGTTCCATAACCAAATCACCTATATATCAATAAAATTTCTATATATCCATGTGTATTTCTCTTTTCCATTCTTTAAATTTCAAACCCCCATCACCTTAATCTTCTAGACCAAATTAGATTCTTATTTAGAGTGAATGTAACTCTGATTTAAAACCACATTTATATTGTGGTTGAATGTCTATCAAAACTTACATTATGTAAGTACTATAATCCTTATACTCAAATAAGTCAAAAATTGTCTTATGCACTAATATGAGCATATGAACCATATATAAGAATAAATCTCAAGCATAATACATATATTGATCTTACTAACTCAATAATGACATAATAGGAAACTACAATTACAAATCATCTTTCAAACAAGATATACATTCCTTATCACGTATTGGCTCATAAATAGTTATCACGTATCTTTCCTATGGCTACTTAGGCACAAAATCAACTACTAATTAAATAATACACGAAACTCTATTAAAAGTTCAAAAAATAGTAAGAACACTATACAATTGAGTTTAGGTGAAATTCTTAGATCATATTATTTTCAATCAATGGGTGAAATGCACATAATGCCCTTACTAGGATTTATATCAAAAACTTAGGTAAGTCTCCCAATTAGATAGACCAGTCTTTGTTATCATATCAATAATATCATAATAAACTTACTATAAAATATACATGAATTTTTAAAGTTGTTTGATATTTTTAATGTTTGAAATATTGAAATCGTATATCTTCTAGTAATCAAATTATAAAAATAATCAACCATCCAAAACACTATCTAGGCATATTTCTACAAGATTGTAGGCATTATTATCCCATCAAGGGTACTTTTGATCAAAGGGTATAGGTTACTCTATCCCATCAAGGGTACTTTTGTAATGTTCACCATTGATCATAACATGCATTAATCCACTAATTACTTGGTCCCTTTATCACTTTAGGTATCTATAAGGTTTAGGTTAATCAAATACTAAACCATCATGACCACTAAGGCATCAAATGATCTTGACCTTTTTAGACCTCAAACGTTCTTGCACAATAACCCTCCAAACGGTCTTGAACAATCCTTGAAACCGTTTGGTGGTGTTGATCGTTTGGTTTTGTTGACTTTGAAACCGTTTGGTAAAGTGCACACTCAAAACCCTTTGGTCATGAAGATGGTTTGGTCATGAAGACTGTTTGGCCAAGTTGACTTTGAAACCACATGGACACAACCGTTCATGAAACCGCATGAGCACCAAACG
This sequence comes from Alisma plantago-aquatica, assembly GCA_963693085.1. Taxonomy (NCBI): domain Eukaryota; kingdom Viridiplantae; phylum Streptophyta; class Magnoliopsida; order Alismatales; family Alismataceae; genus Alisma; species Alisma plantago-aquatica. The sequence continues at coordinate 114,959,279 of OY856410.1, read as the reverse complement.
GTTTGGGATCATTTGGTCCCAAATGGTCTTGAGACCGTTTGGACCAAACCCTCTCAAAACCGCATGGACCAAAAAGTGTCTCAACCATTCCAATTGAGTTAGGGTTTCCAATGTTGAACCCCTCAATCGTTCATGCACTTGTTAGCCATTTATCAATTGAGTCAAATAGGTCAACCCTTAACTGATTTTACCCTCAATTGACCCTCAATTGATCACCAAATAGGGCTTGGATCAGTTGAATTAGGGTTTGAAATCGATTACCCTTCAACACTCCTCAATATGAGTCTAATTGATTTGAATCCATGGAACCATCAATCAATTTGGTCATGACCTGACCCCAAACGGTCTTGGGATCATTTGGATGTCCTCCAAACAGTCTTGAGACCCTTTTCTCAAGTCAACACCAAAAGCTAACTGAACCTATTAAGGTTTGGCTCATTGATTTGGTCATTAAGTCACTAATCAATTGCACTTCAACTTGTTATCTTTAGATTTATAATCACTTACCATAGTCAACCCTAGACCTCCAAACGGTCTTGGGTGACCCCCAAACGGTCTTGGGATTGTTTGGATATCCTCCAAATGGTCTTGAGACCGTTTTCCCATTATTTCATCAAAAACCAAGTCATTCTCTTAGGGGTTGAACCCTAAATTTGGTCACAAAATCAGCACTTAATTGTTTAACATTTTGATATCATTGGACCCTCAATTGGTCAACCCCACTTAACCCTAGACCTCCAAAAGGTCTTGGGTGATCACAAAACGGTCTTGAGACCATTTGGGTGATCCCCAAATGGTTTTGAAACCGTTTGGGTCACTCAACCCAAACTTCAACATGATTGTATTATTGAAATCAGCAAATAACCCGATTAGGGTTTAGGTGATTGAGATGCCTTCAATTGGTGATTCTCTTGGAATCACTTGATAATTTTTGGTGGGAGATTAGTCCATAATGTTTAAAACAGACCTCCAAATGGTCAACGCCTGGTCAACACATCCAAACGGTCTTGGACCGTTTGCTTCCATGTGTTCTTAGTTGAAACTGTTTGCTTTCAAACGGTTTGAAACCGTTTGCTCCCAAATGGTTTGGGAAACCGTTTGTGCAAGAGGTGGAAGACCGTTGGCTAAAGTGGATTTTGGATAAACATCGGAAATAACATCATCATCTTCTACCTCAATAACAGGGACTGTTCTTCATGGAATTGCTAGCAAGAACACACCAAAGTGTCTAAAGAAGAAGAATAAGCAATTATACTAGGAGAAGAGGATGCATTTAACAAAGTTTAAGGTTTAGAGTTATAAAACCTGCCTCTAGGACTGATCTAGAGCTCCAAGCTTCATAGCTTTAATGGTGGCTTGAACTGCAGTAGGTTTCCAAGGTCCGTTCTTCAAGATTTGGATCGAGAAGATGGCTAGAAAGAAGATTTGTATAAGGAAAACTAACAAACCAACCTTGTATTAGGGTTTCCTCCAAGAATTCGAGCTAGGTGATGATCAAAGCTTACCCAAACCAGCTTGGTCGTGCTCCTCTGTTCCAGAGCTCCCTCTTGGTCGCTCCAAAGCAAGAAAATGAGAAAAGAAACTAAGGGAAACGTTCCCTTGCTTTGTAGAAAAAGGGTGCTTATATATTTTTGGGTATTATCAAGGCAAAGAAAAGATAGTTATTTCTTTTATTTCTTAAACCCATCCACTCATGCTGACTCCACCCTTGGCCACGTTTCTTCCTCCTTTTCACATGCAAAACCTCTCTCTTATCCAAGGTTAAAGGAAAAGGAGCCATATATCTTAATAAGCTATATATATATATATATATATATATATATATATATATATATATATATATATATATATATATATATATATATATATATATATATATATATATATATATGAAAGGCCATTTTGCTTAAAACTTGGTTATTTAAATATTAAAGTTATCTTTCTTACTTAATCATTCAAATCAGGCACCCTCCTCATTTTCTTTGCCCTTCTTGATGCCAAGAGTCATGAAAGATACTCTAGAGGGTATATTTTACATGTTGCATCCTATGTTTTGGATAATTTTCACTTTACACCAAAACTATGTTTTAAAGCACAAGGATTGTTCTGCAAGCTATATCTTGGTGCTCAAGCTTGTGGAATCCATATCACTACAACATATTCATTCTTATGATGTATCAACATCAGAGGAACATCTTAACATGTGCAATTTGCAAGTTAACCCCTCTACTTGGGTAATTTGCACATTAGTCCATATTTAACAAAACAATATTGCAACATTGTTCAAAAAGGACTGAAATTAAATATAAGTTCCTCAAAAGCTTTAATTACATATCAAAAGATAACCACAAGCATCTAATTACATATTTAAGCAAAACACCTAGGGTTAGTTCATAACCCAGGTCAGGGATGTTACAATGGTAGTCAATTTGCAGGTTGAATCTGGCATGCAAGTCTTTGTTGTGGAATCAGATCCCATAGCTACCTTTTTTTCCCTCTATTACACTTGGATATGCCCCTTGGGGGTATTGTGGATGGTCAGGGAGTTGTCCAACTATGTTGGCTAGAACATAAATATAGTATGTAAGGTTGACTTGGTTGGGGAGTATTTTACCTTGAACTAGGGCATCATTAGGGTATAAATTTATCGTACAATCCTGCCAAAGATTACTCATGGTCTAGCTTCGAGAAGGGTCCTTTTGCACTGCATGCCATAGTCCAAGCTGACAAGAATCAATTTTTCTTTCTTGGGAGAAGTTTCCATGGCATATTTTGCCTCGACAATCATACTAAGGTCTTCCTCATAGCCACACAAATGTTCAAGCATGAAGAATTGGTCACTCATCTATGAGAAAAAACACTATGTCCATGGTATTGTCGAGAACAATGCAACTCAGGGAGGCAGTTTTGATGAGTGCGGACTAGAATTGAGGGTGGTTTCTTATCGTCCTAGCCTCAAGGAAATTGTAATCCACTTATAAAGGAAAGGTGACTTGGTAGAATGGTCACATAGTTTATCTCTAATAGTCTGGTGTATCTACAATTTGACATTATCTCTTCCTGATGAGATAATGACAATGGTTGGGTTCTCTTGATGCACTTTAACTGGTAAAGTTAGTGATAACATTATCTTGTGCCAAGGAAGGTAAGTTAAAGTTGATTTGATCTCTAAAACATAGTCTCTAAGCATTACCTAAATAATTTATCTAGATATATAGATAGAATAGAAGTCTCTACTTCCTCTCATTATCAAATATTACCATTATCAACCAGCCAAAATTATTATGGCCATTTATTACAAGAATGAAATACCAAATTCACTATGGTTCTCATCAGGGACCTACACATAAACTCTAATTAGATGAATGGGTGTTACTTTGTCCATGGGTTGAACTTATGCCTTATAATGGATCCAACAGATTCATTGAACCCCAAAATTCATCATTATGGATCATGCATCATAATTAATTCAATTGTACATTGCTTCCTAAATAATGGCGTATTGAACCTAATAAAGTCATATTGGGTTAGATTAATAATTTTACCATCCATTGTCATACTTTTGATCTCATTATTACTTGATTGACTTAATATGAAATTCAATCCACTATTCTTGAATTATATATAAATATGCAAATTTTGAGAATCTTACAATCTAGGTTCTTGAGGGAGTCAAACTAGTACATATGTTGATACCATGAGATTTTGATTCTAAATTAAATATTCAATCTATCACATAGTACTCTTAGTTCAGTAATAACAAAAGCATGCATCTAAATGTGTTATTTTTATTCTAGTAAATGCTTAAGAATTTATATAACATTATAGAATTTGATTTTAACCATCCAAACATATAATTCTAGTTTAGCACTTTGTTTAGCTCTTTATGAGAAGTAACTCCCTGACTCAAAATTAAACTAATGTGGAAGTCGATCTTCAATGACTTCTTTATTTTAATTTCAATCAAGATTGCTAACATATCAAGATGTTTACATTATTAAAACATAATTATGTAACTACAAATATTTTATTACATCTGTGCAAGAGTTTTAAAAACCTATGTGTATAACTATTTAGGTCATGCACCATCATAAAGTAATTACAACTATGGAAAGAGGCATCTTTTTGATGTAAATATGCAAGGTTCAAAGATTACAAAAAAGGGAAAACAAATACTTCTCATCTATCTCAAGAAATGTGGCATCACCAAGACTATAGACACTATGATGGACACAAATGCAAATTAACTTAAATATATGGGTTTCAAACCTACTTCATAGATTCTACTAGTCTTTTTTGTAATTAGCATGTTTTTATTATTATTTGAGGAGTCATTTGAAATGGCATGAACCATTGTTTAATTGTTGACATGATATAAATGTCTGGTTATCTTGTTACTATCTTTAATTTAAATTCTCTTGAAATTTCCCCAATTTTCCTGTATCCCATATTTTATTAGAGAATCCTCTTTTAAACTTGAAACCCTCAGTATGCCCAAATACTTCTACTTTATGAACATACTAAGTATATTTGAAGCATACCCTTTTGTCTTATCATTTTTGAGTGTTTCTCCCCCACCCAGGTCTTGACAAAACTTGTGGACCTACAATTTGATGACCTTGAGTTTGTGAAACATGATGTCGAGGAACATGTTCAAGAATAGCTCCTTGAGAGAAGAATCTGAGATGACTGGGTGACCATCTGCCTCCTTTGTACATAGATATTAGTAATTTGTTTTAGATTTCATTGTGTCCATCATGAGTTAAGATGCTTAAAAAAATCTAAATTTGTAATGATTTAGTTTAGTTTTACTATCATAAATATATTTTTCATCGCATACTTAATTTGCAAAGTTCTATGCCCCATTATTTATCATTGAACATGAAACAAGCATGGAATATTGAATGTCTGGAAATGACTTAATCTCTAATTTATTTTGTGGATAGTTGTAGGTTGAATCATAATAATAATGAAATGCAATGGACATGGTCCACTTACCTATGATACTAATGATTTTGGTTAATGTGTTCTTGATTCATTGTTCCATAACCAAATCACCTATATATCAATAAATTTCTATATATCCATGTGTATTTCTCTTTTCCATTCTTTAAATTTCAAACCCCCATCACCTTAACCTTCTAGACCAAATTAGTTTCTTATTTAGAGTGAATGTAACTCTGATTTAAAACCACATTTATATTGTTGTTGAATGTCTATCAAAACTTACATTATGTAAGTACTATAATCCTTATACTCAAATAAGTCAAAAATTGTCTTATGCACTAATATGAACATATGAACCATATATAAGAATAAATCTCAAGCATAATACATATATTGATCTTACTGACTCAATAATGACATAATAGGAAACTACAATTACAAATCATCTTTCAAACAAGATATACATTCCTTATCACGTATTGCCTCATAAATAGTTATCACTTATCTTTCTTATGGCTACTTAGGCACAAAATCAACTACTAATTAAATAATACATGAAACTCTATTAAAAGTTCAAAAAATAGTAAGAACACTATACAATTGAGTTTAGGTGAAATTCTTAGATCATATTATTTTCAATCAACAGGTGAAATGCACATAATGCCCTTACTAGGATTTATATCAAAAACTTAGGTAAGTCTCCCAATTAGATAGACCAGTTTTTGTTATCATATGAATAATATCATAATAAACTTACTATAAAATATACATGAATTTTTAAAGTTGTTTGATATTTTTAATGTTTGAAATATTGAAATCATATATCTTCTAGTAATCAAATTATAAAAATTATCAACCATCCAAAACACTATCTAGGCATATGTCTACAAGATTGTAGGCATTATTCTCCCATCAAGGGTACTTTTGATCAAAGGGTATAGGTTACTTTATCCCATCAAGGGTACTTTTGTAAAATATGCTATGAGGATTGCTCTTTAGGTTTAAACTCACCCAATTATGTTGCTTTAGAAAATGAGGATTTAAACTCACCCAATTATGTTGCTTTAGAAAATGAGGATTTTTTAGACACTCCTCCCAAATATATGCTATGAGGATTGCTCTTCATGGCGACCCTGTCGCAGTCCTTTTCGGGGACAAACTAAGCCCACAAATCTGACGCCCCTTTTTTATTTTCTTTTGATAAAAGTCCAAATTAAAGATATACTCATCCAGGGTACATAATAATCCTACTTAATCCTAAATTTTGGAAATTATATTACCTTTTCATAATATTTACTTAGACAATATATTAGATAAATACTAATTAGATAATCACTTATAATTTGCTTTTTAAGTTAAAACTAAGTAATACATTAATTACCTGGGCCACTAAAAATCATCTAAGATTTTTTCTATATTCTTATATCTTGGCTCTCCATATATTAATAATATCTCTAGTATTTATCATGGGCATGAAATACTAAATATCCAAATTCGTACTTCAAGGACCCATGTGTAAATCCTAGTTGGCCCCACTGGGCTTGAAATGGGTTATGTGAAGAATGTCCACTTCCTTGGTCTCCCAATGGGTCCATAAGCTTAATCATATTCTCAACTAAAAAAATTAAGACTTGAACTAACATGATTCCTCAATTGAAGCTTCCTATGATACATTTGACAAATATTACATTGCTTTCTTAATATGAGGACTTAAACTAGGTCTAGGGCTCAAACCATTACCTAGAGTCATCTTATTTCCTTCATTATTATACTTTGGTTATCACCTCATATCATCAAAGAAACTATGAAATTCCCAAACTTTGAGGATATTACAAAAAGAATCAGACGAGATTTCACAAATGACCAAATTCTACTTTATTTTCCCTTATATTCACATATCATTACACTTTCATGGAGCCATATTGTAGCCATAATCAATCCTATATTAATTTCATCAATAATTTAATCTTCCACTAGTTAGGTTCCAAAATTAGGATGTGACAATACTACCTACCTTTTTTGAGAGTTTTTTTCTCGAAATTCAGCTAACTTTTAGGAGGCTACCCACCTTAGGGTTGGACATACCTTTTATACACTAACTCTAGATGATTGTCACAAAATCTTGTAGGCTCCTTCAAAGTATGAGCTTTTTGTGGAAAACTAACTATGTCTAACAACCTTGTGAAACTATCATGTACAGCAAACATGGAAATATGTAGGAAATATTAAGTATAAACGATTAATTCTTTCATTACTCTTAATTCTTTCTTTTAACATATTTTTCTCTAGATGCATGTATTATGGAAACTGGGTCTCATGACTTGGAAAAGGTTCTCGGTTCACATAAATTGCACACAGGTGTTGGAAATATTGAATCAAATATGGAAGTGGAAAATAGAAATTTACTGCCATATTCCCCTTAGGCAGTAAATTGTGTCAACAACTATGTAATGGGAAAGGGGGTTGCAAGTCATATACCTCATCCTAGAGCAAGTCTAGTGAAAATGCTTATTGCGACATGCTTCGTTCTTAAGTGACATATGGATGACTGTTGGTAGTGGACTCTTGGTTAATCACCATAGATAATGAGTGATTGTATCCTCCTTGCGGTTGGCAAAGTCCTCCTTGCCTCTTTAGTAGTTCACGAGGACCACCATGAACTCATGTCGTTCTTCTAGAATGAATAAGAAGTCGTTGTCTCTTCTAGTCAATGTGTTAGTGTCAACTTGCTCTCGCTTGTTGTCTCTCTCTTATTGTCCCTCCCTTTGACAGGTAGGACATGCTTGGGTTCTCATGTTACCAAAACTATGAGAAGACAACAATTGTGATATCTTTGTTTTTCTCTGGAAGGTCTTGTAGGAGGGTTAGGGTCAAGACTTCTAGTTCATCTGGGAGTCAAAGAGGTGGATTTTCATGAAATTTCTATAAGCTACAAATGATGAACGGGTCGGTTCACCATGTTTCCTATTTGCAAACAAATTGGCTTTCAATGCGATGATTAATGCACATCATGACATCAACATCAATCCTTGATCCAATTGTAGTGATCATTGAACCGGGTGATTCACTACATGAACTGGTCCGTTCATGCCCTGGTTCATGCATTGTTTAGCCAATATTGTTTCCAATTGACCTGACACTTGAATTGATCGATTCAACACTTGAACATGTTAGTTCATAGTCCAATCATCCAATTTTCAACCATGTTTATTTAAATTGAATACCTAACACTTCATTAATCAAGTTAAACATCATTCATGAATAAACTCCTATTCTAGGTGCATCCTATGTGCGTGATCCTATAGATCCCAAATTAAGTTAGTAGTGAATGTCCACAACCAACTTATGAAATCTTAAACAATGCATAGTATCTAGTAACACATGATTTCTTCCCAAGTAATTTGGAAAGTTGGAGTGCAACTTCAACCTACAATCATGATCAATGTTACCATGATTGTATAGTTCCTTTGTCTCTGATACCTGGATTGAACTCAAGGCATGGAATCGTCATCCTTTCAATGTTCAATCTTTGTACCTTGAACTAGAGAAGATTTTCTGAGATGGATGTGAGCTCGCATAACATATTGAGTCATATGAGTATAGCCATACATTTATCAGTCTCACTTATCAAGTGGCCATGATATCAATGGAGGTGGAGCAAATCCCATATACATCACTCAAAATCAATCCTCTTGTCTCATAATTCAACTAAGCATCACCTTTATGGAAACCACTATTCAAGGTCACATTGGATGAGGTCAGAATACATCGATCAACATGCAATGAGTATAGTGACTTCAGGTGTAAGAACTACAATCACCACCAACACTATGAGAGATGGTTTTGACTACCATTCATGGTATCCATGTATCACTCTCAAGGTGGGTCTATCTTTTTTTTTTAAACCTTTGTAGAGATTAGTTATTATTCATGCCGCTCTCTACTGCGGCTATTAAACGAGGGATAGAAACATCGATTTCCAACTTCAACCAAGGAGGAATCTCTCTTGAGAAGAAGTGAGGAAGGAAGGAATACAAGGTATGTTTTACAATACGGTCAGCTACTTGGTTCATCATGCGGGGTATGAAGGAAATCTGAACATTAGGGAAGGCGGACAGGATAGTAGATGCTTTCTTCCTTAGAGGCTCGAGCTTATTGGCTTCACATTACTTGCGGAGTAGAGAATCTATGGTAGTGGTGGAGGTAGAGAAGATGGTTGCATTCCTCCAATCGTTTGTCTTGCAGAGTTCAAGAGCTTTCAGGATACCCGTCATCTCAGCTTCTTTAGCCGAGGAGGCTAAGCTGGGGTCACCATATCCTTGAATATAGCGGCCTTGCCCATTCAGAATGTGAATGTCATAACCCACTTTGAGGCTCTATGCTTGAAAAGCAGCGTCAATGAAGATGATGTGAGTGGCACCGTCCAGGGATGGGGGCGAGCGCCTGGTCACCTTATGTTTTGTGAGGCTCTGAGTGTGGGTGAGATGCTTGATAGCTGCAGACCTTTTCTTTATGAAGGCCTCTTGGGAAGTAGGTGGTTGATGTCCCCCGTTGTGAATAGATTCATTGCGTGTACGCCAGAGAGTCCAAGCTCCAACACTGCGGACGAGCTTTTCCTCTAGGCTACCCGTACCAGTGGCGAGGAGATCTAACCAGTCATCGTCAGGCAGTGAGAAGAAGGAGGGTGCTACCCCTAAATGAGTCCAGACTTGTTTACTTGCTGGGCAATCCCTGAGACAGTGTATCACTGTTTCATCCGCTATGTGGAAACGTGGGCAAGAGATGTCCGAAGAAATGTGTCTTCTGACCTTCTCCGCATTGGTGAGGAGAGATCTGTGTTGCAGAAGCCAAAGGAAGGTCCTTATCTTCAGCAGTGCTTGGAGGTACCAAATTGCTTTCTAATTCACGCTTGTAGTGTGATGGGTGGCCGAGCGGAGCCAGTTATAGGTGGAGTTGGCCAAGAATTCACCATGAGGCTCGAATGGCCAGGACCAAGTGTCAGGTTCATCACTTGCAATTGGGGCCATAGTATTTTGGATAATCGTCCATGTTGCTGGCGGCAAGAAGGAGTGAATAAAGTCCCAGTCCCAGGTGCCATCCTCAAGGGACATACTGCTGACTTTTAGGTCCACGAGATCATTCGGGATCAAGGTAGGTGGGGAGAGATCCATAACAGATTTACCAATTAACCATTTGTCATACCAGACGCTTGTGTATTTACCACAGATGACGGTTTTATGACAAAAACTTTCCAGCTTAGGAAGATAGGATTTGATGAAGGACCAGGCCGCAAAGCTAGGTCTCTTGAGGAAGGACCCATTGCTGATGTATTTTTCACGCATCACACGAACCCAAAGGTGTGTAGGGTTGTTCGTAAAATGCCAAACGTTCTTTAACATGAGCAATTCGTTCTGCAAGCGGGCATCTTTGAGGTGAAGGCCTCCTAGATCTTTATTGCAAGAAATTTTTGCCCAGGACACCTTGGAGAGGCGACGCTGCCCGTTGCGTCCAGCCCAGATGAAGTCCTTAATGTGGCAATTGATATCATAAAAGAGGGTAGGTGAAAGGCGTACTGTCTGCATTGTGTAAGAAGGAATTGTTTGGAGAATGCTCTTGGCCAAGGTCACACGGCCCGCCATGGAAAGGTGGCACGCAGACCAACTGTTCATCCTGGACCTGATGGATTGTAGAATGGAGGCGTGAGTGTGCTTGTTGAGATGATGGTGCAGGAGGGGGATGCCTAGGTAACACCCGAGGTCGTCAGTGCTAGGGATGCCCAAATGACGACAAAAGGAGTTCTTCTCCCTGACATAGCAGTTAGGCGAGAAGAAGTAGCGAGATTTCTCGTGAGATGACTTGCCCGGAGAGCTTTACGAAGGTATGGATGATAGACCAAATGTTCTTAGCTTGTTTGTCGGATACTTCAGACATGAGCAAGAGGTCATCCGCGAACATGACGTGTGTAAGGGGAACGCCATCCTTCGAGAGAGTGACTAGTTTCCAGTCAAAATCCAAAGCAGACTTAGTAATGGCCTGGCTTAAGCGCTCCATACAAAGCACGAAGAGATAGGGACTCAATGGGTCACCTTGTCAAACACCTTGGCAGGCGTTGAAAGGTTCTAAGGGCTTGCCTTCCCAAAGCAATGAGGTATTACCCGAGGAGATTATGTTCATGATGAGATGAATGAGAGCACCTGGAAGCCCAGTTTTGATAAGCGTATCTTCAATGAACATCCAGTTCATGCAGTCGAAAGCCTTGGATAGATCAGTTTTAATGGCTACCCATTTCCGTTTGCCACACAAGGATTTCATGGAGTGGATAACTTCTTGGACCAGAAGGATATTGTCGTTGATGCATCTCCCAGGAACAAAGCTAGACTGATTCTGAAAAATCCAGTCATTTAGAAATGGTTTTATGCATTCGACTATCACTTTCAAAATAAGCTTGAAACAACAATTATTCAGGGCAATTGGTCTGAGATCGGAGCATCTCTGTGGGCAAGGGATCTTCGGGATGAGAACCATAAGAGAATTAGCGATTTGAGTGTTGATGCTGCCTGTGAGGAAGGCCTCTCGAACTGTAGAGACGAAGGAGTTGCCGACGTGCGCCCAGTTAGATTGGACAAATTCATTGTGGATGATGTCTAGAACTGGGGCCTTCGCAGGAGCCATAAGGAAGAGAACTCTCTTGACCTCGTCAGCCTCTGGTGCAAGGTCAAGGGAGGGATATTCATTATGGATGCCTGGGAAGACGCCGATGTACTCAGTGATGGCAGTGCGACAAAGCTACGGGGAGCTTCTGGTGCACATCATATTAAGGAAGAAGGAGTGGACCATATCCTTGAGGGTAGTTGGGTCATCAACCCACTCTCCCCTCTCGTCGAGGAGTCTTGAGATTTTGTTGTGGTGGCGTCGAGCTTTAACGTATGATTGGAAGAAGCTGTTATTGCCATCGCCATACTGGAGCTAGTTGATATTGGCTTTCTGTTGCCAATTCGCCTCCTAGTGAAGAAGTATAGAGTTGTATTCTTCTTGCAAATCAATGGAGAGAAGCTGATTAGTAACACTAGTAGAATGGACAGATACCTGGCACGCCTCCAGACGTCTGAGGATATCATTCTTCTATTTATTCTGTTGGCGAATTCGCTTGGACTCCCACTTAATTGCAGCTGATTGGAAAGCATGGATGGCTTCTAGGATAGGTAGGGTGCTATCCCAAGTAGGCAGGAGGTCCGTCTTGAAGCTAGGGATTTGACTCCAGCTCATCTTTGTTCTGAAGTGAGGCATTGGACGTGCGGAAGGATGTCGCCCTGAAATAAGAATAGGGTTGTGGTCGCTATGAATAAGTGGAAGGACACTGACCGTCATCCCATTTTCTATGGACAACCAGTCGCTATTATCTACGACTCTGTGGAGCTTCTCCAGGAGCAAGCCTTTCCTGTAGGTGAAACGATTTCTGGAGGAGCTGATGTTCGAGAGCCCTGCGTGCTGCATGAAGGAGTGGAACTTGTTACTAGAGTGGCGATCAAAGCCTGTGCCTCCATGTTTCTCCATAGGGTCCAACATAGTGTTGAAGTCACCAACGAGCGCCCAGGCTCCGTTAGTTGTGGAAGAGAGCGAAGTAAGGCGCTGCCAGAGAAGGTCGCTCTTGGTCGGGTTGGGGCTTCCGTAGACAACCGTGAGGAACCAAAAATTGTTAACAGAACAATGGATGTATTGTCGGTGGCTTTGAAGGATGTCCACCTGACATTTGTGCTTGTCCCACCGTATTGTCCTCTTGGGGACCTGGGTGAGGTGGGGCCGCGGGCGCTTGGGAACCTCAGGACGGATCATCTGGGTTGTTTGGTGGTGGCCCGCTGGCCTTCTTCTTGCCGGCCTTCTTGTTCTTATGACTAACGACCTCCTGCCAGTCGTCTTCCTGTGGGGTATGATCCCCCTCAGTTTGGCACGTCGCAACGTCACCTTGCTTGGGCGGGCTTTTGTCTTTAGTTGCAGAAGTCACCTGGTTGGCGGCCTACTGCTTTGGATGGGGTCGCCTTTGGGACATCTTAGCATGGATGGCGTCAGTGTATGTACGTCCAGATAGGAAAGGTGCCACCGACACGGTAGGGTCAACCGCTTCAGTGAAGCACGGTGCGAACATGCAATCACCTTCAGTGTGACCTAGGCGCCTGCACTTCATGCAGAGAGTAGGAAAGTTCTCATATTCCAGGCGGTATTCTTCGCCGTCGAGTACGATTGCTGGGAGGAGAGGCTTCGTCGTATCCACCTCGACCGCGATCCTGGCAAACTTGCCCCGGTGTCCTTGTTGGGTAGTAGTATCAATCTTGATTGTCCTCCCGATGAGGTCGTCGATGCTCGAAAGGAGGAGGTTTTGGAACAGATACACTAGCAGATCCACGATCGCGACCAAACGACGAGGCGACGTGGGATGGGGTCTGATGGGCGAAAATCCTTCGTCCAGGACTGGACTGACATGTAGTGGTTGAAGATCATCCACGGCCCGCCGATCATGGCCTTGATGAAGTCCTCCTCGTTTGCCAGTTGAATGATGTAGTAGCCCATCTCCAGATCGATGGCCCGGAATTCTTCAGTGGGTTGCCAGAGGACAGAAATCCTGTTCATTAGGGCGTTGAAGCTCACGGTCGTGCCGATTACCTTGATGATAATGGTGAACTTCCACGGCTCCAGGAGCGGTGGGATGGAGCTAGGGTTGATGGAGATCTTCGGCAAGCTACCACAGTTGTCGATTCTGATATCCTCTCTTTTGAGAAGGTCTGGGTGGACTTGGGATAGGGAGGCCGGGGCTTTTGTAGTCCGGCCAACCATAGCTTCCTTATACGATTTGGACACCGCCTGCGTGGGGCTTTCTGAGGGCGTGTTGGGGACGTTCCCATCGTCGGGATGATCAGGGTTGGTGTACGTCACGTTAATGGGTTGCTCATCACGAGATTCAGTAGCAAGCCGAGAACTAGCGGGGTCGGCGCCGTGGCGACCACGGCTGCCGCCTCTTCCTCCTCTCCCCCCGAACCCTAGCATGGGCATCTAATACATTGTTCTCTAATAGGTACCTATTTGTTTGGTTTGATATCACATATCATGACCGATGAGATTCAGTCATCAACCAACACACAATATAATCTTATATATAATTGTTGTCTATTTTGCTTCCATAGTAATCTCTGATTAGGGACATAATAAGAATGTATGTACTCTTATCATACATATAATCTCATTGTTCAGGTCCTCAATCAGAAGACATGTGTCATCACTAGACATATATTATGTATGTGTCATCATCTCATGACTGAGACAAACATAATAGATGGGATTTCCTTTATCATTATCAAATCAGGTATCTAATGCCTCATTACAATCATCATATGATTGGCTCTCTGGGCATACATACCAAAAAACTCCCACATGAACTTATATCTGATCACCCATAAATCTTATTCCAAGTGATTTGAACATGTTCATCATGTTTCTAGTGCTTTTATAGAGAGTAAGCAAAGTTTGCTTCTAGTCAATATTTTGCAAGTTTCACATTTCATCGTTGTATGACTTCTCGTATGAGATGATATTTCCATAGTATGCTATCTAAGATTCCTTGCCTATTTAGTAGCTCCATTATATTCACACTATCTCTACTATGCCATCAATGGTTGGAGCCTCTCACAAGTTTATCTACATGAACTTCTTAATCCGTACAGTTTCCATTGTTGTGTTCATAACACCAAGATTTTTGACTTCTTATTGTATATTGAACAACTTGCTCTTGCTCGAAACTTCTCCAACTTACATTTCTAATTTTCAGATCAAACACAAATTTAGATTGTGATCATTAATTTTATTTCTCAATATTGGAAGCTTGCATCAGTGTAATCCTTTACACCCAACTCCTCCTCATTGACATAACTTGGAAACTAATCCTTTTAGTGATTCTCAAGTACTTAAGGATGTTCTTTCTAAAAGTCTAGTGACTTTCACTAGTATCTGATAGATATCAACATCATGTCTAATACATACAAGAAAATAGGATGAACACATTACATTGTATACATGATGGATCCAATTGCCAATGCATATGGCATGCTACTCATGGTTTTTCATTATTCACAAGAACTGTGACATTGGGCTCTTGAGAGAATAATCCCATGGATCATAGAAAATTTTTCTCTCATTGAGTCTTGCATGTGAATCCCTTCAACATATTGCCAATTTATGCACTACTGCTTAGGTCAAGAAGCTTTTGAAGATCTATGTCTATAGATCTCAATTCCTATCACATAGGTTGCTTTGCCTAAACGCTTCATAAAGAGGATATTTTCCTTGCTAGTTTTTAATATTTGCAGTATAAGGATGATATTATCCATCAATATATGGAATATAAATATGATCCCACTAAATTTTTGTAATCACAAATTTTGTATTCATTTTTACTGAAGTCAATTTCTTTGACTATCATCAAATCAAAGATTCCAGCTCTGAGATGCTTGCTTCAATCCATAGAATAACGTTTGTAGATTATAGACTTTATTTGTATTAATCAAGTTATAAAACCTTTACGTTTTATCACCCAAAATATCATAACTATTCCTTTTAAGGAACGTGGTTTTAACATCCATATGCCAAATCTAATTCTCATATTAAGTTGCATTGGCAAGCATGACCCCAATGGAATTATCCATGGAAACTGCTCAAAAGATTTCATCATGTTCAACATCTTGAACTTGTTTGAAATCCTTTTCAACCAATATGCCCTCATAGGTTTGTACACTACCATGCATGTTGGTCTTCTCCTTGAAAATCCTATTGCACCCTATCGGTTTTATCCCTTTAGTGCAGGTCATCCTTGTTGGTGTACACGGAGTCCATCTTTGACCATAGCCTCTTGCCATTTCTCAGATTTTGGTGCCTCATTAGCTTCTAGATAGGTTGTTGTCTCATCATCTTATGACCAACTCACTGCCTTTCTAAGTTATAAGATATATTAATCTTTCAAGCTTATGGTGTGTTCTACTAGAACTATGAGTATTCTGTGTTACATAAGGAATTTGAGACACCACAACATCTTGTGATTCTACTTGTTCCTAATGTACCTCTTTTAAGTTTGATGTTTTCTTGTTGGTCTTGAACTTTTCAAATTTGACTATTTTCCCACTGATTTCTTTGGAATTAAATTCCTATAGGAAAACAACCATCCTTGCAACAAAAAATTTGTTGTTGGATTGTTATAAAAAAATAGTTTTTTTGGATGAAGTGGAAACCACCCCCGAGGAAGCGCCACAATTGTGACCCTCCCTGGCGGTGTAAACCGCCAAATTTCCCCAACTAGCCACACATCGGGGAAGGTAAACTAACACAGAGGCCGATGTGCGTGACGGGACAAGGATCGCTGATGCTGCACAACTGGGGATTTGAACCCAGATTCCTACTCTGGGGATACCAGGCCTTCTCCACCAAAATACAACCCCCTCGGTAATAAAAAAAAAATAGTTTTCAACAAACTAACATTTATGGACAAAGCTTTTCCACTTGTACAAGTGTTCAATGATAATTTTTATAAAGACATATTGGGACACCTCCCATGCCATATCTTATATGGTGTCTTTCGAACCATTTTAGACGGTACAATATTTTTGTGCAAATCATGTGCCCGAAAGGAATTGAAGGTCAACTAGATTTATGGATGATTGGACAATGACTAACAGGCCGTGATACCTTCTTTCTGATACATCATAATGTTTCTAATTGAGTTCATTGTGAAACATTATCACCGTCTCCCAGTAGGTCCTCAAACTCTTAGTTCAAAGTATTTTCCACATTGATCACATTGAAGTTCTTTGAAACCTATACCAAGTGGGTTATGTACTTGATTTGTGATCTCTTTGAACACTTCAAGAGATTTAGATTTGTATTTTGTTAGATACAGTCTACCATATCTACTAAAGTGTTGGATATAAGGGTTCTAGGGGGGAGGGTGAATAGAGCTACAAAATTTCTCACAAAATAGATTAGACCTTCAAATTATATTAATTAGGAGCAAAAGCTTAATGGTAATTTGAAGTCCTGTATAACAAACATAGCTAGAATGAGAGGCATTGATAGAAAGCACTTGACAAAGGGATGTAGAGTGTTTCCACACTTCAAACTACAAGTGAGTCAGTCCACTACCTAGAGAGGTCAACCTCGAGGACTTTGCAAGTGCTTTTCTCTATTATATCACCACAGAGATTTACAACAGTAGACCACCAAAGGACTTACCCATCCAACCACAAGGAGATCTCCACATTAACAAGGAACTTACCCACTTAGCTTGAGTTTTAGCCTTCACCTAGGTCTTACCCACTCAAGCTCCAGTCTTCCGCCTTGAAGGACTTTACTTCTCCTCTTGGATCTTCAGCCTCTGCCTTCTCCTTCACTCACAAAAGATCACCACCTCTTCAACATCCTTGAAGAGGACCAGCTACAGATCCTTCTTCACTCAATGTAGCTTGCTTCATCTTTTCTTCATGTGAGAAGGGGATAGGGAAGTAGAGGAAGATTGAGAGCTTTACATGCACAAATGTGAAGCTCTCTTACAATAATCCTAAATCACTCACAAATCACGAAATGATGTGTAAACAAGAGAGAGAAAGGGGCTCAAGTAGTAGTAGCACACTCAACTATAGCAAGGAACTTGAATGTAGTGAATGAGAAACCTTGGAATGAACTCCAAGGTGTCCTATTTATAGATGGGGGTGCTCCCTTGAGTTGGGGAACACTTGGGATGAAATATATCCTTTTTTATTCTAGGAAACAGATCTATTTTCATCCAAACAAGTCACCAATGGCTAGAATCACTTTTTATGTTTATTTCATACAGTAGATTTAGTCGAGATTCCATAAAGGTAACTCGACTGATTGGCTAAAAGACAAACCTAATTTTCAAACTATTAGTCGAGTTTGTCTTGGAAAACTCGACATATCAGCCAAAATCGTATTTGGTTAGTAAGCCATTCAATCAAGTTCTGTGAATGCACAACTCGACCAATGCACATCATCAGAAAATTAATCCAAGGGATCAGTCGAGATTGAAACTTGACCAATCAGCAGTCTGTGATCAATTTTCTAATATGATTAAAAAGTGAATAAAACTTGGTACTAAGTATCCCACATATTTTTCTCATCTTAGTTACAAGTCATATCATCAATACAAGTGATTACAAAATTCTTCAAAGGTCATTTGAAGGGATTTCCTTATTAACACACTTGCATTGCATTTGACTTGAACTTTGACAAGCTAGGGCTTGTGTAAATTGATTCTTTTCATGTACCTAAAACCTAAGATCAATCTTGAATACACATATTAGATACATATGAATGGAATGGTTGAGTCATTATCAAAATATGGACAATGTATAACCTCGAGGTCAACATTCTTCCCCTTTTTGACAATGACAAATCATTCTCAGGCTTATTGAAAAGAATATTGATCTTGAAATTATACCTTTGTCTTGTGAATTAGGGGGATTCAAGATTTAAACAATGTGAATTGCTCCCCCTTAATCTATGCTTACTTTAACCTGCATAGTTAGTATTTCTACACAAAGCAATATAACATGCATGTACTATATGGTCCTTCAACAAGTCACATGATAAAGCATGTAATAAATAAGAAAAGGATCACATAAGCAATAAATAGAAATATGATTGAGTTTCAAGACATTTGAATTTTCTCTCCCCGTTTTGACATTATCAAAAAGGAAGGGGGGTAGAAGAGAATACAAAAAGTCATGTCCAAACACAACCAAGCAGATATTCAAACATGCAATTTCATAATCATATATCAAACAGAGACGAGAGAAACACACAAGCTAGGTCATAATAAAAATATGGTGAAATATGGAACCAACTCGTAAGATATAACTGATCTAAGAGTACGAGTGCATAGAGGATCAATTAAACTCATGAAGCATGTTATCATAAGAACAACTACAAGCAAGAATTGATGAAAGCTAAAGATAAAGTAGTACATCTTAGATTATGCACCCAGATGTTTTTAATAGAAAATATCCTATAAAGATATATATGATCAGCAAACTAGACTAAAAACTAAGAACATCTAGACATCTAGGCTATCTATGTTCACATCATCATCATCATCCTCGGCATAAGGCTCGTAGTAATCGTCTCCATTTGAAGGTCCAAAAACAACACCTTCATCACTGCAGTCACCACTAAAGACATCACCATCATCCTCACCATCACCAGCATCCTCATCAGCATCAACAGTCTCATCATCAGCCTAGTTAGGCATCTCCTTATCCATAGAAGGACCAATGTGAAAATCGGGCCAATGAGCATTCTACTCATCCCAAGTCATACCAAGAGCATAAATATCATTGGCCTGAGGGAAGGAGGGAGCAAAATCACCCAGACTGGCAAGCAGAGTGGCCAAGGGGCCAACAGGTAACGACAGGAAGGCAGGAGCAGGTCCACCAGTAGTAGAGAGTGTGGGAGCAGTGCGGAAGGCTCAGGTGCAGCTAGAAGTGATTGTATGCATAGGTTTCATAATCACCAACAGGGTATGGCTGGTAGTTGGGGTATGGGTGTGCATAGGATAAGTTCATGTTAGACATGATTGAACATAAATCCTAGTATAGATGCTCCTAGACCTGGAGGTTGTATACATGTTGGTGTATCATATAATCCATGAGGGCTTCATTGGACACATGAAACGAGGCATGACTAGGTTAGGTAGGTTGAGGAAGTGGAGGAGCTAGGGTTGAGGCAGGTGTAGATGAGGCAGAGGTAGAGGTGAGGCACCTTGTGTGGTGGAATAAAGGATAGGCATCAATTTATGAATGGTGGTCTCACTGATACACACTCCCTTCCTAGCAGGTATGTAGTGGAAGTCAGAGAAGAGTGATTTCTCAGTGGTGAACTAGAAAAGACCACATATCAGGGCAAGATAAGGAGGATGGGTTCCACAGGTGTTCTTGCCAGAGTCAAAGAAAGTCCTGTGGTGGAGGATATATCTAGACCACTTGACTCCGAGATTCTCTAAGATGTAGTACATTATCACCATAGTGTTCTCTACAATATCCATTTGGTTTTTCTTTGGATGGATGTTGCAGTTGACCACTAGGGCTAATATACGCTTCTTAAGATCTAAGGAGGAGGAGGGTAGGGTGCTCTTCTTCTTATAGCGATGGATATCAGGAATAGTGATCTAATTTTTCTTATAGAAACCTTCGGGGTCCAACAGGTCATAATACTCACAATAATCCTTACACCAGGCATCATTCTCATCAGCTCCTAAAAGGAAGATATTCAGGATATCCTCTGAGATTTGGAATTTCTTCCCGGTGTTCATAGAAGTAAGGATAACTTGAGTATTTGAAGGGGTACAAGGAAGTCGTAATTCCAACACAAATTTGTGTAGACTTTGTGAACTGCATTTGTACTTGTAAGGGAATTAAAAAAGCAGTCACGCTTGACAGCCAGGGTAGAAAGGTGGTAAACTTGGAGCAACCTTGCCACTTGATTGATGATGGCTTGATGCCTAGGGCTAGGCTCAAAAAGGGCTCTAAAAGGAAAAAGACTCCTAGGAAGAAGGTCCTTATACCGATTTACAGCCTCAATTGAGACAAAAAGGGTCTCATCAAAGGGAATCAAGCGGGAAGTTGAGGAGGATGGTGCATTGCTAGGGGCAGCTCTCTTCCTTCTATTTGAAGCAATGGAGGTGAAATGGAGAGGAAGAAGAGATCAAATGCACAAACCACTCCACCTAAAATGTTCACACACTTAGGTTGAGCTAGGGGGAATGTCTAGGAAGGTCTCCCTAGGTCAGATTAAGGCTAGATTAGGGAAGGAAGGTCAAGGGTTGAGAGCTTAGCACTACAAGGAGAGGAATCTGTCGACTATTCTCTAGTTGAGAGGGAGAATAGTCGACTGAATCCAAATTTAGTTGGCTTCATCCCACCGATCGTTCGAGTTCTGTGAGGTGGAAACTCAATCGATTGGTCCTTTTTAAAAAATCTCTCAGCCATGGATCGGTCGAGTTTGTCTTGGGGAAACTCGATCGATGGTCAACCTGACCGAAAACCATCAAACTTAATTTCTAACCATTTGAATGCTAATTAAATTTATTTTTCAAGTCCATTATGTATATTAAATATACTTAGGCACATATCACTCATCATTGGGTACTATTTTGTGATAAAACAATCATTTACGAAAAATACCCAAAAATAAGAGAAAGACAAGGCAATATGAACATGAAAAACCAATTTTAAGCATACTAGCACTACAAGATGATCAAGATAGATGCAAAACATATAGGGTAGATGACTACTAGATAGAAGGCATATCAGATTCATTCAAAGTAGTTATAAGCAATTTTGATCTAACAAAATTAAATTTCTCTCTAGCTAGAGGTTTAGTGAAAATGTCTGCCAACTGATTTTACATGTCCACATGCGTGATATAAATATCCTTCTTGGCAATGTGATCACAATGAAAGTGATGGTGAACCTCTATATGTTTAGCTCTACTATGCAATATAGGATTGTAAGACAAGTTAATTGCACTATTATTATCACAATAGATAAGAAAAGCATCAAAATAAATGTTAAAGTCTTGGAGCATTTGCTTCATCCATAGGACCTGGGCACAACAACTGTAACACCCCTGACCTGGGTTATGAGCTAACCCTAGGTGTTTTGCCTAATTATGAAATTAGATGGTTGTAATTATCCTTTAGTATATAATTAAAGCTTTTATGGAACATACATTTCCATTTTTGTCCCTTATAAATCAATGTTGAAGTATTGTTTGCAAAACAGGGACCTATGTGCAATTTGCCCAATCAGAGGGGTTAACTTGCAAAATTCACATGTTTATATGTTCCTTCAAGGTTTAGACAACAACATAAGAATGAATATGATGAGGTTTGAGGGATTTCCCAAGCTTGAGCACCAAGGTGCAGCTGTGGAAGCAACCCCTGTACTTGAAAACCCTAAATTGGTGTAAAATGCAATTTACCCAATTTGAGGGGTGCAACTTGTAAAATACATCATCTAAAACATCTTTTATGACTCTTGGCATCATTTAGAAGAGAAATTATGAAAAGGTCACTTCATGTGAATAATCATATAATAAAGAACACCTTTGTGATTGAATAATCAAGGTGTATGTATAATAGCCCTTTTATGGGTATACTTTAGTGATGGTTTGATCCTTTTTGCCTTCAATTCTTGACCTTAGAAGGATTTTGACCTTAGAAATAATATGTGGGGACGTGCAACGAAGAAAAAAAGGACTTAGATGAGAAATGAGGAAAACATATGTTCTTATGTTGAAATTTCACTTAAGTATATATACTACTTTTCTCACTTAGCAAGGGAACGATCCTCTTCCTTTCATTTCTTTTCCCCTTGCTCAAAAGCGACCAAGGCTAAGCTCTGGAGCAGAGAAGGATGACCAAGGGTCCTAGGTAAGTTTGGATCATCCCTTTTACTTGAATTGATGGAGGAAACTCATTTTCAAGGTTGAATTCATGGATAGCTCACCTACCTCTATCTTTCTAGCCATTCCTTTCCAACTTTTCCTTGAAGACTTCACCTTGACCGACCTGTGGAGATCAAAGACGCCATTAAATCTTGGATCTTGGAAGCTTGGAGCTCAAGGAACAACCTTTAGGTGGGTTTTATAACTCTAAACTTTATGCTTTGATTATACATCTTTTTCTATGCATATAGTTGCTAGTTCTTCTTCTTCCCTATCTTCCCTTGCATCCTTGCAATCAAATCCGTGAGGAACTGTTGCTGTTGTTGAGCTAGAAGATGAGGGCATTATTTCCTATGCATTTCCACAGTTTTCCACTTTACCATACGACCTCAACCAATTGCCCATACGGTTTACAAAACCGTTTGGTGGGCAAACGGTTTCAAGGTCGTATGAAGGCATACGGTCTCAAGACCGTATGGCCGCGTTGACCAAGTGTGGACCGTATGGGAATCCTGTTCAAATTTATGTAGGTTAATCACCCACAAAATTTGAAAGGTTAACTCCAAAGGGATCGTGAGATACAAGCAAATCAATTAGCAAATCCAATTGAATTTAGTTCTGATTTTCAATCTGCTTAATTTGCCCTTTTTGGGTAAACGGTCTCAAGACCATATAAGATGGTTGACTAAGCATTGACCGTATGAGATTACTGTTCATAATGATGTTAGTTAATGACTCACCAAATTTGATGGACTAATTCCAAACGAGTTAAGAGTTGAAGGTTGATTACTAGAGCAAACCCTAATTGAAGTCAGTGCTGAAATCACAATGAGCTAATTTGAGATTTTGGGTTGATTAGCCCAAACGGTCTCAAGACCGTTTGGGGAATCATCCAAACGGTCTCAAGACCGTTTGGGGATCACCCAAGACCGTATGGAGGTCTGGGGTCAAGTATAGTTGACCAATTGAAGGTACAAAGATACCAAATTACATTGCAATTAAGTATTGATGTAATGATCAACTCAATAAATCAAACCTTGAAGAATTTTCACTAGAGTACAAAGGATGGATGGGCAAGCGGTCTCAAGACCGTTTGGAACTCATCCAAACGGTCTCAAGACCGTTTGGTGACAACCCAAGACCGTTTGGAGGTCTAGGGTTAAGGTAATTTGATCAATTGAGGTCCCAATTACAATGGATTATTGAAATAATCAAATTGTTGATTTGTGACTTAATTAAGGTTCAACCCCTATCAAATCAATCTAGATTTTGATGAATTCTTGGGAAAACGGTCTCAAGACCATTTGGAGGATATCCAAACGATCCCAAGACCGTTTGGGCCAAGTTTGAGCCCAACTGGAGGTCAATTGATGGGTTCAACTTCGATTTGATTCACATTGTTGAGTGTTGATGGTTGAACGTTTATAGACCTTAATTGAACCAACTCCAACCTAATTGGATTTCAATTGAGGGTCAATTGAGTAACCAATTGGTTAAGGCTAAACCTAATTGTCTCAATTGATAAGTGGTTAGCAAGCTTGAGACCAATTGAAGGCTTCAACATAGGAAACCCTAATTGAGTCTACCCTTTGAATCACCTTGGATGTCTATACGATCTTGAGCTTCTAGGTCCATTCGATCTCAAAACCGAATGAGGGCATTTGATCTCAAAAATGAATGAGGGCATTCAATCTCAAGACCGAATGAGGGCATTCGATCTCAAAACCGAATGAGGGCATTCGATCTCAAGACCGAATGAGGGCATTCGATCTCAAAACCGAATGAGGGCATTCGATCTCAAAACCGAATGAGGGCATTCGATCTCAAAACCGAATGAGGGCATTCGATCTTAAAACCGAATGAGGGCATTCGATCTCAAAACCGTATGAGGGCATTCGACCTCAAGATTGAATGAGGGTATACAACCTCAAGATCGAATGAGGGTATACGACCTCAAGATCGAATGATGGCAAACGACCTCAAGATCGTATGAAGGTTGAAGGTGTGAAACCTATTGAAGACTTTTAAGGATAAGTCTGCCTAATGCCTTGAAGGCTTAGATGGTTTGATGGTTGTTCAACCTAAACCATAATAATACCAAGAGACATTAAGGGTCAAATGGTTAGTAAATTAACCCATAATGATGATCAATGTGTAATTTACCATAATGCTCTTAAAAGGTTCAATTGAGTGAAACCTTGTTCTAATCAAACCCTAATCACTCAATAGTGGTGATTTGGTTTATGTTAATCAAAGTGGTCTTAACCCAACCTGATTTAGAGTGGTGTTATCACCATCTGCTGGTATGAGAAGAAAGAAAGTATCATAGGAAAGAGAAAGTATCCTTTTATGGTGGAAAGTCAAGTAATTACCTTCAATACACATGAATGTGCATGATTAGGGTATGATCCACCTATGTGAGATCATGGAAACCCTAATTATGATATCTGATGAATCTTAAAGATAATCTGAGAGCATCAATGATGATGTTCCTCATACATGACAAGGTTATGAGTTCAACTCACCATATTCTGAACAGTAAACCCTAATTCTAGGGTGATAACATATAATGAGAATAGTAAACCCTAATTTATGGTGATCTGATAAATGTAGTAATTCAGGGTTATGCCTTTGAGTGATGTATAGCCAAACCAATGAGTATGATGTAATGATACTATGATAAGGATGAGAAATGAATTCACACCTTGAATTGGTAATCATTATGATGTTTGATAAACGTTATAATTAAAGGTAATCACTCATCATACCCTGGTATATTTCCAAGAATGGCAAAGTTGCATACTAGAGTTGGATTGATAATCTGAATAGGAAATATTAATTAATGAAGGATGGGGTATGTTAACCTTAGTCTTGTGTCATTGACCGGCCTAAATCACGCGTCCTAAAATTGGAGGCGCATTTGAGGTAGTCGAGCCTTCACATTTATAACCCGAATCCTTCTAGGCCCCCGCAACTTTGTTTATGGGGTCGAAGTAGTCATACGGGGTCGAAAACAGGGACAAGGTGGGTCGTGTTGACGACTCTGAATCGACACTCTACACTCTGGTGGGTATAAAGAGATATTAAAGTTCCCCGAAGGGGAAAAACAAGCTGTCACGATTAAATCAAAGAAAACTATCTCCAACTGGAGTTACAAGAAAGATTAAGATTTTGTCATTTAGCAGTTTTTAAGAATTTTCATGAAATAGAAAATAGAAAGATAAATTGCAGTTTAAGGCGTAATGCAAGGGATAAGACTTCAGTAAGACAAGCGGTAGCAGTAACACCCTGCACCCCTCCTCTCAGAGCGGGTGCCTCTAACCAAGCTTCAACACCCCTCTTTGAGGTTGTTGGGCTCAAGTTAGAGTGGAATGATACTAAAACAACTCCGTTCCGGGAACTCTCGTACTCCAGAACCGGACCAAACACTAGAGCCACAACCCAACTCTCGAAGTAGTTGCGACGGGAAAGACAATTCGGTAGCTAAGCGAAATGTGATCCAAAACATGCAAGCTAGAGTTCAGATATCCAACACAGCAGTTACCCAATCATAAGGCACCAAGCATTAAACAAATAGCAATTTAGCATTTCTATTTCCATAAGAAATAAGGGTCTTAATACAATGCATAAGCTAAGAATTTAAATAACATAATTAAAGATAGATGTCGCCTTCTTGATGTAGAAGAACGACAGACTATTGTAGCTCTCCTGCCCGATACCGGTCAGGAGCCGAGCCCGATACGGCAGTGTCGGGCGGCACCCCCTCTCGGGCAGCGCCGACTGACGACTGACTGTATCGCTCAAGGACCCTGGCCGATACGCTCATGTCAGGCGGCGCACCCTCTCGGGCGGCACGCATGACGGGCAGAGCGTATCGGGTTCGATATCGTGTCGGACAAAGAGCTACGAGTCTACTGTCGGGCACTCGTGTCGCTCATCTTCGCTGGCCGATATCGGCCCGCAGTGTCGCCCGGGGCAACACTAAGTGAACCATCCCTTCCCTCTCGGGATGAGGGAAAGCTCACCTAGTGTCGCCCGACACAAGCACTGGGGTGCGATACTCTTGCTCTCACAGCTTCCTTTGAAGGTGACTCCTGAACTTCCGAACTGTCTTGTCCGAATTCTCTTCCGACTCTCTCGACTTGTCCGACCTATCCGACCTATCCGACCTTTTCTTTTCGGCTTCCTGTAGCTGCTATTTATAGGCGGCGGTTGAAGGAGTTATGGTGCTGGAAATGCCACGTAGCTCCCTTATACACCAGTCGATGGATGTGGACGGCCGATACAGGTATGTCTCGGTGCGAGGCGCTGGCTATCAGTCACGTGGCTGGCGGCATGCCTTCCGGTGGGTGGATGTGTCGCCCGACGGGTTTGGTCGTCGATGCGGTTTTCGCTCCCTGTCGGGTAGACGGTATGTCGGCCGACACGTCCTTCTTGCGCAGCGCCCTTCTCCGCCGATCATTCTCGTGTCGCCCAGCCCCTGTCCGGTTGGGTTGTATCGGGCGTCAGGAAGGTCGAGACGGACTTAGACTTATTGTGGGCCGGAATCGGCCTTATTGCACAAAAACGAGGAAAACTCTGTAGAAGATAGGAAAAATTGGAATAAGAGCGTTGCTTGGCCAATTATTGCAAAAATGCTAATAAAATAGAGGAAAATAGCAGAAAAGGGTAGTTTTGATAACAGAATAAAGGGCAAAAACGTCACAAAATTTGGTGTTATCAACTCCCCCAAACTAAGCTTTTTGATTGTCCTCAATCAATATTTAAACTAAACTTTGTGTTGCTTCTTCTTGCACAGCAAAACTTTAAGGCTAAAGGGTAGCACAAGATTTGCGATGTCTTGGAGGTAATGCTGTCTTAATGCGAACAAAAGACCTTGCCCTACTTGCCTTATTATTTAAGTAAAATTTTTCTTCTCCACAGCTTCAGCGAGACTTTGGTGTATGATTCCGAAGTTAGCTTCCACACCAAACAGCTTTATTTTAGGGGCATAAAGTTGTGTATAGGGTAGGCTAAGGCTTTTTGGGTTTTTCTTCTTGTTTCCCATCAGTCCATCCAGGTAAGGGTTCGTTAACGGGCAAGTGGTCCCTGCAGTCCAAGCCAGTTGGCTATAGAGCAGTGATTTCACATCCTACGTACCACTGCCCCGGATCTACCATGCCTAAAGATGGGTACTTTTGGAAAACAAGTGTGTATATATATATATATATATATATATATATTCTTTTCTTTTATTGGGCACAACTCTCATGCTTTTATTCACGCTCATAAGGCTTCTTTCTCTTTTTGGGATTTTTGCTGGGTAAGGGAAAACAAAAGAGATATATGTTGTTTGGGCAGCTTTTTCCTTCTCCATACTCGTCTCTTAGCTGTTTGCGAGATTATTATTTTTCAAAAATTTTTGGATGGCAAGGCATAATCTTTTGTTTGTTTGAGACAGCATTATCAGAAAGATATGACAGAACTTGTAACTCGTTAAATATACAGAAAGTAAACTTTGCAAGAAGTCACAATAGGTTTTTATTATTATAGCAACTTTATACATATATAAGTATAGGGAATCATAAGCAAAATTTTCAAAGTTTTCAAGACTTTTACCAAGAAGGAAAAAGGTTGTGTAAGAAGTTATATGTACACTAAAAAGGTTATATGTACACTAATTGAATTGGATAGGACGAGGGGGATCAAAGGAGAAAAGTTTTGTACCTCCCTCACTGGTACATGGTACCCCCCCAAACTTACTCCACACTCTGTCCCAGAGTTGTGAAGTAGATGAGGTAAGGAAATGTTAATCAGTGAGGGTTAGATGATCAGTGCGCCTGGGCTAGATAAGAGCTCCCACACATATTCTCCTCTTTTGCTGTGATAGTCGATGTGGAGGAGCTGATCAGGCGTTGCCTCGTTTGCCATCCATTCCAAGATGAAGATGCCGTAGTCGTTGGATAGTTGAATTTGCTGCGGGCTGCGGTGGCAGAACTGGAGTTCATGCCAGCTTCTTGCTTACATTCCCAGGAATGGTTGTATCAGCTCTGCTATATCGATATAGTAATTTCGTACTAATCGTTTGAGAGATGTCAGCATCGTCGATGTACAAGGCACTGGATGGTCTTTGTTGTTGTCCGAGCTGTTATAGAAAACCTCTTTTCTCCTGCTTTGTCTAGGTCCATATTTAGGAACTTGATCGCCCAAATGGCCTTGTGTTCTAGTTCCAAAGGCAGATGGCAGGATTTTCCGTATATAAGACGGTAGGGGGTGGTTCCAATGGGCGTCTTGTAAGCAGTACGGTAGGCCCATAATGCGTCCTCAAGTTTCATAGACCAGTCTTTTCGCGTGCGGCTGACAGTCTTTTCTAAGATCTGCTTGATCTGTCTGTTTGAGACCTCTACCTGCCCCAACGTCTGTGGGTGGTAGGGCGTAGCGATCTTATGTTTTACTCCATACTTACGTAGGAGCGCTTCGAACTGCCTTTCTCTGAAGTGTGACCCGTTGTCGCTTATTACGGTGCGCGGTACACCGAAATGGGGAAAGATGGTCTTCTCAAAAAGCTTGATAACTGACTTGGCGTCGCATGTTTGGGTGGCTACCGCCTCTACCCACTTCGATACATAATCTACTGCCACTAGTATGTATTGATACCCCTGGGATGGGGGAAACGGCCCCATGTAATCAATCCCCCATACGTCAAATATTTCCACTTCGATCCATCTTGTCATTGGCATTTCATTCCTCTGCCCTATATTTCCCGTTGACTGGCACTCTTTGCAAACCTTTACAAATCGTGCATCATCTTTAAATAAGGAGGGCCAGTAGAAACCTGATTGTAGCACTTTCGCCGCTGTTCTTTCGCTACCCAGGTGTCCACCATAGGGGGAGGCGTGGCATCCCTTCAGGATATCATCGGTTTCTTCTTCCGGGATGCACCTCCTGTACAAGTTGTCTGCGCATCTTCTGAACAGGAGAGGATCATCCCAGTAATAATTCTTGGCATCCGCGAATAGCTTCTTCTTTTGATTGTAGGTGATGTCAGGAGGCAGCTCTCCACAAGCAAGGAAATTGCAGATGTCTGCAAACCAGGGCAAACCTTCTTCTTGAGCTTCAGCCATCATAAGAGCTTCGTCGGCAAAGTCGTCGTCGATTTGTGGCCCTCTCTGTCTCTCAGCCACTATCCTCGATAGGTGGTCTGCGACCACATTTTCCGCGCCCTTCTTGTCGATAATTTCATGATCGAACTCTTGGAGCAACAAGGCCCATCTCAACAATCTGGGCTTTGCGTCTTTCTTTTGCATTAAGTATTTTATTTCCCAATTATCTGTGTATACTTTGACCTTGGATCCGACGAGATACGACCTGAACTTGTCAAACGCGAAGACGATCGCGAGCATCTCCTTCTCGGTGGTTCTGTAGTTTACCTGTGCTTCGTCCAACATGCGACTAGCGTAGCAAATCACATGGTGCTTTTTATCTTTCTTTTGCCCCAGGACTGCTCCAACTGCGTAGTCACTAGAGTCGCACATTAGCTCAAAGGGTAAACCCCAATCTGGCACTTGAAGGATAGGTGGTGATACTAAAGCATTTTTCAGGGCCTGAAAAGCACTAAGACAATCGTTAGAGAAAACAAATTCAGCATCTTTTACCAAAAAATTGGACAATGGTTTGGAAATCTTTGAGAAGTCCTTGATGAATCTTCGGTAATATTCGGCGTGCCTGAGGAAGCTTCTTATCCCCGTGATGGATTTTGGTGGAAAAAGCTTAGATATAGCTTCGATTTTGCTGGTATCCACCTCGATCCCACGCCTTGAGATCTTATGCCCTAGAACGATGCCCTCCCGCACCATGAAATGACATTTTTCCCAGTTCAGGACCAGGCTGTTTTCCTCGCACCTTTGAAGTACTAACGGTAGATTCTTCAGACAGCTATCGAAGTCCTTTCCATAGACGGAGAAATCGTCCATGAAAACTTCCACGATGTCTTCTAGAAAATCTGAGAACATTGATATCATGCATCTTTGAAAGGTGGCGGGGGCGTTGCAGAGTCCGAAGGGCATCCTTCTAAAGGCATAAGTGTCGTAAAGGCAGGTGAACGTCGTTTTCTCTTGGTCTTCGGGTAAGATGGGTACCTGGTAAAATCCTGAAAAGCCATCAAGAAAACAAAAATAATCATGATGCGCTAATCTTTCAAGAACTTGGTCAATAAAAGGTAGCGGAAAATGATCCTTTTTTGTAGCCTGATTTAGCTTTCGGTAATCAATGCACATTCACCAACCGGTGACGGTCCTTACCGCCACCTCGTCACCCTTCTCACCCTTAACCACAGTCATTCCGCCTTTCTTGGGTACTACGTGGATCAGGCTTACCCAATTGCTGTCGCTAATTGGGTAAATGATCCCCGCGTCCCTAAGCTTTATTACCTCTTTCTTGACGACCTCCTTGAGCATCTGATTCAGCTTCCTCTGGGGTTGGGCCAGAGGCTTGGCAGACTCATCCAAGTTGATGCGATGCATGCAAAGGGCGGGGCTAAGGCCTTTGATATCATCTACGGAATATCCTATACCCCCCCTGTGGAGTCTTAACTCCTCAAGGAGCCGGTCTAGCTGATTGCTTGAAAGATCGGCGTTTACAATGACTGGGTTCCTTTGTTCTTCATCTAAAAATTCGTACTTCAGTCCTTTAGGAAATGCTCTTAAATCCGGCTTTGCTCGGGGCGTCTCCTACTGAGGTTCTCCCTCAAGGGAGGCATACTTCGCAGAGTTCACCTCCTCCTCTTCTTCTTGCAAGTCTTTGTCAGAAAGGTTGAAAAGGTCGAGATGCCTCACGACCTCAGGATCTTTGAGGTCGGGATCCTGACAGCTTATTGCCTTTGCGAGGGGGTCCACTGTCCGGATATCCTCCTCTATTTCCTCGCAGAATTTATTGTAACTATCCGCAAAACAGGCCGATTCATACAGGGATGGACCTCTCATGATCTCCTTCATCTTGAAGTCCATGTGGTTGTTTCCAACCCTCAAGGTGATTATCCCTTCAGAGACATCAATCAGTGCCCTCCCTATTGCCAAGAAAGGGCGTCCGAAGATGATCGGACATCTGGGATCTTCAGCTGTGTCGATGACGACGATGTCACAGGGAATAAAGAAATCACCGACCCTAAGCGGCACATCTTCGACAATGCCAACAGGTCTTTTGAAGGAGTGATCCGCCAGTTCAATCCGCATATTGGTTCGAACCATGTCGGTCAAACCCATCCTTTGCGCGAAACTTAAGGGCGTGAGGCTGATGCTTGCTCCCAAGTCCGCTAGACCCTTCCGCTCGACATTGTCCCCGATGGCGAATGGGATTGTGAAAGCTCCGGGATCCCTTCTCTTAGTTGGCCTGCGAAGGCAGAGGAAGTAGAGGCTAGGTACACTGTCTCTATCCTTCCTCCCCTTCTTTTCTTCATTATTAGATCTTTGAGAAACTTGGCGTATGTGGGCATTTCCTCCAAAGCATCAAGGAAGGGGACTTCAAGATGCAGCTTCCTGATCGAGTCCATGAACCTTTCGTGCCGCTTTTTAAGATTTGCCTTGATCAGCTTGTACGGGAACGGTATCCTGGGAGCATAAGGATTCCTCCCACCAGATGGCTCATCGGACGGTCTCGGCGCAGGCTCTTGGGCTTCTGCAGGCCTACCTCCGCCTCCTGCTGGAATAGCATCCTTGGGCCCTTGCTCAGGTTCCGGTGGGGCTTCATCAGCGCGCTCTACCGTCTTTCCTGATCTAAGCACTGCCATTACTGCAGTTTCAGGGTAAGGGAGCATTTTTCCTGCAGGGTTCTTCATCAGAGCAGCCATCTGAGACAGCTGTTGATCGACCTCCCATTGGCGCATCTGCAGACTCGCCATCTGGTGTTGCATGGAATTCAGAGATCCTGGGTTGGTAAATGTCCCCTGTACCAACTGGTTGATAATGGTGTCCTGTCTTTTTATGTAGGCAGAAATATGACCAACCCAATTAGGCCGGGTCGCCCTCTCGCTTTGGCTCTGACATTCGCCCTCAGAAAGGGGTTGCTCACAACGAGGCATGGTATCAAGGCTCGGTGGAGCAGGTTACAGCTTTGCAGGGTACCTGAAATATCACGAGAAATCAAGTTAGAACACAGAGTTATTTGGTTCCGGCAAAGAATAATGCTTAAAGAAAAAGAAAAAGAAAAAGAAAAAGAGGTGTTGTCAAGCCTATTTCTAAGCTTGAGGCACGGGAGTGTAGTTAGTGGCTTCAGATTCGTCAACAGTGCCATTTGCCTTGTCCCCGACAATGGCGCCAGAAATTTGACCAGCCTAAATCACGCGTCCTAAAATTGGAGGCGCATTTGAGGTAATCGAGCCTTCACATTTATAACCTGAATCCTTCTAGGCCCCCGCAACTTTGTTTACGGGGTCAAAGTAGTCATACAGGGTCGAACACAGGGACAAGGTGGGTCGTGTTGACAACTCTGAATCGACACTCTACACTCTGGTGGGTATAAAGAGATATTAAAGTTCCCCAAAGGGGAACAACAAGCTGTCACGATTAAATCAAAGAAAACTATCTCCAACTGGAGTTACAAGAAAGATTAAGATTTTGTCATTTAGCAGTTTTTAGGAATTTTTATGCAACAGAAAATAGAAAGATAAACTGCAGTTTAAGGCGTAATGCAAGGGATAAGACTTCAGTAAGACAAGCGGTAGCAGTAACACCCTGCACCCCTCCTCTCAGAGCGGGTGCCTCTAACCAAGCTTCAACACCCCTCTCGAGGTTGCTGGGCTCAAGTTAGAGTGGAATGATACTAAAACAACTCCTTTCTGGGCACTCTCGTACTCCATAACCGGACCAAACAGTAGAGCCACAACCCAACTCTCGAAGTAGTTGCGACGGGAAAGACGATTCGGTAGCTAAGCTAAACGCGATCCAAAACATGCAAGCTAGAGTTCAGATATCCAACACAACAGTTACCCAATCATAAGGCACCAAGCATTAAACAAATAGCAAGTTAGCATTTCTATTTCCATAAGCAATAAGGGTCTTAATACAATGCATAAGCTAAGAATTTAAATAACAGAATTAAAGATAGATGTCGCCTTCTTGATGTAGAAGAACGACAGACTATTGTAGCTCTCCTACCCGATACCGGTCAGGAGCCGAGCCCGATACGGCAGTGTCAGGCGGCACCCCCTCTCAGGCAGCGCCGACTGACGACTGACTGTATCGCTCAAGGACCCTAGCCGATACGCTCATGTCGGGCGGCGCACCCTCTCGGGCGGCGCACCCTCTCGGGCGGCACGCATGACGGGCGGAGCGTATCGGGTTCGATATCGTGTCGGGCAAAGAGCTACGAGTCTACTGTCGGGCACTCATGTCGCTCATCTTCGCTGGCCGATATCGGCCCGCAGTGTCGCCCAGGGCAACACTAAGTGAACCATCCCTTCCCTCTCGGGATGAGGGAAAGCTCACCTAGTGTTGCCCGGCACAAGCACTGGGGCGTGATACTCTTGCTCTCACAGCTTCCTTCGAAGGTGACTCCTGAACTTCCGAACTGTCTTGTCCGAATTCTCTTCCGACTCTCTTGACTTGTCCGACCTATCCGACCTATCCGACCTTTTCTTTTCGGCTTCCTGTAGCTGCTATTTATAGGCGGCGGTTGAAGGAGTTATGGTGCTGGAAACGCCACGTAGCTCCCTTATACGCCGGTCGATGGATGTGGACGGCCGATGCAGGTATGTGTCGGCGCGAGGCGCTGGCTATCGATCACGTGGCTGGCGGCACACCTGCCGGTGGGTGGTTGTGTCGCCCGACGAGTTTGGTCGTCGATGCGGCTTTGGCTCCCTGTCGGGTAGACGGTATGTCGGCCGACACATCCTTCTTGCACAGCGTCCTTCTCCGCCGATCATTCTCGTGTCGCCCAGCCCCTGTCGGGCTGGGTTGTATCGGGCGTCAGGAAGGTCGAGACGGGCTTAGACTTATTGTGGGCCGGAATCGGCCTTATTGCACAAAAATGAGGAAAACTCTGTAGAAGATAGGAAAAATTGGAATAAGAGCGTTGCTTGGCCAATTATTGCGAAAATGCTAATAAAATAGAGGAAAATAGCAGAAAAGGGTAGTTTTGATAACAGAATAAAGGGCAAAAATGTCACAAAATTTGGTGTTATCAGTCATGCCTTTAGGTATGAAACTTTGAGAACAAGTTACCAAATATGATGTCTTATAAGATAAAGGGATTTCAATAACCTTATTTTTTGAATAGGGTGAAACCCTATTTCCAGTTATACTTTTAAGCATGAATCCTCATGATTGAAGTATGAGATGAGGAATCAATATTCCTAATCATAAGTAAAGGAAATGAATTACCCTAATCAATGAGATACAGGGAACCTAACTCTTGTAAGAGTAGGAAGGTACAACTTCATTGAAATGAATTGTTTACTGTTATAAGTAGATTAACCATGCAGGTTCCTTCATGAACATGATCAAATCCAGGTAAGGATTATGATTCTATATTCATTGAAAGCATGCTTTAGCTTTATGAATAAATGAAATATTTTGATGCCTTGTTGAGTGGCATCCTATGAGATTGATAGGCTGTGAGAGCCATGAATATCATCAAGGTCATGCTTGACAGATGACTTGTGATGAGATATTTGGGAAATGATAATTGATGCAAGTTAGACTTGTTACATTTAGTATTCTATTTTCATAGCTTTTATGCTAATGATTATTGTCTGAGAACATGTATGATGTTAAAAGAATACTGAAATGTACCTAACTAATCAAGTATAATCATTCCATGTAGAGCCCTGATCATAGATCCATCATTGTCAGAGACCAAATGATGGTGAAACAGGTTTTCCCAAGGGAACTCCTGGATCACATACTTTTGAGTATGTGGGGGAGATGGATGCGTAAATCCTTACATCCTAGTGTAGGAATTGATGTAGACTTATTATAGTCCGTCAATCCTTCACTACAAAACCAAATGGTGAGATGTACCACAATTCTCCCAAAGAAAACACAAACACCGCATCAGTGGAAGGTAAACACGAAATCTCCTGATGACGAAGAGAGTACAGAACGCCACTGTAACTCTAAAATAGCGAAGGACCAGATTACCCTGGTAAGCTATAACAGTGGAGACACAAAGTGTCCTGCAAGCAATCCTCTAACTGACTGAGGAAGACGAGGTCTTAAGAATCTGGCTCTTTTAATGACCTATGTATGATACTGATGTGACTCATTAGCGATCAGTTGGAGTGTGAGTGGTATGCCTCATCTCCACAGGGCATAATAATGTTTGTAAAACATAATCAATCGCGTAGTATATCTGCTTAGGTTTTACTACGAGGAACAATGTTTGGTGTTACATTGTTTACATTAATGATCTGTTCAGATATTTTGTATACATGTTCTTTATATGCTTTAAAGACATGACTACTTAAGTAGAAGTTGCTTCACTTGTTATTAAACCTTTTGTTGTATGATTTATGTTATCTTGTCTATGATATTCCTTAATGTTATAATAAAGCTTCTCGTTGAGAGTTATAACTCTCGCTGGGACAATTTGTACATTGTCTCACTCCATAGATTTCAACTCTTTTTAGGTGGTCGTCGAAGACGAAGGATTCCGTTTAAGGATGAGCAACAACAACAACAGTACCAGGGGCAGCAGTGAATCTCAGGTGGAGATACTGGCTTCTGAGTTATGTAGTTAGATAGTCCTATGCCGTCTCTATACTCTCAGGTCCTAGGAATCAGTGGTTTGAGTTTTTGGTGTTGACTCCTGAGAATTTTGAATCATGTTGTACATAACTACTCAAGAAGTGGTTTAACAGAGATGTAAACTGTTTACTTGGTTTCTTATAAAAAGGAATTTTATAATGTCCAGATCTTGTCTCAAAAATTTTAATTTCCAGTAATTTTTCATATTCCACAACTAATCGAATGCTTCCACTAAGTTTAAATCGTGTTTATATCGTGGTTTTGGAGATCGGAGCCCACAATTAAGTGGTATCAGAGCTCTAGGTTCGCCGAGTCTACAGAGACCTAGGACTTAGGATATCGAGTCTGTCTTTAGTGTTTCTTTCTCATCTAATAGAATCTTCTGCTCCTTAGGAGAAGAAGACATATAAGGACGAGGAGCTTGTTGTAGGAAGCAACAATGCTACACCCAGATGGAGTGCACAGGAGCAAGCAGTAGAGGAACACTTACCTGAGGTTCCCCAAGTTAATCCAACCATGATAAGGAATCCTTCCTTAGGAATCACTCTTGGAGAATTTAGGGCAACCATGATGTACCTAGTGGATCAAACACTAGCAGTACAACCTAGATTACCAGCTCCTAATGATGATGTTTTGGATATCCATAGGATATGTAACCCTCAGCAGCAGGTTGAAGCAGAAGTAAATGATGAAGCTTTGAACTCAGAGCAATCCTATGCTCAGCCTCAGCCTGATGAATCAGTCCACAGTAATGTAGGGATTAGAATACAACCAGAGACCAGGACCTGTTATAATTGTAGGAGGCCTGGACATATCATATCTAATTGTCCAGAAAGGATATATAGAGGAGGAATTGAGAAAAGTCCTATCCAAATCCAGAAACAAAGACCTGGAAATTCCAGAAGGAAGAAGTTTCTGATGTCACCAACACAACCGGGACCTAGTACACCAAGGCAACAGTTATCCAGAAAGGATAAGGAACCCTTTAGACCACAACAACTGGAGAGACGCTGCTACAACTGTGGTAAGATGGGGCATTTGATGAAGGACTGTCGATCTAAGCTTGTCAGTGTGACACAGCCTCCGAGGTAAGGGCAACAAGGATCACAGAGAAGGCAATTTCAAGGAGCAGCTCAAGGACGTGGACAAGCATCCCAAGCTGGATCATCTGCACCAAATCAACCACAGACAATAGTGAGGTTCTTTGCTATGAACCCACCTAATGCAGTGGTCGATCCACGGGTTGTGACAGGTCAGATGAACTTTTATATTCTGATATGTCTAATTCCTGTGTAGTATCTGTTCTGATTGACCCGGGTGCTACGCACTCTTTTATCACTCGAAGAGTGATCCATAACTGCAATATGACATTCAGTCATAGGGCAGGAAGTTGTTGTTGGAGACTCCATTGAGTGAGTCTGTTGTTATGCAGGAGATATGACCTCCCTGCATCCTCTTCTTTTCTAATCATCGCATTCGAGTGGATCTTATACCTTGACATGCAAGGATTTGATAGAATCCTCGAGCCATGATTGATTAGACAAGATAAATGGTATTTCTTATAAATCTCTTTATGACCTTTTGGATAAGTTGAAATAGTAGTTGATTGAACTATTCTTTGATTGGTCTCATAAAAGTTTTCAATGATGCATCAGATATAATCGTTTTATATTACATGTTACTTCTATAAGAAGAAAAGGTATTAAGGAATTGATCTGGATGTAGGATTCAGTAAAGTTAATAATTATGTTTGTAAGGATGGAAAAAGAGAAGGAACATAGTAATATACAAGTACATATTTTCTTACCTCAGTAATCATATACCCTGGCCAGGTATACAATTACTGATGATGAGGTAAATATGGAAACTTTGAAGTTGTTATCTTTTGATTACTCTGATCAAGTAGTCAATCTAAAACAACTTAAAGAGCATCATAAGATAAGAAAAATAAGAATAAAGAAGGTCAACCATGATTAGTAATGATTGAAAGAATATATGTAATGAGCAATGTCCCATGATAAAAGGAAGAAAGAGATATAAAGTTTTGGTAACACAAGTAATTAATACCAAAGTAAGAATGTGAAGAACATCCCTTGTTAGGGGTTTATGTTCTTAAATAAAGATAGAATTTTAAGAACATCCCTTGTTAGGGGTTTATGTTCTTAAAATAAACATATCTTTCTCCAGAATGTCTGTTAAGTAAATCCTTGTGTGACAAGAAAACTTTTTCTCTATGATAAGAATGTGTAACTGATGAGATAGTTAATTCATATAATAAAGGGAGTTAGTATGCTAATTATCAGATGTGATGATACACTCAGGGTGAAAAGGCCCTTATATGGTCTTGAATAAGTATCAGGGCTTGAATCTGATCCTAAAGAATGTTGATCAAAATTCTATAACATCTCCCTGAAAATGGTATGTTACCTATGGATGTAACAATGTGTATGCTGAAACAATATCTGCTTTCCCTTTTTCTTCCTGAGATTTTGGGGACGAAATCCTTGTTAGGGGTTTATGATTTGTAACACCCCTGACCTAGGTTATGAACTAACCCTAGGTGTTTTTCCTAATTATGAAATTAGATGGTTGTAATTATCCTTTAGTATATAATTAAAGCTTTTATGGAACATATGTTTCCATTTCTGTCCCTTATAAATCAATGTTGAAGTATTGTTTGCAAAACATGGACCTATGTGCAATTTGCCCAATCAGAGGGGTTAACTTGCAAAATTCACATGTTTATATGTTCCTTCAAGGTTGATACAACATAAGAATGAATATGATGAGGTTTGAGGGATTTCCCAAGCTTGAGCACCAAGGTGCAGCTGTGGAAGCAACCCCTGTACTTGAAAACCCTAAATTGGTGTAAAATGCAATTTACCCAATTTGAGGGGTGCAACTTGTAAAATACATCATCTAAAACATCTTTTATGACTCTTGGCATCATTTAGAAGAGAAATTATGAAAAGGTCACTTAATGTGAATAATCATATAATAAAGAACACCTTTGTGATTGAATAATCAAGGTGTATGTATAACAGCCCTTTTATGTGTATACTTTAGTGATGGGTTGATCCTTTTTGCCTTCAATTCTTGACCTTAGAAGGAGTTTGTCCTTAGAAATAAGATTTGGGGACGTGCAAGGAAGAAAGGAAGGACTTAGATGAGAAATGAGGAAAACATATGTTCTTATGTTGAAATTTCACTTAAGTATATATACTACTTTTCTCACTTAGCAAGGGAACGATCCTCTTCCTTTCATTTCTTTTCCCCTTGCTCAAAACCAACCAAGGCTAAGCTCTGGAGCAGAGAAGGATGACCAAGGGTCCTAGGTAAGTTTGGATCATCCCTTTTTCTTGAATTCATGGAGGAAACTCGTTTTCAAGGTTGAATGCATGGCTAGCTCACCTAGCTCTATCTTTCTAGCCATTCCTTTCCAACTTTTCCTTGGAGAATTCACCTTGACCGACCTGTGGAGATCAAAGACACCATTAAAGCTTGGATCTTGGAAGCTTGGAGCTCAAGGAACAACCTTTAGGCGGGTTTTATAACTCTAAACTTTATGCTTTGATTATACATCTTTTTCTATGCATATAGTTGCTAGTTCTTCTTCTTCCCTATCTTCCCTTGCATCCTTGCAAGCAAATCCGTGAGGAACTGTTGCTGTTCTTGAGCTAGAAGATGAGGGCATTATTTCCTATGCTTATCCACAGTTTTCCACTTTACCATACGACCTCAACCAATTGCCCATACGGTTTACAAAACCGTTTGGTGGGCAAACGGTTTCAAGGTCGTATGAAGTCATACGGTCTCAAGACCGTATGGACGCATTGACCAAGCATGGACCGTATAGGAATCCTGTTCAAAATTATGTAGGTTAATCACCCACAAAATTTGAAAGGTTAACTCCAAAGGGATCATGAGATACAAGCAAATCAATTAGCAAATCCAATTGAATTTAGTTCTGATTTTCAATCTGCTTAATTTGCCCTTTTTGGGCAAACGGTCTCAAGACTGTATAAGATGGTTGACTAAGTGTTGACCGTATGAGATTACTGTTCATAATGATGTTAATTAATGACTCACCAAATTTTATGGACTAATTCCAAACGAGTTAAGAGTTGAAGGTTGATTACTAGGGCAAACCCTAATTGAAATCAGTGCTGAAATCACAATGAGCTAATTTGAG
Organism: Alisma plantago-aquatica; assembly: GCA_963693085.1. Taxonomy (NCBI): domain Eukaryota; kingdom Viridiplantae; phylum Streptophyta; class Magnoliopsida; order Alismatales; family Alismataceae; genus Alisma; species Alisma plantago-aquatica. The sequence goes on along the minus strand of OY856410.1, from coordinate 114,918,926 downwards.
ATTTTGGGTTGATTAGCCCAAACGGTCTCAAGACCGTTTGGGGAATCATCCAAACGGTCTCAAGACCGTTTGGGGAATCATCCAAACGGTGTCAAGACCATTTGGGGATCACCCAAGACCGTATGGAGGTCTGGGGTCAAGTATAGTTGACCAATTGAAGGTACAAAGATACCAAATTACATTGCAATTAAGTATTGATGTAATGATCAACTCAATAAATCAAACCTTGATGAATTTTCACTAGAGTACAAAGGATGGATGGGCAAGCGGTCTCAAGACCGTTTGGAACTCATCCAAATGGTCTCAAGACCGTTTGGTGACAACCCAAGACCGTTTGGAGGTCTAGGGTTAAGGTAATTTGATCAATTGAGGGCCCAATTACAATGGATTATTGAAATAATCAAATTGCTGATTTGTGACTTAATTAAGGTTCAACCCCTATCAAATCAATCTAGATCTTGATGAATTCTTGGGAAAATGGTCTCAAGACCGTTTGGAGGATATCCAAACGATCCCAAGACCGTTTGGGCCAAGTTTGAGCCCAATTGGAGGTCAATTGATGGGTTCAACTTCGATTTGATTCACATTGTTGAGTGTTGATGGTTGAACGTTTATAGACCTTAATTGAACCAACTCCAACCCTAATTGGATATCAATTGAGGGTCAATTGAGTAACCAATTGGTTAAGGCTAACCCTAATTGTCTCAATTGATAAGTGGTTAGCAAGCTTGAGACCAATTGAAGGCTTCAACATAGGAAACCCTAATTGAGTCTACCCTTTGAATCACCTTGGATGTCTATACGATCTTGAGCTTCTAGGTCCATTCGATCTCAAAATCGAATGAGGGCATTCTATCTCAAAACCGAATGAGGGCATTCGATCTCAAGACCGAATGAGGGCATTCGATCTCAAAACCGAATGAGGGCATTCGATCTCAAGACCGAATGAGGGCATTCGATCTCAAGACCGAATGAGGGCATTCGATCTCAAGACCGAATGAGGGCATTCGATCTCAAAACCGAATGAGGGCATTCGATCTCAAAACCAAATGAGGGCATTCGATCTCAAAACCGAATGAGGGCATTCGATCTCAAAACCGTATGAGGGCATTCGACCTCAAGATCTAATGAGGGTATACGACCTCAAGATCGAATGAGGGTATACGACCTCAAGATCGAATGCGGGCATACGACCTCAAGATCGTATGAAGGTTGAAGGTGTGAAACCTATTGAAGACTTTTGAGGATAAGTCTGCCTAATGCCTTGAAGGCTTAGATGGTTTGATGGTTGTTCAACCTAAACCATAATAATACCAAGAGACATTAAGGGTCAAATGGTTAGTAAATTAACCCATAATGATGATCAATGTGTAATTTACCATAATGCTCTTAAAAGGTTCAATTGAGTGAAACCTTGTTCTAATCAAACCCTAATCACTCAATAGTGGTGATTTGGTTTATGTTAATCAAAGTGGTCTTAACCCAACCTGATTTAGAGTGGTGTTATCACCATCTGCTGGTATGAGGAGAAAGAAAGTATCATAGGAAAGAGAAAGTATCCTTTTATGGTAGAAAGTCAAGTAATTACCTTCAATACACATGAATGTGCATGATTAGGGTATGATCCACCTATGTGAGATCATGGAAACCCTAATTATGATATATGATGAATCTTAAAGCTAATATGAGAGCATCAATGATGATGTTCCTCATACATGACAAGGTTATGAGTTCAACTCACCATAATGTGAATAGTAAACCCTAATTCTAGGATGATAACATATAATGAGAATAGTAAACCCTAATTTATGGTGATCTGATAAATGTAGTAATTCAGGGTTATGCCTTTGAGTGATGTATAGCCAAACCAATGAGTATGATGTAATCATACCATGATAAGGATGAGAAATGAATTCACACCTTGAATTGGTAATCATTATGATGTTTGATAAACGCTATAATTAAAGGTAAACACTCATCATACCCTGGTATATTTCCAAGAATGGCAAAATTGCATACTAGAGTTGGATTGATAATCTGAATAGGAAATATTAATTAATGAAGGATGGGGTATGTTAAACTTAGTCCTGTGTCATGCCTTTAGGTATGAAACTTTGAGAACAAGTTACCAAATATGATGTCTTATAAGATAAAGGGATTTCAATAACCTTATTTTTTGAATAGGGTGAAACCCTATTTCCAGTTATACTTTTAAGCATGAATCCTCATGATTGAAGTATGAGATGAGGAATCAATATTCCTAATCATAAGTAAAGGAAATGAATTACCCTAATGAATGAGATACATGGAACCTAACTCTTGTAAGAGTAGGAAGGTACAACTTCATTGAAATGAATTGTTTACTGTTATCAGTTAGATTAACCATGCAGGTTCCTTCATGAACATGATCAAATACAGGTAAGGATTATGATTCTATATTCATTGAAAGCATGGTTTAGCTTTATGAATAAATGAAATATTCGGATGCCTTGTTGAGTGGCATCCTATGAGATTGATAGGCTGTGAGAGCCATGAATATCATCAAGGTCATGCTTGACAGATGACTTGTGATGAGATATTTGGGAAATGATAATTGATGTAAGTTAGACTTGTTACATTTAGTATTCTATTTTCATAGCTGTTATGCTAATGATTATTGTTTGAGAACATGTATGATGTTAAAAGAATACTGAAATGTACCTAACTAATCAAGTATAATCATTCCATGTAGAGCCCTGATCATAGATCGATCATTGTCAAAGACCAAATGATGGTGAAATAGGTTTTCCCAAAGGGAACTCCTGGATCACATACTTTTGAGTATGTGGGGGAGATGGATGCGTAAATCCTTACATCCTAGTGTAGGAATTGATGTAGATTTATTATAGTCTATCAATCCTTGACTACAAAACCAAATGGTGAGATGTACCACAATTCTCCCAAAGAAAACACAAACACCGCATCAGTGGAAGGTAAACACGAAATCTCCTGATGACGAAGAGAGTATAGAACGCCACTGTAACTCTAAAATAGCGAAGGACCAGATTACCCTGGTAAGCTATAACAACGGAGACACAAAGTGTCCTGTAGGCAATCCTCTAACTGACTGAGGAAGATGAGGTCTTAAGAATCCGGCTCTTTTAATGACCTATGTATGATACTGATGTGACTCATTAGCGATCAGTTGGAGTATGAGTGGTATGCCTCATCTCCACAGGGCATAACAATGTTTTTAAAACATAATCAACCGCGTAGTATATCTGCTTAGGTTTTACTACAAGGAACAATGTTTGGTGTTACATTGTTTACATTAATGATCTGTTCAGATATTTTGTATACATGTTCTTTATATGCTTTAAAGACATGACTTCTTAAGTAGAAGTTGCTTCACTTGTTGTTAAACCTGTTGTTGTATGATTTATGTTATCTTGTCTATGATATTCCTTAATGTTATAATAAAGCTTCTAGTTGAGAGTTATAACTCTCGCTGGGACAATTTGTACATTGTCTCACTCCATAGATTTCAACTCTTTTTAGGTGGTCATCGAAGACGAAGGATTCCGTGTAAGGATGAGCAACAACAACAACAACAGTACCAGGGGCAACAGTGAATCTTAGGTGGAGATACCGGCTGCTGAGTTATGTAGTTAGATAGTCCTATGTCGTCTCTGTACTCTCAGGTCCTAGGAATCAGTGGTATGAGTTTTTGGTGTTGGCTCCTGAGAATTTTGAATCATGTTGTACATAACTACTCAAGAAGTGGTTTAACAAAGATGTAAACTGTTTACTTGGTTTCTTATAGAAAGGAATTTTATAATGTCCAGATCTTGTCTCAAAATTTTAATTTCCAGTAATTTTTCATATTCCGCAACTAATCGAATGCTTCCGCTAAGTTTAAATCGTGTTTATATCGTTGTTTTGGAGATCGGAGCCCACAACAACTCTCGACTGCAATGTACTCAGCCTCGGTGGTTGATAATGCCACAGTGCTCTATTTCTTGGAGAACCAAGACGCCAAGCACGAACCTAGGAGGAAACAAGTGCCACTTGTGCACTTTCTATCAATCAAGCAGCCTGCATATTCGGCATCACTATAGGCAGTAAGAGTTGTTGGATAAATTGGACATTATGATAAATCCCTTTGTTTCGATGATGACAAACATTTCATTCTTGTTGATCTAACGTGCTACTTGAGTGTTGCAGGAATAAGGTGGATGACAAAGCTCTAGGGAATCTATATGCTTGAATGATTGTAAATGTCATGAAATGTAATCAATTGTAAACTTGTACAAATATATAATGTACAAGTATTTAGACTTCATGTAAATCAAGCGTTAGATCTTCCCTAGCTAAACACCACACTTAGTCATGTCATCCCCTTCAATAGTGTCACATATGCACACTCGTACACACACTTAGTGCCTTAATTGAAAGATTGAAACAGGGTCAATTTCGGTCGACAAACTCCTCGACCGAGACACTCTCGGTCGACAAAACTTCTCGACCGAGAAAGACCCAAGTAGCCGTTAGACACAGCTGACAAGGTAGTTAGCAGTTGCAAATGAACGTTGATCCAGAGAGCCTGTCGGTCGACAAAACTTCGACCGAGTAGGTATCTCGGTCGACAATTTGTCGACCGAGATGGACTCTGACAGCAACTGCAGAATAAAGCAACTAGCCGTTACTAATGCACCTAACTTATACCTAACGACTAGTTAAGCACTTAGAACCCCCTAGAAAGTGTCTAGAACGTCCTTAAGCACTTGTAGGTCATTCCTATAAATAGGACATGCCTTAGGACACCTAAATACACCTAAGCTACACTTGTGCTATACTTGAGCTTGAATACTTATTGGCAATCTGTTTTGAGCAATAGAGCAATTCCAACATTGGCTATTCATTCCCATTGCTCCATTTTCATGTCCTATAGGCTAGCATCTCCTTTCTACAACACTTACACTTCTACACTCATTGGTTAGGAGATCAATACGCTTGATATAGGCAAATCAAACCTTGTGCTTAAAAGGATAAGTTGTAATTTCTGTTTTCCTTCTTGTTCCTTTTATTCTTTGTATTCTCCTTGCTACTCCTAGGGTTGGAGGCTGCGGATTGGAGAAGGTTCTTCTCGGAAGAGAAGGTGGACTTCAAGCTACTTCAAGAAGGCTATCGCAACGGGAAGCTACTTCAAGAAGGCTATTGCAACGGGAAGCTACTTCAGGAGGAAGGCTGCTTCAAGGTTGGTGCAATTACTTCTAGGTGAAGGCTGCTTCAGGGTTGGTGCGATTACTTCTAGGTGAAGGCTGCTTGAAGGGTTTAGGGAGAGAATTGTAATTTTATGTAAAGTCCTTGCGAGGTAATAAAATTAAATTCTTTCCAAATCCCGGTTGGGTAAGCAACCGGGTAGTGGACTGACAACTTTAGTATTTGCTAAAGTTGGAACCACTCTAAATCCTTGTCCCCTTGTCCAATATTTTGTGGTTGGTTGTTTGAGTTCAATATTTGTTAAAATTGTTTTAAAACTCTATTCACCCCCCCTCTAGTGTTTTTTCAATTGGTATCAGAGCAGGCTTCAAGGAACCCTAACAAGGTCTTGAAGAATGGGTGACGGGGTGCTCAACAACCTTAATCTTGAAGGGACATTTGTTGCTAGGCCTCCAGTGTTTGATGGAACAAACTACACATATTGGAAGAGAAGGATGCAGTTCTACTTTCAAGGCATAAGTTGGGACTTATGGAGGATGGTCTCAACCCCATACGAGCTTCCTCAAATGAAATATGCATAGTGGGATGCAAATACGGTAAAATCGGCTCAAATGAATGCAAAGGCTGTAAGTATTCTTTATTGTTCAATTTCAGTAGGAGAATTTAAAAGAATATCAAATTGTGAAACAGCCTATGAAATATGGCTTAGATTGTCCATAACCAATGAAGGTACGGTTCAAGTTAAGAATTCTAAGATTAGTATGCTTAAACAGAAGTTTGAACACTTTTTTATGGATCCAAATGAATCCATTAGTGAAATGTTTGCAAAATTCTCTTCTATTGTTAATGGATTGAATGCCTTAGGAAAAACCGTTCTTCAAGAAGACCAGGTATCAAAAGTACTTCGATCACTTCCTCCCAAATACAAGCCCAAGGTGACAGCCATTGAAGAAGCTAATGATCTCACTAAACTGAAAATGGAGCAACTCATTGGCAATCTAGAAGCTCATGAGGCAACTTTAGAAGAGGAAAAAAGAAGAGAACGTGAATGTCAACAAGGCAAAAAGAAGGACATTGCATTCAAAGAATCAACCAAGGACACTCATGACACAAGTGAAGATGATAGTGAAGAAGAAACTCTCATTGTAAATGGTAAGCAATATAAAAGTTTTAAAACTAATAAAACTTCTAGTGTCTCTTCTTCCAGGTGCTTTGAATGTGGTAAAAAGGGACACATGAAAGGTGATTGTCCAAAACTCAAGAAAGGGAAGAAATCATCTCACAAAAAGAAAGAAAGAGCATATAAAGCTGCATGGGATGATTCAAGTGATGATAGTGATGATGGAAAAGAAGATGTAGAATGCCTCATTGCTACAACAAATGAAGACGAAGAAGAGGTAAGTCTTTATGATCTACCAAAAGAAGATCTAATTGCTAGTCTTCAAGATACTCATGAGAAATATGTTGAGTGCAAGAAGAAACTTAAGAAATCAAATAAAGTAAATGATGATTTAAATGTTAAACTTCTTGCTCTTGTATCCGAAAATGAAAATCTCAAAAAGGAAAATGAAGATTATGATCTTAAGTTAAAATCGGTAGAAGCTAATTGCAATCTTCTTTCCTTAGAAAAGTTAAACTTGCAAACTCAAGTGAATGATCTTCAGAAACAACCTGTTCTATGTTCACATTTAGATTATGATGAGGTTGTCAAATAAAGAAACTCTCTAGTATCTGATTTAGATCAAGCAAAGAAAGATATAAACAAGAAGATGGATGATATTGCTAAGTTACAAAGAAATGTAAATGAGTTAAGAGGAAATGACATGCTTGAAAATATTCTGAAAATTTCCTCTAGTTATAATGGAAGAAAAGGATTAGGATATGATCCAAGGAGAAATAAACCCAAAAGAGTTAAAGCATCCAAGACTAAGATTATGTTTGTACCTAGGAACACAATTCCTAGAGAGAGAAATGAAGTTGACTCTATTAGTTGTCATTATTGCATGCGTCTTGGACATTATTCATTTTCATGCCCATATAAGAAAAAGAATGATGATTTAGCTTGGATTCCTAAAACTTAGTAGCTTAAAATTAACTAGTTGAGATTTGACATAAACTGATTCTTGATATACAAATGTCATATCTCAACACAATCAAGCTCTAACTTGCATAATCTTATTTTGCTTGGAATAAATTAACAGTTCTGGAAAATATTCCAGAAACCTTGTTGGTCGAGAATCTGTCGACCGAGTGAACCTCGGTCGAGAAATTGTCAACCGAGAATGACACTGCTTTCCAGTCTGCTGTAAAATTGCTGAATTCTTTTTGAAATTGATCAAATTGCTATCTATTTGTGATTAATGACTGTATATATTCTGGAAATCATCCCTGAAAACTTATATGAGATTAATTTGGTGTATTCTCTAAATGATTTAAGTTAAAACTGAAATTATGCTTAGCTTAATAAAAAGGAAATTTATGTTTTATCATTATTCACATGATGTTTCCTAAAGTATTTTATGGTCTACCCATATAGAAATCATGTGATTACAATCATGGAATTATCATTTTCATCATGATGATGTTGTGTTAGCAAGAATAGATAATGATAATTGTATGCATGGATCCTTGATGATACATAGGCAAGCAAAATAATTCAATGATGATATCTCTCTTAGAAATGCTTGCAACACATATAATAAAAATTTCAAAATTGGCATCTTTAAAAGACTTGAGATATTAATCACGCTTTCATTTTTAAGAGGATGTTTTCATATTGAGTATCACTAAACATGCTTCAAAATTGATATCTAATCAAGTACTTCACATATGAATGCTTAAATTGGAAATCTACAAATTTTTTTGCCTCTTGGTTGAAATAAAATTTGACCAAGGGGCGCTATGGTCGTAGTCAAGGACGACCTAAAATAAGCTTTGACAAAATGCTTATTTGGACTGGTATACTTTTGATAAAGGTCAAAATCCTAATTTAAAATCATCTATGACCTTAGAAGCTTTAAATTGCTTAAATGGTAAGATTAAGGGGGAGCTCATACAAACAAATTTGATTATTTGATTAAGAAGCTTATAAAAACATTGTAAAAATCTTTTAAAGCTTGTTACGACCTTAGTATCTTTACTCTTGGTTATAAAGAAATCTACGAATTTCATAAAAATGATATATCTTGTTGTTAAAGGAACTCTCTAAACAAATCAGGGCTTAACATCCCATGCATTTGGTTGGAGACATTTTTATGTACTTTAAGATTAAAGGATTCTCATTTCATTTTTAGGGCTTAACATCCCTTATAAAATGGGTGAGAAATCAATATACATTCATCATAAGCTTAAGGGAATCTCATATCATTTCAAAGCTTAAACATCCTTTGCAAATGATTAAAAAAAATTGTGGCTAAATTAGACAAAAATGATATTAAATCCATGTTCCTAATAGAATATCTATTTAAGGGGGAGCATAGTATAAAATTAAGGGGGAGAAGAAATATAAAATATTCACCCTGGATATCTTTTTGAAATGTCAAAGGGGGAGAAAGAATATAAAATCAAAAATATAAATGAGTTTCATCTTGATGGCCAAGCACTCACTTGCAAAACAATAATGGCTACAAAAGGTAATCTTCAGGTATGAAACTCACATGCTTTATATTTCCTTATTTCATATTTAGGAAATGTTTGTCATCTTCAAAAAGGGGGAGATTGTTGGATAAATTGGACATTATGATAAATCCCTTTGTTTCAATGATGACAAACATTTCATTCTTGTTGATCTAACGCGCTACTTGAGTGTTGCAGGAATAAGGTGGATGACAAAGCTCTAGGGAATCTATATGCTTGAATGATTGTAAATGTCATGAAATGTAATCAATTGTAAACTTGTACAAATATATAATGTACAAGTATTTAGACTTCATGTAAATCAAGCGTTAGATCTTCCCTAGCTAAACACCACACTTAGTCATGTCATCCCCTTCAATAGTGTCACATATGCACACTCGTACACACACTTAGTGCCTTAATTGAAAGATTGAAACAGGGTCAATTTCGGTCGACAAACTCCTCGACCGAGACACTCTCGGTCGACAAACTTCTCCACCGAGAAAGACCCAAGTAGTTGTTAGACACAGCTGACAAGGTAGTTGGCAGTTGCAAATGAACGTTGATCCAGAGAGCCTGTCGGTCGACAAAACTTTGACCGAGTAGGTATCTCGGTCGACAATTTGTCGACCAAGATGGACTCTGACAGCAACTGTAGAATAAAGCAACTAGCCGTTACTAATGCACCTAACTTATACCTAACGGCTAGTTAAGCACTTAAAACCCCCTAGAAAGTGTCTAGAACGTCCTTAAGCACTTGTAGGTCATTCCTATAAATAGGACATGCCTTAGGACACCTAAATACACCTAAGCTACACTTGTGCTATACTTGAGCTTGAATACTCATTGGCAATCTGTTTTGAGCAATAGAGCAATTCCAACATTGGCTATTCATTCCCATTGCTCCATTTTTGTGTCCTATAGGCTAGCATCTCCTTTCCACAACACTTACACTTCTACACTCATTGGTTAGGAGATCAATACGCTTTATATAGGCAAATCAAGCCTTGTGCTTAAAAGGATAAGTTGTAATTTCTATTTTCCTTCTTGTTCCTTTTATTCTTTGTATTCTCCTTGCTACTCCTAGGGTTGGAGGCTACGGATTGGAGAAGGTTCTTCTCGGAAGAGAAGGTGGACTTCAAGCTACTTCAATAAGGCTATCGCAACGGGAAGCTACTTCAAGAAGGCTATTGCAACGGGAAGCTACTTCAGGAGGAAGGCTGCTTCAAGGTTGGTACAATTACTTCTAGGTGAAGGCTGCTTCAAGGTTGGTGCGATTACTTCTAGGTGAAGGCTGCTTGAAGGGTTTAGGGAGAGAATTGTAATTTTATGTAAAGTCCTTGCGAGGTAATAAAATTAAATTCTTTCCAAATCCCGGTTGGGTAAGCAACCGGGTAGTGGACTGACAACTTTAGTATTTGCTAAAGTTGGAACCACTCTAAATCCTTGTCCCCTTGTCCAATATTTTGTGGTTGGTTGTTTGATTTCAATATTTGTTAAAATTGTTTTAAAACTCTATTCACCCCCCCTCTAGTGTTTTTCAAGAGTAAATTCCCTTGACTTGGGACACCATAGTACAAAATTTTGGGTTTTGGCTAAATACCTTAGAATCCTCTTAACAGGTATAAGATGAGCTTTCTTAGGATTTGATTGAAATCTAGCACACAAGCCAACACTAAACATTATGCCAGGTCTAGAGGCAGTTAAGTAAAGTAAACTTCCAATCATACCTCTATAGAGATTCTCATATACCTTTTCACCTTCTTCATCTTTATCAATTTTGGCAGTGTTTGACATGGGTGTGTCCATCGGCTTGGTATTCTCCATCCCAAAGTGCTTAAGTAGTGCATTGTTGTACTTGACTTGGTTGATGAAGTTCCCATCTTTTGTTTGTTTGATTTGAAAGTCAACGAAGTATGTGAATTCACCCATCATACTCATCTCAAATTCACTCTGCATAAGATCACTAAATTCTTTGCAAAGACCACAAAAAATGATATCATCAACATATATTTGAATAATAAGAAAATTGTTAGAAGTGTGCTTTAGAAACAAGGTAGAATTCACTTTGCCCATGATATAACCATGATCTAACAAAAAGTTCTTTAATTTCTTATACCAAGCCATTGGTGCTTGTTTGAGTCCATAGAGAGATTTTTGCAACAAATAAACATGGTTAGGTAGATTATCATGTTTAAAGCTCAGGGGTTGTGTAACATACACTTCCTCCTTGATTGTACCATTCAAAAATGCACATTTAACGTCCATTTGATACAAAAGAAAGTTTTTGTGACTAGAAAAAGCAAGCATCATATGAATGGACTCAACTCCAGCAACAGGTGCATATGTCATCAAAGTCAATATCTTCCTATTGATTGTAGCCTTGAGCCACTAACTTTGCTTTGTTTCTTACCACTTTGCCGCTTTAATCTAGCTTGTTATGGTAGACCCATTTGGTGTCAATGATCTTTCTATCACTTGGTCTTGGCACAAGGGTCCAAACTTTGTTCTTCTCAAATTGTTCCAACTCCTCTGGCATAGCTAGGATCCATTTTTCATCCCCAAGAGCTTCCTTGACATCTTTAGGCTCTAGTTGTGAGATGAAGGAGCGCCATCCTAATGTGATTCCTCGAGCCAAGAGGAATCATGGTCATCTAGGTCTACATGACATGCAACTTGTCCATGATGAAGTGCTATAGCCGTCCGAGTTGATCGACTCATCACATGAATGACCTACTCACCCTGGCCGGTCATCTGGGTGCCACTAGCAGATCGGTTGGCTCCTCCAACCGATCAGTTATCCTTGGTCATCGTGCATCTCCTCAGGTCGCCACCCGCTCAGCTCGCTCCTCAAGTCGATCGTCTGGATTGCCAACCGATCAGTTCAAGCCTTGAACCGATCGTCTCAGTCATCATCAGATTGTCCTCTGTTCTTTGACATAATAGGAAATATAAAAAGATCTATCCTATTTACATTTAAATTGGGAAACCCCGAGTTACATTCGGGGGAAGCAAATGTAGGAAAGAAAACTCAAGTTATCTCGAGTTACATCAGGAATAAGGAGGTAGGGAATCGGTGCGCAGATCGAGATGCAAGCAACCACATTCAACCAAGCACACATATATAGGGTTTATTGGCCATAATTATGCTATACATCCACCACAAAACTTGTTTAAGGGCGATGCATATCGAGTGCATTTATATTACATATCATATATGTATATTGGGATTTGTGGATTTAGGATTGGACATGCATAAAGCCAATTTTTATTCGCATCATATGCAATAATTAAAGGCGACAGATCAAAATCAATCATATCAATAATCCTAAAGTATAGAGCAGTTGACGTGGCTTTGATACTACTTTTGGGTTTTAGGGGAGATAGAGAAGGCAACGGAAACAAAAATTCTTCTCCCAAACCCAGAATAAAGGAATCGCGTCAACGTCTATACAGTAGGAAGGATGGCTTGTAGAAACATACCTTGTCCTGAGGCTTGCTCAACAACGTTACCTCACGGCTTGTGCGGTCTTCACCTCCAGTCTTTGACGATGTCTGTGCAGCTCCTAGTCTTACCAGGACTGTCGGGATTGACAACTGTCCTCTGAGCGGCAGAAGTCTCCCGCCTCTAAAGTAGTCCACACGGACCACCTCCAACTACGATCTCCTTATCCCATAAGGAATCAGAAGGATTCGCACCCTCCTATCAGCGTACTAGTCACCGACACACTCTCCTGCAACCATTTTCTTTTCTACAGTTGTCTTTCCCTTATTGTGCCTCCCTTATCGGGTAGCACTTGCTCGGGCTCTCTTGGTTACCACAACCAGAGAGAACGACAACTTTGTAGAGCAAATAGTGTTCTGAATTGTACTTTGAGAAGCACCCAATACCCCTATATATAGGAGGGTCATGGGACAGAGTTCTCTACCCCGGGCAATGCGGGATTAAAGTAGGAGTAGAAGGATTCAAGATTTTCCACAAAACAACCAACTGCGCCAGCTGAACTGATCGTTTCAATCATGAAACGGTCGGTTGGGGACCTGAGTCGATCGATTCACACCTGAACCGATCAGTTGGGGCACCTGAGCCGATCGGTTCAAGCATGAGCCAATCGGTTCGTGGTCCTGATCAGTTCCCGATTGACTTTTCCTCGTTTGTTTCGAATTGATCCAATTACCAATCCTTGTTCCAATCAAATTGGACAAGTGAAACGAAAAGAAATTTCTTGCCAACTTGAATTTCCCAACATGCTCGTCTGGACCAGTTGAGCCTATCGGTTCAACCCTTGAACCAGTCAATTCAGCCTATCCTGAGCCGATTAGTTCATCACATGAGCCGATCGGTTCACCAAGTTGAGCCAATCGGTTCATCACATGAGCCGATCAGTTGGGAGTGCAGACTGCACAAAATCAGTCAATTGCAGTTTCAATCAATCTGATACTCTAATCAATCGGTACAACACCTTGAACACTATGATATTAAGCTATCAATTGATTGAGTGTTTCATTGAACTACTAAAATCCTTTAGTAATCAATCTAAACATCATTTGTGGATAAACTCCTCTTCAAGGTTAAATCCTATGTGTGTGACCCTACATGCCTATTTCACGTTGGCAGTGAAAGTCCATAACACTTATGACTTCACAAGAAAAGAGCGATTCCTAGTCGCACATCAGTGCTACCCAAGTGAAATAGAAAGTTGGAGAAAAACTTTCAATCCTACAATCTGTGAATGGTGTTACAGTGAATGTATAATTCCTTTGTCACTGATATCCGGAATGAACTCAAGGCATGGAACAATCATCCTGTCAACGTTCATTCACTTTCTTGATCTCAAAGTAGATTGGAGGAGATATGTATGACATCAATATCACATACTGATTCACACATGCATGCACACCTATCTCAATCCTACTCATCAAGTGGCCATGGATATCAAACTCCCTTAGGAGGGACAAATCCCATATATATCACTTACCCCTCAAAAGCCCCATGTGTCAAAGCCACCCAATCATCACCTTTATAACAACCCATGTTTCAGGATTGCGTTTGATGATGTCAAAGTGTGCCCAATGACATGTGTTGAGTGTAGTGATTTCAGGTCAAAGAATCACACTCACCCCCATCACTGTGAGAACTGACTGTGATTACCATGTCATGGTTCCATGTGTCAAACTCACGGTGGGTCTGTCCGGTAAAATTGTTCTCTAACAAGTACCTATGTGTTTGGTTTGATATCTCCATATCATGATTAATGAGATTTTGTCATCAACCAACACCACAAACTAGTCTTGTGTGTCATTGTTGTCTATCTACCTTCCACAATGACATCCAAATAGGGACATCATAAGAATGTACAAACTCTTAGCATCCATATGATCTCATCGTTCAGGTCCTCAACCTGAAAGCATACATCATTGAGTACTGTCATTCTCTAGACATTCAATATGTTCTATCATTATCTCATATGACTGAACCAGAAAGAATTGGAAGCTTGCCTTTGATGCTTATCAAATCAATCTTAATGTATCCCACCAATCATCCCATGATTGTCTCTCAGGGCACACATACCAACAAAGAATAGATAGGAAGGAGTTTCCCCTCCTGTTGGTGTAGTAGTCACCAAGCTTCTCTCCCACAATGACAACTTCTCAATTGTTCTCCCCCGTTGGATATCCCTCCCTATCGGGTAGTACTTGCGTGGGCACTCATAGTTACCAAAACTAGGGAGGACAACAATTGTCAGAGGAATTGATTCTCAATTGTCTATGTTGTGTTCTGGGAAGCCCTCAGTACCCTTCTATTTATGGTATAGGCCAAGGTTAGGGTTCCCAATTTGTACGGGATCATGCAGGAGTGGAAGGGATGTTTGGTAATTTCCCAATCACACACTAATTTGGCAATTTCAATTTCCAATTAATATGACATATTAATTTACTTGCACTCTGAGTATGTGCAATTCAAACTATTTGGAAAACATCCAAAATATTTTTTTGGCCCAACCGAGCTGTCTCACCCATGTGAGATGCTTGTCTCACTCACCGAGACAGTTGTGTGATGAGTCTAAGATGAACCAGTTAGTTCAATCTCATTGAACCAGTTGGTTCAAGGATAGAACATAGCCAATTCAAACTCTGATTATCCTTACAAACCAAACAACCATCTCAACACTTTTGGATGCTCGTCTAGCATGCACAAATGGCCGTTTCACTCAATGAGATGGTCGTTTGGCACACGAGTCAGCCAATCAGTTGATCTATTGCAAGAATTGAATACCTAACACTGTATTAATAAATACAATGGTCATTCTAGATCAAACTTGTCTTCTAGATGAGTTCATATGTGTGTGACCCAAAAGGTCCCATATCATGTTGGCAGTGAATGTCCATTACTGGCCTATGACATCACAAGCTAAGAGTGGTGCCTAGTTGCACATTAGTGCTACCCAAGTGAATGGAAAGTTGGAGAACAACTTCAACCTACAATATGTGGAAGGAGTTGTAGTGATTTTATAATTCCTTTATCTCTGATTTCTGAAATGAACTTGAGGCATGGACTCATCATCTTGTAAACATTAAGTCCATGCTTCTTGAACCAAGTGTTGGATCTAAGGGCTCTAGAGGAGGGGGTGAATAGAGCTACAAAATTTCTCACAAAAAATATTAGACCTTCAAATTATATTAATTAGGAGCAAAAGCTTAATGGCAATTTGAAGTCCTATCTAACAAGCATAGCAAGGATGAGAGAGATTGATAGCAAGCACTTAACAAAGGGATATAGAGTGGTTCCAAACTTCAAACTAGAAGTGAGTCAATCCACTACCTAGAAAGGTCAACCTCTAGGACTTTGCAAGTGCTTTTCTCTATTATATCACCACAAAGATTTACAACAACAGACCACCAAAGGACTTACCCATCCAACCACAAGGAGATCTCCACCTTAACATGTAACTTACCCACTTTTCTTGAGTCTTCAACCTTCACCTAGGTCTTACCCACTCAAGATCAAGTCTTCTTCCTTAAAGGACTTTGCTAATCCTCTTGGATCTTCAACCTTTGCCTTCTCCTTCACTTGGAGAAGATCACCACCTCTTCATCAACCTTGAAGAGGACCAACTACAGATCCTTCTTCACTCGATGGAGCTTGGTTCAACTTTTCTTCATGACAGACGAGGTTTAGGGAAGTAGTGGAAGATTGAGAGCTTTACATGCACAAAGGTGGAGCTCTCTTACAATAATCCTAACTCACTCACAAATCACAAAATGATGTGTAAACTAGAGAGAGAAAGGTGATCAAGGAGTAGTAGCACACTCAACAATAGGAAGGACCTTGTATGTAGTGAATGAGCAACCTTGGAATGAACTCCAAGAAGTCCTATTTATAGCTGGGGGTGATCCCTTGAGTTGGGGAACACTTAGGGATAAAACATCACCATTTTTTCTCAAGGCAACAGATCTATTTTTGTCCAAACAAGTCACCAACGGTTAGAATCACATTTTCTACATTTTCTGTATAGTACATTCGGTCGAGTTTCAATAAAGGTAACTCGACCGATCGGCTAAAAGGAAAAACCAATTTTTAAACTATCGGTCGAGTTTGTCCTGAAAAACTCGACCAATCAATTAAAATCACATTTGGTCATTAAGCCATTTGGTCAAGTTCTATGAATGCACAACTCGGCCGATGCACATCATTAGAAAATTGATCCATGGGATCGGTCGAGATTGAAACTCGGCCGATCAGCAGTCTGTGATCAATTTTCTAATTTGATTAAAAAGTGATTAAAACTGGGTACTAAGTATCCCACGTATTTTTCACATCTTAGTTACAAGTCATATCATCAATACAAGTGATTAAAAAATTCTTCTAAGGTCATTTTAAGGGATTTCCTTATTAGCACACTTGCATTGCATTTTACTTGAACTTTAACAAGCTAGGGCTTGTGTAAATTGATCCTTTTCATGTACCTAAAACCTAAGATCAATCTTGAATACACATATTAGATACATATGAATGGAATTGTTGAGTAATTATCCCCCTTTTTGACAATAACAAACCATTCATCAAACATATTGAAAAGGATATTGAAATTATACCTTTGCCTTGTGAATTTGGGGGATTCAAGATTTGAACAATGTGAATCGCTCCCCCTCAATCTATGCTTACTTTAACCTACATAGTTAACCTTTCTACACAAAGCAATATAACATGCATGTACTACATGGTCATTTAGCAAGTCACATGTTAAATCATATAATGAACAAGAAAAGGATCACATAAGCAATACATGGCAATATGATTGAGTTTTAAGACATTGAATTTTCTATCCCCCTTTTGACATTATCAAAAAGGAAGGGGGTAGAAGAGCATACAAAAAGTCTTCTCCAAACAAAACCAAGCAGATATTCAAACATGCAATCTCATAATCATATATCAAACAGAGACGAGAGAAACAAACAAGCTAGGTCATAATCAAAATATGGTGAAATATGGCACCAACTCATAAGATATAACTTGATCAAGGAGTAAGAGTGCACAGAAGACTTATTACAACTCATGAATCATGTTCTCAGAAAAACAACTACAAGCGAGAATTGATGAAGGTTAAAGATAAAATAGTACATCTCAGATCATGTGCCCAAATGTTTTTAATACAAAATAGCCTAGAAAGATATATATGATCAGCAAACTAGACCAAAAACTAAGAACATCTAGACATCTAAGCTATCTATGTCCATAGCATCGTCAACATCCTCGTCGTCAGGCTCATAGTCATCATCTCTATTTGTAGGTGAAACAACAACGCCTTCATCACCAGAGTCACTAGCGAAGCCATCAGAGGCATCACCATCATCCTCATGATCAAAAACATCCTCATCAGCATCCGCAGTCTCGTCATCAGCCTGGTCAGGCATCTCCTCATCCATATAAGGACTGAAGCGATGACCAAGCCAACGAGCATTATGCTCATCCCAAGTCATACCAAGAGCATAAAGTTCATTGGTCTGAGGGAAGGAGGGAGAAAAATCACCCAGAGTGGCAAGCAGAGTGGCCAAGGGGCCAGCAGGTAATGGCAGGAAGATAGGGGCAGGTCCACCAGCAGTAGAGGGTTTGGGAGTAGCAGTGGAAGGCTCAGGTGTAGGGTAGAAGTGATTGTATACATAGGATGCATAATCACTATCGGGGTATGGCTGGTTGGTGGGGTATGGGTGCACACAGGTTAAGTTCATGTTATACATGATTGAACATACATCTTGCTGTAGATGCTCCTAGACTTGGAGGTTGTATGCATGTTGGTGTATCATATAACCCATGAGGGCTTCATTGGACACACAGAATTAGGCACGGCTAGGTCGGTTAGGCTGAGGAGTTGGAGAAGATTGGGTTGAGGCAGGTGTAGCTAAGGAAGAGGCAGAGGATGAGGCACCGAGTGTGGTGAAGGAAAGGATAGGCACGAATTTCTAAATGGTGATGTCACTGATACACACTCCCTTCCTGGCAGGTCTGTAGTGGAAGTCAGAGAAGAGTGATTTCTCAGTGGCGAACTAGAAAAAAGACCACATAGCGGGGAAGAATAAGTTGGATGGGTGCCACAGGTGTTCTTGCTAGCGTCAAAGCAATTCATGTGGTGGAGGAAATATCTAGACCACTTGACTCATGACATTTTCTTAGATGCAGTACATTATCACTGTAGTGTTCTCTGCAATATCCGTTTGGTTTTTCTTTGGGTGGATGTTGCAGTTGACCACCAGGGCTAATATATGCTTATTGAGATCTAAGGAGGAGGAGGGCATGGTTCACTTCTTCTTATAGGGAACGTCAGGTTTCTTCAAGTAACGATGAATATCAGGAAGAGTGACCTCATTTTGCTTGTAGAAACCTTCCAGGTCCAACAGGTCAAAATACTCATCGTAATCATTACACCATGTATAATTTTCATCGGCTCCTGAAAAGAAGACATTCAGGATATCCTATGAGATTTGGAATTTCTTCTCATCGATCATACAAGTAAGGATAACTTGAGTATTCAGAGGGGGTACAAGGGAGTCATAATTCCAACACAAATTTGTGTAGAATTTGTGAACTACTTTCATTCTTGTAAGGGAATTGAAAAAGCAGTCACACGCGACAGCCAAGGTAGAAAGGTGATGAACAGAAAGCAATCTTGCCACTTGATCGATGATTGCTTGACACCTAGGACTAGGCTCGAAGAGGGCTCTAAAAGGAAAAGGACTCCTAGGAAGAAGGTCCTTATACTAATTTACAGCCTCAAGTGAGAAAAAGAGGGTCTCATCGAAAGGAATCAAGTGGGAAGATGAGGAGGAGGATGGTGCATTGCTAGGGGTAGCTCTCTTCCTTCTATTAGAAGCCATGGAGGCAAAATGGAGAGGAAGAAGAGATCAAACACACAAACCACTCCACCAAAAATGTTACACACCTAGGTTGAGCAAGGGGGAAGGTCTCCCTAGGTCAGATTAGGGTAGGTTAGGGATGGGAAGGTCTAGGGTTGAGAGATTCGGGCTAGAAGGAGAGGAATCAGTCGACTATTATCTAGTTGAGAGGGAGAACAATCAGCCGAATCCAACTTAAGTTGGCTTCAGCCCACCGATCGGTCGAGTATGGTTCGGTCGAGTTTGTCCTGGGGAAACTTGACCGATGGTAAACTTGACCTAAAACCATCAAACTCAATTTCTTTCCATTTGAATGATTAAATTTATTTTTCAAGTCCATTATGTATATTAAACATACTTAGGCACATATCACTCACCATTTGGTACTATTTTGGGATAAAATAGGCGTTTATGAAAAATACCCAAAAACAAGAGAAAAATAAGGTAATATGAACATGAAACACCAACTTTAAGCATATTAGTACTCAAAGATGATCAAGATAGATGTAAAACATATAGGATAGATAACTACTAGCTAGAAGGCATATCAAATTCATTCAAGGCAGTTATAAGATATTTTTATCTAATAAAATTGAATTGCTCTCTAGCTAGAGGTTATTGAAAATGTTTTCCAACTGATTTTCCGTGTCCACATGCATGATATGAATATCCTTCTTGGCAATGTGATCACAAAGAAAGTGATGGTGAACCTCTATATGTTTAGATGTACTATGCAATATAGATTGTAAGACAAGTTAATTGCACTAGTATTATTACAATAGATAGGAGAACCATCAAAATGAATGATAAAGACTTAGAGCATTTTCTTCATCCATAGGACTTGGGCAGAACAACACTCGGCTACAATGTACTCAACCTCGATGGTTGATAATTCTACGGTGCTTTGTTTCTTGGAGAACCAAAACACCAAGCATGGTCCTAGGAGGAAACAAGTGCCACGTGTGCACTTTCAATCAATTAAGTAGCCTGCATAATCGACATCACTATAGGCAGTAAGAGTAAAGTCCCTTGACATAGGATACCATAGTCCAAAAATTTTAGTTTTGGCTAAGTACCTTAGAATCCTCTTAACAGCTATGAGATTTCTAAGGATTTGATCGAAATCTAGCACATAAGCCAACACTAAACATTATGTCAGGTCTAGTTGAAGTTAAGTAAAGCAAACTTCCAATCATACCTCTATAGAGATTCTCATCTACCTTTTCACCTTCTTCATCTTTATCAAGTTTGGTGGTGTTTGACATGGGTGTGTCCATCGGCTTGGTATTCTCCATCCCAAAGCACTTAAGTAGTTCATTGGTGTACTTGCCTTGGTTGATGAAGTTCCCATCTGTTGTTTGTTTGATTTGAAAGTCAAGGAAGAAAGCGAGCTCACCCATGATACTCATCTCGATTTCACTTTGCATAAGATCACTAATTCTTTGTAAAGATCAAGGTTAGTTCCGTCAAAAATTATATCATCAACATATATTTGAATAATAAGAAAAGTGTTAGAAGGGTGTTTTAGAAATAAGGTAGAATCCAATTTGCCCATGATATAACCATGATCTAAAAAAAAGTTCTTTGATTTCTCATACCAAGCCCTTGGTGCTTGTTTGAGTCCATAGAGAGCTTTTTTCAACAAAAAAACATGGTTAGGTAGACTATCATGTTCAAAGCCTAGAGGTTGTGCAACATACACCTCCTCCTCAATTGTACCATTCAAAAACGCAATTTTAACATCCATATGATACAAAAGAAAGTTTTTATGACTAGCAAAAGAAAGAAACATACGAATGGACTCAAGTCTATCTACATGAGCATATGTTTCATCAAAGTCAATACGTTCATGTTGATTGTAGCCTTGTGCCACTAACCTTACTATGTTTCTTACCACTTTGCCGCTTTCATCTAGCTAGTTGTAGTAGACCCATTTGGTGCCAATGATCTTTCTATCACTGGGTCTTGGCACAAGGGTCCAAACTTTTTTCTTCTCAAATTGTTCCAGCTCCTCTTGCATAGCTAGGATCCATTCTTCATCCCCAAGAGCTTCCTTGACATCTTTAGGCTCTAGTTGTGAGATGAATGTGTTGTTGGTATGTTCTTTGTTGAATGCATCCCGCGTCTTGACTCTTTCAAATGGATCACCTAAGATCAGCTCCTTAGGATGATTCTTTGCAAACTGGGGAGTTGGATCCTTCTTCTCATCATCTTTGTCATCTTCTTGAGCAACCACCTCTTTTTCCTTTTGGGTGATGTTGAGTTCTTTAAGGATAGGAATCACTTCATCTGTAACATCATCATTTAAATCAATATATTTGGGAATAAAGGGGTTAGTCTCAATAAACTTTACATTAGTAGATTCTTCTACCTTAGCAATATCAACATTATAAACTGTATATGCCTTGCCAGTAGTGCTATAGCCAAGAAAGAAAGCCTTATACAATTTTGGATCAAACTTGTCGAGAGAATCTAATGTATTCAAAACAAAACAAGGACATCTGAAAACATGGAAATACTCGATAGAAGGCTTCCTACCATGCCATAGTTCACAGGGGGTTTTCTTAAGCAAGGGATGAATGAAAACACAATTTTGCACAAAATAAGAGGTATTGATAGCTTCAGCCCAAAACCTTTTAGGAGTATTAAACTCAAGAAGCATGGTCCTAGCCATCTCCTATAGCGACCTATTCTTCCTCTCTAAAACCCCATTTTGTTGAGGTGCTCGACTTGAAAAAAAGTTGTGTGCATAACGTGATTCTTAACAAAAATGCTCAAAAATCTCATTATCAAATTCTCCCCCATTGTCATTAAGGATGGAAACAATCTGGCAAGAAACTTCATTCTCAACTCATTTGCAAAAGCTTGAGAAAACATCAACAACATCACTCTTTGAAATGAGAAAGAAGGTCCAACTATATCTAGAGAAATCATCGACAATAACAAGGAAATACTTGGAACCACAAAGCGATTGCATTCTCATTGGTCCAAATAGATCAATATGAAGAAGCTCAAGTGCTCTCTTAGTGCTAAGGACTCTTTTGGATTTGAAGGAGGACTTGGTTTTCTTTCCTTGTGTACAAGGTTGGCATTCTTCGTTCTTTTCAAAATCTAATTTAGGAAGTCTCTTGACTAAGTCCTTTTTGCTCAATTTCTTTAGTTGATGCATATTGACATGGCCAAGCCGGTGGTGCCAAAGAGAAATATCATTCGAATTGGATACAAGGCATCTACCAACCACAAGATTAATAGTGTTAAGAACAATAACATAAAGATTACCACTTCTAGTTCCCATGTATATAACTTGGTAGGTGAGGGAATCTAGAATCAAACATTCAAAGGCAGTAAATAGAACAAGGTGACCATTATCACAAAGTTGACTAACACTTATTAAATTGTGAGGTAGGCCATCCACAAAAAGAATATTCCTGATGCATAAGGATTCACCTACAAAGTTGACTTTACCTTTCTTGTTGTCCCCAAATGTGACAGACCCTCCTTTCTTATTTGTGAAATTCTTGAAATGGCTTACGTCACCAATCATGTGCTTTGTGAAACCACTATCAACAATCCATCTATCTTTTCCCTAGAAGAAAAGACAATGTCATTTCCCTACTCAAACTTTGGGACCCAGAGTTAGCTTGGGAACCCATTTCATCTTTGGGTTGGTCCCCTTAGGCTTGCAAGGACAATAAGTGGAATAATGATCATCACATTTGCAATAAGAACAAACCATAGGATTCTTAGTGCCCGAAGATTCTCCTACAAAGAAAGAGATCTCCTTTCTCTTTTTCTTACCTTTGGCCTTACTCTTGCCCTTTGAGGCTACCCCTACAAATCCCAAACCACTAGTACCACTTTGTTAGGTAGAATGATCAAGGATTTCATTTAGGGAGTTCTTCCCTCTGAGGAATCTCTATAGGATGCTCTCAATCTATGGTTATCATCATTCAAAGAAACAATAGTAGCAGATAAACTAGATATGTCATCCCTAGCATGCACAAGTTCAGCCTCAAGACATAAAGCTTTAGTAAGATATGAATCCTTTCCAAGAGAGATAGCAACAACATTAACACTAGGAAACAAAGGTCTAGAAGATAGATCATTTACTTGACTAAGAAACCTAGCATTTTCATATTTTAGCATTTGAATCTCTTTGAGATAAGCATCTCTCTCTTCTCTACGAGCATCAATAAGCAACTTAAATTCAGCATTTTCAGTTTTAAGCAATTCAAGTTCTTTTAGGCAATTTTGGTTCTCTTCCTTAAGATTTTAAATGTTCTAAAGATAGATACCATTCTCAACTTCAACCCCATTGTAGTGGAGTTCATATCAAGGTATTTCCCTTGCAAATTATCAATACTCTCAAGGTTGGTTTTCTCATTCAATTCTAAAATTTTGTGCTTAGCATAAAGATCATCATTGATTTTTCCTAACCATTTTCTTTTAGATTTACATTTAGCAAAAGAAGAACGGGTAGTAACAAGCATGTCAATAATAGCTTCTTTAGGAAATTCATGCAAACTTACCTCACTTACTCACTTATCTCACCAGTGTCTTCACCTGTAGAGGACATGAGAGCATGGTGGCACTCTCCATCTTCTTTAGAGCTAGAGTTGCATGAAGATGAAGCTTCCCAAGCCGCATGAGCTAGATTCTTGTATCTCTTTTCCTTCTTGTCCTTCCTCTTGTGATGCTCTTATGGTGAAACTTTCTTGACTTTGGGCATTCACCCTTGTAGTGCCCTTTTAACCACAATGGTAGCATCTCAGAGTAGAGGAGGAGGAGGCTTGTTTTCCCTTAAAGTACTTACTCTTGATGTAGTTGCCTTCATTCTCACTACAGACTTCATCTTCACTAGAGGAGGGAGAAGAAGTCCGGAAAGCAAGTTGATGTTGAAGGATAACAACCTCCACTTGTGCTTTGAAAGCACTATCTTTGATCTTCTTGGCTTTCTTCTCTTCTTTCTTAGCTTCTTCTTCTTGCTTGTCAAGTCTAAGCTCAAGGGTTTAAAGTTTGCCAATGAGTTCTTCAGTTGGGATGTCACCAAGGCTCTTCACTTCTTCAATGGAGGTGACCTTTGACTCCCATTTCTTTGGAAAATTTCTCAAGATCTTTGAGTTGATGACGCCTCTATCCAAAGTGTTTCCCAAAGCAGCCAACCCATTGATGATGACATTCACCCTTGAATGCATCTCCACAATGCCTTCTTTCTTTCCCATCTTGAAGTTCTCTAGGAGACTGCCCAACATGTAGATTTTTGCCTCATTGACTTGCTTTGTGCCTTCATATGTGATGCACAGCTTGTCCCAAATCTCATAGGAAGTGTCCCATGATGAGATCCGGTTGTACTTCGTGGGAGTGAGGGTTGCGTAGAGGATGCTAATGGCCTTTACATTGAGTTGAGCCTCCTTGAGAGTAGCTTCACTCCATGTTGCAACAGCTCTGGTTGGCTCTTTGTAAGGCGTGACCATCACCTTCCACATATTAAAGTTCATCCCTTGATGTAGAACTACATCCGTCTCTTCCAATAGAGGAAGTTGGTGCCATCAAAGACTGGACGGCACATGGAGAAGTCTCCCTCTAGGTTGAGTGAACCAAGTAGGTTGTCTCTCATCTTCTTATCTCGTGGGAGATTGTTGGAGAATATCCTTAGCTATGATACCACTTTTTGGATCTAAGGGCTCTAGAGGGAGGAGTGAATAGACACTACTACAGAATTGGCCTTTGGTGTCGGTTATTTAAGCCCTTTTCGTGACGATTTGCAAGCGACGCCTATGTGGGTGCCGCTAAAAGTCGAATCCTTTCGGCGTCGGTTTTCCAACTGATGCAAAAATGCATCGTGCCACCAAAAACACATCAATAGGGCCCCATCAGTTTCGGTTATAAGTATTAATTGATGCCATCTCATCTGCCACCACGGCCGTGCTGTCCAACACGGCCGTTCTGGCCATAACGACGTCGGTGTTCTACTAATAACCGACGTCATATCACCTGCCACCACAGCCGTGCTGTCCAACATGGTCGTGCTATCCAGGCTGTCTGGAAACATTAGGCGGTGGTTTTATGCTATTAACCGATGTTTTAAACCTTTGTTGTCGGTTTTAGACAAATAACCGACGCCTATGGTTTGATTTTTTTTTCTTAGCAGTTTGCAGGCCTGCTATGGCTGGTTGCAGGATGAGAACCTACATGTCAGTGGAACTAAACTGCAGGTTTATGACATCCATTGATATCAGCCAACAAACATGCCACAAACCTACAAAATCAACAAATATTCTTTTCACACATTCACACATAGGTAGAAACATTCAGACATCAATTCAATTTTCACATTCACACATGTAGAAACATTCAAATACATGTAGAAACATTCAAACATGTAGAAACATTTAGACATGTAGAAACACATGTATAAACATTCATTTACAAAATATCATTCATCATCGCTATCAACATACCAATTATATCTTACAGTCCCCACTGTTTGTATGGCTCTTGCCCATTCTTCTCTTACATCATTTAATACTTCCATCGTATATGGAGCATGTACATCTTTTAAGGCTTTTAAGGCTTTACATGTAGTGGGGTCAGTTTTAAAAACCTGCAAAGAGAATGATGTATATATAAGTAATAATATATAAATAAGATTGATATATTTCATACTATCTAATGAGACTATATATAATACCTTAGGTATGGCATTGATTTCATTTGCATGTTTGATAATCATGTCCATAAACCGCATCACATAGTATGAACATGCCCAGCCGTTGTCTTGTGTAGCACACTATAAAATGGATACAAAATATTAAAAAATAAAAATAAGTACAGTTCACATAAATAACATATACATTGGAGTCGGGAACTTACTTTCACGTTCTCCCAAATTATTGGCTGGTTCTTTTTACTGGGGACCTTTCCTCCCGCCTTTTTGAACGCATCTAAACCCCTACATGTTAATGCAACACAGTAAATTGCATAATTAAATAGTAATGTAATAACAGATGTTAACGTATATAAAAATAAAATATTTCTCACCAGAATAATGCCATTCTCATTACGTGTCCAATTTTTGGATTCAATGTACTCCCCACAGGATCTAGATAATAGACAATGAACGTCCCGAGGAGAATAACTAGTAACTCCCAATGCTTAGCACTAGAGGTAAAAAAGTTAAAAAATAATAACTCAAAATCCACAATAAAAATGTAATTTTCTTAAGTCCAAATTATAAGAAAAGTAAACTTACTTCACATTCAATGGATCTATTATTATCATCTTCTTTTTTTGACCGAAAATTTGAAAGCATCACAACAATATTGTTGAACACTATTAGGGTCTTTAGCTACCAGACGAATCTATGATGGAATAAAAAATCCCACATGTTCAAATCCAAATTATTTACGTTGAATTTCGACTAAGTAGCTGCAAAACATGTATTACATATGCATTGATATATAAGAAACCAGATCACCAGATCCTACACAAGGTATATGGATGTATAAAAAAGATCTCACCTTATCCATGCCTCTATCATTGATGTAATTAGCCAATCATAGTTAAACAACTCAATAATATCTTGTATAAATAGAGAGCTTTAGTATGATTGACCTACATAATCCGCTTCTAAAGAAACAACTATAGGACAATGTATATTATGTGCGTGTAGCCATACTTCCATTCCCTTACAAGAAGGACCTAATAGGAATTTTAGGTCAGTTGGAACCCAACTTGGTAATGCAATAAGTGGAGGTCGAGGCCTAGATGCTCCAGGTGTCTTCTTTTGAACCTGTATATATAATTTCAGATCAATTGACCTCATATATACCCATTAACAACTTAATGTAATGTAAATTTATCTTATAATTTCAGTAGTGTAGACGACATCCGCTTTGGGCCATAATATCACCCCACCTTCTGCCTCACCAAGTGTATCAATATCCGGGTGGGCATATGGCAATGCATCTTCCCTCCAATCGTGGATTACACGTATCAGGCTCAGACGAATGTAACCCTGTGGTATTGGAGTCCCGTGAATCATTGCCCCGGGAAGGGACGGGTAAGCCTGCACCTCTGCAACAACATAATCTTCAATTTTTAAGCGGCACGACTTCAACGCCTACAAATTTACATAAAGAATGTTATACATATATACATATCATCTTGAAAAGACTAGCTACTATGTCATAAACAATACTTACAGTAGACGTGCTAGGTGGTGGGTCTACAAGATTACTCTCAACATGTGCATCAGGAGAAGAGCGGGTCGCCATAGGTTGATTGGAAGCCTGAGATGCCTGCCACCGTAGTATTTGTTCCATGACCTTCTTAGCAACTATATCCTCGACTCTCTTATTCTCCTATACATGTATAAAAGAAACATTAGCTTCTTATTATTGAATTCCCTTTTGCAGTAACATTCTAAAAAAAGAATAGGTTACCTCTTCTTGTGAAAGTCCCACTCTTGTGACAAGTTTGCGCTGGGATGGCCCAAAGAATGCTTTGATGACCACACCAGTGCCTGCACCCCTAACACATCCAGGATGCTCAGGGTTACCCAGAGCAACTGTTAATTCATCCCTTGTGCCCTGAGGGATGAATGTTCAATGTTTCCTCTGCTTGTGCAGCTCCCGCTAATCACCATCAACATAAATTGGTAAGTAAACACCACAAATAATCAATATTTGAACGACATGCATTGTTGAGTTGTATTTTCCCATTTTCGCAGCCGCCTCAGTAGTTACATGCTTCTTTATTTCACCCTTCTTTTTTTGCCTCCCAGCTATCCAGACATCATGGCGAGGCATGGGTGTGGTACATGTAGTAGAGGACTCCTGAGTAGCAGCAGACTCCGCCTGTAGTCTTTGGCGAACGCCTGCATAGCCTTTTGGACCCATTGTGTGGTTATGCACATTCAATGCATGCCTTGCTCTTTGCGCCTCACTGAACTCCTAGTTAGTATACACATTGATTTGGTTAGTAACACTAAAGGTTAATCTTGAATAGTTGAATACAACGTATATTAATTAAATTGGGAGTGACACTTAATACCTTGAATTCTTCAGTTTGTCTTGAAGCAACAAATGTGTCCCAATCTTCTTTGTCCAGGAAGTTCAACTTTACAAGGGTTGAATTCTTCTTCTTATCACCATCTTTTATGTATTCTCTGTTGAGATTTGTCCTATAGTTCCTTAGCATCTTTCCAGCGCGTTGTATCACGCTTTTATGATGCAACTTATCATCCAATGCAAATAGATTATGTAAAATAGAATTGCTATTAACTAGTATCCAAAAATAGAATTGCAAATAGTAGAATTTGTAATGTACAAAATAGAATTGCAAATAATAATAACTCACACATAAATCCTTCCATATCAAGTCTTTCTTTGCCTGAGGAGCTTTATGCCAATTATCATGCTTAACACCACAATGGCTTCGAGTGACACACCCAAGATAGTTTACAAAATTATTGCGGTTCACTCCAATTACATTTCCTGCATTATCAAACTCCACAACCAATTTGGATCCACTGCCCCTTAGCGTTGTTAACTTCTTCAACAGAGTGATGCCCCTTTTCTTGTTAACTTTTTGATGATGTGCATCAAGTGTCTCCAGTGCTTCAGAGGGTACATGTGCATCATCAACCTAATATTTGACAAAATAAACACACTGAATTAGCCCAATATAGAAATATAACATTTTATATAGTTCACATATAAAAATGAAACATTGAAAAATGAAACATTTAAAAAATATAAACATGCATGCCTCTAAAATTGCGATCTTCTATCAATTAACAATCCTTCATTGTGATCTCCGCGCACATATACACTACTACAGAACAACATTCAATGTCGCTTTTCTGGGCGTCGGTTATTTAGGAAATCCAACGCCTATAACATTCAACATCGGTGATTTAGGAAACCCGACGTCTATATTCAAAGACAAGCCAGACATGGGTATCACTTTGTATTCAGCGTCAGCTGGGTAAAGCAAAACTGATGCCTAAAATCACCCGCGAAATCCAATTTTCGAGCTGAAAAAAATTGGCCCCAAAGTGTCACATACAGCGTCGATTTTTTAACTTCTAACCGACGCCTATATAAGATGAAAATTTGCTCGAAAACTTCCAAATTTGGTGTCGGTTATCCTTTGATAACCGACGTTGATAATGGTTTCCGCCAAATAATTTAGGGCAAAGATTGTCTAATTGGACGTCGGTTCTTAAGGAACAACTGACGTCGAAGAGTTTAGGTGTCCATTTTTCTGATAACCGACGCCGTTTACCAACTTAATAGACCCACGAACAGCAACTGTTCCCCTTTCTTCTATTTCATCACGAAGACTTTCTCTGCACTTGCTGCGTCGCCACCCGCCCGCCCGCTGCTGCTCGCCGTCGACGCCGTTGCTTCTCGCTCGCCGCCGATGCTGCCTGTTGTTTGCTCACCGTCGATGCCGTTCCTGCTCGCTCGCTCACCACCGACACTACCTGCTGCTCTGTGTCGTCTGCAGGCCACTGCCGTTGCCTCCTGCTTCAACTCTGCTCTCCGCCGCCGCCTTTTTGTTTGCTTCCACTAGTTGTGACACAGGTAAACTTGATATTTCGTCTGCTTCTACTAGCTGCGTCGCCGCTGCCTCCTGCTTCCACTAGCCGCCGCCTTTTCATCCTACCCTCCTCCCGCCTGCTGCACGGCCGTGGTCAAGCCATCGCTTTCTGATCAAGCCTCTGCCTTGATTTTATTGATTTCCATCAACTAATTAATATTTATACTGATTTGTATCTACTGGTTTGTATTTATTATCTACTGGTTTTTATTCATTTATCTACTGATTAGTAATAATGTACTGTTTTAACTTGTCTAATTCTCATGCTTGACCTAATATAATAAATTTTTATGCATGTTGAAATAAGATTCAAACCTATCCATTCTATCATCCTAATTTGATTTGATTATGTGCTTTGAACCCTTGAAACATGCGTGTTAAAGATACATTGATGTTGAATGTCAAAATTAACTCACACGTGGGTCTTCTAAATGATTATGTGAACTCCTAAATCAGTAACATATATTATTCTTTGTGCACCCCAATACCTTGTGAATCATGTATGCGCAAATGCCTAAATCTTGACTTGAAATATGACCTGGTATGTATGTTGATATATGAAGCTCTAGTTAAAACTTCAAGATTGACCCTGATTCAAATCTTTGATATATGGAATCAAGGTTTAATTATTTACTGTTTAGTATATACTAACAAGCATGATTATTGATGTTACACAAAACTTAGGATATGAATGATGAAATTAGGTTTGTAAGTATAAGATGATAACATACATGTATTTGTTGTCTTAGAAACACGTCCAAGATTTACTCATTAGGAGTAAATCTTGGGTAGTCCCCAGTTTGGGACTATTCTTGAACACCTAATCTCACTTAGGATGTAAGTGTATAATGTGTATTGCGTTTTCGAGAAAATTTCGGCAGTATTTCCCCGTTTGTTCTCTAAGTACATATGTACTTAGAGAACAACGGGGAAATGCTGCCGAAATTTTCTCGAAAACCCAATACACATTATACACTTACTAGTGAGATTAGGTGTTCAAGGATGGGATAGGTGGTACACATTTATTATATATAACAATGACATCACATGTATTTGTTGGCCTAGAAACCCATCCAAAATTTACTCATTAGGAGTAAATCTTGGATAGTCCCCGGTTTCAGACTGTTCTTGAACACCTAATCTCATTTAGGATATTTTAACCATTAATTATATATAAGACCTTAAACCTTAAACTTTTAACCATAAACTCTAATTTGTTAACTGTAGACCCTAATCTTGTCTTAATATATACTAGTTTTCTCTTTGATCATAGAATGGATAGATCATGGATGTCCATTCGCAATCGCTACACCCCAGAGTTTATATCTGGTCTTGATTAGTTTATTAGATTTGGTAAGGAACATAGGAAAGAACTTGGAAATAGGTTCTACTGTCCATGTAGGCATTGCGGTAACAACTTGAAAGTCAGCACTGGTGAGATAGGTTTGCAATCACCAGACTTTGTTTCTTTTTCAACAGTCTATGCAGCAAAGTTATTGACCCTGATACTCTCAATAATTTGCAAAGAGAAGTGGTTGTTACCCTATGTCAGCTTGAGATGTATTTCCCTCCTTCGTTCATTGATATCATGGTACATCTTGTTGTCCACTTGACTAGGGAAGTGAAAATGTTGGGACCAATTTTCTTGCATTGGATGTATCCCTTTGAACGATACATGAGCGTTTTTAAAGGTGATGTTTGAAACCATTATCGGCCTGAAGGGAGTATTATTTTTGCAATGACTTTCTGAGTGGTAATAACACTCCTATTAATGACAAGAATATTGAGGAGGGAAAAGGAATTTTGGGATCATGGGTGAAAGTAATCAGCCGTGAGCAGTTGGAACAATGTCACTTGTATATTTTACACAACATGGATGAAGTGAGTGTTTATATCGAGGAACATACCAATTTCATCAAGAGACAACATCCTCAAGCAAGTTCAATGTGGCTTGCTAGAGAGCATAACAAGACTTTTACTAAGTGGTTTGAAGATAAAGTCTTACATCAACTATCTCAAACACCAAATGATATTACGGAAACTATCAAATGCCTCGCCTTTAAACCAAAATCGAATGTTATGTCTTATGAAGGGTTTGACATTAATGGGTTCACATATTACACAAAGCACCAAGATGATAAGAGTGTCGTCCAAAACAGTGGGGTCACTCTTCAAGCATCAACTATGTATTTTGCAAGTACAAAGGATAAGAGTCCACATGAATCTAAAATGTCATATTACGGTGTCATTGAAGACATATGGGAGTTTGACTACATAGATTTCATAATTCTGCTCTTAAAATGTAATTTGGTTGATAACACCAAAGGAGTTATAGTGGATCAATTGGGTTTCACTTTAGTGAACTTTGAAAAGATTGGCGAGAAGGGTGAACCATTCATATTGGCATCACAGGCGAAACAAGTGTTCTATATCGATGATCCTGCAAATGATAAGTGGTCGGTTGTTCTTCATGGTAAAAGACAGTTCATTAAAGATCCTATAGATGAAGAAGAGTACTATAATAAGTATGATGACTCCAGTCCATTCTCACTTGGGTTGCCAACTCCACAAAATATTGAAGCTAATGATGACTTATTTGTGCGCGGAGATCACAATGAAGGATTGTTAATTGATAAAAGATCACAATTTTAAAGGCATGCATGTTTATATTTTTTATTGAAGCTAAATGTTTTCTTTTTTAATATCAATATCATTTTCAGATTTGATGTTTCATTATCTTCTAGTTAATACAAATGCTAAATGTTTGCCTTTTTAATGACATTTTCAGATGGTTGACCATGATGAGCATGATGTCCATGATGAGCATGATGTCCATGATGAGCATGAAGTCCATGATGAGCATGTTGTCCATGATGAGCATGGCGAGGATACCAATGTAAGTTCTAAAAACATATCATGTATTTCTATAAAATTCATTATCTTCTAGTTATGTCATATATCGTATATTTCTATATTGGGCTAATTTAGTGTGTTTATTTTTGTCAAATTTTAGGTTGATGATGCACATGTACCCACTGAAGCACTGGAGGAACTTGATGTGCATCACCAATCACTTAACAAGAAAAGGGGCATCACTTTTTTGAAGAAGTTAATAGCGCTAAGTGGTAGTGGATCCAGATTGGCTGTGGAGTTTGATAATGAAGGAAATGCAATTGGAGTGAACCACAATAATTTTGTAAACTATCTTGGGGTTGTCACTGGAAGCCATTGTGGTGTTAAGTATGATAATTGGCATAAAGTTCCTCATGCGAAGAAAGACATGATATGGAAGGATTTATGCGTGAGTTATTATTATTTGCAATTCTATTTTGTAGATTACAAATTCTATTATTTGCAATTCTATTTTTGGATATTAGTTAA
The DNA here is from genome assembly GCA_963693085.1 of Alisma plantago-aquatica. Taxonomy (NCBI): domain Eukaryota; kingdom Viridiplantae; phylum Streptophyta; class Magnoliopsida; order Alismatales; family Alismataceae; genus Alisma; species Alisma plantago-aquatica. Next base: position 114,885,728 of record OY856410.1, on the reverse strand, counting down.
TAGCAATTCTATTTTACAAAATCTGTTTGCATTGGATGAGAAGTTGCATCGTAAAAGTGTGATTTAATGCGCTGGAAAAATGCTAAGGAACTATAGGACAAATCTCAATAGAGAATACATAAAAATGGTGATAAGAAGAAGAAGTCAGCCCTTGAATAGTGGAACTTCTTGGACAAAGAAGATTGGGACACGTTTGTTGCTTCAAGAAAATTTAGAGAGTTCAAGGTATTAAGTGAGGCGCAAAACGCAAGGCATGCACTGAATGTGCATGACCACACTATGGGTCCAAAGGGCTATGCAAGTGTTCGCCAAAGACTACAGGTGGAGTCTGTTGCTACTCAGGAGTCCTCTACTACATGTGCCACACCCATGCCTCGCCATGATGTCTGGATAGCTGGGAGGCAAAACAAGAAGGGTGAAATAAAGAAGCTCGTAACTGCTGAGGTGGCTGCGAAAATGGTAATATACAACTCTTAGAGAAATCACTTGAATATTGATTATTTGTGGTGTTAACTTACCAAAATTTGTTGATGGCGATTAGCGGGAGCTGCACGAGCAGAGGAAACAAGGCACGTTCATCCCTTAGGGCACAAGGGATGAATTGACAGTTGCTCTGCGTAACCCAGAGCATCCTGGACATGTTAGGGGTGCAGGCGCTGGTGTGGGCATCAAAGCATTCTTTGGGCCATCCCAGCGCAGACCCAGAGTGGGACTTTCACAAGAAGTGGTAACCTATTCTTTTTTTAGGATGTTACTGCAAAAGGGAATTCAATAATAAGAAGCTAATGTTTCTTTTATCCATGTATAGGATAATAAAAGAGTCGAGGATATAGTTGCTAAGAAGGTCAAGGAATAATTGTTGCGGTGGCATGCATCTCAGGCTTCCAATCATCCTATGGCGACCCACTCTTCTCCTGATGCACAGACTGAGAGTAATCCTGTAGACCCACCGCCTAACACGACTGTTGTAAGTATTGTTTATGACATTGTAGCTAGTCTTTTCAAGATGATATGTTTTCAAGATGATATGTATATATGTATAACATTCTTTACGTAAATTTGTAGGCATTGAAGCCATACCGCTTAGGAATGCAAGACTATGTTGTTGAAGAGGCGCAGGCTTACCTGTCCCTTCCGAAGGCAACGTTTCACGGGACTCCAATGCCACAGGGCTACGTTGGTGTGAGCCCGATACGTGTATTCCCCGATTGGAGGGAAGCTACATTGGCATATGCCCACCCGAATATTGATACACTTGTTGAGGCAGAAGGTGGGGTGATATTGTGGCCCAAAGTAGATGTCATCTACACTACTGAAATTGTAAGATAAATTTGCATTACTTTAGATTGTTAATGTGTATATATGAGGTCAATTGATCTGAAATTATATATATAGGTTAAAAAGAAGACACTCAGAGCATCTAGGCCTCCACCTCCACTTCCTACATTACCAAGTTGGGTTCCAACTGACCTAAAATACCCGTTAGGTCCTGCTTGTAGGGGAATGGCATGTTGGCTACCGGCACATAATATTCATTGCCCTATAATTGTTTCTTTAGAAGCGAATTATGCAGGTCAATCATACGAAAGATCTTTATTTATACAAGATATTATTGAGTTGTTTATATATGATTGGTTGAATACATCAATGATAGAGACATGGATAAGGTGAGATCTTGTTTATACATCCATATACCTTGTGTATGATCCGATGATCTGGTTTCTTATATATTAATGCATATGTAATACATGTTTTGCAGCTACTTAGTCAAAAATCAATGTAAATAATTTGCATTTGACCATGTGGGATTTTTGATTCCATCATTGATTAGTATGGTAGCTAAAGACCCTGATAGTGTTCAACAATATTGTATAGATGCTTTTACAATTTTTGGTCAGCAAAAGAAGATGATAATAATAACTCCATTCAATGTCAAGTAAGTTTACTTTACTTATAATTTGGACTTAAGAAAATTACATTTTTATTGTGGATTTTGAGTTATTAATTTTTAACCTTTTTACCTCTAGCGATAGGCATTGGGAGTTACTAGTTATTCTCTCCGGGACGTTCACTTTTTATTATCTAGATCCTACGGGGAGTACATTGAATGCTAAAATTGGACACGTAATGAGAATGCCATTATTCTGGTGAGAAATAATTCATTTTTATATCTGTTAACATCTGTTATTACATTACTATTTAATTATGCAATTTACTGTGTTACATTAATATGTAGGGGTTTAGATGCATTCAAAAAGGCTGGAGGAAAGGTCCCCAGGAAAAAGAACCAGCCAATAATTTGGGAGAACGTGAAAGTAAGTTCCCGACTCCAATGTATATATTATTTATGTGAACTGTGCTTAGTTGTATTTTTTAATATTTTGTATGTTTTGATTTATAGTGCGCTACACAAGATAACGGCTGGGCATGCGCATACTATGTGATGTGATTTATGCAGATGATTATCCAATATGCTGCATTGGACATCGATACCATACATGAGGTATTATATATAGTCTCATTAGTTAGTATGAAATATATCAATCTTATTTTTATATTATTACTTATATATACATCATTCTCTTTGCAGGTGTTTAAAACTGACCACACTATAGGTAAACACTTAAAAGATGTACATGCTCCATATACGATGGAAAAGTGGGGACAGTAAAATATAATTGGGATGCTGATAGCCATGTTGAATGATATTTTGTAAATGAATATTTCTGAATGTTTATACATGTCTGAATGTTTCTACATGTATTTGAATGTTTCTACATGTGTGAATGTGAGAATTGAATTGATGTCTGAATGTATCTACTTCTGTGAAAAGTATATTTGTTGATTTTGCAGGTTTGTGGCATGTTTGTTGGCTGATATCAATGGATGTCATAAACCTATAGTTCAAAACTGAACTGTAGGTTCTCATCCTGCTGACCAGCCATAGCAGACCTGCAAACTGATAAGAAAAAAAAATTAAAACATAGGTGTCGGTTATTTATAGAAAACCGTCATCAAAGGCTTACATCGTCGGTTATTGGATAAAAACTGCCGCCTAATGTGATAAACAACCTGACCGTACAGGAAAGCATGACCGTGGTGGAAATGGCATCGGTTATTCATATAAAACGGACACCTATAGTACTAAACACGGCTGTGCAGGGAAGCACGGTCGTGGCATCTGGGAATATCGCGTCTCCCTGCACGGCCGTGGCATCTGGGAATATCACATCGATTTTTTAGTTGCAAACTGACACAGATGGTGTCCTAGATGGCGCCCTTTTTGTGGTGCGAAGCCTTTTGACGTCAGCTTACTATAAATAACCGACGCCTATCGGTGCCCTACTGGCACATTTTCAGTGGTGCGAAGCCTTTTGGCGTCGGTTATAAAACCGACGTCGAAGAGTTCGATCTTTAGCGGCGCCCACATAGGCGTCACTATAGAACTGTCGCTAAAAGGGCATAAACAAACGACGCCAAAGGCCTATTCTGTAGTAGTGATAAGTCATCATTAGCTTCAATATTTTGTGGAGTTGGCAACCCAACCAACGTCATGTTTTAGTCTTATTGAATCAATGTTCTCTTCACATATAGGACACACTTTAGCTCCTTTGACACTATATCCAGACAAATTCTTGTATGCTGGAAAGTCATTAATAGTGCAAAACAACATAGCATGCAAACGAAATGTCTCTCTTTGTGAAGCATCATAGGTCATCAAACCTTCACCCTAAAGTTTCTTTAAGTCAACAATCAGAGGTTCAAGATAAACATCGATATCATTTCCAGGTTGTTTAGGGCCCAAAATCAACAACGACAGCATAACATACTTATTTTTCATACACAGCCAGGGAGGAAGATTGTATATGACAAGCATGATTGGCCAAGTGCTATGTTGGCTGCTCAATGTCCCGTATAGATTCATCCCATCTGTACAAAGCCCAAGTCTTAAATTCCAGTCTTCTTCACCAAATTTCGGGTACAATAGATCAATCTTCTTCCACTATGGGGAATCAGACGCATGTCGTAGGATCCCATCATTATTTTTCTTAACATCTGCATGCCACCTCAAATTCTTCGCATCTATCAGATTTGCAAACAAGCGTTGAAACCATGATATTATAGGTAGATACCACATCACCTTGGCAGGAGAACCAGTTTTGGACTCCCTCAAAGTCGTCAATATATATCGTGACGCACCACATTTTGGACAATCTTTCAAATCCACATAGTCTTTTTGAAATAATACACAATCTTTCGGGCATGCATGTATCTTCTTGACCTCCATTCCCATTGGGCACAACAATTTCTTTACCTGGTATGTTGAGATTGGCAGCTCGTTTCCTTCAGTAAGCATTTCTTTCAACAAAGTCAACAATGAAGTGAAGCTTTTGTCGCTCCATCTATTGTTGGCTTTCAACTTATACAATCTCAACACAGTGCTAAGCTTTGTAAACTTAGTACAACCTATGTATAACGGTATCTCAGCATCATGCACAATGTTTCTAAAGATGGGGGGTGGATCGGTGTGCTCTACCCCACAACTATCCATCATCGCATCAATGATGTGTACTGGAACTGGTTCGTTCACATCTACATCATCGAAGACAATTTCTTCTTCCACCCAAGCACTACTATCGACATCCAATGGTTTCGGGTTTGAAATCTCTCCATGCCAGTGCCATTCTTTATAGCCTTGTACAATCCCGTTGCACATGACATGACTTTTGATTTCATCACCAGTGCTGACTTTCAAGTTGTTACCGCAATGCCTACATGGACAGTAGAACCTATCTCCAGGTTGTTTCCTATGTTCCTCGACAAATCTAATAAACTGATCAAGACCAGATATAAACTCTAGGGTGCAGCGATTGTGAATGGACATCCATGATCTATCCATTCTATGATCAAAGAGAAAACAAGTATATATTAGGACAAGATTAGGGTCTAGGGTTAACAAATACATGTGATGTCATTCTTATATATAATAAATGTACATGTACCGCCTATCCTACCCTTGAACACCTAATCTCACTAGTAAGTGTATAATGTGTATTGGGTTTTCAAGAAAATTTCGGCAACATTTCCCCGCTATTCTCCAAGTACATATGTACTTAGAGAATAAACGGGGAAATGCTACCAAAATTTCGGCAGCATTTCCCCACTGGGCAGCACGGTCGTGTGGTCGGCCAACACAGCCACCACTGTGCCACCCCACACAGCCGTGCTTGCTATTGGTAAGGAGGGAGAAGAAAGAAGAAGAGAGGCTACTGGAACAAAATGAGGAGGGCCTACTGTTGGTAGTAATGTGGAGACGGAGGCGGTGGTGTGAGGAGAAGGTGTCGAGCACACCAGGGGCAGGCGGCGATGGCGGCGAGAAGCAGGGGCGGTGAGCAGCAGGGGTGCCAAGCACACCAGGGGTGGCAGCGGCGAGTAGCAGTAGCAGCAGGTGGCGTGAAGGCAGGGGCAGGCGGCGGCGCGGAGCACACCAGTGTCGGGAGTCGATCGCGTGATGAAACAGAAGAAAGGGGAATTAGAGGATATGTTGTGCACGGAGGCTATTAAGTCACTGCAACGACATCGGTTATCTCTACCAACCGACACCTTTACAATTCAGCATCGGTTTTCCCAAAACAATCGACATCCAATTATCCTAATTTTTTTGGCGGGGAGGAAGTGCAAACCATTATCAATGTCGGTTATCTCAAGACAACCGACGCCCATATGGTAAAAATTGCATGTAGTTTTTATCTTTTTTAGGCGTCAGTTATTAGGTAAAACACCGACACTGTATGGGGGCATTTTTTTCGTCTGAAAAAATTGGATTTTCACAGGCTATTTTAGGCATCGGTTGCATTTCTTCAACCGACGCTGAATAAAAAGTGATACATGTGTCTGTCTAGTTTTCAAATATGGACGTCAGTTTACCTGAATAGCCGACATTTAATGGTTATTAGTGTCAGTTTCGTTAAATAACTGACGCCCCGAAAAGCGATGTTGAATGTTGTTTCTGTAGCAGTGAGATCTACAAAATTTCTCACAAAATAGATTAGACCTTCAAATTATATTAATTAGGAGCAAAACCTTAATGGCAATTTGACGTCCTATCTAAAAAGCATAGCAAGGATGAGAGAGATTGATAGAAAGCACTTGACAAAGGGATGTAGAGTGGTTCCACACTTCAAACTAGAAGTGAGTCAGTCCACTACCTAGAGAGGTCAACCTCTAGGACTTTGCAAGTGATTTTATCTATTATATCACCATAGAGATTTATAGCAATAGACCACCAAAGGACTTACCCATCCAACCACAAGGAGATCTCCACCTTAACAAGGTACTTACCCACTTAGCTTGAGTTTTCAGCCTTCACCTAGGTCTTACCCACTCAAGCTCAAGTCTTCCTCCTTGAAGGACTTTGCTTCTCCTCTTGGATCTTCAGCCTTTGCCTTCTCCTTCACTTGGAGAAGATCACTACCTCTTCACCAACCTTGAAGAGGACTAGCTACATATCCTTCTTCACTCGATGGAGCTTGCTTCAGCTTTTCTTCATGAGAGAAGGGGATAGGGAAGTAGTGGAAGATTGAGAGCTTTACATACACAAAGGTGGAGCTCTCTTACAATAATCCTAACTCACTCACAAATTGCAAAATGATGTGTAAACTAGAGAGAGAAAGGGGCTCAACGAGTAGTAGCACACTCAACTATAGCAATGACCTTGTATGTAGTGAATGAGAAACCTTGGAATGAACTCCGAGGGGTCCTATTTATAGATGGGGGTGCTCCCTTGAGTTGGGGAACACACAGGGAAAAAATATAGCCGTTTTTACTCAAGGCAACATATATATTTTCATCCAAACAAGCCACCAACGGTTAGAATCACTTTTTCCACATTTTTTGTATAGTACATTCGGTCGAGTTTCAATAATGGTAACGCGACCGATCAACTAAAAGACAAACCCAATTTTCAAACTATCTGTCGAGTTTGTCTTGGGAAACTCGACCGATCAGTTAAAATCACATTTTGTCAGTAAGATATTCGATCGAGTTCTGTGAAAGTACAACGCGATCGGTGTACATCATCAGGAAATTGATCCATGGGATCAGTCGAGATTGAAACTTAACTGATCAGCAGTCTGTAATCAATTTTCTAATTTGATTAAAAAGTGATTAAAACTTGGTACTAAGTGTCCCACATATTTTTCTCATCTTAGTTACAAGTTATATCATCAATACAAGTGATTAACAAATTCATCTAAGGTCGTTTGAAGGGATTTCCTTATTAGCACACTTGCAATGTATTTGACTTAAACTTTGACAAGGTAGGGCTTGTGTAAATTTATCCTTTTCATGTACCTAAAACCTGAGATCAATCTTGAATACACATATTAGATACATATGAATGGAATGGTTGAGTCATTTTCAAAATATGGATGATGTATAACCTCTAGGTCAACACCAAGAGCATATTGTCTAAGAAAATGTGACCTCAATATTATATATTAATTCACATGTGCATGTGCATGCATTTCTCAGTCTCACTTATCATGTGTGTAGGATATCATACTCTATTAGGAGGGACAAATTCCATATCTATCACACACATTCTTTCTCGATAAGTCAAAGTCACCCAATCATCACCTTTATAACAACCCATATTTTAGGACTATGTTTGATGATGTCAAAGTGTACCCAATGACATGTCATAAGTGTAGTGATTTTAGGTCTAAGAAACACAATCACCAGCTTCACTATGAGAGCTAGATGTGACTTACCATATGATGGTTTCCATGTGTCACTCTCAATGTGGGTATGTCTGATACATTGTTCCCTAGCATGAATCTGTGTGCTTGGCTTGATATCACCATATCATGACTAATGAGATATAGTCATAAACCAACTCACACTCTGATCTTATGTGTTATTGTTGTAATTGGGCAAAACGCCCAATTCGGGAATTACCCCCCTCGTGACCCCGAGATTTGCAGAGGTTGAGCCAGTCATCATCATGCCTATATAACAACCCCTAAAGCACCGTCAGTCCCCATAGATCATCTCTCCACCCTCAATTGAACTCCCAGGACCCCGAGGCTCCCTGACCTACTCGAGGTATCTCTCCGGCGATCCCGGCCTCGCCCCGACACCTCCGACCACCGCTATTCGACTGCGGCCGCTGTGAGTATCCTTGGCTCACTATCTTTGATTCCAACTTATTGGTTTACCATGGGTACTTCACAATTGTTGGGTCCTATATGCCACCGTCTGAGCCTCCACCAGCGTCCCTTGCCATGGCAGGCAAGTGGCCGCCCTGCCATGTTGAGGCATCGAACGGAGTCGCTTGGGATTGCAGAAGGTTTCTCGACCTTCAAGTGGCCATGTTTTAGCCTTTTACATTGGCTTCATCTTCAGACCATTGTTCCCCTATTTCTGTTGCTTCCCTACAAACCAGTGTAGCATGGTGTGTTTGGTTTCGTGAGAAGATACCTAGACTTTGACTTGGGTTTGCATGTTGATCCGCCTGGTTGTCGCGCTACCTGCTTGACCCTAGTGTGATTCCACTACTTGTTTGGGTTGAGCCCGCCATGGCTAGAGCAGGTCCCCGAGCTCCACTGCTCCTCAGCACCTGAGCCTAGGCTCGTTGGGTGTGGTTTCCTTCCAGGAACATAGTCGACAAGATAGCTCCTCCAATGAGAAGGTAACTAAGATCAAAGATCATCGTTTTTGATTTCACGGTATCGAGCTCCTGAGAACTGAGTTCTCTCCTGCGTGCCTGGGATAGGAGGGACCCACCTCTAAGTGGACCGCACCCATTGGTCCACCTAGACGCGGGCCCAATATCCACTAATTGGATTTTATTTCGCCCAAGTTGCTTTTTCCCGAATTTTCATTGGCTAGAATTTTGAATATTTGTAGTAATTCAACCATTGGTTAGAAAATTTCGAATAAATAGTCATTGGATTTGGTTTTTCGAGCAGAATACGATTTTAAGGTGTTCCAACCATGTTTTGATCTCCTGTTCAGATGTTTTGTTAGAAACCATGTTTGGACTCATGAAACCCTAATCATGCATCAATGTGATTTATGTGACCTTGGTCAACCTAGATTTTCTTAATATAATAATGTTGATTCATAAGATTGATCCAAATGCACTCAAGCCCTAAATCACCTAAGATCAATACTATGCATTGATTCTTTATGTATAATGATTATGAATAGGTTTGAAAAGCTAAGTCAAGGGAAGATTTGACCTAGATATGACTCAAGGATCACCTTTGCTTCAAGGTAAACGATCCATGCTGCTAAGCACAAATATTTATGATTGCTTGCATGTTAAATATAAAATAGACATTATTGTTTCAAGTTTAATGTTATAATCATGTTCAATATATCATTGCTTGTTGATTGCCACATGCTATGTCTTATGTTATAATGCTCACCATGATTATTGTTATCATTAAAGACTCATGAAAATCATGTTAATAATCAAGTGGGAGAAATCCCATCATGTTTAAAATATCATGTTAATGGGGAGAAATCCCTTCATGTTATGATTAGAGAATCATGATTTATGTTAATGGTCAAGTAATTGGAATTGAAATAGTTTTGTTATGCTCCCGATCATGGACCTCAAAAGGGTCATTAAGGGCTTTCCTAGCATCAAGGGCTTTCCTAGCAATCATGTGCTCCTAAGGGGGCGTCACATAGGGATGCATAAGATTTCTTTTCAATTCCTCATGTTAATAATGATATTCAAGAATGCTTATAGTTAATTTATGTCAAGTTTTCTGACAAGTCAAGTATATTTACTTTTTTCTTATTATAAAGTGCCAGTACTATTTACTGATGTGTTGTTTTCCGTTTGCATGGGTGGGGACGTGATGTCCCCAGGATTTGGAGCAAGTAAGGACTCAAAAGGAGAAAGCCAGGACTAGAAGGCATCCAAGAGCTGACTAGTGGGGTGCCATCCATACTAGACGATCCAAGAAATGTTTAATTCCATGCTTAGTTTATTGTATTTAGAGATGAATATAATATTTTAGACATGTTCTAGATAGCTAGTTATAGTTTTCTTTCAAAGAACAATGTATGAATCTTAATGGTGATTATGTAATTATTTGCTATGGGTTCATTAATGTAACACCCCTCCCTAGGTTACATCCATTAATGAGCGGAAGCATAGCCTACCTGCTTGACCCCTGGTGTGATTCCACTACTTGTTTGGGTTGTGCCCACCATGTCTAGAGCAGGTCCGCGAGCTCCGCTTCTCCTCAGCACCTGAGCCTAGGCTCGTTGGGTGCGGTTTCCTTCCAGGAACATAGTGGGCAAGATAGCTCTTCCGATGAGAAGGTAACTAAGATCAAAGATCATCGTTTTGTATTTCACGGTATCGAGCTCCTGAGAACCCCGTTCTCTCCTGTGCGCCTGGGATAGGAGGGACCCGCCTCCAAGTGGACCGCACCCATTGGTCCATCTAGACGCGGACCCAGTATCCACTAATTGGATTTTGTTTGGCCCAAGTGGCTTTTTCCCGAATTTTCATTGGCCATAATTTTGAATATTTGTAGTAATTCAACCGTTGGTCAGAAAATTTCGAATAAATAGTCATTGGATTTGGTTTTTTGAGCAGAATATGATTTTAAGGTTTTCAGACCATGTTTTGATCTCTTGTTTTGATGTTTTGTTAGAAACCATGTTTGGACTCATGAAACCCTAATCATGCATCAATGTGATTATGTGACCTTGGTCAACCTAGATTTTCTTAATATAATAATGTTGATTCATAAGACTGATCTGAATGAACTAAAGCCCTAAATCACCTAAGATCAATACTATGTATTGATTCTTTATGTTTAATGATTATGAACAGGTTTGTAAAGCTAAGTCAAGGGAAGGTTTGACCTAGATCTGACTCAAGGATCACCCTTGCTTCAAGGTAAATGGGCCATGCTGCTGAGCACAAATATTTATGATTGCTTGCATGTTAAATATAAAATAGACATTATTGTTTCAAGTTTAATGTTATAATCATGTTCAATATATCATTGCTTGTTGATTTCCACATGCTATGTCTTATGTTATAATGCTCACCATGATTATTGTTATCATTAAAGACTCATGAAAATCATGTTCATAATCAAGTGGGAGAAATCCCATCATGTTTAAAATATCATGTTAATGGGGCGAAATCCCTTCATGTTATGATTAGAAAATCATGATTTATGTTAATGATCAAGTAATTGGAATTGAAATAGTTTTGTTATGCTCCTGATCATGGACCTCAAAAGGGTCATTACGGGCTTTCCTAGCATCAAGGGCTTTCCTAATAATCATGTGCTCCTAAGGGGGCGTCACAGAGGGATGCATAAGATTTCTTTTCAATTCTTCATGTTAATAATGATATTCAAGAATGCTTATAGTTAATTTATGACAAGTTTTCTTACAAGTCAAGCATATTTACGTTTTGCTTATTATAAAGTGCCAGTACCATTTACTGATGTGTTGTTTTCCCTTTGCATGGCTGGGAACGTGACGTCCCCAGGATTTGGATCAAGTAAGGACTCAAAAGGAGAAAGCCAATACTAGAAGGCATCCAGGAGCTTACTCGTGGGGTGCCATCCATACTAGACGATCCAAGAAATGTTTAATTCCATGGTTAGTTTCCTCTATTCAGAGATGAATATAATATTTTAGACATGTTCTAGATAGCTAGTTATAGTTTTCTTTCAAAGAACAATGTATGATTCTTAATGGTGATTATGTAATTATTTGCTATGGTTTCATAAATGTGACAATCCCTCCCTGAAATGCCAAGTAACCCACATTATGGATAATGTTGGGGATTAGGCTATTCTTCCGCTCATTAATGGATGTAACCCTAGGGAGGGGTGTTAGTATCAGAGCACAAGGCCAACATCAACCTAGGCATCATGAGCCCTCTCTAGTGGACTTCCTAAAAATAAGGTCCGACTCTTTCTCGGGTGAAGGAGAAATTGATGTAGTCACCAAAGCTGACGATTGGATTAGAGGAGTGGAGCACTGTTTCCGGGACATGGACTGCCCTCAACACTCTAGGGTTCGTTTTGCAACCCAAATGCTCAAGGGGGTAGCCCGCACATGGTGGGAAAACCTCCTCAACTCAAGGGCAGCTGATGCACCTCCATTCACATGGGAAGGATTCGTTGAAGCCTTCCAGGATCACTATGTGTCCGAAGCTATGGTTGAAAAGGAGCTAGAGTTTGGCAACCTGGCTCAAGTGGGTGACATGACTGTTACCCAATACGCCATGAAGTCTGGGGTCCTCCAAAAGTATGGCCATGATCATGATGAAACACACAGAACAAAGAAATTCATCCGAGGACTCAAGCCAAACCTGAGCTTTGCCTTGTCAGGAAGAGGCCATAGGACCCTCCAAGCAGCCCTGGATGCAGCTTTAGATCTTGAAGATCACCCTGCGAGATCCTACAAGAAGGAGTTTCCCCAAAAGAACAACCAATACCAGCCTCCCAACAACCCTAAGAGGAAGGTACCTCAACCTACAGTAGAAGTTGAGAAGCCCCAATCTCCGACATGCAAGAAGAACCATGCAGGCCCATGCAGGTATGGTACGGGTGCATGCTACTACTGTGGAGAAACTAGGCACCTCAAGTCAAACTGCACTAAGCTCACAAAGAAGGACCATGACCAGAACAAGGGCCACCCTCCACCTACCAAAAGACAAGCTAGAATTTTCAGTATGGAAGTGGAGAAGGAAGATGAAGAATGATGTAATAATTAGCTTAGGATTTGAACCTTTGTATGAAATAAATTCACTTTCCATGCAAATTTTATTCATGTTTTAAGGAGTGACAAAAATCCTAAGGTGGGTAGTACCCTAGGAAACTTTAAGGATGAAATTCGTGCAAGGTGGGTAGAATTGTCACATCCCCATTTTTCAGATCTAATTTAAAGCATAGAATGGGACTTTTACCAAATAACATATATTTGAGAGGTTTAGTATAATTTGGCCACAAATATACTTCCTTTAGAAAAATAAAGAGAGAAGAACAAAAATTAGGCTAGAAATATACTTTCTCTCACACATATGCCATCATGAGTTGCATTTAACTTGAAATGTTGAATACATGTTTCTATTTCCCCTTTTCTCTCTCCTCCAAGAAAGGGGTTGCTCAAAAAAGTGTGAAACTCATAATACATGACATTTTAATGGTTAGTAATTACTCATCACTATTTGTAGACTCAAAGAAATGAGAATGGGAAGGTATTGCACATTATTTCACCCATTTATATGCATAAAACAAGGAAAGTCACTTTTAATAAATTAATGGGCATTATATGGCCAAAATGGAAAAATAGGTATATAGAAAGAGTCTAGACACCATTATGAACGTATGATTCAAATTTGGTGTTCTTTTGACTTAGTTTGACCACTCAAATCTTTTTGGAAAGGTTTTCTTAGAGTTTAATTGTATTTTAACTACAATTTCATTTATTGTGTCGAATTGGACTATAGTCCAGATTTATCTCCCTACCACGTGCCCCTTTTTCTTTCTTTCCTTATATTCCTGCATCGACAACCATCCATCACAGATCTAATGGCACCTGAGTCTTCCCCTTCCTCCGACTCTTTCGCGAGCCAAGACTGTTTTACAGGCTTTTACTCTCTCAATTCTGTTCTCTCTCATCCCTCAACCTTGTTCCGAAATTACTTCTCCATTGTGTTTGTGAGAAGACCCCGAATCCAGCAAGCCATTTCTCACTTTTCCCTAACCATGTATAGGTGAAATGCCCAATTAGGGATTTATCCCCCTCGTGACCCTGAGATTTGCAGAGGCTGAGCCAATCATCATCATGCCAATATAACCACTCCTAAAGCACCGACAGTCCCCATAGATCGTCTCTCCACCCTCAATTGAACTCCTAGGACCCCGAGGCTACCTGACCTACTCGAGGTATCTCTCCGGAGATCCCGGCCTCGCCCCGACACCTCCGACCACTGCTATTCGATTGCGACCGCGGTGAGTATCCTTGGCTCACTTGCTTTGATTCTGACTTGTTGGTTTGCCCTGGGTACTTCCCAATTGTTGGGTCCTGTAGGCCACTATCTGAGCCTCCGCCGGTGTCCCTTTCCATGGCAGGCAAGTGGCCACCCTTCCATGTTGAGGCATCGGACGGAGTCGCCTGGGATTGCAGAAGGTTTCCCGACCTTCAAGTCGCCCTATTTTGGCCTTTTACGTTAGCTTCATCTTCAGACCATTGTTCTCCTGTTTCTGTTGTTTCCCTACAAACCAGTATAGCATGGTGTGTTTGGTTTCGTGAGAAGATACCTTGACTTCGTCTTGGGTTTGCATGTTGATCCTCTTGGTTGCCGCGCTACCTGCTTGACCCCTGGTGTGATTCCACTACTTGTTTGGGCTGTGCCCACAATGGCTAGAGCAGGTCCCCGAGCTCCACTACTCCTCAGCACCTGAGCCTAGGCTCGTTGTGTGTGGTTTCCTTCCAGGAACATAGTGGGCAAGATAGCTCTTCTGATGAGCAGGCAACTAAGATCAAAGATCATCGTTTTTGATTTCACGGTATCGAGCTCCTGAGAACCAAGTTCTCTCCTACACACCTGGGATAGGAGGGACCCACCTCCAAGTGGACCGCACCCATTGGTCCACCTAGACGTGGGCCCAGTATCCACTAATTAGATTTTGTTTGGCCCAAGTGGCTTTTTCCCGAATTTTCATTGGCCAGAATTTTGAATATTTGTAGTAATTCAACCGTTGGTCAGAAAATTTCGAATAAATAGTCATTGGATTTGGTTTTTCGAGAAGAATACGATTTTAAGGTTTTCAGACCATGTTTTGATCTCATGTTCTGATGTTTTAGAAACCATGTTTGGACTCATGAAACCCTAATCATGCATCAATGTGATTTATGTGACCTTGGTCAACCTAGATTTTCTTAATATAATAATGTTGATTCATAAGACTGATCCGAATGAACTCAAGCCCTAAATCACCTATGATCAATACTATGTATTCATTCTTTATGTTTAATGAATATGAACATATAAAGCTAAGTCAAGGGAAGGTTTGACCTAGATCTGACTCAAGGATCACCCTTGCTTCAAGGTAAACGAGCCATGCTGCTGAGTACAAATATTTATGATTGCTTGCATGTTAAATATAAAATAGACATTATTGTTACAAGTTTAATGTTATAATCATGTTCAATATATCATTTCTTCTTGATTGCCACATGCTATGTCTTATGTTATAATGCTCACCATGATTATTGTTATCATTAAAGACTCATGAAAATCATGTTAATAATCAAGTGGGAGAAATCCCATCATGTTTTAAATATCATGTTAATGGGGAGAAATCCCTTCATGTTATGATTAGAGAATCATGATTTATGTTTATGGTCAAGTAATTGGAATTGAAATAGTTTTGTTATGCTCTCGATCATGGACCTCAAAAGGGTCATTAAGAGCTTTCCTAGAATCAAGGGCTTTCCTAGCAATCATGTGCTCCTAAGGGGGTGTCACAGAGGGACGCATAAGATTTCTTTTCAATTCTTCATGTTAATAATGATATTCAAGAATGCTTATAGTTAATTTATGTCAAGTTTTCTTACAAGTCAATTATATTTACTTTTTGCTTATTATAAAGTGCGAGTACCGTTTACTAATGTGTTGTTTTCCATTTGCATGGCTGGAGACGTGATGTCCCCAGGATTTGGAGCACGTAAGGACTCAAAAGGAGAAAGCTAGGACTAGAAGGCATCCAAGAGCTGACTGGTGGGGTGCCATCCATTCTAGACGATCCAAGAAATGTTTAATTCCATGCTTAGTTTCCTCTATTTAGAGATGAATATAATATTTTAGACATGTTCTAGATAGCTAGTTATAGTTTTCTTTCAAAGAAAAATGTATGAATCTGAATGGTGATTATGTAATTATTTTCTATGGTTTCATAAATGTGACAATCCCTCCCTGAAATGCCAAGTACCCCACATTATGGATAATGATGGGGATTAGGCTATGCTTCCACTCATTAATGGATGTAACCCTAGGAGGGGTGTTACATTAATGGTATCAGAACACAAGGCCAACATCAACCTAGGCATCATGAGCCCTCTCTAGTGGACTTCCTAAAAATAAGGCCCGACTCTTTCTCGGGTGAAGGAGAAATTGATGTAGTCACCAATGCTAAGGATTGGATTAGAGGCGTGGAGCATTGTTTCCGGGACATGGACTACCCTCAACACTCTAGGGTTCGTTTTGCAACCCACACATGGTGGGAAAACCTCCTCAACTCAAGGGCAGCTGATGCACCTCCATTCACATGGGAAGGATTCGTTGAAGCCTTCCAGGATCACTATGTGTCCGAAGCTATGGTTGAAAATAAGGAGCTAGAGTTTTCCAACCTGGCTCAAGTGGGAGACATGACTGTTACCCAATATGCCATGATGTTTAGGGTCCTCCAAAAGTATGGCCATGATCATGAAGAAACACGCAGAACAAAGAAATTCATCTGAGGACAGACCTGAGCTTTGCCTTGTCAGGAAGAGGCCATAGGACCCTCCAAGCAGCCCTGGATGTAGCTTTAGAGGTTGAGGATCACCCTGGGAGATCCTACAAGAAGGAGTTTCCCCAAAAGAACAACCAATACCAGCCTCCCAACAACCCTAAGAGGAAGGTACATGAGCCTACAGTAGAAGTTGAGAACCCCAATGTCCGACATGCAAGAAGAACCATGCAGGCCCATGCAGGTATGGTACGGGTGCATGCTACTAATATGGAGAAACCGGGAACCTCAAGTCAAACTGCCCTAAGCTCACAAAGAAGGACCATGACCAGAAAAGGGCCACCCTCCACCTACCAAAAGACAAGCTAGAATTTTTTGTATGGAAGTGGAGAAGGAAGATAAAGAAGGATGTAATAATTAGCTTAGGATTTGAACCTTTTTATGAAATAAATTCACCTTCCATGCAAATTTTGTTGATGTTTTAAGGAGTGACAAAAATCCTAAGGTGGGTAGTACCCTAGGAAACTTCGAGGATGAAATTTGTGCAAGGTGGGTAGAATTGTCACATCCCCATTTTTCAGATCTAATTTAAAGCTTAGAATGGGACTTTTATCAAATAACATATATTTGCGAGGTTTAGTATAATTTGGCCACAAATATACTCCCTTTAGAAAAATAAAGAGAGAAGAACAAAAATAAGGCTAGAAATATACTTTCTCTCACACATATGCCATCATGAGTTGCATTTAACTTGAAATGTTGAATACATGTTTCTATTTCCCCTTTTCTCTCTCCTCCAAGAAAGGGGTTGCTCAAAAAAGTGTGAGACTCATAATACATGACATTTTATTGGTTAGTAATTACTCATCACTATTTGTAGACAAAAATAAATGAGAATGGGAAGGTATTGCACATTATTTCACCCATTTATATGCATAAAACAAGGAAAGTCACTTTTAATAAATTAATGGGCATTATATGGCCAAAAATGGAAAAATATGTATATGGAAAGAGTCTAGACACCATTATGAACGTACAATTCAAATTTGGTGTTCTTTTGACTTAGTTTGACCCCTCAAATCTTTTTGGAAAGGTTTTCTTAGAGTTTAATTGTATTTTGACTACAATTTCATTTATTGCGTCGAATTAGCCTATAGTCTAGATATATCTCCCTGTCACGTGCCCCTTTTTATTTCTTTCCTTATATGTGCGCATCGAAAACCATCCATCACTGATCCAATGGTGCCTGAGTCTTCCCCTTCCTCCGACTCCTTCGTGAGCCAAGATTGTTTTACATGCTTTTACTCTCTCGATCCCGTTCTCTCTCATCCCTCAACCTTGTTCCGAAATTTCTTCTCCATTGTGTTTGTGAGAAGACCCCGAATCCAGCAAGCCATTACTCGCTTTCCTTAACCACGTATAGGCGAAACGCCCAATTAGGGCTTTATCCCCCTCGTGACCCCGAGATTTTCACAGGTTGAGGCAGTCATCATCATGCCTATATAACCACTCCTAAAGCACCGCCAGTCCCCATAGATCATCTCTCCACCCTCAATTGAACTTCCAGGACCCCGAGGCTCCCTGACCTACTCGAGGTATCTCTCCGGAGATCCCGGCCTCGCCCCGACACCTCCGACCACCGCTATTCGATTGCGGCCGCGGTGAGTATCATTGGCTGACTTGCTTTGATTCTGACTTGTTGGTTTGCCCTAGGTACTTCCCAATTGTTGGGTCCTATAGGCCACAGTCTGACCTCCACCGGTGTCCCTTTCCATGGCAGGCAAGTGGTCACCCTGCCGTGTTGAGGCATCGGACGGAGTCGTCTGGGATCGCAGAAGGTTTCCTGACCTTCAAGTCACCTTATTTTGGACTTTTACATTGGCTTCATCTTCAGAGCATTGTTCCCCTATTTCTATTGTTTCCCTACAAACCAGTGTAGCATGGTGTGTTTGGTTTCATGAGAAGATACCTTGACTTCGTCTTGGGTTTGCGTGTTGATCCTCCTGGGTGTCGCGCTACCTGCTTGACCCCTGGTGTGATTCCACTACTTGTTTGGGCTGTGCCCGCCATGGCTAGAGCAGATCCCCGAGCTCCACTACTCCTCAGCACCTGAGCCTAGGCTCGTTGGGTGTGGTTTCCTTCCAGGAACATAGTGGGCAAGATATCTCTTCCGATGAGCAGGTAACTAAGATCAAAGATCATCATTTTTTATTGCACGGTATTGAGCTCCTGAGAACCCAGTTCTCTCCTGCGCGCCTGGGATAGGAGGGACCCGCCTCCAAGTGGACCACACCCATTGGTCCACCTAGACGTGGGCCCAGTATCCACTAATTGGATTTTGTTTGGCCCAAGTGGCTTTTTCCCGATTTTCATTGGCCAAAATTTTGAATATTTGTAGTAATTCAACCATTGGTCAGAAAATTTCAAATAAATAGTCATTGGATTTGGTTTTTCGAGCAGAATACGATTTTAAGGTTTTTAGACCATGTTTTGATCTCCTGTTCTGATGTTTTGTTAGAAACCATGTTTGGTATCATGAAACCCTAATCATGCATCAATGTGATTTATGTGACCTTGGTCAACCTAGATTTTCTTAATATAATAATGTTGATTCATAAGACTGATCTGAATGCACTCAAGCCCTAAATCACCTAAGATCAATACTATGTATTGATTCTTTATGTTTAATGATTATGAACAGGTTTGTAAAGCTAAGTCAAGGGAAGGTTTGACCTAGATCTGACTCAAGGATCACCCTTGCTTCAAGGTAAACGAGCCATGTTGCTGAGCACAAATATTTATGATTGCTTGCATGTTAAATATAAAATAGACATGATTGTTTCAAGTTTAATGTTATAATCATGTTCAATATATCATTGCTTGTTGATTGCCACATGCTATGTCTTATGTTATAATGCTCACCATGATTATTGTTATCATTAAAGACTCATGAAAATCATGTTAATAATCAAGTGGGAGAAATCCCATCATGTTTAAAATATCATGTTAATGGGGAGAAATCCCTTCATGTTATGATTAGAGAATCATGATTTATGTTAATGGTCAAGTAATTGGAATTGAAATAGTTTTGTTATGCTCCCGATCATGGACCTCAAAAGGGTCATTACGGGCTTTCCTAGCATCAAGGGCTTTCCTTGCAATCATGTGCTCCTAAGGGGGCGTCACAGAGGGACACATAAGATTTCTTTTCAATTCTTCATGTTAATAATGATATTCAAGAATGTTTATAGTTAATTTATGTCAAGTTTTCTTACAAGTCAAGTATATTTACTTTTTGCTTATTATAAAGTGCCAATACTGTTTACTGATGTGTTGTTTTCCCTTTGCATGGCTGGGGACGTGATGTCCCCAGGATTTGGAGCAAGTAAGGACTCAAAAGGAGAAAGCCAAGACTAGAAAGCATCCAAGAGCTGACTGGTGCGGTGCCATCCATACTAGATGATCCAAAAAATGTTTAATTCCATGCTTAGTTTCCTCTATTTAGAGCTGAATATAATATTTTAGACATGTTCTAGATAGCTAGTTATAATTTTCTTTAAAAGAACAATGTATGAATCTTAATGGTGATTATGTAATTATTTGCTATGGTTTCATAAATGTGACAATCCCTCCCTCAAATGCCAAGTATCCCACATTATGGATAATGTTGAGGATTAGGCTATGCTTCCGCTTATTAATGGATGTAACCCTAGGGAGGGTTGTTACATTAATCGTATTAGAGAACAAGGCCAACATCAACCTAGGCATCATGAGCCCTCTCTAGTGGACTTCCTAAAAATAAGGCCTGACTCTTTCTCGGGTGAAGGAGAAATTGATGTAGTCACCAAAGCTGAGGATTGGATTAGAGGCATAGAGCACTATTTCCAGGACATGGACTTCCCTCAACACTCTAGGGTTCGTTTTGCAACCCACATGCTCAAGGGGGCAGCCCGCACATGGTGGGAAAACCTCCTCAACTCAAGGGCAGCTGATGCACCTCCATTAAAATGGGAAGGATTCATTGAAGCCTTCCAGGATCACTATGTTTCTGAAGCTATGGTTGAAAAGAAGGAGCTAGAGTTTTCCAACCTGGCTCAAGTGGGTGACATGACTGTTACCCAATACGCCATGAAGTTTAGGGTCCTCCAAAAGTATGGCCATGATCATGATGAAACATGCAAAACAAAGAAATTCATCCGAGGACTCAAGCCAGACCTGAGCTTTGCCTTGTCAGGAAGAGGCCATAGGACCCTCCAAGCAGCACTGGATGCAGCTTTAGATCTTGAAGTTCACCCTGGGAGATCCTACAAGAAGGAGTTTCCCCAAAAGAACAACTAATACCAGCCTCCCAACAACACTAAGAGGTAGGTACGTGAGCCTGCAGTAGAAGTTGAGAAGCCCCAATGTCCGACATGCAAGAAGAACCATGCACGCCCATGCAGGTATGGTACGGGTGCATGCTACTACTGTGGAGAAACCGGGAACCTCAAGTCAAACTCCCCTAATCTCACAAAGAAGGACCATGACCAGAACAAGGGCCACCCTCCACCTACCAAAAGACAAGCTAGAATTTTTAGTATGGAAGTGTAGAAGGAAGATGAAGAATGATGTAATAATTAGCTTAGGATTTGAACCTTTGTATGAAATAAATTCACAGTCCATGCAAATTTTATTGATGTTTTAAGGAGTGACAAAAATCCTAAGGTGGGTAGTACCCTAGGAAACTTCAAGGATGAAATTTGTGCAAGGTGGGTAGAATTATCACATACCCATTTTTCAGATCAAATTTAAAGCTTAGAATGGGACTTTTTACCAAATAACATATATTTGAGAGGTTTAGTATAATTTGGCCACAAATATACTCCCTTTAGAAAAATAAAGAGAGAAGAACAAAAATAAGGCTAGAAATATACTTTCTCTCACACATATGCCATCATGAGTTGCATTTAACTTGAAATGTTGAATACATGTTTCTATTTCCCCTTTTATCTCTCCTCCAAGAAAGGGGTTGCTCAAAAAAGTGTGAAACTCATAATACATGACATTTTAATGGTTAGTAATTACTCGTCACTATTTGTAGACTCAAAGAAATGAGACTGGGAAGGTATTGCGCATTATTTCACCCATTTATATGCATAAAACATGGAAAGTCACTTTTAATAAATTAATGGGCATTATATGGCCAAAATGGAAAAATAGGTATATGGAAAGAGTCTAGACACCATTATGAACGTATTATTCAAATTTGGTGTTCTTTTGACTTAGTGTGACCCCTCAAATCTTTTTGGAAAGGTTTTCTTAGAGTTTAATTGTATTTTGACTACAATTTCATTTATTGCGTCAAATTAGCCTATAGTCTAGATTTATCTCCCTGTCACACACCCCTTTTTCTTTCTTTCCTTATATGCGTGCATCGAAAACCATCCATCACAGATCCAATGGCGCCTGAGTCTTCCCCTTCCTCTGACTCCTTTACGAGCCAAGACTGTTTTACAGGCTTTTACTCTCTCGATCCCGTTCTCTCTCATCCCTCAACCTTGTTCTGAAATTTCTTCTCCATTGTGTTTGTGAGAAGACCTCGAATCCATCAATCCATTACTCACTTTCCCTAACCATGTATAGGAGAAACGCCCAATTAGGGCTTTACCCCCCTCGTGACCCCGAGATTCGTAGAGGCTGAGGCAGTCATCATCATGCCCTATAATCACTCCTAAAACAGCGCCAGTCCCCATAGATCATCTCTCCCCTCTCAATTGAACTCCCAGGACCCTGAGGCTCACTGACCTACTTGAGGTATTAGACCTCGCCCCGACACCTCCGACCACCGCTATTCGATTGCGGCCGCGGTGAGTATCCTTGGCTCACTTGCTTTGATTCCGACTTGTTGGTTTTCCCTGGGTACTTCCCAATTGTTGGGTCCTGTAGGCCACCATCTGAGCCTCCGCTGGTGTCCCTTTCCATGGTAGGCAAGTGGCCACCCTGCCATGTTGAGGCATCAAATGGAGTCGCCTGGGATTGCAGAAGGTTTCTGGTCCTTCAAGTTGCCCTATTTTGGCCTTTTACGTTGGCTTCATCATCGGACCATTGTTTCCCTATTTCTGTTGTTTCCCAGCAAACCAGTGTAGCATGGTGTGTTTTGTTTTGTGAGAAGATACCTTGACTTCATCTTGGGTTTGCGTGTTGATCCGCCTGGTTTCCGCGCTACCTGCTTGACCCCTGGTGTGATTCCACTACTTGTTTGGGTTGTGCCCGCCATGGCTAGAGCAGGTCCCCGAGCTCCACTGCTGCTCAGCACCTGAGCCTAGGCTCATTGGGTGCAGTTTCCTTCCAGGAACATAGTTGGCAAGATAGCTCTTCCGATGAGCAGGTAACTAAGATCAAAGATCATCATTTTTTATTTCACGGTATCGAGCTCCTGAGAACCCAGTTCTCTCCTGCGCGCCTGGGATAGGAGGGACCCGCCTCCAAGTGGACCACACCCATTGGTCCACCTAGACGTGGGCCCCGTATCCACTAATTGGATTTTGTTTGGCCCAAGTGGCTTTTTCCCAAATTTTCA
Organism: Alisma plantago-aquatica; assembly: GCA_963693085.1. Taxonomy (NCBI): domain Eukaryota; kingdom Viridiplantae; phylum Streptophyta; class Magnoliopsida; order Alismatales; family Alismataceae; genus Alisma; species Alisma plantago-aquatica. The sequence continues at coordinate 114,862,655 of OY856410.1, read as the reverse complement.
TTGGCCAGAATTTTGAATATTTGTAGTAATTCAACCGTTGGTCAGAAAATTTCAAATAAATAGTCATTGGATTTGGTTTTTTGAGAAAAATATGATTTTAAGGTTTTCAGACCATGTTTTGATCTCCCGTTCTGATGTTTTGTTAGAAACCATGTTTGGACTCATGAAACCCTAATCATGAATCAATGTGATTTATGTGACCTTGGTCAACCTAGATTTTCTTAATATAATAATGTTGATTCATAAGACTGATCTGAATGCACTCAAGCCCTAAATCACCTAAGATCAATACTATGTATTGATTCTTTATGTTTAATGATTATGAACAGGTTTGTAAAGCTAAGTCAAGGGAAGGTTTGACCTAGATCTGACTCAAGGATCACCCTTACTTCAAGGTAAACTGGCCATGCTGCTGAGTATAAATATTTATGATTGCTTGCATGTTAAATATAAAATAAACATTATTGTTTAAAGTTTAATGTTATAATCATGTTCAATATATCATTGCTTGTTGATTACCACATGCTATGTCATATGTTATAATGCTCACCATGATTATTGTTATCATTTAAGAGTCATGAAAATCATGTTAATAATCAAGTGGGAGAAATCCCATCATGTTTAAAATATCATGTTAATGGGGAGAAATCCCTTCGTGTTATTATTAGAGAATCATGATTTATGTTAATGGTCAAGTAATTGGAATTGAAAAAGTTTTGTTATGCTCCCGATCATGGACCTCAAAGGGTCATTAAGGGCTTTCCTAGCATCAAGGGCTTTCCTAGCAATCATGTGCTCCTAAGGGAGTGTCACAGAGGGACGCATAAGATTTCTTTTCAATTCTTCATGTTAATAATGATATTCAAGAATGCTTATACTTAATTTATGTCAAGTTTTCTTACAAGTCAAGTATATTTACCTTTTTCTTATTATAAAGTGCCAGTACCGTTTACTGATGTGTTGTTTTCCCTTTGCATGGCTAGGGACATGATGTCCCCAGGATTTGGAGCAAGTAAGGACTCAAAAGGAGAAAGCCAGGACTAGAAGGCATCCAAGAGCTGACTGGTGGGGTGCCATCCATACTAGACGATCCAAGAAATGTTTAATTGCAAGCTTAGTTTCCTCTATTTAGAGATGAATATAATATTTTAGACATGTTCTACATAGCTACTTATAGTTTTCTTTCAAAGAACAGTGCATAAATCTTAATGGTGATTATGTAATTATTTGCTATGGTTTCATAAATGTGACAATCCCTCCCTGAAATGCCAAGTACCCCACATTATGGATAATGTTGGGGATTAGGCTATGCTTTCTCTCATTAATGGATGTAACCCTAGGGAGGGGTGTTACAGAAACCACTAAAGTATGGTACCTAATATTCCTTGTCTAACACTTATCTCCATTGTTGTCATAGTACTTCTATTGAGTCATCAATGGTTGGAACATCCATAAGTTCATCAAATGAACTTCTAGATCCATATAGCATCACTTTGTTTTCACAACACAAGCATATTTGACTTCTATTGTAGAGTTAATGGCTTATTAGTTTGAAACCCTTCCAACTAACAATGTTTCTCGTTTATAATCAAACATATTTTAATTTGCGATCACTTTTGTCAATAATGGAAGGCTGCATTGATGTAACCCTTTGCATCCAACTCTTCCTTCTATTGCTATCCTTATTGACTAACAAATCTATCCTTAAGTACTTATATTGCACTAATGGATATCTTTAATGATATTCCAATAACCCTTATTGGAATTTAGTGTCATCTTGTGGTGTCCAATACAAACAAGATTATATGGGATAACAACATTCTTGATAGATCCATTGCTACAGCCTGTGGCATTTTAATCATGGTGTTTCCATTCTTCACAATAATTGGAATTTATAGTTCATGAGAGACAAATCCAAATTCTCTCTCACTAAATCCTTTTTGTGTAGAACACTTTCAACACATTGCTATTGTATGTGTTTAAACTTCCATTATGAAACATTCAAGAACTATATGTAAAGATCTTGATCCTTATCTCATAAGATGTTTCACTTGATGCTTCATTGTTGAAGGGGTTTTCATGTCAGTTCTCAGTATTCACAATATTAAGATGTTTTTCCCATCACATGTGGAATATTCATATATGTTCCCACTAAATCTTTTGTAATCATAGATTTAATGTTTTATCTTGATTCAAGTCAAACACTTTAACTATCTTGTCAAAATCAAAAGATCCCATCTATGAGATGCTTGTTTCAATCCTAGATTGAACTTTGTAGTTCATATACTCTATTTGCATTCTTGAAGTTGTAAAACCTTTTAGGTTGTGTCATGTACACATCCTCTTATGAATTCCCTTAAGGAATCCAATTTCAATCTTCATATGCAAAATCTCATAGTCTACTACAACAACAAGCATGACAATTGGTAAAGGAATTTCTATCACATTCAACACCTTGAACTAATTTGAAAAACTTATTAAACCAACTTGTCCTTTTATGTTATACATGTAGGTCTTTGCCACAAGACCCTATTACACCTCTCAGTTATTTCCTTTAAGGTAGTGCTATCAAGGTCCTACCTTGTTAGCATACATAGATCCCATAATGGCTTTGAGCCATTTACTCAGATTATGGTACTTAATAGCTTCTAGTTGATTTTTTGGCTCATCCTATTATGACCAATCCAATGATAATCCATTTGAATCATTGGATTCTCAATCCTCCAATATTATATGTATTATACTCCATTTGAATCATTGGATTTTCAATCCTCCAATATTATATGTATTATACTAGAATATTTTATTTTTTGTTACATCACAAACTTGAGATTCCACAACAACTTGTGATTCTCTTAGTTTTCATTGTACCTCTTTGTTGTCCTTGAACATTTTGAGTTCTATTATTGCTCCTACTAATTCTTTAGGAACTTCGTTATCCTATCAACAAAATACCATTTGTTATTAGATTGGGATTAATAGTAACATTCTACAATTATGGTTTTGGATAAACCTTCTTCAAGAAACTACTTTCTAAATGTAGGTTTCAATCCTTCAAACATATTGGGACATTCCCAAATCATATCATATATGATGTCTTAAAATCATTCATATTGTACTTTGTTTAGTAGTAGATTTATATTTATGAGAGCTTAAGAAGACTAGATTAATTGATGATTATATCATGACTCATCATGGTATAATTCCATCATTCTAACACATCATCATGTTCAAATAGATTTGACTTGTGATTCATTATCACAGTCCTTTCTTGAAGGTGTTCAAGACATATATGCAAAGTATCTCAAAAATTGACCTCATAAAAGTTTCTTAATATTCTTATCAAGATTATACTTCACTTATAATCTCCTTGAACATTTTAAGAGATTTATGTTTCTACTTTACTCAGTACATATCATCATATTACCAGTAAATGAAATGAAGTATGAGGAATTATCTATAGCATTCATTCCATAACATCTTCATGCACCATATGTATGAGGTCTAGCAGAAAACGTATCATCCCACTACATTTAGTGAAGGATGGTATGTCACTTTCTGTACTAGAAATATTTGCATATTTCCTTAGGTTCAATAACTAAGGGTAACCAGACTAACATCAATATATATTTTAACCATGCATTTCTTATATGTACATCCAAGGTGACTATTGCTAATCATAATTCTTGAGTCATCAATTACAATCATTTGATATGAACATTATAAACATTCATCTCAAAGTCTTTCGTATAAAGATCATTAGATGATTGGGAATTAACATGCAAGATCATATCTTTTGAAGTAGAAACAATAATCTTTGTATATATATCATCCTTGTCATACAAGATGCTCTAAAGTAAATTATTTCTCATGGCATAATGAAATAGCAGTTCTACTAACTCTATTACATGCCCATTGGGCTGAGATAGATTTAAATGTAGAATAAAGCTTCCACAACTCTTGCTCTACCTTGTCCACCTTTGTCCTTCCATGAATGCCTTTACTTCTTGCCAAATCCTACACATCAGCATGTGAGATCTCTATTTGGTATCACATACCAATACTAAGAAGTAATCAAATTAATCTTATAATATTTATACCTGAATTGGAGGCCTCAGTGCCATCCTTCTTCTTATTTAGTTCCTCAAACTTGAGTGGGCAATTCCTTTTCTAATGTCCAGGATGTTGACAACGGTGACATTTTCCTCTTATTTTCTTTACACCTCTAATTGCTTTGTGATCTGAAGACTTGGGCTTCTGGCTAGATTTAGAACCCGTCTTAGATTTTCCTTTTCCTTTAGACTTCCCCTTTGTCTTGTGGATCATCATCACATACTTGGGTTTATCTTTCTTCATTTGTGTCTTAGCTGTTCAGAACATGCCCATCAACTCTGTCAACGGTTTGTCAAAGTCATTCATCTTGTAGTTCATGACAAACTAACTAATGACTCTGGAAGGGACTATAGAAATATGTTAGTGGACAAGCCTTAACCCAAGGGAATCCCAATCTATCCAGGTTCTCCTCATACCCAATCATCTTGAGCACATGAGGACCTACTAGATCTCCTTTTGCCATGTGACATTTGAATAGTGCCTTGGAGACATTGTATCGCTCTTAACTTGCCTGATCTTGGAAAATGTTCTTAAGATGTGTGACCATCTAAATCATATTCATGTCCTCATGTGGCCTCTACAATTCATAGTTCATGGAGCATATCGTCAGACACTTGACATCCATGGCATCTTGAGTATGCTTCTTGTGAGCATCCATGTCAGCCTTTAGCACATTTTGAGGTGGTTCATCTAGTTCTAGCGTCTCTAAGACATAGAGCTTGCACTCCTATGTGAGAACAATTCTCAGCATCCTGAACTAGTCATGGAAGTTGTTCCCAATTAATTTGTCCTTCTTAAGGACCATTGCAGAGAAAAGTGATTGTTGTTTGTTGCCATTTGATTTTATAAAGAATTTGCAATTTTGTCAAAATTCAGTATGGATTTGATTTGATTTGATTTGATTAAAATTGGGTGATAATAGTTAAGTCTTTAATTCATTATTGTTCTCATTATTTTAATTCAAACTGATAACCCTTAAGTATTGATTCGGAAAACTGTAGTGAATCAATTTTCTAATGATCAAGATTCAAGATAATTCAACTATGGCCCGACCAACACCGCAAACACAGTCAATTACCAAGGTAGGCAACTTTCGTCAATTGCATCATATGCAATTCTTGATATATAATATGTGCAACTCCTTGCCATAATTATCTGCATGCTTCTAGGCCCAAACACTATGAGAATCACCAATTAAGCCTGACCCAATATCCAACATGATAATAATGCACCCTACAAAGGTGGAACCTACATTTCTATCAACACACATCCACAAGGTAAATGGCTCACCACGCTTGGGAGTAACCTACGTTTAGTCGAATAAGATTTTCATGTTGGTTGCTATTGGAAAGAATCTTAGACTTAATATGTTTGATTTGAGGGATTTGATATACATATCATATATATACATATGTGTATCGAATCACCACATATATAGTATGTATCATATACATGATATATCCCACAACATAAACATGCAATATAAAAAAAAGTGGTGGTTTTGTCCATGTCTACTTGTAATTCCTTGGATGCATAAGGAATTACTACCACCTAGGTCAATCATTACATCACATGTATGAACATGTTGTTTTTTCTTATATGTGCTTTCCAATCTTGGTAGATTGGTTCAACCCTTGAACCGGTTGTCTTGCCTCTTGTCTGGTTGGTTGGTCCTCATGTCCAACTGATGTTTAGACTCCTTCCAAGTGGTCAGTTGGGCACAATGGGATGGTCGTATAGTCTCCTATCCAGCTGATATTTGGACTTCTTCCAAATGGTCAGTTGGGCCCACTAGGCGCTCGTCTAGTTCCATTGTCCTATCCTCAATTGTCCTCCATACGGTCGGCTCGTGTCACGAATTGGTCATCTCAACCGACGATGAACATCTTCAATGTCATTGCTAGAAAAGAAACTATCCTATTGATACTTTGTTACTTGAATAATAGTAACCTTGAGTTACATTCGAGGGGAGAAAAGGTAGGAAATCATTAACTTTACATTGGGAAGAATGAGGTAGAGGATAGATACACAGACCGAGATAAATAAGAACCAAACTGTAAGACCCCTAATTTGGGTTTTGGGGAAACCCTATTTGGTTTTTCTTAATCATGTGCTTAGAACATTTCTCTAATCTTTTGAGATGTAATTAGGGCTTGTGGGGTGCCTAAGATTCAAGTTTGGGCTTGTTTGGATGAAGTTTATGCTTTCTGTGCTAGTTTTGGTGCAAATTGCAATTTAACCAATGAAAGGGGTGGATGTGCAATTTGCCACCTCTAGGATGTTCCATATCTTTATTGACATCATCTAGAGGAGAGATAAAGAGGATGATTCCTTATTTGAGCTCTAGTTGAGGAATTGACACTAGAAGAGTGATTAGGGTTTCCATGCATGTTGGATGTCTCGACCCATGTGCGTTGGATGTGTTGTCTCGACCTTGGGTCACAAACTAGGTTAGTTTTGGAGAGTTTCATGGTTGAGACACCTCCTCCAGGTATTTGGGTCATGACCTAGGAGGTCTATAGAGGTCTTGGGTCGAGCTGGATGACCTAGCATGTGTTGTCTCTACTTAGGGTTGGTTATAGGTGGTGTCACAACCATGGATAGTACAACCCAGGAGAGGCACGACCACAACCATATGGGAATCCATGGTGGTCGAGACACTAACTAGAGTGTATTGTCATGTTTTGCATGTCATGTTTAAGTGGTTTCATGTGGGTGCATGTTGGTCTTTTTTCAGACAAGTGTCCCTTGGGTCCCTTAGTATGTTGACACCTCACCCCTTTGCTCTCTCTCTCATCCTTCATCTATATAACCCCTTAACTTTCCTTATTTGCAACCCTTTCAGTCATCTATTTTCTTCCTCCTTCTATGCTTGTTCTTGCTTCTTAGTAGAGCAAGGAGGATCATCCTTGGATATTCGAGATCAATCTCCTCTTCCATGTGGTGGTGGTGGTGATCTGAGCTCATCTTTCATACTTGGTGAATGTTTGTTTCCTAAGTGGGTGTTTCTTTTGATCTCCTACCTTCATCTTCCTCTCTTTTCTTTTCCCTAGACCATGGTTCTTCCATGGTGGTCGTTTTGGGAGAGAAACCCCTCATCACAAGGGTCATAGACCATGTTTTGACAAGGTAGACCCATTTCTGAAGAGGATTTTTCCTCTCTTTCTTCCTTTTTCTTTGACCAAGAGCTTCTTTGCTTTTTTCCTTGGCATAGCTTTGACTTTGGAGTCTTCTCCTTCTTGAGGTGATTTTGTGGCCGAGTTTGGAGCTTTTAATGAAGCTTCTTCAACCCTTGGATCGTGCACTTGGACCTCTTGATCTTGGAGTTTGCAGCTCTTGGTGGTGATCATATTAAGGTGGCTTATATAACACAAAACCTACTCTATTATTGCACTTCTGTATGCTTTCTATTACTGTCTTCTTTCTCTAAATTGCTTACTTGTCATACTTGTGCTTATTGGGAATCTCCAGAGCTTGTTTAGTAGAGATACCATGCTTGGTTTGGAAGAAACTCGAAACCCTAATCTATGTGTATCTGATTTAGTTGATGAGTTAGGGGGTTCTTCTCTAAGTTTTGCCCTTGATCTTGTTCCCATGTATGGTGTTCATGTACCTAGAAGTGGGATAGATGTTAGGTTCGTTCTTGGTTGTCTTGAGGATGGTTTTCCCTTCTTTTTAAGAGGTTCTTTCTTAGTGGTTTCTTGACCTATGCCTTAGGGTTTGGTGATCGGTTGCTTGATTTTTACCTTCTTGGTGACCTCGGTTTCAGTTCTTCTTTGAGACCTCTAGGTGGTCGTGACCTTGATAGCTTTTGGTCGAGATGCTTCCTTGCGGTTGAGTTTGAACTTGTGGTGTTAGGTCAAAACTTTTGGTGTTAAGTGGTCTAGTCACCCTTGGTGTTGGTGTCTTGTTCTTTCCTTACTTGAGTTGAGACTCACCCTTATATGTAGGTTCGCGACCATGATGGTCTTGGGTCACGACATGAGTGGAGTTCAAGACACCCTTGAGACCTTGACATCTTATGATTGAGTTGTTTTGGTGGAACCCTTACCCTAGGTGTCATGGGCGCAACAAAACCTGGAGGGTGTAGGCCATGACATGTGGGTGTATGGTTGAGACGCATGAAGGCCATGGTTATGATATAGACCATGACCGGTGGTTGTGACCTAAGTAGTTATGTGGTTAACATAAAGTGGTGGTAAATGGATGAGAAACACATGTAAACACCTAATGATATTCATATATGAAAGATATATAAACCATATATATAATGTTGTTAGAATGTTATCTAATTAACTCGAATGATGTTACCTAACCCTCATACACTCATAGATGATGGAGGGTGATTGTTCTTGGGTTGATGGTTGAACTTAGTCTTGTAAACTCTAATCGGCTAAGAGGACACCTTAACCCTAATAGTGAGCAATGGTCTTGCTAGTTTCTCTATCATGGAATGGTTATGATGTTATGTGGTTGTCTCTCTTGTTTGTGAACTTCTAACCATGCAAGTGACATGAGCCTGATAATCATGGATGGTGTAGGTTGTCGTGATTATGATGTGACACGTTGTATATGCCCTTGTGAGGCATGTTGAGGTGATACAAGAATGATGAGCTGAGGGATCGATATTCCATAGCATGTGATCCAAGTATTAATGGTGTGGTGATTGGAAACAATACATGCATCATGTGGTGATAGTATGACAAGCTCACACCCGATAGGATTATATCGGCTGAAAGTGTGATATGCCCTTATCTTTGATGCTAAAAGACACTTAATTGACTTAACTAACCAACTGGAACATAATCATGTAGTTTTTCCATGTGTCATAGATCCATCTCAGTGTCAACACTTGTTGGATGGTGAAATGGGATTTCCTTAGTGGAAGCTTGGAGTCATATATTGTTGAGTCATTGCATTCACTGGATTGGATGTTGGCCATACCCTAGAAGGAGTGCGACTATGGGTCATAGCTCAGTGATATGTTACTTATGAGGTTTCATAGTATTGGTTGCGGGCCATACCCTAGCGGGAGTGTGGCTACAGGTTGTAGCTCAGTTTTAGTAGCATCGGTGACCTATACTAAGGTGGGCTAGGACTTTCACTATTGACTATGTCACAGGTTGCAATTTATTGGTATGTCTCTGTTCTGTACTCCTGTAATGACCCTGAGGTTTGGCAAGGTCATGGAATTCGGCTCTTCCACAGACCTTGTATGGCATCGATTTCAACTTAGCAGTGGTCTGTTGGATTTGAGTGGCATGACTCAAATCCTTGGGGCACAATAAAATGTGTAATCAGTTGTGTAGTGTCTTGCTTAGGTTAATATGAAAATATTGGATGAGGCCTTGCTTGCTTTTGTACTGTATAGTTCGTAGCAAATACACATGTTCTTCATATTCCTTGTATGATAATACGATGTTTAACAATCCAGTTGCAATTGCTTAATCTTATTATTAATTATTACTTGCTTGTCATAGTTATATCTCTAATGCTACTCTTTAAATTGTCTTATTTGTGCTAATAATAGTCTTAGTGGAGACTTATATCTCACACTGAGATTTGAAATCTCACCCCATGGGTTTCCCACATATTTTAGGTGGACTGCTGACACGACTGTACCGTGCGTAATACGCAAGTGAACGTATCGAAGTTATAAGTCCTTGTGAGGCCCGAGTCGAACACAGGGAAGCATTTCTCCAGTAGACTACTACTAACTATAGTCAAATCATCTAAGCCAGTTGTAAATGGTCGAATTAGTTTGGGTTAAAGAACTAATGTAGACACAAAATGAATTAAAGGTGGAATTAATCAGAGATGTAATGAATTCCTTACTATAGTGGTTTCACCACAAATAACACTAATAATTAACCTCACACACTAATATCTACTATCTCAGTCCCTGGATAAGGATCCTGTAGCCAGAATTACCTGATCCTACAATGTAATTTACTACCTAATCTAATGCCAATCCCACTTCCGTAGTTATTGATTGATTAGTTAGATGCTTTATGATTATTCTCTGGGTTACTCCTCCCATTTACACTCTACTTTTCCCAAAGGGAACAATACATGGGTAAATCTATGCTTTCCAACCCTTAATCCCTCTCCCAAGGTGACTAAGCATCTATTAATTCACGTGTGGTAATCAAGCACAAATAGAACATAAGGCTTTCATAGATTTATATCCATTAAAAAGAGATAAAACTAATATTAATGCATAGAAATCAATTACAGTGTATATCTGGGCTACTCCTAGATCCTAAGGAATAAACATTTTTAGCCTTGCATGGTTTTCATTGACAAATACATGGAAATGGATATTAAAACATGGGAAACATTAGGAAACTAAGGCAACCCCTGAATCTCTGCCCATCCAGAAGATCCCCTGTAACGACCCCGCCTCCCGGTAACCCCCAATTAAGGGAGACTCGAAGGTCATAGTCATTATCCCAATTAACAGGATCAAAGGTTCGACAAATAATCAGTAATAATTATAAAATTCTACCAAACTAAACTGAAATCTGGTATAAAATAAAACTTTACATACCTTTTTCAAAAACTTGGATATCCTACTTGCTATCCACATCTGGAGTCTATTCTAACTAATCCTCCTTTGTACCTTAATTCTTATTTAATTCCACATATGCCACTTTACTGTTTGACCTTTTCAAAGTTGTACCTAAAATGCCGACAAACAAAATGTCGCTCAGCATATCAAAACATGTTGTTATGTGGGGACAACCAAAATTCCACAATTATGGCTAACAATCTAATTATCACAATCAAGATAATTAACAAGCCAATTTACATTTTCAATGTGTCATTCTCCACTGATTTTACCCTGACCCTAGCATACACTCTTTAGGGTTTCTCTTTTGCCATTGACTTAAGGCCACCTTCTCATTCCCGAGCTTGGTGCATGGGGTCACCTCTCACAGTGCCCATTAGTCATTCTGTAAAGACCACCTTATCAATCCTGAGCTTGGTGTTTGGGGTCACCACTCATGGTGCCCATTGGTCTTCCCTCATGGGCTTGACCTTTTGGCATCATCCATCAGGGTGGCATGTAGGTGTGAGAATACACACTTATATTATAATTGTGATAATCATAGTGACTTTATAATTTGCATGTATAAACATCCAAACTGATAGGTTGCATTCAATGTGATTAACCATCTAGGAAACTCTTCATGAAACTAATGCGACTAACCATAATTAACCACATACATGTCAGACTGATTTGAGATAGAATTAATCCAATCATTGCAAGCAAGCACACAAAGAGATCCTAAAATATGCATACAATTTCCTATCACTGATCATGCCATCAAGATCTATTAAACCTAGCTCACTTCCTAGGGTTTCTAGTCCACTTTTAGGGTTTCCATTGCAATTAGGGTTTCTCTTCATTTATGCTATTTTAAACCCTAGGTTTATATAATTACTCACAAACCCTAATTATCTCATCTATTATTCACGAAAGATATTAAGGTTACCTTTTAACAACATATTACCTTAATTTCGGATTAAGGGCACAATTAATTGTCCATTAAGTCTATCATGCATCTTTTACATTAAAACTACCATTTTTGCCCTTTTAATTTATGACAAGATCACTAGGCATAATTATCATCTTTGGTTCCCTCCGGATTAAAAACTCATACTTCATTGTGATCTAATTCACGTATGAAACCTATTTATCGTTAATTCCATCTTTATCCATTAGAAAAACCCTAATTTCCTTATTAAGGGTGTTTATCCACAATTAGGAACCTTTACACTCAATATAGCTTAGAACCATCATATCTCAGCTTATTCATGAATTTGAATAATTAATACAATTAAGAGTTACAATGACCAACATTAGGGTTTCAAGGCCCGTTAAAGCTCATTCATGTACATGGAACTCTAAATTAAACCAATTACGTGCAAAGTTCATTTTTTTTTTATCTTAATGTATCTTTTTATGATTAACAGGTTAATATCAACTTTAATCATCCACAAAACCCTTCTTAATACATTAATCATCTCAAATTAGGGTTTCTTAATCATTAAAGATGTGACAAAGTGGGTTTTAGTATAAGAATGAATTAATTACTATTTTGCCCTCCCTATACTCACTCATGGTCCCATATTTTTTTCTTGTCTTCATAATCATTGTTGAGACTCAAATCACAAATATGGTGACCAATGTGAATTTTATACACATTATAATTTGATTTATTTGTTACTTCGTCCAATGAAGTAAATTGGTCCATCAAACTTTATCATTTGGTTCTCAAACTTTTTATAAAGGTTCTCCCATTTTTGTCAACATGTGGTCCAAATTTGAGAACAATTTCACATTCCTACAATTTACTACAATTTCTTGAAGTTAATGTGTTGAAAATCATTATTTTTTTGTCTTTTATTTGACATTTTTCCATGTCAACGATCCAAGGCAAGGATCTGAGCTGACCCATGGCCCTTGGATCCACCTCTCGTGGATTGTAGATCGATCCAGTGGCCACACATTTGTTTTCAACCTCCCACTAATTGCGGGGAGGCATGAATGCAACCATTATGTGAGATCCCCCGCTCTTGAGAACTATTTTGAATTTGCATCGTTATTTCAAATACAACAAGCACTATTTTGATTAGCTTTTGTGCATCCTTGTGCTGCCAAAATGAGCTCCTCACCTCTTGTTCTCACTCTGGCACCCATAGCTAGGGCCCAGATCTGATCTAGCCTAACCCTAGCCTTCAAGTCTATAAAATGATCCCCTAAGGGGCGCCGACACCCCCACATTGCTAGAACGAGCATCTTGCTCTCTCATTTGGCCTCGAACACCCATTTTCTTATTCTGATCCCTCCTGTTGCTTCAAGCACCACCGCCACCATGTTTGGTTGGGCGACCTTCCTCCTCGCCCCTTCTCCTCTTCCTTTGTCTCCTATCAGGTCTGTGAGGGCAAGGAAAACTCGCCCGGCCTACTCACTCTCTCTCTCACCCCCTCCTTCTCCTGGAGCTTCTCCACTCCAGCGAGCCCCACCGCCTTGTTTCTGGGCTCACGGGGGAGACTCTACGAAGGAGAAATAGAGCCTCGGACTGCCCAGTCAACGTGACATTGGACCAATGAACCGCTGGCCAAACTAGCTAATTTGAAGATTGAACCGGCCGATCAAAGGCATGAACCACCAAGTGTGCCACCCCGCCTACATGGATCCATCTCAGCCATTCCTGGTCCATCCGATGGCCATCTTTTTCCATTTAAGGTAATTGTTACATCCTCTCTAGTCGAATATTCAAATTAAATGCCCAGATCGTGTTTAAATCACAGAAAATTCATCCAAACTCCAAAAATGATGAACAAGTAGTCAATATTGATTAGAAAAACCTAGTGAATCGATTAAAAATACTTTGGAAACCTGTTTCCAAATTATTCTCACTGATATATCTTAATCTTGATCTATTGCTTATATAGTTGGTCTAAATGACTCTATTTGTGGTTAATGTTGACTAAACACAGAATACCCTAATTCTTGACTAAAATGTTCATATTGAGACTCTAGAATAATAATTGACCCATTAATGATCAAGATTTATGTTTGTTGACTTGATTTAATCTTGACTATGATGATGACATATTAATAATATGATTGATCTAAATCTTGTGGCATATCATGATCTATTGACCTAAAAGTTGATCCCTGATTTACTCTTAATATTAATCGATACTTGATCTAATCTTGAATACCAATGATATTAAGTACCATGATGACAATCTAAATTTGATGATGATTTGGATAATGACCATAAATTAGGGTTAACACATATGATCCTAGAAAACCTAGGTAAGTCATTCACACTCGAATATATTGTACAGTTGAAATGATGTTGGACATATTGAAATATTGATTACAAGTGGACGACCTAACCCTAAGGTTAAAATAAGAAACTGTAACCATAATCTTGAATATTGAAACATGACATTCAGAACATCATGATCTTAACCCTTGATCCTACCTTGATGATTTAGGATCTGACTCGAAGGGTCTACCTATTATTTGTTGATTATACTCGAAATCCTCGGTGAAAGGTACGTTATTATATAACTCCTCCTTGATTGTATTGAATATACTTTTATGTATCTCTTGACCGTATGCTTGTCTATTTACTTGGATGATCTACTGTTCCCTATGATTAATCTTTTGTTTTTATATACTATATTTTGAAAAACATGAATATATAAATTGCATGCCCATTATGACTGCCCGTATATTGATAATGATGATGATATTGATAATGTTGATAATGTTGATATTGAGTGCAACAACCCCCTCATTTGGAGGTGGGACTTGTACATTGGAATCCTATGTTCCTATGGTGAGAATGAGCCTAGTGACCTTCCCCATCGCGTTGGGGTAATAGAGTCACACAAAATATATAAGCATGCTTCTCAAATTACAGCATAATGGGAACTCGTAATAAACATTGAATTGCTTGAAAAACTTGTCGAATAAATGTTGGATTTGCAAATTGCTTGTTATTTCTTTTGAATATAAGTCTTGCCAAGTATACTTATTTTCTTATAAAGTGTTTTACTTGATTTTGATAGCGTACCGTGCAATTACATGATTGTGTCTTGATTTTCTTGATTTTAGGCAATACAAATTGAATGTTGACTAAGATCGCTTCCGCACTCATACACTCTGATGACAAACATAAATCAGATGTATCTCCATATTGGGTTAGTTTGTTCTTTAATTATCCAATTTTTGAGTTATTTATTTCTTATTGTATATTCCAGTGTGATTAATCCTATTGGTCCACTCAGGGACGGGTGCTTCAATCCTTTTTCTACTGTCTAGGCAGTGGGATTGGGATTGGGGTAAGAACAGTTCCATGACAGTTGGTATCAGAGCTTTCACACTCCCATATACTTTAAGTAAATAATTTCTCAAGTCTCTTACACCCAAGAAACCTTAAAGTCCATAACGGTGAAAATTGAGGTGTCTAGGCTCGGGGTCCTGGCATAATTTCTCCTATCCGGCTTCACGGTGGCTGAGTTACCCCACTCTACCTGGCCTCAGTTGATCCAGAACTAGACCTAAAGGTTCTCTTGTGAAACCTTAGAGAGTCTTCTAGCATCTCATCTCTTATTTAAGGACTATCTTAAGCCACCCATGTAGATGAAGATTAGGTAGTCTTCTCATCTCCTCATGTGGTCCTTTCTTGTGACCTTTTACCACATGATGTCTCGATTATGGGTATCTTATCAATGGGAAAAATGAATATCACTAAATTTTGAAAGTTGATAACATGATCTAACCTTAATTTGAAAACTCAATTTTTGATCAATGCAATCAAATAATCATGCTTGACCCTTCATTAAAACTTGATTTAATCAAAACTTGACTATATGCTTTCTATGTTGAGGTAAATCTTGATTTGGTGAAATAAGGATGACTTATACTTTATACCTCATTGTTGATAAGGTCCCTATTTGATTAAGCCCACGTTACCCTATTGTTGATTAAACCTCAAACATAGTTAAGCAATATCGTATTTTGTTTTATACACATTGTGACCATGCTATCAAGTGATTAAGCCTAAGACTCACAAAATTAAGATGTAAGACCTATGATGCAAAAAGCAATTTTCCTATTGACTATTGATGCCTTTTGCAATCTCGATTTTGATATGATGATTATGGGACTAGATTTTGCACTATTATGCTCTAATTCCTCGAATGTCAAATTCAAAATCCTTGATTTCCAAATTATATCACTACCTTGATCATGAAAGGAAAGAATTTCAAATATTGGCATTATTGCCCTATTATCTTGAATTTTGATCTTATGACTTTGATATAAATGATTTAATCATTGATACTCTCCCTATTTGAATAAGTTCAATGGATAATAACTAATGTTGGTAATGTGCTTGATTAGGGTGGTAGTTGACTCATGACTCCCCTAACCTAGGTCACATCCCTATTTGGACTACCTCTAAAATTTCATATTATTGATTATTTAGAGTTTGGAAAGGTATTCCCTTCCACCCTATTTTGATTGGTTGACCTAAGCCTAACAGTTTAATCGCACGGTTGATACTCGACCTAGAATATTGATTTGATAATGATCTTGATATATGACAATGTTGACTATAGCTTGTAGTTTATTTCCTAGATAGACCTAGGTCTAGATCATTCATCAACCTTGGAAACATGATAATGAAATTATGATATGTTGCTCGAATATTGCTTGAATAATGTTACTCGAAATTGGATATAGATGAATGATACCCCCCTAAGGTCCAAATAGGAATCTAAACCCTAGCTTCAAAATTCTGGACCTATAACTTTTGATGCTTAAAATCTCAACTCTTGATAAAAATTAATGGACTTGTGACTCATGATTATCAATCTCAATAATGATACAAATCCTATGATCACACTATTTAGACCTTGATATATATGATTAATGACTTTAAAATCCCAAAATTTTCGAAATGATGACTATTTTGACTTCTCGATTTATGACTTAGGGTTTAGCTCTCTTTACGACTAGGGTGGGACCTTCCCATTGATTTTGATCTCGAAATAATGATATTGAGAGTATGATATATTGCCTCGAATTTTTGAAATATGAAATCTCAAATCATGGATGCATAACCCCACCTAGGTCAATGTAGGAGCTAGGACCCTAAGATATTGGGAATGAAAGTCACTATGTACAAGAATTTTATTTGTTTGACTTAAAATATGATCTCTCCAAATTTGTGATCAATAGGATGCTTTCCATAATTGGGATTCATACGATTTCCAACAATAAATGCGCTAACCTTGATACTCAGTTGCTCGATGATAAAATGATGTTAGTACCAAGTTGATTATTGTATGGAACATGGAATCCAAACTATGATTATTGCACTAGTTGCATTTTGAGGACATAATTTTAAATTATATAGTTGAGTATGTTCAAATAATTGATGATATGATCTGGATTTGGACAATTCTAATTTGAGGATGTTTTTGAATTTTGGGGACTAAATCTTTTTTAAGGAGGGAAGGATGTGACAAAGTGGGTTTTAGTATTAGAATGAATTAAATACTATTTACCCTCCTTATACTCACTCATGGTCCCAAATTATTTTTCTTTCCTTCATAATCATTGTTGAGACTCAAATCCCAAATATGGTGACCAATGTGAATTTTTACACATTATAATTTGATTTATTTGTTACTTCATCTAATGAAGTAAATTGATCCATCAAACTATATCATTTGGTTCTTAAACATTTTATAAGGTTTTCCACGTCTTTGTAAACATGTGGTCCAAATTTGAGAACGATTGGACATTCCTACAATTTACTACAATTTCTTGAATTTAATTTGTTGAAAACCATTATTTTTTTGTCTTTTATTTGACATTTTCCCATGTCAGCCATCCAAAGAAAGGATTTGAGCTGACTCATGGCCCTTGGATCTACCTCTCTTGGATCGCAGATCGATCCAGTGGTTTTGCACTTGTCTTCAACCTCTCGTTGATTGCGGGGAGGCTTGAATGCAACCATTATGTGACATCTCCCGCTCTTGAGAAGTATTTTTAAAAACCAAGCGAACGAAAATCTTTGCATCGTGATTTCAAATCCAACAAGCCCTATTTTGATCAGGTTTTGTGCATCCTTGCACCGTCAAAATGAGCTCCTCACCTCCTGTTCTCTCTCTGACAGCCATATCTAGGGCCCAGGTCTGATCTAGCCTAACCCTAGCCTTCAAGCCTATAAAATGATCCCCTAAGGGGCGCCGACACCCCCACATTGCTAGAACGAGCATCTTGCTCTCTCATTTGGCCCCGAACACCCATTTTCTTGCTTTGATCCCTCCTGTTGCTTCAAGCACCACCACCGCCAAGCCTGGTTGGGCGACCTTCCTCCTCGCCCCATCTCATGTTCCTTTGGCTCCTATCAGGTCTGTGAGGCCAAGGAAAACTCGCCCGGCCTTCTCATTCTCTCTCTCGCCCCCTCCTTCTCCTGGAGCTTCTCCACTCCGGCGAGCCCCACCACCTTGTTTCTAGGCTCACGAGGGAGACTCTATGAAGGAGAAATAGAGCCTTGGACCGCCCGGTCAACGTGACATTGGACCAATGAACCGCTGGCCAAACTAGCTAATTTGAAGATTGAACCGGTCGATCAAAGGCATGAACCACCAAGTGAGCCACCCCACCTACATGGATCCATCTTGGCCATTCTTGGTCCATCCGATGGCCATCGTTTTCCATTTAAGGTAATTGTTACCTCCTCTCTACACGAATATTCAAATTAAATGCCCAGATATTGTTTAAATCATAGAAAATGCATCCAAACTCCAAAAATTATGAACAAGTAGTCAATATTGATCAGAAAAACCCAGTGAATCGATTAAAAATACTTTGGAAACATGATTCCAATTTTTTCTCACTCATATATCTAAATCGTGATCTATTGCCTATATAATTGGTCTAAATAACTCTATTTGTGGTTAATCTTGACTAAACATTGAAAACCCTAATTCTTGACTCTAACGTTCATATTGAGACTCTAAAATAATAATTGACCCATTAATGATTTAGATTTATATTTGACATATTAATAATATCATTGATCTAAATCTAGTGGCATATCTTGATCTATTGACCTAAAAGTTGATCCTTGATTTACTCTTAATATTAATCGATACTTGATCTAATCTTGAATACCAATGATATTAAGTACCATGATGATAATATAAATTTTATGATGACTTGGATAATGACCATAAATTATGGTTAACACATATGATCCTAGAAAACCTAGGTAAGTCATTCACACTCGAATATATTTTACACTTGAAATGATGTTGGACATATTGAAATATTGATTACAAGGGGACGACCTAACCCTAAGGTTAAAATAAGAAAGTGTAACCCTAATCTTGACTATTGAAACATGACATTCAGAACATCATGATCTTAACCCTTGATCCTACCTTGATGATTTAGGATCTGACTCAAAGGGTCTACCTATTATTTGTATATTATACTCGAAATCCTCGGTGAAAGGTACGCTATTATATTACTCCTCCTTCATTGTATTGAATATACTTTTATGTATCTCTTGACCATATGCTTGGCTATTTACTTAGATGAGCTACTATTCCCTATGATTAATCTTTTGTTTTTCTATACTATATTTTGAAAAACATGAAATATAAATTGCATGCCCATTATGACTGCCCATATATTGATAATGATGATGATATTGATAATGTTCATAATTTGGATATTGAGTGCAACAACCCCCTCATTTGGAGGTGGTACTTGTACATTGGCCTCCTATGTTCCTATGGTGAGAAGGTGCCTGTGACCTTCCCCATCGCGTTGGGGTAATAGAGTCACACAAAGTATGTTACGACCTCACCTTTTAGTAACCCCCAATTAAGGGAGACCAAGAGGTTGAAGCCGCACCCATTAATCCCAGATCAAAGGTTTGACATATAACCATAAACAATTATTAAATTCTAACAGACTATACTGAAAATGGTAATAAAATTTTTCTTTGCATACCTTGAAAAGTTGGGAACAAACAAACTTCTAACCTCAGATGAACTATTCTATCTAATTCCTCCTTGTTCTTTAATTCTTGAATTCACAAGGTGTCGCTTTACTGTTTGTACTTTTCATTGTACCTAAAACGCCGACAAACAAAACGTCGGTCATCCGAAGCTGGTACGTGGAGGAAATAGATAATGTTCAACTATGGTAACAATATAATCATTCAATTAATCATTTAACAATCAAGATTACATTTTAAGCCATACAACTCAATCCATAAATATTCTCAAACTATGGGCTGTCCCTGCAGCGGACATGAATATCACCTCTCTTTTAGGTAATAGAGTCGCATGACACTATCCGAAGATAGCCCAATATCTAACTCATTATGACTTGATGGTCCTACCTCCATGGTAGCCATGTACTAAGTCAACCATAGACCTGATGGACCTACCCAATAGGTAGCCATGTACTAGGTCATCCATAGACCTGATGGACCTACCCAATAGGTAGCCATGTACTAGGCCTTTCTCTAACCTGATGGACCTACCCATAGGCAGCCATGTACTAGGTTAGCTATTACGCCACAGAGAGAACCAAGATCTGAGTTTGTAGGCATATACTCTTTGTGACAGTCATAGCCACATTATAGTTTGCATGAACTAAATAAACATCCAACAGGTTATTTAAAGCAACCGGTAAAACATTCAGAAATCACTGTGAAACTAGAACGGTTATTCATAAGTGTAACCACATACCTATCCAGTAGATTTCTCAAGCTAATATCAATTCCAACCAAGAAAGCAATCCAAGGAAGTAATTCAACCACATATTCGAGAATCCTAAAAAACACATGTATTCCATTTACTACACACTTTATCAAGATTCTTTCTATCCAACTTGAAATCGCTTCCTAAGGTTTATGTATCCATTTTAGGGTTTCGTTTTGCATTTAGGGTTTTCCTTCATCCTTTACCATATTAAACTCTATATTTATGCCATTACTCACAAACCCTAATTATCTCATCTATTCTTCAATATTAAGGTTA
The DNA here is from genome assembly GCA_963693085.1 of Alisma plantago-aquatica. Lineage (NCBI taxonomy): Eukaryota > Viridiplantae > Streptophyta > Magnoliopsida > Alismatales > Alismataceae > Alisma > Alisma plantago-aquatica. The sequence goes on along the minus strand of OY856410.1, from coordinate 114,841,937 downwards.
TCTTAACCAAAATATAATCCTATTTTCATATTATAGGCACATTAATCCTCAATTTCCAAGTTCATTAGAGCCTAACTAACATATGAACTCATTTGCCATAACTCTACCTTTTATTCATGAGAAAACCCTAATTACTACATTTTGGGTTTTATCCATAATTAGGAAATTTTATATTCAAACTGGATTTGGAACATCATACTCTATCCTATTCATGGATTTGCACAATTAAAACCATTAAAAGGCATATTTTTCCCAAATTAGGGTTTCTAACTCCATTAATGCAAACTTAGGTATATGAAACCCTAAATTAAACCAATTATGTATAAAGATCATCCTTTTAGATTCAAACCATCCTTTTTATCATTAACAGGCTAATACCAACTTTAATCATCTATTAAACCCTACTAATCACTTTAATCATGCCAAAATAGGGTTCTTTAAATATTAATACATTAAAGTTGATATCTTTCATTACTTATCGAATTTCATAAGGAAACAGGCTATAAAACTATTTTTAATGAATTCCTTGCATTTTTTTGATCAAAATACATATATAACTTGTCCTAAACGGAGTTACCACTAAAAAGTTACGATTTTAACATAATTACTTACTTTCGGCCAATCAGAGCGTGCCACGTCGCTCCTTGCATGTATGCTGCTCGCTGGGTTTTGAAAACATTTCGATTTGTCTCTTATACCCCCGAGCGGCTCCTGGGCTCTTTTCATCCCCGAGGGGCAAAACCGTCTAACACCAGCTCGTCCCCTTCCTCCGTGTGACCTAACGCAGCCGCGGCTAGCAAGCTGCAGGTGCGGCTAGGCCGCCCTCCCCGAACATCTCCAGCCACCGGAGAAGGACCCCAGGACTCTGCCGGACCTACCCGCACCTCAGGGTGTCCTTGGCTTGAGTCCGAAGGAAGCAACTCACATCGGCCGCGTCCACGACCACCTGCACGCTTTGCAACCAAGCTGCGATAGCCCTGCCTAGGTTTGGGCATGGAAACAACGGCAGAGCTTTCCCCTGACTTCATGGAACCTTCCTCATCGATCGTGGTGACCCCACGCGTCCCTACTGCACAGGGTTGGTTCCATACCCTTTGCTTAGGGTTCGGACGAAGAAGAAGAAGGAAAACGAGAGAAGGAGTCGTGGGATTTATCTCTGAAACTCGATCCAGGGGGTCTACCCCTTTATATAGAGGGGTACCCATGCCCATGAACGTTCATACAAGGGAAAACAAGCTCCTTTCCTAATAGGAAGCAATTTCCTTCATTAAAACACCAATTTTCTCTCTCCTTTGATATATCCTATTTCTTGAATCATTAGAAATTCGAATTTTTTCTTACTTATTCTCTCTTTCCTTACTTTTTAATCCATTGACACGAAATTCTATTTCTTTTAATCAAAATCACTTTCTTTTTAACAATACCTCATAATTCCTTAATAATGCATTATATTATCCTCTTATTTTGCCTTTTTTAATATTTTCTCTTTCTTTCCTCTTTATTGGGACTCGGATCCCAAGGCACTCTATTATTTCGAAATTCATTTTATTGGAATACTCATTATCTTTCTTAATGCACCTATATGCATTATTTTGCATTATCATGTTTATTTCTTATTAAGATATCTCTTTTTGAGAATTTCTCTTTATTTCTCTTTTATTTCCCTCATTGGCATTCCTTTTATCATTAGAAATCTCATGGATACGAAATTGCCCCAAGAAATCTCATGTATGCCTCTTTCCACTTAGTTTCCACATTTTATCATTATATTCTAATTTCTTTCTTAATAAAGAAATACTTAATTAATCTTTTCTTTTCTTATTGCTTTCCTTTTATAACTTTGGACTCCTTGGAACCCAAGGAATCCAAGAGGCACGAAATCCTCTTTGGATTTGCCTTCTAGAGGTTTCTACATATTTCTTTTCTCGAATATTCAATTATTCATTCACTAATTGAATTTTCTTTGTTATTTCCTTGTTATTGGGCCCAATAGCCATTAAAGCCCACAAATTACACAACAAGGTTATTTTAAACGAAATCCAATTATTCTCAACCAAATATATGATTATTTGTTCAAACATATTTAATATGAGAAATTATATTTCTCACCACTTGAACCCAAAAATTGGGGTTGTAACATCCTTCCCCTCTTATAGGAATTTTGTCCTCAAAATTCAAACAAGAAAACAAACAATTCAAGATAAGACTTTTCCATGTCCATCATTGGCCCCTATGTGGCTTTGCCGTACCCATGGCATTTCCAAAGAACCTTTATTATCACATATTCTTTTCTCTGAGTCCTTTCATCCCGCCGTCTATAAACTGCACAGGTGACTCAGGTCATTTTATCCTCCCTTGGGGCTCACTAGGTTCATTGCTCAGCACATGGTCGGGGTACCTCACATAGTGCTCTAAATTGGACACATGGAAACATCTCCCATTACTCTATCCTGAGGGGTAGGGTCAAACCTAACCTTCTCCACCCATCCATCTCTAATGGACCCATGTATCGGGGACTCAGCTCTCTTAGTTATAACTTAGAGGGGTCGGATTTTTCATGTCACATTTTCTCCCACAGTAACTTGTATGTCAGTCTACTTTGCATCTGCTCACGACTCTTATCGTCTCTAGGCTCCTTTCAGCCCTTGCACAATCAAAGTGACTTCATCTACACGCACTGTGGATCTTTTCTAACCATCATGTGGTCCTTTTCACCAACATCACCTTACTGAAGTGGTGACCGACACAACCTCCCTTACAGAGCTTCTTATAAAACCCGATACTGGCTATGGTGGTTATCTTCACATCTTTCATAGGACAAGAACTGTCTCTAGATATCACCCTGAACGAGCACACATGCCCTCATCAGACCCTTTAGTCTCGATCATACTAACCATAGTTAGGGGTGATAAACTGTACTAACATTGAGTTCTTCATGTACCTACTTCCACTTTATGGAAGTGAACCTTTAGGTCAAACTCAAATTCTTTGAACTCACATCGTGGTGTAGTTGAACCATCTCTCTCATGGGTAGTTCAACCAGATCTGTCCCTTGACAGAACTCTTCCTTTCTCATATGATCTAGGTAAGGCAACCTACCATAACCCATATTGTATCTCGACCTTCTTTGGCCCAGGGAAGACCTATCACAACATCCATAGTGTTGAGCTCCCATTCCCTCTCAGGGACTCTTTTGTCCTCTATATCGATACACTGGGTTACTGGGGTTCGTCCTTTACCTCCTGGCTTGCATGGCCATAAACCCCATGCAACCTCATCTTAAGCATCCAAAGTGCTATGGCCATTTACCCCGGTGTATGGTGATTTTCAATCATGATTTCCTACATGTTATGATTCCTCAAGATCGATTTCTCTGAAACCTTAAACCACTCTAGTCGGGGTTTCATCACCTTCTTTTCCAAAGAAGTGCACTTGAGGTTCTACCACCATCCTTTCATTGCATCGAGGACTAGACTGGCTAACCAAACAACCTCTTATCCTTTCAACGTATCTTGTTACATCTGAGTGTTAACCAAACACCCCTCCTTTCCAAACTTAGGGTTAGCCAAACGACCTCTTCTAGCGTCTAGTCAAACAAGTCAGATGTATCTCAACTAGAGCATCCATTACTACTTCACATCCTTAGGTATTAGGTAACATTAAAGACATATCATCTCATCTCAACTCTAAGTCCAAATTTATTGAGAATACTTTCTGATTTCATCATCATGGTGATCAAAACTCAACCTGGTATAACTTGTAAGTTCTTCATAGCTCATGATCAAAACTTCCTCATAAGGTGACTACCTCATTTCTCTTAGTGTTTTCAAACCATCCATGTATCATTCACTTTACCAGGGAAGGTTATCTTCTCTATCCCCATTTCTCATGGCAATGTTCCAACCTGCATCATCTCTTGTCCTTGATGTATGACATGCGTAATGTCATATCTCTCACCCCCATAACAAGAGGAAATAAGAATTTGGATGCAGTCCAAATACAGAGTTCTTCCTATTCCAAGAGTAGAGATGGTACATCCCACCTTGCCAGTACACCTTTAAATCTAAGTTGCAACGTGCCACATATGTCTCTTCCTCATAAACAACATGATATCAAACAAGTCTTGAATCTACTGAGGCTTATATCCTTAGTCATCTCCTCTAGGTCTATAGGGTACCGACTCTTTTGGGGTCATCCCTCTTCCCTAATGCATCAAGAGTGTTCCCTACTCATCTGCCCTTTGGGTCCCATGAGTTCATGAAGGTGATCAATCTCCTAACCCATGGCCCTCAGACAATGATAGTTGTTGCCTCCCGACCCAATGGTCATGTGCAACCGGGGAATTAGGCAACTCCTACTTTCATCGGTCTTATCCCTACCTGACCTTAGGATAGACTTAGGATTCTCCACTATAGTACATGTTCACTAAGAACCTTACCCAAGTCCTTATCATCTCTCTGTCTGCATTCATGGGTTGACTCTCATCCGTTCATAGGCATTATGGCAACCTGCCAACCTTGGTCAAGCCCCATACTGGTTACCTCCATGGTATCACACTCACATACAATAGAGAAGGATATTTATGGGTCTGCAGGTTCATTCTCATACTATGTATCTTTCACTTAGCTTCTCAAGATTTTATGAGACCTCTTTAGGTTACTTTGAAACAACAAAACTGATATACACCCTTCCAAAGGGGTCCCTTTCCCAGGATGGGAGGAAAACTATCTCTAAGATCATGAAAGCTCTTAGGTCTAGGGTTTATATTCACACGAGCCTACTTAACCCTAGTAAGCCATTAAGGCACAAGAAGATCTCTTACCGAACCATGATAGGTCATACTTGTTCTCTTTCCTCAATATTAGATCAACATCATACCTTTCTTTATTATTAACCTAGCTGTGAGGGGATCATCACTCACATCTTAAACTTTAGGGGCTCCCCTTTTCCTCTATGCATGAGGATTACCATGCTCGCTTCTATAGGGAATCAACTTCTCATCATGAGCATTAGGTATACCACTTCCCCTCTTAGGCCTAGGAACCCTAGGTTCACTTTTAGGTGTCAAACTGCATGCTCTATCTCTTAACTACGAACCAAGCATGCAAAAGGTATGACATGCACTTCTTGTCATCCCTCAACTCGAGCAACACTTAGGATTGGGTCCTCCTTAAGGACAACCATCAAGGTACAAGGCTTCTTATCCAGCTACAAAACCTTTCTAAGTCTAAGGAACTCTTCTTCTTACCTTATAAGGTAAACATCACTACCATAGGCACGTAGGCACCAGATGCTTCATCTTCATTTTCTAGGGTTGGTACCTCTAAAGGCAACTAAGATATCATCAACTTTTAGGGATCGATCATGAGGCAACCATTATCATCCATTGTTTAGGTGTTTAGACTTCCAACCTTCCTGCTGGGTTTCCTGCTCTCTCTAGAGCTAACCCTACATCCAACCTCACCCTTAGAGGTCCTCTCTTCATGAAGGATCAACCTCAAAAGCATGCTCTACATGGGTGAAGCCTAGGTTCGAACTTATGGTTTCTCAAGATCATCCATAACCCTTTATGCTCCATCATAACTCCTTATCCAGGGTTTCATCCTATCATCAGCACTATGGCGTGCCCTAGGTGCTAGCTATGGCCTACTTGCACAAGTCCATAGGGTTTCTATGATCCTTCACTAACATCATCATCTAAGGAACTATCCTTTACCCTAACATGCATGACCCTTCCCAGGGTTGGGTTGCCAAAGGTGCTAGGTCTCCCATGGATCATATGGCATCCCAAAGGCATGTCCTTTTAAACACCTGGTCCCACTCATCTCTCTCTAACCTTCACTTAGGGTTAGGGTTAGCATCATCCTCCGAGGATGTGCCAGGTCTCTACTTGAAATGGAGATCTCTATCTCCAAGACTAACTTATCCTCTTGACCCGAAGGTCTAGCCTCAGGTCTCTTCTAAGGACATGACATCTTACGTCATAAGGCCTAAGCATGTATCTATTATTTATTTTGTTCTTAATCTATTAAGCTTATGTCCATGACATCTTATTTACATGCCTTTCATTATTTAGTGGAGGATTCCTTAAACCTTATTAACCTTACCCATACCTCAAGAGGGTGAGCAGAAGAAAGAAAACCCTAATCCTTTAGGTCCTTATCAGAATTTTGTGATGAGAAGGGATGAATAAGATGAGAAGTCCTAAAGGTATCTTATTTCGATTCATACCCTAAGACTTTTGGCCAGGCGGTCACACAGGTCCGGGAGTCCTCGTATTCCGACTAGCGGTGCAGAGGAAAATCTTGCCAGCCCCCAGTCGTGATCCCTTTCTAGACACCTCCATCTTTCGGATACTCCTCTAATAACTCCCTTGGGTTCTATGGAGTTTGTAAAATTTAATAATTATTAGTGGTTAAATGAGGAACCTATGCTTTGATACCAAATGTTACGACCTCACCTTTCAGTAACCCCCAATTAATGGAGACCAAGAGGTTGAAGCCGCACCCATTAATCCCGGATCAAAGGTTCGACATATAACCATAAACAATTATTAAATTCTAACAGACTATACTGAAAATGGTAATAAAATTTTTCTTTGCATACCTTGAAAAGTTGGGAACAAACTAACTTCTAACCTTGGATGAACTATTCTATCTAATTCCTCCTTGTTCTTTAATTCTTGAATTCACAAGGTGTCGCTTTACTGTTTGTACTTTTCATTGTACCTAAAATGCCGACAAACAAAATGTCGGTCACCCGAAGCTGGTACGTGGAGGAAACAGATAATGTTCAACTATGGTAACAATATAATCATTCAATTAATCATTTAACAATCAAGATTACATTTTAAGCCATACAACTCAATCCATACATATTCTCGAACTCTGGGTTGTCCCTGTAGCGGACATGAATATCACCTCTCTTTTAGGTAATAGAGTCGCATGGCACTATCTGAAGATAGCCCAATATCTAACTCATTATGACTTGATGGTCCTACCTCCATGGTAGCCATGTACTAAGTCAACCATAGACCTGATGGACCTACCCAATAGGTAGCCATGTACTAGGTCATCCATAGACCTGATGGACCTACCCAATAGGTAGCCATGTACTAGGCCTTTCTCTAACCTGATGGACCTACCCATAGGCAGCCATGTACTAGGTTAGCTATTACGCCACAGAGAGAACCAGAATCTGAGTTTGTAGGCATATACTCTTTGTGATAGTCATAGCCACATTATAGTTTGCATGAACTAAATAAACATCCAACAATTTATTTAAAGCAATCGGTAAAACATTCAGAAATCACCGTGAAACTAGAACGGTTATTCATAAGTGTAACCACATACCTGTCTAGTAGATTTCTCAAGCTAATATCAATTCCAACCAAGAAAGCAATCCAAGGAAGTAATTCAACCACATATTCGAGAATCCTGAAAAACACATGTATTCCATTTACTACACACTTTATCAAGATTCTTTCTATCCAACTTGAAATCGCTTCCTATGGTTTCTATATCCATTTTAGGGTTTCGTTTTGCATTTAGGGCTTTCCTTAATCCTTTACCATATTAAACCCTATATTTATGCCATTACTCACAAACCCTAATTATCTCATCTATTCTTCAATATTAAGGTTATCTTAACCAAAATATAATCCTATTTTCATATTATAGGCACATTAATCATCAATTTCCAAGTTCATTAGAGCCTAACTAACATATGAACTCATTTGCCATAACTCTACCTTTTATTCATGAGAAAACCCTAATTACTACATTTTGGGTTTTATCCATAATTAGGAACTTTTATATTCAAACTGGATTTAGAACATCATACTCTATCCTATTAATGGATTTGCACAATTAAAACCATTAAAAGGCATATTTTCCCAAATTAGGGTTTCTAACTCCATTAATGCAAACTTAGGTATATGAAACCCTAAATTAAACCAATTATGTATAAAGATCATCCTTTTAGATTCAAACCATCCTTTTTATCATTAACAGGCTAATACCAACTTTAATCATCTATTAAACCCTACTAATCACTTTAATCATACCAAAATAGGGTTCTTTAAATATTAATACATTAAAGTTGATATCTTTCATTACTTTTCGAATTGCATAAGGAAACTGGTTATAAACTATTTTTAATGAATTCCTTGCATTTTTTTGATCAAAATACATATATAACTTGTCCTAAACGGAGTTACCATTAAAAAGTTACGATTTTAACAAAATTACTTACTTTCGGCCAATCAGAGCGTGCCACGTCGCTCCTTGCATGCATGCTGCTCGCTGGGTTTTGAAAACATTTCGATTTGTCTCTTATACCCCCAAGCGGCTCCTGGGCTCTTTTCATCCCCGAGGGGCAAAACCGTCTAACGCCAACTCATCCCCTTCCTCCGCGTGACCTAACACAGCCGCGGCTAGCAAGCTGCAGGTGCGGCTAGGCCGCCCTCCCCGAACATCTCCAGCCACCGGAGAAGGACCCCAGGACTCCGCCAGACCTACCCGCACCTCAGGGTGTCCTTGGCTTGAGTCTGAAGGAAGCAGCTCGCATCGGCCGCGTCTGCGAATACCTGCACGCTTTGCAGCCAAGCTGCGATAGCCCTGCCTAGGTTTGGGCATGGAAACGACGTCAGAGCTTTCCCCTGACTTCATGGAACCTTTCTCATCGATCGTGGTGACCCCACGTGTCCCCGCTGCACAGGGTTGGTTCCATATCCTTTGCTTAGGGTTCGGACGAAGAAGAAGAAGGAAAAGGAGAGAAGGAGTCTTGGGATGTATCTCTGAAACTCGATCCAGGGGGGTCTACCCCTTTATATAGAGGGGCACCCATGCCCATAAACGTTCATACAAGGGAAAACAAGCTCCTTTCCTAATAAGAAGCAATTTCCTTCATTAAAACACCAATTTTATCTCTCCTTTGATATATCCTATTTCTTGAATCATTAGAAATTCGAATTTCTTCTTACTTATGCTCTCTTTCCTTACTTTTTAATCCATTGACACAAAATTCTATTTCTTTTAATCAAAATCACTTTCTTTTTAACAATACCTCATAATTCCTTAATAATGCATTATATTATCCTCTTATTTTGCCTTTTTTAATATTTTCTCTTTCTTTCCTCTTTATTGGGACTCCTTGGATCCCAAGGCACTCTATTATTTCGAAATTCATTTTATTGGAATACTCATTATCTTTCTTAATGCACCTATATGCATTATTTTGCATTATCATGTTTATTTCTTATTAAGATATCTCTTTTTGAGAATTTCTCTTTATTTCTCTTTTATTTCCCTCATTTGCATTCCTTTTATCATTAGAAATCTCATGGATACGAAATTGCCCCAAGAAATCTCATTTATGCCTCTTTCCACTTAATTTCCACATTTTATCATTATTTTCTAATTTCTTTCATAATAAAGAAATACTTAATTAATCTTTTCTTTTCTTATTGCTTTCCTTTTATAACTTTGGACTCCTTGGAACCCAAGGAATCCAAGAGGCACGAAATCCTCTTTGGATTTGCCTTCTAGAGGTTTCTACATATTTCTTTTCTCGAATATTCAATTATTCATTCACTAATTGAATTTTCTTTGTTATTTCCTTGTTATTGGGCCCAATAGCCATTAAAGCCCACAAATTACACAACAAGGCTATTTTAAACGAAATCCAATTATTCTCAACCAAATATATGATTATTTGTTCAAACATCTTTAATATGAGAAATTATATTTCTCACCACTTGAACCCAAAAATTGGGGTTGTAACAAAGTATATAAGCATGCTTCTCGAATTACAACATAATGGGAACTCATAATAAAAGTTGATTTTCTTGAAGAACTTGTCGAATAAATGTTGGATTTGCAAATTGCTTGTTATTTCTTTTGAATATACGTCCTGCCAAGTATACTTATTTTTTTATAAAGTGTTTTACTTGATTTTGATAGCATACCGTGCAATTGCATGATTGTGTCTTGATTTTCTTGATTTTAGGCAATACAAATGGAATGTTGACTAAGATCGCTTCTATACTCATACACTCTAATGACAAACCTAAATTGGATATATCTCTATATTGGGTTAGTTTGTTCTTTAATTATCCAGTTTTTGAGTTATTTATTTCTTATTGTATATGCCAGTGTGATTGATCTTATTGGTCCACTCAGGGATGGGTGCTTCAATCCTTTTTCTACTATCTAGGCAGTGGGATTGGGATTAGGGTAAGAACAGTTCCGTGATAGTTGGTATCAGAGCTTTCACACTCCCATATACTTTAAGTAAATAATTTCTCAAGTCTCTAACACCCAAGAAACCTTAAAGTCCATAACGGTGAAAATTGAAGTGTCTAGGCTCGGGGTCCTGGCATAATTTCTCATATCTGTCTTCACAGTGGATGAGATCCCCCGCTCTACCTGGCCTCAGTTGATCCAGTACTGGACCTAAAGGTTCTCTTGTGAAACCTTTTAGAGTCTTCTAGCATCTCATCTCTTCTTAAAGGACTATCTTAAGCCACCCATGTAGATGAAGATTAGGTAGTCTTCTCATCTCCTCATGTGGTCCTTTCTTGTGACCTTTTACCACATGATGTCTCGATTATGGGTAGCTTATGCATGGGAAAAATGAATATCACTAAATTTTGAAAGTTGATACCATGATCTGACCTTAATTTGAAACTCAATATTTGATCAATGCAATCAAATACTCATGCTTGACCCTTCATTAAAACTTGATTTAATCAAAACTTGACTATATGCTTTCTATATTGAGGTAAATCTTGATTTGGTGAAATAAGGATGACTTATACTTTATACCTCGTTGTTGATAAGGTCCCTATTTGATTAATCCCATGTTACCCTATTGTTGATTAAACCTCAAACATAGTTAAGCAATATCATATTTTTTTATACACACCGTGACCATGCTATCATGTGATTAAGCCTAAGACTCACAAAATTAAGATGTAAGACCTATGATGCAAAAAGCAATTTTCCTATTGACTATTGATGACTTTTGCAATCTTGATTTTGATATAATGATTATGGGACTAGATTTTGCACTATTATGCTCTAATTCCTCGAATGTCAAATTTTAAATCCTCGATTTCCAAATTATATCACTACCTTGATCATGAAAGGAAAGAATTACAAATATTGACATTATTGCCCTATTATCTTGAATTTTTATCTTATGACTTTGATATATATGATTTAATCATTGATACTCTCCCTATTTGAATAAGTTCAATGGATAATAACTAATGTTTGTAATGTGCTAGATTAGGGTGGTAGTTGACTTATGACTCCCCTAACCTAGGTCACATCCCTATTTTGACTACCTCTAAATTTTCATATTATTGATTATTTAGAGTTTGGAAAGGTATTCCCTTCCACCTATTTTGATTGGTTGACCTAAGCCTAATAGGTTAAGCCCATGATTGATACTCGATCTTGAATATTGATTTGATAATGATCTTGATATATGACAGTGTTGACTATAGCTTGTAGTTTATTTCCTAGATAGACCTAGGTCTAGATCATTCATCAACCTTGGAAACATGATAATGAAATTATGATATGTTGCTCGAATATTGCTTGAATAATGTTACTCGAAATTGGATATAGATGAATGATACCCCCTAAGGTCCAAATAGGAATCTAAACCCTTGCTTCAAAATTCTAGACCTATAACTTTTGATGCTTAAAATATGGACTCTTGATATTAATTAATGGACTTGTGACTCATGATTATCAATCTCAATAATGATACAAATCCTATGATCACACTATTTAGACCTTGAGATATATGATTAATGACTTCAAAATCCCAAAATTTTCGAAATGGTGACTATTTTGACTTCTCGATTTATGACTTAGGGTTTAGCTCTCTTTACAACTAGGGTGAGACCTTCCCATTGATTTTGAGCTCAAAATAATGATATTGAGAGTATGATATGTTGCCTCGAATTTTTGAAATATGAAATCTCAAATCATGGATGCATAACCCCACCTAGGCCAATGTAGGACCTAAGACCCTGAGATATTGGGAATGAAAGTCACTTTGTATAAGAATTATATTTGTTTGACCTAAAATATGATCTCTCCAAATTTGTAATCATAGGATGCTTTCCATAATTGGGACTCATACAATTTTGGACAATAAATGCGCTAACCTTGATACTCAGTTGCTCGATGATAAAATGATGTTAGTACCAAGTTGATTATTATATGGAACATGATATCCAAACTATGATTATTCCACTAGTTGCATTTTGAGGACATAATTTTAAATTATATAGTTGAGGATGTTCAAATAATTGATGATATGATCTGGATTTGGACAATTCTAATTTGAGGATGTTTTTGAATTTTGGGAACAAAATTCCTTTTTAAGGAGGGAAGGATGTGACAAAGTGGGTTTTAGTATAAGAATGAATTAATTACTATTTTGCCCTCCTTATACTCATTCATGGTCCCAAATTATTTTTCTTGCCTTCATAATCATTGTTGAGACTCAAATCCCAAATACGGTGACCAATGTGAATTTTTACACATTATAATTTGATTTGTTTGTTACTTCATCCAATGAAGTAAATTGATCCATCAAAATTTATCATTTGGTTCTCAAACTTTTTATAAAGGTTATCCACGTTTTTGTCAACATGTGGTCCAAATTTGAGAACAATTGGACATTCCTACAATTTACTACAATTTCTTGAATTTGATGTGTTGAAAACCATTATTTTTTTGTCTTTTATTTGACATTTTTCCATGTCAGCGATCCAAGGAAAGGATCTGAGCTGACCCACGACCCTTGGATCTGCCTCTCATGGATCGCAGATCGATCCAGTGGTTGTGCACTTGTCTTCAACCTCCTGCTGATTGCAGGGAGGCATGAATGCAACCATTATGTGAGATCTCCCGCTGTTGAGCACTATTTTGAAAAACCAAGTGATCGAAAATCTTTGCATCATGATTTCAAATACAACAAGCCCTATTTTGATCAGGTTTTGTGCATCCTTGCGCCGCCAAAACAAGCTCCTCACCTCCTGTTCTCACTCTGGTGGCCATCGCTAGGGCCCAGATCTGATCTAGCCTAACCCTAGCCTTCAAGCCTATAAAATGATCCCCTAAGGGGCGTTGACACCCCCACATTGCTAGAATGAGCATCTTGCTCTCTCATTTGGCCCCGAACACCCATTTTCTTGCTCTGATCCCTCCTGTTGCTTCAAGCACTACCACCGCCAAGCCTGGTTGGGCGACCTTCCTCCTCACCCCTTCTCCTCTTCCTTTGGCTCCTATCAGGTCCGTGAGGCTAAGGAAAACTCGCTCGGCCTGCTCACTCTCTCTCTCGCCCCCTCCTTCTCCTGGAGCTTCTCCACTCCGGCGAGCCCCGCTACCTTATTTATGGGCTCACGAGGGAGACTCTACAAAGGAGAAATAGATCCTTGCTCCGCCCGATCAACGTGACATTCGACCAATGAACCGTTGTCCAAACCGGCTAATTTGAAGATTGAACCAGCCGATCAAAGGCCTGAACCACCAAGTGAGCCACCCCACCTACATGGATCCATCTTGACCATTCCTGGTCCATCCGATGGCAATCTTTTTCCATTTAAGGTAATTGTTACCTCCTCTCTACTTGAATATTAAAATTAAATGCCCAGATCTTGTTTAAATCATAGAAAATGCATCCAAACTCCAAAAATGATGAACAAGTAGTCAATATTGATCAGAAAAACCTAGTGAATCGATTCAAAATACTTTGGAAACCTGATTCCAAACTATTCTTACTAATATATCTTAATCTTGATCTATTTCTTATATAATCGGTCTAAATGATTCTATTTGTGGTTAATCTTGACTAAACACTGAAAACCCTTATTCTTGACTCTAATGTTCATATTGAGACTCTAAAATAATAATTGACCCATTAATGATCTAGATTTATATTTGTTGACTTGAGTTAATCTTGAATATGATGATGACATATTAATAATATGATTTATCTAAATCTTGTGGAATATCTTGTTCTATTGACCTAAAAGTTGATCCTTGATTTATTCTTAATATTAATTGATACTTGATCTAATCTTGAATACCAATGATATTAAGTACCATGATGATAATATAAATTTGATGATGACTTGGATAATGACCATAAATTAGAGTTAACACATATGATCCTAGAAAACCTAGGTAAGCCATTCACACTCGAATATATTGTATACTTGAAATGATGTTGGACATATTGAAATATTGATTACAAGTGGATGACCTAACCCTAAGGTTAAAATAAGAAAGTGTAACCCTAATCTTGACTATCGAAACATGACATTCAGAACATCATGATCTTAACCCTTGATCCTACCTTGATGATTTAGGATCTGACTCGAAGGGTCTACCTATTATTTGGAGATTATACTCGAAATCCTCGGTGAAAGGTATGCTATTATATAAGTCCTCCTTGATTGTATTGAATATACTTTTATGTATCTCTTGACTGTATGCTTGGCTATTTACTTGGATGAGCTATAGTTCCCTATGATTAATCTTTTCTTTTTCTATACTATATTTTGAAAAACATGAAAATATAAATTGCATGCCCATTATGACTGCCCATATATTGATAGTGATGATGATATTGATAATGTTGATATTGAGTGCAACAACCCCCTTATTTGGAGGTGGGACTTTTACATTGGCCTCCTATGTTCCTATGGTGAGAAGGATCCTAGTGACCTTCCCCATCGCGTTGGGGTAATAGAGTCACACAAAATATATAAGCATGCTTCTCGAATTACAGCATAATGGGAACTCATAATAAAAGTTGAATTGCTTGAAATACTTGTTGAATAAATGTTGGATTTGCAAATTGCTTGTTATTTCTTTTGAATATAAGTCCTGCCAAGTATACTTATTTTCTTACAAAGTTTTTTACTTGATTTTGATAGCGTACCATGCAATTGCATGATTGTGTCTTGATTTTCTTGATTTTAGGCAATACAAAAGGAATGTTGAGTAAGATCGCTTCTGCACTCATACACTCTGATGACAAACATAAATCAGATATATTTCCATATTGGGTTAGTTTGTTCTTTAATTATCCAGTTTTTGAGTTATTTATTTCTTATTGTATATGCCAATGTCATTGATCCTATTGGTCCACTCAGGGATGGGCGCTTCAATCCTTTTTCTACTGTCTAAGCAGTGGGATTGGGATTGGGGTAAGAACAGTTCCGTGACATTTGGTATTAGAGCTTTCACACTCCCATATAATTTATGTAAATAATTTCTCAAGTCTCTTACACCCAAGAAACCTTAAAGTCCATAAGGTGAAAATTGAGGTGTCTAAGCTCGGGGTCCTGGCATAATTTCTCCTATCCGTCTTCACTGTGGCTGAGATCCCCCGCTCTACCTGGCTCAGTTGATCCAGAACTGGACCTAAAGGTTCTCTTGTGAAACCTTAGAGAGTCTTCTAGCATCTCATCTCTTCATTAAGGACTATCTTAAGCCACCCATGTAGATGAAGATTAGGTAGTCTTCTCATCTCCTCATGTGGTCCTTTCTTGTGACCTTTTACCACATGATGTCTCGATTATGGGTAGCTTATGCATGGGAAAAATGAATATCACTAAATTTTGAAAGTTGATACCATGATCTGACCTTAATTTGAAAACTCAATTTTTGATCAATGCAATCAAATACTCATGCTTGACCCTTCAATAAAACTCGATTTAATCAAAACTTGACTATATGCTTTCTATGTTGAGGTAAATCTTGATTTGGTGAAATAAGGATGACTTATACTTTATACCTCGTTGTTGATAAGGTCCCTATTTGATTAAGCCCATTTTACCCTATTGTTGATTAAACCTCAAACATAGTTAAGCAATTTCGTTTTTTTTATACACACCGTGACCATGCTATCAATTGATTAAGCATAAGACTCACAAAATTAAGATGTAAGACCTATTATGCAAAAAGCAATTTTCCTATTGACTATTGATGCCTTTTGCAATCTCGATTTTCATATGATGATTATGGGACTAGATTTTGCACTATTATGCTCTAATCCCTCGAATGTCAAATTCAAAATCCTCAATTTCCAAATTATATCACTACCTTGATCATGAAAGGAAAGAATTACAAATATTGACATTATTGCCCTATTATCTTGAATATTGATCTTATGACTTTGATATATATGATTTAATCATGATACTCTCCCTATTTGAATAAGTTCAATGGATAATAACTAATGTTGGTAATGTGCTAGATTAGGGTGGTAGTTGACTCATGACTCCCCTAACCTAGGTCACATCCCTATTTTGACTACCTCTAAATTTTCATATTATTGATTATTTAGAGTATGGAAAGGTATTCCCTTGCACCCTATTTTGATTGGTTGACCTAAGCCTCATAGGCTAAACCCATGGTTGATACTCGATCTTGAATATTGATTTGATAATGATCTTGATATATGACAATGTTCACTATAGCTTGTAGTTTATTTCCTAGATAAACCTAGGTCTAGATCATTCATCAACCTTGGAAACATGATAATGAAATTATGATATGTTGCTCGAATATTGCTTGAATAATGTTACTCGAAATTGGATATAGATGAATGATACCCCCTAAGGTCCAAATAGGAATTTAAACCCTAGCTTCAAAATTCTGGACCTATAACTTTTGATGCTTAAAATCTCTACTCTTGATATTAATTAATGGACTTGTGACTCATGATTATCAATCTCAATAATGATACAAATCCTATGATCACACTATTTAGACCTTGAGATATATGATTAATGACTTCAAAATTCCAAAATTTTAAAAATGATGACTATTTTGACTTCTCGATTTATGACTTAGGGTTTAGCTCTCCTTACAACTAGGGTGGGACCTTCCCATTGATTTTGAGCTTGGAATAATGATATTGAGAGTATGATGTTGCCTCCAATTTTTGAAATATGAAATCTCAAATCATGGATGCATAACCCCACGTACGCCAATGTAGGAGCTAGGACCCTGAGTTATTGGGAATGAAAGTCACTTTGTACAAGAATTCTATTTGTTTGACCTAAATTATGATCTCTCCAAATTTGTGATCAATAGGATGCTTTCCATAATTGGGACTCATCCGATTTTGGACAATAAATGCGCTAACCTTGATACTTAGTTGCTCGATGATAAAATGATGTTAGTACAAAGTTGATTATTATATGGAACATGGAATTCAAACTATGATTATTACACTAGTTGCATTTTGAGGACATAATTTTAAATTATATAGTTGAGGATGTTCAAATAATTGATGATATGATCTGGATTTGGACAATTCTAATTTGAGGATGTTTTTGAATTTTAAGGACAAAATTCCTTTTTAAGGAGGGAAGGATGTGACAAAGTGGGTTTTAGTATAAGAATGAATTAAGTACTATTTTTCCCTCCTTATACTCACTGATGGTCCCAAATTATTTTTCTTGTCTTCATAAGCATTTTTGAGACTCAAATCCCAAATATGGTGACCAATGTGAATTTTATACACATTATAATTTGATTTATTTGTTACTTCGTCCAATGAAGTAAATTGATCCATCAAACTTTATCATTTGGTTCTCACACATTTTATAAAGGTTCTGCACGTTTTTGTCAACTTGTGGTCCAAATTTGAGAACAATTGGATATTCCTACAATTTACTACAATTTCCTCAAGTTAATGTGTTGAAAACCATTATTTTTTTGTCTTTTATTTGACATTTTTCCATGTCAGCGATCCAAGGAAAGGATCTGAGCTGACCCACGGCCTTGGATCTGCCGCTCGTGGATCGCATATCGATCCAATGGCCGTGCACTTGTCTTCAACCTCCCGTTGATTATGGGGAGGCATGAAAGCAACCATTATATGAGATCTCCCGTTCTTGAGCACTATTTTGAAAAACCAAGCGAATGAAAATCTTTGCATCGTGATTTCAAAAACAACAAGCCCTATTTTGATTAGTTTTTGTGCATCCTTGTGCCACCTCCTGTTATCACTTCGGGGGCCATAGCTAGGGCCCAGATCTGATCTAGCCTAACCCTAGCCTTCAAGCCTATAAAATGATCCCCTAAGGGGCGCCGACACCCCCACATTGCTAGAACGAGCATATTGCTCTCTCATTAGAACCTAAACACCCATTTTCTTGCTCTGATCCCTGGTGTTTCTTCAAGAACCTCCGCCGCAAAGCCTGGTTGGGTGACCTTCCTCCTCGCCCCTACTCCTCTTCCTTTGGCTCCTTTCAGGTCTGCGAGGCCAAGGAAAACTCGCCCGCCTACTCACTCTCTCTCTTCCCCCCTCCTTCTCCTGGAGCTTCTCCACTACGGCGAGCCCCGCCACCTTATTTCTAGGCTCATGAGGGAGACTCTACGAAGGAGAAATAGAGCCTCGGACCGCCCGGTCAACGTGACATTGGACCAATGAACCGCTGGCCTAACCAGCTAATTTGAAGATTGAACCGGCTGATCAAAGGCCTGAACCACCAAGTGAGCCACCGCGCCTACATGGATCCATCTCAGCCATTCCTGGTCCATCTGACGACCATCTTTTTCCATTTAAGGTAATTGTTACCACCTCTCTACTCGAATATTCAAATTAAATGCCCAAATCTTGTTTAAATCATAGAAAATGCATCCAAACTCCAAAAATGATGAACAAGTAGTCAATATTGATCAGAAAAACCCAGTGAATCGATTACAAATAGTTTGGAAACCTGATTCCAAACTATTCTCACTTATATATCTTAATCTTGATCTATTTCTTATATAATTGGTCTAAATGACTCTATTTGTGGTTAATCTTGACTAAACACTGAAAAACCTAATTCTTGATTCTAATGTTCATATTGAGACTCTAAAATAATATTGACCCATTAATTATCTAGATTTATATTTGTAGACTTGATTTAATCTTGAATATGATGATGACATATTAATAATATGATTGATCTAAATCTTGTGGCATATCTTGATCTGTGACCTAAAAGTTGATCCCTGACTTACTCTTAATCTTAATCGTTACTTGATCGAATCTTGAATATCAATGATATTAAGTACCATGATGATAATCTAAATTTGATGATGACTTGGATAATGACCATAAATTAGGGTTAACACATATGATCCTAGAAAACCTAGGTAAGTCATTCACACTCGAATATATTGTACACTTGAAATGATGTTGGACATATTGAAATATTGATTACAAATGGACGACCTAACCCTAAGGTTAAAATAAGAAAGTGTAACCCTAATCTTGAATATTGAAACATGACATTCAGAACATCATGATCTTAACCCGTGATCCTATCTTGATGATTTAGGATCTGACTCGAAGGGTCTACTTATTATATGTTGATTATACTCGAAATTCTCGGTCAAAGGTACCCTACTATATAACTCCTCCTTGATTGTATTGAATATACATGTGTGTATCTCTTGACCGTATGCTTGGCTATTTACTTGGATGAGCTACTGTTCCCTATGATTAATCTTTTGTTTTTCTATACTATATTTTGAAAAACATGAAAATATAAATTGCATGCCCATTATGACTGCCTGTATATTGATAATGATGATGATATTGATAATGTTGATAATGTTGATATTGAGTGCAACAACCCCCTCATTTGGAGGTGGGACTTGTACATTGGCCTCCTATGTTCCTATGGTGAGAAGGAGCCTAGTGACCTTCCCCATCGCGTTGGGGTAATAGAGTCACACAAAATATATAAGCATGCTTCTCAAATTACAACATAATGGGAACTCGTAATAAAAGTTGAATTGCGTGAAAAAATTGTCGAATAAATGTTGGATTTGCAAATTGCTTGTTATTTCTTTTGAATATAAGTCCTGCCAAGTATACTTATTTTCTTATAAAGTGTTTTACTTGATTTTGATAGTGTATCGTGCAATTGAATGATTGTGTCTAGATTTTCTTGATTTTAGGCAATACAAATGGAATGTTGAATAAGATCGCTTCCGCACTCATACACTCTAATGACAAACATAAATCGAATATATCTCCATATTGGGTTAGTTTGTTCTTTAATTATCTAGTTTTTGAGTTATTTATTTCTTATTGTATATGCCAGTGTGATTGATCCTATTGGTCCACTCAGGGACGGGCGGTTCAATCCTTTTTCTAATGTCTAGGCAATGTGATTGGGATTGGGGTAAGAATAGTTCCATGACAAAAGCATTAAAGTTGATAACTTCCACTACTTTTTGAATTGCAAGAGGAATTAGGCTATATTTTTAATGGTTTTCTCATATGTTTTTGAGCAAGTTCAATATTTTACACATTTCCATCGGAGCTACCAATCTTTTTCTACATTTTTTTGCAAAATAGATACCTTGGGCCAATGGAAGGCTACCACTTGGCGGCTTTCTCCTCGTGAGCAACACATTGGACCGGATCCAAAGATGCTTTCACCCCTGAACCCACAATATAGGGCCACGTGCCCCTGGGGGCAAGGAGGTCATTTCCTCCTTACCATCTTCATCCTCGGCTTGTTGTTCTGCACATGAACTAGGTCCCTGGCTTGGTCAACCAGCGGGTTGACTTCGAGTTTCCAGCCTTCCCAGCGCCAACAGAGGGCACCCTCACCTTCACAGCCCTCCTCTGGATTCAAAGAACACTTCAATTGCTCGAGTGGTGGCTAGAGCAGATGGGGCAGTGTCAAAGTCCCTTCGGTGAAGCGGTAGAAGGGATGGAGGTGAAAATAGGGGTCTAAGGGAAAATTGAGGGAGGGAGATTGTTCGAGGTTCTCGGCCGTAGGTCCAGGTTTTATTTTTGCCTTTGCAGAGGGTCTCAGGACCTCAATTTATACTTGCCCATGGTGGCACGGTTCTTGGAGATTGGGCGAATCTCCTAGAAACTACAAACCTAGGTGAAATCTAGGGTGGGTGTGGTCGGCTTGATCTCCCGGATCCAATGCAAGTGTTTCCATAAGTGCTCGTGCCTTTATCGTCAAGGGAATCCCCCCCCAAAAAAAACCCTAGTCTCCTGATCCTACTTTCCTAACCAGTCATGAGCTAGGAGATAAAGGGATCATCGTTGGATCAGAATCCAACGGCCCACAATGTCCTTGACATGCGCATGGGTTGGGCCCAAGATTCCTATTACAAGTAAAAATCGATGATTATTCTTTCAGTTTAAGCAAACTCATAAAATCAATAACTCTCTCCTCGTTTATCCTTTTTCAATAAAATTTTAGGATAAAGTCTATTATGACTTAGTCTACCTCTCTGCCAAATTTGTGTTCATTATCTAAAAGAAAACATGTCGTTTCTTTAGGTGCAAGATATTACTCAATTATGAATATTTCTCACCTATTTTATCTTTCATTTGCTACAAAATTATTATCTTGGATTTCCTTGGACCTCAAAGAATTCTAATATTTCGAAATTCCTTTTTAAGGATACTTACTATCCTTCTAGATGCATCTACATCCATTATTTCACATTATCTTACTTATTAAGATATCTCTTTTTGAGGATTTTTCTTTATCTCTCTTTTTATTTTCCTTATTGGAATTCCTTCTAATAATAGAAATATTATGTATACGAAAATCCACCAAGGATAACTCAATTATACCTGTTTCCACTTATTTCCCACATATTATCATTGTTTTCAATTTCTTTCTTAATAAAGAAATATTTAATTGATCTTTTCTTTTCTTGTTGCATTATCTTTGCAACTTTGGACTCCTTGGAACCCAAGGAACCCAACAGGCACGAATCCACCTTTGGATTATATACTCTTGCATTCTAGAGGTTTCTACATCTTTCTTTTCTCCATTATTAATAATGGAGCTTCTTTTGTCTTTTCCTTGTTATTGGGCCCAATATCCAATAAAGCCCACAAAGCAACCATCAAGGCTATTATAAACGAAATACATTGATTCAAATCAAAACACACCATTATTTTCACATTTATCTTTATTAAGAGAAATTGCATTTCTCATCAAAAGAACCCAAAATTGGGGTTGTAACATCCTTCCCCTCTTATAGGAATTTTGCCCTCAAAATTCCATCAAGCAAATAAACAAATAGGATAATCCTTTCTTATGTCCATCATGGCTCCCATGTGGCCTCACCCTTTACATGGTGCTTCCCAAGAACATTCATCATCTCATATTCTTCCATCTGAGTTCTTTCTTACCTTGGTATATCGTACCCTCATAGGGGACTCAGGACATTTCAACCTCTCATAAAGTTGAATAGATTCGGGGCTCAGCACATGGCTTGGGTACCTCACATTGTGCTCTAGATCGGACTCATGGAACACATTATACATCATGTTATCTTGAGGGGTAAGGCTAAACACAACCATTTCCACCAATCCATCTCACATGGACCATGCAGCCGGGACTCATCTCTCTCTCTTAGCTATAACTTAGAGGGGTCGGATTTCACATCACATATTCCCCCATAGTGAACTGCATGTCAGTATGCTTTGCATCAACTCACGACTAATGTCGCCCCTGGGCTCTCTCTCTCTCAGCCATTGCATGATCAAAGCAACTTCATCTGCACACACTGTGGTTCTTTCTTGACCTTCACGAGGTCCCTTCACCAACATCATCTTAATGAAGTGGTGACTGACAAAACCTCCCTTACAGAGCTTCTTTACATATTCACACTAGTACAGAAATGGGTTATAACGTCACTACCTATAGGGTCGGTTTTTCCAAATAACTGACCTTATATGTCTAAAAAAAATGAGGGCACCACTTAAGACCTCTTGGGTCAGTTTTCTTAAAAAAATCGACCTTGTAGTGTAACTCTATAGGGTCGGTTTTCCAAATAACTGACATTATATGTCTATAAAAAATACGGGCACCACTTAAGACCTCTTGGGTCTCTTTTCTTAAAATAACCAACCTTGTAGTGCATCTCTATAGGATCAGTTTTTATAAAATAAGCGACCTGATAGACAATTGGTTTAGAAAGTCAACTACAAGTTTCCCGCGGCAAAAATTTGCTTGATTTTGGCTTCGCGCCTCGATCTATAGGGTCGGTTTTCCCTTATAACCGGCCCTAAAGGGCTCCTCGGTCGACAAATTCATCGACCGAATAAGAGCTAGATTTCACGTATACAAGCACCTTTAGGGTCGGTTTTTTCCTTATAATCGACCCTAAATTCCTCCTTATTTCAGCACCTCTAAGGTCGGTTTTTCCTTTAAAACCGACCCTAAAGGCTCCTTGGTCGACAAATTTGTCGACCGATATCAATTCTGGATCCAATTTAGTTCATGCATGTATAAGCACCTCTAGCGTCAGATTTGTACTTATAACTGACCTTAGAGCTTTCCTCGGTCGACGAATACTTCGACCGATAATCTCGGACGACAAATTCGTCGACCGATAAGGAGTCAGATTTCAAGTGTATAAGCAACTTTTAGGGTCGATTTTTTGCTATTAACCAACCTTAGAATTCTATTCGATCGACAATATTGTCGACCGAGATAAATTTCGGTTCCAATTTAGTTCACGCTTGTGAAAAACTAAACTGTATCCAAAGTTTATCTCGGTCGACAATATTGTCGACCAAATAGGACTTTAGGGTCGGTTATAAGCAAAAAACCGACCCTAAAGGTACTTATACGAAGGAAATCTGGTTGTTTCTCAGTCGACGAATTTGTCGACCGAGATAGAGCCAGAGTGATTTTCGGTCGACAATATTGTCGACTGAGATAAACTTAGGAGTTTAGTATTTCACACATGAATAAGTACCTCTTGGGTCGGTTTTAAGGAAAAAACCGACCCTAGAGGTACTTATACGAATGAAATCTGGCTCTTATTCGGTCGACGAATTGTTCGACCGAGACAACATCGGTCGACGAATTGTTCGACCGAGGCCAACCCTGTGAACCTCCATTTGCTTGAATTAAAAAGGCAATATTCTGATTAAAATATAAATTATAAAAAAAAATAGTAACAACTAGAAAATCAACCGTCGTAACGGCTAGAAAATCGACCGTCGTAACGGCTAGTTTTTCGATCGACCGTTGGCCGACCGGGAGACGACCGTTGCGGGCGTCGATCGACAAATTGTCGACCGAAATGGGCTCTTTTTTGCTATAAATAGCACCCAAAATGATCCATTTCTTCACACATTCACATTCTCACTTCTCTAGCTCCTCTCTAGTGTATTCTTGTGAAAATCTTTAGCTTCTCTACATCCAAGTCTTGCTTGCTACTTCTCCACTTCAAAGCAACGAAATGGCTTCATCATCTATGCGTGGAAAGAAGCAAGTTGCAGGTAGGAAAGGAAGGAAGGTCTCTCCAATGTTGTCGTTCATCAACAACGTCCCCTTCAACAACGTAGCTATAGGCGACTGCTACCTCAGGCTCTCCTCAAGAACTCCTCTTCCATGACGGCCAGTCGACATCACGGACTTCCACAACATTGTCGATTTGGAGGAACTCTTTGAGGTGCAACATTTGACTGATTTTCTAAATCCCTCCTTCCATTCCTACTCCTCCAAAGTAGTTAATGAATTCTATGCCAATTTAACCCCACATCCTGACCATGATTCCTTCTCCTCTATGGTTGGTGGGTATGGATTCCATTTTACTGAGGAGGGTATTCATGATATGCTTGACATAGACATAGAAGAATATAAAGATTTTTTTGATCTCACTACAGGAAATCCACTCAACAAACTCTCCCAAGATGACACTACAACTAGTCTTAGTGATGTCAAAAGAGCCATCTTACAATCAAATATGACTTGTCATGAAGATAGGGGTACCTATTATGCCATAAATTTAAAACCTAAAGCTAGGATCATAAATCTCATTGGTGCCACCAATATCCATCCTAGAGCAAGCAAATCTAAAGTACCCACCTTTCGTATGTACCTTATCTATGTCATTCTCAAAGGTATTCCCATAAAC
Organism: Alisma plantago-aquatica; assembly: GCA_963693085.1. NCBI lineage: Eukaryota > Viridiplantae > Streptophyta > Magnoliopsida > Alismatales > Alismataceae > Alisma > Alisma plantago-aquatica. The sequence continues at coordinate 114,816,978 of OY856410.1, read as the reverse complement.
TTTATTCGTATCATCCTTAAGAAAATGCTTGAGTTTTCTATAAATCCACCTTATGCTGACTTTGTATGCCAAATCACTCAACATTTGCTTAAGAAGAATATTGAGGACGACTTAGGTTACACATGGGATAGAAAGCCCCAAAAGATAAGTAAAAATACGGTGGAAAAGATGGGAATTGACTTTGGCCACAAAAGGGCTAAGACTGAAGGGGAGACATCCACCCAAGACATACCTCCACCACCTCCTCCTACCAACCTACCCCATGATCCTATTACAAACACCTTGACATACATTGCTAGATCCCAATATCACCTAAGTAGGGAATTGGATTATAATCACCATGCCATGACTTATTTAAACCAACGGATGCAAACTCTCTCTCCTAACCAACCTGATAAATATCCCTATTCCCTTAATCCTGGCATCATAAATCCATACAATCCTTCCTACAACTACTATCAAATTCCACCTCCACCATCTCCTGATCTCACACATACTCAGTTTTCCCCCAATTCAATTTCAAGACATTGCTGCCCACTTTTGCTTTGATCGTGTTCCCACCTTCTTGGAGGCTTATGCCTTAACCATGACAGGTGCCTTGGAGTGGCATACACTGGTCAAATATTATGGAGCTGAGCCCTTTCTTGGAAAAGACCCAGACATTGATGTAATCATTCGGTCTTTTCAGTGAGATTATGAGATATCTTTGTAATGATTGTAATGAATATCTTTTTATAAAGCAAGTATGTCATGCTTCATCTTAATTATAAAGTGTATGGGCATTAAATTGTTATGAATAAAAGTGTTTTCCATGGCTTCAGTTGGACATATACATGTTATATAAGAATATTGTTATTTCAAATGATTGAAAATAAATTATGGCTAAATTTGACAAAGCATCACTTGGTTTTAAAATTAAATATCTCTTTAAGGGGGAGCATAGAATAAAACTCAGGGGGAGATCTAAAGAGTCATACAAAATGATTATATTAGATATCATGTAAAATCTTGTACAATTACTTAGATATAATGTAAATCAAGCGTTAGATCTTACCTAGCCATTTACAACACTTAGATAGGTCATCCCCTACAATAGTGTCACAACCGCACACTCATACAAACACTTGGTACTTAATTTAAAACATTGAAACAGGGTTAATCTCAGTCAAAAATATTGTAGATCGAGACACTCTCGGTCGACAATATTGTCGACCGAGGAGGACATTAGGGTCGGTTATAAGGAAAAAGCCGACCCTAGCGGTACTTATATTCTAGATTTTTCTCAGTCGACGAATTTGTCGACCGATATCAACTCAGTCGATAAAACCGTCGACCGAATTGGAGCCAGATTCCTTCGTATAAGCACCTGTAGCGTCGATTTTCCCTTATAACTGACCCTAGAGGACTTTTCGGTCGACAATATTGTTGACTGAGATAAACTTAAGATCCAGTTTATGTATAAGCACCTCTAGGGTCAGTTATAAGGAAAAAACCAACCCTAAAAGGAAATCTGGCTCTTTCTCGATCGATGAATTTGTCGACCGATAACCGCTCGGTCGATAAAATCGTCGACCGAGATGGAGCCAGATTCCTTCGTATAAGCACCTGTAGCGTCAGTTATTTCCTTAAAACCGACCCTATAGGGTTTTTCGGTCGACAATATTGTCGACCGATAGAATTTCGGTCGACAAATTCGTCGACAGAGAATGAGTTTGAGTGTTTTTAAATAACCCGACACGGGCACCGCTTATCTGTAGCTTCAGTTTGTTTTGTTTAACCGACGCTACATGCCTTTCTCTAAGTGAAAAAGCCGAAACCTAGTCTTTCTTCTTCCTCCCATGAAAACCTTTCTGTTCTATTTTTCTCTCCCGCGGCCCCGCGAAACCCTTGCTTTCTTGTGTCATTCCCACCGTGAAGCCTTGCCTCCTCTCCGTGAAGCTGTGCCACCTCTCCATGCCGCCAAGAGGATCGTAGTGTCCGGGCCGTTGCCACTTCTCCGCGTCACAAAATAGAGCTTGTCGTCACTGCCAAATAGAGCTCGTCGTCGTCGCCTCTCCACTCTTTCACGAAGGTTGCCGCCTCTCTATGAAGGTCATCTCATCCTCCACGAAGGTCACCGCCATTTCCAAGTAAGTTCTCTACTTCCGTTCCTTCATTCCCGCCTTCCTTCGTTCCCGCCCGCCGCCGCCATGGTTGCGTCCAGGTCCACTCTTGGTCGACAATTAGTCGACCGAGTGCCCACCTGCGCGCAGTGTTCAGGTCCACACTCGGTCGAAAATTTCATCGACCGAGAGTGGACCTGGATGCTGCACGTAGGTCGGCACTCGGTCGACTAATTGTCGACCGAGAGTGGACCTGCTCCTTATTTATGTGTGAGCTATAAATGTTTTAATCATATTTGTTGTAATGTTCACATATAGTTCTGAATATTATAATGATTTCAATCTTTGGACTGTTGGAAACGGCCTTACTTTGCTAATTTGTACAAGTATTTTTCATTTTATATAATTTGATAACCCAATAATAAAAACATGTCTTTTTTCATATGTAATCATTATATAAATTCTAGAAATTAATATGATATTAGACATGTGTACTCTTAGATTGACACTTTAGGGTTGATGCATTTATATATTAAATTAGAAACCCATTCAAAATTTACTCATTAGGAGTAAACTTTGGATAGTCCCCGGTTTGGGACTGTTTTTGGATATTTTAATCTCACTTAGGATGTACCTGTATAATGTATGTTTAGTTTTGTACATTATTTCAGTAGGATTTCTTCATTTGTTCTCTGGGTACATATGTGAGTGGTTATTTGCCATTTACATCGGTGTACTTGGAGAACTTAGGGGAAATACTGCTGAAATTTTTTTTAAAACTAAACATACATTATACAGTTACTAGTGAGATTAAATATTCAAAAATGGGATAGGTGGTACACTTTAGTATATAAAATTAACTTCCTATCAATAAAAACTTACAGATTATTATAGTATCAATATTAAACTGTTAGTTTTATAATTAATTTTAATGTGATATAGAAAATGGATCGAAGTTGGATGTCTATCAAGAACCGTTGCAGTCCAGAGTTTGCCAAAGGTGTTGATGAATTTATCAGATTTGCTGAGGAACATAGGAAACTACCTACAGATAGGCTATATTGTCCATGTAGAAATTGTTGTAACAAATTGAAAGTTGATACTGGTGAGGGAATTAAGAATCATGTCATATGCAATGGGATCATACAAGGTTATAATGAATGGTATTGGCATGGAGAGAAATTGAATTATGGATCAGAAAATGTTGATACTAATAGTTGTGGCATAGAAGATATAGATAATGATGATAATGTTAATGATGGACCGATTCAAGATGACCAGATTCAAGATAATATGGTTGATGAGATGTTACGTAGTTTTTGGGACAATGTCATTGATACACCTTCTTTATTTGCAAACATTGTCCATGATGCTGAAAAACCATTATATAAGGGTTGTACTAAGTTCACGAGGTTGAGTGTTGTGATGCGATTATATACTCTTAAAGCTCAAAACCGATGGAGCGATAAGAGTTTCACTTCACTGTTGTCTTTGTTAAAGGAAATTGTTCCTGAAGGCAACGAGCTTCCAATTTCAACATATCAAGCAAAGAAAATAATGTGCCCAATGGGAATGGAGGCTAAGAATATTCATGCATGTCCAAATGATTGTGTGTTATTTCAGAAGGACTATAGTAATTTGATAAATTGTCCAAAATGTGGTGCATCAAGGTATAAGACTACAAATTCAGCTAAGGCTAAAAATGGCTCTCCTGCCAAGGTGATGTGGTATCTACCAATAATACCACAATTTCAACGCTTATTTGCTAATACAGAAGATGCACAAAATTTGTCTTGACATGGGGAGTTAAAGGTCAATGATGATGGCGTCCTACGACATGCGTCTAATTCACCACAATGGAAGAAAATTGATTTATTATACCCTCAATTTGGTAAAGAACCAAGAAACCTAAGACTTGGACTCTGTACAGATCGAATGAATCCCTATGGTACATTAAGCAACCAACATAGCATGTGGCTTGTTATGATTGTTATATACAATCTTCCTCCTTGGTTGTGTATGAAAAATAAGTATGTGATGTTGTCAATAATGATATCAGGGCCCAAGCAACCTGGAAATGATATTGATGTTTACCTTCAACCTCTAATTGATGACCTAATGAAACTATGGGAAGAAGGTATTATGACATATGATGCTTCACGTAAAGAGATCTTCAGTTTGCGTGCTATGTTATTTTGCACGATTAATGACTTTCCAGCTTATGGAAATTTGTCTGGATATAGCATAAAAGGATACAAAGCATGTCTTGTTTGTGAGGAAAATACTGATTCAATCAGACTGAAACATGGTGGTAAAATCATATATCTTGGTCATCGAAGATTTCTCCCACCAGTGCATCCTTATCGAAGGCAACGCAAAACCTTTAATGGGTCAACTGGGGAACGAAGTGCTCCTAAACCTATACCAGGAAATGTTGTATATGATAGGGTGAAACATATTGTTAATGAATTAGGAAAGAGTTCAGGTAGTCATACACTCACATGTGACAAATCTCTATACAAGAAGAGGTCATTATTCTGGGATCTTCCTTATTGGAGATCTTTGGCAATTAGACACTGCATTGACGTCATGCATGTTGAAAAAAAAATTGTGATAGCATCATCGGTACGCTATTGAACATACCAGGAAAGACTTAACATGGCATCAAATCTAGAAAAGATTTAGAATTAATGGGTATTAGAAAAGAATTATCAGTGGAGATCAGGGGTCGTCGCACATATTTGCCATTAGCTTGTTACACTTTGTCACAGAAAGAGAAAAAGACTTTCTGTGAGGGCTTGTATAATATTAAGGTTCCACAAGGATACTCTTCTAATATTTGTAGAATGGTATCAATGAAGGATCTGAAACTGATAGGTCTCAAATCTCACGATTGTCACACCTTAATGCAACAAATTTTACCTGTGGCTATTCGATCTATATTTCTGAAGCATGTAAGGTTTGTAATCACAAGACTCTGTTTCTTCTTCAATGAAATATGCAACAAAGTGATACATCCTGATACTCTCGATAAATTACAGAAAGATGTAATTGTTACCATGTGTTAGCTTGAAATGTACTTTCCTCCTTCATTTTTTGATATCATGGTTCATCTTGTAGTACATCATACAAGGGAGGTGAAGATGTTGGGTCCAATTTTCTTACACTGGATGTATCCATTTGAACGCTACATGAGTGTTTTTAAAGGTGATGTTCAGAATCGTTATCGTCCTGAAGGGAGTATTGTTGAGGGTTACGTGGCTAGGGAGGTGATGTACTTTTGTAATGATTTTTTGAATTGCAATGAAACTTGTAGCGATCAAAAAAATTCCCATCACACTAGATCTTATTGTGGCAAAGGAACTTTGGGAGGACGAGTGAAAGGAATCAGTCGTGAGTTGTGGGAACAAGTGCATTTGTATATTTTATACAACATCGATGAAGTTAGTAGCTACATCATAGAACACAATCATCTTATCAAGAGAAATCATCCGCAATCCAGTTCAATGTGGCTTGCAAGAGAGCATAATAGAACATTTATTAGGTGGTTTGAAGAGAAAGTATTTAATCAACTATCTGAATCACCAAATAATGTTGCTGAGAACATAAAATGGCTCGCCTTTAAACCAAAAATGGATGTCATGTCATATGAATGTTATGACATTAACGAATTTTCATACTACACAAAGTGTCAAGATGAAAGTAGTGTAGTTCAAAATAGTGGGGTCACTGTTAAAGCTTGTTCATTGTATTTTGCTAGTGCCAAAGATAAAAGACCACGCGAAGCTGAGATGTCATATTACGACGTCATTAAGGACATATGGGAAATGGACTATACAAATTTTCGAGTTCCTATATTTAGGTGTAATTAGGTTGACAACAACAAAGGATTTTTAGTGGATGAGTTGGGTTTCAAATTGGTGAATTTTGAAAAGATTGGTTTCAAAGATGAGCCATTCATCATGGCAAACCAAGCAAAACAAGTATTCTATATTGATGACCCAGAAAATAAAAATTGGTCTGTCGTTCTTAATGAAAAAAGACAGTTTACTGTAGATCCTATAAATAAAGAAGAATACTACAAAAAGTATGATGATTCCAGTCCATTCTCAGTTGGTTTGCCAAGTGTAAATGTTGAAGATAACACCGATGAATATTATAAACGTCAAGACCATGCTGAAGGAATTTTCCTTGACTAACAACTCAACCAATACTAAAGGCATGTATTCTTTGAATTATTTATTTTATTATCATGTATACCTTATCACTTGTGCTTTTATTATCACTTTTTTTTTATCATGTATACTTGTAGGTTCTAAAATGGCGAGTGAAGATGAACATTCTGAGCATGAGCACCATGAGGATGGTAGTGGTGATGCTAAGAAAAGTAGAGGTCCTACATTGATGCGTAGGCTGCAGGAGCTCAGGGCTAAAGGGGATAAATTGCCAGTCCAGTTTGATATGATAGGAGCACTTGTTGGGGAACATGCTAGTGCTTTCAAGCATTACGTAGGGGCGACTGCACGTAGTAAGGTGGCAATAGATATAGAAAATTGGCATGATGTTCCTAATGCCAAAAAAGACCTCTTATGGAAAGATATATCTGTGAGTGGAAGTGATATTATTTTAATATGTTTTTTATCTATTGATTCTAATTTAGTTTGATTGGAATTAATTCCTTTTCAAAACAACATTATTAATTGCTTCTTTTGTATGTATAGGGTGTTTTTCATCTAAATGAAAAAGATCACAAGAAAAGAGTGCTACAACATTGTGGTGTACGATGGAGGGGTTTTAAGACATATCTTGTAAGGAAATTTATAAATAATCCTAAACAAAACAAGAAAGCAACAGATGTATATATTTGTATAGATCCTGAGGTGTGGGAAAGATTTGTTGCAGCTAGGAGATCGGAAGAGTTTCAAGTAATAAAGATTGTGATGTATTGTATGAATATTTTATACAATTAAGGAAGTGAATCTTTTATACATGTTTGCCAAGTCTAAATTGCAATACCTCATTTTAAATGATCAGGCTATTCACCAGGCTCAAAAGGAAAGACGAGCTAAAAATGTGCATGACCATCGCTTGGGGCCCGGTGGTTATGCCTTCCGCCGCCAACTACAAGGGAAGAAATCATCTTCTGGAGAAGAATCTAGTATAACTCAAGTTGAGCGACCACCCTGACACTTGACATGGATTAATGCTAGAAAGAATCGAGCCGGTGAAATTGTCAACCCTGCAACTAAGGAGGTGGCACAAAAGATGGTAGGTTTATCCCAACTAAGTAAAGAGTAACTCCCACAAACTTAGATTTATTTATATCTAATTGATATTGTGATTTAATATTTTTAATAACTATGAATAGATTGATCTCCATGAGAAAAGGAAGGAAGGAAAGTTCATCCCAACTGGCTACATGGATGAACTAGCAGTTGCTCTTGGTACGAAGGAGCATCCTGGCCGTGTTAGGGGATTAGGAGCTGGCATATGATTCAAATCTTATTTCGGCCCTTCGCAATCTAAAAGAGGTCATGTAGGAGGTCTTACACAAGAGGATATTGAAGCATTAGTAGCACAGAAAGTAAAAGAAATAATGTCTTCATTTCATCCTACTCAACCTTTTCAACCTATTCATACTGTGCGTCTCTCGAGTGATAAGGTACAAGCCCATGCTACAGTTGTAGAAAGTCATGGGAGCACTCCTGATGACCCACCACAACAATTTGCAGTAAGTTTTTGTTCTATATGTTGTGTTATTAGCATGATAAATATATGATAATATATATAGTTGTAACATGTATCTATTCTAATGTTTCGTATATAACTTATATTATTTCAATCTAGGTTGGTATGAACTGTAAACTTGCAGTGGAGGTTCCAGAATATAATGTTGTGGCAGCGGGCAAGGTGTACAACCTTGGTGGTACATTGCATTGCCAACAAATTACTGATGACATTTGCCTGTGTCCATCCATCTTGTGTATGACAGAATGGGGGACAAACCACTACGCATACCTAATCCTGAATATAGTACAATTGAAGAAACTGAGGGTGCTATGGTGGGTTGGCCTAGACACTTGGTTATCAATGACAAGGTATACCTTATTTCTACCATATTTTTCATATATATTTGACTGCATATATGAACTCATATAATATAAGTATGTAATTTAATTAACAGGTTTGTAAACCAAAAAGTAAAACTTCTACTAGTCGTTCTCCTATGCCCAAGCCATCTTTCATTCCCGAAACTACACTCGACGAATTGGGAAGCAAATCTAAATGTTTGTGTCGATAATTAGCCAACCAAAGATCTGGATCACATATGTTGGTCAATTTAACACAAGATGCATTTGGGAGGGACTTTGAGAATTTTATTTTTCTTGATGATATTATAGAGTTGTTCTGGTATGATTGGTTGAACACTTCGATAATAGAAGTATGGATAAGGTAAGGATCTATCAATATATATAGAAAATTCCAATACAAATTTTTAGCTTATTTCTACATATGAAAAATATTAAAAATGTTTAACAACCATTTATATACCGAGGCCACAAACTTTGATATAAAGAATGTTGGATTCTTAGTTCCTTCGGTCACTAGTCAGGTGGAGACACATATTGAGGATGTGAATGAGTACTTCTCTGATGCATTCAAATATTTTGCTAGTGAGGGGAAGGAAATTATCCAAATTCCTTTTAACAACCTGTAAGTATTATTATTCAATATAATTTTAATAATGAATAAAATTATTTATTTTAATGTTTGTTTTATTCTTACTCAGAGCTAGACATTGGGAATTAGTGGTGATTGCCCCAAAATTGATGACTCTTTATTATCTTGACCCAATGGGTAAAACAACAAGGAGTCACAAACTGAAATTGCCAGCTATGGAGTAAGCATAAATTTAATCAATGCTTCAACATGATATTTCTATTTAGAATTTCTATTTTACCAACTATCATTTAATTCATAGGGGTATAAAGGCTTTTCATGAAGCTGGAGGACAAATACCCACAAAATTAAAGACATTGACTTTGAAAAATGTCAAGGTAGCTACTTTGACAACTGCTTACTCTTATATGTATTAATTTTCAACTGTAATATGTCAACTCTTATACTCTTATCTCAATTGATGTTTATAGTAGTTTACTAACATTAAGTATAATTTGTTATTTGTAGTGTCCTATGCAAAATAATGACTGGGCTTGTGGCTACTATGTAATGAAATATATGCAAGCTATTTTCAAACAAGCATCACATGACATTCAGACTATAAGTCAGGTAATAAAGAATAACATCATAAATTTACAAGTGATTGTAGTCATTTTAGAAAATATTAGCATGTGCATTTTCTGTTACAGATCTTTACAACTCAGCCTTACACACATGTGGACTTGGATGAATTCTGAGAAGAGTGGTCAGAGTCTTTTAGAAATGAAGTCGATATAGCATTGGATTAAATATGTCGGCTACATTTATGTATGTGGTTTGAGTACTCTTTCATATTTACTTTTGTATTTGTCATCTCAGACTTGCACTCTATCATTTTGTAAATTATGATGTGATTATGAATCATTTTTGTTATGAATGTGTGGTTTTGAATGGTGACGGTTGAGCATCAATGCTCCCCTCTCCCAGAATATATGAATCTTCTTGTTCTTCTGTTCTATATCAATTTCTGTAGAAATTTAAAAGAAAAATCATAACTTCTAGCGTCGGTTTTTTAAATAACTGACCCTAAAGATTGAATTCAGTGTACACTCTTCGGTCGAGAAAATTTTCGACCGAAATATAACTTCTAGCATCGGTTTTTGTACAAAACCGACTCTAAATGTCCTCTATAAGGTCGGTTATTTACAAAAACCGACCTTAAAGATTGAATAAACATTTTCAGTGTACTCCTCGGTCGACAAGTTTGTCGACCGAAATATTTTCGGTTGACAATTTTCTCGACCGAGGGGTACAATGAAATGTTTATTCAGTCTTTAGGGTCGGTTATTCCAAAAAAACTGACCCTGTAAACTCTCTCGGTCGACAATTTTCTCGACCAAGGGGTACACTGAAATGTTTATTCAATCTTTAGGGTCGGTTATTCCAAAAAACCCGACCCTGTCAACTCTCTCGGTCGACAATTTTCTTGACCGAAGGGTACACTGAAATGTTTATTCAATCTTTAGGGTCGGTTATTCCAAAAAAACCGACCCTGTAAATTCTCTCGATCGGGAAAATTGTCGACCGAAAATATTTTGGTCGACAATTTTCTCGACCGAGACCGTTTACAGGGTCGGTTTTTTTCAAATAACTGGCCTTACAGGCTCCTTTTTTCTCGCCTAGGTCAGAATTTTTACAACCTTTTGCATCGGTGTTTACTCTGTAAGGTCGGTTTTATTTGGTTAAATAAACAGATGCTATAGAGCAAATTCTATAACGACAACCACTTAGGCGTCAGTTAAAAAGTGACGTTGTAGGCTTAAAATAACCGACGCTACAGACCATTCCTGTACTAGTGTTACACTGGCAATGGTGGTTATCATCACCTCTTACAGAGGACAAGAACAGTCTCCATGTATCACCCTGAACAAGCACATATGCTCTCATCAGACCCTCTAGTCTGGCTCATACTAACCATTAGTTAGGGGTGATAAATTGTACTAACATCGAGTTCATCTACTTCCACCTCATGGAAGTGAATCTTTAGGTTATAAATAACTTTTGAAATCACAGCATGGTGTAGTTGAACCATCTCTCTCTCATATGTATTTCAACCCGATATGTCCTTTGACAATATTCTTTCTTTCTCATGTTATCTAGGTAAGGCGATCTTGTTGGTATGTATGCCCTGAGAGCCAATCATGGGATGATTGGTGGGATACATTAAGATTGATTTGATAAGCATCAAAGGCAAGCTTCCAATTCTTTCTGGTTCAGTCATATGAGATAATGATAGAATAGATTGAATGTCTAGAGAATGACAGTACTCAATGACATATGCTTTCTGGTTCAGGACCTAAACGATGAGATCATACGAATGTTAAGAGTTTGTACATTCTTATAATGTTCCTAGTTAGATGTCATTATGGAAGGTAGATAGACAAAAATGACACACAAGACTAGATTGTGGTGTTGGTTGATGACAAAATCTCATTATTCATGATATGGAGATATCAAACCAAACACATAGGTACTTGTTAGAGAACAAGTGTACCAGACAGACCCACCATGAGTTTGACACATGGAACCATGACATGGTAGTCACAGTCAGTTCTCACAGTGATGGTGGTGAGTGTGATTCTTTGACCTAAAATCACTACACTCAACACATGTCTTTGGGTACACTTTGACATCATCAAACGCAGTCCTGAAACATGGGTTGTTATAAAGGTGATGATTGGGTGGCTTTGACACATGGGGCTTTAGAGGGGTGAGTGATAGATATGGGATTTGTCCCTCCTGAGGGAGTTTTATATCCATGGACACTTGATGAGTAGGATTGAGATAGGTGTTTACGTATGTGTGAGTCAGTATGTGATATTGATACCATAAATATCTCCTCCAATCTACTTTGAGATCAAGAAAGTGAATGAGCGTTGACAGGATGACTGTTCCATGCCTTGAGTTCATTCGGGATATCATTGACAAAGGAATTATACATTCACTGTAACACCATTCACGAATTTTAGAATTGAAAGTTGTTCTCCAACTTTCATTTTCACTTGGGTAGCACTGATGTGCGACTAGGCACCGCTCTTTGCTTGTGAAGTCATAAGTGTTATGGACTTTCACTGCCAACGTGAAATGGGCCTGCAGGGTCACACACATAGAATTTAACCTAGAAGAGGAGTTTATCCACAAATGATGTTTAGATTGATTACTAAAGGAGTTTAGTAGTTCAATAAACACTTAATCTATTGATAGCTTAGTATCATAGTGTTCAAGGTGATTGGACCGATTGATTAGAGTATCAGATTGATTGAAACGGTAATTGACTGATTCTACGCAGTCTGCACTCCCAACCGATCGGCTCATGTGATGAACCGATCATCTCAGGTTGGTGAATTGATCAGCTCATGTGATGAACTGATGGGCTCAGGACAGGTTGAGACGACCGGTTCAACGGTTGAACTGATCGGCTCAACTAGTCCAACCGAGCAAGTTAGGAAAGTTAGGTTGGCAAGAAATTTCTTTTTGTTTCACTTGTTCAATTTGATTGGAACAAGGATTGGTATTTGGATCAATTCGAAACAAAAGAGGAAAAGTCAATCGGGAACTAACCACTGTAGTGAACTGACCAGTTCATAAGTGAACCGATCGGCTCCGGTGTCCCAACCGATTGATTCAGGTGTGAACCGATCGGCTCAGGTCCCCAACCGATCAGTTCATGCTTGAAACGATCGGTTCAGCTGTCGAAGTTGGTTGATTTGTGGAAAACCTCGAACCCTTCTACTCCTACTTTAGTACTGCATTGCCTGGGGTAGAGAACCCTATCCCATGACCCTCCAATATATAGGTGTATTGGGGGCTTCTCAAGCACAAATCAGAACACCAGCTGCTCTGCAAAGTTGTCGTTCTCTATGGTTGTGGTAACCAGGAGAGCCTGAGCAAGTACTACCCGATAAGGCAGGCACAACAAGGGAAAGACAACTGCAGAAAGGCAACTAGTTGCAAGAGAGTGTGTCGGTGACTAGTACGTCGAAAGGAGGGTACGACTCCTTCCGGTGCCTTGTGCGACAAGGCGATCGGAGTTCCAGGTGGTCTGTGTGGACTACTTCAGAGGCGGGAGACTTCTGCCGCTTGGAGGACAGCTGTCAATCTAGACAGTCCCAGTGAGACCAGGAGCTGCACAAACACCATCTAAGACCAGAGGTGAAGACCATACTAGCTACGAGGTAATGTCGCCGAGCAAGCCTTGGGAAAAGGTATGCCTCTACAAACCATCCTTCCTATTGTATAGATGTTGATGCGATTCCTTCATATTGGGTTTGGGGAGAAGAAATTTTTTGTTTCCGCTGCCTTCACTGTCTCCCGTAAAACCCAATAGTGGTATCAGTGCCACATCAACTACTCTATACTTTAGGATTATTGATGTGATCAATTTTGGTTTGTCGACTTTATTTATTGCATACGATGTGAATAAAATTGGCTTTATGCATGTCCAATCCTAAATCCACAAATCCCAATATACATATGTGATATGCAATATGAATGCACTCGATACGTGTCGCCCTTAAATGAGTTTTGTGGTGGATGTATAGTGTGGTTATGGCCAATAAACCCTATGTCTGTGTATGGTTGAATGTGGTTGCTTGCATCTCGGTCTGCGCAATGATTCCCTACTCCTTTTCTTGATGTAACTCAAGGTAACTCGAGATTTCTTTCCTACCTTTGCTCCCCCCAAATGTAACTCGGGGTTTCTCAATTCAAATGTAAAATAGGATAGATCTTTTATTTCTTGTTATGTCAAAGAATGGCAGACAACTTGATAAGAATTGAGACAATCGGTTCAAGGTGTGAACCAATCGGTTGGCATTCTAGACAACTGATTCAAGGAGTGAGACGAGCGGGTGGCGACCTGAGGAGATGCATGAAGACCAGTGAACCGATCGGCTGGAGGTGCTAGTCGATCGGCTGGTGGCACCCAACCGACCGACCTGATGGCGAGCCGATCAATCATGGAGATGAGTTGATCAAACCCAGAATGGCAAAGCACAAAGTTCATCTTGTACAGGTTGCATGTGATGTCGACCTAGATGACCGTGATTCCTCTTGGCTCGAGGAATCACATTAGGATGGCCATAATCATCGCTTTTATCATTTCACATGTTTTCTGTGGGATATAGCATGTATATGATATGTACTATGTATTAATTGGATATGTGTATGTAACTATAAAACCAAATCCCTCATTAAATATTAAAGTTTTAGATGCCTTCTAATTGTGACACATGTGAAAAGCTTGATCAGCCAAGTGTGGGCACGCCCTAGCGTGGTGCACCATCTATCTCGTGGAAGCGTGAAGGATGGATATGTGGGTCTGCCCTAGTAGGGTGCATATTCATCATGTTGGCTTTGGGTCGGACTTAACAAGGTTACCTTGATAGGATCTAGCACCTTGAGGCATGGAGGTGATCATGGCAAGGAGTTGCATATGACATGTTTCAAGAGTTGCATATGATGCAATTGGCAAGAGTTGCCTACCTGGAAGATCGAAGTTGTGGGTGACAGCCCAAGCTGGTCCATGACTCAGAGGATTTCAGGATCTTTCCCACTAGAAGATTGTACGCTGCAATCTTCTGAACTGATGGTCAGGGCTATCAATTTGAACAAAAAAGTGGGAGCGATAATTAATTAAAGTACTAATTATATCATAAAACCTTTTCAAATCAATCAAGTCAAAAAGGAGTTTTTGGACTAAATTGCATATATTTCCTTTTGTACAATAAATGGTTAATCAACAATAATCACTTTATTTGTGATCGGTCCTTAAGACCAACATATTAAATGGGAATAATTCCACAACTAGTTAGGACGTTGAGAAGTGTTCTCAATCGAAGAGTGAAATCTCTAAGTCCTAGTTATACCAGAACCAGATGAACTCAATCCCACCACACCAATGGATGAAAATATGCTTATGGAAGCATACCGAGGATGACATTGATGTGGAGTGTTTGATGTTGTGTTCTCTGAACTATGAGTTGTAGAAGCAACATGAGACATATGATGTCTCCAAGACACTGTCCTAGTATGTCATGATAGAAGGAGATCCAGTAAGGTATTGAGACACTCAATGTGATTGGGTATGTGGAAAAACCTGACTAAGAAGGATTCCCTCTGAGGCAAGAGTTGGCTACTGGTATGATACTACAAATGTTGTGAGAATCATACAGTTCATGATGAACTACAACATGAACAACTTTGACAAGCGTTGACAAAGTTGTTGGACATGTTGAGGATATTAGTGGCAAAGATGAAGAAAGACAAACCCTAATCTTTGATGTGATCAATGAAGGGCAAGTCTTAAAGGCAGGGAAAAAGGCAAAGAAAAGAAGCATTCTAATGCTAGCCAACAATCAAAGCTGTCTTCAGCCTCGAGGTGTAGATGAAGAAGGACAAGCCTAAGTATGTGATGTTGATCAACAGAAATAAAGGCAGGTCTAAGGGCAAGGGCAAGGGCAAAGCTAAGAAGGGTTCTAATGCTAGCTAGTAGCCCAAGTCATCTTCAGACTCAAGGCACATGGGAGGGTGAACGAGGGAAATGCCCTATATATCTGGAAGAACAAAAGAAGATGAAAGGAGGGGATAGAGATCTTCACCTAAGGTATCATGAAATGAACCACTTCTGAGGTATATGATACCAAGATGAAGATCTGACATATATGATATGTAAGATCTACAAAGAAGTGATGGCCTTTATGAAAGGACCAAGAATGAGTACCCATAATTGGAGCAAGTGTTGCTGCCATAGATAGGAGTACCTTTCAGTTTAGTTAGGCCTAAAGGGCACGAAATAGAGTTGAGAACTGTTGTTTCAATTTTCCAATAGAAACACTTTATTGTTGCATCTTGTAGTGACAAGATGACTATCAATATAGTTGATGTTTCAAAGATATGATCTTTGTGGCAATGCCTTGTTTATCTTGTGGTACTTGGTATGCATAAGATAAAATGATATCTAAAAGTTATTGATAACTCAAACAATGAATGAGCATCATCATGAGAAATTCAATTCTAGTTTCCATATGATGGATAGACTCTTTTTGTTAGAGAACCAGTAAGAGACATGAATCTCTTGAACATGATAAATCGATCTTCACTAGTGGAAGTGGGAGAATGATTATCCTATTAGGTATAATACATGTGATGTATTTACATACCTATTGGAGCAAATGTTAATACTTCAAACAGTGTTTAGAGAAATACCAATATGAATATCTTGAAGTGTTCAAGAATATCATAGATGAAGTACATGATAAATCGATCTTCACTAGTGGAAGTGGGAGAATGATTATCCTATTAGGTATAATACATGTGATGTATTTACATACCTATTGGAGCAAATGTTAATACT
The DNA here is from genome assembly GCA_963693085.1 of Alisma plantago-aquatica. Classification (NCBI taxonomy): domain Eukaryota; kingdom Viridiplantae; phylum Streptophyta; class Magnoliopsida; order Alismatales; family Alismataceae; genus Alisma; species Alisma plantago-aquatica. The sequence continues at coordinate 114,800,802 of OY856410.1, read as the reverse complement.
TCAAACGGTGTTTAGAGAAATACCAATATGAATATCTTGAAGTGTTCAAGAATATCATAGATGAAGTACAAATTTGGTAAAGTGTTAATTCTTGATGAGATCAATGAATGAAATACTTGAACCAAATGTTTGAGATCCTTATGAGTAATTATGATAGTGTATCATGGTGAGCTCGTGATTAAGACATGGTGATGTCTAAATCAAAAGGAGTCATACTCTAAGGAGTTAGAGGATGATTATAAAATAACTAAGTTCTTCTTAAATAAAGAATACCCTACACTAATAAAGGATATTAAGAATCACAAAGTGTTGTGAGTTCTCAAATTCCTTAACAGATACACCTCAAATATCTATATGATGAGTTGGTCATATGATGAGTCCACAATCTAGATGATATTAAGGAACTGGATTTTGAGTTATGGTTTATGACCATTACTTCCTAAATGACTTCCATGTGAACCATAAAGTATGACCTTGATGGTAGCACCCATTGGGATGAAATCCATAAGTTTAAATGAGTCTTAAGTGTTAAGACACATGGATAACATTTTGAGAAGGATGACGCTTGTTGATTGCAATTTAATGACTAAGAGATTTGGCATACGAATACTTGAACCGCATTCCTATGAGGAATAAAACAAGGATGTGTATGTGACACAACCTATAAGGTTTATGAATCCATTAATGCAAAAGAAGTCTATAAGTTACAATGGACTAATCAATGTGATTGATTAAGTACAAGCAACTCAGAGTTGGATCTTTACTTTGATGATATAGTCAAAGGGTTTGACTGATATGTCAAAGATAAAGAAGAAATGTGTGATTTAGTGGGAGCATATTCACATTCCACATGTTGATGTGAAATGAGATGTTATAAGAATGGAATTCTTTATGGAAATTATCTTTAAGGAAGATAAAGACGTTTCCTATGTGATAGGAATACAGATCTATAGAGATAGTTCTCAAAAACCTCTTGACCTAAAAAGAGAAAGCATACATTCGCAATCTATACTGAAGGGTTCACTGTGCAAAGATTCAGTGGGAGAAAACTTGTCCATGTTACATGGAGTTAGTATCCCAAGGCCAGGTGTCCAATTCTTATGAAGAATGGGAACACTAAGAATAGATATGGATCTATCATGTATGTAATCATCCCATTATCTTGTATGTATAGGACATAGCAAGAATAAAATGCATTCATCATCTTGTATGTAGGACATGACAATATGATGTGCTCACCCTAATAACTCATATGTGGGACATGACGAGTGGATGTTTGTCTAGTTCCAGTAAGGGTTAATGGAATACCATAAGAACTTGATAAGTACTTGAGAAATACTAGTTCTATGGAAATAAGGAAGGATTCACTGTAAAGAGTTACACTAATGTGAACTTCCAAAAAGGATAGAAAATTAATCGCAACATATATATGGGATATATAAAAGTGAATGTTTGTTGATAAATGGAAACGTTCCAATAAAGCCGTTTAAAAGGAAAAGTTAAGTATCCATGTGTTAAAGAACATTAGTGGATACTATATGGATCTGGAAGTTCATGAGATGAACTTATAGTTATTTCGGTCATTGATGACAAGTTAGGAGTACTTGGTCATGCAATGTGGCTAAAGGTTAGCAAAGGAATACTAGATCACATATTATGGCAACTCCATCTCATACGTGTGACGTACAGTGAAGAGATGAGAGACATGCAGTTAATACCGACATTGGCAAGGTGTTGCCATAACTCACTGCATAAGCACTAGAGCATAGTAACTTGTGGGACATGTTTGAAGATCACTATGAATATGATTTAAGGGTGATTGGCTCATAGTGCAAGTGGGAGTATGTTGATATGTATGTCCTGAGATCCAATCATGGGATAATTGGTGGGATACATTAAGATTGATTTGATAAGCATCAAAGGCAAGCTTCCAATTCTTTCTGGTTTAGTCATATGAGATAATGATAGAAAAGCTTCAATGTCTAGAGAATGACAGTACTAAATGACGTATGCTTTCAAGTTTAGGACATGAACGATGAGATCATACTGATGCTTAGAGTTTGTACATTCTTATTATGTCCCTGGTCGGATGTCATTGTGGAAGGTAGATAGACAACAATGACACACAAGACTAGATTGTGGTGTTGGTTGATGACAGAATCTCATTAGTCATGATATGGAGACATAAAACCAAACACATAGGTACTTGTTAGAGAACAAGTGTACCAGAAAGACCCACCGTGAGTTTGACACATGGAACCATGACATGGTAGTCACAGTCAGTTCTCACAGTGATGGTGGTGAGTGTAATTGTTTGACCTGAAATCACTACACTCAACACATGTCATTGGGTACACTTTGACATCATCAAACGCAGTCCTGAAACATGGGTTGTTATAAAGGTGATGATTGGGTGGCTTTGACACATGTGGCTTTTGAGGGCTGAGTGATAGATATGGGATTTGTCCCTCCTGAGGGAGTTTGATATCCATGGCCACTTGATAAATAGGATTGAGATAGGTATGCACACGCATGTGTGAGTCAGTATGTGATATTGATATCATACATATATCCTCCAATCTACTATGAGATCAAGAAAGTGAATGAACATTGACAGGATGACTGTTCCATGCCTTGAGTTCATTCGGGATATCATTGACAAAGGAATTATACATTCACTATAACACCATTCATGAATTGTAGTATTGAAAGTTGTTCTCCAACTTTCCTTTTCACTTGGGTAGCACTGATGTGCGACTAGGCACCATTGTTTGCTTGTGAAGTCATAAGTGTTATGGAATTTCACTACCAACGTGAAATGGGCCTGCAGGGTCACACACATAGGATTTAACCTAGAAGAGGAGTTTATCCACAAATGATGTTTAGATTGATTACTAAAGGAGTTTAGTAGTTCAATTAAACACTTAATCAATTGATAGCTCAATATCATAGTATTCAAGGTGATTGGACCGATTGATTAGAGTATCGGATTTGATTGAAACTGTAATTGACTGATTCTGCGTAGTCTGCAGTCCCAACTGATCAGTTCATGTGATGAACCGATCGGATTTGGGTGATGAACTGATCGGCTCATGTGATGAACCGATCAGCTCAGGATAGGTTGAGACAACCAGTTCAAGGGTTGAACTGATTGGCTCAACTGGTCCAACCGAGCAAGTTGGGAAAGTGAGGTTGGCAAGAATTTTTTTTTGTTTCACTTTTCTAATTTGATTGGAACAAGGATTGGTATTTGGATCAATTCAAAACAAAAGAGGAAAAGTCAATCGAGAACTAACCAGGGCAGTGAACCAAGTAGTTCAGAAGTGAACTGATCAGCTCAGGTGTCCTGACCGATCGGTTTAGGTGTGAACCGATTAGCTCATGTCCCCAACAGATCGGTTCATGCTTGAAACAATCGATTCAGCTGTCGCAGTTGGTTGTTTTGTGGAAAATCTCAAACCCTTCTACTCCTGCTTTAGTCCCACATTGCCCGGGGTAGAGAACCCTACCCCATGACCCTCCTATATATAGGGGTATTGGGGGCTTCTCAAGCACAATTCAGAACACCAGTTGCTCTGCAAAGTTGTCGTTCTCTTTGGTTGTGGTAACCAGGAGAGCCCGAGCAAGTGCTACCCGATAAGGGAGGCACAACAAGGGAAAGACAACTACAGAAAGGCAACTGGTTGCAGGAGAGTGTGTCGGTGATTAGTATGCCGACAGGAGGGTACGAATCCTTCCGGTGCCTTGTCCGACAAGGCAATCGAAGTTCTAGGCGGTTCGTGTGGACTAATTTAGAGGCGAGAGACTTCTGCCGCTTGGAGGACAACTGTCAATCCCGATAGTCCTGGTGAGACCAGGAGCTGCACAAACATCATCCAAGACCGGAGGTGAAGACCGCACTAGCTGCGAGGTAATGTCACCGAGCAAGCCTCAGGACAAGGTACACCTCTACAAACCATCCTTCCTATTGTATAGACGTTGACGCAATTCCTTTATATTGGGTTCAAGGAGAAAAAAACAATTGTTTCCACTGTCTTCTCTATCTCCTGTAAAACCCAACAGATCTACCATAACCCATATTACATCTTGACCTTCCTTGGTCTAGGGGAGACTTACCACAACATCCATAGTGATGAACTCCCATTCCCTCTCGGGGACTCTTCATCTGCTATATCAACACACTGGGTTACTAGTGTTTGTCCTTCACCTTCTGGTTTGCATGGAGACAAACCACGTGCAACTTCATCTTAAGTATCCAATGTACTACTATCACTTACTATCTTGGTAGTACAACGGTGTATGGTGATCTTAAAATCATGATCTCCTATATGTCATGATTCGTAAAGATTGATTCCTTGGAAACCCTAAACCACTCTAATTGGGGTTTCATCTCCTTCTTTTTCAAAGAAGTGTGTCTGAGGTTCTAAAACTATCGTTTTATTGCATCAAGGCTTAGGCTGGCTAACCAAACTACTACTTCGTTAGTATTAGCCAAACATATCTCACAAACTTAGTGTTAACCTAACAACCTCTTCTAGTCTCCAGCTAAACTAGGTAGCTACATCTCAACCACTTTACATCCTTATGTGTAAGGAAAAGTTGAAACATACACCTCCATGTATTCCACTTATCCTCTCAATCTCAAACTCTAAGTCTATCTTCATCAAGTAAACTCCGAGCTCATCTTCTTGGTTTTCGAACTCAACCTTGTATAACTCATATCTCATGATAAAACAATCTCATAAGATGAATACCTTATTTCTCTTACTGTTTGTAAACCATCCACATATCGTTCACTCCACAAGGGTATTTTATCATCTCTGTCCTCATACCTCATAGCAACATTCCAACTCACATCATCTTTATCCTTGGTGTATGGCATGCATATTGTCATATCTCTCACTCCCATAACAAGAGGAAATAAGACTGCAATCCAAATACAAAGTTCTTCCTATTCTAAGAGTAGAGATGGTACATCCCACCTTCCCAGTACACCTTCAAATCTAAGTTAGAATGTGAAACTTATGTCTGAACATCACAGTCATCTCGATATCAAAGTTAGTTCCATGGAAAACTGGTCTCAAACCTACTTGGGTCACCACACAATCCTTGGTCATCTCCTCTAGGTATGTAGGATGTCGACACTTTTGGGGTCATCCCTCTTCCCGTATGCATCCAGAGAGTGCCCTACTCATCTGCCCTTTGGGTCCCATGAGTTCATGAAGGTGATCAATCTCCTAAGCCATGGCCCTCAGATAATGATAGTTGTTACCTCTCGACCCTATGGTCATGTGCAACTAGGGAATTAGGTAAATCCTACTTCCATCGATCTTAGCCCTACCTGACCCGAGGATAGACTTAGGATTCTAACATAGTACATGTCCAACTTAGAACCTTACCCACATCTCCATCATCTCTCTCTGCATTCCTAAGCTGACTTTCATCCTTTCATAGGGGTCATGGCGACCTGCCTACCTTGGTCAGGCCCCATACCAGTTACCTCCATGGTAACACACCCACATGCACTTAGAGATGGTTATCTATGGGTCTACAGGTTCATTCTCTTATTATGTGCTTTTCTCTTAGCTCCTCAAGATCCTATGATACCTCTTTAGGTTACCTTAAACCAGCGAAACACTCTACAAGAGGGTCCCTCTCCCAAGATGGGAGGAACTACATCTCGATAACAAAGGTCACAAACGTCCTTATGTCTAGGGTCTACATCCACCTGAGCATGCTCAGCCCTAGCATGCTACTAAGGCACAAGAGACCACCTAGTAAACCATGCTAGGTCACACTTGTTCTCATCCTCAACATTGGACCAAGAACAAACCTTCCCATTTCACCAACTTGACTGTGAGGGATTCATCAACCATACCTTAAACTTAAGGGGTTTCCCTTTCCTCTATACATGAGGAGTTCCATGCTCGAATCTATAGAAACTCAAATCTCATAATGAGCACCAGGTGCACCACTTCCCCTCTTAGGTCTAAGAACCCTAGGTTCACCTTTCTTATGTCCAATTTCATGCTCAACCTTTTAACCACGAACCAAGCATGTACAAGGTATGACATGCACTTCCCATGATCCTTCAATCTTGAACAACACTTCAGAGAGGAGTCCTCCTCAAGGACAACCAACAAGGTATAAGGTCTCACTACCTATTACTAAGCCTCTTCAGGGTCTAAGGAACTCATCTTCCTAACCCAGAAGGTAAACACCTAGGCACATAGGTACCAGTAGCCTCATCCTCTTTCTAGGGTTTGGTTCCTCTAAAGGCAACCAAGATACCATCAGCCTCCAGGGATCATGCATGAGGCAACCACTATCTTCCACTTAGGTCGCATCATCCTTAACTCCCCATTGTTCCTCATACCTCATAGTCTAAGCTCTAGCCTTCTGGCTTGGGTCCTACTCTCTCTCTCTCTAGAGCTATCTCCACAACCAGCCTTACTACTAGAGGTCCTCTCTCCATGAAGGATCAAGCTCACAAGCATACCCCTACATGGTGAAGACTATGTTCCATCTTATGTTTGCTCAAGTTTATACATAGCTCTTTATGCTTATCTCATAAGCTATCCCTCATACTCTCCTGGCCAGGGTATTAGCCTACTGCTCGAACCACTGACGTACTTTAGGTGCATGCTATGCCCTGCTCACATAAGCCCATAGGGTTTCTATAAGTTCTTCTCTAACCTCATCAATGAAGGAGCTATCCTTCACCCTAACATGCACGACCCTTCCCAGGGTTAGGTCTCCACAGGCACTAGGTCATCCAACCTCCCATGGCTCATATGGGCATCCAAAGGCATGTCCACACACCTGGTCTATCATGATATCTAACTCATCATGCCATCTCTCTCTCTAACTACCACTTAGGGTTAGGGTTAGCATCATCCTCAGAGGATGATCCCGATCTCTACTTATAATGGAGGTCTCTACCTCCAAGACTAACTTTCTCTACTCACCCTCCTAAAAAGAAGGTCTTGCCTCAGGTCTCTCCTGAGGACATGACAACATATGTCATATGACCTAAGCATGTATTTATTCTTTAGTCTACACTTAAACTATTAATCTTATGTCCATGACATCTTATTTACATGATTTTCATTAATGTGGTGGATGATTCCTTAAACCTTATCAACTTTACCCATACCTCAAGAGGGTGAGGGAAAGAGAGAAAACCCTAATCCTAAAATCCTTAACAACATTAGAGTTGAGAAGGGATGAACAAGATGAGAGAGTCCTAAAGGTATCTTATTTTGAGTCAGATCCTAAGACATTGTCCAGACATTCACACTAATCTGGGAGTCCTCATATTCTGACTAGTGGTGCAGAGGAAAATCTTTCCAGCCCCCGGACGTGATCCTTTTCTAGACACCTCTGTCTTTCGAAAAATCCTCTAATAACTCCCTTGGGTTCTACATACTTTGTATAATTTAATAGTTATTAAAGATTAGATGAGGAACCTATGTTCTGATACCAAATGTAATGACCCCGCCTCCCAGTAACCCCAATTAAGGGAGACCCGAAGGTTAGAGTCGTTGTCCCAATTAATAGGATCAAATTTTCAATAAATAATCAGTAATAATTATAAAATTCTACCAAACTAAAATGAAATCTGGTATAAAATAAAACTTTGCATACCTTTTTCAAAAACTTGGATATCCTACTTGCTATCCACATCTGGAGTCTATTCTAACTAATCCTCCTTTGTACCTTAATTCTTATTTAGTTCCACATATGCCACTTTATTGTTTGTCCTTTTCAAAGTTGTACCTAAAATGCCGACAAACAAAAGGTCAGTCAGCATATCAAAATATGTCGGTATATGGAGACAACCAAAATTCCACAAATATGGCTAACAATCTAATTATCACGATCAAGATAATTAACAAGCCAATTTACATTTTCAATGTGTCATTCTCTACCGCTTTTGCCCTAACCCCGGCATACTCTCTATAGGGTTTCTCTTTTGCTATTGACTTAAGGCCACCTTCTCATTCCCGAGCTTGGTGCCTGGGGTCACCTCTCATAGTTCCCATTAGTCATTTTATAAAGACCACCTTCTCAATCCCAAGCTTGGTGTCTGGGGTCACCACTCATGGTGCCCATTGGTCTTCCCTCTTGGGCTCGACCTTTTGGCATCATCCATCAGGGTGGCATGTACGTGCGAGAATACACACTTATATTATAATTGTGATAATCATAGTGACTTTATAATTTGCAAGTATGAACATCCAAATTGATAGGTTGCATTCAATGTGATTAACCATCTGGGAAACTCTTCGGGAAACTAATGCGATTAACCATAATTAACCTCATACCTATCAGGCTGATTTGAGATAGAATTAATCCAATCATTGCAAGCAAGCACCCAAAGAGATCCTGAAATATGCATACAATTTCCTATCATTGATCATGCCATCAAGATCTATTAAACCTAGCTCGCTTCCTAGGGTTTCTAGTCCACTTTTAGGGTTTCCATTGCAATTAGGGTTTCTCTTCATTTATACTATTTCAAACCCTAGTTTTATATAATTACTCACAAACCCTAATTATCTCATCTATTCTTCACAAAAGATATTAAGGTTACCTTTTAACAACATATTACCTTAATTTCGGATTAAGGGCACAATTAAATGTCCATTAAGTCTATCATGCCTCTTTTACATTAAAACTACCATTTTTCTCCTTTTAATTTATGATAAGATCATTAGGCCTAATTATCATCTTTGGTTCCTTCTGTATTAACAACTCATACTTCATTATGATCTAATTCACATATGAACCTTATTAATCATTAATTTCATCTTTATCCATTAGAAAAAACCTAATTTCCGTATTTAGGGTATTTATCCAGAATTAGGAACCTTTACACTCAAAATAGCTTAGAACCATCATATCTCATCTTATTCATGAATTTGAACAATTAAAACCATTAAGAATCACAATGACCAACATTAGGGTTTCAAGGCCCAATAAAGCCCATTCATGTACATGGAACTCTAAATTAAACCAATTATGTGCAAAGTCCATACTTTTTTATCTTAATGTATCTTTTTATGATTAACAGGTTAATATCAACTTTAATCATCCATAAAACCCTTCTTAATACATTAATCATCTCAAATTAGGGTTTCTTAATCATTAAAGCATTAAAGTTGATAACTTCCACTACTTTTCGAATTAAAAGAGGAATTAGGCTATAAAACTATTTTTAGTGGATTCCTCTTATTTTTCTGAGCAAGTTTCATATTTTGCACATTTCCATCGGAGCTACCAATCTTTTTCTGCATTTTTTTGCAAAATAGATACCTTGGGCGAATGGAAGGCTTCTACCTAGCGGCTTGCTCCTCGCGAGCAACACGTTGGATCGGGTTCATAGACACTTTTTCCCCTACACCCACAATATAGGGCCACGTGCCCCTAGGGGCAAGAAGATCATTTCCTCCTTACCATCTTCATCCTCCGCTTGCTGTTCTGCACGCAAACCAAGTCCTTGGCTCGGTCAACCGACAAGTTGACTTCGAGTTTCTAGCCCGCCCAGTGCCAAAAGCGGGCACCCTCACCTTCGCAGCCCTCCTCCGAACTTGTAGAGCACTTCAATTGCTCGAGTGGTGGCTGGAGAAGATGGGGCAGGGTTGAAGTCCCTTCGGTGAAGCGGCAGAAGGGATGGAGGCGAAAACATGGGTCCAAGGGAAAATTGAGGGAGGGAGATTGTTCGGGGTTCTCGGCCACATGTGTGGGTTTTATTTTTGCCTTTGTAGAGGGTCTAAGGACCTCTATTTATACTTGCCCATGGAGGCAAGGTTCCTGGAGATTGGGTGAATCTCCTAGAAACCATAAACCTAGGTGAAATCTTGGGTGGGTGTGGTCGGCTCGATCTCCCGGATCCAATGAAAGTGTTTCCATAAGTGCTCGTGCCTTTATCATCAAGGGAATCACCCTCGAAAACCCTGGTCTCCTGATCCTACTTTCCTGACTGGTCGCAAGCTAGGAGATAAAGGGATCATCATTGGATCTGAATCTAACAACCCACAATGTGCGTGACATGTGCATGGGTTGGGCCCAAGATTCCTATTCCAAGTAAAAATTGATGATTATTCTTTCTCTTTAAGAAAACTCATAAAATCAATAACTATATCCTCGTTTATCCTTTTTCAATAAAAGTTTAGGAGAAAGTCTATTATAACTAAATCTACCTCTCTGCCAAATTTGGGTTCATTATCTAAAACAAAACGTGCCTTTTCTTTAGGTGCAAGATATTACTCAATTATGAATATTTCTCACCTATTTTCTCTTTCCTTTGCTATACAATTATTATCTTGGATTTCCTTGGACCTCAAGGAATTCTAATATTTCGAAATTCCTTTTTATGGATACATATTATCCTTCTAGATGCATCTACATCCATTATTTCTCATTATCTTACTTATTAAAATATCTCTTTTTGAGGATTTCTCTTTATCTCTCTTTTTATTTTCCTTATTGGAATTCCTTCTAATATTAGAAACCTTATGGATACAAAAATCCACCAAAGATAACTCAATTATACCTCTTTCCACTTATTTCCCACATTTTATCATGGTTTTCAATTTCATTCTTAATAAAGAAATATTTAATTGATCTTTTCTTTTCTTGTTGCATTATCTTTGCAACTTTGGACTCCTTGGAACCCCAGGAACCCAAGAGGCATGGAATCCACCTTTGGATTATATACTCTTGCCTTCTAGAGATTTCTACATCTTTCTTTTCTCCATTATTAATAATGGAGTTTCTTTTGTCTTTTCCTTATTATTGGGCCCAATAGATAATAAAGCCCACAAAGCAACTATCAAGGCTATTATAAACGAAATACATTGATTCAAATCAAAACACACCATTATTTGGTCATTTATCTTTATTAAGAGAAATTACATTTCTCATCAAAAGAACCCAAAATTCGGGTTGTAACATCCCCTCTATCATACGTGCGTTCTGCTGTCTTTTGACTACAAAATTGTCCTCCAGAGGTGCTCAGACCTTCTCAGTTGAAGCTTTTGATCCTTGGTTCTTCTCTTCTCTCTCTCTAGTTGCCGTGCAATGAAAATAGATGCCCCCTTGGTATGGTCCTCATCCCTCTAAGTCATAGAAGGCATTTAGGGTACAAAATAACATCCACCGTTGGATTAGAGTGAAATATGTGGATGGCCTAATTGGGAATACTCAGTAGTACCGACTAGGTGAGTCAGTAGTACTGAGTCACTTAGGTTTAGTAACACGATCTCGATCGTGCCTGTACTATCAACTGGACTCGATAGCACTGAGTTTTGTGATTTTCGAACTGCCTCCCTAATGTCAACTCGGTGGCATCGAGTTATCTCGAATCATGTTGGGGTTTACTGATGTTGTTTCGATACCACCGACTTTCGCTATCGGTAGCACTAACTCTGGGTGAGTTTCTACATCCATCACTGATGTCAAGTTGGTACCAACAACTATTACTTGGTTGGTAGCACCAAGTTTATGGAACTTCCTTGTACCTAAAAATACACAAAAACAACATAAGTACTTGGGATGTGTAAAATATTACATAAAATAGTTAAAATCATATAATTTGATGCATTCAATAGAAACAGGACATCTATGTCATTTCATGAATAATAAATCATATAAATGACTAATCCACACATGAAATCAAGGGAAAATGTGCTTGTAATAATGACTAAAAACACATGCATCAAACTCCCCTAAGCTTAAATGTTTCTCATCCTCGAGCAACACTCTCTTAGATCTATTTAACAAGAGTCAGCAAAAGGACATAACACATACACTCCTTTCTTAATCATATCTACCTATCGAACACTAAACCAGCCTTCACTGACCACTGAATCGATAACTACTCTAAAGTGACCAAAAACTTCCATAAAAGATGTCCACCTTTAGTCAATGACACTATCAAGAAAGTAGTTAACATCATAATTACTCAGAAATTCGCTTGGTGTATTGTGTGCCCTACACTAAATTACTCTTTCCTATCTACCAACTACTTGGAAGCAGATCTTCGTTTAAGCACCAATGAGGAGATGAATCATTAGAGTGGCCTACCAACAAGAGCAATTATTGATTCAAGATGGGTAGCAAATGAAAATTCATAAGTACATCCAATGTATTTATGCTTAGATATTACTGAACCTATATGGATGAAAAGAATGACATGCATGAATCCTAATGCCTAATTTTTTTTCTTTAATTTTATGAAATGATGCATGTATGAACGACTTAAGATTGTTTGACAACTCAAAAGAATGCACATGTGGATTAAATCATCACTAAAACAGACATGCAGGATATATTTTATCCTTATTTCTTTTGAACAATTTTCTTCTTCTTTTTTTCTTCAACAATGCTAATTTTTATGCTTCTTGATTTCATGATTTTTTTCTTTTTCTCATATTTTTTCTTTGAGGTATATCCCTACACTTCAGTTTCATAACTTGAAATTAAAATCCACATGTTTAGGAAAATATGCATGCGATGTTGAAATGTATGAAATACATGAACTGTGTTATGCAAGCTAAGATGGTATGCACTAAAATTAATGCATACAAATGCAATGTATTTCTTTCTCTTTCAAATGCAAGAAAACTAACAATTATGTTCCTATCATGCCATGTAATGCAATCAAAGAAAATAACTTGGGAGTACTCATGAATCTTGAGGTGGTGAGTCAAAAATTAATGGAAAACAAATGGAATCACACAACTAAGAGACAATGCCTTTCATTATATTATGATGTGTCCCTCTTAATTGACTTGTGTTCAGGGTGATCTGAAGGTTTATTTCTTATATTTTCATTAATATATCATTATGGTTTGGTCAGTTTAGACTCAACATCATCATCATTCACATTCCCAAGTTGATTCAGACTTTCATGTAAGTCCTAAGTCCTAATGCTGACTAGTTCAAACACTTCCTCAAATGGTGTTACAGAAAGATTTACAGTTTAAGATTTTAAGGATATGACCTTTTTCATGCAACAACATAGAGATTACAATTTATTCAAAAACAAAACCACACATTTACCACTCAACAATTACATTATATAGACGTGGATCCTACACTTGCACAACAAAAAATAAAACAAACAACTAAAAATAAAAATAAAAATAAAAATAAAAATAAAGATAGAATGTTATTCCAACACCCCCCTAAGCTTGAATATGACTATGTCTGGATAGTCAATACTAAAAACCAAGAGGTGGAACAGTAGCACCATGGCTCATAATGGTAGAGGTGGCATGTCGGGGTGGTGTGGAGGGAACATCCCCTAGAATGAGAGGTCTGGAGGTGGCATTGGTGGCGGTTGTGGGTACTCCTCAAACTATCCACAGTTCTTGTAGTTGTCGAAGAAAGGTTGATGGTATGCTCCATCCGCTGCAGGCGCATGTAAACATTCTCTTGGTTGGCCAAGAGAATGCATTCATTCTCATAAATCACCCGTTGGTTCTGGTACAGTCTTCCTTGAATGTCCTACACACCGACCAACATCACCTGATGATGTTGTTGTCCAGTCTAGATCTCCTGCAGCATGGTATACATATCCTCCATATTGTATGGGTCTTGCTCCTCCTGGGAATAGGGTGGGAAGAGGAAGTCGAGGAAGCATAGGTGTGGGCCCGTTTGTGCGGGACAATTCTTGTAACATACCAGAAATAGAATTCTACCCTAATAGTTTTACCCTTTTTGACATAGCCAAACAAGGATAAGCTAATACATGTAATTAAGTGAATACAAAATACTTGTGCTTAATAATGAATCATTTGGATGATAATAAGAAAATAAAAGAACTTAATTGGATAAATATTTCCCATATATTCTTAATATAGGGTTGTATGCACATATACACCAGTTTGGTTTCAATTAATGGGTCTGAAGTATAAATTGTCACTAAGTAATAAAAATAATAAGATATTTCATCCTAGAACTTTCTAGTACTTTTTAAAATAGGAAAAAGAAGAGAAAACTCAAATTATATATAAAGGAGATGATAAATGCAATAATTGGAGATAATATGGAATTTCATGGATAAAAGTTGATAATGAGGAATATATGGTTCTAAAAATCATAAACAGAAATCTACAATGATAATTTGATACTTAATTTCATTTTCTTGGCTCAAATGTAACTTAAGAGCCAAGTATCATCTAATTTGGAAGACAAATGCATATTAATTTTCTTATCAAAAGAAAATAGGAATTAGGCCAATAAAGTGAAATAAAATAGTTAATGCACTCAAATTGGAAGATTATCTCCAAATTCGTAATCTAAACATAAAAATAAGTCTTTGGGCAAATTTGCAACTAATTTGGATAATGTTTGATTAATAGGTATTTATAGGAGAGAGAAAATGCCTAAAAGGTGTAATTAATAAATAAATAAAATTCATGACATCAAAGGTTGGAAATAAAGGCAAATTCGTATTAAACACACTTAAGTTAACTTGTGGGTGAAGTTTCACCCAATTCGGTCAATCCATGAGCCATTAATGCATCTAGAAAGAGAAACAAATAATAAATTAAATAACATATCTAATGTTGCCAAAAGTGAAAACTAATTAGATATTCGGAATCTACACATTTCATTTAACTTATGTGCAAAGTTTGGCTTAATTTGGATAACGTTTGAACCTTTTTTTGAAGAGAGAGAAAAAGGGACATTAAATGCAATTATTACTTTATTCATTTGATCGATTTTCCCTGTCACGCTTTTAATTTAAGCACGCCCGATCTGGACCGTGGATTTTGGATCCAACGGTTCCAGGATTGTCTCCTAGCTCCAATCGGAGTAGGAGTACAGGTTGTTTTCTGTGGTTTTTTTCAGATGAGGATATCTCCCTCGATTATTAATCTTTTTCGACGATTTCTTCATCAATGAGTTCGTGCTTTAATTCTGCATAAGTCAATCCCTATTTTAGTAGGGTTTCCCTCACCAGAGACCCAGGTCGACGAGAACTTCCCTTTCCCTCCTCTGTTTTCTAGTTCTTGTTGGTTCCTCGTTGAACCTTAACTCTGCCCCTATATATAGGGCTTCCCTCATGATCCTTGAACCCCCAAAAACCTCGTGTCATAGCTCTTTTGATCAGATTTGCTATGCATCCATCTCTCCTTACTCCATCTACCTGTTTCGATGGTGGCTAGTTTGTCCGGGGAACCTAGTCGTCGGTGGGGCTCGTTTCTGGTTGGGTTTGGGTCATGAAGGTGTGGGCAAGCTTCGAGAGCCTTCAATTCATCTGTTTGGCATGTACTATGGTTTTCCCTCTTTTCTATTGAGTTGGATCGTCTCATGAATTGATGAGCGGTAGATCGCCGTCTAGCTGGTTTCCTTTACTTTCTGTTCTGATTTTAGTTGCTTAATCTTTCTTAGTTCTTCGTTTAGCTTCTCGCGGGCTCATCTTCCTTACCCGACCACCTCAAGTGTTGGTAGGGTGTTGCGGCGAGGTTTTCTCGAGCTACAGATGACCGATTTCATTGCGGTTGGGCTCTCTATAATCGTTGGAGTCCTGGGAACTTTGTTCATGTAGGACTTTTCCCAATTCGCACTCTCTTATGATCTGGAGTTTGTGGATCAACCTGTTGTTCTCAGCTATCGAGGAGGTCCTCGCGAGGGAACAAACCCCAGGGTTGATTTCCCTCTTTTCCCTCGTTCTTTTCTTTTCTGTTTTGTTTCACGACCAGGGGTATTTTCATCTTTTCACAGATTATGTCTTCCTCCTTTAGTTAGAGTCTTGCATGGGATTGACCGGTGACTTGGCCGGTTGTGATTGGGCCAAGTCACGCGGGCCCCTCTCCTGTTATCCACTTTCGATGCAAATTTATTATGTGGAATTATCTGATTGGCCGCGTTTAAAATTTCATAACTAATTACTTGTTGATCAGAAAAATATGTAAAAATAGTCATTGAATTCAGAAAAATGTAAGCTTTCTAGTGGTATTGGTTTTGCCACCCAAATCTGACTTTTTGAAGAGGTGATTTTAATAGATCTAATTAATAAGACAATAACTTGTATAATTCATAACTAAATATTTATAAGTCATAAAAACATAATAAAATATGTTTTAGGATCCTAATAACATAACCTAAAATAAGGAATAGTTTTCATAACCTGATTCAGACATAAATAAAAAGATGGTTTTTAGGGTTTGGTTAATGTACATGAAATTGAGATAAACCCTACATATGTGTTTATTCGGCCTTTGGTGACCTAGACTTGGATTTAGTAGTGCTTTGTAGTTTGGACTCTGATTTGAGGTATGTTGTATCCCCTATTCCTCTATCATGATAAATTCACCTAAATTTTCATTCTCTTGAAATTGGCCTACACAATATGTCTTATCTTTTTTTTTAGTCTTAGGGAGACCCCGCTCCCCCTCCTCCTCAAATAGGTGCCAGAGCCCGGATGACCCTAGGAGTTGGTAATTACAGTGCGCTCAGGGGGATTCGAACTCGGGTCCCCCAGGGAGGACAAGTTGGACCGAACCACCTGAGCCACACTGGTCGGGTAATATGTCTTATCTTTTGATATCATGGTTCGTGTGAACTATCTTGATTATTATGGACTTAGATATTTTCTTGATATCTCTCTTGTGCCTTGGTGCATGTTGGTCCCTTATATTGATATGTGCCACTTTGAAGTGGATGTTATATGTTTGTGTTGTCCATTGTATGATGGCAACCTTTGTATCATCTTTTGACTAAACTATTTACTGGACTCTATATTTACATGCAATGTGATTCAGTAGAACTAGAATAATGTAAATTACTTTGGTTTTTGGGTGTGTTCCCTTTTCATTTATGGGATGGTGGTGGTGGTGCCCCATACCCGAGTTTCAAGGATGTGAAGCCTTGACTAAACTTTTATATATATTGGGAGTTTGACGGTGAGTCATTCTCTATCAGGTTTTCAAGGATGTGAAGCCTTGGCCGCCTTTGTATGTTATATTTTCCTAGGCCTATGTTTATCTCACATGCATGCAGGTTGATGATTGGTTGTGGGGTGTGTATCCTACTACCTATATATGTGCTTTTGTTGCACAAATTTTATTATTTATGGAAAGTATCCTCTTTTATCATGTTATGATGTTTGTTCTGTTTTATCCCTGTGTGGGTAGTCCTTATCTCTTGTATGGGAAGAATTCTACATTTGTTGTCCTTATTTCTTAAATTGCTCAAAGTTTCCTTTAGCATACACATACCAGCTTTTTGCTGATGTATTTCTTTTCTTCTTCTCTTTTGTTGGGTATGCTTCCAACCCCAGGTTAGATCGAGGAGAGTGAACTTCAACATCAACCTTGTAGCTGATCTTTGGGAGGCTTGAAGAGGTGGTTAGATGACCCTCGGCTTGGTCTTTGGCTTTTATGTTTAGTTTTCCTTTAGATACCTATATGTGGTGAAGTGTTGTATCATGTTATCAAGCTTTGTAAATTGTTAGATAATATTTCTTTTCCGCTGCTACTCATTGTGTAATGATACTTACATGTTGAATGAATTGATCTCCATCCCTTTGGTGAAAATTTTTTATGTGGTGTTTGGTTCAAGGGATGAAGTCTTTTCTTTCTAGTAGAGGAGTGGTTTCACTTCTTTACAACATGGTATTAGAGCCACTAGCAGTCAGTTATCTAACTATTTCAAACTCGTCTCCCTTAGGATGTTTACCTTTATCTTAGGTTACTTATACCTAGTACCTTGCCTTGTACAGGAAAAACCCTAGTGGCGGGAGATAACTCAATGGTTCACAACCAGTTTGGTTATGAGACACCTCAAAACACTAGGTTTGGCCAGGGGAGCTCAGCTTCTGTTGGTTCGGGAGGAGCTATGACTCCAGAGCAAGAGTTGTCCATGTTTCGACAACTCTTTGCATCTTCCATGGTGGGAAAGATGAAAGACCCGTCTGTACCTGAAAAGACTAAGGAGTTCTCCATCATGGAGTTCATGAAGATGCAACCACCTTCCTTCAAGGGTGAAGGTGAGATAGAGATGGTCGACAAAGTAGATGATTGGGTGTTAGCCTTCGAGAGGACTTTTGATGGTATGGCCTGTCCTCCACACCAAAAGGTTAGGTTTGCTTCATATGTTTTGGATGGACCTGTAAGAGTTTGGTGGAATGGAATTGCAAGGACTAGAGATATCTCAACCATGTCTTGGGAAGAGTTTTTGACTCTCTTCCATGGTAAGTATATCTGCACTACTGCCCTAAAGAAGAAAGAAGTAGAGTTCTACAGTTTGAAGCAAGGTTCCATATCTGTTTCTGCTTACGTGCAAAGGTTTCTGCTGTTAGAGTGTTATGTAGTTGGTTTGGGTGAGAAACGTAGGGTTGACCTTTTCCTCCAAGGGCTTAAATAGAATGTGGGGCGTGCTCTTATCCCACAACTACATTTAACCTTTCAGCAGATGGTTGATAAAGCTTTGGCTGTGGAGTCTTACCCAGGTTAGATCGAGGAGAGTGAACTTCAACATCAACCTTGTAGCTGATCTTTGGGAGGCTTTAAGAGGTGGTTAGATGACCCTCGGCTTGGTCTTTGGATTTTATGTTTAGTTTTCCTTTAGATACCTATATGTTGTGAAGTGTTGTATCATGTTATCAAGCTTTGTAAATTTGTTAGATAATATTTCTTTTCCGCTGCTACTCATTGTGTAATGATACTTACATGTTGAATGAATTGATCTCCATCCCTTTGGCGAAAATTTTTATGTGGTTTTTGGTTCAAGGGATGAAGTCTTTTCTTTCCAGTAGAGGAGTGGTTTCACTTCTTTACAGCTCTCCTAGTGATGGGGATGGTGGGCTCCACCTCCTCACCATCATCATCGTCGTCACTGTTGTGCTCCTCATCGTCACCCTGAGCTATTGTCCTGGGTGGATCTTCTGCTTCCCCCTCGTTCAGTGGCCACTAGAGATCGTTCAACCTGTGTAAGTTGAAGATAGGGTCAGGGAGGCTCCACTCCCAAAACAGTCCTCGGCGCGTGCAATGCGCATGGTGCACATTGTGGTGGCATTGAAGAAGGTGTGCCTTGCAGAAGTGTAGGAGGTCTAGCTTTGTTGTGTCCTCCAATGATGCAAGGGTGGACAAATCAAGGTGCAAATGTAGTGCAATTAGGGTGATTAGACCCCCAAATAAAATCATCACCTTTCTTGTCTCATTGCACCGCACAGAGATCATATGGAGCAGAAGGAAGGCTCCAAAGTTGACAGTCTCCCCTTCTAGTAGCCTATAGAGAAAGTAGAGGTTTGCCTTTTGAACATTCCCTTGAGCTTGACTGGAACGAGAAAAAATCGTATTTGTGTAGAGGCGGTGTAGGATAAGAGAAAAAGGGTGCTCAAAATCAGCAACAAAACTGATATGCCAATTTATGCAAAATCTCATGGGCACCTCAGTCGACAGCTCCCATGCCAAGTCATAGTCAAAGTTAGATAGCACCAAGCATTCTGGGACATGAGCCCAGCTGCAGATATGGTTGAAGGCCCTCAATGTGATAGAATAATTGTTGTTGAAGAGGTGGAAGTTGACTTTTCCTTCCCACCATTCACCTCCTATCTTTTGCTTGGGGGAGACGAGAACATCAAGAGACGCCAAGAACTCCAGGATGAGATGCAAGTAGTTTTTCTAGTCACTAAACAAAGGATTATCCCCCTCCATGAATTGCTTCTGACATACCCATCGCATGTTGTCAGTAAAGCCCACCCTTTCGATCAATATGCGATCACCATATCATGTTGGAATGATCAGCCTTGTCTGCAACTCTTCATAGAGATTCCTTACCTCAAAAGATGGGTGTTGGATGTGGGTTAGCAAGGGGACCAACTCGCCCTACTCCACCGAAATAGAGGCTCCTCTCCTAGGGGCCATGGCATTAATGTAAGGAAGTTAAGAGAATAGAAGCTCGAGGAACACTGTCAGTGCCTGGTGTAGCCTTGATCTAAAATGTAGGAGGAGTGGATGTTGAGGGTGTGAAGAAAATGGATCCACCACCCCTCTTTATATAGTTGAATGTGGTAGAGTAGGTACTACCCACTTTTGAGTTAGTGGTACCGAGTTGGCTAGCACAATCCGTGGTCGGTTGCATTGACAACTTACGATTGGATAACATTGATGTTGTGGATCACCCCAGAGTCTGTGGTACCGATGACGAGTTGGTAGTACCGACGACGAGTTGGTAGTACTAAATGGTGTCATGGATTGGTACCACCGACCTCTCGATGAAGCATGTCGTGGTTTTTGGATTGTGAGCACACAGATTATTGATGTGTCGAGTTGGTAGTACCGACATCAGAGTTGGTAGTACTGAGTTGTTGAAATTATATGTGCTTTCGAATTTTTGAGCTCGGTGTATTGAACTTGGGTGCATCCAAAAGTCAGTAGTACTAACTGAAAAGTCAATAGTATCGAGACCTTATCAATTAGCACTTGAAATATCTTCATAGACTCAGTGGTACCGACCAGTTGAGTCGGTGGTACCGAGTCTGTACTGCAGTTTTAGATAAAACCCTAACCTCAGTTCATTACTACCAATTGATAGACTTGATAGTACCGATGTTTATGCCCTACACATTCCAAAAACGAGTCAAGGTACCATTTGCACAAAATTGTAAGTAGAAGAACAACTAAAAATTGAAATTGAACATAAAAATAATGCAATAAAAATTGGGTTGCCTCCCAACAAGAGTCATTATTTAACATCCTCAACTAGATGGACCTTAGAGTAAGAATCTATGGAACGGTGCAAAGTTGCACCTCCTCTATTTGTGGCTCTACCTACCCTCTAAAAGAGTGCTTTAATCTTTGGCCATTTATAAGGAATGACATGTTTCCATCTACAATGTTCACAACACCATGGGGAAAGACTTTTTCAATGACAAATGGTCCACTCCACTTGGACCTTAGCTTACCCAGATGCAGTCTAAGCCTAGAATTCAAAAGGAGAACCTTTTGAACTGGAAGAAACACCCTATTTAGAATGTGTCTATCATGAATTTTCTTGGTCCTTTCCTTAAATATCGTAGAGCTTTCATAAGCATCCATCCTAAGCTCATCTAATTAATTAAGCTCCAAAAGCCTCTTTCTACCTACTTCATCTATGTTGAAATTCAGCTTCTTCATAGCCCATTTAGACTTATGCTCAAGCTCCATAGGTAGATGGCATGCACGGCCATAGATCAACCTAAAAGGTATTGTTCCTATTGGGGATTTGTAGGCGGTTCTATAAGCCCAAAGAGAATCACTTAGCACATAACTCCAGTTCATCCTATTGGTTGAGATTGTCCTTTTTAAAATTTTCTTCACCTCTCTATTGGACACCTCAACATGTCCTTGAGTCTATGGGTGATATGGAGTACCCACTCAGTGCTTCACCCCATACTTTCTCAGTAAAGCTCCAAACTACCTATTAGGGAGGTGGGATCCACCATCACTAATAATTAGGCGGGGGATACCAAACCTATAGAAAATTTATTCCTTCATGAATTTGCATACTACCTGCTCATCATTGGTGTGAGTTGGAACTTCTTCCACCCATTACACACATAATCAAATGCAAGTAATATATAAAGATTGGACTTAGATGACACAAATGTGACCATAATATCTATATGCCAAATATCAAAAACCTCAACCTCCTGAATCACATATAAGGGCATATCTGTAGCTTGGAGATATTACATACACATTGACATGCGTCACAACGATGAACAAAGTTTTCAGCATCTTTAAACATGGTAGGATAATAAAACCCACTCTCTAAGACTTTAGCCACAATCCTACATCTAGCATGGTGTTCACCTATGGGTAGAGAATGAGACTGTGACAAGATGCTCTCTATGTCACATTTAGGTACACATCTTCTTATCAGCCCATCCCTACATAGTGTAAGAAGAATCGGGTCATCCCAAATATAAAACTTCAATGAGTAGAAAAATCATTTTTTCTCTTGGTACACCCAATCTACAGGAAATTCCTTACAAGCTAGGTAATTAACAATATCTACAAACTAAGGATCTTTAGTTTTAGTTGCAAACAATTTCTCATCTAGGAATTCCTCAATAATGGGGATGGCTATATCTTTTCCGTCCGCCCTTTCTAACCTATACAAATGATCAGCTACAACAATCTCTACCCCTTCCTTGTCTCTAATTTCAATGTCAAATTCTTAAAGAAAAAGAATTCACCTAATAAATTTGGGTTTGGCATCTTTCTTTTGTAACAAGTATTTGATGGAAGCATGGTCAATCCAAACTATCACTTTAGCCCCAACTAGGTATTGGCAGAATTTTTCAAAAGAAAACACTACCGCTAACAGTTCTTTTTCAGTAGTAGTATAATTCATCTATGCATCATTCAAAGTCTTTGATGCATAAAATATGATAGTTGAAGTCTTGTCTCTATGTTGACCCAACACAGCTCCTACCACATAATTTGATGCATCACACATTAGCTCCAAAGGAAGTCTCCAATTAGAAGCCTATACGATAGGCATGGAGATTAGTTTTTTTAAGGATTTCAAAAGCTTTTAAATATCTCTCATCAAAGGAAAACTCAACGTCTTTCTCTAAAAGTCCAAACAATGGTTTGGCAATTTTTGAGAAATATTTGATAAAATGACGGTAAAATCTAGTGTGTCCTAAAAAGCTCCTTACTCCTTTCACTGATGTTGGTGGAGGTAGTGTGGAGATGACTTCAATCTTTATTGGATCTAATTCCATGCCTTTGTTGGACACCTTGTGTCCAAGAACAATCCCTTCACTTACCATCATGTGACAATTCTCTTAGTTTAGAACTAGGTGAGTTTCCTCACATCTCTGTAACACCCTATCAAGGTTATATAGGCAATCATTAAAAGATTCCCCATACATAGAAAAATCATCAATAAAAACCTCTAAGCACCACTCTACCATGTTAGAAAAAATGGCAAGCACACAATGTTGAAGCGTGGCAAGGGCATTACAAAGACCTAAAGGCATCTGTCAGTATGTGAATGTTCCATAAGGATAGGTGAAAGTAGATTTCTCCTGATCCTTGTGCTCTATGGAGATTTGATTATACCCAGAATACCCATTAAGAAAACAAAAGTGCAAACAGTCAAATAATCATTCCAAGATATGATCAATAAAAGGTAAAGGGAAATGATCTTTAAGGGTGACTGCATTTAGCCGGCAATAATCTATGCACACTCACCATCCCATCACTAGCATGGTGGAAATCAATTCATTAGCAACATTAGTAGTGATCGTGATCCCCCCCCCTTTCTTAGGAACTACCTAGGTAGGACTAACCCACATTGAATCAGAAATTGTGTAGATTATACCTTCCGACAGAATCGTGATGAATTCCTTCTTCACCACCTCAACCATAATAGGATTGAGACACCTTTGAGGTTGAACAATTGCTTTTGCTCCTTCTTCAAGCCAAATCTTGTATTGGCACAAGTTTGGAGAAATCCCTTTTATGTCAGTTATGGACCACCCAACAGCACAGTGAGTAGCTTTCCTTCCTCTTCATTACTCAAAGAAGATGATATGATAACTAGGAACCTTTCCTTTGTATCTAAAAAGACATACTTCAGGTGCGGCGGTAATGGCTTCATCTCCAAGTCAGGCGAGCTCAATAGAGATGGGACCAATGGTAGGGGTGGTGGTTCAAGGTCTTCAAAGCATCTTGCATAGTAGCAAGGTACTACCTTGAACATCAAAACACACTCCTCTAGATAGTTTTTGTAGATGTTGTCCTCCATTTTGTTCATCAAGCATGCTTCTAAGGGTAGCTTGGGCGATGACTGTATCATACAATCGGCCATGGCTTCTTGTATGGTAGCTGGGTCATACTCCTCGCCCTCATCATCCAGGTAGTGCATTGCTTGAGTCAGCAAGATCACCTTTGTATTTTCCAAGATGTCCACTACTAGAGTACCACTTTCTACTTTAGTCATAACATGGGCCATATCTAGAAACAACTTCCCTAGAAATAGGGAAAACTTGCTAACTACGTGCTGAAGCATGTTGCATTGCACCTTATCTCTCGTGGCATGAGAGTGCTCCAGCATCTTGATCTCGAACCTGTCATTTGGATTCCCATAGTCAGATGTCCTCTTCCCATATCAAGTATCATGTCTATAGTGGCTTGAAATGTTCTTCCAAGTAGAAGCTCAATGCCATGGTCGTCTGGCATTTCCATCACTATAAAATCTAATGGAAAGACGAACCTATCTACTTTCACTAGGACATCCTCACATATACCATATGGCTTAACTACTAAGTTTTCGACCAACTGGATTGTCATGCTGCTCTTCCTAGATTCCTTAAGTCTGAGGTTCTTGAAGGTAGATAGAGGCATCATATTTATACTCACCCCTGAATCACATAAAGCCTCTCAAAATTTTGTCTTTCCTATGAAGCATGTGATATTGAAGCATCCTGGATCCTGTCTTTTAGGAGCCAGATTCCCCAAAATAAAAGTAGTAACCTACTCTTTCAAAACCATGACATTAGACTCTGGTATCCTTATCTTATTTTTAATTATATCCTTCAAAAACTTCCCATAAGAATGTATCTGGTAAATAGCGTCTATCAGTGGAATGTTCACAAATAACTTCCGAAAATTATCTAGAAATTTCATGTAATGTCGATCCATCTTAGTCACTTTGAAACTATTCAGAAAGGGCTAAGGAACTATAGGTTCCCTCTGGTGAGGTGGGATATAAGCATGAGTTTTATTACCCCCTACCTCATCAACTTGCTCCTCTGCAATCTTCTCTTGTGCTGACATGTCTGGTTCTTCTTCATCCATCAGTATAGTTTGATTTGTAGCTTCTTCTTCACCTACACCGTGCGATGCATCATTCAGTAGCTTCCTGCCACTTCAAAGTAGAACAACTTTCACATGTTGATTCTTGGAAGGTACATTGGTGTTCATTGAAAATCCTTGTTGGGTTGGTTGCTTTATTGCACTCACATCTGCTACTATCTGAGAGATTTGTATCTCTATGCTATGAATATGTGCCCCTTGATTTGGAAGGTCCCTTTGAGTTTGTGCAATCTACAACTCATTTTGACTCAACAGCATGCCCAACATTTCTTCAATCTTGTCAATTTTCTACTGCTCTAGTTGATAGCGTGCTTGGCCACCGTACTGTTGTGGCTTTGGATGTTGTTGTTTCTCCTATGATGGATCATGTTGGAAGTTGTTAGGATCCTTCCAAGCAAATTTGGTGTCCTTCTTCCAAGAATAGTCATTATTCATGTATTACCCCTGGCAAACATACTTGCACTCTTCTTCTTCTTCCTCGATAGGAAATCTATTTGTAGCACATAGCTTCTTAGAAATCAGATCTAACTTCTCATTTAGAGAAGATATCACATTGGATTCCCTGACATTCTTAATGGTTGTTGGTGGCTCTCTTTATTCTCCCCATGATTGGTTTTTAGACATGTTCTTGAGGATCTCATGGCAGTGAGCGGGATTGTTGTTGAGGAAGAAGCCTACTCCTGCACTGTCAAGAGTTGTTCTCTCCCCATTGTGTAGGTTGTAATAGAATATCTTGGCCTGCCCCATTAGATCAATGCCATGATGAGGCACCTTTCTCAGTTAATTCTGGAACCTGTCCCATGCCTCAGAATACAAATCATCAGCTTGTTGTATGAAGTTGTGAATCTTCTTCACTAGGTCATTCATCTTTTATGGAGGGAAATAGCACTCGAAGAATGCATCTATCATCCGATCCCATGTCTCCATGATCTCATAATCAAGATTGTTGAATCATGACTTTGCACTATCCACCCGTGAAGATGAAAAAAACCTAAGATATATCGTAGTAGCTTGGATATTGTCTATCTTGACCATATCACAATTCTCCATGAAATTGCTTATATGCATCATTGAATCCTCAGAAGGATAGCCATGGAACGCTTGAGATTTGACTAAGGAAATAAGTCCAGGATCTATCTTGTAGTTGCCCACATTGATGGCTTGCCTTTTGATGGGCCATTTCTGGGCTGTAGATGACAAATCCTTTATCCTTTCGCATATTATCAGTTCTTCTTCTCTATCCATTTCTACTGTCTCCGATTCTTTTGGTGTCACAGGTCTCTCCGGTGGAGGTGTTAGTGAAGGGGTTTGGTTGAACCTGTCCATAGATCTTTCGGAGTCCATTTCTCCTTGTAAGATCTCTGCTTGTCCAAATCCCAGTGAGGATGGTTCTCCATAGTCTATGGCTCTAGTACGCACCATGCATTAGTTTCCCGGTAACAGTAAAAAGTAGGTATTAGTGCAAGAAAGTTATGATGTATCATAAAGATCTTATGATTCAGCTTGAATAAAATTTGAAAATGATAAAAAAAAGTTCGCTTATAGTGGCTGACCATAGAACTCATAGTGTTGGATCTTGCCTCTTCACCGACAATGGTGCCAAAAACTTGAAACGAGTTTATTGTGCATAATACACAAGTGAACATATCAAAGTAATAAGGCCTTGTGAGGCCTGAGTCAAAGACGAGGAAGCATTTCTCCAGTAGACTACTACTAATTGTAGTCAAATCAGCTAAGCCAGTTATAAATGGCCGAATTGGTTTGGGTTAAAGAACTAATGCAGAAAAAAAATGAATTAAAGGTTGAATTAATCAGAGATGGAATGAATTCCTTAGGATAGTGGTTTCACCATAGATAAAACCAATAATTAACCTCACACAATAATATATATTATCTCAATCCTTGGATAAGGAGCATGTAGCTAGAATTAGCTACTCCCGCAGTGTAATTTACTACCTAATCTAATGCCAATCCCACTTCCACAGTTTTTGTTTGATTAGTTAGATGCTTTATGATTATTCTATGGGTTTCTCTTCCCATTTACACTACTTTTACCAAAGGGCACAATACACGGGTAAATATATGCTTTCCAACCCTTAATACCTCTCTCGAGGTGACTAAGCATCTATTAATCCACTTGTGGTGATCAAGAACAAATAGAACACAACTCTTTCATAGATTTATATCCAGTAAAAAGAGATAAAATTGATATTAATGCATAGAAATCAATTACAGTGTATATCTAGGCTACTCCCAGATCCTAAGGAATAAAGGTTTTTAGCCTGGCATTGTTTTCATCGACAAATACATGGAATGGAAGAAGTAAAATGTGGGGAACATTAGGAAACTAAGGTAACCCCTGAATCTCTACCTGTCTAGAAGATCCCCTCTGTCGTACGTGCATTTTGCTGTCTTCCAGCTACAGAATCATCCTCCGGAGGTGCTCAGACCATCTCAGTTGAAGCTTTTGGTCCTCGATTCTTCTCTTCTCTCTCTCTGGTTGTCATGTAATGAAAATGATTGCCCCCCTTGGTCTGGTCGTCATCCCTCTAAGTCATAGAAGGCACTTAGGGTACAAAATAACATCCACCATTGGATTAGTGTGAAATTTTTGGATGTCCTGATCGGGCAGACTCAGTAGTACCGACTAGGTGAGTCAGTAGTACCGAGTCACTTAGGTTTAGTCATGCGATCTCGATCATGTCGGTACTATCGACTGGACTCGATAGCACTGAGTTTTGTGATTTTTGATCCGCCTTCCTGATGTCAACTTTGTAGCACCGAGTTGGAAACTTGGTATCATTGAATTTTCTCAAATCATGCTGGGGTTTACTAATGTTGTTTTGGTACCACTGACTTTGGCTGTCGGTAGCATCAACTCTGGGTGAGTTTTCAAGTCCATCACTGACATCAAGTCAGAACCACTGACTGTTACCAGGTCGGTAGCACCGAGTTTGTGGAACTTCCTTGTACCTAAAAATGCACAAAAACAACATAAGTACTTGGTATGTGTAAAATATTACATAAAATAGTTAAAATCATATAATTTGATGCATTCAATAGAAACAAGCCATCTATGACATTTCATTAATAATAAATCAAATAAATGACTAATCTACACATGAAATGAAGGAAAAATGTGCCTGTAATAATGACTAAAAACACATGCATCATGTGCACAAGGAAGTAAAGATTGTGCAGTTGAGGTAGAGTAGCAGCATGAAGGATAGTAGCGGATATGGTTGGGAATGCTGCTTGTGGTCCTTTTGTTGTCAGAGTCCTAGAGTCGTCCATGTACACTCAAGTCTTGGGGGATGGTTTTTGGGTGTGTTTTGTAGATGTGCTTTCGATATATGGATTTGCTTTGTGTGCTCCTTTTTTATGTAAATGTACAGTGGATACGTATATATGTTTGGAACATGTCCCCTTGTAATAGGTTGATGGCATACATTGTAGGTATATGTTGGTGTAAGTACTTTTGTGTCATGTGAGGACTTCCATGTAAAGGTTTTGTTGCTAGGGTGTTAATGAAAATGGTTTTAATTTCTAGTGTTTTTTGGTAATCTATTTGTTTAGTTTTGTTCCGCATTTAGTTTTGAGTTATATTGTGATTTGTGGTGTTGGAAATCACAATTTGGTTGCTATCAGAGCATTAGGTTCGCTGAGTCTATAGGGACCTAGGACTAGGGTTGGTGTCTGTTCTTGTGTCCTCTAGTCTATCTTCTAGTGATTTTTTCTTATGTAGAAGAAGTAGAAAAGTTTAAAGTTGTCTGGAGAACATGAAGAACACGTTATTGAGAGTAGTGTTGCTACACCAGGTGGTGCTGCAAGGAACCAGGTACGAGAAGATTGGGTGCTAGGAGGTCCCCAGTTTGATATAGTCA
The DNA here is from genome assembly GCA_963693085.1 of Alisma plantago-aquatica. NCBI lineage: Eukaryota > Viridiplantae > Streptophyta > Magnoliopsida > Alismatales > Alismataceae > Alisma > Alisma plantago-aquatica. The sequence continues at coordinate 114,772,085 of OY856410.1, read as the reverse complement.
TGCTTGAGAATACTACCTTTCAGTCTCTTTTTTGACAGTTCATGGATATTATGACACATATGGTGGATAGGTTGCCCTCACCTCAACCTAGGCCACCAGTTTCCAATACAGAATCTTCGAGTACTGGGAAGACTTTTGAGCAGCTCCGCCGTGTTGGGGCATTGGAGTATGCTGGGATGGCTGATCCAGAAAATGCTTATTTGTTGCTAAATGGCCTTGAGAAAGCCTTTAAGATCCTTAGCATTCCAGAGGTGGATAAGGTGAAGCATGTGGTGTACCTTCTGAAAGGGAGTGTTGGACATTGGTGGGCCATAGAAGACGAGAAGAGGCCTACAGTGGTTTTTGTATGGGAGGATTTCTGATGTGAATTCGTTATTGGTACTTCCCACAGACCTATCTAGGTGAGAAGATCAGTCAGTTTCAACAGATCCAGTAGGGATCCATGTCTATCAATGAGTATGAGGCTAAGATTATGGAGCTTCTTCGGTTCTATCCTCACATGGAATTTATGGATGATGAGAGGATACAAGGTTTTGAGAAGGAGTAGAATGCTGAGTTTTCTACCCTGGAAGATGTCTTGGAGAATCAAGAAAGGTTTGCCACGTTCGTGGAATCTGTTCAGATGATGGAGAGATCTTTGATAGATAAGCGAGAGGCAAGTTCCAAGAAGAGGCATGCACAGTCTCAAGGACAGTCGTCAGGAGGCTTTTAGAATTTGAGGTTTTATGCATTACTAGCACTGCAGATATTCAGTGTGTAGACGTAGTGGTCACCTACTAAAGGTAGAGGTCATAGCTTTCCACTTGTTGGAGCTCATAGAACAGTGTATGTGTCAGTGATAGGGCTGTCTAGGTCATAGTTTAAGACTAGATCTTACCACAAGTGTGGACTGGTAGGACACCTGAGGTGGGAATGCCATGTGAGAGATGATGAGGTGACCCAACAATTGAGGCAGAGCCAACATGACTCGTAGAGATAACAAAAAAGCAGTGCAAGAGGACGAGGATGTAGCCAAGAGTCACAGGTCAGATTGTCTTCTCAAGGAAGTAGAGGACGGGAGCAACAATAGGAAATGGCTAGATTCTATGCCATGAGTTATCCAGAGGCAGCGGTCAACCCAAGAGTAGTGACATGTTAGATGGAGTTATTGCATTCTGATTTGTCTTCTTTTTGCTTTGTATCTGTTTTGGTTGACCTGGGTGAAACATACTCTTTTATCACTCCTGAAGTGCTTGACAGTTGTCTTTTACCTGTTAGTCGTAGGAGAGATATTTTGTTTATAGAAACCCTATTAGTTGGATCTATAGTGTTGCAAGAGGTGTTTCATTCTTGTGTCCTTTGTTTTTCAAGGCACAACATTCAAGTGGATTTCATACCACTTGACATGTATGGATTTAATGTAATCCTTGGAATGGATACCTTGGAGAAGTATAGAGTGGTATTGGATTGTATTTCCAAGCAGGCGACGTTTTTATATGGCGGTAAGACATGGATCTTCCAGGGAGATAGGAAGATTCTTACGAAATGTGTCGACGACGGTGGTAGGGAACCTGTTCAGATAGGGTTGTGAGGCATTCTTGGTACATGTGTTGAATACTGAGGTGAGGAATCCTAGTATCCAGGAGCTACCAATTGTCAGAGAGTTTGAGGATGTATTTCTAAAGGAGTTTCCAGGTGTTCCCCCACCCTGAGAGATTTATTTTGAGATCAATCTAGTTCCAAGCATGCAACCAATAGCCCAGACACCATATAGGATGGATCCAGTTGAGATGGTAGAGTTGAGCAGGCACTTCCAAGAGCTTCTTGATAAAAGTTTTATCAGGCTGAGTAGATCACCATGGAGTGCTCTGGTGTTATTTGTGAAGAAGAAGGATGGGTCCATGGGGCTGTGTATAGACAATAGGCAGTTGACCAAGGTGATGATAAAGAACAAGTATCCCTTGCCAAGGATAGACGACATGTTTGATCAATTATGTGGCACGGTGGTGTTCTAGAAGATAGACCTGAGGTTAGGATATCACCAGATGAGGATCAAAGAGGATGACATACATAAATAGGCTTTTAGAATGAGGTATGGTCACTATGAGTTTGTGGTTATGCCATTTGGGCTAACCAATACACTGGCAACATTCATGGACTTGATGAATAGAGTGTTCCTACCATTTATTGATTAGTTTGTAGTGGTTTTTATAGATGACATCCTAATATACAGTCATGATAGTCAGCAACATGAGTAGAAACTTCGTCAGGCATTGACTGTGTTGAGGTAGCATCAGCAATTCACCAAGTTTAGTAAGTGTGAGTTCTAGTTGAAGGAGGCATCTTTTCTAGGGCATGTCATATCTTTCAAGGGAGTTCATGTAGATTCTAAGAAGGTTGAGTTTGTGATAGAGTGGGAGCATCCAAAGACGTCAATAGAAGTGTGAAGATTTCTCAGTTTGGCAACTATTACAGGAGGTTCATTAAGAACTTTAGTGTTATCACTTTGCCCCTAGAAAAATTGACAAGGAAGGACATGACGTTCGTCATGGATGATAGACATTAGCGTGCTTTTCAGATGTTGAAGGAGAAGTGGACAAGTGCACCAACATTGGTCTTGCTTAAGTAGGGGAAAGGATATATAGTCTTATGTGATGTGTCTTGGAATGGCTTGGGTTGTGTGCTGATGTAGGACACACAAGTGGTTTCTTTTGCTTCTCGATAGCTTAAGAAACATGAGGAGAACTTCCTGACCCATGATCTGGAGTTAGCTGTTGTGGTCCATGCTTTGAAGATCTGGAGGCACTACCTTTATGGAGAGAAGTGTCAAATCTTTATAGATCACAAGAACATGAAGTACATCTTCTCACAATAGGATATGAACATGAGACAACGACGTTGGATAGAGTTAATCAAGGACTATGACTGCACGATTGATTACCATCCAGGGAAAGCTAATGTTCAGGCAAATGCGTTGAGTAGGAATATTCATCTTCACCTATGGATAAAGCCCAGTTGAGTTCTTTGGTGTGCCAAAAGTGAGACATGCTGATCTCCCTACGTTAAATGAATCTTAAGCTAGAAGTTTCCTTGCTAGTAGGATTGATAACTCAATTGCAGATGAAGCCCATGATGAGACATCATATCTAAGAGGCACAACAATTTAATATCGTGATACAATAGATTAGATCAGAGTTTGGCAACAAGAAGCATGATGGCTTCCACGAGTCTAATGATGTGATGGTTTGTTACCATGGTAGAGTTTTGGTTCCTGATGCTGATAATCTAAGGAAGATGGTGTTGGATGAGGCACACTCATCAATGTATGTTATGCATCTAGGTAGTACCAAGATGTATCACAATCTCAAATACATGTATTGGTGGCCTAGCTTGAAATAGGATGTAGCAGAGTTCTTTGTGAAATGTGTTGTGTGTTAGCAGGTTAAAGCCAAGCATTCAAAGCCTGCAGGGACATTGCAACCATTTCCTATGCCACAATGGAAATGGGATCATGTGACTATGGATTTTTTTGTTGGTCTGAAGGTCATGATTCCATTTTAGTAATCATTGACAGGTTGACCAAGTCAGTGCATTTCCTTCTTGTGAATATGAAGTATAAGCTAAAAAGCATGCTCAGATCTATGTTGATGGGATAGTACATTTGCATGGTGTTCCACCAACTATCATGTCTGACAGAGGTCCCTTGTTCACGAGTTGCTTTTGGCAGTGACTACACACAACTTTGGGTACACAATTGAGCTTTAGCACTGCCTTCCACCCTTAGATAGATGGTCAATATGAAAGGACCATTCAGACCTTGCAGGATCTATTGAGAGCTTGTGTGCTCTAGTTTTCTAGAAGTTGGGATGTCCACCTTAGCCTGATAAAGTTTTCCTATAACAACAGTTGCTAGAGTAGCATCGACATGGCACCATATGAGGCATTTTATGGGAGGTGTTGCAAGTCTCCATTGTGTTGGTATGAGATAGGCAAGTATCAACTTCTTGGTCCTGAGCTTGTGCAACAAACAACATAAAAGATCAAAGTGATTCAGCAATAGTTAAAGGCAGCACATGACAAGCAGAAGTTGTATGCAGATAACTAATGTAGACCCTTGGAGTTCCAAGTGGGAGACAGAGTGTACCTCAAGGTCTCTCCTGAGTAAGGTGTTTTGAGATTTAGGAAGAAGGGCAATTTTGCTCCCAAGTTTATGGGACCTTACCCTATGGTGGCACGTGTTGGGAAGGTGGCCTATAGGTTGGAGTTTCCACCTGAGTTACATAGGGTGCATCCATTATTTCATGTGAGTATGTTGATGGAGTGCCATCTTGATACAAAGTTACTTTTGCAGCTAGTTCAGCTAGACCTTGATGAGGACATGCCATATGTTGACGGCACAGTATTGATCCTTGACATAAGTGTGAAGAAGTTAAAGAAAGACATAGTGCTTGTGAAGGTTATGTGGCATCACCATGGTGTTGAGGAAGCCATGTGGGATATCAAGGAAGAGATGAGGAGGAATTACACCTCTCTTTACTCTTAGGATTTTGGTGGCGAAATCCTTGTTAGGGGTTTATGGCTTGTAAGACCCCTGATCTATGTTTTGGGGTAACCCTATTTTCTTTGTCTTAATCATGTGCTTAGAACCTTTCTCAAATCTTTTGATATGTAACTACGTCTTTTGGTGTGCCTAAGTTTTAAGTTTGAGCTTGTCAGGATGAAATTTGTTCTTTCTGTGCTACTTTTGGTGCAAATTGCAATTTACCCAATGAAGTGGGTCGATGTGCAATTTGCCACCTCTAGGATGTTCCCTCTCTTTCTTGACATCATCTAGAGGAGATAGAAAGATGAGGGAACATTGTTTGAGCTCTAGTTGAGGAGTTGATACCTTAAGAGTGATTAGGGTTTCCATGCATGTTGGATGTTTCGACCCATGTGTGTTGGATGTGTTGTCTCGACCTTGGGTAGCAAACTAGATTAGTTATGGAGGGTTTCATGGTTGAAACATCTCCTCTAGGTGTTTGGGTTGTGACCTAGGAGGTCTTTAGAGGTTTTGGGTCAAGATGGATGACCTAGCATGTCTTGTCTCGACCTAGGGTTGGTCATAGGTGGTGTTGCAACCATGGATGGTGCAACCCAGGAGGGGAGCGACCACGACCATGTGGGAATCCATGGTGGTCAAGACACTACCTAGAGTGTATCACCATGTCTTACATGTCAATTTTGAGTGGTTGCATGTGGGTTCATGTTGGTCTTTTGTGAGGACAAGTGTCCCTTGGGTCCCTTAGTATGTTGACACCTCACCCCATTGCTCTCTCTCTCTCTCATCTCTCATGTATATAACCCCTTAACTTTCCTTTTTTGCAACCCTTTCATCCATCTATCTTCTTCCTCCTTCATTGCATATTCTTGGTGCTTGGTGGAGCAAGTAAGTTCATCCTTGGAGCTTGGGGATCAATCTCCTCTTGCATGTGGTGGTGGTGGTGATCTGAACTCATCTTTCATCCTTGGTGAGTGTTTGTCTTCTAAGTTTGTGTTTCTTTTGATCTCCTAACTTCATTTTACTCTCTTTTCTCAAATCTATACCTTGGTTCCTCCATGGTGGTCGTTTTGGGAGAGAAACCCCTCATTACAAGGGTCATGGACCATGTTTCAACAAGGTAGACCCAAGTGTGAAGAGGATTTCTCCTCTCTTTCTTCCTTTCTCTTTTGGTTCGGCCAAGAGCTTCTTTGCTTCTTTCATACAGATAGCTTTGACTTTGGTGTCTGCTCCTTCTTGAGGTGATTTCGCAGTCAAGTATGGAGCTTTTAGTGAAGCTTCTTCAACCCTTGGATTGTGTACTTAGAGCTCTTGATCTTGGAGTTTGGAGCTCTTGGTGGTGAACATCTTAAGGTGGGTTAGATAACACAAAACCTACTCTATTATTGCACTTCTTTATGCTTTCTATTATTGTCTTCTTTCTCTGAATATCTTTTTTGTCATTCTTGTTCTTAGTGGGAATCTCTAGATCTTATTTAGTAGAGATACCATGCTTGGTTTGTAAGAAACCTGAATCCCTAATCTATGTGTACCCAATTTAGTTGAAGATGAGTTAGGGGCTTGGTGTGCTCCTGATATGCAGACAAGTAAATTGGAAAAAGACAGTGCCAAAGGGGAGATTCAACACCACAACTACTAGGTAGCTATGGCATTTTCTATCCCCAAAAAGGTGTCAGAAAGATTGTGTGTCTGCCAGAGTTGCGCACACTAACCGATTGGATTCGACTAGATGCACCCAACGAGATCGGAACACACGGGTGGATTCACTTCCAAAATTTATAAATCTAGACCAACACACCCAAGTCTACTAATACAATATCCCACAAGCATACGGGGTCATGTCATAGTATAGGATGGCGGCAAGTATAGGGTCAATCCACAGGGAGAAAAGGAGGCACTAAAGCTAGGTTAGTTTTTGCTAGGTTCCTACTGCAGAGATTAGAGTTAAGGGTTTAAAGGTGATTTGATTGTTAAGCTAAGGGTGAATCAAGAAAGCAATTAAAGAATGAAATCTAAGTTAACCCTAGACTAGATTAAGACTAATTAAGTAGGAAAAGACTAATCTAGGTATGGAAAGGCAATAACAGAACAATATAAACTAAGGAAAGCAAGACAGGACAAAAGAGCAATTAAAGAGCTAAACTAGCAAAAAAAAGGAAGAACATGGCAAGAATATATCTAAGAAGGAAAGGATCTAACTAAGCTAACACTAGCTAAGCAAGATGGAAAATAGGGTTTTAAAGAAATTAATGAAGATGTGGGTTGTTTAGGGGATGCACTTATCACTCAAATAGGGGGGTGACAACTGAACATTATGATTCCATTTAGATTATCCAAACCAAACAACAAGTTAGAGTCTAATGAATTATCCTAAGCTACTAACTGGCCATGGATATGCTAGGTTGTGTAAAGGGGAACAAGTCCCTAACACTACATGTTACCCTTGTGAGGCTCAATTTGGTTAGGACTTATGTGTAATTCAATTAGAGTCTAAAGAAGCCTAGGTTTCTAGGTTAGATGATCTTAGGATGATTAGGGGCTGAGACTAGTAATGGGAATGGAAGTGAGGTTTTGGGCCTCCCCATCAACTCACATTCTATCCTTGAGAAAGCTCCATGCTAAACACACCAATTTAATCTAAACTAGCTACTTAGATATCTCAACTAGGGTTAGGAGAATTGATTATGATGTAGGAAGATGGGTAGCTAGTTAGGGATCCAATAATTGGACCTAGGAGCAAATCCCAAAAAACACATATATTCAATTACCCTAAATTCCCAATTGATTTCAAGAACAAACCAACAAGAAATTCATGGATAATGAGATAGAGATAGAACATAATCATTAGCAAATGGAATTACAAAGTTTATATATCATTTCCCCCCAACATGGTATCAAAGTAACATTTTACACCCCCAAACAGCCCACCCAGGGGGGCTAGCTACTCATAACAAAGCAAAATATGAAAAGGGAAGAGAAAGAGGAAGAAGTAGCCATGGAGCTCAGTGTAGATGAGTGAATCCTCCTCTCCAGTTGCTGTAAGGTCGACCTCCTCCTTCTTGGATGGAAAGGTGTAGAATGATGGTGGGAAGTGGATGGGAATCTTGGAAATGAGGGTTTTGGTGGTGGAAATGGTGAAATGGAGGTGGAAATGGAGTGGAATGGCTAAGGGGTGAAAATGAGGAGCTAAGAGGTGGTAGGAGGTATCTAACCTCGACCTACAGCCACCACCCTTCTATATATAGGTGTGGGGGAAGGAATATGTCAAATATGGGTAGATTGGGTAGTGTAGTGGAAAAAATAGCTAGGTTTTGTGAGTAGCACGGCTGTGGTGGGTAGAGGTGAGCACGGTCGTGGTGGGGTAGAACAATCAAGGGAATTAAAATGTGGAGATCACATGTTGAGGTAACTTTTGTATTGAAACTGGCATAGTTGTTGTGGTCACCATGGCCATGGTGGGGTAAGGGTAGCACAGCCATGGTGGCTCGAAATGCCCAGGAAGTTCTCTGCTCCACGGCCATTCTGCCTATACTTCTACACGGTCGTGCAAGGGTGTACGGCCGTTCTGGGTCAGCGCACCATGGCCAGTCTATGTGGCATGGCCGTGGTGATTCTACCTTTACTTGAGGAAGACTGTGTTGATTTGCAAGTGACCTAGCACGGCCATCTGTGGTACCACAGTCATGCTGGTCTCTGGATCAGCACTTTGACTTGATTCTTAGGATTTTCTTGGACATCTTTTCTTCAATATTTCTTTGGCCACTAGGGGTAGGTTGAGGGAGCATCAGACTTCACTTTGGGTCTCTCCAAGGGTAGAGAAACCCTAGGATCACTCCTTCTCTCTCTCTCTCTTCCATCAAGCGTGGTCCAAATTCCTAAAAAACATACAAATAATGTCCATAAGTGCATCTTACACAAATATGCATATTGAGGGAAATGACATATAATCTAATAGGTATAGATGTGATTGAAATTAACTATGACACAAGATGAAGCCCTAAAATAGGGCTGAATCACCACCCCAAACTTGACACATACTTGTCCTCAAGTATGCTCCAACTCAATCTCCTTGCAATTATCAAGAAATGACAAATGCAATGTAAAGGATGATTATTGTTGAATGGGATCAATAGTGACTAAGTACATGCATTATACCTATCTCCTCTCCTTCTTTCACAAACCATTCATGAAATGAGCACAAAGCATATGAACTTCAAATATGGTGCATAAAACACATAAGCTATCCATATTTCTTTCATGTAGTTCTGGGTAGACTATTTCATGATGGCGTTAATCAATGATGACTAGGAGTGTTATTTCACCTTCATTCTTTCAACCTTCTCTTTCAAATCACACCAAATGACCCACGTGGTTGCAGAAAAGGGCAAAATGAGCTAGGCCTGATGTTTCTTAGCTCAATGGGTATGAAAATGGAAGAAAGGGTTGTGGTAAGATTTTGGAGTGCTATTACATAGAGCACTCATTTTTTCTTTACTTATATGCTCTTAAACAGGAGCACCTTTTATTTTCTTTTTGCATTTTTTTCTTTTTCTTTGCCCTTGGAGTAGATAGGGCATATGGTGATGAGAGTGAAGTGGTGAGATGTATATGTGGCCACCGTAAACTTTTGGAGGTGGCCACAGATGATATGTGCACTTTGGCATCCTTTCGTGAGGCGGAGGGGTAAGAAGATGGTGAGTGAAGAGTTGGGTCAAAGAGGGGTCACTAGCGTGATTCTCAACATAAGGTATCCTACATGAAAATTAATCCAACACTTCATCCAACAATATCACACCACATGAATGAACAACTTGAAATTGATACTTCTACCAAGTGCTTTTCTTAGGCACTAAGCGCTCACAACTTGCTTGAGTCACAATTCAACCAAATCATTCACAAAAACAAGAGAGGTGATGCTCATGTAAAAAGTCAAGCATTGATACCATTTACCAATAAACAATTATAATTCACTTGCATTTGTCAAAGGTCATCATTTTTATCCAAAAAGTAGAGATTGGTTTGAAACACACTTTTAGGCAAAAAATCTCAAATTTGGGCAAAATTGGCCAAAACGTGCCAAGTTGCCTTCAATCACATCTAATCCTATATTATTGAACTTAAAGAATTAAACATGCAAATACTAGCTAAAACATGCAAGAATTACCAAAAAAATCACATGATATGCAATGCATGGCAAGAAGAGCAAAATTTTTGAAAATTATGCAAAAATTGTAAGAAAGTAAACTACATGACATGCAAGTATGCCAAGAAAGAACACAATGTATGAATACACAAGTATGAGATATGGTTATACTATTTGATCATATTGAGAAAAAATTTAGAAAAAGGAACATAGAGAAAAGTGAGGTAGAGAAAGGGCTTACAGCCCTATCACCCCAAACTTTTAAACCATGATGTCCTCAACATGAAATAGAAGTCTAGGATGATAGGTAGGGGTATGGAGTCGTGGTAGACAAACACCAACAAGGAAGAGAGATCTCAAGGTGTCTAGTGAGCATGGGATATCCACCACGTCCATTTTTTATTTCCTCCACCACAGTCGTGTTGTGTGGAACGACTGTGTTAGTCACCTTCCTATAGCTTTTCTACTGATTTGCAATTTTCTTTTCAATTTTGATCTCCTACTTGGTGATATCAGCCATGCATCCTCCTCCTTCCAATGCACCTGTTCTAACATGATTCACAAACATCTAGAACCATCAAATATAAAATGTGTGTGTGTTTTCTTGGAAAGTGTAAAAACAAACCAAAAGTATCAAAAATTGAAGTTTGGGTGAAAAAATCCCAAACCTAGGGGGGTTGCCTCCCACAAGTGTTGAGCTTCATGCCTTCATCTGGTCTTGTTGTTCTTTCACCATCAACCATTATCCAAAAATAAAATTTACATCCCCATTATAGGAAATCCTCTCAAATGCTTTCCTTGATTGATCTTCCTCTAAAGGGTCATGCGAGCTTCTCAAGTGTTTTTCAGCAATTTTCTCTCCTTGGGGATCATCATCATAGATCTTAATCATCCTTATGACCTTTAGAAATTCCATGCCATAGTTTTTCCCTCTCTTAAGGAATGGGTCTTCATAGGCATCAAAGAGAGAGGTCTCAATCATATGGGTCACTTGCGAACAATGACTTTCTGGCAATGGCTCTTCATTAAGATCTTTGTCAACTTGATTTCCTCCCTTGATAAGATTTTCAGCAACCTTTTCACGCCCCATGATTGAAACCATATCCATTTTCCCATAGGAAGTAGCGGGGAGCATCTGATAGTTGTAGTGGTGGCACTGTTGTTAATGGCCTTTGGAATTGAGGTGGAGGAAGGAATCGAGGTCAGAAGGTGAACTGGTGGGAAGGTTGTGGCAACGGAGGTGGTGGGGTGTGTAAGACTTAGGATAGCCATGGAGGTAGGGCAGTGGAGGAAATGGATGGGTTCGTGCATTTTAGCCTTCCATCTTGTCTTCCTCGAGTGGCTTGTCACATGTACAAGGCAAAACCAAATAAAAGAGAACACGTAAGTAAGCCAATATACACAAAGAATGTAAAGAATAAAGAATAAATAATAGCAATGATGAGGGGAGTTAGAAAAGTCAAATAAAAACTATCTATCTAGGCCGAGCGCCTTTCTCCCCGACAACTATGCCAAAAAGCTTGGTGTGCCCCCGCCAATGGCGTTACACACCACTGAATTGAGACTTGAATGGATACAACTCCGCGGGTGGGAGCACACACGTGGACTCACTTTTGAATTTATAAGGACCTACACAGACGCACCTACTTCTACTGAAATGATATCCCACAAGCGCATGAGGTACTATTGTAGTATAGGTGATAGGCAAGAATAGGGGTCGACCCTCAGGGATAGAGGGGGCACTAGAGCTAGGTTAGTGTTAGCTAAATTCCTAGAGCAGAGGCTAGAGTTGAAGGGTTTAAAAGGAGTTTTCATTGTTAAACTAAGTGAACAGACAAGTAAAGGCACTATGAAACCTTAGTTATCGCAAACCCTAAATTATCCTAAGCAAGCAAGTCTAAGGAACTAGATTAAGCAATTAGCTAAAATAGAGAAAAGGTTAACTACACTACACTAGTAAACCAATTACCAACTAAGAGCTAAGTTAACCACTAGAGAGAGCAAGAGCCTAAGTTAACCCAAAAGAGCAAGATTAAGTAATTAACTAGATTGAAAAAAAGCAACTAAACTAGATTAGCATGAATAAGATAAGAAGATTAAGATTGTTTTCAAGAAATGGATTAGGTATGTGGGCCATTTGGGAATGTGATTTTATATTCATTGGGGGGTGTCAACATGGCATGCAATTATCATAACTCACTCTAGATTACCAAACCGAACAAAAAGGCAAGTGATATTAGAATGTACCCTATACTACTACTTAGAGAACTAGGGTTAGGTGTAATTCTAGTAGGACTTGTCAAGTCTAGGTTTCTAGGGTAAGTGGTATTAGGGAAATTGAGGATCAAGGGTAGGAATGGGAGTAGAGATGAGGGTTTTTCACCTCATGCTACTAGCCATCTAGCCTTTAGAAAATCCTAGGCAATTGCACTAACCACACTTACACTAGCCACTTAGATCTCAAACTCACTTGTAGAAGGTGGGATATGTATGTAGGAACAAAGGGGGCTATCTAGGGATCCACTAATTGGACCTAGGAGCCATTCCTAAGATTGCTACATACACTCCAATTCCTCCTAGAAGCTAAGTGTCATCAAACATCACAAAAGTAAGCAATTTAAGTTTAAGAGCAAAAATCACAAACAAGATAATGGGAAATGAGATAGAAGCAAAGGCGAACATCATAGAACGAAATTATGTTCATTACAAATTATTCTCCCCCAACATGGTATCAAAGTCACATTTTTACCCCAAACAGCCCACCACTAGGGGCTTATCTAGACACGATCAAAGAAATGGCAAAAGAAAGGGGAAGAAGGGGATAGGACTCCATGGAGCTCGAAGTAGATCTTCCTTCTTCATCTCATAGAAGCTTGGGGATGACCTCTCTCCTCCAATGGTGCAGATGGGCATGAGAATGTAGGGGGTTATGGAGGAAAACCTAGAAATCTAGGTTTCCAAGGTAGAAATGAGGTGGAAATGGTGGGTGTAGAGCATAAATGCAAGGGAATTAGAATGAATGCTCAATGAGTGGGTGGAGAGGAGTAATGACAGCTAAGGGGGGTGTAACCTTCATGCTCCAACCGCCACCTATATATATATATATATATATATATATATATATATATATATATATACATATATATATATATATACATATATATAGGTGGTGGGGAAGCACTAGGGTAAGTAGGGGTAGAATAGGAAACACAATGTAGAAAATGGGTAGGGTTAGTTGGTCACCACGGCTGTATTGAGGTGCCACAACTATGGTGGGGGTAGCATGGAATGGTCATGGGGGTGTGGACATGGCCAAGGTGTGAAGGGGAAATGAAAGGCTAAGTATATGGGGTGGCCACGGCCGTGGAGGGGTGTCACGGTCATGCTGGGTAAGGGGTACCACGTCCGTGGTGAGTTACCATGGCCGTGTTGGTGGAGGAGGTCATGGGTGTGGGGAGTGCCATGGGAAAGGAGGTCTTCAAGGGGCATGGCCATGGTGAGTGGCCATGTGACAAAGTGGATTTTCACCTATCCTTACTCAAATTACTCCCTTGCCCTCATTGGGATCACTCATGAATGCAACTTATTTTTCTTGGCTTCATAATCAAATTTGAGACTCAAATACAAGATATGGTCAACAATGTGAACTTTATACACATTATAACACCTTATATTAGATTAATTCATCTTTTTGTTCAAAGGAGCAAAATTAGTCAACCAAACTTAATCTTTTTGTTCTTAGACTTTTTCTAAAGGTTATCCACTTTTTGTGGAGTTGTGGCCCAAATTTGAGAACAATTGGACTTTCCTACGAATTACTATGATTTCTTGAAGTTTATGTGTTGGAAACCAATTTATTCCCCTTTTATTTGCTCTTTTTCTTGACTTTCCCAAGTCAGTGATCCGTGGCAAGGGATCGTGGACACCTCTTAGCACTTGGATCTCCTTCCCATGGATTAGGGCTGGATCTAGTGTCCCACGGGTTGTCTTCAACCTCCTACTAATTGCGGGGAGGCATGAATGTGACCTTTATGGAAAATCTCCTGCCTACGACCATGAATCAAAGTTATGAGCAAGCCAAATCGCTCCTCTCATGATTTTGAATTGAACAAACCCTACTTTGACCACTATTATTTCTCTCTTCATCTACCAAAATGTTTCCCTTGGCTAGCCTTCTCACTCTGGAAGCCATGGCTAAGTGTAGGCACTCTTTAGCCCTAAACTGACCCCTAGACCCTATAAAATGACTCCCAATGATTCACATACACAACACCTTTCTCGAGACCTCTCCATTTCTCTTTTTTTCCCCAGAACACCCCGACCTCCCTACTATTGTGTGGCACTGCCACAAAGCCCAAACTGGGTGTTTCCTCCTCGCAGCGCCGGACCACCACCTGAGGCACTCCTCCAATTCACAAGATTGAGATGTATTTGGGCGGCACCTTGTATGGCTCCCTCGCCCACTCCTTCTCATAGAGCTACTCCATGTCAGCGAGCCCCTCCACCCTATTATTGGGCTCACGTGAGGCTCTGTGTGGACAGGAGACAGAGCCCTAAACCGCCTGCTCAGCGTAAGACCAACCATCCCAAAAGACCAGTGAGTCGTTGATTGAACCACAAAATTGAGTGTTGAACCAAGATCGAACTAGGGCATCTTAGCAAGAAAGTTGTCCTTCCTATGTGGCACAATCTCAGACATTCCTTGTGCACCCAAAGGTCATATTTTTTCTTCCGAAATAAGGTATTTTGCTCATCTCTGACAAATAACCATTTAAATACCCATATCTTGATAAAATCATAGAAATTACATCGTAACTCCTAAAATGACAAAAAAGTAGTCCATTTTGATCAGAAAAATCCAAGGGATCTATTAAAAATACTCTTGAGACTTTATTACAAATTACTCTCACGGATATTCATATATTTAATCACTTGCTAATTTAATTTGTATAATGGATCAATAATGATGATTAACCCTTGAGAAACCCTTATTTGACTCTATTGATGATCATGAGACACAAAAATACAGACTTGACTCACTAGTGATCTAGACCTTTTTACTTGATCTAATCTTTAATATAATCTCAATGAATAATGAGTTATCTTGATATTGATGTTAATCTTGCAAAACCCTAGACTTACATTTGACCCATCAATCTAATCTTTGATTTCTGATTATGCTAAGTATCTTGATGATGACTTGGATAATGATCATAAAACTAGGGTTTACACATATGATCCTAGAAAACCTAAGTAGGTCATCCACACTAGAAATATTCTTTACACTTGAATAATGTTAGACATATTGATATAGTATGAATCACAACTGGATGACCTAACCCTAAGGTTGACCTAGGAAAATGTAATACTAATCTAGAATATTGAAACATGATATCCAAATATCTTAACCCTTAATCCAAACATTTTTTTTTAGGATGTAATCGAAGGGTTGACCTATTACTAGTGGATCTATACTTGAAATCTTCGGTGAAAGGTATGCTATTATATAACTCCTCCTTGGTTGTATTGAACATACTTTTAAGTATCTCTTGACTATATACTTGGATATTTACTTGGATGAGATATTGTTCCCTATGATTAGTCTTCTATTTTTCTATACTATATTTTGAAAAACATGAAAACATAAATTGCATGCCCATTATGATTGCATGTATATTGATAATGATGATGATATTGATAATGTTGATAATGTTGATAATGAGTGCAACAACCCCCTCATTTGGAGGTGAGACTTTTACATTGACCTCCTATTTTCCTATGGTGAGAAGGAGCCTAGTGACCTTCCCCATTGCGTTGGGGTAATAGAGTCACACAAAATATATAAGCATGCTTATTTGATTACAGTATAATGGGAATTCATAATAAAAAATTGAATCGTTGAATAACAAACATTTTGTCGAATGATATTGGTTTTGGAAATCCTTTGTTATTCATTTGAAATATAAGTCTTGCCAAGTATACTTATTTTCTTATAAATTGTTTTACTTGATTTTGATAGCGTACCTTGAAATTGCATGATTGTGTCTTGATTTTCTTGATTTTATGCAATACAAATGGAATACTGAATAAGATTGCTTCCGCACTCTACATACTCTGATGACAAAGAAAAATTGGATATATCACCATATTGGGTTAGTTGTTCTTTAAATATCCAATTTTTGAGTTATTATTTCTTATTGTATATGCTAGTGTGTTAGATCCTATCAGGCCACTCAGGGACGGGTGCTTCAATCCCTTTTCTACTATCTAGGCAGTAGGATTGGGATTGAGGTAAGAATGGTTCTGTGACAGTTGGTATCAGAGCTTACACACTCCCATATACTTTAAGTAAATAATTTTTCAAGTCTCCTACACCCAAGAAACCCAAAAGTGCATAATGGTGAAAATTGAGGTGTCTAGGCTCGGGGTCCTGGCATAATTTCTCCTATCCATCTTCACGGTGGACGAGATCCCCTACTCTACCCAGCCTCAATTGATCCAGAACTGGACCTAAAGGTTCTCTTGTGAAACCATAGAGAGTCTTCTAGCATCTCATCTCTTCTTTAAGGACTATCCTAAGCCACCCGTGTAGATGAAGAATAGGTGGTCTTCTCATCTCTTCATGTGGTCCGCTCTTGTGACCTTTTACCACATGATGTCTCGATTATGGGTAGCTTATGCATGGGAAAAATGAATCTCACTAAATTATGAAAATTGATTAATAAAATGATACCATGATCTGACCATAATGTGAAAACTCATTTTTGATCCATGAATCATGAAATCAAATAATCATGATGACCTAATATCATGTAAAATCATGCTTTCTATGTTTGAGGTAAATGATAAAATTATGATATGGTGAAATAAGAATGACTTATATCTTATATCTCATTGTTGATGAGGTCTCTATTTGATTAATGTCCATGTTGCCCTATTATTGATTAAACCTCAAATATAGTTAAGAAAACTTGTATCCTATTTTATACATATCTTGACCATGCTATCAAGTGACTAAGCCTAAGACTCACAAAATCATTATGTCAGACCTATGATGCAAAAAGTAGTTTCCTATTGACCATTTATGCCTTTTGCAATCTCAAATTTGATATGATGGGCCTAGATTTTGCACTATTATTCTCTAATTCTTCGAATTCCAAATTCAAATCCTCAATTTCCAAATCATATCACCACCTTCATCATGAAAAGAAAGAAATGCAAATATTAACTTGACTTTGTAAAATCTTGACATTAATACCCTATTATAATCTTAAAGTTTCATCTAATTACCTTATGGTATGTGATGTAATCATTGACACTTTCCCTATTTCTTGAATAGTATGAAACCATTAATGTAATATAATCTTATCTCGACCTATGTGATTAAATGACTCACAAATCAATATACCTTGCAGATGGCCCCACAAACCCGTAGTCAAAAAGCAAGATACCTTAGAACCAATGATGATCAAGGAGAAAGGATTGATAAAAGGAAGATTGATGAAGAAAAAGTTGAGGATGATATAGACAAAGGAAAAATACCTAGGCTTGATGGTAATAATAGGGACGATGCTTGGGAATTGCAAAACAAGTTACTAATGGATGCTATGACAAAATGGGCAAGATACACAACATCAATAATTCCTGGAGGAGTCCAAGTCACCATGACTGCTTGTACCCCTACATCCAGGCCTGTAGTCATGGAGATAGAGACAAAAATAGAAGTTGGAATTCCAAAGGAGGACATGTGCAATCTCAACCTTTGAAGTCACCACTAGATCGAGATTTTGATATGGCTATTATGTAACTCTTTGTAACTTTTCCTTTTTGAAATAAGACCTTGTACTCACTATATTTTAAGAAATGGAAATATGATGCCTTTTTGGAACCTACCTTTGGATTTGAAAATTCGTGTTTGGTTTGAATTTTGACTCCCATACTCAATTTTTGAATTTTGATTCAATCATGTTGACCTAGAAATGGACCATCCATTGTTGTAATACTAGACTCAAAATCATGAGAGCTTGACTAGTTGTATTTTGAGCATGGTAAAAAAAAACTGAAAACATGTATAGGGTTAACTTCCTAAAATGACCTAAGTCTGGACCATTCACCCACCTCGAATATACTTGATAACGAAATTGATATTGAAATCGTGAAAATGTTGCTAAATTGTTGATATGGGTGAATGACTGCATCGGTGGTCTGGATTGGAATTAAAACCCTATACTTGTATGATGGGAACTCAAAATATGAATCGTAACTCTTGAATAAAAAACTTGTTAGTGCGTGACCCTTTTGGTCCATGGCACTTAATATCGACTACCAATCTCGATTTTTATCTCAGACATGATTTGAGAGTGAACTCAATTGGTGAACTTTGATCTTTGACCCCCATATTGATCAATGCAATTTATGAGGGACTATTGATGAATGATAATGTTGATGATATAATTTTGATTATATATTTGAGGACACTAAAATATTTGAGGATATGTCTAGGATTCCGATAGTCCAGTCTCGAGGATGTTTTTGAATTTTGGGGACAAAATTCCTTTTTTTAGGAGGGAAGGATGTGACAAAGTGTATTTTCACCAATCCTTACTCAAATTACTTGTTTGCCCTCATTGGGATCACTCATGAACGCAACTTATTTTTCTTGGCTTCATAATAAAATTTGAGACTCAAATACAAGACATGGTCAACAATGTGAGCTTTATACACATTATAACACCTTATATTTGATTAATTCATCATTCTGTCCAAAGGAGCAAAATTGGTTGACCAAATTTAATCTTTTTGTTCTCAGACTTTTTCTAAAGGTTATCCACTTTTTTTGGAGTTGTGGTCAAAATTTGAGAACAATTGGACTTTCCTACGAATTACTATGATTTCTTGAAGTTTATGTGTTGGAAACCAATTTATTCCCCTTTTATTTGCTCTTTTTCTTGACTTGCCGAAGTCAGCGATCTGTGGCAAGGGATCGGGGGCACCTCTTAGCCCTTGGATCACCTTCCCATGGATCAAGGCCGGATCCAGTGGCCCAGGGGTTGTCTTCAACCTCCTGCTGATTGCAGGGAGGCATGAATGTGACCTTTATGGCGAATCTCCTGCCTACGACCACAAATCAAAGTTATGAGCGAGCCAAATCGCTCCTATCGCAATTTTGAATTGAACAAACCCTACTTTGACCACTATTATTTCTCTCTTCAGCCGCCAAAATGTTTCCCTTGTCTAGCCTTCTCACTCCGGCGGCCATGGCCAAGTGCAAGCACTCTTTATCCCTAAACCGACCCCTAGACCCTATAAAAGGGCTCCCAATGATTCGCATACACAACACCTTTCTCGAGACCTCTCCATTTCTCTTTGTTTTTCCCCTGAATGCCCTGATTAACTCCCCGACCTCCCTACTACTGTGCTGCGTCGCCGCAAAGCCCAATTAGGGTGTTTCCTCCTTGCAGCGTCGAACCACCACCCGAGGTACTCCTCCAATTCATGAGATTGAGACGTATTTAGGCAGCACCTTGTCTGGCTCCTTCACCCAGAGCTACTCCACGTCGGCGAGCCCCTCTACCCTATTCTTGGGCTCACATGAGGATCTATGCGGACAGTAGACAAGGCCCTAAACTACCGGCTCAGCACAAGATCAGCCGGCCCAAAAGACCAGTGAGTCGTTGATTGAACCAAAAAATTGAGTGTTGAACCAAGATTGAACCAGGGCATCTTAGCTAGCAAGTTGCCCTGCCTATGTGGCACAATCTCAGACGTTCCTTGTGCATCCAACGATCATCTTTTTCTTCTGAAATAAGGTATTTTGCTCATCTCTGACAAATAATCATTTAAATACCCAGATCTTGATAAAATCATAGAAATTGCATTGTAACTCCTAAAATTACAAATAAGCAGTCCATTTTGATCAGAAAATTCCAAGGGATCCATTAAAAATACTCTTGAGACTTTATTACAAATTATTCTCACGTATATTCATATATTTAATCTCTTTCTTATTTAACTTGTCTAATGGATCAATAATGATGATTAACCCTTGAGAAACCCTAATTCGACTCTAATGATGATCTTGAGACACAAAAATACAGACTTGACTCACTAGTGATCTAGACCTTTTTACTTGATCTAATATTTAATATAATCTCAATGAATAATGAGTTAACTTGATATTGATGTTAATCTTGCAAAACCCTAGACTTACATTTGACCCATGAATCTAATATTTGATTTCTGATTATGCTAAGTATCTTGATGATGACTTGGATAATGATCACAAAACTAGGGTTTATACATATGATTCTAGAAAACCTAACACAATCTGAGACTTTGAGTAAATACTTAGGTGTTCCACTAATTCATGGAAGAGTGGGACTCAACTCGCAAACAGCTAAGAGACGAGCATGGAGAAGGAAAAAGCTGCCCAAACAGCAAGAATCTTTTTGTTTCCCCTTACCCAACAAAAATCCCAAAAAGAGAAAGTAGCCTTTTGAGAGTGAATAAAAGCATGAGAGTTGTGCCCAATAAAAGAAAATAAAATATATATATATACACACTTGTTTTCCAAAAGTACCCATCTTTAGGCATGGTAGATCCGGGGCAGTGGTACGTAGGATGTGAAATCACTGCTCTAAAGCCAACTGGCTTGGACTGTAAGGACCACTTGCCCATTAACGGACCCTTACCTGGATGGACTGATGGGAGACAAGAAAAACCCCAAAAAGCCTTATCCTACCCTATACACAACTTTCTGCCCTAAAATAAAGCTGTTTGGTGTGTAAGCTAACATTGGAATCATGCACCAAAGTCTCACTGAAGCTGTAGAGAAAACTTTTACTGAAATAATAAGGTAGGAAACACAAGGTCTTTTGTTTGAAGTGAGGCAGCATTATCTCTAAAGGAATTACTATACTTGTTTTACCTCTTGGCCTGAAAGCTATACCAAGCAAGAAGAAGCATCACAAACTAAAATTTAAATATTGATTGAGGACAATCAAAAAGCTAAGTTTGGGGGAGTTGATAACACCAATTTTTGTGATGTTTTAGACTGTTTTTTTGTTATCAAAATTGCCCTTTTTAGCTATTTTCCTCTCTTTTATATGTACTTTTTGCAATAATTGGCCAGACGACACTCTTAATCCAATACTTCCAACTGTTGCAGAATTTTCCTCCAATTTTGACCCAATAAGGCCATCCCGGCCCACAAATAAGTTCCACCTGCATCGGCCTTCCAGATGGCCGACACAAGCCATGCCCGACAAGGTGATGCGACACAACGACGTGCGACACATGGATGTCGCACTAGACGAAACTGACGAACGACACGTCTTTTACCCGATAGGGAGTCGAAGCTCCCCAGGAAAACTAAAGCTTATCGCGCGACACAGGCCACCCACCGGCAGGCGCCGCCCATCACATGACCGACATCCGCCATCCTAGTGTCGGGAGATATCAGTATCGGCCGTCCACATACCACAAAGAGAAGGGGGGACACGTGGCGCCTCTAGCACCATAACTTCCCCCAACTACTGCCTATAAATAGCAGCTACATGGAGCCGAAAAGACAGGTCGGAACCCTGTGCAAGTTACCTGAGGAGAACTGCAAAGAGTGAGTATATCGTGCTTCAGTCCTGTGCCGGGAGATCTTAGGTGAGCTTTTCCCCATCCCGAGAGGGAGGCAAACGGTTCACTTAGGGTCATCCCGGGCGGCACTACAAACCGATATCGGCCGACATGGATCTCAACCTTAAGTGACTGATACTAGATGGGTCACCATAGCCCGACACGATATCGAACCTGATATGCTTTGCCCGTCATGGCGTGTCGCCCGAGAGGGTGCCGCCCAACTTGAGCGTATCGAGCCAGGGTCCTTGTTCGATGCAATCACCCGTCATGGCGTGTCGCCCGAGAGGGTGTGCCGCCCGACAAGGTTATATCGGGCTAGGCTCCTAACTGGTATCGGGCTAGAAGGTCCATTGTAGTCTATCTTCCTTCTATATCAAGAAGGTGATACCTATGTTTACTGCTGTTATTTAATTCTTTTATTCCTACATTAATCAAACCTTTATATGTTAATAGAAATAGAAGAGTTTAATTATCTGCTTCTCTGTGTTTGGTATACTTGTTGGATGATTGCTCTGTTAAATATCTAAACTCTAGCTTGCACGTTGGATCGCGTTTCGATTAGCTACCGAATCATATTTTTCCCGTCACAACAGCCTTGAGAGAGGTGTTGTGGCTCTATTTTTTGGTCCAATTCTGGAGTACGAGAGTGCCCGGAATGGAGCTGTTGTAGTAACCTCTGCACTCTAACCTAAGTCCAGAAACCTCGAGAGTGGTGTTGATACTTGGTTAGAGGTACCCGCTCTGAGAGGAGGGGTACAGGATGTTCCTGCTTCTGCTTGTTTTACCGAAGTTTTATCCTTCGTACGTTGCTTTAGCTTTAGTGTTATCTCTCTGTTCCTGCATCAAAACCCCTAAAAACTGCTAAATGTCTAAAATATAAAGTTTTCCTTGTAACTCCAGTTGGAGATAGGGTTTTCTTTTTGTTTTATCGATCTGGTTATGTTGCTCCCTTTCGGGAGTTTTATCACATCTCTATCCTAGCCGGAGGGTAGCATGTCGATTCCGAGTTCTCAACACTACCACCCTTGTCCCTGTGTTCGACCCTGTATATCTACTTCGACCCCGTAATCAAACTTTTGGGGGCCTAGAAGGAATCGAGTTATAAATGTAAAAGCTCGACTACCTCGAATCCGCCTCCACTTTTGGACGCGCGATTTAGGTTGGTCAAAGACATGCATGGACTGTGCGGTGCTTACGTAATGGAATTCATCTACGATCGCCAGTTCTTTGATGATCAGATGATACCCGCATACGTCGTACCCTGCAAGCTTCACATGGACATCCCTCTTCCCGAAAAGGTAGCTTGGAGGGAACAACTCAAAACCATGTGGGTCGATCTGTCTAAACTAGCCAGAGCTACAGCTTGGAAGGCGAGCTGGAGTGCATAGGCTGAAGAAGTTGTGAAGCAAACCATCGAAGAACAAAAGCAACCTTCAGTGACAACAACTCCTGAAGTTCAACCTGTAGAAGAACAACCCAAAGAAGTAGAAGTTGAAGAAGAAGAGTTGGGGAATGATGGACCAGATGGGCCGACAGGAGAAATCATGCCTTCTTTCAAGAAATTTGGTAGATGGAGCTGCTTCATCCTTTCAATGAAAGAATTGATGATAATTATGAGTTCTCTAAAAGAAGACAACTCACCGGGAGATGTCATCTTTCAACGAGATGACATCTGCGTATTAAAAGACGACCTCTGTGAAACATTGAAAACTGGAGGGTATCTGTAGGTGAACATAATGTCAACCTACCAGGCATTATTAGGGGACTCAATGCCAAACTCACACATGGCATATTTTCTACTGGTAGATGACATCCTAAAATATAAGAAGATAGGAGAAATGGAGCGGCTGCAACGATGACTTGAAGAGTCCATGGCAGAGCACATCTTCTTGCCAATTCTTCATGACAACCACTGGACTTTGCTACATGTCAATCTTCTAAAAAGGACTGCAGTTCTGTATAACTTCTCAGACGCAACCTTTGTAGTCAACAAAAAGACCAACATGACAACAACAATGTCTCCTACAGAAGAAAAGGCAAATACCTACGCCTAAGAAATCGTCAAGATGATAAGGAAGCACTGCAGAGGGTACGGTATGACAAAAGGCAAGGACTTCAAGAAAACTCAATACTGCCACAGAAGCCCTCAATAGGTACCCCTATCCAATGACTGCGGGTTCTTCTTCCTGTCATGGATGGTAGCCATTGCCACTATCGGCTTCAAGGTGGAGAACATGCAGTACAAGTAATATCATGCACTAATGGGTATCTACGCAAGCATGCTCCTCGAGTCCAAGTGGGCACTCCCCAACAAATAAGCAAATAAAGAAGGTCCATTTATACATCTTACTCAAATTTTGACACCCTGGGATGGGGTGCAAGATAAGTTTGGGGGAGGATTCATAAACGGGCTACAGAGGTACTTGTACCTTCCTTTTTCATTCACCTTCCCTTTTACTCCATTTACACCGTCAAAATTTTGAAATTTTGAAATTTTGTTAGAACTAACCTTTTAGAAGCTTGCTTTCTCTCGCTAAATTTTTTTAAATGTAGTGTTCCAGCCCTCTGAGAGAGAAGAATATGAGCAACATACACAAGAATGCATGAGTAAAACAACAATCATAGAATTACTGCTATATCTCATTCTTGCAATAAGATATTGTAAATGTAACAACCTTAACTCATGAAACCCCTGCAGACTAGAGAACTTCAGTCATACTCCTAAACAAACACCCCCACCTGATGCTTTTATCCAAAAAATCCTTGTCTCTATAGAAAGGAAAAAGCTGCCATCTTCAAAGAATATCTAAAAGAGGTTTGGCCACCTAGAAGACCAGTAAAACCCTCCAAACCCAAGCCTAAAAGGAGAGGTAAAAAACTAAAAATAAAGAAAGAAAAAAATATATGAGAGATGTGCCTCGAAAGATGCCAAAGGTTTCTGCCCGGACGGTATATTGATGCACTCATGAATGCAGATATGTCATGCCTGTAAGTAGAAACTTGAAGTCAAGTTCACACACCTCCCATCCCGAATGGAATCTCACAAAACCACCTGATTTAAAGTCAGAAACCCAAAAAAAAGGGCAACACTATTCTTATGACAGTTGTGGGTGAGAAGTTCAGGAGGTAGAGGAAAACACCTAAAAGCCTTAAGCCTACCTTTACAACTTAGCATAGGGCCAAATAAAGAATAGGTGTGAAACCTACCCTTCGAAAAGATTTGGCATTAGTACGGGCATTAGCTAAGGGGAGGGATGATGAGTTGAGAAGGAGAAACCTTTTACAATAGAAGGTTATGAAAGATAAAATGAGGTTGTGCAACTCCAGTTAAAGGGGGAATATTGAGATTTAAGGGATTGAATACATACAACAACAATCTTGATGCAAGGATGAGATATTTCAGTCATGCTATTATGTTGTCTTTTAAGCTTGTTCATTCTTTCTCTCTCTGAGTTCTCAAACCTGCACTTAGCTTGAGGACAGGCTTGATTCTAAGATTGGGGGACTTGATAACACCGTGCTTTACGTACTTTCTATATATATTTTACACCACTTTTAGTATAACTTTAGTTAACTTTTCACATAATTTCTCTATCTTTTTTTACTAAAACTTGTTTAAATGATTTCAGGAATCAACACAACTTAGGTCATGATTTTGAGAACCGTGACCGTGATTCCAAAGCACCAGACATCTCGAAGCCTCAGACAATAAGCGAAGACCGTAACTGCAGTTATACAGAGACCGCAACCGCAGCTATTCAAAGACCGCGACCGCGGTTATCCAGAGACAGCGACCACAACTATTCAGAGACCGCGACTGCCATTATTCAAAGACCGCGACTCTGGCTATTCAAAGACTGCGAGCGTGGTTATCCAAAGACCCCGACCGTGGCTATAACAAGAATCGCAACCGCAGTTATAGGAGGACCGCGACCAAGCTGGAAAGGAATAGGCCAGAGACCGCGATCATGGTCTTACCCTCACTTAACAGAAAAACCGCGACCGCAGTTCTAAGTCGGTGGAATGTGCCTATAAATAGAGCACCCACCTGTCTTGTCAAAAACATCAGATCAGATTAGATCAGATCAGAGAGATCAGATCCCGAGGCCACGAATTCCTACTGCGCTCCAGACTCATCCCCGACCATCCATGCATCAGCCTTGAATCTCCAAGGGTGGAAGCCGAGGATAGAGAAGACAGACACCCACCCCTTCTTCGAGAGGAGAAGGCCATCCATGCGGTAGATCCAGATCTGAAGAAGTAGTGCGTAGCATCATGTTTCTTCTCTTCCAGGTCTATCGTTTCATCCTGTTGTACCCCTTTCCTCCCTTCATGGAATCTTATCAATCTGGATTTTTGTAACGACGTCATGATGTCAGCAAACATGAGTGGCTAAACACCTTAACTTCGGTTGGGAATAGCCACTAAGGCTCTCCCAACATGTATATTGTCTCTTTCTTTTGAATATACATATTCTTATCAAGATTATCTCCATGCACCTATTTTGATGCTTCACTTGTATGCTTAGCTACCATCTTGTGATGTTTGGTTGTTGATATCTCGAGAGAGTAATATCACTTTTATCCCGTGTCATGGAGTGGTATGAATGCACGAGAGTTTTGGAATGCTAAAGCTTTAACCGTATGTTTTGTTGTGAGTTTTTTGAGTTGTCATCTCGAGAGAGAGGCTTCTTTTAGACTAGATCTATCCTCGTCTTGAGAGAGAGTGGAATAGACGTTTGAATGGTTGCTTGTAATCCTGATATGAGTATGCAAGAGAGATAGATAGTATTACATGTTAGTGAGGTGCTTTAGTTGGTGAACCCCAACCCGGGTTTTCCCATATACTTGTTTACAGTTTGTTTCTTTTGCTTCTTTTTGTTTTACTGTTCTTTTTTATGTGCTATCGTTCCTTCGGGAACATCTCTTCATCCCCTTTTTGATTGGAGTGTAAGAGTGTTGATTCCGTGTTCTTAACATGACCAACCTTGTCCATGTGTTCGACCCTGATCACTACATCGGACCCCATTTATCGTTGTGGGGCCTGAGAGTCAAGTTATCTATTTAAAAGTCTCACTACTTTAATCCACTATGTTTGGATGTGCGATTTAGGTCGGTCATGTGCCAAGAGCAATGATTAGTGATGATGGAAACCATTTCATCTATGGCAATTCTAAAAATTTTTTGAAGAGGCATGGTCTGAACTATCATGTCACTACTCCTTACCACCCTCAAACTAGTGGACAAGTTGAGTTTGCCAATCGGGAGATAAAGCTCATTCTTGAGAAGATGGTAAGATTGGACCACAAAGATTGGTCTCTACATCTCAATGAAGCTTTGATTGGTCATGTAGGACATCATTAAAGGCCCTGATTGACACCACATCATTTAAGCTTGTATATGGAAAGGCTACCATCTACTGGTAAAATTTCAACATAAGGCATTGTGGGTCTTGATATCTATGGATATGGACATGGACACTGCCAGGGTATGAGGAAAGCTACAACTCCATGAATTGCACGAAATGAGGCATGACTCCTATGAGATGTCTAAGAGATATAAGGAGAGAATCAAGTTGTTGCATTATAAGTTGATCAAGAAGAAATATTTTGTGTTGGGTCAATGGATGTGGATATACAATTCTAAAATGAAATTCTTCCTCAACAAATCTTAGATCAAGGTGGGAAGAACCATACCAAGTAAAACATGTTTATCCAATTGGCACTATTGTGATCAATTAGAAAGAAGGGGCCAAGAATTTCATAGTTAATGGACAATGATTGAAAGATGTGGTTAAAGTTGGGCCAAACAAGGAAAATCAAAGTTTTGATATTGTCATGTTGGTTGAAGAAATTTTGATTGATGAAAAGATGCTTGATTGCACATCAAAAGGAAATATACTACAAAGATGCTTTGAGGTTCCCAAGAGGTTGAATGATTCAAAATTTAAGAATCTGGGATGAAGGAATAAAACTTAGTGCTAGTAGGAGGCAACCCACCTAGGTTTGGAAGCTTTTACACCCAACCTTCACTTTTTGATACTTTTTGTTTATTTTTACACATTCCAAGAAACACACACACAAACACTTATTTTTAGTATTTTTGTTTAGATTTTGAACATGATAGGTAAAATAGGGCGGAGTTCGAAAGAAAGAGTGAATTTCAATGAAAATGTTTGATGATATATCAAGTAGATCAAAGTGATTGTTTGGAACATGATTGATTGAGAGAATTAAGCATTTTTTGGAATGTTAGAGCTTGAAAGAGTTATCACGGTCCTACTAGCATAGAACATCCATGTTGGGAAGGCTATTTTTAGAATCATTTTGGAAGTCGGGGTCCGATCAACATGATCGTTCTAACCAACACAACCACTCTGATGTTCTGCCAAGACAGAGATGTTGTCCACAACAGTTGTGTTGGCCTTGACCCACAACTTAAAACACCCAATTTCAATTGACAGTAGCACGACCTCTCTCATTTCCACCCACACAAAACAATCATTCTATGTGGTATGGAAACCTAGGGCAATCTCCCTTCACCTTCATTCATCCTAATCTTCCTCCCCAATCTCCATTTGAGCTTCCTGAAGCTCCCAAGGGTCCACTCCTACATCCACCTCCTCTTTCCATCCCTTCTCTACCTCCATTTGTGCACCTCTATAGGATTTTGTCCCAACACTCTGGTAGGGTGAAGACCCTGATTTGTTTTTCCATTTTCCACCAAATCCCTTAGGTTCTGATTGGTTTGCTGAAGTCAATTAAGGAAATAAGGAACTCATGTTCTAGGATAAATTTTTACTATTTGTCTCTCCATAATTCTAGGAAATTAGTTCCCCAAAACTTTACAGACTTCTGTAAATATAAATAGGTGTTCCAGGTAGAGTTCTAGAAAAAAGGGGTGAAATGAGTTTCCTAGTTTGTGCTTATTCTGCCTATTTACTAGCGATTACGTGTGTTCTATCCTTGCTCATTCCTGAGCAAATCCACATCTTTTCACATCACCGACACGTTGCTTCAAAGTGGTCCATACCCTAGTTGTTCTTCTTCTTATTCATTTCTTAACAACACAAAGGCACATGCATTTGTTTCTTCACTATCTCAAAGGCATATCTTCCTTTTGATTCTTGGATCAAATCAACAACCACAAAGATTTTATTTAGAAAAATTTATCTAGTAGCGGGAGGAGGATCCTATTCTAGACACTACTAACTTCCTACTATGTAAGTTTCCAATAAACTTCTTAAACAATATATGTTCAATTACTTTAATTGATGTATTATATATGTATCCTCGAGGCACCATAAGGTAAAATAGCAAAAAATTGTTATTTTACTACTGATTAAACAACAAGAATTATATGTTCTTGTATTGTCTTAAAAAGTATGATATGCTTCTTTTTTGTTGTTTAACATGTTGTGATGTCTATTTTTCCTTTGTCTACTACATGCTATTATGTAGTTGTACTTATAATTTCTTTGTGTAATAGATGTGCAAGTTGGCTTACATACAACTATATACTTTGTATTAAATGGTATTGTTATATTTATATGATTTGTTTCTCAATCATATGTGTATTCTAATGCTTTCTCTGATTCATATACATATTTTATGGATCTTTGACATCATTTTTCATTATATTATGTTATCATTGACTTTGAACTCTAGAACATGAAGTTCATATTTTTAAAATTTAATATTAACTTTTCTATGCTTTCTTAACGTTATGTGCTTTTTCATTAACAAAATTTTACTACTTTGTTGGTTATGAAGTCCTCTTATTATATGATATGATATGGTGATCAAAATGTTAAAAGATTGTAGACAAACTGATCACTACTACAAAAATAGCCTATAACGTCACATTTAGAGACGTCAGTTATTACCGCAAACTGAGGCCTAAACCCTACAACATCGGCTAATTACAGAGACCGACATCTCTATTTAAAGACCGGCCAGACACGGGTATCACTTTTTATTTAGCGTCGGCTCCCTATCATGAATCAACGCCTAAAATAGCCCGCCAAATCCAAGTTTTCAATCGGAAAAAAATTACCCCCAAAGTTTCACATACGGCGTCGGTTTTTTTTTACCTAATAACTGATGCCTATCAAAGAAAAAAATTACCTCTAAAGGTCGTCAGTTTTTGTGGAAAAAGCGATGCTGATAAGATTTTGCATGTCGTCCCCACAAATTTTTTTAGAGTTACGATTATCCAATAGACGTCAGTTTTTTTTGGCAACTGACGTTGATGGATGTTAGATGTCGGTTTCATAGAAAACTGACGCCTTTGTTAACTTAATAACCCCTGTGGGAAACAGACTCGATCCCCATTCTCTATTACATTGTTGTTCCCCTCTCGAAGTCACTGGAGCTCCTGTGGTCGACGTCGCCGCCGCCGCCGAAGCTCCTGTGGTCGAAATTAGCCCTGGAGCTCCTGTGGTCGACGCCGCCACCGCCTCTGAAGCTCATGTGCTCTCTTCTTCCTCCCACACGAACATGATCAAGCTGCCGCCCCCTGATCTTTTCTTCCTCTCGCACAGTCATGGTCAAGTCGCCGCCGCCTGATCAAGCCACCACCCCTTCTCCTCACACCGTCGGAGCTCGAGCCTGAGGTCGTCAGAGGAGCTGCTGCAGGTTGTTGGAAGAGCTACTGGTCACCGGAGGAGCTAGACTCTGCTTTGCTTCCCCTACTGCTAGGTAGATTACATATCTTGATTTTACTAATTTCCATCAAATGATTAGTGTTTACTTGTCTACTGATTTGTATTTACTTATCTATTGATTTGTATTTATTATCTACTGGTTTTTATTCATTTATCTACTGATTAGTATTAATGTACTGTTTTAACTTGTCTAATTCTCATGCTTGACCTAATTCAATAAATTTTGATGCATGTTAAAATAAGATTCAAACTTGTCTATTCTAGCATCCTAATTTGATTTGATTATGTGCTTTGAACCTTGAAACATGCGTGTTAAATATACATTGATGTTGAATGTCAAAATTAACTCACATGTGGGTCTTCTATTTCTAAAATGATTATGTGAACTCCTAAATCAGTAACATATATTATTATTTGTGCACCCAAATATCTTGTAAATCATGTATGCGCCCTAAGGTGGTTAAATGCCTAAATCTTGACTTGAAATATGACCTAGTATGTATGTTGATATATGAAGCTCTAGTTAAAACTTCAAGATTGACCCCTGATTCAAATCTTTGATATATGGAATCATGGTTTATTTACTATTTAGTATTTACTGCCAAGTATGATTAAATGATGTTACATAAAACTTAGGATATGAATGATGAAATTAGGATTGTAGGTATAAGAATGACAACATACATGTATTTTTTGGCCTAGAAACCCATCTAAGATTTACTCATTAGGAGTAAATCTTGGATAGACCCCAGTTTGGGACTGTTCTTGAACACCTAATCTCACTTAGGATGTAAGTGTATAATGTGTATTGGGTTTTCAAGAGTAGCATTTCCCCGTTTGTTCTCTAAGTACATATGTACTTGGAGAACAGCAGGGAAATGCTGCCGAAATTTTCTTGAAAACCCAATATACATTATACACTTACCAATGAGATTAGGTGTTCAAGAATGGGATAGGTGGTACACATTTATTATATATAAGAATGACATCACATGTATTTGTTGGCCTAGAAACCCGTCAAAGATTTACTCAATAGGAGTAAATCTTGGATAGTCCCTGGTTTGGGACTGTTCTTGAACACCTAATCTCACTTAGGATGTTTTAACCACTAATTATATATAAGACCTTAAACCCTAAAGTTTTAACCATGCTTAAACTCTAATCTGTTAACCCTAGACCCTAATCTTGTTGTAATATATACTTGTTTTCTCTTTGATCATAGAATGGATAGATCATGGATGTCCATTCGTAATCGCTGCATCCCAGAGTTTATTTCTGGTCTTGATGAGTTTATTAGATTTGCCGAGGAACATAGGAAACAATCTGGAGATAGGTTCTATTGTCCATGTAGGTATTACGGTAAAAACTTGAAAGTCAACACTATGACGAAATCAAAAGTCATGTCATCTACAACGAGAGTGTACAAGGCTACACAAAATGGCACTGGCATGGAGAGATTTCAAACCCAAAACCAGTGGATGTCGATAGCAGTGCTTGTGTGGAAGAAGTCATTGCCTCCGATGATGTAGATGTGAATGAACCAGTTCCAGTAGACATCGTTGATGCGATGCTGGATAGTTGTGGGGTAGAGCACACCAAAACCGATCCACCTCCCATGTTTATGAACATTGTGCATGATGCTGAGATACCATTATACACAGGTTGTACTAAGTTTACGAAGCTTAGCGCTGTGTTGAGATTGTATAAGTTGAAAGCTAATAATAGATGAGCGACAAAAGCTTCACGTCATTGTTGTCTTTGTTGAAAGAAATGCTTCCTGATGGAAACGAGCTGCCAATCTCAACATACTAGGTAAAGAAATTATTGTGCCCAATGGGAATGGAGGCCAAAAAGATACACACATGTCTGAATGATTGTATACTATTTCAAAAGGACTTTGTGGATTTGAAAGATTGTCCAAAATGTGGTGCGTCACGGTATAAATTGACGACTTTGGGGGAGTCCAAAACTGGTTCTCCTGCCAAGGTCATGTGGTATCTACCTATAATATCACGGTTTCAACGCTTGTTTGCTAATCTGATAGATGTGAAGAATTTGAGGTGGCATGCAGATGTTAATAAAAATAATGATGGGATCCTACGACATGCGTCTGATTCCCCACAGTAGAAGAAGATTGATCTATTGTACCCTAAATTTGGTGAATAAGTCAGGAATCTAAGACTTGGGCTTTATACAGATGGGATGAATCTGTACGGGACATTGAGCAGCCAACATAGCACTTGGCCAGTCATGCTTGTTATATACAATCTTCCTCCCTGGTTGTGTATGAAAAATAAGTACGTTATGATGTCATTGTTGATATTGGGCCCTAAACAACCTAGAAATGATATCGATGTTTATCTTGAACCTCTGATTGATGACTTAAAGAAACTCTGGGGTGAAGGTGTGATGACCTATGATGCTTCACGAAGAGAGACATTTCATTTGCACGCTATGTTGTTTTGCACTATTAATGACTTTCCAACATATGGGAATTTGTATGGATATAGTGTCAAAGGAGATAAAGTGTGTCCTATATGTGAAGAGAACACTGATTCAACAAGACTAAAACATGGCGGCAAGACTGTATATCTTGGTCATCGAAGGTTTCTTCCAAAATTCCATATGTATCGTAGGAAGCACAAAGCATTCAATGGATGGAATGAGGAACAGAGTTCACCTAAACCTATACCGGGGGAGGTTGTTTATGAAAGAGTAAAAGACTTTGTTAATGAATTTGGTAAGAGATCACAATGTACTGTGGCCACACAGAGTGATAAATCTTTATTCAAGAAGAAGTCAATATTTTGGGATCTTCCTTATTAGAGTTCTTTGACAGTCATGTATTGTATCGATGCCATGCACATTGAGAAAAATGTTTGTGATAGCGTCATTGGTACTCTGTTGAATATACCAGGTAAGACTAAAGATGGGATAAAATCCAGACTGGACCTACGTGAAATGGGAATAAGGTCAGAATTAATAGAATTATGTGAAATGGGAAATCAGAGAACATACTTATCTCCCGCTTGTTACACGTTGTCTAGAAAGGAGAAGAAAACTTTTTGTGAATGCTTGGTAAATGTTAAGGTGTCACATGGTTACTCATCCAACATCTGTAGATTGGTATCAATGATCAGAGAGTCAATAAGCTAACGTAAAAGGGAATTCAATAATCAGAAGCTAACATTTTGTTTATCCATGTATAGGTAGATAAGATAGTTGATAGGAGAGTCAATGAAGTAGTTGATAAGAGAGTCAATGAAGCAGTTGATAAGACACTCCATGAAGCAATGAGCAAGTGGCAAGCATCTCTGACTGCCACTCAGACAGTACCTATGGCGTCCCACTCTACTCCTACTACAGAGGTTGGGAGTAATCCTGTAGACCCACCACCTAGCACATCTGTTGTAAGTATTTTTATGATATAGTAGCTAGTCTTTTCAAGATGATATGTTTTCAAGATGATATGTATATGTATATAACATTCTTTACATAAATTTGTAGGGGTTGAAGCCATACTGTCTAAACAGTAACGAATACATCGTTGCAAAGGCGTCGGCTTACCCATCCCTTCAAGGGGAAATGTTTCATGGGTCTCCATTACCAAATGGTTGGGTTTGTGTGAGCCCGCTACGTATATTCCCCAATTGGGTGGATCTTCCATTGCCATATGCCCACCCAGATTGTGAAATGCTTGGTGAGGCAGGAGGCAGAGTGATATTGTGGCCCAAAGCGGATGTCGTCTATACTGAAATTGTATGGTAAATTTACATTATGTTAAAGTGTTAGTGTGTATATATGAGGTCAATTGATCTGAAATTATTTATACAGGTTAAAACGAAGACACCCAGAGCATCTAGGCCTCCACCTCCACCTCCTACATTACCAAGTTGGGTTCCACAGGACCTACCTACCCCATTAGGTCCATATTGTAGGGGTATGTCAGTATGGTTAGGCGAACATGATATAAATTACCCTATAAATGTTTCTATAGATGTGGATGTTGCAGGTCAATCATACAAAAATAAACTATTTATACAAGATATTTTGGAGTTGTTTCACTATGATTGGCTGAATACATCTGTGATAGAGCTATGGATAAGGTGAGATCTTGTTTATACATCCATATACCTTGTGTAGGATCCAGTGATCTGGTTTCTTATATATTACTGCGTACGTAATACATGTTTTACAGCTACTTAGACACGATATGTGCAGATTTTTCATTTGAACAAGTAGGATTTTTGATTCCATCTTTGATTAGTCTAGAAGCTAAAGACCCTTTGTCAGTTCAACAATACTGTTGTGATGCTTTTATAAATTTTGGTCAAAATAAGAAGACGGTGATAATAGCTCCATTCAATGTGGAGTAAGTTTACTTTGCTTACAATTTGGACTAAGAAAATTACATTTTTATTGTGGATTTCGAGTTATTAATTTTTAACTTTTTTACCTCTAGGAGTACACATTGGGTGTTACTAGTTATTGTCCCCGGGACGTTCACTGTCTATTATCTAGATCCTAAGGGGACTAAATTGAATCCAAAATATGGGCATGCAATGAAAATTTCATTATTTCGGTGAGAAATATTTCATTTTTATATTTGTTAACATCTGTTATTACATTACTATTTAATTATACAATTTACTGTGTTATATTAACATGTAGGGGTTTACATGAGTTCAAAAAGGCTGGAGGAAAGGTCCCCAGGAAAAAGAACCAACCAATAATTTGGGAGAACATGAAAGTAAGTTCCCGACTCCAATGTATATATTATTTATCTGAACTGTGCTTAGTTGTATTTTTTAATATTTTGTATGTATCAATTTATAGTGTGCTACACAAGACAATGGCTGGGCATGTGCATACTATGTGATGCGATTTATGCACATGATTATCAACTATGTTGCAATGGACATCGATATCATACATGAGGTATTATATATAGTCTCATTAGATAATATGAAATATATCAATCTTATTTATATATTATTAATTATATATATCATTCTCTTTGTAGATGTTTAAAATTGACCCCACTACAGGTAAGGCCTTATCAGATGTACATGCTTCCTATATGACAGAAGAATTAAATGATGTAAGAGAAGAATGGGCAAAATCCATACAAGTAGTGGGGGTTTTAAAATATAATTGGGATGTTGATAGCGATAATGACTAAAGAATGATATTTTGTAAATGAATTTTTCTGAATTGTCATATGTGTGAATGTTTCTACATGTCTGGATGTTTCTACATGTGTCTGAATGTTTATACATGTGTGAATGTGAAAATGAATGGAACTGCAGGTTGCTACATGAATGTTTCTACATGTGTCTAAATGTTTCTACATGTGTGAATGTGAAAATGAAAGGAACTGCAGGTTGCTACATGAATTTTCTACATGTGTCTGAATGTTTCTACATGTGTGAATGTGAAAATGAAAGGAATTGCATGTTGCTACATGAATGTTTCTACATGTGTCTGAATGTTTCTACATGTGTGAAAATTGAATGGAATTGCAGGTTGCTAAATGTGTGAAAATGAATCTTGTTAATTTTGCAGGTTTGTGGCCTGTTGTTGGCTGATATTAATGGATGTCGTAAACCTGCAGTTCAGTTCAACTGAAATACAAGTTCCTACATCCTGCGACCAGCCACAACAGGCCTGCAAACTGATAAGAAAAAAAAAATCAAAACATAGGCGTTGGTTATTAGTCGAAAACTGACAACAAAGGCTTACAACGTCGGTTAATAGCAAAAAACCGCCGTCTAATGTGGCCAGACAACATGGTCATGTTGGCCAGCACGGCTGTGGCGGCAGGTGATATGGCGTTAGTTATTACTAAGAAACTGACGTCGATGGTGTCCTAGATGGCGCCCTTTTGTGGCGGGAAGGGTTTGGGCATCACTTTCCCTACTAATAACTGACACCTATAGTGCCCCTACTGGTGCCCTTTTTGTGGCGTGAAGGGTTCTGGCGTCGATTTTCCCACTAATAACCGACGCCTATAGTGCCCCTGCTGGCGCGTTTTGGGTGGCGTGAAGGGTTATGGCGTCGATTTTCAAACCGACGCCTAAGGTTTCACCTTTTAGTGTCGCCCACTTATGTGTCACTTTTTAACTGTCGCCAAAGGCTTTAAATAACCGACACCAAAGGTCGGTTCTGTAGTAGTGTATTGTATGTGTTTCCTTAGATTTTCATAATAATATTACAACAAACTAATCACATGGAAGTCATTTTCCTAACTAAACTGAAATAGTAAACCAATCACCTAAACTAAATTTCTTGGAACTGAAGTTCTTGGAAAATGACTTCTAGAAAAAATCCAGTTACATGAAGCCAATCAGATCCTTACATGAATAAAGAGAAAGGGAAAATCCATCAGAAAGGGGTTGAAAGTAGCTTCAAGATCCTCATTGGGAGGGGCAAAATCCACACAAAGAAAACCTACATTGTCAACCCACCTTCTCACATTCTAACACCATCACTTCCAGATTCCATGTTCGACTCATTAAAACACTTGACATCCATGACTGGTTCCTATAACATCCCTGACCTGGGTTATGTGTTAACCCTAGATGTTTTTCCTAATAAGGTTGAGTAGATGCTTAATCTTATCTTTGGAAAAGTATTTAGAGCTCATGAGAAACTTATGTTTCAATTTTGGGTCATGTTTAAGCAATGTTTGCTTATTTTGGACTAAAGTGCAAATTACCCAGTTAGAGGGGTTAACTTGCAAATTGCACATGTTAAGATGTTCCTCTGATAATGAGACATCATAAGAATGAATAAGATATAGTGGTATGGTTTCCACAAGCTTGAGCACCAAGATATAGCTTGTAGAGCAATCCTTATGCTTTAAAACCTAGTTTTGGTGTAAAGTGCAATTTACCCAAAACCTAGGGTCCAACATGTAAAATATACCATCTAGAGGATCTCTCATGTTTCTTGGCATTAATTAGAGAAAATAGAATGAGATGGGCGCCTCATTTGAGTGATCAAGGAGGAGATATAATCTTGATATTAAAATAATCAAGATTTAAGCAAATGGCCTTTTATATATATACAACTTATTATGATGTTTTCCTTTAAACCTTGGATAATAGAGGAGTTTTGCATGTGGATAGAAGTTTCAAGCGTGGCCAAAGAATGGAGGAAGTTTTGGTGGTTTTAGTTGGGAAATAAAAGGAGATAATCCTTTTTCTTTTCACTTTCCTTGAAAATGACCATAAATATATAAAGCATCCTTAACAACAAAGCAAAGGATCATTTCCCTTAGTTCCCTCCCTTATCTTCTTGCCTTGACCGACCAAGAAGGATATCTGGAGCAGAGGAAGGACAATCAAGCTGGTTTGGTGAGTATGGATCACCATCTACCTCGAATTCATGGTGGGAACCCTAAAACAAGGTTGGTTTATTGGTGTTTTTCACACGATTCTTCCTTCTAGCAATCTTCTTCATCCAAAAAGTGGAGGAAAGACCTTGAACAAGTACTGGAGCTCGAGCCACCATTAAAGCTACGAAGCTTGGAGCTCTAGATCAGATCTAAAGGTAGGTTTTATAACTCTAACCCTTAAGCTTTGTTAATGCTTCCTTCTTTCCTAAAATCGTTACTTAAATCTTCTTCTTTAGACACCTTTGGGTGTTCTTGCTAGTATTTTCGTGAAGAACAGCCCCTATTCTTGAGGTAGAATATGATGACGTTAATTCCAATGTTTATCCAAAAAGTTACTTTAGAAAACGGTCTCCAACCCTTGCTCAAACGGTTTCCCAAACCGTTTGGGAGAAAACGGTTTCAAATTGTTTGAATGCAAACGGTTTCAACCAAGAACGCATGGAAGCAAACGGTCCAAGACCGTTTGGAGGCATTGACCATTTGGAGGTCTGTTGTGAATAATGTAGACTAATCACTTACCAAAAATCATCAATTAATTCCAAGTAAATCACAAATTGAAGGTCCATCAACCATCTAAATCCTAATCGGGTTGATTGCTAATTTTAATGATTGAATTGTGTTGAAGTTTGGATTGAGTGGCCCAAACGGTTTCAAAACCATTTGGGGATCACCCAAATGGTCTCAAGATCGTTTGGTGATCACCCAAGACCATTTGGAGGACTAGGGTTAAGCAGGGTTGACCAATTGAGGGTCCAATGATATCAAGTTGATGAACAATTGATTGCTGATTTGGTGACCAAACCTAGGGTTCAAACCTTAAGTGAATGACTTGGTTTATGATGAAATAATGGGAAAACAGTCTCAAGACCGTTTGGAGGATATCCAAACGATCTCAAGACCATTTGGGGGTCACCCAACACCGTTTGGAGGTCTAGGGTTGACTATGATCAAGAGGTTGAAGATCCAAAGGTTCTAAATTGAAATGCAATTGATGGTTGACCTAGTGATCAATCTAATGAGCCAAACCTTAATTGGTTGAGTTAGTTTTTGGTTTTGACTTGAGAAAACGGTCTCAAGACCATTTGATGGTCATCCACACGATCCCAAGACCGTTTGGGGTCAGGTCATGATCAAATTGAGTGATGGTTCAATGGTTTCAAATCAATTAGACTCATGTTGAAACATGTTGAAGGGTGATCGATTCCAAACCCTAATCCAATTGATCCAAGCCCTAATTGATGATCAATTGAGGGTCAAATGAATGTCAAATTAGTTGAGGGTTCACCTAATTGACTCAATTGATGATGTGGCTAATAATTGCATGATCGATTGAGGGGTTCAACATTGAAAACCCTAACTCAATTGAAGTGGTTGAGACACTTTTTGGTCCATGCGGTTTTGAGGTGGTTTGGGACCAAATGGTCTCAAGACCGTTTGGGACCAAATAATCCCAAACCGTTTGATCTCATGCGGTTTCAAGATCGGTTATGTCCATGCAGTTTCAAAGTCAAACTTGACCAAACGGTCTTCACCCCATCTTGGGCAAACGGTCTTGAGTGTGCACTTTACCAAACAGTTTCAAAAGTAAAACAAGACCAAATGGTCTTCAACACCAAACGGTTTCAAGGTCTATCCAAGACCGTTTGGTGGTTTAGTGTGAAAGACCATTTGAGGTCTAAAAAGGTCAAGACCGTTTGATGCCTTAGTAGTCAAGATGGTTTAGTGGTTTATTAACCTAAACTTCATAGACTCCTAAAGTGATTAAGAGACCAAGTAATTAGTTGATTAATGTATGTTATAATCAGTGGTGATCATTACAAAGGTACCTTAATGGGATAGAGTGACTAATACTCTTTGATCAAGTGAGGCTTAATGATCACAATAGTAATGACATAACCCATGATGTCAATATTGAATTGACTTAGCCTAATCAAGGGTGATGTAAACATCATCTGATAGAAAGAGGAGAGAGAAGACTCCTTATATGAATGAGAATCAAGTAATAAATCTCCAATATGTATGAGTATGTCTAATTAGGGTATGATCCTTCATAGTGAGATCATGAAAACCCTAATTATGATGGTTAATGAATCTTAACCCTAATTTGAGGGTATTAGTGGAAGTAATCCTAATAATAGTGAAGGTTAAACCTAGCTATGTGTACTCAAGTGAAGAGTGGACCTAGATTAATCTTGGGGTACTTAACATCCTAAAGAGGATGAGAGAGAGAGTGAGAAATCTGAATGCTTATATAATTAAGCCCTAATTCTCTCTCTATGAGTAAACTACGTGATAAGGGTTTGATCCATAGTAATGAGATCATAAACCCTAATCAGTGATCCCTAACCCTAATTAGATCAGTGCTATGTGTGAAACCCTAATCTAGGACAAAGATGAGTGTTATTATAAATCCAGGGTGATGATGTAACCCTAGCTTAGTGTAACAATGAAGGAAACCCTAATTTAATGGGAATTGTATATCCTAACCCAAATTTGAGTATGAAGAAAGAGAAACTCCACTTGGATGTGAATGATAAACCCTAATCCCTAAAATGGGATAAATATATATGAAACCCTAATATAGGGTTGTGCTACTAATTCTATATGAAGTCCTATCACTGGGTGATGTGTTGTGAAATCTTAAACTCACATAATACTAGGTGAATCCTTGATATAGAAGGATGATTATGTAAAACTCTATTGGAGAATAATACTATGTGAAATCCACAGATGTATGTAATATTCTATGTGAATCCTCAAATTATAAATATGGAGAATACAATTCCTAATTAAGTTAAAGGGGTTGGATAATGGCAAGCGTGGTGGTGTAAAACGGTCGTGTGGTTATCTTATGTAGCATGACCGTGCAAGGTAGCACAGTCGTGGTGGCTTCCCCTTGCACGACCATTCTTGGCTGCATGGCCGTGGTGCTCTATGCTTGACTTGGAGTTGAGTTGCAAATGACCTAGCATGGCCATTGTGTTAGTTCCTAACTTAAGGATGAGTCCATAGTTTTGGCAATGGTGTACATCTTAAGTGAGTGACTAATGACCACTACCTTACAAAATAAATGTGATGGACTGGTGCATAAATTATTAGAATGGGTAATACCCTAATATAAGCTAAGTGTGTGAACTCAAGTAAGATAAAGGTGTTGAGGGAAGTGATACATCAAGATATGATAGATATCACATCCAACACCCTAATACTGGTATACCTTGATGTGTTATAAGTCCAATATAATTGGATGAATGATACATAAGATGTGTCATGTCAACGGCTACATTGAGATGTAATGTACCCTGTTGAGTGTATGCTAACATGCCCTATAAAAAGGTTAATACAACCTATAAACTATAATGTAATCATATTCTGGCAAAGAGGAGAGAGAAACTCATGCTATGTGTTGATAATTCATTTAAGGGTGAATGATGAGAATAAATAAGTATGATTGAATACTTATGTTATCCATATTGATAATGCTATGTGAACCCTATTACAAGCTAATTATATGTGAACCCTAATACAGGGTGATGCTATGTGAAGATCCAATACAAAGTAATCCTATGTGAAGCTCAAATACATACTAATGGGTTATGAATGTAATAAGATAACCCTTGTATTGCATAGTACTGATATGTAATTGAATCATGATTACTAATCATGCAGATATATTGAGAAGATGAGCACAGCCAGGTATGGGCTATGATGTTCTGTACACTGAAAATGTTTTGTAGACCTTATAAGTTTTCTTATACCTTGTTGCCTAATAAGGGGTAATGAGAGGTGATATGAGCTTTATGATCTATGTGTAGTACTTGTGTAGTAAAAATTATAATGTTCTTGGTCAGATGATCTAAAGGTATGAAATTACCTAATAAATGGTAACAAGTGTTCTATGATGAGATGAGGGTTCAAATACCCAGATTCTATATTCATGATAATGAATTTGTTAAGAAGTGGAAATGTACTTGATGAGTTGAGGGACTAAGATCCCAACACTTTGTGAAAAGGGTATGGCTACAGACCATGACTCCCCAATGATAATGCCCGACATTAGATATATGATCTAAGCTTGAAGAGAGTTAATGTTGTGGTAATGATTCTATAAAGAATAAATGCTATACATGTTCTTCATATTCCTTAATGGATAAGTGACATGTTGTTCTATTAAATTATAAGCTATATGCTTTTGATAAAAATGATGTTCTAATCTGTTAGACATTGAATTAACTGCTACCAAACAAATATAATTCCTTTGTGTATATTTATCTTCTTAAACTGCAATAATACTGTTTCTGGCGAAGAGCTATATCTCTCGCTGGGACAATTTACAATTGTCTCACCCCTGTGGGAATCACATTTTTTAGGTGGACGCGGATGAGAAGGCAAGAATCCTTCAAGTAGGTGAAGAGCAGCAACAACAATATCAGGGACAGCATTGAAGTCTCAGGTGGAGACACTGGCTGTTATGCCTTGTATAGATGTAGATAGAGTCCTATGTGTCGTCTCTGTACTCTCAGGTCCTCGGAGTAGTAGTTAGTGCTTTCGAGTTTTTGGCTCAGTGCCTTGAGATTTTATACTGCCTGTGCTTAGCTTGACAGGACAGATAATGCTTGTAAACTCTCAGAAAGAGATGATACATATTATGTACTTTGATAAGAAATGTAACTATGTTACTTTGGATCTATGTGAGAAAGTTTTCCTTTGATGGATCTCTTGATAAAAAGGTTTTAATTTTTAGTGATTTTTGGTAATCCGCTGCCTAGTGAACGCTTCTGCATTAGTTAATTATGTTTTTATGAGTTGTATGCCACAGTTTCCTCCTCAAATGCTAGACATTGGGTCTGATCTACAACAACTCTAATGAAGAGGAGGAGGTAGAAGAAATTGAGAATCTTGTTGATTCAATTGATATTGATGCTATAGCCAAGAGATGAGAAGTGTTACGACCCCATCTTCCGATAACCCCCAATTAAGGGAGACCGAAAGGTTGAAGCCGCACCCATGAAATTCCGGATCAAAGGTTTCACATATAACCAATAACAATTATTAAATTCTAACATACTATACTGAAAATGGTAATAAAATTTTTCTTTATCATACCTTTGCAAAGTTGGAAGTACTAGACTTCTAACCACAGAAGAACTACTCTAACTAACTCCTCCTTGTTCTTTAGTTCTTGAATTAACAATGTGTCACTTTACTATTTTGTGCTTTGAAATATGCACCTAAATCGCTGACAAACAAAACAACGGTCAGTCGGTATGTGGAGGAAACAATAATCAAGCAATTATGCTAACAATGTAATCAAGCAATTAATCTTTTTAACAATCAAGATTACATTTTAATATAACATCAGCGATCCATAAGTTCCATAACCTCTGTGCTGTCCCTGCAGTGGACCTGTATACCAAGCTACAACCCCTCATGATCCACCAAAATGGTAAACAAGTTTCTAGGATTGAGTTACATGGTAAACCGAAGAGTCTCATGAACGCACAAGGCAATCCAGTTTCTAACTCTCGGTATGCTGAAGAGTCTCATGAACGCACAAGGCAATCCAGTTTCTGACTCACGGCAATCCTAGACCTTTCTCTAGGTATTACCCCCTTTTCAGCCTTTCTAAAACACCAGAGGTGAACAAGGATCTAGCCAGTTATATGCATACTTATGATGATAATCATAGTCACTTTATAGTTGCATGAAATAAATAAACACTCAACAGTTATTTCAAGCAACCGGTAAATCATTCGGGAATCGTTAGGAAACTAATGCGATTATTCATAAGCGTAACCACATACCTTTTAATTGCACTTTTCAAGATAGAAAGAGAAATCCAATCAACAAGCAAAACCTGAAATAAAAGGACAGTTTCCTTTTATTAATATGTATCCACTTCCATTATTCCAATTAGGATTCCAATTCCATAATTAGGGTTTCTTTTAAAAATTAGGGTTTTTCTTCTTCTTTCATCATTAACATTCTTAATTTATCAATCATCATGAAACTCATACTTTCTCATTGAATTTCCTTTATTAGACAATTGATTTCCTTATTTCATGGAAATATGGTTTTTATCTTTCTTTATCTCAAATTAGGGTTTCCATACAAA
The DNA here is from genome assembly GCA_963693085.1 of Alisma plantago-aquatica. Lineage (NCBI taxonomy): Eukaryota > Viridiplantae > Streptophyta > Magnoliopsida > Alismatales > Alismataceae > Alisma > Alisma plantago-aquatica. Next base: position 114,728,614 of record OY856410.1, on the reverse strand, counting down.
ATAACCTTCTTTTGAACATTATAATTCCAAGTTAAGTATTTTTGCAATTAAATAGCAAAATAAACTGTTATTAACATTATCAGGGTCAATCTTAACGATTTGACTTGCTAGATTACCAAAATACCCTTTCAACATCCAATTAGGGTTTCTTATCCAATTTTAATAAGCTTTAGTAGCCAAATAAAGTACTTTTGTAAAACCAGGCAGAATTAGGTTCTGGAAATATTTTTATCGTGTTCCTTGCATTTTTCTATGAAATTTTCATATATTAAGTTTTCTCATCTGATGATCATAGCTTTTATTACGAATTTTGCAAGAAAAAGGTATTTTTCTAATTATTTGTCACAGAGAGGGAATTACTGAAAATTGTCGATCGTTCGATTGATGCGCCCGTGGTCCGCGCCTTGATCTGACGATCCTCGTGCGCGTCTCCTCTTCACTTACGCGCCTCACGCTCGAGCCGTTGGATTTTGCTGGTCCACGGTGGTCCGCGATCCAACCGTCGCCTCTAATTTGGACCCGATCGTTCGATCGTGATCGAGCGGTCGTGACTGATGTCGCTCGGCAAAGCCGCACCTTCTCCTGGGCCGACCGTTAGATCCCAATCTAACAGCCACGGTGCTTCGTCCTCCTCGACCTCTGACCTTTCTAAACGCGGCGGAGCCGCGGCGGCGCTCTCGCCGGAGCAGACTCAAATCGAAAGCCTGGGCGAGCAAGGGAGGGCAAGAACAGGTCATTCGAGTTCGCGAGGGTCCCAGGGATCGAAGCATCCCCTTTTATAGACCATGGGAGGTCCCCTCTGGGATTCCCAAACCGAGCCACGATCACAGTCCGAGCCCAATTGGGCGTTTCCTGAATACACCATGAAAGATCTCGAATCCTAGGTCATAAATCTTCGCCAGGATCTCCCGATCCCAATGGGACTCTTCCCATGATTACTCATGAACTGATATCATCAGGAAAGCTCGGAGAAAATTCCCTGAGACGCACTACAGTCCCAGTCTCATAGGAACTCAGGACGATGACCGCTCATCGTTGGATTCAAATCCAACGATCCGGGTTAACTGCGTTCACAACTAAATAGGAAAATATTTCCTAAATTATCCAATAAAGCTTTTATCCAAGGGAAACTTAGAAATTCAATAACTCCCAATTGGATTGACATTTCTTTCCCAACTTTTAAGGGAAACTCGGATATTGTATTACCCTCCACTCCTCCAAATTTGGTTTCATAATGATACTAATTCGATTCCTTTTCTTGTAATGCAAGTCATCATTATATTATTCACATTTTTCCATCTTTTATTAATTCTTTCATTATTATTCCCTGATTTTGAGTTCCTTGATCTCCAAGGTATCAATCAACTCGATTTCTTATTTTTAGGGAAATATGCCATATCCTTTTCCTTATTTTAGGGGATTCTTTATGTATTTCTTTATTAATGTCAATTTGGGCTTCAAATAAAGCAAGGCCCATTAAGAAACATGCAACCAATCATCTATGAAATACATTTCAATCAATCATGGAATCCATTCCAAACCACATCACATCAATCAAGCAAATTCATTTATCTTTAAATGATATTTACAAAAGTCATTACATAGTTTGGAAAATTGAGGTTATAACATCCTCCCCTCCTTATAGGAATTTTGTCCTCAAAATTCACAATCAAACAAACAAGTCAGGATATGCTTTTTCCATGTCTGTCTTCAGCTCCCATGTGGCCTCATCCTCTCCATGGTGTTTCCAAAGAACCTTTACCATCTCTATATTCTTATTTCTGAGCTCTTTTACCTTAGTATCTATAATACGCATAGGTAACTCAGGATAAGACAGCTTCCCTTGAAGCTCAATAGGTTCAATGCTCAACACATGGCTTGGATCTTGCACATATCGCTTCAGATTGGACACGTGAAAAACATCATGCATCATACTATATTGTGGGGGTAACGCCAAATGATAAGCCACCTCACCAATCCGTTCTAACACCTCAAACGGACCCACATATCGGGGACTCAGCTTTCCTCTATTCTTGGCTATAGCTCGGAGTGGTCGGATTTTCAGAAAAACATGTTCTCCCACAGTGAAATGCACGTCAGTCCTCTTTGCATCAGCATACGACTTTTGTCGATCCTGGGCTCTCTTTAGCCTTTGCTTGATCAAAGCGACTTTATCAGCATACACTTGGATCTCATCGGACCTCAACAAGGTCCTCTCACCAACATCATCCCAGTGAAGTGGTGACTGACACGGTCTCCCATATAGAGCTTCATATGGAGGCATCCCGATACTGGCTTGGTAACTATTATTGTAAGCAAACTCTGCTAAAGGAAAGTACTGCTCCCATGATCCATGCCCAATCGAGCACACAAGCTCTCAAAAGATCCTCTAGGGTCTGGATTGTCCTTTCTGACTGTCCATCTGTCTGAGGGTGATAAGTTGTACTGAACTTTAACCTTGTACCAAGTTCCTCTTGAACCTGCTTCCACAGTTTGGAAGTGAACTTTGGATCTCTATTAGAAATGATGGAACTAGGTACTCCATGCAAACGTACTATCTCTCGGATGTACAACTCAGCTAAATCTGACACTTTGGCAGTGGTTTTCAGTGCAAGAAAGTGTGCTGACTTGGTAAGGCGATCCACCACAACCCATATTGCATCATGACCTTTCTTGGTCCAGGGTAAACCCACCACAAAATCCATGGTGATCTGTTCCCATTTCCATTCTAGAATCTCTATAGACTGCAAAAGTCCACCGGGTCGTTGATGTTCGGCCTTCACCATTTGGAACGTAAGACAACTGGCCACATAAGCTGCAATGTCTCTTTTCATTCCTGGCCACCAAAAAAACCTCTGCATGTCTTTAAACATCTTAGTAGTCCCTGGGTGTACTGTATACGTGGAACCATGAGCCTCTTGAAAGATACGTTCTTTCAGTGGTGAGTCTTCAGGAACCCATATACGATTTTCAAATCTGATTCCTCCATCTACTCCCATAGAAAGACGAGTCTGTGGTTTACTCATCAAACCTCTCATTTTGTCAAGTTCCTCACTGACCAACTGCGCTGCAACTATCTCACTTAACAAATCGGACTGTATCTGAATGTTGGCCAATCGAACTCGATCACTTAACGGTTGAGGAGACCATTTCACCAACTCTTCTAAGCTCTTCCACTGGCTAGACAAGACAGCTGCACACCTGAGCTGTTTCCTACTCAAAGCATCAACTACCACATTTGCTTTTCCTGGATGATAAGCTATGGTGAAGTCATAGTCCTTCATGTACTCCATCCATCTTTGTTGTTGTAGGTTTAAATCTTTCTGTGTTAGAAGGTATTTCAAGCTCTTATGGTCGGTGAAGATCTCAAATGTAGAACCATATAGGTAATGTCGCCAAATCTTCAATGCATGAATAACGGCTGCCAACTCTAAATCATGAGTAGGGTATTTCACTTCATTGGGCTTGAGTTGTTGAGAGGCATATGCAACCACATGTCGATTCTGCTCCAACACACAACCAAGTCCCATTTTTGATGCATCGGTGAAGATCATGAAACCCTCATTTCCTGATGGTAGAGTCAACACTGGTGTTGTGGTCAACTTCTCCTTCAACTCTTGAAAACGAGCTTCACAAACATCAGACCACACAAACTTTGTATCCTTTCGAGTCAACATGGTCAAAGGCAAGGCAGTCTTGGAGAAGTCTGAAATGAAACGTCGGTAGTATCCTGCTAACCCCAAGATGCTTCGGATCTCGGAGGGGTTCTTCGGTGTAGGCCAGTCTCAAACTGCCGACACTTTAGATGGATCCACGGCGATCGTTCCTCCTGAGATGATATGTCCAAGGAACATGACGTGATCTATACAAAACTCACATTTTGAGAATTTTCCATAGAACTTCTACTTTCTCAGGATATCAAGGACTATCCTTAGGTGGTCTCGGTGTTTCTCTAGGTCATTGGAATAAACCAAAATGTCATCTATGAACACTATGACAAAAGAGTCAAGGTAGGGTTGGAACACACTATTCATAAGGTTCATGAATACACTGGGTGCATTGGACAACCCAAAAGGCATAACCACAAACTCATAATGACCATATCGTGTTCGAAAAGCTGTCTTTGGAATGTCCTCACTCTTGACCCTCAACTGGTGGTAACCTGATCTTAAGTCAATCTTGGAAAAGACTCGGGCAGACCTCAACTGGTCAAACAGGTCATCTACACGGGGTAAAGGGTATTTGTTCTTAATGGTCGCTTGGTTGATCATCCGGTAGTCTATGCACATTCAAAGTGACCCATCCTTTTTCTTTACAAAAAGAACTAGTGCTCCCCATGGTGATGTGCTAGGACGGATAAAACCCTTGTCTAGCAATTCTTGCAATTGTTTCTTCAACTCAAGCAACTCTGCAGGGGCCATTCTATAAGGTGCTCGGGAAATAGGGCTTGTTCCTGGAGCTAGCTCTATGGAAAAGTCCACCTCTCTTTCGGGAGGAATCCCAGGTAGATCATCCGGAAAAACATCAGCATGGCCCTTTACAACCTCTATCTCCTCTAAGGGTTGCACCTTGGTCTCAAGTTCGGTAACAACTGCTAGGAAAGCTTGACAACCTTTACTTATCATCTTTTTTGCTTTTAAGGATGACACATATAGGCTGGTGGTGGCATCTTTTCTACCTCAAATGACAAAAGGTGGGTGACCTGGTTCTTTAATGATCACTTTCTTTTCCCTACAGTCAAGATGGGCTCTATAGGTATAAAGCCAATCCATTCCAATGATTACATCAAAATCATTCATATCAAGAAGGATAAAATCTGTAGGAAACTCATGATCTCGATATTTCACAGGTAACACCGGAGTTTACAAAAGAGAAGTAAAGATACGACCACTCGGGGTTGTAACATCTAAGACATATCCTAAGTCCTTGATATCCAAACAAAGCATTGTTGCAAGATTTCTCGAAATGAAAGTATTAGTAGATCCAGAGTCAAACAAAGCTTTTACATTATGTCCCATGACTTCAAGCATGCCTACATCATGTTCATCATACATTAGACCATTACATGCTTAACTTTCAAACATAAGAAAAACTCTAAGGGTTATTACCCTCAATCAACCGGTTAGCATTCGCTTGAGCTTCTTCATTGTCAATGGCGAACACTCGAGCTTGTCTTCTGTCTCCTGCAGGTGGTGCCACAGCTACAGATGGGGCTGCTACTGGTGGTGTTGCAACTGGACCTGGTCCTCTGGGATCCGGTAGGGGACAAGTAGCTTGGACATGTCCCTCTTGATTACAGCGGTAACAGACCTTCTTCTTGTGGCGACACTCACCAGGATGCCATCTTCCATAAGAGCGGCATCGGGGTTGAGGTTTCCCCTTTCCTCCATGTTTTCCTTTAGCTTGATTACGTCCTTGTCCCTTCTTGTGATGGTTCCTATGACTCTGATTTCCTTCAGTGAAACCCAAATACCCCTTAGGTGGAGGTTGAGCAGGCATCACAGTCCTCTCCATATCCAAAGCTGTATTGTACGCTTCTGCAAAGGTCTTGGGCTTGCTTGCCATGACATGAGGCTTGATAGCAGGATGAAGTCACTCTATGAAGTGATCCACCCTCCTTTCCTCATCCATCTTGTACCCAAAACGTTCGAGGATGCAAAAGTTCCGCCCAAAATCCGCCACAGAGGAATTTCCTTGAGTCAGATTGGTGAACTCTCTTTCCTTTTCCTTTTTAGCAGCAACAGGGACAAATCTGGCATTAAAGGTGGTCTTGAAATCAGCCCATGCCATAGGTTCTTCTGTCAGGTCTCTTCCAGAGATGTGAGTCTCCCACCATATCTTAGCTGCTCCTTCTAGGAGGTGAGCAGCAAAGAGAACCTTCTTGCAGGGTTGCACTTCAAGCATGCGGAATCCATTCTCTATTGCAAGCACCCATGCTTCCGCCTTGTCAACTACCTCAGATTTGTCTTCACCCCAGAACTTTTCTATGTTCAGCTTGACAAAGTCTAGGATGGTGGCTCCAACACGGGGACGAACAGGCTGTGGTTCACCACTCTCAGCTCTAGCTAAGTCTCGAAGGGCCAAAGCATTTATAGCTTCTGTCAACTTCTTTTGTTGCTCAATCCACATGACCTCAGGTGTAGGGATCATCATGGTTGGTTCATCAACCCGGTCTTCTTCCATCTTGGCTTCTTCCTCAAACACATGTTGTTCCTCATATCCTTCGTCCTCTTCCTGGTCAACGTTGCTAAATGGAATTGGGTTAGGGTTAGGGACCTCATGAGTGGTTTCTTCAGATCTCTTCCTCTTCTTAGATGACCCACCCTCATGGTTCCTCTTCCTCTTCTCAGAAGATTCCTTACTCTTCCGGGGAGGCCAAACACTCCTAGATTGGTTCCCAGAACCCACCGGAATAGCAACCGTCTTGGTCCGAGCCATCTACATAAGCATAACAAACAACTCTTTAGTTTATCATTTAAACTAGTTATACGTATGTTCAATGACATCTCATTACATATCTTTTATTCATTTGATGGAGGACCCTTAATCCTTATCTTACATGCCCATACCACATGAGTGTGGAGAAGAGAGAGAAAATCCTACTCTTAAAACCTTAATAGAATATGAGATGAGGAGTGATGAAATAAGATGAGAGAGTCCTAAAGGTATCTTATTTCGATTCGTACCCTAAGACTTTGGCCAGGCGGTCACACGGGTCCGGGAGTCCTCATATTCCGACTAGCGGTGCGGAGGAAAATCTTGCCAGCCCCCGGTCGTGATCCCTTTCTAGACACCTCCGTCTTTCGGATACTCCTCTAATAACTCCCTTGGGTTCTATGGAGTTTGTAAAATTTAATACTTATTAATGGTTACATGAGGAACCCATGCTCTGATACCAAATGTTACGACCCCATCTTCCAATAACCCCCAATTAAGGGAGACCGAAAGGTTGAAGCCGCACCCATGAAATTCCGGATCAAAGGTTCCACATATAACCAATAACAATTATTAAATTCTAACATACTATACTAAAAATGGTAATAAAATTTTTCTTTATCATACCTTTGCAAAGTTGGAAGTACTAGACTTCTAACCACAGAAGAACTACTCTAACTAACTCCTCCTTGTTCTTTAGTTCTTGAATTCACAATGTGTCACTTTACTGTTTTGTGCTTTGAAATATGCACCTAAATCGCCGACAAACAAAACAACGGTCAGTCGGTATGTGGAGGAAACAATAATCATGCAATTATGCTAACAATGTAATCAAGCAATTAATCTTTTTAACAATCAAGATTACATTTTAATATAACATCAGCGATCCATAAGTTCCATAACCTCTGTGCTGTCCCTGCAGTGGACCTGTATACCAAACTACAACCCCTCATGATCCACCAAAATGGTAAACCAGTTTCTAGGATTGAGTTACATTGTAAACCGAAGAGTCTCATGAACGCACAAGGCAATCCAGTTTCTAACTCTCGGTATGCTGAAGAGTCTCATGAACGCACAAGGCAATCCAGTTTCTGACTCACGGCAATCCTAGACCTTTCTCTAGGTATTACCCCCTTTTCAGCCTTTCTAAAACACCAAAGGTGAACAAGGATCTAGCCAGTTATATGCATACTTATGATGATAATCATAGTCACTTTATAGTTGCATGAAATAAATAAACACTCAACAGTTATTTCAAGCAACCGGTAAATCATTCGGGAATCACCGGGAAACTAATGCGATTATTCATAAGCGTAACCACATACCTTTTAATTGCACTTTTCAAGATAGAAAGAGAAATCCAATCAACAAGCAAAACCTGAAATAAAATGACAGTTTCCTTTTATTAATATTTATCCACTTCCATTATTCCAATTAGGATTCCAATTCCATAATTAGGGTTTCTTTTAAAAATTAGGGTTTTTCTTCTTCTTTCATCATTAACATTCTTAATATATCAATCATCATGAAACTCCTATTTTCTCATTGAATTTCCTTTATTAGACAATTGATTTCCTTATTTCATGGAAATATGGTTTTTATCTTTCTTTATCTCAAATTAGGGTTTCCATACAAAATAACCTTCTTTTGAACATTATAATTCCAAGTTAAGCATTTTTGCAATTAAATAGCAAAATAAACTGTTATTAACATTATCAGGGTCAATCTTAACGATTTGACTTGCTAGATTACCAAAATACCCTTTCAACATCCAATTAGGGTTTCTTATCCAATTTTAATAAGCTTTAGTAGCCAAATAAAGTACTTTTGTAAAACCAGGCGGAATTAGGTTCTGGAAATATTTTTATCGTGTTCCTTGCATTTTTCTATGAAATTTTCATATATTAAGTTTTCTCATCTGATGATCATAGCTTTTATTACGAATTTTGCAAGAAAAAGGTATTTTTCTGATTATTTGTCACAAAGAGGGAATTACCGAAAATTTTCGATCGTTCGATTGATGCGCCCGTGGTCCGCGCCTCGATCTGACGATCCTCGCACACGCCTCCTCTTCACTTATGCGCCTCACGCTCGAGCCGTTGGATTTCGCTGGTCCACGGTGGTCCGCGATCCAACTGTCGCCTCTAATTTGGACCCGATCGTCCGATCGTGATCGAGCGGTCCTGACTGATGTCGCTCGGCAAAGCCGCGCCTTCTCCTGGGACGACCATTAGATCCCAATCTAACAGCCACGGTGCTTCGTCCTCCTCAACCTCTGACCTTTCTAAATGCGGTGGAGCCGCGGCGGCGCTCTCGCCGGAGCAGACTCAAATCGAAAGCCTGGGCGAGCAAGGGAGGGCAAGAACAGGTCGTTCGAGTTCGCGAGGGTCCCAGGGATCGAAGCATCCCCTTTTATAGACCATGGGAGGTCCCCTCTGGGATTCCCAAACCGAGCCACGATCACATTCCAAGCCCAATTGGGCGTTTCCTAAATACACCACGAAAGATCTCGAATCCTAGGTCAGAAATCTTCGCCAGGATCTCCCGATCCCAATGGGACTCTTCCCATGATTACTCGTGAACTGATATCATCAGGAAAGCTCGGAGAAAATTCCCTGAGACGCGCTACAGTCCCAGTCTCATAGGAACTCAGGATGATGACCGCTCATCGTTGGATTCAAATCCAACGATCCGGGTTAACTGCGTTCACAACTAAATAGGAAAATATTTCCTAAATTATCCAATAAAGCTTTTATCCAAGGGAAACTTAGAAATTCAATAACTCCCAATTGGATTGACATTTCTTTCCCAACTTTTGAGGGAAACTCGGATATTGTATTACCCTCCACTCCTCCAAATTTGGTTTCATAATGACACTAATTCGATTCCTTTTCTTGTAATGCAAGTCATCATTATATTATTCACATTTTTCCATCTTTTATTAATTCTTTCATTATTATTCCCTGATTTTGAGTTCCTTGATCTCCAAGGTATCAATCAACTTGATTTCTTATTTTTAGGGAAATATGCCATATCCTTTTCCTTATTTTAGGGGATTCTTTATGTATTTCTTTATTAATGTCAATTTGGGCTTCAAATAAAGCAAGGCCCATTAAGAAACATGCAACCAATCATCTATGAAATACATTTCAATCAATCATGGAATCCATTCCAAACCACATCACATCAATCAAGCAAATTCATTTATCTTTAAATGATATTTACAAAAGTCATTACATAGTTTGGAAAATTGAGGTTATAACAAGAAGCAAGAAGGTTGTTGTGGCCACATCCTCATGCCTACCTCCGTGGCCTACTCCGTCAATGCATTCCACGTGTAACATCTCAATTTTATATAGAAAAGAAGTTTGCTTCAAATTTTTGTTGTTGTCAAAATATGTACTTTAATGAAAAGATTACAATAACATGAGTGTATTTTATGAAAATCTTGGATAATTTAGAATTCATGTTAATAAAGTTTAAAACTAAAAATGTTTTAGGCATATAATAATATGATGAAGAAGTGGATCGATCTACAAGCACCTTGAGTCTCATTTTCTATGAAAATAAGATATACACGATAAGATGATATTGTCTCAAATTTAGGAAGGTTGAATTTAAGTTAGAATGAAAACTGACAGATAGACATATGATAATGGAACAAATAAAAGCTTTTAGAAATTACGGAATAAATAGCAAAGTGAATTATTTTTACAAATATGTTCAACTTGTTAGAATAATCTAAAAATTTAGAAATGTTTCATTTGAGAGTGTATATATTAAATAAGTTAAATACATGAAATGGTATTTTATGGTATGTAGCAATATACAGATTTAGAATAAGTATGGAAATTACTATCATATAATAAATAAAATTTTCACAAATGGATAAAGAGTGAGAAGAAGAAAATATATGAAATGTACATAGACAATTTATGTTAAATGGGATTCCTATCAAGTAATGATGATGCCACAAAAAATGGATACAAAGAGTCATCCTATTTAGATACTCATATTCTATTATGAAAGTTTATTGATGATTTAAAAGGGATTTATATGTATTATTTCAATGAATCGTAGTTGTTAATTTGAAGGAAAATTTGATTTGTAACATGATGAATAGATTAATTACATAGAAAAGGAAGAGATAAATGTTTGTTGTTATAATACTTAATAAGTTGTGGTCATAAAGAAAATAATTTGACTTAGCCATATTCAAGACTCCCTTTTTTTCAGTGGTTGCAATTGATTGAAAAAGAAGAACATTTTGTAACATTTTAATAGGTGCTCAAGAGGTTGAGAGAACGTCAAATATATGTATTTTAGATCCAACTATGGGAAGAATATAAATCTTGTGATATCATAGGTATGTTTTCATGTTTAAAGTAATTTAAATATACGAATTGGGAGATTAAATTCTAATGATACCATGAATATATGGTTATCATGATATTTATATTGAATTTCAAAATTAAGGATCCGCTAAATATTATTGAAACATAAGATGAGATGACAACTTTGTCTAAATGAATTAGATTAGTGAAAAAGTGGTAAAAGAGGTCCACAACCCTGTACTAGAGAAGGAAAGCATTTACCGTACTTATGAACTATACGGCATAGTGATCTTTGATACTTATATCGTATTATCTTTTCCGGATCCCAATCAAGATGGATGTGCATATGGAAAACAATTCTATGGTCTACTAGAATAATCATACATAAAAATATTAAATGTTTTAGTCTCTTGCTAGCTTTAATATGGAGTCTATCTGTGTGCACAAGATTATCTTAACAGCTATTTATTCGGCAAGGACAAAGATGTATGTGTTTGTTGCTCGTTTTGTGGTGGCAATGTTTCAACATTCAATGCATAAGTCTCGTTACCAATAGCCACCCCAACTAATCTCTCCTCTTTGGCTACAAATATAGGCAAACCATTATACCCTGCCGCTGACCCTAGTCCAAGTTTAGTAACCTATATTTATTTACATTGAGACTATAATTTGTGATTCTCTTGCTCGTTCTGCCGACTGCAACCACGAGAATGATGCATGTTCCTTTAGTGCCTTGTAGAGATCTTTGGTCTTCTGACGAAAACCAGTGGCTATAAAAGGCCACTCATCATTCAACTCCGATCTAGCAAAATCGAGATCTTAGACTCTCTTCTCCAACTATTTCTAATTAGGATAGAAGGCCTGGTGGGGTTCCAAGACAGAAACCACATAGGCTCTATCACAGAGCCACCGGGGAAAGTAGTTGCGGCCACGTTGATTTCTTGGAGTGGTGTCACAGCTGGAGCAAAGATCATAAAGCATTGGTGCTTGATCTCGACATAGAGCAAAGATTGAAACTGTATGTTCCCTGATGATGGGAGTATTTCCATGGTGCTTACCTCCCTGGGCTTTGTGGCTCAACACTAAGTCCTAATGACCACGACGTATGTGGCCACCAGAATTGAGCACAGGAGAGATCGATTGTTTGCAGCGTGAAACACATGGAAATGGCCCTCCCTATGTGCGACCCACATATTATGGGTGTTGTTTGGATCTAATCGAGGGCCATATGACTCTAGGAGACGCACATGAACACCCTTCTCACAACAAAGAGGGCCAGGGAACGAGCGCAATGCCACCAGAATTGTGCATTGTCGAGGTCCCCTGTTTTCACAGAAGAATAGGGGAACTACCTACACGAGAAAGAAAGGAGGAGGTGGTGTCACAATGGGGTCAACAGTTGCGATGCTTAAACAGAACTTTCTCTAGATTTATGAGAAATGGAGAAGAAGATTTAGACTCAATATATAATTTCTCAATACTTGAGGTAAGTGGTCTATGCTCATGAGTATTTGTATTAAAAGCTCAATGCATATACATTTCTTAATTAATACTTTTAAGATCCAACGTTCTAAGATTTTATAATTAATATATGCAAGCAATATTTTATATAGTTTTATGATTATGTAATTCCACCTACTCAATATCTCAAGTAGAGGCCGGTGAGCAGTAGTTGGGGTGGTCGCAGCACGGGGTTCCTCACGAAGGGTCTTGGGTTTGAATCCCCCTGGTGGTACTATTTAGAATTATTTCTCCTTAAGCGCACCGACATCTGCGTTATTAATTGGGGCTCTGAGACTTGTCGGATGAGCGAACCTTCCCAGGTTGGGCCGAACGCAAGCCTTATAGGTCTCCTAGGTTAAAAAAAATATCAAGTAGAGATATGTAATGCTTATATCATAGAATGATTAAAGTTCATGGATTAAGTTCATAAAAATAATAAATGAATATATTTCTATCAGATATCTTAATAATGTTTCATATTAATGCTTAAGACTACAAGGTAAGAAATGTAAGTAAGATTGTCATACTTCTATGATTATGTGATACAATCATATACTTAAGATTTCAAATAGAAACATTCTACTAAGATTTCTTATATTGATAGAGACCTAAGAACTAAGAAGTTATTTAGATTTCTTAGAATGGATAAGATCTAAGAGTTAATTAAAATATTAGAATATAAGTTTTGAACATATTAAGACATGATCAAATTTTCCAGATTAAGAATATATTAAGACCAAAATATATTGAGGATTAGGTTTCTGTAATACTATATGATTAACATTAACTAAGTCATGATTAAGTTTCAAGATATTATTTTATTAAGATTCATGATTTGAGTCATGATAAGGGTATGCGATTTCTTCAAGATTTAAACTCATACAAATACATTAAGATCCTTGTTAAGATCAGATTAAATGAGATTTTATACATATTAGGTTATCTCGTCAAAAATAATATTTTTTGTATCTGATATTTAAGTTACTTTCATATACATAGTACTTCTACATTCAGTTCTGACTATTTTCTTAGGCTCTTAGACTCAAATGTCATACATCTAATATTACAATTCGATTACATTATTAAACCAAATCAAAACTTCAGATTGAGATTTATGTAGAAAATAAGAATATTAGATTTTAGATCCAGAGTTAGAGTGAGCATAATTTAAGAAAAAATATACAAATTAAGAAATTATAAATTGAGATCTAGAGATAGAAATTAAAGATAGATTCAGAGATAATAGATTAAAATTCAAAGATAAGAAATTAAAAATAGAGATAAAAAATGGCATCAGAACATTAGTTACATTATAGAATAAGTCATCACTAGGGAGTGTCCCAGGACGATTTAGAGGGCGCACTGTGCCAAACACTATGGATGTCATAGAGGGCATGTTTTGCTAACAAAAGGTGAGTTGCAACATAGATGACATTTTGATGTCAATAGAGGGCACATTGTGCCAACAAAGGGTTTGTTGCATCATAGAGAATAGAGGATGACTTATTGTATAATGGTGGCTAAAATAAGAAAAAAAAATCATAAATAAAAGACATCTTAGCTTAGAGAATGCCCAAAATGTCATCCATGAGTACGATGAGAAAGACATTGATAAGATAACTAGGACCCAGACACTTTGGTACAGATCATGAGACCCATGTACCACAATAATGGTCTATAGAGAGGGATAAAATAGAAAGATAAGAATTAAAGATAGTATGTTTCAGATTTTACTAAGAGTTTGATGTTAATTTCATATTTATAATGTCCAAAGATATTTTGTAACATCTCATTTGTTTAATAATTCATATTCTTAGAATACTTGTCATGCTTATGCTATAGACAATTTTTCCCAATGCATGGTTTGGGACATGATGCCTGCAGAATTTGAAGAAACTAAAGATCAAAAGAATAAGCAAAGGACTATAAGATTTCCCAAGATTAGCCTGGTGGGGTGCCATTTACCAAGACGATCTAGAGATTTAGATATCATTTACATCATGTCTTAGTGTTGTTAGTTGAAGTTTGGCTTAGTAGATTACATTCCAATATGAACAAGTTGTGGTTTACTATTCATGACTATGTATGAATCTGATTTCATTAAATGCAAAGTGTTTGATTTGTTCAAATTGCAAAGATCAATATTTTCTGACACCCCCATGAGTTAGAGTGATTTATCTCAGTGATATTTATGTGTTGTGAAAAGTGGAGTATTACATTATGGTATCAAAGTAATTTGATAAATGGCCTCTAGGAAAATATGATTCTCATAGTCACCCTATTATGAAGATATGATATTATGTATAGGAATAGATTCCCAAAAAAAGATACCATTACCTAGAATGATTTGAGTTTTTACCTTAGAAGAGATAGAGATGTCAGAGGTAGATGTTTACCTAGTTTGGATCCCAACTATCCACCTAACCCTAGCTAATGAGATAGCCTCTCCATTCTCAATGGCCATAGCCGACCAAATTGAGAGTTGAAGAGGGATGTCATAAGCATGAGACATTTTTATGCATTTATCCTTTATCACTAGTCCATGTGGTATGGAACACATGTATTAGTAGGTTAGTAAGGAGTAGCCTCACAAGATCCCACATTTCTGGGTATGTTCCTCATCACCACTTATTAAGAAATATAGGAGATACCTGAAGAACCAATGACTAGACGATCCTCTACACCTAATGATAGAAAGGCATGACAACGTTGAGGTAGATGCCCTAAGTATAGTGCCAAGTTTAGCTTCTTAAACCCTAAGTAAGAGTTGAGTAGTAGACCAAAATAATAATCAATGCTCACATAAATATTTTTATGAAATTTAAATATCATGTGTTACATATCTCTTTTCATGCAAAAATTTGAACATAAGTGGACCTTAATATGTTAACTATCAGAGAATGAAGATACAAATAAAACACTAAGGTGGACGGTAACCTAAAGAAAATTTTGAGGGAGAAAATTATTTCAAGGTGGGTAGAATTGTAACATCCCAATTTTAATTATAAAAGAAGTTTTCTTTAAAATCAATTTGTTGTCAAAATATGTACTTTAATAAAAAGATTACAAGAACATGAGTGTATTTTATGAAAATTTGGGATAATTTAGAATTCATGTTATTAATGTTTAAAACTAAAAATATTTTAGGCATATGATAATATGATGAAGAAGTGGATCAATCTGCAAGGGCCTTGAGTTTCATTTTCTATGAATATAAGATATGTGATAAGAATATAATGTATCGAATTTAGGAAGGTTGAAATGAAATTAGAATGGAAACTGAGAGACAGAGAGATGATAATGGAATAAATAAAACCTATTAGGAATTTGGGAATAAATAGGAAAAGTTAATTATCTTTACAAATATCTCAATATTCAACTTGTTAGAATAATCTAAAAATTTGAAAATGTTCTGTTTGATAGGGTATATATATTAAATAAGTTAAATACATGAAATGAAATTTTATCATATGTTGCAATATAAAGATTTTCTATAAGCATGGAGACAAATATCATATAATAAATAAACATTTCATAAATTGATAAAGAGTGAGAAGAAGAAAACGTATAAAACATACATAGACAATTCAAGTCAAATGGAACTCCTATCAAGTAATGATGACGTCACAAATTACGGATACCAAGAGTCATCCTATTTCTATTCTCTTCTTTTATTTTGAAAGTTTATTGATGATTTTAAAAGAATTTATTTATTACTTCGATGGATTCTAGTTGTTAATTTGAAGGCAAATCTGATTTATAACAAGATAAATAAATTAACAACGTAGAAACGAAAGAGATAAATGTTTGTTGTTATAAGACTTTATAATTCGTAGTCATAAAGGAAATTTGACTCAGCCGTATCAAAGACTCCTTTTTTCGGTTGTTGCAATTGAATGGAAAACGAGATTTGTAATATTTTTAATAGGTACTCAAGAGTTTTTCATTGAGAGAGTATAAAATATATGTATTTTGGATCCAACTATGGAAAAATGATAAATCTTATGACAACATAGGTATGTTGTAAAGTTTAAAGTAATATAAATCTATAAATTGAGAGATAAAATTTTAAATATACCACAAATATACGGTTATCATGATGTTTATATTGAATTTTAAAATCAAGGATCCACTAAATATTATTGCAAGATAAGATGAGATGAGAGACGTTGTCTAAATAAATTAGATTAGTGAAAAAGTGGTAAAAGAGGTCCACGATCCTCTACTATAGAAGGAAAGCATTTTACAATTCTTATGACAACTATACGGCGTATAGATCTTTGGTACGTATATATTATTATCCTTTTCAGATTCCAATCAAGATGGATGTGCATATGGAAAGCAATTGTATGATCCTCTAAAATAATCATGCATAAAACAATAAATATTTTAGTCACTTGCTAGCTATGTTATGGAGTCTATCGGTGTGGATAAGATTATCTTAATAGTTATTTATTCGGCAAGGACGGGATGCATTTTGTTTGTTGCTCATTTTGTGGTGACGACATTTCAATAACATTCAATGCATAGGTCTCATCGACCAATAGCCACCCTAACTAATCTCTCCTCCTTGGCTACACAAACCAGTATACCCTACCGCCGGCCCTAGTCCTGGCTTAATAACCTATCTTTATTTCCAACGAGATTGCAGTTCATGATTCTCTTGCTCGTTCCGCCGACTGCAGCCACGAGATGATGCATGTTCCTTTAGTGCCTTGCCTCGTAGAGATCTTTGATCTTCTGATGAAGACCAGTGGATATAAAAGGCTACTCGTCATTCAACGCTGGGTATGCGATGGCGAACGCAACACAGTGTACTACCAAGGTGCTGTCCGCCGCAAGCAAATGAGGGATTCCATATCCCACCTCATTGACATACATGGCAATGAGGTATCTAACCAAGAGGAGTTGGAAGCGGAGGCTGTTGCCTTCTTCAGTCAAATGTACACACAGGACGAAGCTGAGCCAGCACCTCTCCGGCTTCGTCCACGACGGACTCTCTCGGCGGAGCAAGGACGCGAGCTGTGCAAGCCCTGCACCGCGGAGGAGATTAAAGCGGCACTGTGGTTCATTGGCCCTGACAAGGCGCCGGCCCCCGACGGCTTCAATGCCGCCTTCTTTGGTTCCTGCTGGGGGACAATCGGCCACAACGTCACCTCCGCGGTTGGCTGGCTCATGAGGGGGGTACCATGGTCAAGGCTGCCAACCATGCGTTTCTCTCTCTGATCCCCTGGCCGATGGTGCTACCTCACTCAGAGACTTCCGGCCAATTGCATGCTGCGGGGTAATCTACAAGATCTTGGCTAAGGTGTTGGCGGATAGGCTGAAGAATTGCTCGGCCATCTCATCGCGCCCAACCAGGGAACGTTTATCCCAGGGCCCTCCAAGAGGGCCTGCATTAAGACGGACCTGACAAAGGCCTATGACCACGTGGCCTGGTCGGCCCTATGGTCCCTGATGGAGATGGAGATGGATGTGATGGGCTTCCCACTCACATCGGTGGACTGGGTTAAACAGTGCGTAACTACGTGTTCTTTCTTGGTGCTCGTCAACGACTACCCCGCGGGCCTCTTCGACTGCTCAAGGGGCCTACGGCAGGGGTGCCCTCTCTCTCCCCTCCTCTTCACGATAGTTATGGAGTACCTTTCCATGCTAATGGAAGAGGGTGAGAGGACCAACACCTTCCGCACGTTTAAGGTCAAGAAGACTAGGGCCCTCTCCCACTTCGTTCGCTGACGGCGTTCTGTTCTTGACCGAGGGCACAGACTGGAGCTTCAGGGGCGTGAAGAGGATCCTCAAGGAGTTGAGTGACTCCTTCGGCATAAGGGTGAACCCGGCGAAATCTAAAGTCTTCCTGTCCAAGTCTTCCGTCGGGGATAGCATGGCGGCGGCAGGGTTCAACCTGGATACGCTGCCCACTCGTTACTTGGGTTTCCCATTGGCTAGTAAAAACCATACGGCGTCCTTCTTTAACCCTTGCCTGGACCAGATGAAGGCCATGATCTCTAAGTGCCCCCCAGAAAAAAATCTCAATGGCTGGGCGCTGCCTCCTGACGAGATGTAATTTGCAGGGCCTCATCTCCTTTTGGGCACAGCAAGGCCACATCCCGAACACAGTGTGCGAGAGGTTGGAGCAGCTTCTTAACGACTTTGTTTGGGGCTCCACACACCACTACATGAACTACGACCGCTTGGCCAAGCCTTTCTGGGAGGGCGGCCTGGGGCTCAGGGGTGTGTCAAAACCATCAACTGTTGGGCCTCCCTCAAGCGCCTGATCCACTTTCACACCCAGCCCCAGTCGGTGTGGACAAGGTGGCTCCGGAGACGTTATGGCATGGTGTTCAGCAGGCCCGAGGCCCTCCGCCAGGGGGTGTCCAACGCCTGGAAGAACATGGCGCGGGTGTGGGAGGCGCACATCCACCTCTTTGAACGCACGTCGGCTGACCAGGTGCGGCTCAAGGACAACAACACTGACCTTTGGCGGCAGGTCCAACCGGCGGGGGACAAATGCCAACTGGGCTGCCTCCTGTGGCAAGGCCCAGTTAACCACAGGTGGAGCATGACGCTATACCGGGCCGAGCATGAAGCCCTCGCAACAGCTGCCAAAATTAAGTCATGGAATAGTAGCCAAAGCGACCATTGCTGCTTCTGCCGCCAGCGCGAGGACACCCAACACCTCTTCTTCGGGACATGTGCGACTTAGCCATCCCGAGGAATACCAGCCTAAAAGACACAGTCGATATCATCAGAACCAAGACGAAAGGATGGAAGGAGTGGAAGTGGTTGGCTACCACGGCGTGGGCCTGCTCTGCCTATTTCATTTGGAAACTACGCAATGAAAGGCGCCATGACCAGCAGCGACTCCAAGCGGATGACTGTTCATCAAAGCCATCCATGGCGACTGCCAGAGCCCATGGTTGGAGCAGCGTGATCCCCATCCACGTTAGAAGGGTGTGGAATTTATTTAGCACACTTAGCCCCTGTTTGGTTCGGGCGTGGACCGGGTTTGGTCGTTGTCGCGTAGCGACACGTCCGGTTCGGGCTGGGTTTCCGTTTGGCAATGAGACTGGTTTGGACCCCGTTTTGGGTTTAGGCAGTCCCATTTTCGAGTTTGACGCAGTACAATTAGAGGCAGGTTTGGAATCTCAAACCCGGTTTGAGATCTATTCCTCCACTCCCCACCGGGCCACAGCGCATGTGATGTGAGCAAGTACAGGACGGGAGCAGCCGGCTGGAGTGGAGAGGCGCGCGAAGGGGCAGAGCTAGAAAAATGTCGGGACGGTGAAAGCGGGGCCGTTGAAGGGGACGACGACGACACCCGCATGGCGGCGACGAGCGCGTGGACTGTGGGAACGCCTCCCCCAGCTCTACGCCGGCGGCAGTGGAGCGGCGCGTCCTTCTCCAGGCGGGACCGCAAGCTCGGGTTCTCGATAATTAGGTTGCCTTACGGGTCCGTCTCTGTCTCGAATGTGAGAAGAAGCCTCTCTTGCCTGTACTCAGGCAGCAGTAGCAGCGGTGAGACAGGGGCTGGGTACACGGACTGGGACTGGAACCGGTGGAGCCGCCACTTCGCTGAGATTGACCAGGCCGAGAATTACTCCAGAGTCCTCAAGGTAACCGCGACTGCAGATTCATTCTCTCGGTTCATGTGTGGTTTTCGGTCGGGATTAATTGCGCGGATCTCGATTCGGAGTATTGCAATTGGTACGTGATATGAATCACTTGTTTTTTCGGGACCGATTGATACTTTTATCATGTGCATGACCGGGAGTCTGGTTCTCCTATGTTAGCTCTCATTTCCCCCCACAAAATAAGCACCTACATCCGTTCGTTTGCAGTGCATGCTTCTCTATAAGTCTTCATACAGGGGTTGGGGGTAGATGTTACAGTTACATTCATGATTACTACTCTCTTGCGGTGTATGCTATTGCATGCTGTAGGTATTAACTACCCTCCACCAGGGAATTCCCCATTTAGATTTCTATCCTCTGCAAGTGATGTCTATTGCACAACACTTGTTTCTTAGCTCAGAACTTTAGCTGCCATCTGGAAGCAGTCTCGGTTGATTTATCAAGCTTATTCCTCAACGAGTATCCAGTTATTGCAAAACGACAACTATAATCACAAATTAAAATGAGAAACCACATGTATATTGCAGTTGAAAGTTCCATAAAAACTTGTATCTTGAGGGGTATCTCTTAAACTTGGATCCGTCTTCTGTTGTTTGGAATTATTAGTGTGAGAAGTTGGATTAGTTTTCTGTTTTTTGTATTGTCTTTATTTTGCTTATATAGCATTTCAGGCTTGTTATGGGTGCCTGCCCACTAAGACAATTTATATTTATTGAATGTAGCTGAATCTGTTTTACTTCAAAAATGATGTTCATGTTTGACTAGTTAAATCTTGAATTTTTTAATTTAGTTGGATTACTTTTAATGATGCCCCACAATACATCATTATAGTTTTTATGATTTTGTTGTTCTTGATGTCTGTTTTTTTAGAGGAGCTTATCCTAATTGGTTACGTATATGTGGTTGCATTTATCTCGGGTTAATCACAACCCTTGATGTGCTTCATCATATAGTTAGCATAATCATAGAACTATACGTGTACTTCTACAAGGAACACATATAAAGTAGAACATGTATCATGATAGCTGACTAGCCACTCATATTCAAAATGTATATCGGCTAAAAAGTTGTTTCTTGGTCTGACGGGGTTATCAGGTTACCTCATATCTTGGGGTATTAAACATAGCATGTTAGGCATATTCAACCTCAATAAAACAACCAAAACACCCACATAAACACCCCACAAAAGGGGAACACGCCTGACTCACATCTCAACAAGAAAATGAGAGTTCTTAAACCAAAGTGATATAGATAACAATTAAGTTATTTTTTAGTTACTTTTTTTTAAACTTCTGTTTAAACGGTGTCACAAGGCCACATTTTTAACAACAATTCTGCGAGAATAGGACAGATTCAGCTAATCCTGCCTACAGTTGCCAAACAGAATCAGACTAAACCTAGCCTGCACAGCCAAACAGAATCAGCTTGAAACGAGTCTGAAACGAGTCCAGCCCCCCAGAATGAGACTAGTTTGCCAAACAGAATCAGACTGGTTTGCCAAACAGAATCAGACTCCAGCAGGCCTAAACCCGTCCAAGCCAGGCAGACTTGCATAAAGCCAGCCCCGAACCAAACATGGGCTTAGTGTTTAGACTGTATAGTGCCTACGGGCTGGGCTGACAGGGGCTTTTGTACAGTTACCCCATACTCATACCTACCCTTTTTTGTACCTAGACAGGGTAGAAGGGGACGCACCCCACACCTGGCCTGTCGGGTGTGTGACATGTCCTCCCCCTACCAGTTTGTCTCACGAGGCGTCACAAGAGCCTTTTCTGACCGGTGCATTTTGTACGGGTGACCCGTTTTAGGGCATTACATTTACCAGTCATAAAGGCAATTCCAATGATCTAGAAAAATAGAGATCTCAGACTTCCTTCTCCAACTATTTCTAATGAAAAAATTCTAGCCACAGTCATCTACCCACCCGTTCACATACCCGGAATCTGGAAAAATGCAAATTTTAATGCATTGCATAGATATAGCATGTACAGCCGTTTTTTTGTGTTATTTCCCATGCAAAACGCATGCAACAGGCATGCAAAGGACATTTATTGTCCACTGCTCATAAACAGTCTTGGGCAAGTACCGCTATTTATTGTCCATTCAAATTTTTGTTCATTGGTAATTCCTTCTTTTTTTTTAAATATTAAAATTCAAAGTATGTACAGACGTACAGTACTTATTGTTTTCTGTTTCTTCATATTCCATATTTTGTCCCTAATATATAAGTACTGTACATTTTATTGTTTATATTCAAACTCGTAATATGTACAAACATACAATACGAGATGTACATTTTGTTATTGGACTTATATTTGACAAATTGGGTTGAAAATTAATAATTGGGTACAATACTTATAGATGCATTTTATAGTTGATTATAGACCAGATGTGCACTACATTTTTGTAAAAAATTATGTCTAGGCAAAAAATGTTGTTATTGGATTCCGTAGGTACTGTACTTATGCTTCCAGATCAGTTATACAATTATGCTTAGTTTTGAAATTTGTTAAGTACTGTACTTATGCTTGGTTTTATAATTTGGTAAGTACTGTACTTATGTTTGAAAAAATTGAGTTGGAATTAACAAGTGGGTATTGTACTTATTTTGCATGGATTCCGTAGGTACTGTACTTATGTCCATATGACAAATGTTACTACTGGATTTCGTAAGTACTGTACTTATGCTTCCAAATCAATGTTGTTATTGGATTCCGTAGGTACTGTACTAATATGTTGTTATTGTGCTTCAACTCTCTGACCAGCGCAACATTTACATGATGTACTGTACGACCGAAGTAGAAAGATTGATGAAAACTGAGAAACAGACGTACTGTACTAACGTGCAAATATTGGTGGGTTGAAATAGAGCCGGAAGGAGGAGTTGCAAGAGAGAAAACAAATTAGAAAAATGAGGACTAGAGAAAGGAGTGAATAGAGTTAATTGCTGGACAATAAAAGCCGGCTGCATGGAGTTAATTGGCGTGAAGTTATTTCGTATTAAAAGCCTGCTGCATGGAGTTAATTGGCGTGTATTAAAAGCCGGCTAAAAGCCTGTTGTATGGAGTTAATTGACATGCATTAAAAGCCGGCTGAGACCATATTTTTGTGTACTCCCGATACACGGGTGGGTGGCCGGGTATTGAAGGAGCTGTGTGTAGCGTAGCTCATTTCTAATCTGGATAGAGCTGAAAGCATTGGTTCTTGATCTTTATACGGAGCAAAGTTTGAAACCGTAAGTTCTCATGGTGCTGACCTCCCTTGGCTGTGTGACTCAGCACTACGTCCTAATGACCACGACGTATGCGGCCACCAGATTTGAACGCAAGAGAGATCCATTGTTTCCAGTGTGAAACACATGAACACGACGTCCCTATGCATAACCCACATATTATGCATGTTGTTTGGATCCAGTCTGAGGGCCATGTGATCCTAGGAGACACACATGGGCACCCTTCTCACAACGAAGAGGGCTAGGGAACAAGCACAATGCCACCAGATTTGTGCATCGTTGAGGTCCCCTATTTTCATAGAAGGAAAGGGGCACTACCCAAATGAGAAAGAAAGGAGGAGGCAGTGTCACAAGCGGGTCAGTAGTTGCGATGCTTAAATAGATCTTTCTCTAGATTTATGAGAAAGAGAGAAGGAGATTTAGAGTCAACATTCAATTTCTCATCACTTGAGGTAAGTGGTCCGTTCCTATGAGTATTCATATTTAAAGCTCAGTACATAGACATTTTTAACTAAGACTTTTGATATCAAACGTTCTAAGATTTTGTAGTTAAGATATGCAAGCAAGATTTTCTATACTTTTATGATTATGTAATTCCACCTGCTCAATATCTCAAGTAGAGATATGTCATGCTCATATCATAGAATGACTAAAGTTCGTGGATTAAGTTCGTAAGAAGAATAAAGAAATATATTTCTATCAGATATCTTTGTAATGTTTCATATTGATGCTCAAGGCTACAAGATAATAAATACAAGTAAGATTGTCATACTTTCATAGTTTCATGATATAACCATGTACTTAAGATTTCAAGTACAAACATTCTTTTAATATTTCTTATATAGATAGAGATCTAAGGACTTATAAGTTATTTAGATTTCTTAGAATGAATAAGACCTAAGAGTTAAAATATTAGAATATAAGTTTGGAACATATTAGGACATGATCAAGTTTTCAAGATAAAGAATATATTAAGATCGGAATATATTGGGAATTGAGTTCATGGTAATACTACAAGATTAGGATGAACTAAGTAATGATTAAGTTCCAGGATATGATTTTATTAATATTTATGATTTGAGTCATGACAAGGATATGAGAATTCTTCCAGAATTAAACTCATACCAATACATTAAGATCCATGTTAAGATCAGATTAAATGAGATTTTATAGAGATTGGGCTATCTCATCAGAAATTATATTTTAAATATTTGATATCTAAGTAATTACTTTCATATGCATAGTATTTCTATATTCAATTCAGACTATTTTCTTAGGCCCTTAGACTCATACATCATACATCTAATATTATAATTTAATTACGTCACCAAACCAAACCAGAACTTCAAATTAAGATATATCTAGAAAATAAGAATATTAGATTTTAGATGCATAGTTAAATTGAGTTCATAATTTAAGAACAGAGATACAAATAAAGAGATTATAGATTGAGATCCAGAGATAAAAATTAAGGACAGATTCAAAAATAAGACATTAAGATTCAGAGATAAGAAATTAAGAACAGAGATAGAAAATGACATCAGAACATTAAGTATATTATAGGATAAGTCTTCACCAGAAAGTCCTGTGATGATTCATAGGACGCACCGCGCCAGACACTATGGGTGTCATAGAGGGAACATTGTGCCAATAGAGGGTGTGTTGCACCTTAGAGGTCACTTCAGTGTCCACAGAGGGCAAGTTGTGTCAGTAGAGGGTGTGTTGCACAATAGAGGGCACTTCGGTGTCAACAAAGGAGGACTTATTATATAATGATGGTCAAAATCAAATAAAAATAATAAATGAAAGACATCTTAGTTTAGAACAAGCACATATTCTCATCCATGAGTATGATGAGAAACATCTTGATAAGATAACTAGGACCTAGGCACTTTGGTGCAGATCATGAGACCTAAGTACCACAATATAGGTATCTAGAGAGAGATAAAGTAGAAAGATAAGAATTTAGTTAGAGAAATAAGAGATAGTATGTTCCGTATTTTACTTAGAGCTTGATGTTAGTTTCATGTTTGTAATGTCCAGGGATATTTTGTAACATTTCATTTCTTTAGTAATTCATATTCTTAGAATACTCATGCCAGTTATGCTAACAACTATCTTTTTCCAATGCATGGCTAGGGACATGAAGTTTGTAGGATTTGGAGCAACTGAAGATCAAAAGAGTAAGAAAAGGACTAGAAGATTACCTGATATTATCATGGTGGGGTGACACTTAAAAGATGATCCAAATATTATCATTTACATCATTCCTTAGATTTGTTAGTTGAAGTTTGGCTTAATAGATTACATTCCAATATGAACAAGTTGTAGATTCCTATTCATGGACTATGTATGAATCTGATTTTATTCAATGCAAAGTGTTTTGTTTATTCAAATAGCAAAGATCAGCATTTTGTGGCACCCCCATTGAGTTAGAGTGCTTCCACTTAGTGATATTTATTTTTTGTGAAAAGTGGGGTGTTACACCACATATGTAGCACAACCACACACTACATAACAACTGACAAGATGAAGGTTGTTGATTGAAGAAGAAGACAAAGATGATGCACCAATTGAGATGGCACCCCTAAACTTGAACATAAGTTTAGGTTTTGATGACTATCAGGAGGAAGAGGGGGAGGACACAAAAAGTGAAGAAATGGAGGAAGAAGTAGTTGATGTGATTTCAAAGTTGGTAGAGGATATGTTGAAGTTTTTGGGAAAACAACCTAAAGGAGCTACATATGGCAGAGGAATGATAAGAAAAGTATTTTTGAAGACTCTCCATCTAGATACACTACAAGGAGCTTGATTCATATGATATATTCGTGCATTCCCACCATGCACGTTGTAGGGATCCACTCTAACTTCAAGGAGTCCTTAACTCCAACTAGGTTGTATAAGTTGCTGACCTAGGTCCAAGAAACCAACATTGAGATAATCGATGAGTTCTTTGGGTCATTGGAGAAGGTACAACATTGATGTGATGATGCCATCCATGTGTTCACAACTTCCCAATTCAATAAGATTCTTAATCCAACTCCAGAAATGGCATAGAAATTTTTTGGTGGCAGATTTGATAAGTATGAAAAATGGAATTACTCAACTAGGTGGAAGATGTTTACTGGACAAGATACCTTTGTGGCAGGGAAATAAAAAGTAAATAAAATAAGCAACCCCTCATTGAGGTACATTCCAGGGAGTACTAGGTAACACTATTTGTAGTCGATATGATAACATAGGATATTGCTTATAGAAAGACTTATTTGTGATGTTCGGCATGGTAAGTGGTGGTCCTATGAATTTAGGGGTGATCATAGTTGACCATTTGAGGACGATCCCCTCTAAAAGAACAGATCCATTCATAATGGGAGGGATTGTGACCATCATAGAAATGGCCCTTGATTGTAATCTTGAAGGCCTCACAAAGGCAGACGAGATCAAGTTTGTTGACTTAAACTATCTTGACATGTCCCAAATGATCTCATTTAGAGATAAAAAAGATCATCTATAGCATGAACCCCAAGTACTCTATACTAACTTAGAGCTACCCTATCATTTTTCTATTCTTCTTGATGGTATAAAGCCAATGGATAATCTTCAAATGATACATGCCAACCAGAGTTCCTTAGGGAGAATTAAGAGTGGGTGAGATAGGATTACCGTAGTAGTAGTAGTGTATCTTAGAGCAGCCTTGCCGCATGGACAGAGGCATGAGAAGTTTGATTTACAACCACCTCTAGAAAATGCATATGACATGCCAGGCATCCATGCACAATTGGAGGAGATTTAGTAGACTCAGTAGGCCATGCGGTTGGACCATTAGGAAATGCATCACCAGATAAACTACATGTCTACTATCAGCATGCACAAGTTCATACAAATCCCCAATGGGGGTAGGACATATGGGGATCTTATCCTGGGTACTAGGAGACATACCCTCCTCCACAGGTGGACTATTAGGAAAGCTACTACCACAACCTTCCACTATATAGGGGACCTCAACATGATCCACCACCGCCACAATAGTGAAAATTGTCCTATCATTCCTAAGCTTAGTTTCATGCTAAGGAGAACATGGTTAAAAAGTTTGGGGTGGTAGGGCGGTATGTCCTATTTCTCAACTCATTTTGCATATGTTTGGATTGAATGATTTTGGCATCACTCTATATAGCGTAGATTCCTATTTTCTTGCATACATGCATATCATGTAGTTGAATTTTAGGAATTTTTTGTGTAACTTTTATACTTTTTTCCCCTTCATGTTGTTCCACCTCATACATTGGATTTCATGTAGATTTTTGAAATTTTTGTCGTGTTTTAGCTAGGATTTGCTTGTTTTATGCTTTTAATTGCCTAAATGTAGGTTTATATGTGATTGAATGCAAGTTTGCACCATTTTGGCCCATTTTTCCCAACCATAAATCTACTTCCCTGGTGGTGTTTTTAAACTAAATCTTTATCAATTGTGATGTGAATGAGAGTAGAATTGAGATAATGCAACCCTGTAACCTATTTATGATGTTTTTGGCTAAATGAGTCTTGTGAAAGAATTTTACATGTGCTCCAAGCCTCTTGTAAGTAATTGGGTATTTTGACAAAAGTGTGATTCTTGTAAGCCTTTAACATTTGGGAATAGTCATTGTATGTGAATATAATGTAATCTATCATATTGTTCATTTTATGTGTGGTTTGTCTAACTGGTGAATGTTGCACGGATTAACTTGCTTGGATGAAATCATACATGGATCCCAACCACCCATGAACCCTCTTTGACCCTATATTTCTTCTATCATATTCTTACCTCTCTACCTCATGAAAGGATGTCAATAGTGCACATATTAGCCTTGACCACCCTAAAAAATGATAGGAGTTGTCATATCTATATTCCGCCAACTTCACTCTGGTCACCATATGCCCTCCTTAAATATAGGGAAGAGAAAAATAAAAAGAAATATGGGATGTCTCTATGCAATATCCTCTCAAGGAAAAGAAAAAACAAGTTTTCTATATACAATCACATCCATAAACCTTTTTTCTCTTTTTATGCCTAGTAGGGATAGGGTAAATCAACTCTAGACGTCACACCCCTACACAAGACAAATGGGTCAGGAGATATGAAATTAAGTGTATGATGTAGCTCTATCAAGAGAGACATTATCTTAAACCATTTGTATGTATGACATGCATGATACGATTTACCCATAGCACATGATACGATCTACCAGGAACTTTATGAAAATTGCACCACATGCATGTGCGAATGGTATCCCATATTTGAAGTTTTGGTGCCCTGTGCTTGAGTCACACTTGAAAACACAAAATAATAGAGAATAGTGGATTGCATGCCTAATTCCTCATGTGATTATTGCAATTTTTTTATTATTTACATCAATGGATTGAAAGAGAGATTGAGCTAGTGCATGCTTGAGGACAAGTATTTTTAAATTTGGGGTGGTGATGTAGCCCTATTTTAGGGTTTCATTAGTGTTTTCTTGCATTTCAATCACATCCTGACATGTTAGATTCTAAGTTATTTCTCTTAATAATTATCAAATGCACTTATGGACAATCTTTGCAAGTATTTTAGGTACTTGGACCACATCTTGGAGGTATGAGAGAGAAGGAAGGTGTTCTAGGATTCCTCCACCCATGGGGAGTCCAAAGAAGGTCCTAAAGCTATCCCAACCTATTCATAGTGGCCAAGGGTCGAGTTGAAGTGAAGGTGTCCATGGATTTCAGAGATTCAAGCTCAAAGTGCATGAAAAGACCCCAACAAGATCTTGGTGACACGAAACAACTATGCTGCCAACACCAAAATCATAGGGAAATTCCAGAGTTGACAAAGCTACAATAGCTCCATCATAATGGTCATGCCATCCAACATGATGGTGCACTAAGTTTTAGTCACTTTTCATAGGCTATTCTTTCATGCATTTAGTGCATTTGTTCATTTTTGACATGTTATGCATTATTTGTCATCATTAGCATGTTAATTAGTATTGCATCAAATTTTGAGTATTTCTACTGATTGTGCTAAATTAACACTTTTTATCTGGACTTGTGTTATTTTCCCTTATTTTAGGTAAATACGACATTTTCATGACAACTTGGTGCTACCGACATATGTGTAGGTGGTATCGACATGAGAGAAAAATCCAACAAGGAGCTCTGGAAATTTCAATTCCAATGAGATCACACTCGATGTTGCCTTGTATGGAGTCTAGGCTACCTATGAAAGGATTAAGTGGTACCGATTTACCATCCAAAGTATCAATAATCGGATTTAATTGACTCATAGAGAATCGATACTAACACGCCATTCAGTGCTACCAACACCAAAATCAAGTCAAAAATCACAGAAAACTCTATGATATCGACACACTTGCTGGTAGTACCAAAACATTTTGATTGTCCAAGTCATCTAACAACTCGGTGCCACCAACACCGTATCCAAGAACTGACTTTATGTGATCAGTGTAGACTAAAAATCATGATTGATTCAAAGGTTTTGTCTTAATAACAACCAAATCCCCACTTATGACCTAAGAGGAGTTCAACCAAAGAGGGAGATCATGTTCTGTCTCACTGCAATAGAGAACGAAGCTGGGAGAGGAGGAGACGAAGGAGATAGCTACAAACTAGATGCTCTGGGTACTTCTGAAGGGTTGATTTACAGTCAAAACATTGCACATTAAGGTGTCTACCATAGGATATCACATAGACTTCCCTAAGGGTTTTTACATTGGTTATATAATGTTTAGACTATATTATCCCTCTTCCTCTCTTTGTATGAAGGTAGAAATCATGCGGGGATAAAATCCATATTCTTTAAGACCGGGAGTAGCCCGATATTTCTTTGTATTTGACTATTATGGATTAAAAATACATTTCCTTTAATTTTGGAAGTGAATCTATAATTTTTAATCGAATTGTTTGTACTTAATCACCACAACCAATACATGACACCACTATTGCGTTGAGAAAGGTATTAGGGTTGGA
Organism: Alisma plantago-aquatica; assembly: GCA_963693085.1. NCBI lineage: Eukaryota > Viridiplantae > Streptophyta > Magnoliopsida > Alismatales > Alismataceae > Alisma > Alisma plantago-aquatica. Next base: position 114,698,477 of record OY856410.1, on the reverse strand, counting down.
AAAGTTTTATATTTACATAGAGCATATCACACCTCGGGAGAGGGTTATGGATGTGAAAGAACAACCTAGAATTATCAATAATGCAACTAGATAGTTCTTAAACTTCTAAAAAAATTGGGGTTTGTCATAGCTTGGATAGTATATTACACTAAGGGAGTGGGTAACACTAGCTATAGGTCTTTAATCTAGGATTAAGGGTAAAAATTATTTATGTAATGAAGTTGAATGCAATGCATACCATGGAGAAACTGTAATCCTAAGGAACCCATCCATTCTTGATCACATTTGTTTAATTTTTATTTTATTCCTTTCTCTTAGTCATTAAATTACCATGATATCACTTTTTCTAGGCCTAGCTGATTAGATTGCAGTTAGTAGTAGTTTTTTTTTAAATTCCCAAGTTTGACACTTGGGCGTCATAAGCCTATATCACATGATGTGTACACTTGGTTTGTACATCTATAGTTTAGGCGTGCCAAGTTTTTGATGTCATTTCCAAGGAAATAGCAACACCAACACTACGAGTGTTGTCACCAGCCAATCTAGACTATTTTTTGTTTCTTTTATTTGTTTTCAATCTTTTCTTTGAAACAAAGCACAACTAAAATCTTTTTCTTGTAACAATTTTCTAGTATTCAGTATCTTACAATTTCAAGTACTAGTGCATGGTTCATACTCGAATCATAGATTAAGGAGAATCTACTCTAACCAATGTAGGCAAGGAGAAGATCCTTCATAAGGAAAGAGAGCTTGGGGCTTTAGTTGATAATCTCATCCAAACCCCATCATTAGAGAAAGCTTAAGAAGTGGATATAGTCATGTTGCAAAATGGTGGCAATAATATGGAGGACAAGGCTGACGAATAGATGCTCTAGGAGAAGATAAAAGCATCCTCAACCACAATGCAACTAGGTCCAATCAAACCATAAGCAGTTAATGTGGACAACAACAAGAAAGATATTGACTAATCACACTAAGTAAATTACAGTCATTCCATGGCCACAACATGGAGGACCCAATGATGCATATAAACATCTTTGTGGAAAGTTGTGACATGTTGAAGATGGATTACTTTCTAGCCAAAATCACATACCTGAAGCTATTCTCCTATTCCCTATCAGATAAAACAAAGGCATGGTTCACTAGCTTCCCTCTAAAATCTATGGATACCTGGGAAGGAATGATTGATGCATTCTCTAAAAGATATTTCCCATCATAGAAGACAAACAAACTAGTGGGGAAGATCCACAACTTCAAGTGGCATGCTAAGGAGTCATATACTGTAGCTTGGGAGAGATTTCAATACATGCTCAGAAAGGTCCCTCGTCATGGGATTGACATGTACGACCAGGATAAGACCTTCTACTATGGTTTGCATAAAGGGAAGAGGACTACACTTGATAGTGTAGGGGAAAGTTTCATTTTTAAAAACAATGCTACAAGATGTAATGAGATTTTGAAGAACATGGCAAAGAATCAAACTTGAGGAGAAGAGAGAGAAGCACCAACAACAGTTAAAAGTTCTAAGGAGTCAAGGGAGTTCACATAACTTAAAGCTCATATGGATAGACTCTCAATGTGGCTTGATAATAAATTTTCACCTCATATGGAGGTGAAGCGAAGGAGTGTATGTACTTGTGACAACAATATCAATACAATAGGGGTCCTAGTAAAATAGACCAGATTGAAGACATTCTAGGCAGACTTGTGAGACAGAATGAGGTCTTACTGGACCAGACAAAATGGATGCAGTGAATCAAGGGGATCAAATCTGCAATATTTAAAATCATATCTCTCAGTTGGCAGCCGATGTGGCACCCCTAAAAAGCCCATTAAAAAGATATCCTAGGAATACACAGACAACACGTCAACATCATCAAGTAAATTCCATCTGTGTTATCAAGGAAACACGCCATACTACTAACGAGTCACTACATTAGCATACTCCAAACCAATATTGGGTGTATGCGCTAGAAGTTCCAATTTCCCATAACATGTATGGAAGACCAGGGGGATGTAAAACACCAGTGCATTATGCTCATGCATGCACCTCAGTCAATACATGGTTAGCAACAAATGACAATGACACCCCATCTTCATTGGCTTTACAAGATAAGGAACTTCAAAATTCCACCATTTCCATGACCACTTACCCTAGTCTAGAAAAGGTGCATGTGCAACAAGAATAGGTGAAGGTTCTACTTCATAGTGGAGCAGTCACGGTAAGCAAGGAAGCACCGACAATTGAGAAGGAGTAGCCACATGCCATCTTATTCGTAGAAAACATTCCAAGTTCTTTCCTAGGAGGTGGCTTTGATGCAAGATTAGGGGAGGAGATCCCTAATGTCCCATACATTCATCATAAGTGTGCAAAGAAGCCACATGTGCCATTTCCAAATAGTCTCAAGCTGAGAAAAGAGTATAAGCAAACTAAGAAATTCCTAGACATCTTTAGAAATCTCCACATTAACACCCCTCTCATGGACGCGATAGAACAGATCCAACATATGGAAGATTGTTAAAGGATATCATCAATAAGAAAAGACGGATAAAAGATACATATGTCATGTGTGTTGATGAAGTGGTTAGTGCCATGATTTAGGGAAGTATACTGATAAAGATAAAGGATCCAAGATGTTTTTACTTCCCTTGTTCTATTGGTAGAAAACATTTCCAACAAGCACAATCTAACATTGGGGTGATCGTAAATCTCATGCCTCTCTCTACCTTTCAAAAGGTGGGATTGAAGAACCAAAGAATACATCCATGAAAATCTAATTGTAGGATAGATCAAGTGTGAGGCTGTATGGGATATGCGAGGATGTCTTAGTTAAAGTCAAAAATTCATCTATCGCATTGATTTTTTGGTCATGGATATGCATGAGATGTGAGGATCTGAGATGTTGTTAGGAAGGCTATTCTGAGCTACAGATGATGTCACCATTTACATGGGTAGAGGCTAGTTGATGATGGGGATATATGATGATAGAGTGGAGTTCAGACTACCATGTGAGTCTTCACAACCATCCCATGACAACCCAAGTTGAACAAAATCACCATGTAGAGATTAGGACATTAAATAAGGGTGCTTATGGGAGGCAATCCAATTTCTCATTTTTTGTTATTTAATTTTTCTTTAAGACTTTATGTTAGTTACTTTTCGTATTTGTTGTGTTCAATTTTAAATTGATGCAATAAAGGTGCATTGATGCTTATATTTACTGTGTAGAAATTTTTTGAGTCGATACCACCAAAAGGAATGTCAGTCGCAGTAACTCCTTATTAGTTAAAAACTATGCATAAACAATTTAGGTTGGTAGAACTAACACCACCGTCGCTAGAACCAACATTTTATGTGAAGAAATCATAAAGATACAAGAAAGAGCATCGATACCACCGAGAGCCACAAAGGTGGTACCAACCCATGAAGGTCAAGGAAGAAGAAGGATGGGACCACTGGGTACCAAACACACTCTTGTTGGTGACACTGGTATTTCTAGTCAAATGTCAATGGTTGTAGAAGATCCACATATGTTGTCTAGAACTTTTCACTCACCACCACCCCACTAAGCATCTGGTACCCCCATTCCACCTATTTGTTTGAATTATGACTATGAATACATAGTCAAGTTAAAGCTTTGAGGTGATTAAACGGATTTATCTTGCTTTGTTTTCTATTTTATTTTAGTTTTTCTTATTTCCAGGTAATAAGATCCACAATCTATCTAGTCTAGTCATGGAGCTCATTTATCATGATTTCATCTATCATTAAAAAGAATTAGCTTTGTGATCTTGCAATTAATTTTAAAATTAGAAAGGATCACATCTTTTTATGCTTATGTGCAAAGTCTAAGGCAACACCAAGTGGGAGGAAGTATTTGGGTTAGCCAGCTTGAGGATGATTACTATGAATGAAAATCTTAATTTATCCAAGTCTTATGTATGATGATCAGATTTGAGCCAAAACCAACAAAACAAGTAAAGAGACTTTATATGTGATTTTTAGAAAAGAAACTCTAAGGTTACACTATATACAAGTTAATTAGAGAGGAATATGTCACAATTCAGAAATGTATGGTCTCCTGATCATGCAATTCCACCTAAATTTCATGACATTATATTCTAAAAAAACAATAGAGGGGGAGAGTGAATAGGGTTTTATAAATATTTTAACAATAATTCAACTCAAACAATCAACTACAAAAGATTAGAAAAGGGGACACATGGTTTAGAGTGGTTCCACCCTTAGCAAATACTAAGGGAGTCAGTCCACTACCCAATTGTTTCCAATTGGGATTTGAAAGCACCTACATTTTATTACCTCGCAAGGATGTTACATAAAATACAACTACCTTCCCAAACCCTTTGGATAACCTTCAACTCAAAGTCGTCTCACCAACTTTGAAGCAGCCTTCACTCGTAGTAACTTCAAGCTCCCCCTTGAATTAGCATTCCTCCTTGAAATAGATTCCCATTGAGACCTTCTAGAAGTAGTCCAAAGTCCACCTTCTCCTCCGATAAGACCCTTCTCCACCTAAGAAGATAAACCCTCTCTAATCTGTAGCCTCCAACCTAGGAGTAGTAAGGAGAGTACAAAACAGATAAGTGGAAATTACAATTACCGTTGTAGCACAAGGCTTGATTTCCTATATCAAGTGTTTTGATCTCCTAACCAATGTGTATGAAAGTGTAAGTGCAGTGGGTAGGAGATGCTAGCCTATAGGACATGAAATTGGAGCAATGGAAATGAATAGAAAATGTTAGAGTTGCTCAATTTCTCACAAGAATGGATTGCCAATTGCAAGTATGTATGCTCAAGTATTGCACAAGTGTATTTTAGGTGTCCTAAGGCATGCCCTATTTATAGGAATGGTCTATGAATGCTTAAGGACGTTCTAGACACTTTCTAGGGGGTTCTTGGTGCTCAACTAGCCGTTAGTTGTCCACTAATTTCTTTAGCAATGGCTAGTTTATTAACTCTGAAAAGTGCAGACAGAGTTCTTCTCGGTTGAAGAATTTGTTGACCGAGTGTCTCTTGGTCGAGGAGTTTGTCGACTGAGGGATGGTCCGAAGCAAGTGTATATAACATTTGATTCCAACTCCCAACCACCTTGTCTGCTGGGTCTAACGGCTATTTGGGTCAATTCGCGGTCGAGGAGTTTTTCGACCGAGAGTGTCTCGTTCGAGAAGTTTGTCGACCAAGAATGAATCTATTTCAATGTTTTGAACTATGTACTAAGTGTGTGTATCAGTGTGGAATTGTGACACTATTGTAGGGGATGATCTATCTAAGTGTTATGAGTGGCTAGGGAAGATCTTAATGCTTGATTTACATGATATCTAAGTACTTGTACATTATATACTTGTACAAGTTTTTACATTTGATTACAATCATGAAATTAACACATCGTGAGCATTTAGATCTTCCAAAGTTGTGTCATCCACCTAGTTCCTACAACACTCAAGTAGCACATTAGATCCACAAGAATGAAATGTTTGTCATCATCAAAACAAAGGGATTATAATAATGTCCAATTTAGCCAACAATATCCCCCTTTTTGAAGATGACAAAAAATTTCCAAAATATAAAATAAGGAAATATAAATCATATGAGTTTCATACTTGAAGTTTACCTTTTGTAGCCATTCTCGTGTTTGCACGTCTATGCTGGCCGAGAGATTATGAAACTCATTTTATTTTATATTTTTGATTTTATATTATTTCTCCCCCTTTGTCATTTCAAAAAGATAACCAAGATAATCATTAAGTATGACTTTTATTTCTCTCCCTTAGTTTGATACTCAAAGCAAACCACTTATGTAAAATTTAGCCATAATTTATTTCTCAATCATTTTCAAAGGATGTTAAACCTTTAAATAATATGAGATCCATTTAAGCTCATGATGGATACATATATTGATTTCTCATCCATTTTACAAGGGATGTTAAGCCCTGGAAAATGTCATGAGAATCCTTTAAGCTTAGAGTACATGAATGTATCTCTAACCAAATACACGGGATGTTAAGCCCAAATTTGTTTAGAGAACTCTATTAAGAACAAGATATATATCACCTTCATGAATATTGTAGGCTCCTTTATTTTCATATCCAAGATTACCTTAAAAATACTAAGGTCATAATAAGCATTAGATCATAATAAGTTAACCTTTTATGAGAGCTATGCACTGAAGTCTTGTTTTCAATATACTAAGATTAATTGCAAGAAAATGGTTTACAATTAAGCATTTGGTCAAGCTTATTTTAGGTCGACCTTGACTTCGACCAGGGCACCCTTTGGTCAAACTTGATTTCAACCAAGAGGCAATTTCTGCAGATTTCCAATTTAAGCATTTTCATTGAGTTACACATTAATGTTAAAATATGTGAAACATAAAGTCTTTATGTATATCAATTTGAAGCACTTTAAGTGATACCTATTTTGAAGAAGTTTTATCAATTGAAAACTTAATATAGGCATCATAATGAAGTCTGTATTCTTGATTTTCTTAGAGCAAGTTATATCCTAAGCAAATTTTCAGAATGTATGTTCTTCATGAAATACGGAATTTTGATATCCACAATGATTGTTCTTCTTGCAAAAGGAAATTTATCTACAACATGTTCAATCATAGAAAGAATATAGAAAAAATCATTCATTTATTACACAGGATGATACAAGCCATGCACACGATAATCATTATATATCATGTCAAGATGCATTTGTGCCATAGAGTTTTACTGTTATGAAAAATTGCATTTTCAATGATAACATCATATTTGTATGTAATGAGCTAAATCACAATGATTATTTTGAAAACAATATCTGTAACATCCCAATCTTGTTATGAAAATTTTCCAATATACTTTGTTCCTTGCATGCTCTTTTCCTAAATAGATGAATGTTGAGGACTTAAATGCAATTTTCCCATGTTAGTTTTGCAAAATCATTTATTATGTTCAATTGATCTATTATACTTGTTTTATTTAAAGAAAATGTTTTCATACATATCTATGCTCTTTTGTTTAATAAAATGAGAATAAATGCTTTTATGTCCAATTCCCTCTCTCTCATATGATAATTAGTGATTTACATGTTTAATTGTTTGTTTAATGGTCTCCATATTGTTAATTGAAAATAAATAATGTTGAGTGCACGTTTTCATGTTTTGCAATTCTTGTGGAATCAATAGCTTTATATACATTAATCATATCCATTTGAGTGTACATGATGATTTTGCTAATTTAGGCTTAAAACGTGTGCAAGCAGTAAATCTAATTAAATAAGAACGTTCTAGACCCTCTGCTACACCTATGGTCAAAATTTTGGCTCATTTGACCAATGTTTGACCCTCCAAATAGAATTTGAGAGACTTGTATATAGGTTTGAATTTGATTTCTATTAATACAAGCAATTAAATGTGAAGTCTGTGATTTATTGCCTGTAACGCGTTACTATTTCATTTTCTTTTGTGCACGCATTTATAACCGTCAGATCATGATCTAACGATCCCTGGATCATCATCTACCTCTGCATAGCCCGTGGTTAGAGCCGTTTCACAGGCTATTGATCCCCCACCTAGTTATCACTCCACAATGCATCATTTCTCACGATTCTTTCACCAATGAAACGGTGAGATCAATCCGCACCCAATGAGCCCTTGTTCATGTGCTCTCGTGCCCTACATATAAAATGCCCAATTAGGACTCCTCGCTCTGCTCAAGCCATTTTCACGAACAACACCTAGACCCCTTGAAGCCATGTTTTACGGTGCCAGAAGAGTCGTCGGACCCTGGTAGTGGCTCCTATCCATTCGATTGCACCTCTTGCACCTCGAGCCATCACCGCGAGCTCCGTTTTCCTTTCTGGTAAGATCGACCTTACCCCACCTCCACGTGTTTCCTTCCAAGTAATTGACATGGTCGAAAGGTTCCCGGACTCGCCCTCTTCACCTTAACACTTCTAGTTTGATTCACTTTGGTCCCAGGAGCCGGGTCCTGCAGCTACTGTCGTTGTCCTCATCGGCGTTTGGTGCTTCATCAGTTGAGTGCTTTTTCGACCATGGAAAGGGGACCTATGACTCCGCCTCACCTCACCGAATGTTTTCCGCACAATCTGGGCTCCTGGTTTTCTAGTTTTCTTGGATGTCCTTCTTGCCTGCGATCCCTGGCCTCGCTGTGGTTGTGTCAAGGTGGTAGTATACCTCCTGACCTGTACCAAGGGTCGTCAGCTTCGACTAAGTTGCTGGAGGCTGATGGGAACATCAGTTTCCCCTTGAGGGGTTGTGTGCCATGATCCTGGATCGGTGCCCATTTGCCCTACGAACTGCTGGAGCCATGGATCGCGTTGTGTAGGGGAGGAGCAATGGAGGTCTTGAAATGACCTTGGTGCCCCTTCCTTCTTTTATTCGATGATTCCCACTATGAGGGTAATTTGGGGTTTTTGCCTATACCCCTTTCTTTGATCGTGAGGCCACAGTGGCGAGCCTCCTCCCTAGTTGGCCAAGCCTGATTGGGCCAAGTCAGATGTTGTCCCCCTATTTTCTGGATTTGGATATATATATTTACACGTGGCTTTTTCTTGATTTATTATTGGTTTGTTTTTGTAAAATTCGTAGTAAATTGCCTGTTTATCAGAAAATTACAAAAAAAATATGTTTTGGAAAGTATTTTCGATCAGGAATCCGATTTTATGGTTTTTATCGACTGATTTTGTTGTTTTCACATCTCAATATTTGAATGGACAATTTAGGGTTTAATGATATATGATGAAGGATAATTATGTAAATTTTAGGTGTTTAAGGGAATCTAATCAGCCAAACCAGGTTTGACCTAGGTGCTTTAGCTCAAGGTAAGCGGGCCATGCCCTTGGCATAGATAACCTTTGGTTTGTTGAATGTTTATGAATACTATTAAGCATTTTATGTTAATGTCATGTTTTTCCTCAATGTATATGATTATTGGATGTTGATTGTTATAATCTAAGTCTAAGAGTAGAAATCACATTAAGATTATGATTTATGATTAAGATACATGAAACCAAGATTAAGAGGGAAGAGATTCCCATCCATGCTTAAGAGGGAGAAATCCCATTATGTTTCATGGGGAGAAATCCCAACTATGTTCAAGAGGGAGTAATCCCATTAAGATCAAGTCTAAGTCATTTAGAAGATAATTAAGTCTAAGAAAGATCATGGTTAATGGAAATTGATTTAGATTTATATGCACATTGTTATGGGCTTTCCAAGCATTATGGGCTTTCTGAGCAATTGTGGGCTTTCCGAGCATTATGGGCTCCTTATGGGGCATTAAGAGAGGAGCATATTGTTCTAGTCAAGTTCTTTTTGTAAAAGATGCCTAGAAATGATTAATGTCAATGCATGCTTATGTCAAATCACTGTATATGTTATTTTTATGTCTTATAACATGCCAATGTCACTTACTTACCATGAATGTTTTCCTTTGCATGGCTGGGGACGAGATGTCCGCAGGAGTTGGAGCTAAAGAGAAGGAATCATCTTGAGAATACAAAGTACCCAAAGGATCTAAGGAGTTTTTGCCTGGTGGGACGTCCATCTATGGAGATCCTATCTTTTTCATATTCTCTAGTTTATGTTTAGTATACCTTTAGAAGCATGATGTAGCTTTCTTCCAAGAACTTATGTATGAATCTATGTTTCTATGAATGCCAAGTGTTTTTTATTTCTTGATATGATATCATGCATGTGACAATCCCTCCCTGATATGCCAAGTACCCCACATTATGGATAATGTTGGGGATTAGGTTGTGCTTCTGCTGGTTACGTAAGAAACCCTAGGGAGGGGTGTTACAATATCCATTCATGGTTTATATATAGATCAAAGATCATTTTAGGCTAACCAAGTAAAAAATGAAACACAATGATCATGGTGAAACAGTAAAGGCATATCCATAATTTCATGAAATACAATGATTATGAACATTTAAAAACAAATTTCAAGACACATGGTTTTTATATAGATAGACCAAGGAATACTTAGGACAAACCATGTGAATTAAAACATTAATTTCCTTGATTGAATCAACATGGTTCATAATTTTCAGTTTTAAGTCAAAACATGTAGGAGATTATAGCAATTGAAAAATGTACTTGCAATCTATGATATATCTGTATTGATTCATTTTTGCAAGAAGGCATGTCAAATTTTAGTGTGCAAAAAGTATACATGTTTTTAATCAACATGTTTTGTAACAAGTTTAATAAGAGTTTTATAATTAAAGTATAAGTCATAATGCAAGCTTATCAAAATGTTTAAAGAATTGTCTTCAAGATTCATTCTTGATTTGCAGATTAAATCAATCATTAATAGCAAATTGATAGCAAACTGGATCAATTAAATAGGTTCAGCAGAACTTGATTCGGTCAAACTATTCTTCGATTGAATTTATCTCGGTCGAAGATTTTCTCGATCGAGTATTCTGCTGTTTGTATAGGTTTTATCAGATTTTTTGCAAGCTTAAAAATAGTAACCTGCTCGGTCGACTCATTCTTGACTTATAGTGTCTCGGTCGAACATTTTCTCGACCGAGAATGTTTATGTATTGTTTTTCAGTAATTATTTGTAAGTGAAACATAGATCACTTCCAAATCAATTATGCAATTTAAAACTTAGTTTAGTTGAGATAAAACATTTAATTATCAAAGTAACATTTGAGTCAAATCTCAACTAATCATATTCAAATCTCTAGGTTTTAGGAACCTAAACTAAAACAAGTTATTAAAGATATGTCTTTGCAGGTTTATTTAAAAATGTGTGTTTTTCAAGTTAGAAATTTTAATTACTTGAATCAATTTGTTATCTCAATATGTTAAGTTGAGATAGACATAAAGATATACAATTTAGAGTCTTTGGTCATATCTCAACTTAATTTAATTTATTTAGTTTGGGGGTTTTGGAACCCATACCAACTCGACATCCTTTTTCTTGTAAGGACATGAGAAGGAATAATTTCCAAGACGCAAACAATAATGGCAACATATAGAATCAATCTCATTTCTCTTTTTATGAGTTTGATCTAGTTTGTTCTTGGGTACATATATAGATTGAGTCTTTGGCACTTGTGTCCTTCCCCCACTAGATTTTTGATAGGATTTTCCTTTAGGCTTGTAACCTAGTCCTCTCCTTCCAATTTGACAATGAGAATCATTTAAAATCTTATCAAGAACATCATTATTTCTTAAGCTACTAACTTTTTGTTGTAACTTAGCAATCTCATCCACTCTCTTTTTGATATCTAACTTTGCTTGATCTAGATTAGATGATAAAGCATCTATTTTCTTAACAATGGCATCATAATCTAGATGAGTACATAAAATTGGTTGTTTTTAAATATCATTAATTTGGGCTTGCAAGTTTATATTTTCTAGAGAGAGAAGATTGCAATTTGCCTCTATTGATTTCAGCTTAATATCAGGGTCTTTAAAAGTTAAGTTTAATGTCTCCTTAAGATCTTCATTTTCACATGTGAGAGCAAGAAGTTTAGCATGTAACTCATCATTTGCTTTATTAGATTTCTTTAATTTCTTCTTCACTCAATATACTTATCATGTGTTTCTTGAAGGATAGAAACTAAATCTTCTTTTTATAAATAAAAAAGGCTTACCTCTTCTTATTCTTCTTCACTTGTTGTAGCAATAAAGCATTCTTTATGCACATCTTCCTTCTTTAGCCTCCATGAACAGCTAGGTGTTATGTGTCTTGTTCCTAAGCACCAATTATAGCTTGTTGAAGATTGGTCCAAGCTTCTCCTTTGCTTGCAGTTGTAGACACCACCACCCTCCATTCTTCAAGACTCGATTAGATCTCCTTGAAGTCTGCTCTGATACCAAATAAAGAAATACTAGAGGGGGGGGTGAATAGGGTTTTATAAATATTTTAACAATAATTCAACTCAAACAATCAACCACAAAAGATTAGACAAGGGGACACATGGTTTAGAGTTGTTACACCCTTAGAAAATACTAAGGGAGTCAATCCACTACCCAATTGTTTCCAATTGGGATTTGAAAGCACCTGTATTTTATTACCTCACAAGGATGTTACATAAAATACAACTACCTTCCCAAACCCTTTGGATAGCCTTCACCCCGAAGTTGTCTCACCAACTTTAAAGCACCCTTCACTCAAAGTAACTTCAAGCTCCCCCTTGAAGTATCCTTCCTCCTTGACGTAGCTTCCCGTTGAGACCTTCTAGAAGTAGTCCAAAGTCCACCTTCTCCTCCGAGAGGACCCTTCTCCACCTGAGAAGATAAACCCTCTCCAATCCGCAACCTCCAACCTAGGAGTAGCAAGGAGAGTACAAAACAGATAAGAAGGAACAAGAAAGGAAAATGGAAATTACAATTACCATTGTAGCACAAGGCTAGATTTCCTATATCAAGCATTTTAATCTCCTAACCAATGTGTATGAAAGTGTATGCGCAGTGGGTAGGAGATGCTAGCCTATAGGACACGAAATTGGAGTAATGGAAATGAATAGCAAATGTTGGAGTTGCTCAATTGCTCACAAGAATGGATTACCAATTGCAAGTATGTATGCTCAAGTATTGCACAAGTGTATTTTGGGTGTCCTAAGGCATGTCCTATATATAGGAATGGCCTATGAATGCTTAAGGACGTTCTAGATACTTTCTAGGGGGTTCTTAGTGCTCAACTAGCTATTAGTTATCCCCTAATTGCTTTAGCAATGGCTAGTTTATTAATTCTGAAAAGTGCATACAAAGTTCTTCTCAGTCGAAGAATTTGTCAACCGAGTGTCTCTCGGTCGAGGAGTTTGTCGACTGAGGGATGGTCTGGAGCAAGTGTATATAACGTTCGATTCCAACTCCCAACCACCTTGTCTACTGGGTCTAATGACTATTTGGGTCAATTCTCGGTCGAGGAGTTTGTCAACCTAGAGTGTCTCGGTCGAGAAGTTTGTCGACCAAGAATGACTCTGTTTCAATGTTTTGAACTATGTACTAAGTGTGTGTATCAATGTGCATTTGTGACACTATTGTAGGGGATGACCTATCTAAGTGTTGTTAGGGGCTAGGGAAGCTCTAAACGCTTGATTTACATGATATCTAAGTACTTGTACATTATATACTTGTACAAATTTTTACATTTGATTACAATTATGAAATTAACACATTGTGCGCATTTAGATCTTCCAAAGTTGTGTCATCCACCTAGTTCCTACAACACTCAAGTAGCACGTTACATCCACAATAATGAAATGTTTATCATCATCAAAACAAAGGGATTATAATATTGTCCAATTTAGGCAACACATTCACCACCCCAAGATGATCAAGTAATCCAAATTGTTTCCTTTTGACTGGATTCCATAGCATAATAGGTAGCATGATAGTTAGTTTCTTTATATTGCATTGAATTGTTTTTTATAGAGATGTGCATATGAATTAATTACTTCATAAATTTCATGTAGATTGCATTTTCCATTTGCATCATTCTTTGTAATTTTTTTTGCAACATGTATCTGTTTAGATTTTGTCTACAAATTATGAGTGAAATAATATACACCCATATCTCCTCCCAATGAAAAAAAGAAAAATAAAAATCAATGATGTAGTTTGAATAAAGCTTGAGCATTAATCATATATCATGCTGAAATAAGAAGGGTGCCTTGAACTCCATATCATTATTTTCTATGGATAAGGTGAAATAGTTTGTATATATGCATTATTCCACCACACTCATCATTAGGATGAAACATTAAATGCATTCATCATTCCACCATAATAGTAGGCATTAGGATTCATGCATTTCTCATTCCCTTCACTCTATATGATCATCATTTTTTTCTTTTTGCATGAACAATTTCGATGTTGTTTGTCATTCTTCTTTCACAACCACCTATCTCATTTCTACCCATTTCTCAATATGGTAGGCCGCATATATAATTGATCCCCTCATTCATTTCTATATGAGGAATTGATTCCAACATAGTTGGGTAGGTATACTAGAGAAATGTAGATAGGGAGTCACAAGGCGCATCAAGTGTACGCCCAATTGACTATGATGTTATCTGCTCTATTAATAGTGTTTCATTGATCTAAGGGTGGACATCTTTATCGGTCACATCAGATTATTTCTTTATTTAGTGGTTGGTAAGGGCCAGTTCATGACCGTTAGGTGGGGGTATTTGAGAAATTTAGTTCATAAGATTTTTCCTCTTGCTGGCTATTACAAATACATCTAAAAGTAGTGTTGCTCGAGGGCGAGCAACATTCAAGCTTAATGGATTTTGATGCACTGAGTTGTCATCACTTTTGGGTATTTTTTCATGCATTTAGTGCATAATTTTTCATTTTTAGTCATGTTATGAATTATTTATCATCATTAACCTATGAATCACTATTGTATCAAATATTGAGTATTTCTAATGAATTGTGCTAAATTATCACTTATTATTCAGACTTATGTTGTTTTTCCCTTGTTTCAAGTAAATGGAACATTTTCACAATAGCTTTGTGCTACTGACATATGTGTCTATGGTACTGGTATATTTGTGAATGCACGTGTGGTCTTTTGATATTTTTAAGATTTCCCCTAACTAGGTTCACTCACAAAACTAAAATATGCTCCCACAAGCGCAAGGGGTCATGTTATAGTATATGTGAGAGGCAAATATAGGGGGTTAAACCATAGGGATAGAGGGGGCAGTAGAGCTTAGTTGGCATTGGCTATGTTCCTAAAGTAGATAATAGGGTTGAAGGGTTTAAAAGGGGTTTTAGTTTGATTACACTACATAAGAAAATAAGTAAAGGCAATATGAAAACTAGATTACCAAAATCTAGGTTATCCTAAGAAAGTTAGATCTAAGGGGCTAGATTAAGCAATCAACTAAGCAAGAGCTAGATGACCTACACTACTATAGAAAGGCAAGTAGCATCTAGGAACTAAGTTAAACACTAAAGCAAGCAAGGAACTAGATTAATCATAACTAGAAAGACTAAGAAATTAGCTAGCAGAAACAAAGACAATTAAGCTACACTAGCATTAATAAGAAAGAGGGCTATGATGGGTTTCAAGCAATGGACTAGGTAGGTGGGCCATATGGGAATGTGATTTGATATTAGTTGGGGGATGTCTACATGGCATGCAATTATCACTTTTCAATCTAGATTACCAAACCAAACAATAAGGCAAGTGTTGTTAGAATGTACCCTATACTACTAGTTGGAGAACTAGGGTTAGGTGTAATTCTAGTAGGACTTCTCAAGTCTAGGTTTCTAGGGTAAGTGGTATTAGGGAAATTGAAAGCCAAGGGTAGGAATGGGAGTAGATATGAGGTTTTTTCACCTCATGCTACTAGCCATCTAGCCTTTAGGAAGCTCTAGGCATTGCACTAATCATACTTACACTAGCTACTTAGATCACACACTCACTTGTAAAAGAAGGGAGATGTATGTAGTAACAAAGGGGGCTAGCTAGGGATCAATGAATTGGACCTAGGATCCATTCCTAAGATTGCTAAATACATTCCAATTTCTCCTAGAAGCTATGTATCATCAAACATCTCAAAGCAAACAATCCATGTTAAAAGCACAAATCACATGCAATAAAATAGGAAAAGAGATAGAAGACAGAGGCAATCATCATGGATAGAAATCATGTTAATTACAAGTTATTTTACCTCAACATGGTATCAAAGTCACATTTTAACCACACAACCCACCACAAGGGACTTAGCTAGACATAATCACAGAAAAGGCAAAAGAAAGGGGAAGAAGGGGATATGACTCCATGGAGCTTGAAGTAGATCTTCCTTCTTCACCTCCTAGCTACTATAGGGTGACCTCCTTTCTCCAAGGTGGATGATGGGAATGAAAATGGAGGGGGTTATGGTATAAACCTATAAATCTAGGTTTCCATGGTGGAAATGGTGGGTGCAAAGCATAAATGCAAGGGAAGTGCAGTGAATGCTCAAGAGTGGGTGGAGAGGAGTAATGGCAGCTGACCTAGTGTTGTGGCCACCACCCATGTACATAGAGGTGGTGGTGGAAACGCTAGGGCAGGTGGGGGCATTGTTGGAAAAATAATATAGAAAATGGTAAGGTTTAGGTGGTAGCGCGGCCATGGTGGGTAGAGGTGGGAACGGCCATGGTGGTGGGGAATGGTTGTTCCAAGAAAGTAGAAAAATCATAGGTTGAAGTGGTGCAATGGAGGTTGGTAGCATAGCCATGCTGGGAAGCACAACCATGGTGGAAGCTAGGTAGAACGGCCATGCTAGGTAGCACAGCCGTGGTGGTGGAGTTGGAGAGGAGGTTGTTCCCTCTAGCATGCCCATCCTATCATCAGCTAGAACGGCCATGCTGGGTAGCACAACCTTTTTGTGGGCTTCATGACATGTCTATACTGGGTAGCACGGCCATGGTGGCTAAGTTGCTATGGCTTGCAAATCTTGGGGATTTCCATGTAACTTGTGCATTTTCCAGCACGGCCATTCCTTGGCACCATGACCATTTTGGGGTCTTCAATGGAAAAATTAACTTCAATCTTCATCATCAATGGACTTCTTTACTTGATGTCGAATCTTGGCCATTAGGAGTAGGTTGAGGGAGATTTGGGGTCTTCTTTGGACCTCTCCATTAGTGGAGGAACCTTAGAACTCCTTCCTTCTCTCTCATCCATCCAAAGCATGTTCCAGGTACCTAAAAATAATGCAAAGAACATCCACGAGTGCATTTGATAATAATACTCACATGGGGAATTTAACTTGCATTTTACTCTATTTAGATGTGAATAAAGTACAAAATGGCACAAGACGGAGCCCTAAAATAGGGCTACATCACCAACCCAAACTTAAAACATACTTGTCCTCAAGTATTCTCCAACTTAATCTCTCTTTTTAGTTTTCTTTCAGTAAATAAGAGTGATAAATGCATAGCAACATATGATTATTGACTAAGTGGTCTTGGAAGTGAATAAGTGCATGTGTTCCACCTCTCTCCTCTCCTATTTGACATACCAATCATGAAATGAGCACTGAGCATTCAAACTTCAAATATCAAGCATAGAATACATAAGCTTTCCATATGTCCTTCATATCATTCCGGGTAAACCATTTCATGTTGGTGTTAACAAAAGATGACTAGGAGTGTTGTTTCATTTTCATGCATTCAATCTTATGCCTCAAACCACACCAAATGACCCACATGGATGTAGAAAGGGTAAAGTGAACTAGATTTCATGTTTTCAAGCTCAATAGGTATGGAAATGGAAGAAAAGATTGCGGTAAGATTTTGGAGTGCTATTACATAGAGCACTCATCTTTTCTTTATTTACATGCTCTTAAACATGAGCATCCTTTTATTTTATTTTTTATTTTTCTTTTCTTCTTTTCTTTTCTTTTTCCCTTGGTCTAGATAGGGCATATGGTGTATAGAGTGAAGCAGGGTGATGTAGATATGGCCATCCCAAACTTTTAGAGGTGACCAAGGCTGAATATGTGCTCTAAGGCATCTTTTCATTAGGTGGAGAAGCATATATGAAGATGGTGAGAGAAGAGTCGGGTCAAAGAGGGGTCATTAGTGTAACCCTCAACTTAATATTTCCTACATGAAAACTAATCCAGCACTTTATTAAATGATATCACACCACATGATTGAACAACACGAGATTCACACTTATATCAAGTGATTCCATAGGCTCTAACCGTTCATAGCTTGCTCAATTCACAATTCAACCAAAACATTCACAAACTTGAGAGAAGTGATGCACATGTAAAAAGTCAACAATCAAGACCATATAGCAATAAATTCTAAGAAAAAGGCATGCATTTGTCAAAGATCTACATTTTCATTTCAAAAGGTGGAGATTTAGTTAAAACATGCTTTTACGCAAGAACATTCAAGTTTGGGAAAAATTGGCTAAAATAGTGCCAAGTTGCTTTTAGTGCCAAGTTGCATTTAATCAAATCTAAACCTAACTTTAGGGAAATTAAAATATAAAGAAGCAAATCCTAATTAAAAACATAGAAAAATTACCAAAATCTACATGAGAATGCAATGCATGACATGGAGGAGCAAAAAGAGCAAAATTTTTGAAAAATTACGCAAAAATGCATGAAATTGAACACCATGTATGCATGGATGCAAGTAGACACACACGATAAGGATAGAAAAGTATGAAAATTAGTCAAACTATTTGATCATCTTGCAAAAATTTAGCACAAGGTACAAAGATAAAAATGCGGTGAAAGAAGGGCTTACTGTCCTACCACCCCAAACTTTTAAATCATGTTGTCCTCAATATTAAATAGAAGTTTAGAATAGTAGGGTAAAGGGCTTGGAGTCATGGCAGACAATCACCAAGAGATGAAGTGATAAATGTAGCACTAGGTGAGCAGGGAAGGACCACCATGGCCGTGATAAGAAACACGACCATTTTGTCTTGTCGGCCCCACGACCGTGCTGTGTGGCTCGGCCGTTTTAGACTCCTTCCTGTAGCTTTTCTACTATTTTACAATGTTCTCTTCAACTTTGATCTTCTCCTTGGCTAGACCCTTTGTGCATCACCTTTTCTTCCTTGTACCTATATGAACACGATCCACAAACAAAAAAATTTATCAAGTATAGTGCGTGTTTGTGTGTTTCTTGGAAAAATGATAGTGTAATAAAAAACGTTATTGAGAGAAAGAGTCTCAAACCAACATGGGTTTCCACCCACTAGTGTTAAGTTTAGAGTCTTCAGCCATGCTTGTTATTCCTCCATCAATATACCATTGTCCATAAGCAAAATGTTTTCATCCTCATCATACACAATCCTCTCAAATGCCTTCATTGTTTGATCTTCCTCCCAATGGTTATGCAAGTTTCACAAGTGTCTTTCTTCATTTTTCTCTCCTTCGGGGTTGTCATCATAGGTCTCAAAGTAAGAATCCTCATCAAAAAAACTTTTTATCTCATTTAAAATGACCTCCTTAGGCATGCTCCCTCTCATCTTCTTCTTGAAGGTGAAAACACCCTTACAGAACCTTACACAAGTTGGGCTTTGCTTGATGATCGCAAGCAATGAGGTGTTTGCCTTAGTCAATCTTAAGACCTTCAGAATTTCATGCCATAGTTTTGCCTTCCGTTGAGGAATGGGTCTTCATAGGCATCAAAGAGAGGGGTTTATATCATGTTGGACACTTGCAAACCTAAAAATATCACATTGGGATGTCTTGGATCAGCAATGGGGGAACTTGGTGGTGTCATTTC
The DNA here is from genome assembly GCA_963693085.1 of Alisma plantago-aquatica. Lineage (NCBI taxonomy): Eukaryota > Viridiplantae > Streptophyta > Magnoliopsida > Alismatales > Alismataceae > Alisma > Alisma plantago-aquatica. Next base: position 114,679,230 of record OY856410.1, on the reverse strand, counting down.
AAAGGAAGGTGCAACACAAGATATTATCTTCTCAAAATCTGGTAGGACTGCACAATGTTTAGTGCACTCAGCACTCTCACAAGGACTTTGTGGTAGGGGTTCTCCATCATGATATTTGTCTAATTGCTTCCCTCCCTTATTGAGCTCCTCAACAACCTTATCACACCTCAACACTAAAACCTTCTTCACTTTCTCATAGGGAGGAGGGGGAGCATGTGATAATTGTTGTGGTGGTGGTGTTTTTTGGTGTAGTGGATTAGGATTTTTATGGATGTAGGTTGGTTTTTGTGGAGGTGGTTGGCATGGGGTGGTTTTTATAGTTGATACTGTGGTGGTGGTTATGAGGTGTGTTGGAAGTTGAATGGTGGTTGTGGTGGTGGTGGAGCATAGGGGTTGGGGGGGCTTGGTATTGTTAGAGAGTGGGTTCTTGGCCATGATGTGGGACATAAGCACCTTGAGGAGAACCCGTGGTTACACTATTATTGTTGGGGTTAGACATGGGTTGGGAAAGGGGTCTTCCCTCCTCCCAAAGGGCAAGTGAAAGGGAAATCTCATCCAACCTTTTCTCAAGTTGATCAATGGTTTTTCCATGAAAGGACACCTCTATCATCACTTCATCAAGGCTTCTTAACCTTGCAAGAACTTCTTCTTCAAACAAGGAGCTGTGTCCTTGCTCTTGGTCTCCTTGTTGCTCCCATGAAAGGTTTGGATGATTTCTCCATTCTAGAGTGTAAGACTTGACATGGAGCCTTGGTTGTTCCGTGTAACATCCCTGACCTGGGTTATACTTTAACCCTAGGTGTTTTAATTAAGAAAGGTGATTAAATTCTTAATCTCATCTTGTGAAAAGTAATTAGGGCTCAAGAGGAACTTATCTTGCTTTCTAGTCCTTTTTGAACATTGTTGAAATCAATGTTTTGTTTGTTTTGGACTAAAGTGCAAATTACCAAAGTTGAGGCGTTTAAGTGCAATTGTGCATGATAATATGTTCCTCATGAGTTGAAGCATCATGAGAGTGAAAATGATGTTGAGGCATGGCTTATGGAAGCCTGAATACCAAGAAAGAGCCGATAAAGCAATGTATGTGCATGAAAACCTAGTTTTGGTGTAATGTGCAATTTACCCAAAACCTAGGGTGCAATATGTAATTTACCACTTCAATAAGGTCCCTAATGTTTCTTGGCATCATGTAGAGCAAATAAAATGAGAGGGGTGCCTCATTTGAATTGAGTTTGAGGAGAGAGAATCTTGATATTAAAATAATCAAGATTTAATCCTAATTGAAACCCTAATTTGATTTAGGACAAAAATAAATGTATTAATTAAAGGGCCTTCAACCAAAACTAAAATGGTTGGATTCAGATGCATGAGTGACCGTCCTTGAGCTTGCAAGGATCGAAAATATCTTAAGTAGGTGAAATTCCACTCACCTTATTATAAGGAAAAGAATTTCCACTCAAAAAGATATATTGATATTGTAATGGATTAATGTGCTTATTTTCTTTTCCCTTAATCCAAGGATAATGGAAGGGAGTTCGGTGACTTTGAGTTGCCTTTTCATGCAAGCAAACCAAGGAGGAAGAGGTGGTACCATTTTTGGAATTAATTGAATTTTAATTAAACATTTTCTCTTTCATCAATTTCCTTATAAAAGAGCCTTTTCCAACCCACCTAAGGACTTTTTCGGATTTCCTTTCTTCCCCTTGCTTGCAAAACCGACCAAGAAGGCTAAGGACAGCAGGGAGCATGTCCCCGACCTGTTGGTAAGCCTTTGATCCTCGTTCTTCATGATTCCATGGTGGAAATCGAAAATAAATTATGGATTTCTTCCTATTTCGATCTCCTCTTCAATTCTAACCATTCATTTTCACTCAAACCTTGAGGACGAGCCTTGGAATGGTGAAAGGAGTTGCATACACCATTTTTGCCGTGAACATGGAGCTTTGGAGCTCAATTGGAGGCGGGTTTTCTAACTTGAACCCTTTTTCATTGTTATTCAACCATTAATCTTGCAATTTCATTGATTCCTTCATTATCTTGATTAATTGCTGGTTGAAATTGATTAATTCATGAAGTCAGAAGTTGTTAGAACTTCAGGGACGAAGGTAGATGATGATTACATCATCTTGGATACTTTTCCCAAAGAAATCTTGTTCCAATCGGTTTCAACAAGTTTGCTCATGCGGTTTCACCAAACCGTATGAGAGCAAACGGTTTGAAACCGTTTGAGAGCAAACGGTTTCAAAACCATTTGAGAAGGTTGACCAAGGGTTTCCCATTTGATATTATTGTTCATAATGATGTTGGTTAATAGCTCACCAAATTTTATGGATTAGTTCCAAAGGAATCATGAGTTGAAGGCTAATCAATTAGGCAAAGCCTAATTGGATTAAGTGCTGATTTTCAACTTGATTAATTTGCCTTTTTGGGAAACGGTTTCAAAACCGTTTGAGAGGGTTGACCAAGGGTTTACAGTTTGATATTCCTGTTACTACTGATGTTGGTTAATAACTCACCAAATTTTTTGGATTAGTTCCAAAGGAATCATGAGTTGAAGGCTAATCAATTAGGCAAAGCCTAATTGGATTAAGTGCTGATTTTCAACTTGATTAATTTTCCTTTTTGGGAAAACGGTTTCAAAACCGTTTGAGAGGGTTGACCAAGGGTTGACCGTTTGAGATTCCTGTTCCTAATTATGTTGGTTAATAACTCACCAAATTTTATGGATTTGTTCCAAAGGAATCATGAGTTGAAGGCTAATCAATTGGGAAAACCCTAATTGAAATTAGTGCTGAAATTCCAATGAGTTGATTTGAGATTTTGGGTTGATTAGCCCAAACGGTTTCAAAATCGTTTGGGAATCACCCAAACGGTTTCAAGACCGTTTGGGGATCACCCAAGACCATTTGGAGGTCTGGGGTTAAGTATAGTTGACCAATTGAAGGTCGAAAGGTATCAAATCACTTTGCAATTAAGTGCTGATTTGATGATCAATTCAATGGCTCAAACCCTAATGATTTTTCACTAAAGTCCAAGGGGTGGATGAGCCAAACGGTCTCAAGACCGTTTGGTGGTCATTCAATACCATTTGGAGACCTATGGTTTAGTATGATTGGTTGGTTGACGATCCAACGACATCAATTGAAACACAATTAGTAGCTTGATTGATGATCAATCTCAAAGCCCTAATTTGTGATTATAAACCCTAATCCAATTGAGATCAAACCCAAATTGAAGTTCCAATTGAGGGGTGATTCCATGATTCAATTGAAGATTGAATTGATGATCCAATTGGTTGAAGTTCCATTGATTGGATTTGAGTTTTGTTGAAGTCTTGATTGACTTTTTGGTCCATGTGGTTTTGAGAGGTTTGGGACCAAACGGTCTCAAACCGTTTGGAGACTTAGGTGGTTTCAAGGTCAAGTCGTGTTATGCAATTGAAGGTTCAATTGGTTAATCCAATTGAGAACCTAATGCAATTGAAGGTCCAATTGATTAACCTAATTGATTACCTATTGCAATTAAAGATTCAATTGGTCAATTCAATTGGATACCTTATGTAATGGAGGTCCAATGTGATTGAATGCATTGAAAATCAGGATGATGAATGATCCATTGATCCAATGTTGATTAGTAATGATAATCAATGAAGGTATAAAGGTTGAAACCCTAATAGTACCTAAGTGATTAGTTCCAATTAAGGGATGAACCCTAATTGCTTATAGGATCAATGACTTGGTACACTATGTTAATTATAGTAGTATGTACTTGATGGAAGGGTTGATATGACCTAATCAAGTTGAGATGATGATAGCATGAATTCATATATGAATATGATTCATGTGGTGATTAAGGGTATGATCCTTAAATTAGAGATATCATGAAACCCTAATCATGAACATAAACCCTAATCGACAGGGTTATTGTGTTCTAACCCTAGTTGAGGGCACTTCTAAATGAAACCCTAATCCAGGGCGAGGATGTAACCCTAATTTAGGGTAATGATATGTGAAACTCCAAATTAGGGAAATGAAATGTAAAACCCTAATTGGGATGAATAGTGAATCTCTAATTATGGATAATTGAACGAAATCCTAAAGGAGATGAATAGTAAACCCAAATTGTGAGTGACTATGGTGGAAACCCTAATTGAGGGTGATTCCATGTAAAACCCTAGTTGAGGGTGATTCCATGTGAAACCGTAGTTGAGGGTGATTCCATGTGAAACCCTAGTTGAGGGTGATTCCATGTGAAACCCTAGTTGAGGGTGATTCCATGAGAAACCCTGATTAAGAGTTAACATCACATGAAGATCTAATGCTATGCTGTGATGAGTGTTAATTTATGTACCTCGAGAATGGGGTTAATCCCAAATGATAAGTATGATATAGTCATACCATGATGAGGATGAGAAATAAACTCATACCTTGAATTGATGATCATTAATGCTAAATGATCAGAGTAATGATCTTGAATAACTATTTATGATATCTTTGAATGCCCCATAGGTATGGAATAATGGATTAAGGGTTAGACAGATAATATAATCATGAAATCCTAATTAATGATAAATAGGGAAACCCTAACCCTAATTTGGGTAAAGGGAATGAAAAGCCCTATTTGATAGTAAACCCTAATTCCTGGGAAAGGAATAATGGTGTTACTATTGTATCACATGATGTGATGAATATCTTGTATGACTGTTATCATGTCTAATAACCATACATATATTATGAGATGATGAATATAGCCAAGTTGAGCTGAGACATTTATATAATAAATGTTGATTGGCCTTATGTGCCTTAATGTTGTTGTTTCTTAGTAAAAGTAACAAATGTGCATGGACTTTTATGAGTCACATGAGTAAGCTATTGCCTAGAAAGAGGTGACAAGATATCTTGTGGACTTGTGAGCCATGTGTGATACTTGTGTAACAAGTATCATGAATGCCTTAGTCAGATGACCTGAAGGTGATAGTTACCTAATAAATGGTAATGATGCTCAATGATGAGTTAAGGGTTTGAATACCCAGAACCATATGATAATGATGATGAGATGTGAAGGGATGAGAATTCTCAGTATTGAAATGAGGGACTGAGTTCCCAAGGTCTTTGAAAGACTGATAAGTATCTGATGAATGTAGTACATGTCTCTTTATAGCATTGTTGTATTAAGTCTTGTTTGAGAACTTGGCTGATGCTAAAAGAATATGAGAATGTACTTAATTAATCAAGTGAAATGTTTTCATTTAGAAGCCCTGACCAGAGATCCATCATCGTCAGGAATAGGTGATGGTGAAATGGGTGCTCCGCGGCAAAACCCGGAACGCATATTTTGAATATGTGGGGGTAAATGGGCGAAAAATATCCTTACGTCCAGTGAAGTGATTTGAGGGAAGGTAAACAACAAACCTCTCAATCCTTCATGTGTTGGGATGGATGTATCATAAATCTCCTGATGATTGGGATAGATGTCATACACATCTTCCCATAATACTTAAGTTGGGTCGATGGAGATAAACATTAAATCTCTCGATGGCCGATGAGAGTGCAGTTGACGCTGTAACTCTATAGCGAAGTTCCAGTATACCCTGGGAAGCTATTTTGAGCAGTTAACACAGTCCTGCTTGTTGTCCTGCACTGACTGGGATGTGTGAGGTCATGAGAATCTTGCTCTTCCATTGACCTATGTATGGTACCGATTTTGACTTCGCAGTGGTCGGTTGGAGTATGAGCGGTATACCTCATCTCCTCAGGGCATAAGTGTGTTTGTAAAATGAAATCAGCCATATAGCATGTTTGCTTAAGGATTGAATACAGAAATTCATTGACTGATGTTACATTTCTGTTATATATATGTAGTTCATTGATGTTGTTCATATTTGTTGTATTCATTACAAGTAGATGGATGAACTATGAGTCTACCATGAGTAGATGCAATATTATCCTTGAAAAAGGAGATTACTTCACTTTGTTCATACAAGTGACTTACCTGCTGTTGATTAAATATATAAATCCTTCTGCTCAGTCCATTTTAATAAACTGCTATAACAATGTTTTTGCGGAGAGTTATATCTCCCGCTGGGGCAATTTAAAATTGTCTCACCCCCGTGGAATCCCACATTTTAGGTGGACGCGGACAAAGGAACAGAATTCCATTGGAGGGAATGGAAAGTAGCAGTAACATCAAGGACAACAATAATAACTCAGGTGGAGATAATGCCTGTCAAGTTATGTAGTTAGAAAGTCCTATGTGTTGTCTCTGTACTCTCAGGTCCTCAGAGTTTTTAGTCAGTGTTTTAATGAATCAATCTGAGGTTTTGGTTTGATGCCTTGAGTTTTGAATGCTGTCTGTATATAATGTGTCAAGGCAGCTGATGATATAGTCTCTGAAAAGAGATAGTACATGTTATGTACGTTTGAACCAGAATGTAAATGTTATACAATGTTTCTTGATGAAAAAGATTTCCTATGTATGGATCTCTTTGTAAAAAGTTTTAATTTTCAGTGATTTTCAGTAATCCACTGGTGATAATCGCTTCTGCATGTTTTATTATTGTTAATGACACTTGTTATCTTAATGATGGCGTTTGTCGTTACAATTAGTGGTATCAGAGCTCTAGGTTCACTGAGTCCACAAAGACATAGAACTAAGGTAGTAGAGTATGTTTTGGTGTCATCCAGTGTATCTGATAGTGTCTTCTACTCATATAAGAGAAGAAGAACTTAAAGATGACTGGGACAGATGAGGAGGTTACTGCTGAGAGTAGCAATGTTGCACCAAGAAGAGGTACATGGGAACAAGAAAGAGAGAGACAATTGCCTGAGAATCCCCTAGGTGATCCATCTATAATAAGAAAATCCTTCTTTAAGTATTACTGTTGGAGAATTTAGGGCAACAGTAATGTATATAGTGGATCAAGTTTTGGCAGTGTAACCTATATTACTAGCCTCAATGATGATGTTTTAGATATCAACAAGATTTGTAATCAGCATCTGCAGGTTGAAGCAAAAGGAAATGATGAATTTCTGGACTTAAAGTGAGTATGTGCTCAACCTTAGCCTGTTGAATTAATCTTTAAGGCAGAGTTAGTCTGAGGTAGTGAATAATTCATGAAACATGACAAGTAAGACAAGATAATGTCATTCAAATATGTCATTTTATGAATTCCTGGATTAACTGAGAAAGGAAATGATTGAACTTTCCTTTCTTAGTCCTGTGAGGGCTTATGTTTCACATAGTAAAACATTACAAATGTTTTATTTTGTTCTTACCACCTTGAGAAATGATGAGGTACATAAGAGATGCCTGAATGAAATTCAGGGATGTCAAGTATTATGCTTGTGATAATATGAAAAGAAGGAGTATGATAGCGTACAAAGTGCATACCACTTAATCTCAGTATTTATATACCTTGGCCAGGTATACAACTATTGATGATAAAGTGAGTATGGAAACTCTTATATTGTTTTCTTTTTTATTGCTCTGATCAAGTCGTCATTCTGAGACAATCTAATGAGTATCATAAATCAAGAATATGGAATGACTAAATGTATCATATCCTATGCATAAGAAAGAGAACTCTGAGATAATCTCTGATGAGCATGTTGTATGAGCAACTAAAAGTGTACTCCTCATAAGATAAGAATGTGATGTGTTCTCATCACATGTGATATATACCAAGGTGGAAGATCCTCGTATCTGAGAAAATATCATATGATTTAGGTTGGCTACATGGAGTGGTCAACTATGAAATTAGTCTGATTATATAAAATGAAATGACATGAACATCATATGTTAGGGGTTTACGCTTTGCATAAACATGATACTAATAAAGAATGTATGATGTTTCTTTGAACAAGAAAAGTGTTGTTTGACACAAAGTTGACTTCATAGTCAATGATGAGGAACAGTGGAGCATGTGTTTTGTGTGTTGATTCTATAAGAATCCTGTACAGAAACACTTTGTGTTGATCAAAGTTTTATGGTGTCTCCATAATAAGGAGATGATAAGTGAAGACTAGATAGTATGATGAATAAAATACATCTGTCTTCCTTTATATGGGATTTTGAGGATGAAATCCTTGTTAGGGGTTTATAATTTGTAACATCCCTGACCTGGGTTATACTTTAACCCTAGGTGTTTTAATTAAGAAAGGTTATTAAATGCTTAATCTCATCTTGTGAAAAGTAATTAGGGCTCAAGAGGAACTTATCTTGCTTTCTAGTCCTTTTTGAACATTGTTGAAATCAATGTTTTGTTTGTTTTGGACTAAAGTGCAAATTACCCAAGTTGAGGGGTTTAAGTGCAATTGTGCATGATAATATGTTCCTCATGAGTTTAAGCATCATGAGAGTGAAAATGATGCAGAGGCATGGCTTATGGAAGCCTGAATACCAAGAAAGAGCCGATAAAGCAATGTATGTGCATGAAAACCTAGTTTTGGTGTAATGTGCAATTTACCCAAAACCTAGGGTGCAATATGTAATTCACCACTTCAATAAGGTCCCTAATGTTTCTTGGCATCATGTAGAGCAAACAAAATGAGAGGGGCGCCTCAATGTAATTGAGTTGGAGAAGAGAGAATCTTGATATTAAAATAATCAAGATTTAATCCTAATTTGATTTTGGGCAAAAATAAATGTATTAATTAAAGGGCCTTCAACCAAAACTAAAATGGTTAGATTCAGATGCATGATTGGCCGTCCTTGAGCTTGCAAGGATCGAAAATATCTTAAGTAGGTGAAATTCCACTCACCTTATTATAAGGAATAGAATTTCCACTCAAAAAGATATATTGATATTATAATGGATTAAGGTGCTTATTTTCTTTTCCCTTAATCCATGGATAATGGAAGGGATTTCGGTGGCTTTGAGTTGCCTTTGCATGCAAGCAAACCAAGGAGGAAGAGGTGGTACCATTTTTGGAATTAATTGAATTTTAATTAAACATTTTCTCTTTCATCAATTTCCTTATAAAAGAGCCTTTTCCAACCCACCTAAGGACTTTTTCGGATTTCCTTTCTTCCCCTTTCTTGCAAAACCGACCAAGAAGGCTAAGGACAGCAGGGAGCACGTCCACAACCTGTTGGTAAGCCTTTGATCCTCATTCTTCATGATTCCATGGTGGAAATCGAAAATAAATTATGGATTTCTTCCTATTTCGATCTCCTCTTCAATTCTAACCATTCCTTTTAACTCAAACCTTGAGGACGAGCCATGGAATGGTGAAAGGAGTTGCATACACCATTGTTGCCGTGAACATGGAGCTTTGGAGCTCAATTGGAGGTAGGTTTTCTAACTTGATCCCTTTTTCATTGTTATTCAACCATTAATCTTGCAATTTCATTGATTCCTTCATTATCTTGATTAATTGCTGGTTGAAATTGATTAATTCATGAAGTCAAAAGTTGTTAGAACTTCAGGGACGAAGGTATATGATGATTACATCATGTTGGATACTTTTCCCAAAGAAATCTTGTTCCAATCGGTTTCAACAAGTTTGGTCATGCGGTTTCACCAAACCGTATGAGAGCAAACGGTTTGAAACCATTTGACAGCAGACGGTTTCAAAACCATTTGAGAGGGTTGACCAAGGGTTTCCCATTTGATATTCCTGTTCATAACGATGTTTTTTAATATCTCACCAAATTTTATGGATTAGTTCCAAAGGAATCATGAGTTGAAGGCTAATCAATTAAGCAAAGCCTAATTGGATTAAGTGCTGATTTTCAACTTGATTAATTTGCCTTTTTGGGCAACGGTTTCAAAACCGTTTGAGAGGGCTGACCAAGGGTTTACAGTTTGAGATTCCTGTTACTAATGATGTTGGTTAATAACTCACCAACTTTTATGGATTAGTTCCAAATGAATCATGAGTTGAAGGCTAATCAATTAGGCAAAGCCTAATTGGATTAAGTGCTGATTTTCAACTTGATTAATTTTCCTTTTTGGGAAAACGGTTTCAAAACCGTTTGAGAGGGTTGACCAAGGGTTGACCGTTTGAAATTACTGTTCCTAATGATGTTGGTTAATAACTCACCAAATTTTGTGGATTTGTTCCAAAGGAATCATGAGTTGAAGGCTAATCAATTGGGAAAACCCTAATTGAAATTAGTGCTGAAATTCCAATGAGTTGATTTGAGATTTTGGGTTGATTAGCCCAAACGGTTTCAAAATCATTTTGGAATCACCCAAATGGTTTCAAGACCGTTTGGGGATCACCCAAGACCATTTGGAGGTCTGGGGTTAAGTATAGTTGACCAATTGAAGGTCCAAAGATATCAAATCAGTTTGCAATTAAGTGCTGATTTGATGATCAACTCAATGGCTCAAACCCTAATGATTTTTCACTAAAGTACAAGGGGTGGATGAGCCAAACGGTCTCAAGACCGTTTGGTGGTCATTCAAGACCATTTGGAGACCTATGGTTTAGTATGATTGGTTGGTTGACGATCCAACGACATCAATTGAAACACAATTAGTAGCTTGATTGATGATCAATCTCAAAGCCCTAATTGGTGATTATAAACCCTAATCCAAATGAGATCAAACCCAAATTGAAGTTCCAATTGAGGGGTGATTCCATGATTCAATTGAAGATTGAATTGATGATCCAATTGGTTGAAGTTCCATTGATTGTAATTGAGTTTTGTTGAAGTCTTGATTGACTTTTTGGTGCATGCGGTTTTGAGAGGTTTGGGACCAAACGATCTCGAGACCATTTGAGACCAAACGGTCTCAAACCGTTTGGAGACTTAGGTGGTTTCAAGGTCAAGTCGTGTTATGCAATTGAAGGTTTAATTGGTTAATCCAATTGAGAACCTAATGCAATTGAAGGTCCAATTGATTAACCTAATTTATTACCTATTACAATTAAAGATTCAATTGGTCAATTCAATTGGATACCTTATGTAATGGAGGTCCAATGTGATTGAATGCCTTGAGAATTAGGATGATGAATGATCCATTGATCCAATGTTGATTAGTAATGATAATCAATGAAGGTATAAATGTTGAAACCCTAATAGTACCTAAGTGATTAGGTCCAATTAAGGGATGAACCCTAATTGCTTATAGGATCAATGACTTGGTACACTATGTTAATTATAGTAGTATGTACTTGATGGAAGGGTTGATATGACCTAATCAAGTTGAGATGATGATAGCATGAATTCATATATGAATATGATTCATGTGGTGATTAAGGGTATGATCCTTAAAGTAGAGAGATCATGAAACCCTAATCATGAACATAAACCCTAATCGACAGGGTTATTGTGTTCTAACCCTAGTTGAGGGCAATTCTAAATGAAACCCTAATCCAGGGCGAGGATGTAACCCTAATTTAGGGTAATGATATGTGAAACTCCAAATTAGGGAAATGAAATGTAAAACCCTAATTGGGATGAATAGTGAATCTCTAATTATGGATAATTGAACAAAATCCTAAAGGAGATGAATAGTAAACCCAAATTGTGATTGACTATGGTGGAAACCCTAATTGAGGGTGATTCCATGTAAAACCCTAGTTGAGGATGATTCCATGTGAAACCGTAGTTGAGGGTGATTCCATGTGAATCCCTAGTTGAGTGTGATTCCATGCGAAACCCTAGTTGAGGGTGATTCCATGAGAAACCCTGATTAAGAGTTAACATCACATGAAGCTCTAATGCTATGCTGTGATGAGTGTTAATTTATGTACCTCGAGAATGGGGTTAATCCCAAATGATGAGTATGATATAGTCATACCATGATGAGGATGAGAAATGAAATCATACCTTGAATTGATGATCATTAATGCTAAATGATCAGAGTAATGATCTTGAATAACTATTTATGATATCTTTGAATGCCCTAGAGGTATGGAATAATGGATTAAGGGTTAGACAGATAATATAATCATGAAATCCTAATTAATGAGAAATAGGGAAACCCTAACCCTAATTTGGGTAAAGGGAATGAAAAGCCCTATTTGATAGTAAACCCGAATTCCTGGGAAAGGTATAATGGTGTTACTATTGTATCACATGATGTGATGAATATCTTGTATGACTGTTATCATGTCTAATAACCATACATATATTATGAGATGATGAATATAGCCAAGTTGAGCTGAGACATTTATATAATAAATGTTGATTGGCCTTATGTGCCTTAATGTTGTTGTTTCTTAGTAAAAGTAACAAATGTGCATGGACTTTTATGAGTCACATGAGTAAGCTGTTGCCTAGAAAGAGGTGACAAGATATCTTGTGGCCTTGTGAGCCATGTGTGATACTTGTGTAACAAGTATCATGAATGCCTTGGTCAGATGACCTGAAGGTGATAGTTACCTAATAAATGGTAATGATGCTCAATGATGAGTTAAGGGTTTGAATACCCAGAACCATATGATAATGATGATGAGATGTGAAGGGATGAGAATTCCCAGTATTGAAATGAGGGACTGAGTTCCCAAGGTCTTTGAAAGACTGATAAGTATCTGATGAATGTAGTACATGTCTCTTTATAGCATTGTTGTAATAAGTCTTGTTTGAGAACTTGGCTGATGATAAAAGAATATGAGAATGTACTTAATTAATCAAGTGAAATCTTTTCATGTAGAAGCCCTGACCATAGATCCATCATCGTCAGGAATAGGTGATGGTGAAATGGGTGCTCTGCGGCAAAACCCGGAACGTATATTTTGATTATGTGGGGGTAAATGGGCGAAAAATATCCTTACGTCCGGTGAAGTGATTTGAGGGAAGGTAAACAACAAACCTATCAATCCTTCATGTTTTGGGATGGATGTATCATAAATCTCCTGATGATTGGGATAGATGTCATACACATCTTCCCATAATACTTAAGTTGGGTCGATGGAGATAAACATTAAATCTCTCGATGGCCGATGAGAGTGCAGTTGACGCTGTAACTCTATAGAGAAGTTCCAGTATACCCTGGGAAGCTATCTTGAGCAGTTAACACAGTCCTGCTTGTTGTCCTGCACTGATTGGGATGTGTGAGGTCATGGGAATCTGGCTCTTCCATTGACCTATGTATGGTACCAATTTTGACTTCACAGTGGTCGGTTGGAGTATGAGCGGTATACCTCATCTCCTCAGGGCATAAGTGTGTTTGTAAAATGAAATCAGTCGTATAGCATGTTTTCTTAAGGATTGAATACAGAAATTCATTGACTGATGTTACATTTCTGTTATATATCTATAGTTCATTGATGTTGTTCATATTTGTTGTATTCATTACAAGTAGATGGATGAACTATGAGTCTACCATGAGTAGATGTAATATTATCCTTGAAAAAGGAGATTACTTCACTTTGTTCATACAAGTGACTTACCTGCTGTTGATTAAATATATAACTCCTTCTGCTCAGTCCATTTTAATAAACTGCTATAACAATGTTTTGGCGGAGAGTTATATCTCCCGATGGGGCAATTTACAATTGTCTCACCCCCGTGGAATCCCACTTTTTAGGTGGACGTGGACAAAGGAGCAGAATTCCATTGGAGGGAATGGACAGTAGCAGTAACATCAAGGACAACAGTAATAACTCAGGTGGAGATAATGCCTGTCAAGTTATGTAGTTAGAAAGTCCTATGTGTCGTCTCTGTACTCTCAGGTCCTCAGACTTTTTAGTCAGTGTTTTAATGAATCAATCTGAGGTTTTGGCTTGATGCCTTGAGTTTTGTATGCTGTCTGTATATAATGTGTCAAGGAAGCTGATGATTTAGTCTCTGAAAAGAGATAGTACATGTTATGTACGTTTGAACCAGAATGTAAATGTTATACAATGTTTCTTGATGAAAAAGATTTCCTATGTATGGATCTCTTTGTAAAAAGTTTTAATTTTCAGTAATCCGCTGGTGATAATCGCTTCTGCATGTTTTATTATTGTTAATGACACTTGTTATCTTAATGATGGCATTTGTCGTTACAATTAGTGGTATCAGAGCTCTAGGTTCACTGAGTCTATAGAGACATAGGACTAAGGTAGTAGAGTATGTTCTGGTGTCATCCAGTATATCTGATAGTGTCTTCTACTCGTATAAGAGAAGAAGAACTTAAAGATGACTGGGTCAGATGAGGAGGTTGATGCTGAGAGTAGCAATGTTGCACCAAGAAGAGGTACATGGGAACAGGCAAGAGAGAGACAATTGCCTGAGAATCCCCTAGCTGATCCATCTATAATAAGATAATCCTTCTTTAAGTATTACAGTTGGAGAATTTAGGGCAACAGTAATGTATATAGTGGATCAAGTTTTGGAAGTGTAACCTAGATTACTAGCCTCAATGATGATGTTTTAGATATCAACAAGATTTGTAATCAGCATCTGCAGGTTGAAGCAAAAGGAAATGATGAATTTCTGGACTTAAAGTGAGTATGTGCTCAACCTTAGCCTGTTGAATTAATCTTTAAGGCAGAGTTAGTATGAGGCAGTGAATAATTCATGAATTATGACAAGTAAGACAAGATAATGTCATTCAAATATGTCATTTTATGAATTCCTGGATTAACTGAGAAAGGAAATGATTGAACTTTCCTTTCTTAGTCCCGTGAGGGCTTATGTTTCACATAGTAAAACATTGCAAATGTTTTATGTTGTTATTACCACCTTGAGAAATGATGAGGTACATAAGAGATGCCTGAATGAAATTTAGGGATGTCAAGTATTATGCTTGTAATAATATGAAAAGAAGGAGTATGATAGCGTACAAAGTGCATACCACTTAATCTCAGTATTTATATACCTTGGCCAGGTATACAACTATTGATGATAAAGTGAGTATGGAAACTCTTATATTGTTGTCTTTTTGATTTCTCTGATCAAGTAGTCATTCTGAGACAATCTAATGAATATCATAAATCAAGAATATGGAATGACTAAATGTATCATATCCTATGCATAAGAAAGAGAACTCTGAGATAATCTCAGATGAGCATGTTGTATGAGCAACTAAAAGTGTACTCCTCATAAGATAAGAATGTGATGTGTTCTCAACACATGTGATAGATACCAAGGTGGAAGATCCTCGCATCTGAGAAAATATCAGATGATTTAGGTTGGCTACATGGAGTGGTCAACTATGAAATTAGTCTGATTATATAAAATGAAATGATATGAACATCATATGTTAGGGGTTTACGCTTTGCATAAACATGATACTAATAAAGAATGTATGATGTTTCTCTAAACAAGAAAAGTGTTGTTTGACACAAAGTTGACTTCATAGTCAATGATGAGGAATAGTGGAGCATGTGTTTTGTGTGTTGATTCTATAAGAATCATGTACAGAAACACTTTGTGTTGATCAAAGTTTTATGGTGTCTCCATAATAAGGAGATGATAAGTGAAGACTAGATAGTATGATGAATAAAATACATTTGTCTTCCTTTATCTGGGATTTTGAGGACGAAATCCTTGTTAGGGGTTTATAATTTGTAACATCCCTGACCTGGGTTATACTTTAACCCTAGTTGTTTTAATTAATAAAGGTTATTAAATGCTTAACTTCATCTTGTGAAAAGTAATTAGGGCTCAAGAGGAACTTATCTTGCTTTCTAGTCCTTTTTGAACATTGTTGAAATCAATATTTTGTTTGTTTTGGACTAAAGTTCAAATTACCCAAGTTGAGGGGTTTAAGTGCAATTGTGCATGATAATATGTTCCTCATGAGTTTAAGCATCATGAGAGTGAAAATGATGCCGAGGCATGGCTTATGGAAGCCTGAATACCAAGAAAGAGCCGATAAAGCAATGTATGTGCATGAAAACCTAGTTTTGGTGTAATGTGCAATTTACCCAAAACCTAGGGTGCAATATGTAATTTACCACTTCAATAAGGTCCCTAATGTTTCTTGTCATCATTTAGAGCAAAAAAATGAGAGGGGTGCCTCATTTTAATTGAGTTGGAGAAGAGAGAATCTTGAAATTAAAATAATCAAGATTTTATCCTAATTTGATTTTGGGCAAAAATAAATGTATCAATTAAAGGGCCTTCAACCAAAACTAAAATGGTTGGATTCAGATGCATTATTGACCGTCCTTGAGCTTGCAAGGATCGAAAATATCTTAAGTAGGTGAAATTCCACTCACCTTATTATAAGGAAAAGAATTTCCACTCAAAAAGATATATTGATATTATAATGGATTAAGGTGCTTATTTTCTTTTCCCTTAATCCATGGATAATGGAATGGATTTCGGTGTCTTTGAGTTTCCTTTGCATGCAATAAAACCAAGGAGGAAGAGGTGGTACCATTTTTGGAATTAATTGAATTTTAATTAAACATTTTCTCTTTCATCAATTTCCTTATAAAAGAGCCTTTTCCAACCCACCTAAGGACTTTTTCGGATTTCCTTTCTTCCCCTTGCTTGCAAAACTGACCAAGAAGACTAAGGACAGCAGGGATCACGTCCACAACCTGTTGGCAAGCCTTTGATCCTCATTCTTCATGATTCCATGGTGGAAATCGAAAATAAATTATGGATTTCTTCCTATTTCGATCTCCTCTTCAATTCTAACCATTCCTTTTAACTCAAACCTTGAGGACGAGCCTTGGAATGGTGAAAGGAGTTGCATACACCATTTTTGCCATGAACATGGAGCTTTAAAGCTCAATTGGAGGTGGGTTTTCTAACTTGAACCCTTTTTCATTGTTATTCAACCATTAATCTTGCAATTTCATTGATTCCTTCATTATCTTGATTAATTGCTAGTTGAAATTGATTAATTCATGAAATCAGAAGTTGTTAGAACTTCAGGGACGAAGTTAGATGATGATTACATCATCTTGGATACTTTTCCCAAAGAAATCTTGTTCCAATCGGTTTCAACATGTTTGCTCATGCGGTTTCACCAAACTGTTTGAGAGCAAACAGTTTGAAACCGTTTGAGAGCAAACGGTTTCAAAACCATTTGAGAGGGTTGACAAAGGGTTGACCGTTTGAGATTCCTGTTCCTAATGATGTTGGTTAATAACTCACCAAATTTTATGGATTAATTCCAAAGTAATCATGAGTTGAAGGCTAATCAATTAGGCAAAGCCTAATTGGATTAAGTGCTGATTTTCAACTTGATTAATTTGCCTTTTTGGGAAAACGGTTTCAAAACCGTTTGAGAGGCTTGACCAAGGGTTTACCGTTTGCGATTATTGTTCCTAATGATGTTGGTTAATAACTCACCAAATTTTATGGATTAGTTCCAAAGGAATCATGAGTTGAAGGCTAATCAATTAGGCAAAGCCTAATTGGATTAAGTGCTGATTTTCAACTTGATTAATTTGCCTTTTTCGGAAAATGGTTTCAAAACCGTTTGAGAGGGTTTACCATTTTAGATTCCTGTTCCTAATGATGTTGGTTAATAACTCACCAAATTTTATGGATTAGTTCCAAAGGAATCATGAGTTGAAGGCTAATCAATTGGGTAAACCCTAATTGAAATTAGTGCTGAAATTCCAATGAGTTGATTTGAGATTTTGGGTTGATTAGCCCAAACGGTTTCAAAACCGTTTGGGAATCACCCAAATGGTTTCAAGACCGTTTGGGGATCACCCAAGACCGTTCGGAGGTCTGGGGTTAAGTATAGTTGACCAATTGAAGGTCCAAAGATATCAAATCACTTTGCAACTAAGTGCTGATTTGATGATCAACTCAATGGCTCAAACCCTAATGATTTTTCACTAAAGTCCAAGGGGTGGATGAGCCAAACGGTCTCAAGACCGTTTGGAGCTCATCCAAACGGTCTCAAGACCGTTTGGGGGTCATTCAAGACCGTTTGGAGACCTATGGTTGAGTATGATTGGTTGGTTGAAGATCCAACGACATCAATTGAAACACAATTAATAACTTGATTGATGATCAATCTCAAAGCCCTAATTGGTGATTATAAACCCTAATCCAAGTGAGATCAAACCCAAATTGAAGTTACAATTGAGGGGTGATTCCATGATTCAATTGAAGATTGAATTGATGATCCAATTGGTTGAAGTTCCATTGATTGGAATTGAGTTTTGTTGAAGTCTTGATTGACTTTTTGGTCCATGCAGTTTTGAGAGGTTTGGGACCAAACGGTCTCAAGACCGTTTGAGACCAAATGGTCTCAAGACCGTTTGAGACCAAACAGTCTAAAACCATTTGGAAACTTAGGTGGTTTTAAGGTCAAGTCGTGTTATGCAATTGAAGGTTCAATTTGTTAATCCAATTGAGAACCTAATGCAATTGAAGGTCCAATTGATTAACCTAATTGAGTACCTATTGCAATTAAAGATTCAATTGGTCAATTCAATTGGATACCTTATGTAATGGAGGTCCAATGTGATTGAATGCCTTGAGAATCAGGATGATGAATGATCCATTGATCCAATGTTGATTAGTAATGATAATCAATGAAGGTATAAAGGTTAAAACCCTAATAGTACCTAAGTGATTAGTGCCAATTAAGGGATGAACCCTAATTTCTTATAGGATCAATGACTTGGTACACTATGTTAATTATAGTAGTATGTACTTGATGGAAGGGTTGATATGACCTAATCAAGTTGAGATGATGATAGCATCAATTCATATATGAATATGATTCATGTGGTGATTAAGGGTATGATCCTTAAAGTAGAGAGATCATGAAACCCTAATCATGAGCATAACCCCTAATCGACATGGTTATTGTGTTCTAACCCTAGTTGAGGGAAATTCTAAATGAAACTGTAATCCAGGGCGAGGATGTAACCCTAATTTAGGGTAATGATATGTGAAACTCCAAATTAGGGAAATGAAATGTAAAACCTTAATTGGGATGAATAGTGAATCTCTAATTATGGATAATTGAATGAAATCCTAAAGGACATGAATAGTAAACCCAAATTGTGAGTGACTATGGTGGAAACCCTAATTGAGGGTGGTTCCATGTAAAACCCTAGTTGAGGGTGATTCCATGTGAAATCGTAGTTGAGGGTGATTCCATGTGAAACACTAGTTGAGGGTGATTCCATGTGAAACCCTAGTTGAGGGTGATTCCATGAGAAAACCTGATTAAGAGTTAACATCACATGAAGCTCTAATGCTATGTTGTGATGAGTGTTAATTAATGTACCTTGATAATGGGGTTAAGCCCAAATGATGAGTATGATATAGTCATACCATGATGAGGATGATAAATGAACTCATACCTTGAATTGATGATCATTAATGCTAAATGATCAGAGTAATGGTCTTGAATAACTATTTATGATATCTTTGAATACCCCAGAGGTATGGAATAATGGATTCAGGGTTACACAGATAATATAATAATGAAATCCTAATTAATGAGAAATAGGGACACCCTAACCCTAATTTGGGTAAAGGGAATGAAAAGCCCTATTTGATAGTAAACCCTAATTCCTGGGAAAGGATACTATTGTATCACATGATGTGACGAATATCTTGTATGACTGTTATCATGTCTAATAACCATACAAATATTATGAGATGATGAATATAGCCAAGTTGAACTGAGACGTTTATATAATAAATGTTGATTGGCCTTATGTGCCTTAATGTTGTTGTTTCTTAGTAAAAGTAACAAATGTGCATGGACTTTTATGAGTCACATGAGTAAGTTGTTGCCTAGAAAGAGGTGACAAGATATCTTGTGGCCTTGTGAGCCATGTGTGATACTTGTGTAACAAGTACCATGAATTCCTTGGTCAGATGACCTGAAGGTGATAGTTACCTAATAAATGGTAATGATGCTCAATGATGAGTTAAGGGTTTGAATACCCAGAACCATATGATAATGATGATGAGATGTGAAGGGATGAGAATTCCCAGTATTGAAATGAGGGAATGAGTTCCCAAGGTCTTTGAAAGACCGATAAGTATCTGATGAATGTAGTACATGTCTCTTAATAGCATTGTTGTAATAAGTCTTGTTTGAGAACTTGGCTGATGCTAAAAGAATATGAGAATGTACTTAATTAATCAAGTGAAATATTTTCATGTAGAAGCCCTGACCATAGATCCATCATCATCAGGAATAGGTGATGGTGAAATGGGTGCTCCGCGGCAAAACTCAGAATGCATATTTTGAATATGTGGGGGTAAATGGGCAAAAAATATCCTTACATCCGGTGAAGTGATTTGAGGGAAGGTAAACAACAAACCTCTCAATCCTTCATGTGTCGGGATGGATGTATCATAAATCTCCCGATGATTGGGATAGATGCCTTACACATCTTCCCATAATACTTAAGTCGGGTCGATGGAGATAAACATTAAATCTCTCGATGGCCGATGAGAGTGCAGTTGACGCTGTAACTCTATAGAGAAGTTCCAGTATACCCTGGGAAGCTATCTTGAGCAGTTAACACAGTCCTGTTTGTTGTCCCGCACTGACTAGGATGTGTGAGGTCATGGGAATCCGGCTCTTCCATTGACCTATGTATGGTACCGATTTTGACTTCACAGTGGTCGGTTGGAGTATGAGCGGTATACCTTATCTCCTCAGAGCATAAGTGTGTTTGTAAAATGAAATCAGCCATATAACATGTTTGCTTAAGGATTAAATACGGAAATTCATTGACTAATGTTACATTTTTGTTATATATCTATAGTTCATTGATGTTGTTCATATCTGTTGTATTCATTACAAGTAGATGGATGAACTATGAGTCTACCATGAGTAGATGCAATATTATCATTGAAAAAGGAGATTACTTCACTTTGTTCATACAAGTGACTTACCTGCTGTTGATTAAATATATAAATCCTTCTGCTCAGTCCATTTTAATAAATTGCTATAACAATGTTTTGGCAGAGAGTTCTATCTCCCGTTGGGGCAAATTTACAATTGTCTCACCCCCGTGGAATCCAACTTTTTAGGTGGACGCAGACAAAGGAGCAGAATTCCATTGTAGGGAATAGACAACAGCAGTAACAGCATGGACAACAGTAATATCTCAGGTGGAGATACTACCTGTCAAGTTATGTAGTTAGAATGTCCTATGTGTCGTCTCTGTACTCTCAGGTCCTCGGAGTTTTTAGTCAGTGTTTTAATGAATCCATCTGAGGTTTTGGCTTGATGCCTCGAGTTTTGTATGTTGTCTGTATATAATGTGTCAAGGCAGCTGATGATGTAGTCTTTGAAAAGAGATAGTACAGGTTATGTACGTTTGAACCCGAATGTAAATGTTATACAATGTTTCTTGATGAAAAAGATTTCCTATGTATGGATCTCTTTGTAAAAAGTTTTAATTTTCAGTAATCTGCTGGTGATAATCACTGCTGCATGTTTTATTATTGTTAATGACACTTGTTATCTTAATGATGGCGTTTGTCGTTACATTCCGAATGCCACATGATTGTAGAACTTTCACATCTTCACAAAGAGCCTCCATCCAGTAGGAGGAGTGATCAACAAAACCTCCCACACGAATCCTCATGAGATTTACCATGTCTTCCAACATCTTCATCATGTAGGGTGGTTGTGGGATTGAAGGGGTTTATGCATCTCAATCTACCATCTCAAATTCAAAGGGTTGCTTGTCACATGCACAAGGCACAACCAAACAAAAGAGGACAAGTTAGCAAACCAATATGCAAAAGGAACACAAAGAATAAAGAATAGTAATGGTGAGGGCAGTAGGAAAAGCTAAGCTACACTAACTAGCAAGGCCGAGCGCCTCTAGCCCTGACAATGGTGCTGGAAAGCTTGGTGCATTTGGGCATGCACGTGTGGTCGTTTGATATTTATAAGATTTCCCCTAACTAGGTTCACTTACAACACAAAAATATGCTCCCGCAAGCGCACAGGGTCATGTTATAGTATAGGTGAGAGGCAAGTAAAGGGCGTGAAATGATCCAACCCTATTCTAGCATTGTATCTTGTGTAATTTTGTACTTTTATCACATTCAAATGTATTAGAATTACATGTTATTCTCCCCAATATGATTATCATTGCAAATATGCTTATGGATGTTCTTTGCATTGTTTTTCAGGTACTTGGACCATGCTTAGATGGAACAGAGAGAGAGGGAGTTCTAGGGTTCCCCCACTCAAGTAGGGACCCAAAGAAGGCCCCAAAGTCTCCCTCAACCTACCTCCAGTGGCCAAGAATCATTCCCAACCAAAGCCATCCGAAAATGAAAAAGTTAGAAGTGAAATCAAGAAATCAAGCCTCACCACGGCCGCGGCCACAATGCCATGGTCGTGGGTTTATTGCCAAGTTCCAACAGGTTGCAACAGGGAAATTCCACCAAGACCCACGACCGTGGCCACCCAGCCACGACCATGGCCAGTGCAGACACCACGACCGTGGCCATCAGCACGGTCATGGTCAGGAGAAGAGAACACGGTCGTGGCACCCTACCACGGTCGTGGGATTTAATTGCAAGAAGTCAGTTGCCAACATGGAATTTTCCCGGAACGCCACGACCGTGGCCAAGTCGCCATGACTGTGGCCGAAGTCGATCAAGACGCCTGTGGCCCCTCCCCACGGTCACCTCCAACTCCTCCAAAACGGCCGTGTTACCCAACACGGCCGTGGTGCATGTTACCCACCACGACCGTGGCACTCCTCCACGGCCGTGGCCACCACCATCTCACCACTTCCTTCACACCACGACCGTTTTCACCCCCCATGGTCGTTCCCCACTACCCTCACCACGAACATGGCACACCCACCACGACCGTGGTGACAATCCTACACAACTTTTCACTGCTTTTCCTATTTTACCCCCACACAGCCCTAGCTCCTATATAAGCACTAGTTGCTTCTAGGGCTTAGGGGAGAGCACTTCCTAGCCGGCCCCATCTGCTCCCTTGAATCCATTACTCCCATCCACCTACTTCCTTGCATTTAATCCCATTTCCACCCACTTTCCACTCATTTCCACCATAGAAACCTAGTTTCTCTAGGTTTCTATCCATCCATTCCACCATTTCCATGCTCTTGGGCACCATTGGAGGAGGAGGATTGTGGCTGACAGTAAGGAGGTGAAGAAGTCAAGCTTCATCAAGCATCCATGGCATTTCCTACTCTCTTTCCCTTCTCCTTTGTTTCTTTCTTGATCATGTATAGCTAAGCCCCCTTGGGTGGGCTGTTTGGGGCAAAAATGTGACTTTGATACCATGTTGGGGGAATATAATTTGTAATGAACATATTTCACTTCTATGATGATTGACTTTGATTGTATCTCATTTCCCATTACTTGTGCATGTGATTGTTGTTTAATTACATTAATTGCTTGCCTTGTGGTGTTTGAAGACATTTGCCTCTAGGATGTTTTGGTTTCTATGTAGCTATCATAGGATTGGCTCCTAGGTCCTTAATTCGGATCCCTAGCTAGCCCCCTATATTCCTACATAATCACCTTCTTCCTACATGAAAATGTGAGTTCTAAGTGACTAGTATAAGTGTGATTAGTGCAATTGCCTAGGATTTTTTAAAGGCTGAGGTGGCTAGTGGCATGAGGTCAAATATCCTCATCTCTAGTCCCATCCTTACCCTTGGTCCTCAATTAACTAATACCGCTTATCCTAGAGACCTAGACTTGGTAAGTCCTATGAGAATTACACCTAGCCCTAGTTCTCCAACTAGTAGCATAGGGTACATTCTCATAGAACCCACCTTGTTGTTTGGTTTGGTAGTCTAGAACGAAATATGTTAATTTCTTGTTATGGTGAAATCCCCCAACTAATGTCAAGGTCACATTCCCAAACGGCCCACCTCCTTCATCTAATTGCTTAAAACCTTAATTGCTCTGTTTACTTGTTAATGCTAGTATAGTTCAATTGCTTTAGTTAACTTTGTTGTTTGCCTAGTTTTGCTAGCTAAGTGTTAATTTAGGTCTTTGATCTTGATTAGTGGTTAACTTAGGCTCTCAATTGCTAGTTGCTTGCTTAGTCTAGTGTAGTTTGTTCTTGCTCTTGTTTAGATAGCTTGTTGACTTAGATTGCTAATTTAGCCTTTTGATAACTTAGTTTCATATTGCTTTTCCTACTTGCTCAGTTAGCTTAATCAACAACCAACCAACCTTAAAACCCTAAAAACCTTACTCTCTGCAATAGGAACGTAGCTCATGCCTTCTAACTCTAGTGCCCCCTCTATCTCTGTGGTTTGACCCCGCATCTTGCCTTTGATCTATACTACAACAGTACCCCGTACGCTTGCGGGCAAATTGTTTAGTTTTAGTGATAGTCTCAATTTGGGACCATACAAATTTCGAAAGCAAAGATCCCATCATCCTGTGCCTGCCGACGTCATGGATTGCACTCGGCCAACCTAGTTGGCCGGTGTTGTAAGTCTCTAGCGGGAGCGCACCAAGCTTTCTGGCGTCGTTGCCGGGGAAAGAGTATGGTCACTATGATATGGGGTGAAGGAGCTGCTCAAGGTTGCGAAAAAAGGGAAAAAAAGTGGCTGAGTTTGGAGGTAAAGTCTGATCCAGCAAAGATAAAGAATACTCTGAAGAAATTGCCGCCCAAGCACCACCAGAGAATGCTAAGTGCACCCAGATTGCTACTGCGTCAGACGCAAATGTAGAGTCACCCTCATTGGTTCCACCCTCACTCGGGGATACGGAAATCACCCTAGATATAGCTCATCCGATTGTTGGTGACAGTGTCACGCATACCATGGACATAGCAGCACTTGAAGCCATATCCTTATGGGAACCAAGACATTTACATGAGACGAGCGTCACCATCACCCCTCCGCCAGTTCCGGATAGCACAGTGGAGATAGTTGATGAAGACGGAAAGCAATTCCATGGAGGTTCGACTCTCCAAAAAAGGGGTGGAAATATCTTGAATCTACTAGGAAACTTGAAGCGGGGAACAATAGACATCACATCACTCTTTTCATTGATGAAGGACGTATGCATGGGAAGGAAAAAGTTAGTGCTACTTCCGACCGAGGTGATTGTTGCCTCAAAATATGTGAATTTCATCTACGACAATGGCTTCCCAGAAAAGAGAGGTGATCCGGGAGTGCCTCTAATTTCTTGCTACATTGGTACACAACCCGTCAAGCACGCTCTCATTGACTTAGGTGCAGGGACAAGCCTCATGCCATGAAGCATGTACCTACGGCTTGGCCTAAACAAAATGAAACCATTGGAGTGTGCCATTATCTTGGGTGATGGAACCAAGAGGAAGCCCTTGGGAATCATGCAGAACACAATAGTGTCGATGGATGAAAGGGTGAACATTGCTTATGTGACCGATTTCCTGATAGTGGATACCGCACCTATTGATTGAGAAGAGTACATCATATTGGGTAGACCTTTCCTATCCACTACGGGAGCTGAAATCAATATCCACATAGGCACGCTAATGATTACTTATAAGAGGAAAAAGTTCGACTTCTTCATGTTCACAAAAGAAGAGAGGGACGAGCTGGCCAATGAAGACTTCGGCGAGAGTTTGTGCTATCGTGACCCTATGGAGTTGTGGAGATGGAGCCCATACTTCTATTCCATGTACACTCCTTGGAATGAAGCACATGTCGTCAGAGCGCTCGACAGGATCACCGTAGAAGAGAAGGAGGGCATCGTGGGTGTCAATACATGATGAAAAAAGAGCAACAAGCCCGGCTGAAGGCTATAAATTTAGCACTGGTGGGAGGCAACCCATGTGGTACAAGAAAGAAAAGATGATGTTGAAGGGTTTAGCCAAGGCGGAGGTCAAAGTGGAACAAGAGATTGCAAACCAATTTTGAGAACGACCGTGCTTCTCAACACGGCCATGGTGGCCCTGTCCTACTCACCTAAAGTTACATTGACCACTCCAGATCTCGTCGGTTGCCTTTCGCAACTCCATGCCTTTTTACCCTACTAATCTAAACTTCTATTTCATGATGAGGACATCATGATTTAAAAATTTGGGGTGGTAGGGCGGTAAGCCTTCTTTCACCGCATTTTTCTCTATGTGCCTTGTGCTACATTTTGCAAGATGATCAAATAGTTCGACTAACTTTCATAGTTATCTATCCTAACCTCATGTGCCTGCTTGCATTCACGCACTCATGTAGTTGATTTCTGCATTTGTGAGTAATTTTTCAAAATTTTTGCTTTTTCAGCCATGCATTGCATCTGATGTAGTTTTTTGCTAATTTTTGCATGTTTTAGATAGGATTTACTTGCTTTTTACCTAAAATTGTGTTTGAATGTGATTTAGTGCAATTTGGCACCGTTTTGGCCAAATTTTGTCCAGATTTGACGTTTCTTGTCCAAAAAGCGTGTTTTGACTCAATCTTTACCATATTGAATGAAATTGCTTATCTTTGACAAATACAAGATGATATGCTATGATGAAGTGCTATGTGGTATCAACGGGTGACTTCTTACATGCTCGTCACCTCCCTTGGGAATGTGTTGGTTTGATTGAATTATGATCTGAGCAAGCATAGAACGTTTAATGTTTGTGGAGTTACTTGATTGATATATGGATTTCATTTGGTTCATTCATGTGATGTGATATCTATAGTGAAGTGTCAGACTAGTTTTCATGCAGGAGACCTTATGTGGAAGATTATTCCAAGTGACCCCTCTTTGACCCGACCACTCTTTTATCATCTTCATACCTCTCCGCCTCATAAAAAGATGCCAAAGTGCACATATTAGCCGTGGCCACCTCTAAAAGTTTGGGGTGGCCACATCTCTATCTCCCCACTTCACTCTATCCACCATATGCCCTATCTACACCAAGGGCAAGAAAGAAAAGAAAAAAAATGCAAAATGCAAAAAGAAAATAAAAGGATGCTCCTGTTTAAGAGCATTCAAATAAAGAAAATATGAGTGTGTCATAGCACTCCAAATCTTACCGCAACCCTTTCTTCATTCTTTCATACCCATGGAGCTAGGAAGCATTAAACCTAGCTCACTTTATCACTTTTCCACAGCCATGTGGGTCATTTGGCATAACTTGAAGCATAAGGTTGAACACATGAATGTGAAACAACACTCCTAGTCATCGGCGATTAGCATCATCATGAAACGGTCTACTCAGAACCTTATGGATGGGATATTGATTACTTGTACAATTCATGCATTATATGCGAAGTTCATGTGTTTTGTGCTCTCTTCATGCTTGGTTTGTGAAAGTAGAATAGGAGGGAAGTGATTTGCATGTACCTAGTCACCATTGATCCCATTTAGCATTTGTCGCCCATCATATTGCATTTTTCATATCTTTTGATTGTGGAAAATGGAAAAGAGATTGAGTTGGAGCATACTTGAGGACAAGTATGTTTCAAGCTTGGGGTGGTGATCCAACCCTATTCTAGGGTTGTATCTTGTGTCATTTTGTACTTTTATCACATTCAAATGTATTAGAAATACATGTTATTCTCCCCAATATGATTATCATTGCAAATATGCTTATGGATGTTCTTTGCACTGTTTTTCAGGTACTTGGACCATGCTAAGATGGAAGAGAGAGAGAGAGAGGGAGTTCTAGGGTTCCCCCACTCAAGGAGGGACCCAAAGAAGGCCCCAAAGTCTCCCTCAACCTACCTCCAGTGGCCAAGAATCATCCCCAAGAAAAGACATCCGAAAATGACAAAGTTAGAAGCGAAATCAAGAAATCAAGCCTCACCACGGACGTGGCCACAATGCCACGGTCGTGGGTTTATTACCAAGTTCCAACAGGTTGCAACAGGGAAATTCCACTGAGACCCACGACTGTGGCCACCCAGCCACAACCGTGGCCAGTGCAGACACCACGACCGTGGCCATCAACACGGTCGTGGTCAGGAGAAGAGAACACGGTCGTGGCACCCTGCCACGGTCGTGGGAATTAATTACAAGAAGTCAGTTGCCAACAGGGAATTTGCCTGGAACGCCACGATCGTGGCCAAGTCGCCACGACCGTGGCCGAAGACGATCAAGACGCCCGTGGCCCCTCCCCACGGTCACCTCCAACTCCTCCAAAACGGCCGTGTTACCCAACACGACCGTGGTGCATGTTACCCACCACGACCGTGGCACTCCGCCACGGCCGTGTCCACCACCATCTCACCACTTCCTTCACACCACGACTGTTTCACCCCCCACGGTCGTTCCCCACTACCCTCACCATGGCCGTGGCACACCCACCACGACCGTGGTGACAACCTACCCTACACAACTTTTCAGTGATTTTCCTATTTTACCCCCACTCAGCCCTAGCTCCTATATAAGCACTAGTTACTTCTAGGGCTCGGGGGAGAGCACTTCCTAGCTGCCCCTAGCTGCTCCCTTGCATCCATTACTCCCATCCACCTACTTCCTTGCATTTAATCCCATTTCCACCCACTTTCCACTCATTTCCACCATAGAAACCTAGTTTCTCTAGGTTTCTATCCATCCATTCCACCATTTCCATGCTCTTGGGCACCATTAGAGGTGGACGATCATGGCTGGCAGCAAGGAGGTGAAGAAGTCAATCTTCATCAAGCATCCATGGCGCTTGCTACTCTCTTTCCCTTCTCCTTTGTTTTTGTCTTGATCATGTATAGCTAAGCCCCCCTTGGGTGGGCTGTTTGGGGCAAAAATGTGACTTTGATACCATGTTGGGGGAATAAAATTTGTAATGAACATATTTCACTTCTATGATGATTTCCTTTGCTTGTATCTCATTTCCCATTACTTGTGCATGTGATTGTTGTTTAATTACATTAATTGCTTGCCTTGTGGTATTTGAAGACATTTGCCTCTAGGATCTTTTGGTTTCTATGTAGCTATCTTAGGATTGGCTCTTAGGTCCTTAATTCAGATCCCTAGCTAGCCCCCTATCTTCCTAAAAAATTACCTTCTTCCTACATGAAAATGTGAGTTCTAAGTGACTAGTATAAGTGTGATTAGTGAAATTGCCTAGGATTTTCTAAAGGCTGAGGTGGCTAGTGGCATGAGGTCAAATATCCTCATCTCTACTCCCATCCTTACCCTTGGTCCTCAATTGACTAATACCGCTTATGCTAGAGACCTAGACTTGGTAAGTCCTATGAGAATTACACCTAGACCTACTTCTCCAACTAGTAGCATAGGGTACATTCTCATAGCACCCACCTTGTTGTTTGGTTTGGTAGTCTAGAATAAAATATGTTAATTGCTTATTATGGTGACATCCCCCAACTAATGTCAAGGTCACATTCCCAAACGACCCACCTCCTTCATCTGATTGCTTAAAACCTTAATTGCTCTGTTTTCTTATTAATGCTAGTATAGTTCAATTGCTTTAGTTAACTTAGTTGTTTGCCTAGTTTTTCTAGCTAAGTGTTAATTTAGGTCTTTGACCTTGATTAGTGGTTAACTTAGGCTCTCAATTGCTAGTTGCTTGCTTAGTCTAGTGTAGTTTGTTCTTGCTCTTGTTTAGATAGCTTGTTGACTTAGATTGCTAATTTGGCCTTTTGATAACTTAGTTTCATATTGCTTTTCCTACTTGCTCAGTTAGCTTAATCAACAACCAACCAACCTTAAAACCCTAAAAACCTTGCTCTCCGCAATAGGAACATAGCTCACACCTTCTAACTCTAGCGCCCCCTCTAACTCCGTGGTTCGACCCCGCATCTTGCCTTTGATCTATACTACAACAGTACCCCGTACACTTGCGGGCGAATTGTTTTAGTTTTAGTGATAGTCTCAATTTGGGCCATACAAATTTTG
Organism: Alisma plantago-aquatica; assembly: GCA_963693085.1. Classification (NCBI taxonomy): domain Eukaryota; kingdom Viridiplantae; phylum Streptophyta; class Magnoliopsida; order Alismatales; family Alismataceae; genus Alisma; species Alisma plantago-aquatica. The sequence continues at coordinate 114,649,605 of OY856410.1, read as the reverse complement.
AAAGCAAAGATCCCATCATCCCGTGCCTCCCGACCTCATGGATTGCACTCGGCCACCCTAGTTGGCCGGTGTTGTAAGTTTCTAGCGGGAACGCACCAAGCTTGTGAAACCACATGGATAGAGGGGGCACTAGATCTTAGTTGGCATTGGCTATGTTCCTAAAGTGGAGACTAGGGTTGAAGGGTTTAAAAGGGGTTTTGGTTTGATTACACTAAGCAAGCAAACAAGTAAAGGAAATATGAAAACTAGATTACCAAAAATTAGGTTATCCTAAGCTAGTTAGATCTAAGGGGCTAGATTAAGCAATCAACTAAGAAAGAGCAGGATGACCTACACTACTCTAGTAAGGAAATCAGCAGCAAGGAACTAAGTTATACACTAAAGAAATCAAGGATCTAGATTGACCCTAACTAGCAAGACTAAGCAATGAGCTAGAATAAACAAAGACAATTAAGCTACACTAGCATTAACAAGCAAGAGGGCTAAGGTGGGTTTCAAGTAATGGACTAGGTAGATGGGCTGTTTGAGAATGTGATTTGATATTAGTTGGGGGTTGTCATCATGGTATGCAATTATCACTTTTAAATCTAGATTACCAAACCAAACAACACAGAAAGTTCTATTAGAATGTACCATATACTACTAGTTGGAGAACTAGGGTTAGGTGTAATTGTAGTAGGATTTGGCAAGTCTAGGTTTCTAGGGTAAGTGGTGTTATGGAAATTGAGACTCAAGGGTAGGAATGGGAGTAGAAATGAGGGTTTTTCACCTCATTCTGCTAACCATCTAGCCTTTAGGAAGCTCTAGGCCATTGCACTAATCATACTTACACTAGCTACTTAGATCTCACACTCACTTGTAGAAGAAGGGAGATGTATGTAGGAACAAAGGGGGATAGATAGGGATCCTCTAATTGGACCTAGGAGCCATTCCTAAGATTACTACATACATTCCAATTTCTCCTAGAAGCTAAATGTCATCAAACATCTCAAAGCAAGCAGTCCATGTTAAAAGCACAAATTAAATGCAATAAAATTGGGAAAGATATAGAAGTAAGAGGCAATCATTGTAGATAGAAATCATGTTCCTTAAAGGTTATATCCCCCCAACATGGTATCCAAGTCACATTTTAACCCCAAACAGCTCACCACAAGGGGCTTAGCTAGACATAATTAAAGAAAATGCAAAAGAAAGGGGAAGAAGGGGATAGGACTTCATGGAGCACAAAGTAGATCTTCCTTCTTTACCTCCTAGCTGCTATAGGGCGTCCTCCTTCCTTTAAGGTTGATTATGGGCATGAAAATAGAGGGGGTTATGGTAGAAAACCTAGAAATCTAGATTTCTATGGTGGAAATGAGGTGGAAATGGTGGGTGGAGGGCATAAATTCAAGGGAAGTGCAATGAATGCTCAAGAGTGGGTGGAGAGGATAATGACAACTAACCTAGTGTTATGGCTACCACCCATGTATATATAGATGGTGGTGGAAGCATTAGAGTAGGTAGGGTTGTTGTTGGAAAAACAGTACAAAAAATGGTAGGGTTTAGGCGGTAGCACGGACGTACTGGGCAGCACAGTCGTGGTGGGTAGAGGTGGGAACGGCCGTGGTGGTGGGGAACGATCATTCCAAGAAAGTGGAAAAATCACAAATTGAAGTGGTGAAATGGAGGTTGGTAGCACGGTCGTGTTGGGTAGCACAGTCGTGGTGGAAGCTAGGTGGAACGGTCGTACTGGGTAGCACATCATTGGTGGTAGAGATGGAGAGGAGGTCGTTCCCTATAGCACGACCATTCTGTATTCAGCTAGTACAACCGTGCTGGGCAACATGGCCGTTTTGGGGGCTTCACGGCACAACCATGCTGGGTAGCACGACCGTGGTGGCTAAGTTGTTGTAGCTTGCAACTCTTAGGGATTTCCCTGTAACTTGTGCATTATCCAGCACGACCGTTCCTTGGCACCACAACTGTTCTAGAGTCTTCAATGGAAAAATTAACTTCACTCTTCATCATCATTGGACTTCTTTGCTTGATGTCGAATCTTGGCCATTAGGGTTAGGTTGAGGGATCTTTGGGGCCTTCTTTGGACCCCTCCATGAGTGGAGGAACTCTATAACTCCTTCCTTTTCTCTCATCCATCCAAAGCATGGTCCAAGTACTTGAAAATAATGCAAAGAACGTCCATATGTGCATTTGATAATAATTCTCACATTGGGGAATTTAACTTGCATTCTACTATGTTTATATGTGAATAAAGGTCAAAATGGCATAAGATGGAGCCCTAAAATAAGGTTGCATCAGGTACCGACATGATACAACAATCCAATATGGAAATTCCAAAATTTTTGGTGATGCTAAGATCACACTAGGTGCTATCGAGTATGGATTCAATGCTACCAATGAAAGGAGTCACTGATACCAACTTATTATATAGAGAGTAATCATATTTAATTGACTCACTACCACCAACATGCCACTCGGTGGTATTGACTTTTGCACCTGAATCAAGTCTAAACTTGTAGAAGGTAACTCGATGTCGTCGATAGACTTGTCAGTAGTACTGACACATTTTGAGGGTTCCAACTTAGGTGACCACTTGGTGACACTAACACCCTGTTGGTGTAACCAATGTTTTGCAATCAATGCAGATTGAAAATCACAATAGATCTAATAGTTGTCACTTAATCACGACCAAAGATCCACATATGAGTTAAGTGGAGTTTGTCCAAAGAGGGAGGCCGCATTCTATTTCATTGCAATAGAGGACAAAGTTGGTAGAGGAGGAGATGAATGAGGTAGCGATGCATCAGACACTTCAGGCACTTCTGGAGGGTAGAGTTGCAACCAGAACACTGCAAATCAAGGTTTCTACCAGAGGGTATCACATAGACAACTTCTTTAGGGATTTTTGTATTGGTTTTCTAATTTTTAGCCTAGTTTCTCCCTCTTCCTCTATTTTTATGATGATATACTTTCTAGACCGTATTCTAGAAACATAGACTTGCTAGATCCTATTTGGGTTTCACCTAAGCCCTTATAAAATTGAGACTTTTAAGGTTGCATAGGGTGTGTAAGGGTGTAGTTACCCTTTACACACCTTATACCAACAAAGGGAAACTAGTAGCTTAGGGTAATTATATAGCATTTATATTATTGTTTGGTTTAACAATATAGAATGAATGGATATAATTTGCATTCTCTGAATCCACCCCCAAACTTGGATTCTAGTAACATTCCCCCAAACAGCCCATGCCACCATTGATTATTAAAGACCCCCAATTTCTTCCTTATTAGTTCATGCTTTCTTACTTAGTTGCCTTAATTTATTTGTAATCAATTGCCTTTATCTTGATAGCTAGGTCTTGCTGGAGTATTTAGTGCACCTTTTTGCTTGCTTGTGCTACTTCTTTCTAGTTAGTGTTAATCTTAGTCTTTTACTTGCCTTGGTTGTTAATTACTAGTTTAGTCTTAGTGTTAGTTCTTGCTTTGATATTCTTAGTCTATATTATTCTCTCTCTATCTTAATTTCTTGTTTTCTTTGGTAATTATAACTAAATTTTCTAGGGTTAACTTAGGTTTTGATTACTTGTTACGTTTAATTGCTTGTTTGTTCATCATTAGTTTAAACAAATGAAAACCAACCTTTGAACCCCAAAAAACCCTAGAATATAAATTAGGAACCTAGCTAACCTAACTAAGATCTAGTTACCCCTCTCTCCTTGAGGATCAACCCCTAACTTGCCTCTCTCTTGTACTACAACACGACCCCATGCACTTACATATATGTGTGTTAGTCTACGTGAGTGTGCCTACTAGGGCTTATAAATTTTGAAAGATCACATTATGTGTGCTAAAGGAGCATCTAATCCAATTATAATTGGTTAGGTGTACCCCAGGCTAAAAACACCAGTAAAGGGACACATGGTTTTTAAAAAGTAACCACAAGGATAGAGGGTGAAGCTGGTGTAGCTTCTTGTGCCTTATTGGAAATTGGGCATATTGCTGGAGGGTTGATTCAATCTTCTTATGATATTTAATAATTAAATAAATGATCACACCACATGGGTGACTTCATCATCTTTGTCATCTTGAGGAATGATCATGTTATTTTACATGAATGGGGAAGGGGGTTCTGTAATGCATAGTCATTGTATTAAGATCATCTTGCTGCTTGGGTTTGTTCTTGAGTTGACCAACAAATGAACGTCTTGGAGGAAGCATGGATGCAAAAATCTATGTGAGTTGAGCCTCCATGGATTTAGTGTAAGCGTGTTGGCTTTCTAGTATCTTTTCAATGGTATGCAAGTCTCTTTGATCACTAGAGATGTGCATCTTCTCCTAGTTTCCTTACCCTAGGAATTGATGTCCTTATTGATTGTAGGATACTATCCTAGATTATAGTTGTTGTGGTACTATCAAGGATTGTAGTTGTTCTAGAGATAGGTTTATTTTAGTCAGAATCAAGGATGACCTCAAACTTGGTTTTTATTTTGGTCCTACTAAAGCTGGTGAGAATTCACTACTCAATTTTGGTTTCTATACTAGAAACCTGGAATATTTCTTTACATATTGGGGTTGTAGTACCCTATCCAGGAATAATGTTGAAGGTGTTCACTTCCTCAATGTTTATACTACTACTAAATTGAGGTTGGTGCATGTTCAAAGTAGCTTGGACAAGGTGGTTGCATTGTTGGCTAGTGTTTCCTTCCACATTGTAGAGTTGGAAGACTTATTGGCTAACCCAACTTGAAAAAGGATGAGTTCTTCTTTCCATTCCTTAGGAGGGTCGACTAAAGGTTGTATTGTTTGAGGTCTAAATCTGTGAATGATTCAGAAATAGCCTTCAGCTTAGGTTTGTCTTTTTCCATGGTCACCTTCAGATCTCCTCTCGAGGAGCACTAATTGGCCTGGTTCTCTGCTCCCCTACTCACAACCTTCCAAGCATAATAAAATCTCTATCGTAAGAAGTTTCCATTGGAATAAACATCAAGAAACTGCTTGAAATCACCATCAAAACCCCTACAAAATGTTTCAAAAAGTTACATAAAGGAGATGTCATGATGAGAGAATTTGTGCAAAAGATCCTTGAATAGTTCCTTGGCTTAAAAGAGAGATTCTCCTAAGAACTCTTCAAAAAGAGTTATTTTCCATCTATTTTGGTAGGTGAGCAAGGGAAAAAAGAACTTCTCGAGGAATTGGTTTTGAAGTTTCTCCCAAGTTATGATTCTACGATCATCTAGGGAGTTGTAACCAACCCTATCCTTATTGGCAAGGGAGTAGTAGAATAGTTGTAGCTTCATGTCAATGCTAAACACACCAATTTGATTACTTAGTCCACATGGATCTGTGAACTTCTAAAGATGGTCATGTGCATCCTAGCCAGTTCTACCTACAAAGTTGTTGTTTTTCATCATCATCACCCATGCATCTTGATTTCAAAGTTGGGGAACCACAATATCTAGTTGAACGAATGGGTTACAAATGTCCATCTCCTTAGCAATATAGAAATCTATTAATCCCTCTATCATTCTACTTCTACTATTATCGTAGCTCTTCTTGTACTGTAGTTGTGTCTTCTTCCATGAGTCCATCTATTTGTGATGCTAGTGTTGCTTTAACTCTATGGCTGATCTCCTCTTCCTCCATTTGTGCCTTTTGTTTAGGAAGGATCTTATGATAGGTTCATTTGATCTTATGATAGGTTCATTTGATCTCAGGGTCAAGGTGTATGATGGAGTGGACGCTAGAAGAGTGCCGCATGCACAACAGATCTCTCTTGACAAATGCAAAAAACCAAGTTTAGATTGATGAAGATGAGTTGGATTCAAGATGATTTCAATAATATCAATTGTAAAAGGAAAATCTAACTAATCCAAGTCATTTAAGTTGATCATAACATCCCTTCATTCTTAGAAACGATACCAAAATTTGATGTATGTGTTATCCCATAGACCAAGTCACATAGGAAAAAGTCCCTAAATTTTTACCAAAACTAGTATAGTAATAATCACCCATAAGAAGATGGATCTTATCATAGTACATCCATGATTTAATCCAAAGGACAATATTTTTAAAAAATATTAAATTCAAAGTAACCACATAAGAACTAATATTATCACAAGAAGTGGTTGATTATTGATTATTATAATATCATAGTTAGATAAAGTCAATATTTATAAATGTATGGGCACACTAGGGTGGAATGGGTTTCACCACTAGTATCAATAATTCACTCTCTCACATGTCATATTAATCATGAACATATATATGTATATGTATATGTATATGTGTGTGTGTGTTCAATCCAGGTAAACCCCCCTTTTAGTGATAGGATTAAAACCTAGACAGATGTCACTTTCAGATTGTTGTTGTTGGGTTTTAAGGGAGGTAGAGAAGTAGTGGAAACAAAAATTTCTCCCCAAAACCCAGAACAAAAGGAATCATGTCAACGTCTATACAATAGGAAAGATGGTTTGTGGATGCATACTTTGTCCCGAGGCTTGCTCGGAGATAGTACCTCGCGCCTTGTGCGGTCTTCACCTCCGGTCTTGGACGGTGTCTGTGCAGCTCCTAGTCGCACCGGGACTGAAGACTCCTGGTCTCACTGGGACTGTCGGGATTGACAGTTGTCCTCCGAGCAACAGATGTCTCCCGCCTCTACAGTCGTCCACACAGACTTCCTGGAACTCCGATCTCCTTGTCCGACAAGGAATCAGAAGGAGTCGCACCCTCCTGTCGACATACTAGTCGCCGACACACTCTCCTGCCACCATTCACTTTCTGTAGTTGTCTTTCCCTTGTTGTGCCTCCCTTATCGGGTAGCACTTGCTCGGGCTCTATCAGTTACCTAAACCAGAGAGAATGAAAACTTTACAGAGCAACTGGTTGCACCGAGTTGTACTTTGAGAAGCCCCCAATACCCCTATATATAAGAGGGTCATGGGACAGGGTTCTCTATCCTGGGCAATGCGGGACTAAAGCAGGAGTAGAAGGGTTCGAGATTTACCACAAAAACAACCAACTGCGTAACATGAACAGATCGTTTCACAACTAAAATGGTCGGTTGGGGATCTGAGCCGGTCGGTTGACACCTCAACCGATCGGTTGGGACCCATGAAACGGTCGATTCACTTCTGAACCGGTCGGTTCGTGGTCCTGATCAGTTCCCGATTGACTTTTCTTCTTTTTTTTCGAATTGGTATCAAATACCAATCCTTGTTCCAATCAAATTGGGCAAGTGAAACGAAAGGAAATTTCTCATCAATGTTACTTTCCCAACTTGCTCAGTTGGACCAGTTGAACAAATCGTTCCAACACTTGAAGCGATCATTTCACCCTATCCATGAGCCGATCGACTCACCAGTTGAGCCGATCGGTTCACCAAGCTCAGTCGATTGGTTCATCACATGAGCCGATCGGTTGGGAGTGCAGATTGTGCAGAATCAGTCAATCGTAGTTTCAATCAATCTGATACTCTAATCAATCAGTCCAACACCTTGAATACTATGATACTGAGCTATCAATTGATTGAGTGTTTAATTGAACTACTAAACTCCTTTAGTAATCAATCTAAACATTGTTTGCGGACAAACTCCTATTTCAGGTTAAGTCCTATGTGTGTGACCCTGCAAGTCCATTTCATGTTGGCAGTGAAAGTCCATAACACTTATGACTTCACAAGCAAAGAGCGGTGCCTAGTCACACATCAGTGCTACCCAAGTGAAATAGAAAGTTGGAGAACAACTTGAAATCCTACAATCCATGAATGGTGTTACAGTGAATGTATAATTCCTTTGTCACTGATATCCTGAATGAACTCGAGGCATGGAACAATCATGCTGTCAATGTTCATTCATTTCCTTGATCTCAGAGAAGACTGGGTGAGATGTGTGTGACATCAATATCACATATTGATTCACACATGCATGGGCATGCCTTTCTCAATCCTACTCATCAAGTGGACAAGGACATCAAACTCCCTCAGGAGGGACAAATCCCATATCTATCACTCACCCCTCAAATGCCCCATGTGTCAAAGCCACCCAATCATCACCTTTATAACAACCCATGTTTTAGGATTGCGTTTGATGATGTCAAAGTGTACCCAACGACATGTGTTGAGTTTAGTGATTTCAGGTCTAAGAATAACACTCACCACCATCATTGTAAGAGCTGACTGTGATTACCAAGTCATGGTTCCATGTGTCACTCTCACGGTGGGTATGTATGATACCTTGTTCTCTAAAAAGTACCTATGTGCTTGGTTTGATATCACTATATCATGACTAATGAGATTCTTTCATCAACCAACACACAATCTAGTCATCAGTGTTATTGATGTCTATGGTTATTTCCACAATAACAACTGACTAGGGACTAAACAAGAATGTATACTCTTAACATCCGTATGATCTCATCGTTTAGGTCCTCAACCAAAAAGCATACGTCTTTGAGTAATACAATTCTTTAGACATCTATCATGTTACACCATCATCTCAGAAATAGTTTAAACATATAGATCGGAAATTGCCTTTATTATTATTCAAATCATTTACAAAGTATCCCATTACAATCATCATATGACTTGCTCTATGGGCATACATACCAACAGACTCCCACTTGCACTTAGAGCCAGTCACCAAGGAACCTCAGTCCTTGTGACCTAGCATGACCATCATGCTTTTGCTGAGAAAGGGCCTTAGTCAGTGGATCAGCTATGTTGTCTTCAGTTGGTACTTTGCAAATCTTCACATCTCCTCATTATACGATCTCTCGTATGAGATCAAAGCACCGCAGTATGTGCTTGGACCGCTGATGTGATCTGGGTTCCTTAGCTTGTGCAATAGCTCCATTATTGTCACAATAAAGCTCAATTGCATCAAAGCTACTGGGAACTACACCAAGTTTAGAAATGAACTTCCTAATCCACACAACCTCCTTTGCTGCATGTGAAGCAGCAATATACTCGGCCTCTGTAGTAGAATCGGCAATAGTTTCTTGCTTGGAACTCTTCCAGCTCACAGCTCCATTATGAAGGCAAAATACAAATCCTGACTACGATCTGTAATCATCTTTATCAGTTTGGAAGCTTTCATCGATGTAACCCTTTACAACCAACTCTTCCTCACCGCCGTAAACAAGAAACTAATCCTTAGTCCTTCGCAAGTACTTGAGGATGTTCTTTACGGATGTCTAGTGAGCATCAGCGGGATCTGACTAGTACTTGCTCGTCATGCTTACACCATATGAGACATCTGGGCATGTGCACAACATAGCGTACATGATGGATCCGATGGCTGATGCATATGGGATCCCATTCATATGCTCCCTCTCTTCACAAGATTGGGGACATTGAGCTCTAGAGACGGTGACTCCATGTAGTATGGGGATGTTGTCTCTCTTTGAGTTCTCCATGCTGAACCGCTTCAGCAATTTGTCGATGTACGTGCTCTGACAGTCTGAGAAGCCTAAGCCTTCTAGATCTATCTCTATAGATCTTAATTCCTAGAATGTAGGATGCTTCTCCTAAGTCCTTCATTGAGAAAGTATTCCCAAGCCAAGTCTTTACCTTCTCTAAGGCTAAGACATCATTCCCCATCAAAAGTATGTCATCCACATACAATATGAGGAATGTGGTCGAGCTCCCACTAACCTTCTTGTACACACAAGGTTCATCTTCATTTTGAGTAAAGCCAAACACTTTGACTTCCTCATCAAATCAAAGATTCTAACTCCGAGATGTTTGCTTCAATCCATAGATTGACCTTTGTAGCTTACAGACTTTATTGGCATTCTTTGGATCTACAAAACCTTCACGATGTGTCATGTACACATCCTCATTTATATTCCCATTAAGGAATGTTGTTTTAACATCCATCTGCCAAATCTCATAGTCATAATAAGCTGCAATAGCAAGCATGATCCTGATGGACTTAATCATGGCAACTGGAGAAAAGGCTTCGTCATAGTCAACACCTTGAACTTGTTGAAATCCCTTCACAACCAATCTGCCTTTATAAGTTTGCACATTGCCATACATGTCGGTCTTCTTCTTGAAGACCCACTTGCACCCTAAGGGTTTTACCCCTTCGGGTGGTTCCACCAAAGTCCATACTTTGTTGGAGTACATTGATTCCATCTCGGATCTCATGGCTTCAAGCCATTTCTCAGAATATGGTCCCTCCATAGCCTCTACGTAGGTAGTTGGATCATCATCTATGATCAACTCTCCACCTTCCTGAGTCACAAGGTATCCAAACCTCTCAGGTTCAAGGTGTGTCCTACTAGATCTATGGGGTCCTTGTGTTACCTGAGGAGAATGAGATTCTACAACACCTTGTGAATCTTCATATTCCTCTCGTACATCTACCGGTTCAATGTTTTCTTGTTGGGCTTGAACCTCTTCAAGCTCTATTTTCCTCCCACAGCTTCCTTTGGAAATAAATTCCTTTTCTAGGAACACATCATCCTTGGCAACAAACACTTTGTTGTCAGTAGGGTGGTATAGATAATATCCCTTGGTCTCCTTGGGATATCCAACAAAATAACATTTATCAGACTTGGGTCCAAGCTTATCAGGAAACATTTTCCTAACGGAAGCCTCACAACCCCAAATCTTCATAAAAGACAAATTGGGACGGTTCCCGGTCCATATCTCATATGGTGTCTTTTGAACCGATTTAGATGGTGCTCAGTTAAGTGTAAACGCGGCGGTTTCAAGAGCATGACCCCAGAAAGAAATTGGAAGATCAGCAAAACTCATCATTGATCGCACCATATCCAACAATGTGCGATTCCTTCTTTCAGACACACCGTTATGCTGTGGTGTTCCAGGTGGAGTCCATTGTGATACAATACCACGGGCTCGCAGAAGGTCATCAAACTCCTGGCTTAAGTATTCTCCACCTATATCGGATTGAAGTGCCTTAATACTTTTACCAAGTTGGTTTTGTACTTCATTCATGAAATCCTTGAACCTTTCAAGGGTTTCTGACTTATGTTTCATCAGGTACACATAGACATACCTACTGAAGTCATCAGTAAAGGTAATGAAGTACTGATACCCACATCTGGAATTAGTTCTAAAAGGCCCACATACATCAGTGTGTATGAGTCCTAATAGATCACTAGCTCTTTCACCTTTACCTGAAAAGGGAGTCTTGGTCATCTTGCCCATCAAACAAGATTCACATGTCTCTATTGATTCATAATCAAAAGAGTTTAGATAACCATCTTTATGGAGTCTAGAAATGTGCTTCTCATTTATGTGCCCTAGATGAAAATGCCAAAGATATGTTTTGTTTGAGTTGTTGAGTTTTTGCCTTTTGGTGTTTACGTTGTATACACTTGTCTCTAGATCTATCAAGTATAAAACATAAGACATTGGGGCACTGCCATAAAAGATCCCATCTTTAGAAATGGAACATTTTCCATTCTTAATAAGAAATTCAAATCCATCTTTGTCCAAACAAGAGACAGAAATGATATTCCTATTTATGGTAGGTACATAATAGCAGTCCTTCAACTCTATTATTAGCCCACTTGGTAGAGTTAACTCATAGGTTCCTACGACACTGGCGGCAACCCTTGCCCCATTAGCAACACGTAGTTCAACCTCGCCTCTCTTCAAAGGCCTACTTCTCTTAAGATCCTTCACATTTGAACAAATGTGAGATCTGCATCCGATATCAAGTACCCATGACAAAGAAGTAGTAATGTTAATCTCTATCACATATACACCATAAGTAGATATCTCTATCTCTGACTTCTTCTTCCATCATTCCTTCCATCCTCTCCATGTAGAAGAAATTGGTTTGGTGAGAGAACCCTTCTCTCCCTTACCTTTTGTTCCATTGATATCTATCAATGAACTTTCTTTCTTCTTCACCAACACATTAAGCGTACATAGAGTGGATTCAAATGTTCCTGGTATATCTGGATTGTGCAGAACACTTCTCACAGTCCTCAACCAGTTATGGAATTTGTTCTCAATTAATTTGCCCATTTTAAAAGATTATTCTTTTGCCATTCTACAAGAGAAAATTGCATTTGTCAAAACTCCTTTTGATTTGATTTGAATAAAATTTTATGATAGTTAATTAGGCCTTTAATTAATTACCACTACCACTATTTTGACTCAAATTGACAACCCTCACCATCAATTCAGAAGATTGCAGCGCACAATCTTCTAGTGGGTCAAGATCCATATTTCAACAAGTCATGAGTCAGCTTTGGCTGATCGCTCATAATCTTGACTATTTAGGTAGGCCATCATGCCAATTGCATCATATGCAACTCTTGATGAATGAACATGCACAACACCTTGCCATGAACATTCCGTGCCTCTGGGCTTAGATTCTCTAAGAATCACCAGTTAGGTCTATCCCAAAAGCCGACATGGTAAACATGCACCCTGCTTTGGCAGAACCTGCATGTCGACCCTTCACACTTCCACAAGATGGACGACACACCATGCTTTGGCGTAACCTACACTTGGTCGATCGAGTTTTCCATGTGTGTCGCTAATTGAAGGAGTATAAGACTTAATATTTTAATGAGGGATTTGGTTTTTATATACATATACATGTCCAATCACCACAATATATAGTATGTATCATATACATGCTATATCCCACTGGAAAACATGCAAAACGATAAAAGCAACGATTATGGCCATCCTATTGTGATTCTTTGAGCCAAGAGGAATCACAGTCATCTAGGTCTACATCACATGCAATCTATACAAGATGAAATATGTGCCTGCCTTTCTGGGTTTGATCAGCTCATCTTCATGACTGATCGGCTCACCATCAAGTTGGTCATTCGGGTGCCACCAGCCGATCAGTTCACCAGTCGTCGTGCATCTCCTCAGATCGCCACCCACTCGTCTCACTTCTCGAACCAGTCGTCTGGAACATCAACCAATCGGTTCACACCTTGAATCGATCGTCTCAGGTCGTCCGCCGTTCTTTGACATAACAAGAAATAAAATCTATCCTATTTACAATTGAATTGTGAAACCCCGAGTTACATTCAGGGGGAGCAAAGGTAGGAAAAGAAATCTCAAATTATTTTGAGTTACATCAGGAATAGGAGAAAGGGAATCGGTGCGCAGACCGAGATGCAAGCAACCACATACAACCACACACAGATATAGGGTTTATAGGCCATAATCATGCTACACATCCACCACAAAACTCATTTAAGGGTGACACATATCGAGTGCATTAATATTACATATCATATATGTATATTTGGGATTTGTGGATTATACATGCATAAAACCAAATTTATTCGCATTGTATGCAGTAAATAAAGGTGGCAAATCAAAATCGATCATATCGATAATCCTAAAATATAGAACAGTTGACATGGCTCTGATACCACTGTTGGGTTTTAAGGGAGGTAGAGAAGCAGCGGAAACAAAAATTTCTCCCCAAAACCCAGAATAAAAGGAATCACGTCAACATTTATATAATAGGATAGATGGTTTGTGGATGCATACCTTGTCCCAAGGCTTGCTTGGCGACAGTACCTCGCGCCTTGCGTGGTCTTCACCTCCGGTCTTGGATGGTGTCTGTGTAGCTCCTGGTCGCACCGGGACTGAAGACTCGTGGTCTCACCGGGACTGTCGGGATTGACAGTTGTCCTCCGAGTGACAGATGTCTCCCGCCTCTGTAGTCGTCCACATGGACTACCTGAAACTCCGATCTCCTTGTCCCACAAGGAATCAGAAGGAGTCACACCCTCCTGTCGGCGTACTAGTCACTGACACACTCTCATGCCACCAGTCGCTTTCTGCAGTTGTCTTTCCCTTACTGTGCCTCCCTTATCGGGTAGCACTTGCTCGGGCTCTCTCGGTTACCAAAACCAGAGAGAACGACAACTTTACAGAGCAACTGGTTGCACTGAGTTGTACTTTGAGAAGCCCCCAATACCCCTATATATAGGAGGGTCATGGGACTGGGTTCTCGATCCAGGGCAATGCGGGACTAAAGCAGGAGTAGAAGGGTTCGGGATTTTCCACAAAAACAACCAACTGCGTAACCTGAACCGATAGTTTCACAACTAAAATGGTCAGTTGGGGATCTGAGCCGGTCGGTTGACACCTCAACTGATCAATTGGGACCCATGAAACGGTCGGTTCACTTCTGAACCGGTCGGTTCGTGGTCCTGATCAGTTCCCGATTGACTTTTCTTCTTTTGTTTCGAATTGGTATCAAATACCAATCCTTGTTCCAATCAAATTGGGAAAGTGAAACGAAAGGAAATTTCTCATCAATCTTAATTTCCCAACTTGCTCGGTTGGACCAGTTGAACCGATCGTTTCAACACTTGAAGCGATCATTTCACCCTATCCATGAACCGATCGACTCACCAGTTGAGCCGATCGGTTCACCAAGCTCAGCCGATCGGTTCATCACATGAGTCGATCGGTTGGGAGTGTAGATTGTACATAATTAGTAAATTGTAGTTTAATCAATCTGATACTCTAATCAATCAGTCCAACACCTTGAACACTATGATACTGAGCTATCAATTGATTTATTGTTTAATTGAACTACTAAACTCCTTTAGTAATCAATCTAAACATTGTTTGCAGACAAACTCCTATTCCAGGTTAAATCCTATGTGTGTGACCCTGCGGGTCCATTTCACGTTGGCAGTGAAAGTCCATAACACTTATGACTTCACAAGCAAAGAGCGATGCCTAGTCACACATCAGTGCTACCCAAGTGAAATAGAAAGTTGGAGAACAACTTTCAATCCTACAATCTGTGAATAGTGTTACAGTGAATGTATAATTCCTTTGTCACGGATATCCTAAATGAACTCGAGGCATGGAACAATCATCCTATCAATATTCATTCATTTCCTTGATCTCAGAGCAGACTGGGTGAGATGAGTGTGACATCAATATCACATATTCATTCACACGTGCATGCGCATGCCTTTCTCAATCCTACTCATCAAGTGGCCAAGGACATCAAACTCCCTCAGGAGGGACAAATCCCATATCTATCACTCACCCCTCAAAAGCCCCATGTGTCAAATCCACCCAATCATCACCTTTATAACAACCCATGTTTCAGGACTACGTTTGATGATGTCAAAGTGTACCCAACAACATGTGTTGAGTGTAGTGATTTCAGGTCTAAGAATCACACTCACCACCATCACTGTGAGAGTTGACTGTGATTACCAAGTCATGGTTCCATGTGTCACTCTCACGGTGGGTCTGTCCGGTACCTTGTTATCTAACAAGTACCTATGTGCTTGGTTTGATTTCACTATATCATGACTAATGAGATTTTGTCATCAACCAACACACAATCTAGTCTTCAATGTTATTGATATCTATGGTTATTTCCACAATAACAACTGACTAGGGACTAAACAAGAATGTATACTCTTAACATCTGTATGATCTCATCGTTTAGGTCCTCAACCCAAAAGCATACGTCTTTGAGTAAAACAATTAATTAGACATCTATCATGTTACACCATCATCTCAGAAACAGTTTAAACATATAGATCAGAAATTGCCTTTATTATTATTCAAATAATTTACAAAGTATCCCATTACAATCATCATATGACTTGCTCTACGACATACATACCAACAGTTGTCATGTACATGGAGATCATACATCTATCGCCTTAGAAAACACCCATCTAAAATTATCGTAAAGGGTTTATCAAAAATCAATCGATATCCAAGATCCTAAGTTCAAATTTCTCTACTCCCAAGATTTGATAAACACATAAGCATGATGATCAGGAAAGAATACAATCATGAAAGCAATTCATTCGATACATATAAAGGTTTATACAATAATAGATGTAGTAGAAAGAACATAATTAGGTAGAACGACGACTCCCCACACCCTTGCTACATGACTACTTGAACATGATAGAATATATAGTATATAGTAGTGATGAAGAGAAGATATTCATCCTCATAGAACACAATCAAATTATAGCCTGATGTGAAGGAGTGGTTCTTCAAACTCTAAAGTGTCCAATAAATAGGAAGTGAGCCTCCTCAATGTTTCTCAAACATGCACTGGAAACTATGGAATGTCTCTTCATTTTGGGTTGTATCTACTGTGTGGAGATGATGGATGATGGATCAATGTACGTCTTGGTTCTAACTTCCTTCATAGTCAGAATCTTGGAGCCCTCATGGAGGTTGGAATTTCATCAGTTTGTCAATTGGGGGAAGGAATTGATGGTGGGGGTTGATAGAATTATATGTGGAATGCTCAAGATCGATTATGGTAGCATGGTGCCATCAATGGAGGATCCTTTTCTTGATGGATGTGGGCTTGCATATATAGGTGGGGGCCAGGGTTTGAAACCTTATCTAGTTTCCTTGAACTTAAGTTCCATCCATCATGGATGTGAGGGTTTAGTGTAGGGAGGTAGATGAAGGGCCTCACGACCCTCAATATTTTCCATCAACAGAGGTGTGTATACCACCATTGGTGGTATGAAATTCAAATTGCATTCCAGATGTATGGTTCTTATTAGTTGGGACTCATTGGGTACTTGTCAACAGTTAAGGTCAGGGATTAATGTGTTACCTTTTCACAATTTTTAGTTGAAGGCTCTGGTCAGGCATTACAGGGTGTGGTCTATAGTTCTTGTCAGGCGACAAGAGTAAGGTTCCCATTGGCACCCACGTAGTAATTCCACCTATCTTTGTTACATTAAGTTTGCTAGACCATCAGAGGTCAGCTAGACTAGGATTCAATGGATATGAGCAGGGATTTAACTTGACATGACTTCATTGGGGTCGGATTTCCATAGGGGGTTGGTTGATGAAAAGATTGAAGGATCATGTGTTGGTTATGTATGACTCTTCATTGGAGGGTCAATTATAGATGTTCAATGTAAGGCTAGGCATCAGGATGACTCTCGCTGATCTGACATGATTTTTGAGAGATCCAAACCCACCTGAGAGAGTGGTTATTGGTGTATGGTTGATGGCCTGCAGTGATGAAGCTTCTGACCAACGATAAGTGGCCCAATGAAGGTTCATATCATTTAAAAGTTTGTACATTTTCTCAAATTCTTCTTGGGACCACCACCTCCGACATTGATGCTCATGATATGAGGTTTTACCTTGTCATCAAAACCCATATAATTCTATCAATCCTTCAAATATCATAAAATTAATAAACCTAAATGCAAGCTAGTTCTAAGGTAAAATGATAGTAATGAATGAAAAAATAGAACACAATGCAACTAAAACTAGGATGAATATAAATTCATCAAGAACAAATCATTTTAGGTACTTACTTCATTGGTTAGAGATTTACATTTATCCATGAACAACTGTAAAACATTAGCTTTATTGATTTTCACCATGATTGGAAAATTATAATATGTCTATAAATTTTGCATTCGTACTTCGTACTATATGCTCATATAGGTCTAAATAATTTATCTATCACTGACATTTACATCTTTTTCTCTTCAACAGAAAACTTAACACATGTTATTTCTATTCTTCTGCATACTATCGATCAACACAGTCTAGTGTTTTTATTAAAATTGGTGCCAGTTTCACTATAATTTGTTTCAATATTTTTCATTTAAACTCGGTACAATTAAACCATGTAGGTCCAACATTCAAAAAATGGTTCTTACCCAATGTTTATAATAGGAAAAGGTCTCATGGGGATCAAGATCACATTATCTCAACTAGTATAGAACTAAAAGGCATAAGAAATATAAACAAGACAGATAAAGATATTGGGGTTACCACTAAATTTCTCAAAGATACAAAAAAATCAAATTAGGCATTTAAAAAGGAGGAACACATAGAAATAAAACTCGAAAAGACACTACCTAAAGGCGAACAAACATCATAAGAGTGTCCAAGGGCCTATGCATTTCAATACTATTATGTAAATGAACGGTTCATGCACCCTACACTGTTTAATATAGTTGATTTGAACATTTTTTTGGGTTTGAGATTGATTTCAAATCATATTTTTGGTTTTAGAGGTTAGAACAAAAAGAATCTAGATAAAAATAAAATTTAGAATTTTGAGTTTTTGAGGCCTTAATATGATTGTGGATTAGGATTATAATCACCTCAACCTCCATAATTGTGATCCAATCTAGGTAACTATAATGAGATATGGTGACTTAGAGAGAGTTGATAAGAGAAGATATATTGTAGACTTAAATAAAAAAAAGTATTAAAATTTGAAAAGTCATGGTTATGTAGATATTGTTAGAGATCTTGTTAGTGAGTCAATTTTTATATTTAGTTTATTTGTAATTTGGGTCAAGTTGTGTCTTGTTCCATTAGGATTAAGGCTTCTTTCTACATCTACTCCTATATATTAGAGAAGTTTTTCCTATCCTTCAATGACATTTACACACAAGTTGAACTTCCTCAAAATTGTTATTTTTCACATGGTAGTAGAGTAGGATTTTCTATTCCACCCTACATGAGAGAGAGAGAGAGAAGGTGGAGTTCCCCCTTATGAGTGGTCACCCTCCTTTGGTATTGTTTGGGTGTCTTCTGGATGTCCATCCCCTACAACCTCTAGAAGTGACCCTATGGAGTTATTCCATCAAAAAGTAAAACCAATATGATGGTTCTTTGTTATTTATGCTAAATACAATGGGAAGAAACCTCATTTATTGATGTCATTGCTTTCTTTTAAGGTAGCCAGGACCACCTTCCTATTTTACTTCCTACATATCTATCGTCTATACTGCTACTATGTACACCACTAACAACTACAATTAATTCATTGAAATCCCTATGTTTACACCGCCTCCATCTACATCATTGTAGTCTACACTTCCTCTGCCATAAACTTTGTTTCCATTATACATGTTCTTGTTTCCTTGGAGATACAATGCCAAAATATGGCAAAAGATCATCTTTTTTCTCACTATGGGAAAAAATATCCCCTATCTTGCTTGACTTGAGATCCTTGGCATTTATACTACCTTACTATTGACTTCATAATTATACATTACCCATGTTTTAATGGTGAATTCTCTATTCCATCATATTTTTCTAAAAAATCTAATGCTATCATTATAGTTGACAGGCGTACTCTTATTGATCAAATTCAATAACCCACCATTGGGAAAAATCAAGTCATAGAAGCTCAAGCAATATTTGTTTTTATAAGTTTGTTATAAATCATTATCAAATTAACTAGAATAAATTTCATTTCACTTGGGAATTTCCAAAAAATCCAAAAATGATGTGTGGTTTGGTTTGAGTTTCCCCTGCAAAGAAATGTGACTACATTTGCATTAGAGTTTCTAGAGTTGCACATCAGTTGAGTTCCAGCTAACACAAAATTTGTCTGGCCAACAAATTGGCATAAGCAAATAAGGCTCCTTTTGAACACACAACCAACCACACTAAACTACTAATTTTTTGCAAAGTGCTTTATAGATTTTAAATGGGGTTAAAAGTTGAAAATAGATCCATTAGAGACCTTCAAAATTGCTTTAAATCAATATAATTGAATCTACTAACTTGTAGGTACCCTCAACCAAAAATGGAACCCAGTGAAGTGCATTCCTAGTTTACCACTTATGTTATGGTTGAGATGATGTACCTCTAGATCGTCATAATCACTCTTTGAGCTTTATAACTTGCTATTGTACGTGAAAGGTCATATTTATGAGAGTATTCCTAATTGTTCTTTGTACAACTCACCATTCTTCTTCCAATATCTCTTTCGCCAATAAGATGATTTGAATCTCTTTATTAGCTAAGTTAGGTGAAGGGAAACTGGCCTAAGGTAGGGGAGGTGAGTCCCGTGTTAGATTGTTGGTTCCCTTTCCCCAAGAAGGGAAGCTAGTTATCCCTTGATCCAAAAAGGGAGGTCTCTAAGTGTAATAACTTATTGTGTAATATAAGGTGATTCTAAAGGTAAAAAATTCTAAAGATTGACCCTTACAGGTAGTATAGAACCACTCTTTGTCATTCCCTTCACTTGTAGATTATTGAACCTCTCCTTCTTTTTCATTTTATACTTTCATATTTATATTGGGATATAATATGAAGGTTTAAAGAAATTTGTTTGAGTATTTGAATAGCACAATTCACCCCTGCTTGTACCCATAGGTCCTACAAGTATTGTTGGAGCAAGGTCTTCTAAGATATAATACCCCCATGAGTAGAGAACATGGGAAAAAACTTGCTCATATCTCTCAACCTTGGGAGAGGCTTCATTGCCCGTACTTTGATCTTCAACCACTCCAACTCCTACATTGAATGAGAAAATGCAGTTCTACATCCAAGGCATAAGCTCCAACATGTGGGAGAATGTGGTGTTGCCTTGAGAGTTATACAATGTCCACATTTTGATAATGACTCAACCATTCCATTAATATGTATCTATTATGTTTGTTTGAGATTGATTTCAGGTATTAGATACATGAAAAGGATCAAACCTATCAAGCCCTAGCTTGTTCTTATTCAAGTCAAAAGCAACACAAAAGCACTTTTGTGGAAAACATTTTGAATCAGCTTAGATAATTTTTATAACCATCTATATTCATGATATGACTTGTAACTAAGATGAGAAAAATTAGGAACAATCCAAATGTTTGATCCCTCAAAAGACATTTTCAAAAATTCATTATAGACTGTTAATTGGTTGAAATTCAAACTTGACCTATAATTTGATGCATTTTGAGAATACCATGTTTAGGTCGAGTTTTCTATACACAAAACTTGACTGATCCCTACACTAAGAAAAACTAATTTCAAACGATCGGTCGAGTTTCACCTAGGACAAACTCAATAGATGCTTCAAATTTTCTTTGTCGCGTAGTACAATTGGTAGAGTTATCTTTATGAAAACTCAACTGAATGCACTGTATGGAATTTGCAGAAAAAGTGATTCTAGACATTGGGGAGTTGAAAAACTTGAAATTATATCCATTGCAACTCCCAAAATGGCTAGACAACATTCCTTAGTATTCCTACCCTCTGGTGGACACCCCCAGTTATAAATAAGACCTCTTAGAGTTCATTCCAAGGTTGCTCTTTCATGCTAGTGAAGGTCCTTACTATAGTTTAGTGCATTCAGTCCACTTGATCTCCTTTCTCTCTCCTGATTACACTTCATTTCATCCATATGAGTGAGATAGGATCTGTGTAAGAGAGATACTTCATTGTATACTTTTAAACTCTCAAAGCTTCTCCTTCCCCAACCTCTTTCTTCAAGATCAAGTTGGTAAAAGCTTCTCCAAGTGAAGGAGAAGGTGCAAGCTTCTTCAAGCTATATAAGAAGGTGCAAAAAGCTTCTCCAAGTGAAGGAGGAGGATAAGGCTAAAGATTCGGGAGTAAAGTGGGTAAATCCTTCAAGGAAAAAGACTCATTGTAAAGAGGGGATCTCCTTGGTGAAGGTGTCCAGCTGCTTGCAAGAGTGGGTAAGACCTTGGTGAGGTAGAAGACTCTAGCCCTGGATAGGTAAGACATTGGTTGTAAGGTTGTTGGATCCCTTAACCTCAAAGGGAAGTAAGATATCTTTGTCCCAGAAAAGGAAGGTCAAATTGTATGTCTTATAGTGGAGTATAAGCATATATAGGTTGCAAACTCCTAGGGCTTGACTTCTCTAGGTAGTGTACTGACTCTCTCCTAGTTTGGATGAAATCACTCTAAATAGGTTATTCAAGTGCTTGTTTCAATCTCTCTCATCCTTTCTATGCATGTTTAGATTGCCATCAAATCCACTATTTGCAATTGTGCCTAGTTGAAGTTACTTGAAGGCCTAATAAATTTTGTGAAAGTGTTTTTATCGCTATTCACCCCCTCTAGAGACTTTTTATCCCACCAGTAGTATCAGAGCCACAGTCTTCTCCAACACATCACCCACGAGAGAAGAAGATTGACAACAACTTATTTGGGTCCCTCAACCTTGAGGGAGGCTTCTCCATGAGACCCCTAGTCTTTGATGGCACCGATTTCCTCTATTGGAAACAATAGATGCAGTTCTACCTTCTAGGGGTGAATTATGACATGTGGAAGGTAATGATTTTTCCATACAAGGAGCTGGTGGGGAAGATATCCACTTGAGATGAAGCTATAATCAAGAAAGTAGAATGTAAAGGTAAAGCATCATCTATGTAACCCTCACCCATTTGAGTTTAACCACATATCTTCTTGGGACAAATACCATGAGATTTGGGACAAGTTGTTCATCACCAATGAAGGCACAAATCAAGTTAAAGATTACAAGATCTACATGCTCAAGGGTCTCCTTGAGAATTTCAAGATGGGCAAGAAGGAGAGAGTGGAAGAGATGTGGACAAAAAGGGAATTACCAGGATGAATGCCCCAAGGCTAAGAAATCCTACCACAAGAGCAACTCCAAGAAGAGGGAGGACTACAAGAAGGAGGGAAAGTACAAGAAGAAGGATAAGAAGGACAAAATGAGTAAAGATGCAACCTATGCTGCATGGGAAGACTCCTCTTCTAGTGATGCAAGCTCCAGTGAGGGATAATTCCATCTTGCACTCATGGCCTTTAAAAAAACCCTAATTGAAAATGCAAACCCTAAATCATACCTCAAAACCCTAGACAATGACTTTGAGAAGTTGTTAACATTGTCTTATTGAATATAGATTTTCTTATTAAATGATGGTCAGACATACTTCATGAGTTGAATTGGACATATGTTTTCCGTAAATATGTTGCCCATGTTATTATGAGTATGGTTCCTAACTATGCTTGGTTTTTGAAGATTTCTATAGTTTACTCTTTGTTGAAAAATTGCCTTGTTAAACCTGATACTTGCAATTCATAAAGATATAATGGCATTGCCTATATAGTTAGAATGATATTTGAGCGCAATAAGGCTGATCTGGGTGAGATGATTACTCCCAAAATATCACTGATGGTCGTTAAAAGTGTCTGAATTAAACCAATAAAATAAGGTGAAGTGAGTCCATTGCTCAGACAATCACCACAAAATCCATTCTTGGGACAAATTCCACAGAGTCCATTGCAAGCACTAGTACATAACCGACATTTAGTGTCAGTTATTTAAGTCCTTTAGTGTCGGTTTCTAAGAGAAACCTATGTGGGCGACGCTAAAAGCCCAGCCGTTACACGTCGGTTAAAAAACCGACGCCAAAACCCTTCGTGCGCCACCGAAAATGCACCAGCAGGGCACTATTTGTAACGCCCGGGCCCACTGCCAAAGGCTCTAGTAGAGTTTCAGGAATGACGACTGACCCCACAGACCACCACTAGCCTTAACTGCGCACTTTGTCCACACTAACGCGCAAGCCAGGATCAACTTCCCGACTGGTCACCCATCCTAGTACTACTCCAAGCTGAGCATGCTTAACTATGGAGTTCTTTAGAGATGGGCTTCCTGAAAAGGAGGTGCACCTTGGTGATATGGGTAGTCCAATCATTCCTTTTAAGATCATGTTATCTGAGGCCTCAAATCTTGGGATGTTACAATCTCCCCCACTTAGACTCTTGACGTCCTCGTCAAGGCTCAACTATATGGCCTCATAATCTGACCCCATTTCAGTGCAGACCCACAATGGCCCATGGACACCCAACTCCCGTCCACGGCTACCAGCGCAAGGGAGGCTCCATCTCGTCTCTACGGATAGCCCTTTCCAACTTGCCTGGACCGCACGGCTCAAGATTGGCATGCCACATGCCCATGTGGGCCCCACCTACTGGAGGGGTTATGGCTCTGATACCATTTGTAACGCCCGGGCCCACTGCCAAAGGCTCTAGTAGAGTTTCAGGAATGACGACTGACCCCACAGACCACCACTAGCCTTAACTGCGCACTTTGTCCACACTGACGCACAAGCCAGGATCAACTTCCCGACTGGTCACCCATCCTAATACTACTCCAAGCTGAGCACGCTTAACTATGGAGTTCTTTAGAGATGGGCTTCCTGAAAAGGAGGTGCACCTTGGTGATATGGGTAGTCCAATCATTCCTTTTAAGATCACATTATCTGAGGCCTCAAATCTTGGGATGTTACAATAGGCGTCAATTATTAGATAAGAAACCGACGCCATATACCTTCGCGCCACAGAAGGGTGCCATCTTGGGCACTATCAGCGTCGGTTATTAGATAAGAAACCGACGTCATATCACTCCCAACATGGCCATGCTGGCCAACACGGCCGTGGTGTCTGGTCCGCTGCCATGACCGTGCACTCCCAACACGGCTGTGATGGCCAGCACGGCTGTGGTGTTAAGGAAATAGACGTCGGTTACGAGTAGAAGCCGACACTGTAACTATGTGGCATCAGTTTTATACAAATAACCGACACCTATTTTTTGTTTTTTTTTCTGTCAGTCTGCAGACCTGATGTATGGCTGGTCACAGGATGAGAAACCTGCAGTTCAGTTATGAACTGCAGGTTTTATGAAATCCATTGATATCAGCCAACAACAAGCCACAAACCTGCAAAATTAACAACAAAAATATTCACACATTTAGCAATGCAACCTGCAGTTCCATTTGATTTTCACACATTTAGAAACATTCATGTAGCTAGCAATCTGTAGTTCCATTCATTTTCACATTCACACTTGTAGAAACTGTGACGACCCCAATTTCTACATACTTTCCTTAGTGACATATACAGATATGCGTGCACTCATATCTATAAATGTCAAAAGGGAAAATAATAGAAATCAAGATAGCCAACTGAAATCAGAGATAAGCCAAGATCAAGTTCACATCATAGCAAATAGCCACACAACATTGCATTCAATAATGAAAGATAAAGTCATACATATTGCTACTGGAGAAAGAACAAGAATAAATCTATGATTATTACATTAGATCTCAATCATCCTCAACATAAGCTAGGGAAAGAAATAAACTAACATCTAGCAAGAAAGAGATAAGAGGAATAGGTGTATCTAATAAATCCTCCATGCTTATTATTTGTGCCTTCAGGTACTTTGAATATGCATTGTACTGTGATCATCAATTGATCCTTGCACCTAGAAAATACGAGAAACAAATACATCAACAAAGTTGGTACGTGGAGTAAAAGCTATACTATGCTTGCATATAAAATACTCGAATTGAAGAAGAAGAAAGAAAACGTTATTTAAAGGTAGAAAATCAGGTAATCCCAAGTTATTAGCCTCATTTATAGTGAACATGCATTACTATGGTGGACTTAGCACATAATTGCATAAATAGTGGGCCCTTCCCCGTGTACCTTGTACTCTAGGGATCTCCCTGTGTACCATGTACTCTAGGGAGGTGCTAGTCAACATTAAAGCTTTCCCTCTCTAATAGGGAGTTTAATGAGCACCACTACGAACTACATTTCACTTATATTCAATTATGTTCTTTTATGTTCAAGGCGGTAAATCATCAATTAATCATATATCAACATCCATCAATGTATATCAATTTCATGCAAACAATTACATATACTTAACATCCAACAAAAACTAGTCATATAATTATATCCACGTACCTTTAGTTCTCAGATCTGGATTCCACAAATCTTAGATTAGGAGAAAGATAGTAGATCACCCTGAAATATAGTAAAACCCTAAAGTCACCATGGTTTCTCATCAATCAACATTAATTACTATTATAATTTAGGGTTTAGGTTATTTGGGATATCATTTTAGGATACATGTGATTCGAGGGGTCAGGGTTAAGTCTACTCATCCAAGGCAATTAATGGTTGACATAAAATCGTATAAGGTGTATAATAAGAAAAGTGGAATATGGAAATTAGGGTTTTTCTCCCTTATTGAAACAACTATCCTTCTGAGATAAGATTTTGAGTAACATGATGATTAGAACCCCAATTAGGGTTTAATCTATTCTCAAGGTAGATTGGAAGTCAGTTATGACCATTATTACATGATATACAATTATTAAGGGGGTCATTAGGACTTGTAGGCTATATTTTCGAAAAGGGCTCAGATCCAGGTCCTGTTTATACTATACTTAGATAGATCTCATTTTTCTGATGAAAATAACATATAATTTCGATATATTCCGACATTCCTAGCAATTTCTAGGATTTTTCTACAATCTGACCAATCAGGAAATTCTAAAGGAATTAAAGAAAAATAAAAAAAAGATTTGTGAGTTCTGGCTCACGGATCATGCGAGGGATCCGACCAACCGGACCCTCTCACTGACCCGCGAGCAAGCGCTCGTCAAAGCGGGGGGGGGGGGTCAGACTCGCTGAAAAGTCAGGAGTGCCCTTGACTCCAACTTGTTGGGCTCGTGTCCGGGTGAGGGTGAGCAAGGAAATTCACCCCTCTGAAAGTTCCTGCTCATGCCATGGCTGCAGCGAGGAATCGGGGAGAGCTTGATCGATATCTAGGATGAACTAGGCTACGTTGGTTACTGGGTTGAGTCTGCGAGCTCACGACGATTGCAGGGAGGTCGAGCTCATCGGAAATGGTAGCCTGGGTATCATTTTTTAATCGCAAGGGATTGAAAACAGGTCGATGAGTGAAGTGGAGGTTTACCTGCCCTCAGGTTAAATCGAGGGAGTCAGAAGTTTTACGGCGGTCTGCCGATGTTGTTGCAATCTTCCCGAGGCTCCGAGACGGTCCCAAGCTCGCCATCGGTGAAGCTTTGAAGCTCAGCTGCGGTGGCTCTTCGACCCGAAGTTCTATGCTTCCGCGGCTCCAACCGAGGGTGGCGTTCGACTCGGCGGGGTCCCGAGATGGAGCGGTCACTCTCAATTTAACGGAGGAGTCTACCAGAGTGAGAGGGAGGTCGGGGAGCAGGTGAGCAGGGGTGCTCGAGGTGAGGGAGGTAGGGTTGATCTCGATAGAAATTAAGGTGTTGGTGCGACTAAAGGGACGGTGGCGGAGCTGCTGGGCTCCTTAAATAGGCATGGGGGTTGCTAGGAAGGGGAGCCCTAATTTTGGCTGCCGCCGCCACTGAGAGGTGCAGGAACTCAGGAGGTCATTCTCCCAGTTGCGTGGACGAGGGGAGGTGAGTAGAGGGTTGTTAGGTTCGTTTTCGAGAGTGGAAGGCTTCCTCCAAAAATCTCGGGGAGAGGGGACGGAATTGGAGTGCTGGATCGCTCGAATGGTTCGTCGATCTGTTGGAGGCGATGACCCGGTTTTGCGGGAGGTTAGGGATGACTCGGGTGCCGTTAGATCTCGCGTGTGTCTCTTGATCCACTGATCGGGCGGCTGGGATTAACTCCCAGTGAGTGGGCCACGTCCAAAGTAGCCCAAAAGCCAGCATGACAGATTAAATGTCCAAAATAATCGTAAACCTTAGTCCTAGGCTAGATTAGGTGATATAATACACATAATTTCAAAAGTAAATAACTCTAAATTGGTATCTCCAATTGAAATGAGATTTTAGGAATAGTTTTATAATGTTATGATTTAGTTATGGTGCAAAATTAGAGTCCCAATTCGATTATTGACTAGGTCAATTTACTAAATGTCATATATTATTGACTTTATATATATCATTATTGATGGTCTTAGGTGAAATTAATGATCCATTTATTCAAATTAGTGAGAGAGGTGATTGAGGGCATAATTGGAACAATTAAAATTGTAAGGGAGAGGAACTAAATAATAAATGTGTAAAAACTCACTCTGTCACATTCTCCCCTCCTTTTTAAGAATTTTGTCCCCAAAATTTAAGCAGCCTGAAAAAGATATGGATACTTTTTCTCGACCTTGGTCTTTAGCTCCCAGGTGGCATCCGTTTCATCATGGTGGCTCCAGAGAACTTTCACCATTTCAATATGACGATTACTGCGAAGCTCCTTTGACTTGAAGTCGAGAATTCTGAGTGGGGACTCAGCATATGACAGATCATCCTTCAATTTGAGAGGCTCATGATTCAAGATATGACTGGAATCCTTGACATAGGGCTTCAGATTAGATACATGGAACACATTATGCATGGCACTATACTGAGGTGGCAAAGCAAGACGATAGGCACATTCACCAACCCTTTCTAGAATCTCGAAGGGTCCAACATAACGAGGACTGAGCTTTCCTTTGTTCTTGGCCAAAGCTCGAATAGGTCGGATCTTCAGAAATACTTGGTCACCCTCCTTGAACTGACGTTCTTGACGGTGAGAATCTACATAAGACTTCTGTCTATCCTGTGCCCACTTCATTCTCTGCCTAATCAGTGCAACCTTATCAGAATACAACTGCATCTCCTCGGATTTCATCAGGGTACGCTCTCCGACATCATCCCAGTGTAAAGGTGATCTGCATGGTCGACCATAAAGAGCTTCATAGGGAGGCATCCCAATGATTTCCTGATAGCTATTATTATAGGCAAACTCAGCTAAAGGTAAGTAATAGTCCCATGAGCCTTCCCAATCGAGAACACAAGCTCGCAGAAGATCCTCTAGAATCTGTATTGTACGCTCTGACTGCCCGTCTGTTTGCGGATGGTAGGCTGTACTGAAGTTCAACTTGGTACCCAATTCCTCTTGAACCTGCTTCCACAGCTTTGATGTGAACTTTGGGTCCCTTTCTGAGACAATAGATGCTAGAACTCCATTTAGGCGTACTATCTCCCGTATGTAGAGATCTGCCAACTTAGAAACCTTTGCAGTAGTCTTCACAGGAAGAAAATGAGCTGATTTGGTGAGACGATCCACTATGACCCATGCATCGTCGTATCCCTTCCTGGTCCTGGGTAATCCCACCACGAAATCCATGGTGATGTGTTCCCATTTTCATTCCGGAATCTCGAGGGGTTGTAGTAGACCGCCTGGTCTCTGATGTTCGGCCTTAATCCTTTGACATGTCAAACACCTGGACACGAAATCGGCAATATCGCGCTTCATGCCCCTCCACCAAAACTGATGTTGTAGGTCTTTGTACATTTTTGTTGTGCCTAGATGAACTGTGTACTTGGACCCATGTGCCTCATTTAGGATTGATGTCTTTATAGCTGACTGCTCAGGAACCCATATACGATTCTTGTAACGGAGACCTCCATCAAGACCCATGGACAGATGTGTTTGCAGCTTTGACAGAAGGGAAGAGAGCTCTGCAAGATCGGGACTAGCCTTTTGTGCCTCAAGAAGTTCGAAATGCAGGTTGGACGTGATGGAAATGTTATTAACATGCACATGATCAGACAGAAACTGCGGCTTCCAGCCCACTAGATCCTCCATGTTCCTCCATTCGGGGACATAAAGAGATGCACATACTGCCCTTTTTCTACTAAGGGCATCAGCGACTACATTTGCCTTACCCAGATGGTAGGCAATAGTGAAATCATAGTCCTTTAGGTATTCGATCCATCGGTGTTGACGCAGATTCAAGTCCTTCTGAGTCAGGATGTACTTCAGGCTTTTGTGATCGGTGAAGATGTCGAACGTTGCCCCGTACAGGTAGTGCCTCCAGATCTTGAGGGCATGAATGATTGCAGCTAATTCCAAATCATGGGTGGGATAATTAAGTTCATTGGGTTTTAGTTGTCTAGAAGCGAAGGCCACTACTTTACCATTCTGCTGCAGGACACACCCTAATCCATTCCTCGAAGCATCAGTGAATATTACAAACCCTTCATTGCCAGAGGGTAGAACAAGAACAGGAGCCGACGTCAACTTCTGCTTTAACTGCTGGAAACTGGACTCACAAGTGGTTGACCAGAGGAAGTGCTCGTCCTTCCGAGTAGGCTTGGTTAGAGGGAGTGAAACTTTGGAGAAGTTTGGAATAAAATGACGGTAGTATCCGGCCAGACCCAGGAAACTTCGAATTTCAGAAGGGTTACGAGGAGGTTGCCAATCAAGTACAGCAGAGACTTTGGCGGGATCAACTGATATACTTCCTCTAGAAATAACATGTCCAAGAAACATGACCTTATCAATCCAGAATTCACATTTTGAAAGTTTGCCATAAAACTGCTGGGTTCGAAGAATGTCAAGAACTGATCGCAAGTGTTCACGGTGTTTTTCCATAGAATCAGAATAGATCAAGATATCATCAATGAAGACGACCACAAACTCATCAAGATAGGGTTGGAAGACTTTGTTCATCAGATTCATAAATACACCTGGTGCGTTGGTTAACCCGAATGGCATCACCAGAAATTCGTAATGCCCATAATGAGTTCGAAAAGTAGTTTTAGAAATATCAGAATCCTTGATTTTGAGCTGATGGTATCCAGAACGGAGATCAATCTTTGAGAAAACTTTAGCAGTACGAAGCTGATCGAAAAGGTCATCAATACGAGGAAGGGGATACTTGTTTTTAATAGTAGCTTGGTTCAACATGCGGTAGTCAATACACATACGCATAGAACCATCCTTCTTTTTAACAAAAAGAACAGGAGCTCCCCAGGGGGAAACACTAGGACGAATGAAACCTTTATCGAGAAGTTCTTGCAACTGTTTCTTCAACTCCATCAGCTCAGCAGGAGCCATCCTATACGGTGCCCTAGAAATCAGAGTGGTTCCAGGAAGAAGATCTATGGAGAACTCAATGTCTCTATTTGGAGGCAGCCCAGGAAGCTCCTCCGGAAAAATGTCAGGGAAGTCACGTACCACCTCCAGACTTTCTACAGGCCCACTACTAGGACTAGTCTCTGAGACTAATGCGAGGAATACTTTACATCCCTTAGAAATGAGCTTTTTAGCTTTAAGAGAGGAGATTATAATATTATTACAGAATCCACTTCCCCTAGGGATTTTCACAGGATAAGAATGAGGTTGAGAGAGAACGACCGTCTTGTTTCTACAGTCAATGTGAGCATGGTATGTGTAAAGCCAGTCCATACCAAGTATAACATCAAAGTCTTCCATAGTTAAGAGAATGAATTCAAAGGGCATATCATGATTTTCATACTTAAGAGAAAGTTCATTAGTTTTTTGCAGAGTTGTGAGTATTTTGCCACTTGGAGTAGACACGTCCAGAGTATATCCCAAATCCCTTATGTGAAGATTTAATATGGATGCCAAAGTTCGAGAAATAAAAGTATTTGTAGATCCGGAGTCAAATAAAGCCTTAACAGGATGACCATTTAATAATATAGTGCCTACATAAGGTAATCAAATTATGAATAATTGCAGGCTTGAATAAGATATTGAATTATAAAGAAATTAGGTTACCTTCACAGAGCTTGTTTGGATTTGCCTTGGCCTCTTCTGCATTTACTGCAAACACCCTGCCATTGCGGTGTCCCTGAGGCTGCGGAGCACCACCCGTAGGATTGCCAAAGATGGAGGGAGTGGGGCACTTGGTGACGAAATGACCCTCCTTTTTGCATTTATAGCAGACTGGCTTGGTGTGGCGGCATACTCCACCATGGTGTCGTCCGCAAGTCTTGCACTTCGGGTGGACAATCTTCTGTTGATTTCGATTGTTCTTCTGTCCTCCTTTTCCTGAACCTCCTCCTTTCCCTGATCCCTGGTTGTTATGGCCTGGATTGAACTTCTTAAACTTATCCTCTTCAGTTGTGGTTAACCCTAAGTATCCCATGCTAGGAGGTTTTTGCATGCCCTGCTCTCTCTCCTGCTTGAGGGCCATATCTAGGGCTTCATCTATGCTTCTGGGACGAGAGGCTATGACTAGGGTTTTTAGGTGGGCAGAAAGGCAGTCAACATAGTGTTCAGTAAGGCGGTCTTCAGTCTTGATGGGTGCATAACGTTCCAGAAGCCTAAACTTCCGGGTGTAATCAGCTACTAAAAGACTACCCTGCCTTAACTCCATGTACATCTTCTCCTTTCTCTTCCTCTCAGCTATGGGCATAAAACGATCCGTGAAGAGATTTTTGAAGGCTTCCCACTCCATGTCGTATATTTCCTCACCCCTATTCCCGCCATAGTTCTCCCACCAGATTTTTGCCCCTCCCTTAAGCATATGGGTGGCGAACCTAACCTTCTTCTCATTGGGTACTTCTAGGGTATGAAAACCATTCTCTATGGTCAAAATCCAGGCTTCCGCCTTATCCATAACCTCAGGCTGATCCTCACCCCAAAAAGAATCAAGGTTTAGTTTAATAAAATCTATCACTGTCACTTCTTTCTTCCTAGATGAGTTGGGTTCTGGGGTTCCTTTTATGGCGAGGGTTTCCATAAAATCTAAAAGGATTTTCTTCTATTCTTCCCACCTTTCCTTGGCCTCAGCATCAGGATCAGGTACTTCAGAGGGTTCATGTTCTTTTCTTTTCTTAGAGGACGATTCCCCTGAGCTGCGAGTCTTAGGAGGCATCCTGAAATTAATTTGAACGTATTCGATTATTACTTCAACAATTATTCTCGTCATTATCATTATTATTTTCACATGATATTTTATTATTCTCATTATTTAATGATTAATATTCTGAATGTTATGATTTAGGGAGGATATCCTAAAATCCTTGTCAGTCGATCCTTAGGACTTTCTAAATAGAGAGACTCCTTCCTAACCTTATTACGGAGGTAAGAGGGAAAGTTTAATTTATTTCAAAACATAGATGAGAGGGAGGAATTTTTCCTATAGAAGAGGTGAGAGGGAAAAATCTATAGATGAGAAAATTCCTAAATTAAGGTATGCCCAAGAATAGGGGACACTTAGGATATCGGCCAGGTAGACTTATACTGCCATAAAGGTAGCCTCGTGATTGCCAAGCTAAGTGGCTCGGAGACTTTAGTCAGACCCATGGCAGATGCTATCCTAGACACCTCAACCCTTCACATCCCTAACTCAAGGACTACCCTAGACTCATAATAGGGTGAATGAAAGTCATGTGACTATGATGTGTGAACATTGGCTCTGATACCAACTGTGACAACCCCAATTTCTACATACTTTCCTTAGTGACATATACAGATATGCGTGCACTCATATCTATAAATGTCAAAAGGGAAAATAATAGAAATCAAGATAGCCAACTAAAATCAGAGATAATCCAAGATCAAGTTCACATCATAGCAAATAGCCACACAACATTGCATTCAATAATGAAAGATAAAGTCATACATATTGCTACTGGAGAAAGAAGACGAATAAATCTATGATTATTACATTGGATCTCAATCATCCTCAACATAAGCTAGGGAAAGAAATAAACTAACATCTAGCAAGAAAGAGATAAGAGGAATATGTCTATCTAATAAATCCTCCATGCTTATTATTTGTGCCTTCAGGTACTTTGAATATGCATTGTACTTTGATCATCAATTGATCCTTGCACCTAGAAAATATGAGAAACAAATACATCAACAAAGTTGGTACGTGGAGTAAAAGCTAT
The DNA here is from genome assembly GCA_963693085.1 of Alisma plantago-aquatica. Taxonomy (NCBI): domain Eukaryota; kingdom Viridiplantae; phylum Streptophyta; class Magnoliopsida; order Alismatales; family Alismataceae; genus Alisma; species Alisma plantago-aquatica. Next base: position 114,616,404 of record OY856410.1, on the reverse strand, counting down.
ACTATGCTGGCATATAATATACTCGAATTGAAGAAGAAGAAAGAAAACGTTATTTAAAGGCAGAAAATCAGGTAATCCCAAGTTATTAGCCTCATTTATAGTGAACATGCATTACTATGGTGGACTTAGCACATAATTGCATAAATAGTGGGCCCTTCCCTGTGTACCTTGTACTCTAGGGATCTCCGCGTATACCATGTACTCTAGGGAGGTGGTAGTCAACATTAAAGCTTTCCCTCTCTAATAGGGAGTTTAATGAGCACCACTAGTAACTACATTTCACTTATATTCAATTATGTTCTTTTATGTTCAAGGCGGTAAATCATCAATTAATCATATATCAACATCCATCAATGTATATCAATTTCATGCAAACAATTACATATACTTAACATCCAGCAAAAACTAGTCATATAATTATATCCACGTACCTTTAGTTCTCAGATCTGGATTCCACAAATCTTAGATTAGGAGAAAGATAGTAGATCACCCTGAAATATAGTAAAACCCTAAAGTCACCATGGTTTCTCATCAATCAACATTAATTACTATTATAATTTAGGGTTTAGGTTATTTGGGATATCATTTTAGGATACATGTGATTCGAGGGGTCAGGGTTAAGTCTACTCATCCAAGGCAATTAATGGTTGACATAAAATCGTATAAGGTGTATAATAAGAAAAGTGGAATATGGAAATTAGGGTTTTTCTCCCTTATTGAAACAACTATCCTTCTGAGATAAGATTTCGAGTAACATGATGATTAGAACCCTAATTAGGGTTTAATCTATTCTCAAGGTAGATTGGAAGTCAGTTATGACCATTATTACATGATATACAATTATTAAGGGGGTCATTAGGACTCGTAGGATATATTTTCGAAAAGGGCTCAGATCCAGGTCTTGTTTATACTATACTTAGATAGATCTCATTTTTCTGATGAAAATAACATATAATTTCGATATATTCCGACATTCCTAGCAATTTCTAGGATTTTTCTACAATCTGACCAATCAGGAAATTCTAAAGGAATTAAAGAAAAATAAAAAAAAGATTTGTGAGTTCTGGCTCGCGGATCATGTGAGGGATCCGACCAACTGGACCCTCTCACTGACCCGCGAGCAAGCGCTCGTCAAAGCGGGGGGGGATCAGACTCGCTGAAAAGTCAGGAGTGCCCTGGACTCCAACTTGTTGGGCTCGTGTCCGGGTGAGGGTGAGCAAGGAAATTCACCCCTCTGAAAGTTCCTGCTCGCGCCATGGCTACAGCGAGGAATCGGGGAGAGCTTGATCGATCTCTAGGATGAACTGGGCTATGTTGGTTATTGGGTTGAGTCTGCGAGCTCACGACGATTGCAGGGAGGTCGAGCTCATCGGAAATGGTAGCCTGGGTATCATTTTTTAATCGCAAGGGATTGAAAACAGGTCGATGAGTGAAGTGGCGGTTTACCTGCCCTCAGGTTGAATCGAGGGATTCAGAAGTTTCACGGCGGTCTGCCGATGTTGTTGCAATCTTCCCGAGGCTCCGAGACGGTCCCAAGCTCGCCGTCGGTGAAGCTTTGAAGCTCAGCTGCGGTGGCTCGTCGACCCGAAGTTCTACGCTTCCGCGGCTCCAACTGAGGGTGGCGTTCGACTCGGCGGGGTCCCGAGATGGTGCGGTCGCTCTCAATTTAACAGAGGAGTCTACCAGAGTGAGAGGGAGGTCGGGGAGCAGGTGAGCAGGGGTGCTCGAGGTGAGGGAGGTAGGGTTGATCTCGATAGAAATTAAGGTGTTGGTGCGACTAAAGGGACGCTGGCGGAGCTGCTGGGCTCCTTAAATAGGCGTGGGGGTTGCTAGGAAGGGGAGCCCTAATTTTGGCTGCCGCCGCCACTGAGAGGTGCGGGAACTCAGGTGGTCGTTCTCCCAGTTGCTTGGATGAGGGGAGGTGAGTAGAGGGTTGTTAGGTTCGTTTTCGAGAGTGGAAGGCTTCCTCCAAAAATCTTGGGGAGAGGGGACAGAATTGGAGTGCTGGATCGCTCGAATGGTTCGTCGATCTGTTGGAGGCGATGACCCGGTTTTGCGGGAGGTTAGGGATGACTCGGGTGCCATTAGATCTCGTGTGTGTCTCCTGATCCACTGATCGGGCGGCTGGGATTAACTCCCAGTGAGTGGGCTGCGTCCAAAGTAGCCCAAAAGCCAGCGTGACAGATTAAATGTCCAAAATAATCGTAAACCTTAGTCCTAGGCTAGATTAGGTGATATAATACACATAATTTCAAAAGTAAATAACTCTAAATTGGTAGCTCCAATTGAAATGAGATTTTAGGAATAGTTTTATAATGTTATGATTTAGTTATGGTGCAAAATTAGAGTCCCAATTCGATTATTGACTAGGTCAATTTACTAAATGTCATATATTATTGACTTTATATATATATCATTATTGATGGTCTTAGGTGAAATTAATGATCCATTTATTCAAATTAGTGAGAGAGGTGATTGAGGGCATAATTGGAACAATTAAAATTGTAAGGGAGAGGAACTAAATAATAAATGTGTAAAAACTCACTCTGTCACAGAAACATTCATATAGCAACCAACAGTTTCATTCATTTTCACTCAGACACATGTAGAAACATTCACACATATATTATAATTCAGAAATTCATTTACAAAATATCATTCTTTAGTCATTATTCGCTATCAACATCCCAATTATATGTTAAAACCCCCACTACTTGTATGGTTGTTGCCCATTCTTCTCCTACTTCATTTAATTCTCCCGTCGTATAGGGAGCATGTACATCTGGTAAGGCATTTCCTGTAGTGTGGTCAGTTGTAAACACCTGTAAAGAGAATGATGTATATATATAATTAATGAGCTATAAATAAGATTGATATATTTCATATCATCTAATGAGACTATATAATACCTCAGGAATAGTATCGATGTCCACTGCAGCATATTTGATAATCATGTGCATAAATCACATCACATAGTATCCACATGCCCATCCGTTGTCTTGTGTATCACACTATAAATTCAAACATACAAAATATTAAAAAATACAACTAATTAAGCATTGTTCACATAAATAATATATACATATATTGCAGTCGGGAACTTACTTTCACGTTCTTCCAAATTATTGGCTGGTTCTTTTTCATGGGGACCTTTCCTCTAGCCTTTTTGAACTCATGTAAACCCCTACATGTTAATGTAACACAGTACATTGCATAATTAAATAGTAATGTAATAACATATGTTAACGAATATGAAAATAAAATATTTCTCACCGGAATAATGCCATTTTCATTATGTGTCCATATTTTGAATTCAATTTACTCCCCTTAGGATCTAGATAATAGACAGTGAATGTCTCGGGGACAATAACTAGTAACTCCCAATGCATACCACTAGAGGTAAAAAGTTAAAAATTAATAACTCAAAATCCATAATAAAAATGTAATTTTTTAAGTCCAAATTATAATAAGCAAAGTAAACTTACTCTACATTGAATGGAGCTATTATCACCGTCTTCTTATTTTGAGAAAAATTTGTAAAAGCCTCACAGTAGTATTGTTGAACTGACGGAGGGTCTTTAGCTACTAGACTAATCAAAGATGGAATAAAAAATCCAACATGTTCGAATGCAAAATCTGCACATATCTTGTCTAAATAGCTGCAAAATATGTATTAATTACGCATGCATTAATAAATAAGAAACCAGATCACCAGATCCTACACACGGTATATAGATGTATAAAGAAGATCTCACTTTATCCATAGCTCTATCACAGATGTATTTAGCCAATCATATCGAAACAACTCCAAAATATCTTGTATAAATAGTTTGCTTTCGTATGATTGACCTGTAACATCTGAATCTATAGAAACAATTATAGGGCAATTTATATCATGTTCGCCTAACCATATTACCATACCCCTACAGTTAGGACCTAACGGGATAGGTAGGTCATGTGGAACCCAACTGGGTAATGTAGGAGGTGGAGGTGGAGGCCTAGATGTTGTGGGTGTCTTCTTTTTAACCTGTATATATATAATTTCAGATCAACTGACATCATATACATACACTAACAATTTAACGTAATGTAAATTTACCATACAGTTTCAGTAAAGAGGACATCCGCTTTTGGCCACAATATCACTCCGCCTTCTACCTCACCAAGTGTGTCACAATCTGGGTGGGCATATGGCAATGGAAGATCCATTCACTTGGAGAATATATTTTCCGGGCTCACACGAATCCAACTAGCTGGTAATGGAGACCCGTGAAACATTTCCCCTGGTAGGGATGGGTAAGCTGACGCCTCTACAATGACATATTCTTTACTTTTTAGACGGCATGGCTTCAACCCCTACAAATTTTTGTGTAAAGAATGTTATATACATATATACATATCATCTTTTTTTGAAATGACTACAATTTCATATATACATATCATCTTGAAAACATATCATCTTGAATTAAAAAAACTAGTTACTATGTCATAAAAATACTTACAGCGGATGTGCTAGGTGGTGGGTCAGGATTACTCCCAACCTGTGCACTAGGAGTAGAGTGGGATGCTATGATAGGTATTGTCTACTTAGTGGCAGTCTGAGATGCCTGCCACTTTTTCAGTGCTTCTTCGAGTTTTCTATCAACTAGCTTATCTACCTATACATGGATAAAAGAAACGTTAGCTTATAATTATTGAATTCTCTTTTTACAGTAACATTATAAAGAAAGAATATGTTACCTCTTCTTGTGAAAGTCCCACTTTTGGGACATGTTTGCGCTGGGATGGCCCAAAAAAAGATTTGATGCCCACACCAGCGCCTGCAACCCTAACACGTCCAGGATGCTCTGGGTTACCCAGAGCAACTGTCAATTCATCCCTTGTGCCCTCAGGGATGAACTTGCCTTGTTTACTCAGCTCGTGCAGCTCTCGCTAATTGCCAAAACAAAAATTTGTAATTAAGTAAACACCACAAATAATCAATATTCAAACGATTGTTGTAAGAGTTCTTTTTTACCATTTTTGCAGCCTCCTGAGCAGTTGTGGGCTTCCTTATTTCTCCCTTCTTATTTTGTCTCCCAGCTATCCAGACATCATGGCGAGGCAGAGGTGTGATACCTATAGTAGAGGACTCCTGAGTAGAAGCAGACTGAGCAGTAGCCTCAGACTGTAGTCTTTGGCGAATGCCTACATACCCCTTTGGACCCATTGTGTGGTCATGCACATTCAGTGCACGCTATGATTTTTGTGCCTCACTGAGGGCCTAGTTAGTATGCACATTAATGATTTGGTTAGTAACAATAAATGTTAATCTTGAATAGGTGAATACAACATATATTAATGAGATTGGGACTGACGCTTAATACCTTGAATTCATCAGTTTGTCTTGAAGCAACAAACGCGTACCATTCTTCTTTGTCCAGGAAGTTCCACTGTTCAGTGGTTGTCTTCTTCCTCTTGTCAGCTTCTTTTATGTATTCTCGGGTGAGATTTGTCCTATAGTTCCTTAGCACTCTCCCACAACATTGCATCACGCATTTACGATGCAACTTTTCATCCAATTCAAATATACTCTGCAAAATATATAGAATTGCTATTAACTAGTATCCAAAAAATTAGTAATCTACAAAATAGAATTGCAAATTAATAATAACTCACACATAAAGCCTTCCATATTACGTCTTTCTTCTCCTTAGAAACTTTATGCCAAGAATCTATCTTACAACTGCAATGGCTACGAGTAACATACCCAAGATATGAAACAAACGAATTGCGATTCACACCAGATGCATTTCCTACATTATCAAAATCCACAACAAGTTTGGGTCCATTGCCCTTTTGCGCTATTAACTTTTTCATCATAGTGATGCCCCTTCTCTTGTCAACTTTTTGATGCTGCTGATCAAGTGCCTCAAGTGCTTCAGATGGTACATGTGCATCATCAACCTAAAATTTGACAAAATAAACACATTTACAAGATATAACTATAAATGGACATATAGATATAAATATATGATATATTTTTAAAACTTACATTATGAGGCGGTGCATTGATGTCCTCACCCTCACGGTAATCATCAACATGGTCATCAGGAGAATGCTCAACCATCTAAAAATTCACATTCACATTGTAAAGTAATTCAAATTGTAAAGTAATTCACATTGTAAAGTTCACATTGTAAAGTAATTCAAATTGTAAAGTAATTCAAATTGTAAAGTTCACATTCACATTGTAAAGTTCACATCAGGAGATACTCAGTTTTGAACAACATATTAAATTTTCAGAATTTTTGGAAGACGTTTTGTATCACAACAGAACCTTGATCGGTCGAGTTCTGAGAGAGACAAACTCGACCGACCAGATTTTTCTGGAAAAATAAAAAAGACTGAAAATTGTTTATAATTAATTATTCCAAGCACCTTAATGAGTATATAGGACTGTATAATTAATTATTCCAAGAACCTTAATGAATATATAGGACTCTATCACATTCACATTGTAAAGTTCACATATTCAGAAAAATAAAACATATAAAAAAAATATAAACATGCCTCTAATATTGTGATTTTTTATCAATTAACAATCCTTCATTGTGATCTCTGCACACATACAAGTCATAATTAGCTTCAATATTTGCTGGTGTTGGCAACCCAACTGAGAATGGACTGGAGTCATCATACTTATCATAATACTATTCTTCATCTATAGGATCTTCAATGAACTGCCTTTTACCATGAAGAACAACTGACCATTTATCATTTGCAGGATCATCGATATAAAATACTTATTTCGCCTGTGATGCCAATATGAATGGTTCACCCTTCTCGCCAATCTTTTCAAAGTTCACTAAAGTGAAACCCAATTCATCCACTATAAATCCTTTGGTGTTATCAACCCAATTACATTTGAAGAGCAGAATTCTGAAATCTATGTAGTCAAACTCCCATATGTCTTCAATGACACCGTAATATGACATTTTAGCTTCACGTGGACTCTTATCCTTTGCACTTGAAAAAAACATAGTCGATGCTTGAAGGGTGACCCCACTGTTTTTGACGACACTCTTATCATCTTGGCGTTTTGGGTAATATGTGAATCCATTAATGTCATACCCTTCATAAGACATAATAGTCAATTTTTTTTTAAAGGCGAGGCATTTGATAGTTTCAGTAATATCATCTAGTGTTTGAGATAGTTGATGTAAGACTTTATCTTCAAACCACTTAATAAATGTTTTGTTATGCTCTCTAGCAAGCCACATTGTATTGGCTCAAGGATATTGTCTCTTGATGAAATTAGTATGTTCCTCGATATAAACGTTCACTTCGTCCATGTTGTGTAAAATATACAAGTAACCTTGTTCCAACTGCTCACGGCTGATTACTTTCACACGTGATCCCAAAATTCCTTTGCCAAATTGCTCGTCAATATTCTTGTCATTATCAGGAGTGTCATTACCACTGAGAAAGTCATTGCAAAAATCCATAACCTCTCTCGCCACATAACCCTCAATAATACTCCCTTCAGGCCGATAACGGTTTCGAACATCACTTTTAAAAATGCTCATGTATCATTCAAAGGGATACATCCAATGCAAGAAAATTGGTCCCAACATTTTCACTTCCCTATTCAAGTGGACAACAAGATGTACCATGCTATCAAAGAAAGACGGAGGAAAATACATCTCAAGCTGACATAGGGTAACAACCACTTCTCTTTGCAATTTATCGAGAGTATCAGGGTCAATAACTTTGCTGCACAGACTGTTAAAAAAGAAACAAAGTCTGGTGATTGCAAACCTTACATGCTTCGACAATACAGATCTAATTGCCACAGGCAATATTTGTTGGATTAGAGTGTGACAATCATGAGATTTAAGACCTATCAACTTCAAATCTTTCATTGATACCAATCTACGGATGTTGGATGAGTAACCCTGTGGCACCTTAACATTTACCAAACATTCACAAAAAGCTTTCTTCTCCTTTCTAGACAATGTGTAACAAGCGGGAGGTAAGTATGTTCTCCGATTTTCCATTTCACGAAATTCTATTAATTCTGACCTTATTCCCATTGCATGTAGGTCCAGTCTGGATTTTATCCCATCTTTAGTCTTACCTGGTATATTCAACAAAGTACCAATGACACTATCACAGACATTTTTCTCAACGTGCATGACATTGATACAATGCCTGACTGTCAAAGAACTCCAATAAGGAAGATCCCAAAATATTGACTTCTTCTTGAATAAAGATTTGTCACTCCGTGTGGCCATAGTACATAGTGATCTCTTACCAAATTCATTGACAATGTCTTTTACTCTTTCATAAACAACCTCCCCTGGTATAGGTTTAGGTGCACTCCATTCCTCATTCAATCCATTAAATGCTTTATGCTTCCTATGATACAGATGGAATTTTGTAAGAAACCTTCGATGACCGAAATATACAGTCTTACCTCCATGTTTTGGTTTTGTTGAATCAGTGTTCTCTACACATATAGGATACGCTTTAGCTCCTTTGACACTATATCCAGATAAATTTCCTTATGCTAGAAAGTCATTAATAGTGCAAAACAACATAGCATGCAAACGAAATGTCTCTCTTTGTGAAGCATCATAGGTCATCACACCTTCACCCCAGAGTTTCTTTAAGTCATCAATCAGAGGTTCAAGATAAACATCGATGTCATTTCCAGGTTGTTTAGGGCCCGATATCAACAACGACAACATTATGTACTTATTTTTCATACACATCCAGGGAGGAAGATTGTATATAACAAGCATCACTGGCCAAGTGCTATGTTGGCTGCTCAATGTCCCGTACGGATTCATCCCATCTGTACAAAGCCCAAGTCTTATATTCCTGACTTCTTCACCAAATTCAGGGTATAATAGATCAATCTTCTTCCACTGTGGGGAATCAGACGCATGTCGTAGGATCCAATCATTATTGTTCTTAACATCTGCATGCCACCTCAAATTCTTCACATCTATCGGATTGGAAAACAAACGTTGAAACCGTGATATTATAGGTAGATACCACATCACCTTGGCAGGAGAACCAGTTTTGGACTCCCCCGAAGTCATCAATTTATACCGTGACGCACCACATTATGGACAATCTTTCAAATCCGCATAGTCCTTTTGAAATAATACACAGTCATTCGGGCATGCGTGTATCTTCTTGGCATCCATTCCCATTGGGCACAACAATTTCTTTACCTGGTATGTTGATATTGGCAGCTCATTTCCTTCAGGAAGCATTTCTTTCAACAAAGACAACAATGACGTGCAACTTTCATCGCTCCATCTGTTGTTAGCTTTCAGCTTATACAATCTCAACACAACGCTAAGCTTCATAAACTTAGTACAACATGTGTATAACAGTATCTCAGCATCACGCACAATGTTTCTAAAAATGGGAGGTGGATCGATGTGCTCTACCCCACAACTATCCAGCATCGCATCAACGATGTCTACTGGAACTGATTCATTCACATCTACGTAATCGTAGGCAATTTCTTCTTCCACACAAGCACTGCTATCGACATCCACTGGTTTCGGGTTTGAAATCTCTCCATGCCAGTGCCATTCTGTATAGCCTTGTATAATCCCGTTGCACATGACATGACTTTTGATTTCGTCACCAGTGCTGACTTTCAAGTTGTTACCGCAATGCCTACATGGATAGTAGAACCTATCTCTAGGTTTTTTCCTATGTTCCTCGGCAAATCTAATAAACTGGTCAAGACCAGAAATAAACTCTGGGATGCAGAGATTGTGAATGGACATCCATGATCTATCCATTCTATGATCAAAGAGAAAACAAGTATATATTACAACAAGATTAGGGTCTAGGGTTTACAGATTAGAGTTTTTGCATGGTTAAAACTTTAGGCCAACAAATACATGTGTTTTCATTCTTATATATAATAAATGTGTACCACCTATCCCATTCTTGAATACCTAATCTCACTAGTAAGTGTATAATGTGTATTGGGTTTTCAAGAAAATTTCGGCAACATTTCCCCGCTGTTCTCTAAGTAGATATGTACTTAGAGAACAAACGGGGAAATGTTGTCGAAATTTTCTTGAAAACCAAATACACATTATACACTTACATCCTAAGTGAGATTAGGTGTTCAAGAACAGTCCCAAACCGGGGACTATCCAAGATTTACTCCTAATGAGTATATCTTGGACGGGTTTCTTGGCCAACAAATACATGTGATGTCATTCTTATATATAATAAATGTGTACCACCTATCCCATTTTTGAACACCTAATCTCACTAGTAAGTGTATAATGTGTATTGGGTTTTCGAGAAAATTTCGGCTGCATTTACCTTCTGTTCTCTAAGTCCATATGTACTTAGAGAACAAATGGGGAAATGCTACCAAAATTTTCTTGAAAACCCAATACACATTATACACTTACATCCTAAGTGAGATTAGGTGTTTAAGAACAGTCCCAAACCGAGGACTATCCAAGATTTACTCCTAATGAGTAAATCTTGGACGGGTTTCTAGGCCAACAAATGCATGTGCTGTCACATAATTAGGGGTCACATAATCAATTTAGAAATAGAAGACACACATGTGAGTTAAGTTTGATCATCAATGTATCTTTAACATGCATGTTTCAAGGTTCAAAGCACATAATCAAATCAAATTAGGATGCTAGAATGGACAAGTTTGAATCTTATTTCAACATGCATCAAATTAAGATATTGAATTAGGTCAAGCATGAGAATTAGAAACTTAAATTAGGATATTGAATGTTCATCATCAAGATAATCATTACACACAAATTCAGGTATCCTATTAAGCAATATAGCACAAAATCATCAAAATAATCATTACACACATAATTGAGTAATATAGAACAAAATCAGCCACCACGGCCGTGCTACCACCACGGCCGTGCTGCCCAGTACGGCCGTGCCAACATGCGATTTCACAACATGGTAAAGAAGAGAAGGAAAAGGTACCAGGAGTAGCGAGCGGGAGAGAGGGAGGCGGCGGCGGCGACGAGCGAGAGGGTGGGTGGCTAGAGAAGCAAGCAAAAGAAAGGCGACGGTGATGAGCGGGCGACCACCAGGAGAAGAGACCTAGCAGGAAGCTGGCGGTGGCGAGGAGAGCACCGAAGCAGCTACCGACGGGGGCGGCGTCAAGGAGAGGGGAGGAGGAACGACCGGCGGCAGTACCGAGCGACAGTGAGAAGAGAAGCAACGAGCGGAGACGAGCAAGAAATCGCCGGACCTAACTGAAGAATCAGGAATGAAACAGAGAAAGGGGAATAGTCGCTCGCACTGGTGATGTTAAGTTAAACATAAGCGTCGGTTGGTCAAATGACCGACGCTAAAGCCTAACAGCGTCGGTTTCCATACAAAACCGACGCAATAGGGGTGTAAAAAATTTTGGCGGGGATGGCGCACGCACACTTATAACGTCGGTTATTATAAGACAACCTACGCCCATATTAGAACTTTTGGCGCAAATTTTATCTTCATCGCGTGTCGGTTATTAGCTAAAACACCGACGTTGTATCTGATACTATGGCACATTTTTTTTTGCTCGAAAAAATTGGATTTTGCGGGCTACTTTAGGCGTCGATTTCTTTTCTTCAACCGACACTGAATGAAAAGTGATACCCGTGTCTGGCTGGTCTTCAAATATAGACGTCGGATGTCCTTATTAACCGACGTTTAATGTGAGTAGCGTCGGTTTTACCAAAAAACCGACGCCTCTAAAAGCGACGTTGAACGTTGTTTCTGTAGTAGTGTTAAGAAAAGGGAGTGGAATACAAAATGACATGAAATACTCATTGGTTGGAAAATTGAGTAGTTTATTACTTGCCATTATTTGATCATGCACTGCTACAAATATGTTGTTAATATTAAATGCACACATTTTGGTTTGCAGTCATGTATGCAACATAGAGTTATATTGATCTACATTATATTTGTCATCATTTTAAGTTAGCCGCATATCTAAATATGAGGATATGGACTCCACGAGGGCTAATCCACAAGATTTATGTTGATTATGCACTAATAGGATCTAGCTTGTTAATTCCCAATATAATTCGTAGTTTCACTTTTTTGAAATTTACCCAACTCCTTAGAGGAGATATTTTCTTCCCTACTTTTGTAAACAATCAATTGGATTGGACTTATTAATATTATTAGTTGTTTATTGTAATTATAAATCTAGGAACCGTTTGATAATTGCCCTTTCCTCTCTGTGCATCTGTAATGAGGAATACAGGAGGAAGCGGTCATTACGATTGGTATTAAATATATAAATGACTTTTAATTGTTAATAGTTCAGAACACACTATAGAACCACAAGAGAAATATTAGATTAATTCTGAGAGTTGATGGTGTCTAGAATGATTCACAACCTGGAGAATGGTAGTACCTTCCTCTACACACTTAGTTGATTTACGATGACTTGATTGACTACGTATCATAGTTTGACTATATTCAGGGATAATTTTTTGCATATCAACCAAGCAATTTACCCCCTGATTTACTTCATTTACCCTTCCACTTCTTTAATGTCATTTACATTAGTCTTTACATCACTATGGACAATTTATTGGTCGTTTTGGTTCACTTTGAATTTTCACTACCTTGATCATAATTGCTTCTAATAATCCCAGCCACTTGCTTTTTGTATTAAATATTTCACCAACAAATGGCACGAAGTGAAGTTGTTTCATGCATGCGTTAATCATGCACAAAGCAATGGCATCGCAATGGTCATGAATTGATTTGCAAGGCAAAAGTTTTTAATTAAATAACAATGCCCGACCAATGCAATTCACTGATCGAGGGTCCAACTCTCACTGGAATTGCTTATCGAGGAGTTTGTTTCCCTCTTGGCTGTCGCAATTCCCAGACATTCACGCGTATAGTCCTCACGACTCTCTCGCCCACTGGACTCTCTTTCCTGCACGACGTAATCGTTTCTATAAATTGCTCTCCGTTCGTGTCTAGACTACGCGGTGCTCGACAAGCACCACCAATGCAGCGCTCGACCTTCGCCTATTGAGCATGCACTAGCACACCACCTGCATAACGCTCGAGCAGTGAGTCATCGACCAACAATCTCAGTCGATGGCCGCGGCAATCGACCAGCCAAGAACGACAGTCCCGGCCACCTTTCCGCCAACAACGACTACCACCTTGAGCTCTCTCATGCATGATGCTCGCGTTGCCTACACAGGTGCGCAGTCAACCAGTGCACAATGACGCCCGCCAGCCACCTATTCCCTGCTCGAGCAGCAAGGGAGTAATCAATCCACGGCAACTGGTTGACAATGCCAACAACTACCCCTTGCTCTTCTCCTTCGTACTCATCCGTCTTTCGACCAATGCAACGATGAATCCCGGCTTCCGTTAATCTACAACTTCGATAGCTGTAGTCCTGCTGATCACAAGTGTCATGACTCCACCATGCGCATGCAGCCACCAACTGATCGGATCTGCAGCCGGCCAAAAATCTCCACTCCTTCCCAATCGTTCAGCATGGCTCGATGGAGTGGAGATTTTTGGCCGGCTGCAGACCCGATCAGTTGGTGGCCATGATGCATACACCTCGACAGAAACCTTTAGCAATAGACCTATGGCACTATAGATCAAGTAACCGATGTCCTCGACAGAAGGAACAAACACCAATCATTTTCCAACCTATCGATCAGTGAAAAGTCAGACTTGAGTGCTCGATAGTCTCAATTTCTAGTTGGGCCCATCTGTATTAAATGATGAGACTTTTTAAATCCCACCATGGCAGCGCTAATGTTTTCTTTTTTAATATAAGGAAAATGCTACGGGTAACTCTACTTCAATCAAGTTTTGTATCATGTTCCCACTCCCAAATAAAGGGAGCTAATAAAAGTGTATCATTTTCAGTGGAATGCAGTAAGCAATGAAGCTAGGAGGGAATGTAACTGGGAGGATTATAGATGAAAAAGAAAAAGAAAAAAAAAATAGTTTCACCTGTAACTTTCAAATTGCAATCGTTCTAATAAGAAATAAAAACTATTTGATTCCTTAAAAAAATACATTCCAACAAAACTAATGTAGATATATATTTGAAAAAAAAGTACATAAAAAAATGAGTATTGAATATATATATATATATATATATATATATATATATAATACTTATTTTTTGAATAAATAATATTGAAAAATGTGAGTATTGTTATGTATATATGAATGTGTACCTGCAAAAAATGGGTATTATCCAAAAAACATATATACATACTTATTTTTGTATTCTTTTTTTTCTAATGTGTACGATCTCACAAAAAATATTTTTTTTCTAAAATTATTACTACATTCGCGGATACTACTCATCTCAGAGTAACACACTAATTCAAAAAAGAGAACTTTACTATTTTTGGTAGATTACTTATTTTTATTTTATTACGTTTTAAAATTTGTGTTGTGCTTTATTTTATGGGTACAATACTTAGTTTAACATGTAAAGAATTAAAAATGAGTATTGTCAACTATATTTTAGTATACATTCTAATACTTATTTTAAAATATAATAGTGTAAAAAATGATTACTATACCAAAATGAGTACTATGCAAAGAACAAGAACGACCTGTAATACTTATTTATGAACTAGTGTATTATATAGAAAATAGGTACTACCAATATACAATATCCATTTTTATGTTCTATATTAATTTGTTGAAAATATGTTAATATTGGTCATTGGAAATTCATTTCCGTTTAAAAGTTATAAAAAAATATGTTTCTCTCTCTATTTTTTGTGGACTCTTTTTCTCCCTCCTGCTTTTCTTTCTCTTTCCTACCATATGGCACCTCATCCCTATTTGTTGAAGATAGTAGACCATAGTTATAGTTGGGGTTTTGAAACCAGGTATGTGCTTCATTACTCCTAACATAAGTACCACATGACTACCTCCAACCAAGTGTCAGACTTATTTCGGTCCACTCTTTGGTATTCTCTTTGATCTAAGGTCAAAAGCAAGACAACTATGTTACTCCCTAGTAGCATTGTTGTTGTCACTAGTACATAACCGGCCTTTAGTGTCGGTTATTTAAGGCCTTTAAAGTCGGTTTTTAAGCGACACCTATGTAGGCGCCGCTAAAAGCCCAACCGTTACACGTCGGTTCTCAAATCGACGCAGTGACGCCACAACCCTTCGCGTGCCACCGAAAACGCGCCAGCAGGGGGGTATAGGCGTCGGTTATTAGCTTCGAAACTAACGTCATATATCTTCACGCCACAGAAAGGGCGCCATCTGGGGCACTATCAACGTCGGTTTATTAGTGATAACTGACGCCATCTCACCCGCTGCCACGACCGTGCTGACCAGCACAGTCGTGGTGTCTAGTCTGCTGCCACGGCCGTGCTGGCCAGCACGGCCGTGGTGTCTAGCCTCATTAGGGAAATCGACATCGGTTACTAGTAGGGCAACTGACACTGTAACCATTTTTCGTCGGTTTTATACAAATAACCGACGCCTATTTTATGTTTTTTTCTGTCAGTCTACAGACCTGTTGTGGCTGGTCGTAGGATGAGAAACCTACAGTTCAGTTATGAACTGTAGGTTTTACAACATCCATTGATATCAGCCAACAACAGGAGACAAACCTGCAAAATTAACAACATAACTATTCAGACATTTAGCAACCTACAGTTCCATTCAATTTTCACACATGCAGAAATATTCATGTAGCAATCTGTAGTTCCATTCATTTTCACATTCACACATGTAGAAACATTCATATAGCAACCAACAGTTTCATTCATTTTCACTCAGACACATGTAGAAACATTCACACATATTATAATTCAGAAATTCATTTACAAAATATCATTCTTTAGTCATTATTCCCTATCAACATCCCAATTATATGTTAAAACCCCCACTACTTGTATGGTTGTTGCCCATTCTTCTCTTACATCATTTAATTCTTCCGTCATATAGGGAGCATGTGCATCTGGTAAGGCCTTTCCTGTATTGTGGTCAGTTTTAAACACCTGCAAAGAGAATGATGTATATATATAATTAATAATATATAAATAAGAGTGATTTTTTTTCATATTATCTAATGAGACTATATATAATACTTCAGAAATGGTATCGATGTCCACTGCGGCATATTTGATAATCATGTGCATAAATCACATCACATAGTATGCACATGCCCATCCATTGTCTTGTGTAGCACACTATAAATTGAAACATACAAAATATTAAAAAATACAACTAATTAAGCACTATTCACATAAATAATATATACATTACAGTCAGGAACTTACTTTCACGTTTGTCCCAATTATTTGTTGGTTCTTTTCCTGGGGACCTTTCCTCCAACCTTTTTGATCTCATCTAAACCCCTACATGTTAATGTAAAATAGTTGCATAATTAAATAGTAATGTAATAACATATGTTAACGAATATGAAAATGAAATATTTTTCACCAGAATAATGTCATTTTCATTTTGTGTCCATATTTTGAATTCAATTTAGTCCCCTTAGGATCTAGATAATAGACAGTGAACGTCTCGGAGACAATAACTAGTAACTCCCAATGCGTACCACTAGAGGTAAAAAAGTTAAAAATTAATAACTCAAAATTCACAATAAAAATGTAATTTTCTTAAGTCCAAATTATATGAAAAATAAACTTACTCCACATTGAATGAAGCTATTATCACCGTCTTCTTATTTTGAGCAAAAGTTGTAAAAGCATCACAACAGTATTGTTGAGCTGACAGAGGGTCTTTAGCTACTAGACTAATCAAAGATGGAATAAAAAATCCTACATGTTCGAATGAAAAATCTGCACATATCTTGTCTAAGTAGCTGCAAAACATGTATTACGAATGCATTAATAAATAAGAAACCAGATCACCAGATCCTACACAAGGTATATGGATGTATGAAGAAGATCTCACCTTATCCATAGCTCTATCACAAATGTATTCAGCCAATCATATCGAAACAACTCCAAAATATCTTGTATAAATAGGTTGCTTTCGTATGATTGACCTGCAACATCCACATCTATAGAAACAGTTATAGGGCAATTTATATCATGTTCGCCTAACCATATTGTCGTACCCCTACAGTTAGGACCTAACAGGATAGGTAGGTCCTATGGAACCCAACTTGGTAATGTAGGAGGTGGAGGTGGAGGCCTAGATAATGTGGGTGTCTTCTTTTTAACCTGTATATATATATAATTTCAGATCAACTGACATCATATACACACAGTAACAATTTAACGTAATATAAATTTACCATACAATATCAGTATAGAGGACATCCACTTTTGGCCACAATATCACTCCGCCTTTTGCCTCACCAAGCGTTTCACAATCTGGGTGGGCGTGTGGCAATGGAAGATCCATCCAGTTGGGGAATATACGCACCGGTCTCACACAAACCCAACCAGCTGGTAATGGAGACCCATGAAACATTTCCCCTGGTAGGGATGGGTAAGACGACGCCTCTGCAATGATAAATTCTTTACTTTTTAGACGGCATGGCTTCAACCCCTACAATTTTTTGTGTAAAGAATGTTATATACATATATACATATCATCTTGAAAACATATCATTTTGAAAAGACTAGTTATTAATTATGTCATAAAAATACTCACAACGGATGTGCTAGGTGGTGGGTCTACATGATTACTCCCAACCTCTACAGTAGGAGTAGAGTGGGGTGCCATAGGTATTGTCTGCTGAGTGCGGTCTGAGATGCCTGCCACTTCTTCATTGCTTCTTCGAGTTTCCTATCAACTAGCTTATCTACCTATACATCGATAAAAGAAACATTAGCTTCTAATTATTGAATTATCTTTTACAATAACATTATAAAGAAAGAATAGGTTACCTCTTCTTGTGAAAGTCCCACTTTTGGGACATGTTTGCGTTGGGATGGCCCAAAGAACACTTTGATGCCCACACCAGCGCCTGCAGCCCTAACACGTCCAGGATGCTCTGGGTTACCCAGAGCAACTGTCAATTCATCCCTTGTGCCCACATGGACGAACTTTCCTTGTTTCCTCAACTCATGCAGCTCCTGCTAATCACCAAAACAAAAATTTGTAATTAAGTAAATACCACAAATAATCAATATTCGAACGATTGTTGTAAGAGTTGTATTTTACCATTTTTGCTGCCTCCTCAGTAGTTGCGGGCTTCCTTATTTCTCCCTTCTTATTTTGCCTCCCAGCTATCCAGACATCATGGCGAGGCAGAGGTATGCTACCTATAGTAGAGGACTCCTGAGTAGCAGCAGACTGAGTAGTAGCCTCAGACTGTAGTCTTTGGCGAATGCCTACATACCCCTTTGGACCCATTGTGTGGTCATGCACATTCATTGCACGCCTTGCTTTTTGCACCTCACTAAGGGCCCAGTTAGTATGCACATTAATGATTTGGTTAGTAACACTAAATGTTAATCTTGAATAGGTGAATACAACGTATATTAATTAAATTGGGGGTGACACCTAATACCTTGAATTCATCAGTTTGTCTTGAAGCAACAAATGTGTCCCATTCTTCTTGGTCCAGGAAGTTCCACTGTTCTGTGGCTGTCTTCTTCCTCTTGTCACCTTCTTTTATGTATTCTCACGTGATATTTTTCCTATAGTTCCTTAGGACTCTCCCACAGTGTTGCATCACACATTTACGATGCCGCTTTTCATCCAATTCAAATATACTCTACAAAATAGAATTGCTATTAACTAGTATCCAAAAAATTAGTAATCTAACAAATAGAATTGCAAATTAATAATAACTCACACATAAATCCTTCCATATTACGTCTTTCTTCCCCTGAGGAACTTTATGCCAAGAGTCTATCTTACAACCGTAATGGCTACGAGTAACATACCCAAGATATGAAACAAACGAATTGCGATTCACTCCAATTGCATTTCCTGCATTATCAAAATCCACAACAAGTTTGGGTCCATTGCCCCTTTGCGCTATTAACTTCTTCATCATAGTGATGTCACTTCTCTTGTCAACTTTTTGGTGCTGCTCATCAAGTACCTCAAGTGATTCAGAGGGTACATTTGCATCATCAACCTAAAATTTGAGAAAATAAACACACTTACAGGATATAACTAGAAATAGACATATAGATATAAATATATGATATATATTTTTAAAACTTACATTGTGAGGCGGTGCATTGATGTCCTCACCCTCACGGTAATCATCAGCACAGTCATCAGGAGAATGCTCAGCCATCTGAAGATTCACATTCACATTGTAAAGTTCACATTGTAAAGTAATTCATATTATAAAGCTCACATTGTAAAGTTCACATTCACGTTGTAAATTCACATTGTAAAATTCACATTGTAAAGTTCACATTCACATTGTAAAGTAATTAACATTATAAAGTTCACATTGTAAAGTAATTCACATTGTAAAGCATTGTAAAGTTCACATTCACATTGTAAAGTAATTCACATTGTAAAATTCACATTGTAAAGTTCACATTCACATTGTAAAGTAATTCACATTGTAAAGTTCACATTCAGAAAAATAAAACATATAAAACAATATAAACATGCCTCTAATATTGTGATTTTTTATCAATTAACAATCCTTCATTGCGATCTCCGCGCACATACAAGTCATCATTAGCTTCAATATTTGCTGGTGTTGGCAACCCAACTGAGAATGGACTGGAGTCATCATACTTATCATAGTACTCTTCTTCATCTATAGGATCTTCAATGAACTGTCTTTTACCATGAAGAACAACTGACCATTTATCATTTGCAGGATCATCGATATAAAATACTTGTTTCGCTTGTGATGCCAATAGGAATGGTTCACCCTTCTCGCCAATCTTACCCAATTCATCCACTATAACTCCTTTGTTGTTATCAACCCAATTACATTTGAAGAGCGGAATTCTGAAATGTATGTAGTCAAACTCCCATATGTCTTCAATGACACCGTAATATGACATTTTAGCTTCACATGGACTCTTATCCTTTGCACTTGCAAAAAACATAGTCGACGCTTGAAGGGTAACCCCACTATTTTGGACGACACTCTTATCATCTTGGCACTTTATGTAATATGTGAATCCATTAATGTCATACCCTTCATAAGACATAACATTCAATTTTGGTTTAAAGGTGAGGCATTTGATAGTTTCAGTAATATCATTTGGTGTTTGAGATAGTTGATGTAAGACTTTATCTTCAAACCACTTAATAAATGTCTTGTTATTCTCTCTAGCAAGCCACATTGTATTGGCTCGAGGATATTGTCTCTTGATTAAATTGGTATGTTCCTCAATATAAACACTCACTTTGTCCATGTTGTGTAAAATATACAAGTGACCTTGTTCCTACTGCTCACGACTGATTACTTTCACCCGTGATCCCAAAATTCCTTTGCCGAATTGCTCCTCAATATTGTTGTCATTAACGGGAGTGTCATTACCACTCAGAAAGTCATTGCAAAAATCCATAACCTCTCTCACCACATAACCCTCAATAATACTCCCTTCAGGTCGATAACAATTTCAAACATCACCTTTAAAAATGTTCATGTATCATTCAAAGGGATACATCCAATGCAAGAAAATGGGTCCCAACATTTTCACTTCCCTAGTCAAGTGGACAACAAGATGTACCATGATATCAAAGAATGAAGGATGGAAATACATCTCAAGCTGACATAGGGTAACAACCACTTCTCTTTGCAAATTATCAAGAGTATCAGGGTCAATAACTTTTCTTCATAGACTGTTGAAAAAGAAACAAAGTCTGGTGATTGCAAACCTTACATGCTTCGGCAATATAGATCGAATTGCCATGGGCAATATTTGTTGCATTAGAGTGTGGCAATCATGAGATTTAAGACCTATCAACTTCAGATCTTTCATTGATACCAATCTACGGATGTTGGATGAGTAACCATGTGGCACCTTAACATTTACCAAATATTCACAAAAAGCTTTCTTCTCCTTTCTAGACAATGTGTAACAAGCGGGAGGTAAGTATGTTCTCCGATTTCCCATTTCACATAATTCTGTTAATTCTGACCTTATTCCAATTTCACATAGGTCCATTCTAGATTTTAGCCCATCTTTAGTCTTACCTGGTATATTCAACAAAGTACCAATGACACTATCACATACATTTTTCTCAACGTACATGCCATAGATACAATGTCTGACTGTCAAAGAACTCCAATAAGGAAGATCCCAAAATATTAAATTCTTCTTGAATAAAGATTTGTCACTCCGTGTGGCCATAATACATTGTGATCTCTTACCAAATTCATTGACAAACTCTTTTACTCTTTCATAAACAACCTCCCCTGGTATAGGTTTAGGTGCACTCCGTTCCTCATTCAATCCATTGAATGTTTTACGCTTCCTACGATACAGAAGAAATTTGGTAAGAAACCTTCGATGACCGAGATATACAGTCTTACTGCCATGTTTTAGTCTTATTGAATCAGTGTTCTCTTCACATATAGGACACACTTTAGCTCCTTTGGTACTATATCCAGACAAATTCCCATATGCTGGAAAGTCATTAATAGTGCAAAAAAACATAGCATGCAAACAAAATGTCTCTCTTCATGAAGCATCATAGGTCATCACACCTCACCCCAGCGTTTCTTTTAGTCATC
Organism: Alisma plantago-aquatica; assembly: GCA_963693085.1. NCBI lineage: Eukaryota > Viridiplantae > Streptophyta > Magnoliopsida > Alismatales > Alismataceae > Alisma > Alisma plantago-aquatica. The sequence goes on along the minus strand of OY856410.1, from coordinate 114,594,722 downwards.
AATCATAGGTTCAAGATAAACATCGATATCATTTCTAGGTTGTTTAGGGCCCGATATCAACAACGACAACATTACATACTTATTTTTCATACACAACCATGGAGGAAGATTGTATATAACAAGCATGACTCGCCAAGTGCTATGTTGGCTGCTCAATGTCCCGTACGGATTCATCCCATATGTATAAAGCCCAAGTCTTAGATTCCTGACTTTTTCACCAAATTTAGGGTACATTAGATCAATCTTCTTTCACTATGGGGAATCAGACGCATGTCGTAGGATCCCATCATTATTTTTCTTAACATCTGCATGCCACCTCAAATTCTTCGCATCTATAGGATTGGCAAACAAGCGTTGAAACTATGATATTATAGGTAGATACCACATCACCTTGACAGGAGAACCAGTTTTGGACTCCCCTGAAGTCATCAATTTATACCGTGACGCACCACATTTTGGACAATCTTTCAAATCCATATAGTCCTTTTGAAATAATACACAATCATTCGGGCATGCGTGTATCTTCTTGGCATCCATTCCCATTGGGTACAATAATTTCTTTACCTGGTATGTTGAGATTGGTAGTTCATTTCCTTCAGGAAGCATTTCTTTCAACAAAGACAACAATGACGTGAAGCTTTTGTCGCTCCATCTATTGTTTTCTTTCAGCTTATACAATCTCAACACAGCGCTAAGCTTCGTAAACTTAGTACAAACTGTGTATAACGATATCTCAGCATCGGTGTGCTCTACCCCACAACTATCCAACATCACATCAACGATATCTACTAGAACTGGTTCATTCACATCTACATCATCGAAGGCAATTTATTCTTCCACAAAAGCACTGCTATCGACATCCACTGGTTTCAGGTTTGAAATCTCTCCATGCCAGTGCCATTCTGTATAGCCTTATATAATCCCATTGCACATGACATGACTTTTGATTTCGTCACCAGTGCTAACTTTCAAGTTGTTACCGCAATGCCTACATGGACAGTAGAACCTATCTCCAGGTTGTTTCCTATGTTCCTTGGCAAATCTAATAAACTGGTCAAGACCCGATATAAAATCTGGGGTGCAGCGATTACGAATGGACATCCATGATCTATCCATTCTATGATCAAAGAGAAAACAAGTATATATTACAACAAGATTAGGGTCTAGGATTAGAGTTTTTGCATGGTTAAAATTTTAGGCCAACAAATACATGTGTTGTCATTCTTATATATAATAAATGTGTACCACCTATCCCATTCATGAACACCTAATCTCACTAGTAAGTGTATAATGTGTATTGGGTTGTCAAGAAAATTTCAGCAGCATTTCCCCGCTGTTCTCCAAGTACAGATGTACTTAGAGAACAAACGGGGAAATGCTACTGGAATTTTCTTGAAAACCAAATACACATTATACAATTACATCCTAAGTGAGATTAGGTGTTCAAGAACAGTCCAAAATCGGGGACTATCCAAGATTTACTCCTAATGAGAAAATCTTGGACGGGTTTCTAGGCCAACACATACATGTGTTGTTATTCTTATATATAATAAATGTGTACCACCTATCCCATTCTTGAACACCTAATCTCACTAATAAGTGTATAATGTGTGTTGGGTTTTCAAGAAAATTTCGGCAACATTTCCCCGTTGTTCTCCAAGTACATATATACTTAGAGAACAAATGGGGAAATGCTTCCAAAGTTTTCTTGAAAACCCAATACACATTATACACTTACATCCTGAGTGAGATTAGGTGTTCAAGAACAGTTCCAAACTGGGGACTATTCAAGATTTACTCCTAATGAGTAAATCTTGGACGGGTTTCTAGGATAATGAGTACATATCCACTACATGTATTTGCTCACTTACATTGCATCAATCACAATTAGAGCATTATTAAATAATAAATCAAGAATTCAATAGTTTCAAACATGCAATAATTCACAATTAGAGCAATTAGAGCAATAATACATGGCATAATTCAGGCACAATAGCAGGTGTGGTCATTGACCCGATTCAACATTATAAGAATAATTTTAGAAGAGTAATAATATTTCCCAATTGAGAGTATATGAATTGTCCAACAATTGGAACAAGAGCAAGGTATTATAAAAATTGCCTCATTATGGGAAAAAGCAGTCATAATAATTTCCAATCATGTTTAAATCAAACAAAATATCACCTGGGTTTGATCAAAAATTAATATCTCAAAGATTAATATCACCTACGCATGAGATTATGCTAGAGTTAATATTATGTCTTCTGCAATCATTTAATCTAAAAAACCACTCCCTTTAAAAAATCAGCTACACAAATACACACAAATGTAGATGCATGTTCATCATCAAGATAATCATTACACACAAATGTAGCTATCTGATTATAATTGAGCAATATAGCACAAAATTAGCCAACACGGCCGTGCTATGCAGCACGGCCGTGCTACCAACACGGTCGTGGAGCAGGGTACCTGCTTGAGGGCGGAGGAAGAAGAGGAGGACGAAGAGCATAGCAGGTACCTTTGGCGGCGTCGGCGGGGAGAGTTGCAGCAGCGAGTGGCAGCGGTGCGGGGAGAGTAGGCCGCCGGAGCAGGAGAGAAGCCCGGCGGTGTGGGGAGAGCAGGCCGCCGGAGCAGTGAGCTGGGGGCAGAGGGCAAGCGACAGCGGGGGTGGGTAGAGTACCGGCAAGCGGCGGCAGAGGTGGGTAGAGGACCAGCAAGCGAGAGGAGCAGCGCGTGACCGGAGTAAGCGGCGACAGAGATGGGGGCAGAGGAGAAATCGCAGGAGCAAACCCTAGAGTAGCACGAGAATGAATGAAACAGAGAAAGGGGAAGAGTCGGGCTCGCGCGGGTGCTGTTAAGTTAACAATAGGTGTCGGTTCTTAAATAAAACCAACACATAAAACTAAAGGTGTCGGTTCTACAAATAGACCGACACCTATTCTCAATGATAGTCATCGATTTTTACTAGACAAAAATCGACGTCTATATACATATGCCGATTAAAAAAATTGTTCTCGATTAATGACCATAGTCGTCAGTTTCTTTCGAAAACTGACGCTCAAAGGGTGTGAAAAATTTCCCGGGAACAACGCGGGAAAACCCATAAGCGTCGGTCATTGTAGCAAAAGCGACGACCAAAATGTGCCCAATTTCTGTCTCGTGAATAACCTTTCGTCATCGATTTAATAGTTAATAACCGACGCCATATGTTAAATTTTGGAGGCAATTTTTTTCACTGGAAATTTTGGATTTGGGGATTAATTTTAGGCGTCGGTTTATTATTAGGGAACCGACACTGAATAAAAGTGATACCCGTGTCTGGTCTCCCTTCACATATAGATGTCGGTTGTTTTATTAAACCGACACTTTAGGTTTTAGGTGTCGGTGTATTTATACAACCAACGCCTTTAAAAGTGACGTTATAAGCCATTTCTGTAGTAGTGTGTATTTCATCCATTAACTTATTAATGTCTTGAGCCTATCTTATGTGGAACCTCGATAGCCATCCATTGGAAGCCCATCTCCTTCTATTAGTATGCCTACTTCCACCACAACAACAATCTATTCAACCTCCATATAGGAACACTAGTAGTATAGGACAAACAATGGGAATGCAAATTAACATTCAAAATCCAACCCTTAAAAAATAATGGAGAGAGAAATCATTTTTTCATCTTACAATGAATCTGTCTATACTATAACGAATTTAGATTGGTCTCATATGGTTCTATAGGAGGCATCCTATAGGATAGGCATCTTCCATACATGATGTCATGTCACCCCCAGTCCCAGTAAGTTAGGGTCAATATTTGGATAGAAGAACAAGGAAGAAGAGTACCCATCACATACCACAACATTCCTCCCTCTTCCCACACAATGAAAATGATTTTACATTCATCTTTCTTTGGTTGCATTGATCTCTTTATGTGAATCAAGTAGTTTATTCACTAAGGTGTGTGGACAAGGCCCACCACTTATACTTTGCAAATTTATTTCATTATTCTATTTCTTGTATGAACCTTATTGAAATGCATTATTAATTGTTTTATGCATGCACTAACAACCCACCTTTTGTGATCTATTTTAATCTTAGGTTGAGAAAACTTTGACTTATAAGATATGAATATCAATTAGCTGGGGTTGATGTCCAGATGAGAAATTTTGATGGAAAGTTTCTAGAGAAATGAGTATATGACCTTTAAGTAATGAGGATTTGACCTTACAATGATATTTACGTATGCAAGTCTCTCGAGGATAAAGCATTGGAATTTACAAATCTACAATTTTTTTTGTACAAGTCTGAATATGTAATATATGTTTAAATGTGAGTAGAGGTGGTGAAACTTGATTCCACCCTACTGTATCATGTAAGACCTCTGACCTAGCTTTTGGGCTAATCTTGTTACCTTGCTTGAGTAGATGCTTAGAACCTTAATCTATTCCTTTGGATGTTGTTTGAGCTATGTTTACTTATTTAGGATCAAGTTGCAATTTATCCAAGTTGAGAAGTTTTCTTACAATTTGTCAAATGTAGAGTATGTTTCTTGTACTTTAGCATCATGAGAGAGAATTTGATGTTATGGGGTGCCTTGCTTGGATCTTGGTTGATGATCTTACATCACATAGTGAGATTAGGGTTTCTAGGGTCCCCTTTGTTGTTGAGCTTTGATCATGTGTTGGTTGTGCAGTGTTGTGACCACAACATTTGTTCTTGGTGTGGTTTGTTTTGACCATGGTGCCCTAGATATGGTTCGGTCGAGGGGGTTTGTCCCCTAGTGATGTGTTTCAACCATGTTGAGCGGATGATCCTTGTGTAGCATTCGCTACACCTTGCCTTGTTTCAACCTATGATGTTTGTTGTGACCACAACAAGGTATGTAGTTGACATTAGTGATCGCTAAACCATGTAGATTGTATCATCCTTTTATCACTACTACAGAAAATGCTTTTTACAATGGGAGATAGACAACAGTTCTGATGATTGTATTGTAGTTAGCATACTTATCACAGCAAGCATGTTTTTGTGTTGTATATTGTATATTTAATACCACACAAGTCATTTACAACATACCAAACCCATTGTAGTATAGGGGGATACTACAACAACTACTAAAGTGTTGTAATAGGTTGTAGAATCACAACATATTCAAACTCGTTGTAAAAGATGTTAATTACACAACATATTTTGACCCGTTGTAATAGTCACATGTTGTAATAGACCATCATTACACAACACAGACTCACCCATTGTAGTATGTATTAATTATACAATGGGCCTTTACATGTTGTATTTGGTACATATTGTAATAGACTACCATAATACAACATATTGAAACTCGTTGCTATTTCCCGACATGAGACAGCAGACTCCAACCTATTGTTATATATTATAATTACACAACATGTTGTGACCTGTTGTAATATCCACACATAACAAATCGTTATAATAGACTGCCATTACACAACTTAAACTAAACCATTGTAATATATCATTATTACACAACATGATATCACCTGTTGTACTAGCTACATGTTGTAAAAGACCATTATCACACAACACGCTATCCCATACTGGCAATATAGGTGGATTTTTGTTTGAGTAGTAGGTTGAACAAAATCCTATTTCATGTGGTCATGTGAATGACAGTTTTTCACTCTCGGTAGATATTTTGACCCGAAACCGACCCAATCCCAATATATGCACATACTAAAATACATATGGAATAATTACCCCCTCACTATAACAAAATCCGCTATAAGTTAGGGCTACCTGGTCAGGAATAAAAGTCCTGACCAAACTAGGATTGGTTCCCAAGGCTAATCCCTGACCAATGGCAACAGGAGGGGGGGCAAGCAGGGGCAAGTTCCCCCTTCCAATTTTAATTTTTCTCAATATATATATGTTTTATATATGTAGAATGGTATCAAAGTTAATTTTTCTTTTCATATTTTATCTGCTTCACACGCTTATTAACCTATTTTCAAATTATGTAAACGTTATTTATAAATCACATTATTATCAATATGATTTTAAATAAGAATAAGAAATATAAACACATTAAATTAGGGTAAACATTATAAAATAAGTGACGTTTTTTTATTTTTATAAATACATCTCATTGTTACATAATTAACAAGTAATGTGTTTTTATTAAACATATTAACAATAATATCAAATATACATCCATTATTGTTAATTGACGAACTATTAGTTTACATCAATTTTATAATGATTAAATAAGAAACTGATATCTATGAGTAACAAAATAATTTATGATCTATAATTAATAGTATACTTTGCTACATGTTAAATAATTTATCTAATTTATAAACAATTACTTAAATGTATTATAAATATTACAGGTACATAGTTGTATGGTTAATGAGGAAAAGTAAACTAGTATCTATAATTTTTTGTATACTTTATGGAATACCAAATACTTTATAAAGTATATATAAATAATTAAGTATGTAACAAATATAGCAAGTACATAGGTAATATTAAAACAAAAAACTAATATCTATAATTAATAATATACTCCATGGGATATCAAATAGTATTATATTATGTATAAATAACTAAATGTATAATGTATATAGCAACAACATAGTCTATAGATGTATATGTTATGTGTGCGGATTTATGCTGATTCTTTTCTATTATGAGTGTAATGTATGTTAGGAAAAATAACTTCAAATGAAATATGATAGTCTTAGTAGTACATGGTTTCACATTCAATTAATTAATAACATTTTTAATATATTTTTATTGTTTTAAATTTTTATACATCAATCAATATTTGTTAAAATAATGTAATTTCATGTATCTTAGGTTATTAATAATTTAAATTATACTTCTATTCGCAAGTTGTGCAAATATTACTCCTCTAAATTATACATGTTTTTTTCTTCATGATGTCAAAGATAACATAATTTTTATATTTAAATTTCCAACACTACATAGAAATAACAATCATAATAATCTAGTGAACAATATATTGTCACAACATTTATTGAGTTTATTAGGTAAAATTAATAAATAGGTTTAACACCATCATAAGTATCTTTATTTAAAAATAAATTGCGATAATGTTGTTTTTTATTTATGAATAATAATAGTAATTTTCACGTTGTACTACTTATATATTTAATTTTCTTAGCTTTATGTTACTTTTTAATTACTTGAGTTGTCAAGCTCATCAAGTAGGAAATTATTTGTTTGATTAAAAAATATAATAATCGACACAATCAATATTGAACACTAAATTGATGTGTTTTTTTAAACGACCTATATTTATGAAAAAATAATTTAATAGAATAGTTGGTCTTATAAAAAGAATAAATCTTTTCAATATCAGATGTCACCATTTCAAGCTCATCTTTAATGTAAGAAAATCATAAATGTATGTAGCATATTGTAATATACATATACAATAATCCATATACATAGATCTAAAATTAAGTACTCCACTAAGTAATGAGTTATGTCTTCAACTTCTTTTTTTATTTGTGTAAGATACATCTATTTTCTTGCCTCGATCCAAGTAATAGGTCGATTGAGACATATTGACACTCAATATGAATTCCACATATGTACTTAACATAATTTTTATATGTACCCCCCTCCATGAGGGGGCTGGCTCCGCCACTGTGGACCCTGACTATTGTAATTTGACTCCTTGACAAAATTTCTTTTTTTCTTTTTAATATTTTCCCATACCTAATAGCCGGTTTAAGTTTAACCTTGGGGAGAGTACGACAGTTGGTATGCTACACAACCCAGAGCCTGCTTGCACCCCCCACCCCCGTAGTCCCCCTTCCGGTTTCCCTCTCTCAAATGACGATCACAGGGGCTCCATCTTCCGTCGGTTTTTTCTCTCACGTGACGGACGTCGGCGCTCCATCCTTCTTTCAGTTTCTTCTCGCACCCGACGGCCGCAGACACTCCATCCTTCCGGTGGTTTTTCTTCTCTGCGCTTCATCCTTCCGGCGGTTTCTTCTCTGTGCTCCATCCTTCTGTCAACTTCGCTGGTTCTGCAGCACGCTGTGTCGTAACCACCGTCCGCAGGCCGAGCACATACGCCCGGGGCTATAGGTGGTCGTCCGCTAACACAAATCATCAATGTTCTTCGCTCCGCACAAAGCATGAACGACTGGCTCTCCTGTTGGCCGTCGTCTTCCAGCCGCCAAAGCTTTCGGCCATTCCAGTTCGATTATGTTCTCAGGTTTCTTTCTCGAATGTATCTCTCCTTCAACCCTTATTTCATTTTCTGCAATCTCTGCAAATACCATATTGGAGTTCCCATCTAGACTTGTTGTCTGATCATCGTTTCCGGACTTACTGTTCGATCGTTTGCTTCTGAACTTACTGTCCGGTGGTTTAATTTTGGATTGTGCAAGTTCAAATATAAAGTTAATGATTCTTGACCTGTTGTGCTAAAGGAAGAAGATCGGACTGACAAGATATGCATTACCAACGGAACAACTTTTCATCATTTTATTAGAAATGTAGCATATTTTTTATGATATAAGATCACTATATAAGAAATTATTTAATTTTTGGTGACCATAGTTGTAGCCCAAACAAGTTCATTCTCGATTAGTCACATTAATAAATGAATATATATGCCAAATTTATGTCATGTGAAGATTAAATCTTTGTTGTTTGTGAACGGTTATCCTTGACATGAGAAAGATGGAAGTGAAAGTGGCAATCCTTGAACAAGTCTTGTTCAAGTTCTACTTTTAATTGTTTTCTGACGTAATAGAACATAAAGAAAAAATATTGATATTTGTTTCATTGATTACTTTGGAATTATATGCATAGAACAAGCTACGATGTTCCTAGTAATAAATATTTTCTTGCATTTGTAATACTAGTTAGAATTCCGTTATAGTTAAGAAAATGTCTAAATATTAGCATCAAGTTTCCTTCTTTATTTATAAAAGTGAATTTGGCAGAATACTTCTTAATCAGTCTCATATTTTTTATCTTTATTGAAATCTTTGTTAATATTTATTCTTTTTAAATTTGTGACGTCTCTCTTTTCTACTATGCTTATGCTATATCAATTTAGTAGAAAAAACTCAAGACTAAAACTATAAAATTGCATATTGTGTTCAAAATTAAAATTTTATTTCATCATGTTTATTCAGTATTTTTATCCAATAGATCAGAAATTTAATAAAAAATAATCTTCATGACAAGCTGCTAGTATAATTGCAAACATTACTTGTTTATGCAAGGATTTTAGATTTTGTTCAAAACTTATCAATTATTTGTGTAGGAAAATTATTTGGATTAATTTTAATGGTTAGGGTATATTTCCATACTCTAATGCCTTTCTTTTATTTTGATTAATTTTAATGGTTAGGGTATATTTCCATACTCTAATGCCTTTCTTCTCTCACCTACTAACAATTAAACACATTTAATGACCTACCCACTTTTATTAGATTTTTTTAACTTTATAAAATTAGAATGAAGAATCACACATTGTGGTAGGAAACTTTAAAACATTAATGTTTCCAGTGGCGGAGCCAGCCTCCTAATGGAGGGGGGCACATATAAAAATTATGTTAAGTACATATATGGAATTCATATTGAGTGTCAATATGTCTCAATCGACCTATTTACTTGGATCGAGGAAAGAAAATAGATGCGTCTTACACAAATAAAAAAAGAAGTTGAAGACATAACTCATTACTTAGTGGAGTACTTAATTTTAGATCTATGTATATGGATTATTGTATATATATATATTATAATATGCTACATACATTTATGATTTTCTTACATTAAAGATGAGCTTGAAATGGTGACATCTGATATTGAAAAGATCTAATCTTTTTTATAAGACCAACTATTCTATTAAATTATTTTTTCATAAATATAGGTCGTTTAAGAAGCACATCAATTTACTGTTTAATATTGATTGTGTGGATTATTATATATTTTAATCAAACAAATAATTTCCAACTTGATGAGCTTGACAACTCAAGTAATTAAAAAGTAACATAAAGCTAAGAAAATTGAATATATAAGTAGTACAACATGAAAATTACTAGTATTATTTAAAAATAAAAAAAACACTATATCAATTTATTTTTAAATAAAGATACTTCTGATGGTGTTAAACCTATTTATTAATTTTACCTAATAAACTCAATAAATGTTGTGACAATATATGGTTAACTAGATTATTATGATTGTTATTTCTATGTAGCGTTGGAAATTTAAATATAAAAATTATGTTATCTTTGACATCATGATGAAAAAAAATGTATAATTCAGAGGAGTAATATTTGCACAACTTACAAATAGAAGTATAATTTAATGAATTAATATCATAAGATACATGCAATTACATTATTTTAACAAATATTGATTGATGTATAAAAATTCAAAACAATACAAATATATTAAAAATGTTATTAATTAATTTATTGTGAAACCATGTACTACTAAGACTATCATATTTCATTTGAAGTTATTTTTCCTAACATACATTACACTCATAATAGAAAAGAATCAACATAAATCCGCACACATAAAATATACATCTATGGACTATGTTGTTGCTATATACATTATACATTTAGTTATTTATACATAATATAATACTATTTGATATCCCATGGAGTATATTATTAATTATAGATATTGGTTTTTTGTTTTAATATTACCTATGTACTTTCTATATTTGTTACATATTTAATTATTTATATATACTTTATAAAGTATTTGGTATTCCATAAAGTATACAAAAAATTATAGACACTGGTTTACTTTTCCTCATTAACCATACAACTATGTACTTGTTATATTTATAATACATTTAAGTAATTGTTTATAAATTATATAAAATTATTTAACATGTCACAAAGTATACTATTAATTATAGATCATAAAGTATTTTTTTACTCATAGATATCAGTTTCTTATTTAATCATTATAAAATTGGTGTAAACTAATATTTCGCCAATTAACATTAATGGATGTATTTGGTATTGTTGTTAATATGTTTAATAAATTATATTATTAATAGTGATGCTTTTCAAAGTTGTTTCTCTTGTCTGATTTAACATGTTACTTCTTGTATTTTCCCCTTTGTCCTCAAGCATTATATCTCTTATATATATATACATATATATATATATATATATATATAGCATCATGCATTAATATCAAGCATCAATTTGCCATTTTTTTAATTTGATTTTGTATACACATACATTGTATTAGTTTTTTTATACTTCCATCCTCTTATTTGCTAACAAGTTCTCACAATTATTTGGATAATAAATTCATATTTTTATACAGTGTCTGAAGCAGCCGAACAACACAGATTGCAGGTATTATATGTTGAAGTACATGAGAGACATCATTGATGCAAGAATTAGAAATATTCCTGAATGTGTAAGCTACTTATCATTATATTCTGTTAGTTCATTCAAATTTCTAAATAATTTGAAAAAGACAATATGTTGATATATTTGTCATATGATTGCAGTATTATTCGAAGTATATTGGCAGTTGCTTCAACCAAGAAGAAATTGATGAGGTTTGAAATGAGTGGGCGACGTGTTCTTGAGCACACATAAGATTACGTGACATGAGGGGGAGACATTTATTCTTTAGCACAAACCAATGTGAAATTTTATTTGTTTGTTTTCAATTCGATTCTAGAGTGGATACTCAATACTTTGTATTATTCAATCTTTGTATGGATGATAGAATATTTATTAAATTCAGTACGAGTTTCTCTCAAGGTTTGATGGAAAATTTGTTCAATTATGTGCTTGTTTGTGAAATGAAAAAAGTATAATGTCATATTTATTATAATTTATTAATAATATAGTTAATTTGATTAATAAAATTGGTTCAATATAAGACCTGTCAAACTCTAATCAAAGCCAACAGTTAATGATATGTTGTAAAATGTATGATACTACAACAAACAACACATGTTGTGTTATCCATACCTATTACAACAGGTGCGTCTGGAAAAAACACACATATTACAACAGGTGTTTCTAGTGAACTACAACATGCATAACCTGTTGTATAAAATGCGTATATTACAACAGACACACAACATGTTGTATAAACAACCCTATTACAATGGTTGAATGTATGGAAAGACAACATTTTTCAACTGTTGTATAAACCTACCTATTACAACGGGTGCACTGCATGTTGTAATAATCCTACCTATTACAATAGGTGTGTTTAGTGAAAGAAAACATGCTTCAACTATTTTATAATATATATTACAACGGATAAACCACATGTTGTAAAAAATACCCATATTACAATGGGTGTGTATAGCAAAATACAACGTGGTTTAACTGTTGTAGTATATATAGTACAATGGGTGCAACACATGTGGTGTAAAATACCCATATTACAATAGGTCATTCATCAAAAGACAACATGTTTTAACTGTTGTATAAAATACATCTATTACAACATTTGATCACATGTTGTATAAAGCACCCCCATAAGACCACACGATCTAATACAACGGTTAACACCTGTTGTAAAATGGAAAAATGAACTGTTGTAAAAAGCATTTTTTGTAGTAGTGTATACATGCATATTTTGAGTGGTTGCATGACTATTTTCTTGGTGGACAAGTGTCCTTTTGGTACTCTCTAATGTTGACACCTAATACCCACCTTACCTTGCTCCTACCTTGAGTATATAACCACTCTCTTCTTCATGCAAGAATCCTTTTTAGGTCTGCTTCTTCTCCACCCACTTGTATTCTTCCTTGTATTTTTGTGGAGTAGAGAAGGACTGATGTTGGAGCCTTGGTGGTCGATTAACCTTGCATGTGGTTCTCTAAGCTTGATCATCTCCCTTGTGGTGATCTTTGGTGATTTTCTTTCTTGGTAAGTAGTTTTGAACCCTTGATCTCATTTTCTTATCACCCTACCTCTTCCTCTTTCTTCTCGTCCATGAAACTATGGTGTAACCATGGTGTCTTCCTTGGATATCTTCTCTTCACAAGGGTCGGAGACTATGGTTTGACAATGGTGGTACCCAAGTGAGAAGAAGCTCTGTTCTTTCTTCTTCTTTGGCTCGGCCTTGAGTTTTTCACCCTCTTTATTGAGCTTTCATTTGACCATGGTGTTCTTCTCTTTGGAAGTAATCTTGTGGCCTAGGAGTTGATCTTTGTTCGAGTTCCTTTCTCTCTCTTAGAGCTTGTGATCTTTGGAGCTTGGTCTCTTCACAAGGTGGGTTATATGACTCTTCTCCCTACTATTATTGCACTATGTTTTTACATGTAGGTTGTTGTTTACAACTCTAAAATGTGATCCTCCTATGCTAGATGAAGTTACCATAATCTAAGGTTTAAGTCTTTGTGATTATGACATGTGGTTTGCTTCTTCTTCTAAACCCTAATTTTTTATACCCAATTTTGGTGATGATTATGGAATGCATACTTTCCTCATGCACTTTGATTATGGATTGTCTCATCTTGTTTATAGTTCATCTACCTTGAATAAGAAGAGATCTTGGTTATGTTTATATGCATGAGAAATTTAGTTTTCATCTATTTAATCATGATCTTTATGTAACTTTATGCGACAAACGTTCTAGAGTGAGAAGATCATCTTTGGATGGAGTTTTTCCATTTAGATGATGCTTGGTTTTCTTGAGGATAACCTTTTGTTTTGATCAAGGTTTGGTGCTATATTTGAGTTGGTTGGGTGGATGACTTGGGGTCACTACACCCCTTTAACTTCCTTTTGGGTCGCTACACTAGTGGGTGGTTTTTGCGACCGCAACAACCCTAGGTATGGTCTCTACATTTAACCTCCCCAGCGATCACAACATCATGTTTTACACTTAAAGTTACAACACCTTGTGCTTGTTTTGGTCGAAACCCCTTTGGTTATGTTGGATGGTCACTAGCCCATCTTGCTTTGGTTGTAATAGTGTCATAATTGTAGTGGGTCGCAACACTTGGTCATAACAAGTGCACCTTTGATCACTACACCTAACCCCTTTGGTCACTGCACTAAATACCTACTCTATACATGATGATGTGGTTGTAAATGATTAATTATAATCAAAAGTGCTTAATCCTAATACATTCCAAACATAGGGGAGGTGATGAAACTAGGGTTTGGTGATCGATGATGATATGGAACCCTATTTAGCTATACATGTAACCCTAATTCTATATTAGGAACATATGATGTGATTGTTGTTGTTGCTTGAAGTAATTAACATCATCATCATCATCATCATCATCATCATCATCATCATCTAAGCCTCAATCCCAACTATGTTGGGGTCGGCTACATGGATCCTTCATTTCCATTCAGCTCTTTCATGGGCCATATTCTGATTGAGATGTAGAGATTCAAAATCTCTCTTTATAAGCTCATCCCATGTTAATTTAGGCCTTCCTCTTCTTCTATTTATAGTGTTTGGCTCAATAGCATTGCTTCGTATAGGCACACTAGTAGGTATGCGTTGAACATGTCTGTACCATCTGAGCCGGCCCTCATGCAACTTGTCCTCAATGCTCTCCACCCCCACTTTATTCCTGATATAGTCATTTCTCAAACGATCTTTTCTTGTCTTCCCACACATCCATCTCAGCATACGCATTTCAGCCACATTCATCTTGTTGAGACCTTGTTTCTTCACCGCCCAACATTCACTCCCATAGAGCATGGTTGTTCGTATAGTTTTTTATAAAACTTACTTTTTAACCTGAGAGGGATCTTCTGATCGCATAAAACTCCATTTGCACTCCTCCATTTCAACCATCCTGCAGTGATCTGGTGATATGAGATGAAATTTTCTCTCTCCTACTTGTATGATCCTAATCTTGCAGGTGGAATGAATGGCATATCTAGTGAATGCTATGGTTTTAACAAGACACATGATAATGAGCATGAGCCTTCATGAGGCATGATGAGACAATGATGATGTGTAGGGAACATGTGATTTGGGTCTTGCGACCTGGAAGAGGCTGAGTGCCTATTATGATATGAGGTGATATCCTTCAATAATGTGATATGGGCTTGATATCCCATGACAGTGTAACAAAGTTGAAGGCCTTGAATTAGCAGTGATATCAAGTGATTTTATGACAAATTTTCACCTTATACATTTTATATCTTTGGAAGTTGTGTATCCCCTTATCTTTGTAGAATTTGTTTAGGGCTTATACGTTGTAACTTGATTGATGCTAAGAGATACTTAATTAGCATAACTAATCAAGTGAAATCCTAATCATGTAGAGTTTCTCTGTGCCATAGATCCATCTACAATGTTAGTACTTACTGGATGGTGAAATTACTTTTCCTTTAGTAGAAGCTCAGAGTGATATACTGTTGAGTATATGCATTTGACAATATTGGATGTGGTCATACCCTGGTAGGATATTGGTCGAGGTTGTATTTCAAGCGATGTAATTCATTATATGTATATGATATCTTTTGAGGATGGTTGCAGTCATACCTCGGCAGGAGTGCAGCTGGGGTCATAGCATAGTTTTTCACTAGTGTCGTGCCTATATACCATGGCAGACTAGGCTATGTTGCAATTACTTGTTATGCCACTGCAATAGATTTGTACTGACCGAGGGTGTGGGAGATCGTAGGATTCGTGCTCCTCCTTTATCTTTTATGTCATTTATTTCGACTTAGCAGTGGTCAGTTGGAGCATGGGTGCTATACCTCATCTCCTCAGGGCATTGTAAAAGACATAACACAGTCGTGTAGTATATTTGCTTAGGGTTAAATATGTTTCACATTGGATGACCCTTTGCCTTATCTTTGTACTGATTTCTTGACTTATAATATGGTATGAGAAATCAACTTTTATACATGTTCTTCATATTCCGTCTAAAAGTATAAGATGATCTACTAGTTAGTGTAGATGTCTAAACCGCTTTATTAATGTTGATTGCACTGCTTATATCATTTAACTGAATTTGCTAATCTTGATAATAGTAATATCGACTAGCCTAGCTTATTTGTATTATAATAGTTTCTAGTGGAGAGTTATATCTCTTTCTGGGATGTTTGGTCTCACCCTATGGGTTTCCACATCTTTTAGTTGATTGTGTACGACGAGGTAGAGATCGTGCTATTGAGGCAGAACAACAAGAGGAGCAATATCCGTCAAAGGTTGGATATACTGTTAGTGTTTTTTAGTAGAGTCCTATGTGTCGTCCCTATACTCTCAGGTCCTTGGGGGAGGTTTTTGGTTGTTTTTTACATGTATATGAGGTTGTGGTAGTATGCCATGGTTGTATAGATATGGCAGGTATATGAAAAAAAGTTATCAAATGTGAAAGGTTGATGGCAATATATCCAATAAATAATGATGTATACATCTTGATATGATGTATGATATGGGTGATTCATATGGATTCAGATATAATTAATTTCTGCATATGAAATCACTTTTAAATTCTTGTGTTTTCTGGTAACCTAGTTGATTAGTATTAGTTCCACATTTTGTTTTGAGTGATCACAATTCGTGTGGTGTGGGGCATCACAAATTTGGTTGGTATCATAGCTAGGTTTTCTGAATCTATAGGGACATAGGACTAGGGTTTGTCTATTCTAGTAGTCTCTAGTCTGAGTTGTGGTGACTTCTTCTTATGCATAAGGAGAAGAAGAGGAGAAATGATGTCTGGAGAATATGAAGAACATGTTGCTAAGTGTAGTGTTGCTGCACCTAGAGGTGGTGCAAGGAAGCAGGCTAGAGATGAGAGGATGCTTGAAGAGCCCCAGTTTGACCCAACCATGATGGAAAATCTCGCTTTGCATTCCTTTTTTGGATAATTCATGGCTACGATGACGCATATGGTAGACAGAATGCCCCCACACCAAGCGAGGGCGATAGTTCCCATTGCGGAATCCTCAGGCACTGGGAAGACCATTGAGAGGTTAAGATGAGTTAAGGTAGTGGTGTATGCTGGTATGGCAGATCCAATAGATGTTGACCTATGGTTTATCGAGTTGGGGAAGGCCTTAAAGATCCTCAACATTTGTGAAGCCAACAATGTGAAGCATTCAATGCATCTTTTGAAAGGGAGTGTCAGACATTGGTGGGCCATCGAGGAGGTGAAGAGGCATGGTGCTGCTATCAGTTGGGAGGAGTTCCAATAGGAGTTTGTGAGTTGGTACTTTCCTCAGACGTACCTAGATGAGAAGACCACCCAATTTGAGAAGATCCTATAGTGATCTATGTCAATCAATGAGTATGAGGCAAATTTTAATGGAGCGGCTGAGGTTTTATCCTTATATGGATGTAATAGATCAAGAGAGAACCAGATGTGTCGAGAAGGGTTTCAGTACAGAGATGGCAATGTCAGTATCACCTTTAGAGAATAGGGAGTGGTTTGCCAGTTTTGTGAAGTTAGTTAGAAGGATATAATGGTCAGCCATAGAGAA
The DNA here is from genome assembly GCA_963693085.1 of Alisma plantago-aquatica. Classification (NCBI taxonomy): domain Eukaryota; kingdom Viridiplantae; phylum Streptophyta; class Magnoliopsida; order Alismatales; family Alismataceae; genus Alisma; species Alisma plantago-aquatica. The sequence continues at coordinate 114,577,286 of OY856410.1, read as the reverse complement.
ATGTGAGGAAAATGCCAAGAAGAGACCAAAATAGTACCAAGGAAAGTCATCTGGAGACTTGAAGAATCCTAGCTACGTTTTCAAGACCACAATCACAACAAAGGTCAGGTGTGCAGACACACTGGTCTCCAAGCAAGGGTAGAGGTCATACCTTTCCAGCAGTAGGAGCCCAAAGCACATCATCAATGTCAGTGATAGGGCTATCTGGGCTATAGTACGAGACGAGGACTTCCCACAAGTGTGGACAAGTAGGACATTTGAGGTGGGCGAGTCCTGTGGAGAAGGATGAAGTGACCCAAAACCCAAGCCAGAGTTAGTAGGGCTTGTAGAGGCAGCAATTTAGTAGTGGTGAAGGCCAAGGACGTGGACATGCATCATAAGTTGGTTCTTCTGATAGTCCAGTAGAGGACGAGGATGACAACATGCAACGACTCAATTCTAAACCATGAGTCAGCGAGAAGGAGTGGTCAACCCGCAAGTTGTGACATGTCAGATGGATTTCTTTCATTTTGATTTGTCTTCTTCTTTATTTATATGTATTTTGGGTGACCCAAGTGCGAGACACTCTTTCATCACTCAAAAATTGGTTGCTAGTTGTTTTTTCCCTAATAGTCGTAGAAATGATAGCCTTCATTTAGAAACCTTGTTGGTTGGCTCTGCCAAGTTGCGGGGGGTGTCCTTCCTATGTCATTTCTTTTTCAGGACATAACATTCAAGTGGAACTCATACCACTTGATGTGCATTGATTTGATGTGATACTTGGAATGGACACCATGGTGAAGTATCAGGTGGTCCTAGACTATAGCTACTAGGTGGAAAAGTTTGTTGATGATGATGTGACATGGGTCTTCCAAGGTGATAGGAAGATTCTTTTGATGTGTCTAGTGACAACAATGGTGGTAGAAAAGTTGATGAGGTAGGGCTGTGAAGCATTCTTGGCACATGTGATAGATACCAAGGTGAGGAGTCCTAGCATCCAAGAAGTTCCAGTTGTCTATGAGTTCAAAGATGTGTTCCCTGATGAGTTTCTAGGTGTCCCCCCTGAGAAAGAGATTGATTTTGAGATCAAAATTGTACCAAGTACCCAACTGATAGCTAAGACACCGTATAGAATGGCACCATCTAAGATGCCAAAGTTGAAGAAATAGTTGCAAGAGCTTCTTGATAAAGGCTTTATCAGATTGATAACATCTACTTGGGGTGCTATCATGTTGTTCATGAAGAAGAAAGACATATCTATGAGGATGTGTATCAATTACAAGAAGTTGAACAAAGCAAGACAAAGAACAAGTATCCTTTGCCGCAGATTGATGATTTGTTCAACCAATTGTGAGGTCCCATGGTGTTCTCGAAGATAGACTTGAGGTATGGATATCACCAGATGTAGATCAAGGTGGATGACATACCTAAGTCAGCTTTTAGGACAATGTATGATCACTGTGAGTTTGTGGTTATGTTGTTTGGGCTAACCAGTGCACCAACATCATTCATGAACTTAATGAACAGAGTGTTTCATCTATATCTTGATAAGTTTGTGGTGGTCTTCATAGATGACATCCTGATATACAGTTGAGACAACTGGTAGCATGAACAACATCTACGTCAGGCATTGACTTTGTTGAGACAACTTCAATTGTATGTGAAGTTCATCAAATGTGAGTTTTGGCTGAAGGAGGTGTCTTTTCTTGGACACGTGATATCTATTGAGGGTTTTTGTGTGGACCCTAAGAAGGTTGAATCTGTGAAAGAGTGGGAGAAGCCGAAGATGCCGATAGAAGTTTGTAGTTTTTTTGGGCCTGGAAGACTACTAAAGGAGGTTCATCAAGAACTTCAGTGCTATAGTGTTTCCCCTAAAGAAGCTGATGAGGAAAGATGTGCCTTTATTCTGGGATGACAAGTGCCACTGTGCTTTCCAACGGTTTAAGGAGAAGATGACAAGTGCATTTGTGCTAGTGTCACCAGAGTAGGTAAAGAGCTATATTGACTTCTATGATGCCTCGAGGAATGGTCTGGGTTGTGTGTTGATGCAAGAAAAGAATGTGATTTCTTTTGCATTGTGACAGTTGTAGAAGCATGAGGGGAACTATCACCCTCATGATCTGGAGCTAGTTGTAGTGGTTAATACCTTGAAGATCTGGAGGCACTATCTTTATAGTGAGAAATGTAAGATTTTCACATATCACAAGAACTTGAAGTATATCTTCTCACATCAGGAGCTGAAATGCGATAGAGTCACTAGATGGAACTATCAAATACTATGACTGCATTATTGATTACCATCTAGGGAGGGAGAATATTGTGGCAGATGCTTTGAGTAGGAAGTCCTCTTCATCATCATCTATGGATAAGGCACAACTATATTCCTTGGTATGTCATAAGAGAGATATGTTGATCTCCTTATGTCATATGAATGTACAACTGGAGGTGACTATGTTGGTAGGCTTGTTGGCACAATTATAAGTGAAGCCTACATTGAGGCAGAATATTAGTGATGCCCAGTAGTGTGATACTATGATCCAACAAATCCGAGTAGATTTTGGTAGCGATAAATGTGATGGCTTCAATGAGTTAGAGGATGGGACAATATGTTACCACGGTAGAGTTTTGGTCCCTGATGTTGATGATATGAGGAAGATGGTTCTAGAAGAGTCTCACTCTTCAATGTACTTCATGCATCCAGGTAGCACCAAAATGTACCGAAATCTTAAAGATTTTTATGGTAGCCCAATTTGAAGTATAACGTGGCCAAGTTTGTGGCAAAATGTGCAGTGTGTCATCAGGTTAAGGTAGAAACCATAAACTTGCAAGAACTTTGCAACTATTGCCTATACCTCAATGGAAATGGGATCATGTTACGATGGAATTCATGGTTTGTCTCCCTAGGACATCCAAAGGACATGATTCCATTTGGGTGATTGTTGACAAGTTGACCAAGTCAATGCATGCCCTTCCTATGAAGACAATGTAGAGAATGGACAAGCTTTCTCAGATATATGTGAATGAGATTGTTCATTTGCATATTACCCCAACTACCATCATTTCAGATAGAGGCCCTCAATTTACCAACCGATTTTGGGAACATCCGCTGTCAGCTATGGGTATGCAGTTGAAGTTCAATACATCATTTCACCTATAGATAGATGGACAAACTGAAAGGACCGTATCGATCTTGGAAGATCTATTTAGAGCTTGTGTCCTATAGTTTTTGGGAAATTGGGTTATACACCTTAGTTTGATAGAGTTTGCGTACAATAATAATTATTAGAGGAGAATCGATATGGCACCTTAAGAGGTTTTTTATTGGAGACGTTGTAGATCTCTATTGTGTTGGTACACAACTGGTGAGTATCAACTTTTGGGTCCTGAGATTGTGCAACAGACAACAGAGAAGATCAAAGTGATTCATCAGTAGTTGAAGGCAACACAAGATAGGTAGAAGTCATATGCAGACAATCAACATAGACCCTTGGAGTTCCAAGTGGAAGACAGATTGTATCTCAAGGACTCTCATTAGAAGGGTGTTTTGAGGTTTGGGAATAAGGGTAAATTGTCTCCCAGGTATATGGGACCTTACCATGTGGTGGCACGTGTTGGGAAGGTGGCCTATAAGTTGGATTTGCCCCTGAGTTGCATAGACTGCATCTAGTGTTCCATGTGTCCATGTTAAGGAAGTGCCACCTTGATACAAAGTTGGTGTTGCAGCCAATGGAGGTTGAACTGGATGTGGACATATCTTATGTTGAAGTACCTATTTTGATCCTTTATAGGAGGATCAAGAAGTTGAAGTAAAAGGATATAGTGTTGGTGAAGGTTTTGTGGCATCATCGTGGCATAGAGGAAGCCACATGGGAGCTTAAGAAAGAGATGCATAGGAAATACCCAGCTCTTTTCACGTAGGATTTTGGGGGAGAAATCCTTGTTAGGGGTTTATGGTTGTAAGACCCCTGACCTAGCTTTTGGTCTAATCTTGTAACCTTGCTTGAGTAGATTCTTAGAACCTTAACCTAATCCTTTGGATGTTGTTTGAGCTATGTTTTCTTATTTTGCACCAAGTTGAGGGGTTATCATGCAATTTATTACATGTAGAGTATGTTTCTTTTGCCTTAGCATCATGAGAGAGTAGATTATGTTATGGGTCACCTTGCTTGGACCATGGTTGATGATGTGACATCACATAGAAAGATTAGGGTTTCTAGGGTTCCCTTTTTTGTTGATCTTTGATCATGTGTTGGTTGTGTAGTGTTGCAACCACAACACCTTACTTGGTGGGTGTTGTTATGGAAAAACTTATTCTTGGTGTGGTTTTTTATTACCATGATGCCCTATATATGGTTTTGTTGAAGGGGTTTGTCCCCTAGTGATGTGTTTTGACCATGTTGAGTGGGTCCTTGTGTAGCAATCAGTACACCTTGCCTTGTTTCGACCCATGATGTTTGTTGTGACTGCAACAAGTTATGTAGTGGACCTTAGTGGTTTCTACACCACCAAGGTTGTATCACCCTTCTATGCATGAATGTTTTGTGTTGACGCATGGTTGTTTTCTTGGTGGACAAGTATCCTTTTGGTTCTCTCTAGTGTTGACACCTCATACCCACCTAACCTCCCTCCTACTATGAGTATATAACCTCTCTCTTCTTCATTCAAGCATCTTTTTTGGCCCTCCTTCTTCTCCACCCTTTTGTGTTCGTCCTTGGATCTTTGTGGAGCAAAGAAGGACTAATTTTGGAGCCTTAGTGAACGATCAACCTTGCATGTGGTGATCTTGAGCTTGATCATATCCCTTGTGGTGATCTTCTTTCTTGGTAAGTGGTTTAGAACCCTTGACCTCATTTTCATTTCACCCTACCTCTTCCTCTTCCTTCTTAACCATGAGACTATGGTTGTGGTGGCTTCCTTGGATATCTTCTCTTCACAAGGGTCAGAGACTATGGTTTGACCATGGTGGTACTCAAGTAAGAAGAATCTCTCTTCTTTCTTCTTCTTTGGTTCATCCTTGAGTTTTTCACCCTCTTTCTTGAGCTTTCCTTCGACCATGGTGTTCTTATCTTTGGAGGAAATATTGTAGCCTAGGATTTGATCTTTGTTGGAGTTCCTTTCTCTCTCTTAGAGCTTGTGATATTTGGAGCTTGGTATCTTCACAAGGCAAGTTATATAATTCTTCTCCTACTATTTTGAACTATGTTTTTACACGCGGGTTGATGTTTACACCTCTAAAATGTGATCGTCCTATGATAAATGAAATTACCATAAACTATGGTTTTAGTCTTGGTGATTATCACATGTGGTTCGGTTCTTCTCCTAAACCCTAATTTCTTGTACCCAATTTTGGCGATGATTATGGAATGCACACTTTCCCCATGCACTTTGATTATGGACTATCACATCTTGTTTATATTTCTTCTACCTTAAATAAGAAGAGGTTTCAATTTTTTCTATATGCATGATAAATTTGGTTTTCATCTGTTTAATCATGATCTTTATGGTAACTTTATGTGACACACGTTCTAGGTTTAGATGATCATCTTTGGATGCAGTTTTTCCACTCTGATGATGCTTGGTTTTCTTGAGGATAACCTTCTATTTTGACCATGGCTTGGTGTTGTGTTGGAGTTGGTTGGATGGATGACTTGAGGTCGCTACACACCTTGAACTCCCTTTTGGGTGGCTACACTACTAGGTGGTTGTTGCAACATCAACAACGCTAACCCTAGGGAATGGTCACTACACTTGACCTCACTAGGGGTCGCAACATGATGTTTTGGACTTAAGGTCGCAACACCGTGGGATTGTTTCAGTTGACACCACTTTGGTTAGGTTGGATGGTCGTTACACCTTCTTGCTTCGGTCGAAACAGGGTCATAACCCTAGTGGGTCGCAACACTTGGTCATAACAAGTGCTCCTTCGGTCGCTACAACTAACCCCTTTGGTCGCTACACTATATGCCTAGTCTATACATGATGATGTGGAGGTGAATGATTAATTATAATCAATACTTCTTAATCCTAATAGACTCAAAATATAAGGGAGGTGCTAAAACTAGGGTTTGATGATTGAATGATGATATGGAACCCTATTCAACTATACATGTACCCTAACCCTAGCTTTAGAACATATGATGTAATTTCTTCTATTGCTTGAATTTATTAGCATGAGATGATATTTTCTCTCTCCTACTTGTGTGATCCTAACCTTCTAGGTGGAATGAATGACATAGCTAGTGAATTCTATGGTTTTGGCATGATATAGTATAATGAGCATGAGCCTTCATGAGGCATGATGAGACAGTGATGATGTATAGGGAACATGTGATTTGGGTCTTGTGACCTGGCAGAGGCTAAGTGCCTATTTTGATGTGAGGTGATATCCTCTAGTAATGTGATAATGGATTTATATCCCATGACAGTGTGACAATATTGATGGCCTTAAATTGGTAGTGATATCAAGTGATGGTATGAAAAATTTGCACCTTATACATTTTATATCTTCAGATGTTGTTTATCCCATTATCTTTGAAGAATTTGTTTAGGGATTATACTTTGTAAATTGATTGATGCTAAACGATACTTAATTGGCTTAACTAATCATGTGAAATCCTATTCATGTAGTTGCCCTGCGCCATAGATCCATTTACAACGTCAGTACTTTCTGCATGGTGAAACTAGTTCTCCCTTAGTGGAATCTTGGAGTCATTTACTGTTGAGTATATGCATTTCATAGGATTGGATGCGGTCAAACCCTAACCGGATAACGGTTGAGGTCATATCTCAAGCGATTTTATTCAGTATATGTATATGATATATTTTGTGGATTTCTGCTGTCATACCTCCACAGGAGTGTGGCTGCAGTCATAACTCAGTTTTTTACTAGAGTTGTACCTATATACAATGGCAGACTAGGCTTCTTTGTAGTTGGACTTCTTATGTCACTGCAGAGGACTTGGAATAATAGAGGGTGTGGGAGATCATAGGAGTCAAGCTCATCCTAGATCTTGTATGGGACTAATTTTGACTTAGCAGTGGTCAGTTGGAGCATGAGTCATATATCTCATCTCCTCAAGGCATAATAAAAGACATAACATAGCCGTGTAGTATATTTTCTTAGGGTTAAATAAATCTCACATTGGATGACTCTTTGCCTTAACTATGTACAAATTTATTGAATTATAATACTATAATAGAAATCAACTTATATACATGTTCTTCACATTCCTTCTAAAAGTATGATATGATCTACCAGTTGGTGTATATGTCTAAATTGTTTTATTAATGTTAACTGCCTTGCTTATATCATTTAAATGAATCCTCTCATATTGATAATAACAATATCTACCAAACTATCTCATTTGTTTTATAATAATTTCTGGTGGAGAATTATATCTCTCACTGGGACTTTTGGTCTCACCCTATGGGTTTCCACATCTTTTAGGTGGATGTGCATGACGAGGTAGAGATTGTGCTGTTGAGGCTGAGCAGCAAGAGGAGAAGTAGTCATCGAAGGTTGGATATGCTGCTAGTGTTTTGTAGTAGAGTCCTATGTGTCTTCCCTATAGTCTCAGGTACTTGGGGGAGGTTTTTGATTTTTTTTACATCTATACAAGGTTTTGGCAGGATTCCATGGTAGTGTAGATATGGCATGTATATGTGAACATGTTATCATATGTGAAAGGTTGATGGCAAGATAGCCAATGAATAATGATTTATACATCTTTTTGATATGATATATGATACATGTGCATTCATATGGACTTAGATGTAGTTAGTTTCTGCTTTTGTGCAATCAATTTTAAATTCTTGTGTTTTCTAGTAACCTAGTTGATTAGTATTAGTTCCATGTTTTGTTTTGAGTGATCTCGCTTCATTTGGTGTGGGGCATTACAACTTTGGTTGGTGTCATAGATAGGTTTGTTGAGTCTATGTGGATATAGGACTAGAGTTTGTGTCTGTTCTAGTGTCCTCCAGTCTATCTTATGGTGACTTCTGCTTATGTAGAAGGAGAAGAAGAGAAGAAAAGTTGTCTGGAGAACATGAAGAACATGTTGTCGAGAGAAGTGTTGTTGCACCTGGAGGTTGTGAAAGGAAGCATGCTAGAGATGAAAGGATGCCTGAATATCCCCAGTTTGACCTAACCATGATGGAAAATCCTACTTTCCATTCCTTTTTTAGACAATTCATGTTTACGATGACCCATATGGAAGACAAAATGCCCCCACCCTAAGTGAGGGTGACAGTTCCCAATGTAGAATCCTTGGGCAATGCAAATACCATTGAGAGGTTAAGGTGAGTTGAGGCAAAGGAGTCGGCAGGTACGACGGATGCAACAGATGTTGACCTATGGTTTACTGAGTTGGAGAAGGCATTCAAGATCCTTAGCATCCCTAAAGCTGACAAAGTGAAGCATGCAATGTATCTTTTGAAAGGAACTGCTGGCCATTGGTCGGCCATCGAGGAGGAGAAGAGGCCTGGTGCTACTATCAGTGGGGAGGAGCTCCAATGGGAGTTTGTGAGTCGGTACTTTCCTCACACATACCTGGATTAGAAGATCATCGAGTTTGAGAAGATCTGATAGGGATCTATGTCGATCAATGAGTAGGAGGTAATGTTTTTGGAGCTAATGAGGTTTTTTCCTTATATGGATGTGACAGATCGAGAGAGAATCATACATTTTGAGAAGGGTTTGAGTACGAAGCTAACAATGCCAGTATCAACTTTAGAGAATAGGGAGCGGTTTGCCACGTTTAAGGAGTCAGTTAGAAGGATAGAATGGTCAATCATAGAGAAATGTGAGGTGAATGCCAAGAAGAGACCAACACAGTACCAAGGGAAGTCATATGGAGGTTTTAAGAAGCCTATGTTTTTAACACTACAATCACAACAAAGGTCAGGTGTGTAGCCATAGTGGTTGCCAAGTAAGGGTAGAGTTCGTGCCTTTCCACCAATAGGAGCCCAAAGCACAACCTCAATGTCAGTTATAGGGCTGTCTAGGCCACAGTACGAGACCACGACTTGCCACAAGTGTGGACAAGTAGGACATCTAAGGTGGGCATGTCCTGTGAAGAAGGATAAAGTGACCCAACAGCCGAGATAGAATCAATAGGGGTCGTAGAGGAGGCCATTTAGCAACTATGGAGGCTGAGGATGTGGACAAGCATCACAAGCTAGTTCTTCTAGATATGCCAGTAGAGGATGGGGATGACAACAGATAATGACTCGATCCTATGCCATGATTTAGCCATAAGTAGTGGTCAACCCACAAGATGTGATACATCAGATGGAGTAATTTATTCTGATTTGTCTTCTTCTTTCTTTATATCTATTTTGGTTGACCCAGGTGCCAGACACTCTTTCATCACTTGAGAAGTGATTGCTAGTTGTTCTTTGGCTATTAGTCATAGACATGATAGCCTTTGTTTAGAACCCTATTGGTTGGTTTTGTTGAGTTACAGGGGGTGTGTCCTTTCAGTGTTCTTTCTTTCTCAGGACATAACACTCAAGTGGACCTCATTCCACTTGATATGCATGGATTTGATGTGATTCTTATAATGCACACCCTAGAGAAGTATCAGCGGTCTTGGTCTATATCTCCAAGGTGGAAAAGTTTTTTGAAGGTGATGTGACATGGGTCTTCCAAGGTGATAGGAAGTTTCTTTCGATGTTTGTGGTGTCAGTGATGGTGGTAGAAAAGTTGATGAGGCAGGGTTGTGAAGCTTTCTTGGAACATTTTATAGATACCAAGGTGAGGAGTCCTAGTATCCAAGATGTGCCAATTGTTTGTGAGTTTGAAGATGTGTTCCCGATGAGTTTACAGGTGTTCCCCCTATGAGATATATTGATTTTAAGATCAATCTTGTACCCAGTACCCAGTCAATAGCTAAGCCACCATATAGAATGGAACCAACTGATATGTAAGAGTTGAAGAAATAGTTGCAAGAGCTACTTGAGAATGGATTTATCAGATCGAGACCATTTCCTTGGGGTTCTCCCATGTGTTCGTGAAGAAGAAAGACGATCTATGAGGATGTGTATTGATTACAGGTAGTTGAAGAAAGTAACAATAAAGAACAATTATCCTTCACCACAGATTGATGATTTGCTCGACTTGTTGCAAGGTGCCATGATATTTGCAAAGATAGACCTGAGGTCTAGATATCACTAGTTGCAGATCAAGGTTGATGACATATCAGAGTCATCTTTTAATATGAGTTATGTTCACTATGAGTTTGTGGTTATGCCATTTGGGCTAACCAATGCACCATAAGCATTTATGGACTTAATGAACAAAGTGTTTTGTTCGTATCTTGATTAGTTTGTGGGGGTCTTCATAGATGACATCTTGATATACAGTCGAGACAACCGACAACATGAACAACATCTTTGTCAGGCGTTGACTTTATTGAGACAACATTAGTTTTATGTGAAGTTCAACAAATGTGATTTTTAGTTGAAGGAGGTGTCCTTTCTTGGACACGTGATATCTACTAAGGGTGTTCATGTGGACCCCAAGAAGGTTGCGTCAATAATAGAGTGGGAGTAGATGAAGACGCCGACATAAGTTTGTAGTTTTTTGGGTTTGGCAGGCTACTACATGAGGTTCATTAAGAACTTCAGTTCTATAGTGTTTCCCCTAAAGAAGCTAATGAGGAAAGATGTGCCTTTATTTTGGGATGATAGTGCCAATATGCTTTCTAACTATTAAAGGAGAAGCTAACAAGTGCACCTATGCTAGTGCTGCCAGTGTAGGGAAAGGGCTATATTGTCTTCTGTGATGCCTTGAGGAATGGTCTAGGTTGTGTGTTGATGCAAGACAAGAATTTGATCACTTTTGCATCGCAATAGTTGAAGAAGCATGATAATAACTATCCCACTCATTATCTAGAGATAGCTACAGTGGTTCATGCCTTGAAGATCTGGAGGCACTATCTTATGGTGAGAAATGTTAGATTTTCACAGATCACAAGAACCTGAAGTATATATTTCCGCAATAGGAGATGCATATGTGGCAGAGATGTAAGATGGAAATAATCAAAGACTATGACTTCACTATTGATTACCATCTAGGGAACGTGAATGTTGTGGTAGATGATTTGAGCAAAAAGTCCTCTTTGTCGTCATCTGTGGATAAGGCACATATATATTCCTTGGTATGCTATGAGTGAGATATGTTCGTCTCCTTATGTCAGATGAATGTGCAGGTGGAGGTGTCTATGTTGGCACAATTACTGTAAAAGAGTGGGATCCCAAAGGGGAACCACTCCCTACTATAATAAAAAGGCAACATCCCAAATCAAACACGAACATAAATATTTCTCAAAAGGGATGAAACCAATTTGTTAAACATGAACGTATAATAACACTAAAGTAGCAACGGAATTTAAAGATATATCTTACCGTTACAAACATTGTTATCAACACTATCCTTCACCATGCAGGGTTCGATAAAAGGAAAAACTAACTACATATAGATGAGGATCACCTAACAACTTCAAGCAAGTCTCTGACGAGGTCAGCTACACAGGTTGTGGTCCAAGTCCACCTTGAATGTCTTCTCCTTGTCCAACACCTAGGGTTGGAAGCGTACCCCACAAGAAGAAAATAAAAGAGAACATCAGAAAAAGCCAGTATGTGCATACTAAAATAAAGGTGAGTAATTATGGAATAAAAGGTTATCAAGTAGAGAAGGCTTCCCACATAAGTAAAGGGTTACCTGAATGGGCATAAAACAAAAGATTGACAACAAAAGAGATACTTGCCATAACAAAACAAATAAAATTGTGCCATACTAGAACATATAAAGAATTAGGGAACACACCCCATAATCATCAACCTGCATGCATGTGTGATAAGCACAACACTAGAATAATATAAAAAAAGGTGACCAAGCGTCACAAACTTGAAACCTGATAGAGATGACATACTGCCAACTCCCAATATGTATCAAAGTTGGACCAAGCCTAACCAACTTGAACCCAAGTGTGGGGGACCACCACCTCCGTCCCAATAATAACAAGGGCATACTACCCAAAAACCAATGCAACTACACTACTCTAGTGCTATTGAATCACCGAACATGTTTAATAGAGAGGCAAGTAAAAAGTATAGTGAGATTAAACAAAAGTTTCCAAGATACTTATGGATAACATAAACATCCACCATACAAGTGGGAAAGAGATACCACATATCATCAATTAGAGTTCCAACATGAACAATGTATAAGAAAAAGACCAAAAGAATGTCAAAAGATCAATAAAAAATAAAAGGTACTTCACATGAAGAATATTTTCCAAAAGAACAAGATATGTTCTAGGTTAATGTCCATACGACCAAGAGAATGATAAATATAGGTTATTTCTCAATAAGAGTAATAGATGATGCAAACATACCTTACACCAGGGTCCTAGAAGCTCTCTTCACCAGCCTAGTTGTTTCTAAGATCAACTTTGCCTAATTACAAATTATTCATAGGTATAAAGGGTTTGAGATTCATATATATGTAATGAAACCCTAATTCTAGACCTTTCTACAAAATATTGAATTTTGGACTACAAACCTAAACTAATCAACTTATGAGTTTTTCTAATTAAGAAAACATGTTTATTTACTAAATTTGGAGTTCATATGAATAAGTTACCAATTTTAGGGATTTTTATATTGATTAATTATATCCTTTAAATACATCATAAAAACATTCAAATAAAGAACGAAACTATTTTTATTTTTTAAAAAAAATTCCAATTCCAAAACATATTGGTTTATGAATTTTGGATGAACGGTTTAAAAGTTATGGTTTTTCAAATTTAAGCCAATCAGAAAAAGCTAAATCTTCAGTACATGGCAAGACAGAGGTAGAGATAAGAGTGTTTGAATGACTTGGACCAATCATAGGAAGCCAAGTCATGGGTCAAAGCCATGTCAGTGGTGTGCTGACCCGCCTCAAGGCAAAAGAGACATGGGTAAAAAGACCAGAATGCCCTCGGGAGATAAAATAATGAATCAAATGAAGCAAAGGGTAGATATGAGAAATCACCCAGGGAACCTTATCCCAACTCACAACCCGCCATAGATGGCAACAACAAGCTACTATTCATGGGAAAGAATTGGGCAAATCCATGCCAAAGCACCAAATGACAAACTAAAGCCATGGAGATGAAGAGCGATGGACCCGCAACTCACCTATGGTCTCAATATGATGGAAGGTGATGTCGAGATGCAATGCCACATGCCAGAAGACATGAAAGAAATCTAAGACAATGATGGTTGTACGAATTAGCTCAGAGAAAATTATCATAAGAGAATGTATAATGGATGCCAACGAAGATGCGGGTACCAATATTTATAGGCGTGGGTTGGTTTTTAGTGTTTGTAGGTTTGGGTAGTCCAAGAGCAAGGGTTGCCAATTGGGTGAGTCACACATACACCATGAGATATCACAAGTTATAGCTTGTTGGATGCAAAATCTAAAAAGGAACGTGTGGGAAAAGAAATCTTGAAGATTGATCAATTGTGGGGAGAGAAATTTGAGTTTGAAAATCCTAGTAAGTAGGCAACCCCTTCTTGTTTAGGTGCAAGGTTAGTGACGACTTTTGGGTCATCTGATCCTTGATCCAATGGCTGGAAACCATCCACACATCTAAGGGGCACGTGACTTGTATATACATTCCTAATCGAATTAGACTATAGTGCATATTCAATTATTTAACATTTTTCTCTCTCCTCAATTGAGGGTGCAAATGAATCCCAAATCTAATGAAATATGACATCTAACCTATTTTTAATATGAGGAATCCGAATATGCAATTAGTTTTGCCTCTTGGGAACATTTAATATGTTAAACAAATCAAATCTTATTTTCTGTTTCCTCCATCATTTATGATCATAAGATTCTCCAAATTTGATGAAACTTCACCCACAATTCATATTATGTGTTGGATAAGGACTTGTCATCAATTTTACACGTTGGAGTTGTTTGTACAATTATTTAATATTTTGAAGGTTCTACACACTTTCGCTCTTCTAACTTCACATGTATATTCAAGATTATCCAAATTACATGAAAATTCATTCAAAGGCTATTTTTAATGTGTACATTATGAATCCAAAGTTATTTTCCAATTTTGGAGTCATTTAATATTTTGAAGGAAAACTCACCTTTTCTTTTCAAAATGAAAGAGTTATAGTTATTATCATTCCAAAATTATGAAACTTGGCCTCCAAGCCAAATAAAACATAAGGAAAACGAATCTCAAATTATTTTTAACCAATTTATCTTCCTTTTATGAATTTTAGTCCATTACCCATTATTATTGTAATTTCTCTTATTAAATAATTCAATATCACCTTAAATTGCTTAAAGAGTTATTATTTATGTTTTTATCTCTTCCTTGTTCATAAAGGTTAAGGAAAGATCTAGAATGAATCTAACCTATCATTATCACACATAATTTTATTTATTTCATATTTTAGTGGAATCATGTGTCACTATTCTCAATTATGGACACCTTGTCCTTTTATGCACATTATCACCTCGTGTGACATATCTTATGTACCCTTCATTGATATTATGATTAATATGAAAGTATCATGTCATCTTTGTTTATATGTCTACATGTTAGGATGATTTATTTATGCATTAACATATTAGGGTTTCAATTATCCACCAATGGGTATATCTTTTATCCTTGTTTGGCTAAGCCCAAAGACTAAGGTCTCTAACCTTTTAACCTTGGAATATGATTAAGTTATAGGTTTTGGTATGTTACAACATACCACCCCTTAAAGGGATTTCTTACTTGAAATATAGACATCCAAAACTAAAAACAACAATTTACCACCCCAAAAAAGTTTCATCCTAAAAAGTCAAGCGAACCTTTAGATAAAAAGGTAACTTTCTTTCATATATCCACAAGGTACCATGCAAAAAGGAAACATAACTTGGAAGTATAACTATGAGGCTAAGGGTAACCTTCAACATGATCATCATCATAAGCTTCCTAATTATCCAAAGCAAAAACTTTTCCAGTTCACATTTCCACATGTCTTTTACAATTATTGTTACCATTATTCTGATGAGGCACTTGAGGTTGTTGTTGTTGAGCTGGAGCAGGTCCATTATGAAGCTTGCGGAACTTAGGTCGAATGTGTCCCGGTTCATTGCAATAATGACATATCACTAGAGTGCCATGACAAGGTCTATCTTGAGAAAACTTTCTTGGAGGATGGTAACTATTACACTTACCACACTTGTCTCTTTTCTATTCATCTCGTGAGGGCTTCCTCTTCTTGTCAAACTCCCTAGGTTGAAGCCCTAAGTAAGACTCCACAACCAAAGATTTATCAACCACCTATGGAAAGGTCAAAGTTATTTGTGGGATAAGAGCATGACCCACATTGTAGTTGAGTCCTTGAAGGATCTTGTCATCCCTACGTTCCTTACTCAATCCAACTGCATATCTCTCAAGTAACATGAACTTTTACACATATGTCAAAATAGTCAATGATCCTTGCTTCAGACTATAGAACTCAACTTCTTTATTCTTTAGGGTGGTATTATAGATGTACTCCCCTTGAAAAAGCACCAAGAACTGCTTCCATGTCATGGTAGAGATATCACATGTCCTTGCTATCCCGTTCCACCAAACTCGAGCGGGTCCATCCAGAACACATGAAGCAAACCTAGCCTTCTAGTGTGGAGGACATGACATACCATCAAAGTTCCTCTCAATGGCTACCACTTGATCATCATCTTTGTAAACCATCTCTATTTAACATTCACCCTTGAAGAAGGGTGGTTGCATCTTCATGAATTCCATTATGGAATACTCCTTAGGATTTTTAGGCACAAACAAATCTTTCATCTTCCCTGCCATAGAGGTAGCAAAAAGTTGTTGAAACATTGCCAACTCTTTCTCTAGAGAGATGACTACACCCGTACTTGCAGAGACTGGGGTTTCTTGACCTACTTATTGTCCACTTCCAGTCGAAGGAGTACCTTGAGTAACTGGAGGGGTAACAGGTGGATCCATCCTTGGAATTCCAAACCTAGGGTTCTGGGTGACTCGTAACCATGCTGGTTGTCAACAATCGAGTTATTTCCCACCATGAGGGTTTTACCTTCAAAAATGTACCATGTTTAAGAAACCTATGGAAAAAGGTAAGCATCCTAAGGGAAACAAAATTAAAATAGTTAGATAACTGAAAACTACTGGCTTTGATACCATGCTGTAAAAAGTGGGATCCCAGAGAGGAACTTCTCCCTACTAAAATAAAAAGGCAACATCCCATACCAAACACCAACATAAATTTGTCTCGAAAAGGATGAAACCAATTTATTCAACATGAATGTATTATAACACCAAACATATATCTAACCATTACAAAGCTTGTTATCAACACTATTCTTCAGAAACGTAGGGTGAGATAAAAGGAAAACTAACTACATATAGGACTAGTCGAGGATCCCCTAACAACTTCAAGAAAGTCTCCCATGAGGTCAGCTACACAGGTTGCGGTCTAGGTCCACCTTGATTATCCTCTCCTTGTCCAACACCTGGGGTTGGAAGCGTACCCCACAAGAAGAAAAGAAAAGAGAACATCAACAAAAGCTAGCATGTGCATACTAAAATAAATTTGAGCAATTATGGAATAAAAGGTTCTCAAGTAGAGAAAGCTTCCCATAGAAGTAAAGGGCTACCCAATAGGGCATTAAAGAAAAGAAAGACAAAAAAGGAACACTTTCCATAACCAAACAAATAAAATTGGGTCATACTAGCACATATAAAGAATTAGGGAACACACCCCATAATCATCAGCCTGCATGCATGTGAGATAAGCATAACACTAGAACAATATAAAAAAAAAGGCGACCACGCCTCACAAACTTTAAACCCGATAGAGATGACATACTTCCAACTCCCAATATGTATAAAAGTTGGGACAAGCCTCACAAACTTGAAAACCGGGTATGAGGCACCACCACTTCCATCCCAATAATAACAAGGGCATATTGCCCAAAAACTAATTCAATTACACTACTGTAGTGCTACTGAATCACATACAATGTTTAATAGAGAGGCAAGTAAAAAGGTAAAGTCAGATTAAACAAAAGTCTCCATCATACTAATGGACAACATAAACATTCACCATACAAGTGGGCAAGAGATAGAACATATCATCAATTAGTGTTCCAACATGAACAATGTATAAGAAAGAGATCAAAAGAATGTTCAAAGATAAATAACAAATAAAAGGTACTACACATGAAGCATATTTTCCAAAAGAATAAGATATGATTTCAGTTAATGTCCATAGGACCAAGAGAATGATAAAGATAGGTTATTGATCAATAATAATAATAGAGGATGCAAACATACCATACACTAGGGTCCTAGAGACTCTCTTCACCAACCTAGTTGTTTCCAAGATCAACTTTGCCAAATTACAAATTATTCACATGTATTAGGGTTTGAGATTCATATATATGTAATGAAACCCTAATTCTAGACCTGTCAACAAAACATACAATTTTGGACTCCAAACCTAAACCACTCGACTTATTAGGTTTTTGTGATTAAGAAACATATTTATATACTAAATTTGGAGTTCATATGAATTATTTACCATTTTTAGGGCTTTTTATATTAATTAATTAGATCCTTAAAATACATCATCAAAAAATTCAAGTCAAGCTATGAAAATATTTTTTTATTAGAAAGAACACATTGTTCCAATTCAAAAACATATTTATTAATATTTTTTGGATGAAAGGTGTAAAAGTTATGATTTTTCCAATTTAAGCCAATTAGAAAAAGCCAAATCATCAGTACATGGTGAGAGAGAGGATGAGAGTGGCCACATGACTTGGCCCAGCCATAGGCGGCCAAGACATATGCCAAAGCCATGTCAGTGGTGCACTAACCCGCTTCAAGGCAAAAGACACATGAGCGAAAAGACCAGAATGCCCTCGGGCGATAAAATAATTAAATAGGTGAAGCAAAGGGTAGATACGAGAAATCACTGAGGGTACCTTCTCCCAACTCATGACCTACCATAGACGGAAGCAGAAAGCTGCTGTTCATGGGCGAGAATTGGGCAAATCCAACCCAAAGCACCAAACAACGAACAGAAGCATGGAAGCAAAGAGCGATGGAGCGAAAAGTCACCTCTGGTCTCAATTTGATGTCTGGAGATGCCGAGATGCAATGCCACCCACCACAAACCATGAACAGAATCCAAGACAATGATGGTTGTATGAATTAGCTCGGAATAAATTGTCACAAGAGAAGTGTAGAACATATGCCAAAGAAGATGGGGGGTACTAATATTTATAGGTGTGGGTTGGTTTTTAGGGTTTGTGGGGGTGGGTAGTCCAAGAGCAAGGGTGGACAATTGGGAAAATAGCACATACACAATGAGAGATCACTAGTTATATCTAGTTCTATGCAACATCTGAAAATGAATGTGTGGGTGAAGAAATCTCAAAGATTTATCAATTGTGGAAAGAGAAATTGGAGTTTGAAAATCCCAATATGTAGGCGGCACCTTCCTATTTGGGTGCAAGGTTAGTGATTTTTTTGGGTCATTAGATCCTTGATCCAATGGCTGGAAACCATATGCAATCTAAGGGGTGTGTGTGACATGTATATACATTCCTAATCGAATTAGACTATAGTGCGTTATTTAATTATTTAACCTTTTCTCTCTTCTCAATTGAGGGTGCAAACAAATACTAAATCTAATGGAATTTAACACCCAACCTATTTTTTATATGTCAAATCCAAATATGCAATTGGTTTTTCCTTTGGGGAACTTTTAATGTGTTGAATAAATCAAATCTTATTTTCTCTTTTATCCATCATTAATGGTCATAAGATTCTCCAAATTTGATGAAACTTCACCCACAAGCCATATTAAGTGTGTTGGATATGAATTTGTTGTCAATTTTACATGTTGGAGTTGTTTGTACAATTATTTAATATATTGAAGGTTCTGCACACTTTCTCTCTTCTAACTTCACATTATATTAATATTATCCAAATTACATGAAAATTCACCCAAAGTCTATTTTTAATGTGTAGATTATGAATCCAAACTTATTTTCCACTTTTGGAGTAATTAAATATTTTATTTAATATTTTGAAGGAAAACTCACCTTTTATTTTCAAAATAAAAGAGATATTGTTATTATCATTCGAATATTATGAAACTTGGCCTCCAAGCCAAATCAGACCCAAGGAAAATGAATCTCAAGTTATTTTTAACCAATTCATCTTCCTTTTATGAATTTTAGTCCTTTACCCATTATACCTTAATTTCTATTATTAAATAATTCAATATCACCTTACCTTCCTTAAAGAGTTACTATAGATCTTTTTATATCTTCCTTGTTGAAAAAGGCTAAGGAAAGATCTAGAACGAATCTACCCTATCATTATCTCACATAAGTTTATTTTATTTCATATTTTAATTGAATTATGTGTCATTTTTTTCAATTATGGACAACTTGTCCTTTTATGCACATTATTACTTCATGTGGCATATCTTATGTACCCTACATTGATCTTATGATTAATATGAAAGTATCATGTCATCTTTGTTTATATGTCTACATATTAGGATGATTTATTTATGAATTAACATATTAGGGTTTCAATTATCCACCAATGGGTATATCTTTTATCCTTGTTTGGCTAAGCCTAAGGACTAAGGTCTCTAACCTTTTAACCTTGGAATAGGATTAAGTTCTAGATTTTGGTATGTGATAATTATAGGTGAAGCTTATGTTGAGGCAACAAATTAGTGATGCCCAATAGAGTGATATTGTGTTCCAACAAATCTGAGTAGAGTTTGGTAGTGAGAAGAATGATGGCTTCCAATAGTTAGAGGATGGGATAATATGTTACCACAGTAGTGTTGTGGTCCCTGATGTTTATGATCTGAGTAAGATGGTTCTAGAAGAGGCTCAGTTTTCAATGTACGCCATGCATCCAGGTAGCACCAAGATGTACCACAATCTTAAATATTTGTATTGGTGGCCTAGTTTGAAGAGTAATGTGGCCGAGTTCGTGGCAAAATGCATAGTGTGTCGACAGGTTAAGGAAAAACACTAGAAACCTATAGGAACTTTGCAAATGTTGCCTATACCTAAATGGAACTAGGATAATGTTATGATGGACTTTGTTGTTGGTCTTCCTAGGACAGCCAAAGGACTTCCATTTGGGTGATTGTTGACAGGCTGACCAATTCAACACATTTCCTTCATGTGAAAACAATATACACAGTGGAGAAGCTTGCTCATATATATGTGGATGAGATTATTTATTTCCATGGTATCCCAACTACCATCATGCCAAATAGAGGCCCTCAATTTACCATCTACTTTTGTGGAACATCTACACTCAACTATGGGTATGTAGTTGAAGTTCAGTACAACATTCACCCAGAGATAGATGGACAATCTTAAATGACCATACATATCTTGGAAGATCTTTTGATAGCTTGTATCCTACAATTTTTGGACAGTTGGGATATACACCTTAATTTTGATATAGTTTGCATACAATAATAGTTATCAGAGGAGCATTTATATGGCTCCTTATGAGACTTTGTATGGGAGTCATTGTAGATCTTTGTTGTGTTGATATGTGACCAGTGAGTATCAACTTTTTGGTCTTGAGTTTGTGCAGAAGACAATAGAGAAGATCAGAGTGATTCAAAAATAGTTGAAGGAAACACAAGATTGGCAGAATTCATATGAAGATAATCAACATAGACCCTTGGAGTTCCAAGTGGGAGACCAAGTGTATCTAAAGGTCTCTCCTTAGAAGGTTGTTTTGAGTTTTCAGAAGAAGGGTAAATTGGCTCCTAGGTTTATGGGACCTTACCCTATGGTGGCAAGTGATGGAAAGGTAGCCTATAAGTTGGAGTTGCCACATGAGTTGCACATACTGTTGGGTTTTAGAGGAGGCAAAGAAGGTAGCAGAAACAAAAATTTTCTTCTCCCAAACCCCGTTAAAAGAATCGTGTCAACGTCTATACAGTAGGAAGGATGGTTTGTAGAGACATACCTTATCCCGAGGCTTTCTCGGCGACGTTACCTCGCGGATTGCATGGTCTTCACCTCTGGTCTTGGACAGTGTCTATGCAGCTCCTGGTCTCATTGGGACTGTCAGGATTGACAGCTGTCCTCTGAGCGGCAAAAGTCTCCTGCCTCTAAAGTAGTCCACACGGACCACCTAGAACTCCGACCTCCTTATACCACAAGGAATAAGAAGGAGTCACACCCTCATGTCGGTGTACTAGTCACTGACACACTCTCCTGCAACCAATCGCTTTTTTATAGTTGTCTTTCCCTTATTGTGCCTTCCTTATCAGGTAGCACTTCCTCGAGCTCTCTCGGTTACCACAACCAGAGAGAACTACAACTTTGCAAAGCAACTGGTGTTCTGAGTTATTGTTTTTGAGCAGCCCCCAATACCCCTGTATATAGGAGGGTCATGGGACAGGGTTCTCTACCCCGGACAATGCATGATTAAAGTAGGAGTAGAAGGGTTTGAGGTTTTCCACAAAAACAACCAACTGCGCCACATGAACTGATCGTTTCAAGCATGAAACGGTCGGTTGGGGACCTAAGCCGATCGGTTCACACCTGAACCGATTGGTTGGGACACCTGAGTTGATCGTTTCAAGCATGAGTCGATCGGTTTGTGGTCCTTATCAGTTACCGATTGAGTTTTCCGCTTTTTGTTTCGAATTGATCCAAATACCAATCCTTGCTCCAATCAAATTGGACAAATGAAACGAAAGGAAATTTCTTGCCGACCTGACTTTCCCAGCTTGCTCAGTTGGACCAGTTGAGACGATCGATTCAACCCTTGAATCGGTCAGTTCAGCCTGTCCTGAGCCGATCGGTTCATCACATGAGCTGATCGGTTCACCAACCTGATCTGATCAGTTCATCATATGAGCCGATCAGTTGGGAGTGCAGACTGTGCAAAATCAGTCAATTGTAGTTTCAATCAATCTGATACTCTAATCAATCGGTCCAACACCATGAACACTATGATATTGAGCTATCAATTGATTGAGTGTTTAATTGAACTACTAAACTACTTTAGTAATCAATCTAAATATCGTTTTTGGACAAACTCCTCTTCCAGGTTAAATCCTATGTATGTGACCCTACAGACCCATTTCACATTGGTAGTGAAAGTCCATAACACTTATGACCTCACAAGCAAAGAGTGGTGCCTAGTCGCACATCAATGCTACCCAAGTGAAATAGAAAGTTAGAGAGCTACTTTCAATCCTACAATCTGTGAATGGTGTTACAGCAAATGTATAATTCCTTTGTCACTGATATCTCGAATGAACTCAAGGCATGGAATAGTCATCCTGTCAACATTCATTCACTTTCTTGACCTCAGAGTAGATTGGAGGAGATATGTATGACATCAATATCACATACTGATTCACACATATGTGCACACACCTATCTCAATCCTACTCATCAAGTGGCCATGGATATCAAACTCCGTCAGGAGGGACAAATCCCATATCTATCACTCACCCCTCAAAAGCCCCATGTGTCAAATCCATCCAATCATCACCTTTATAACAACCCATGTTTCAAGACTGCGTTTGATGATGTTAAAGTGTACCCAACAACATGTGTTGAGTGTAGTGATTTCAGGTCAAAGATTCACACTCACCACCATCACTGTGAGAACTAACTGTGATTACCATGTCATGGTTCCATGTGTCAAACTCACGATGGGTCTGTTCGGTATACTAGTTCTCTAACAAGTACCTATGTGTTTGGTTTGATATCTCCATATCATGACTAATGAGATTCTGTCATCAACCAACACCACAATCTAGTCTTGTGTGTCATTATAGTCTATCTACCTTCTATAATGACATTCGACTAGGGACATAATAAGAATGTACAAACTCTTAGCATCTGTATAATCTCATCGTTCAGGTCCTGAACCTGAAAGAATACGTCATTGAGTACTGTCATTCTCTAGACATTCAATCTATTCTATCATTATCTCATATGACTGAACCAGAAAGAATTGGAAGCTTTCCTATAATCTTTATCAAATAAATCTTAATGTATCCCACCAATCATCCCATGATCCACACTTGAAGTATTCTTGACACTTGAATAATGTTAGACATATTGATATAGTATGAATCACAAGTGGATGACCTAACCCTAAGGTTGACCTAGGAAAATGTAACCCTAATATCGAATATTGAAACATGATATCCAAATATCTTTACCCTTAATCCAAACATTGTGTTTTAGGATCTAATCGAAGGGTCAACCTATTACTAGTGGATCTATACTCAAAATATTTGGTGAAAGGTATGCTATTATATAACTCCTCCGTGGTTGTATTGAAGACACTTTTATGTATCTCTTGACTGTATACTTGGCTATTTACTTAGATGATCTACTATTCCCTATGATTAGTCTTCTATTTTTCTATAATATATTTTGAAAAACACAAAAACATAAATTTCATGCCCATTATGACTGCCCGTATATTGATAATGATGATGATATTAATAATGTTGATAATGTTGATAATGAGTGCAAAAACCCCCTCATTTGGAGGTGGGACTTGGGCATTGGCCTCCTATTTTCCTATGGTGAGAAGGAGCCTAGTGACCTTCCCCATCGAGTTGGGGTAATAGGGTCACACAAATTATATAAGCATGCTTATTTTATTATAGCATAATGGGAACTCCTAATAAAAATGTGAATCGTTGAATAACAAACCTTTTGGCGAATGATATTGGTTTTGGAAATCCTTTGTTATTCTTTTGAAAAATAAGACCTGCCAAGTATACTCATTTTATTATAAATTGTTTTACTTGATTTTGATAGAGTACCGTGCAATTGCATGATTATGTCTTGATTTTAGGCAGTACAAATGGAATACTGAATAAGATTGCTTCCGCGCTCTACATACTCTGATGACAAAGACAAATCAGATATATCTCCAAATTGGTTTAGTTGTTCTTTAAATATATAGTTTTTGAGTTATTATTTCTTATTGTATATGCCAGTGTGTTAGATCCTATCAGGTCACTCAGGGACGGGTTCTTCAATCCTTTTTCTATTATCTAGGAAGTAGGATTGGGATTGAGGTAAGAACGGTTCCGTGATAGGCCACGACCGTGGTCATTCAAGTATAAAATGGGCCTCCTCCCTATTGATTTTTTTTGGGGGGTGGCATTATGCATAATTTCAATGGTCATTGCAGGAGGCCACAGATCTGATGTGTTCTGCTGGCCAAAGCCATGCTGATGGCCACAGCCATGGTGTCTTCAATGGGCCATGGCCATGCTGATGGCCATGGGTGTGGTGCGTTTGGTGCAAAAATGCTGACTTCCCTATTGATTCTTGGCTATAATTCACACGACCGTTGTGGATGCCCATGGTCGTGTTGGGGTCTTCAGTGAATACAATAGCTTCAATCTTCATCATCAATGGACTTCTTTTCTTGATGTCAAATCTTGGCCATTAGGGGTAGGTTGAGGGAGCTTTGGGTCCTTCTTTGGACCTCTCCATGAGCAGAGGAACCTTAGAACTCCTTCCTTCTCTCTCATCCATCCAAAGCATGGTCCAAGTACCTAAAAATAATGCAAAGAACATCCATACGTGCATTTTATAGTAATACTCATATTGGGGAATTTAACTTGCATTCTACTATGTTTAGATGTGAATAAAGTACAAAATGGGCACAAGATGGGGCCCTAAAATAGGGCTGCATCAGTGGTTCTTCTCTAAGTTTTACCCTTGATCTTGACCCATGCATGGTCTTCATGTACCTAGAAGTCAGATAGATGTTAGGTTCTGTCTTGGTTGTCTTGATCTTGGTTTTCCCTTCTTTGGAAGAGGTTCTTTCTTGGTGGTTTTTGACTTATGCCTTAGGGTTTGGTGATTGATTGCTTGAGTTTTCCTTTCTTGGTGACCTTGGTTTCCTCATCGGTTTTAGTTCTGTTTTGAGACCTAGATGGTGTATCTTGGTATAGTTGTGACACTTACCTCTTGGTGGTTGCGACCTTGATAGCTTTTGGTCGAGATGCTTCCTTGTGGTTGAGTGTGACCTTGTGGTGTTAGGTCAAATCTTTTGGTGTTAAGTGGTCTAGTCACCCTTGGTGTTGGTGTCTTGTTCTTGCCTTGGTTGAACTGAGACTCACCCTAGTATGTAGGGTCACAACCATGTTGGTCTTGGGTCATGATATGGGTGTAGGTCGAGACACCCTTGAGACCTTGACACCTTCTGGTCGAGATATTTTGGTGGAACCCTAACCCTAGGTGTTGTGGGTGTGATGTAACCTAGGGGTGGAGGCCGCGACATGTGGGTGGATGGTCAAGACATATGAAGGTTGTGGTCATCACATAGATCATGATGGGTTGTCATGACCTATGTGGTTATGTGGTTAACATAGAGTGATGGTAGGTGGATGAGAAACACATGTGAATAGTTAATGATACTCATATGTGAAAGATATATAAACCATATATATAATGTTGTGTAGAATGTTATGTAATTAACTCTAATGATGTTTCCTAACCCTCATACACTCTAAGATGATGGAGGGTGATGGTTCTTGAGTTGATGGTTGAACCTAGTCTTGTAGAACCTAATCGGCTAAGAGGAAACCCTAACCCTAATAGTGAGCAATGGTCTTGCTTGTTTCTCTTTCATGGAATGGTTATGATGTTATGTGGTTGTCTCTCTTGTTATGAACTTCTAACCATGTAGGTGACAAGAGCTTGATAATCAAGGATGGTGTAGGTTGTAGTGATGATGATGTGACACATGTTGAATATGCCCGTGTGAGGCATGTTGAGGTACTTGTGATACAAGAATGATGAGTTGAGGGATCGATATCCCATATCATGTGATCTTGGTATTGATGTTGTGGTGATTGGAAATAATACAAGCATCATGTGGTGATAGTGTGATAAGATCACACCCTATAGGATTATGTCTGTTGAAAGTGGGATATGCCCTTATCTTTGTAGAGTTATTATGGCTTTATACGTTGTAATATGATTGATGCTAAAACACACTTAATTGATTTAACTAACCAAGTGTAACATAATCATATAGTTTTGCCCTATGTCATAGATCCATCTCAGTGTCAGCACTTGATGGATGGTAAAATGGGCTTTCCTTAGTGGAAGCTTGGAGTCATATACTATTGAGTATATGCATTTACAGGATTGTCTATGGGCCATACCCTGGTAGGAGTGTAGCTACAGGCTGTAACTCAGTGATATGTTACTTATGAGGTTTCATAGGATTGGCTATGGGCCATACCTTGATAGGAGTGTGGCTACGGGTCGTAGCTCAGTTTCACTAGCATCATCACCTATACCAAGGTGGGCTAGGACTTTCACTCTTGACTATATGTCATAGGTTGCAATTGACCGGTATGTCTCTACTGTGTACTCGTGAGCTGACTATGAGGTTTGGCGAGGTAATGGATTATGACTCTTCTATAGACCTTGTATGGTATCAATTTTGAGTTAGCAATGGTTGGTTGGATTTGGGTGGTACGACTCAAATCACTGGGTCATAATAAAATATGTAATCTATCGTGTAGTATCATGCTTAGGTTCAAATACAAAAATATTGGATGAGACCTTGCTTGCTTTTGTAAACTATAGTTTGTAGTAAGTACACATGTTCTTCATAATCCTTTTATGATAATAAGATGTTTCCTGGTCCAATTGCAATTTCTTAATCATATTATTAATGATTACTTACTTATCATAGCTATAACTCTATTGATGCTATTTAAATTATTTTTATGTGCTAATAATAGTGTTGGTGGAGAGTTATATCTCCTGTTGAGATTTGGAATCTCACCCCATGGGTTTCCCACATCTTTTAGGTGGACATGTACGAGGAGATAGAGATCATGCAGTTGAGGTGGTGCAGCAGTAAGAATGATAGTAGCAGATAAGGTTGGGAATGTTGCTAGTGGAACTTTTATTGTTAGATTCTTAGAGTCATCCATGTACACTCAGGTCTTGCGGGATGGTTTTTGGGTGTTTTGTAGACGTGCTTTTGATACATGGCTTTGGCTCATGTACTCCTTCTTTATGTAAAGCTACAGTGGATTTGTATATATGTTTGGAACAGGTCCCCTTGTAATAGGTTGATGGCATACATGGTAAGTATATGTTGATGTAAGTACTTTTGTGTCATGCGAGGACTTGCATGTAAATGTTTTTTCTTCTTGGACACACTACTACAGAAACGGCCTTTGGCGTCGGTCGTTTAACCCCATTTGGCGTCGGTTTCCGACCGACGCCTATGTGGGCGCCGCTAAAGGTCAAACACTTCGGTGTCGGTTTTTTAACCGACGCCTATTTTCCTATAGGCGTCGGTGGTTTAGTAAATAACCGCCGCCAAAAGTGTTCGTGCCACAGAAAATGGCGTCATCTAGGGCACTTTGGCGTCGGTTATATACTAAACCACCGACGCCTGTACTTCAAGACGACACGGCCGTGCTTCCCTGCACGGCTGTGTTTAGTACTATAGGCGTCGGTTTTATATGAATAACCAACGCCTTTTACACCACAGCCGTGCTATCCTGCACGGGCGGGTTGTTTGTACGATTAGGCATTGGTTTTTATCAAATAACCGACGCTGTATGTCTTTACTGACGGTTTTCTATAAATAACCGACGCCTATTTATATTTTTTTTCATATCAGTTTGCAGGCCTGCTGTGGCTGGTCAGCAGGATGAGAACCTGCAGTTCAGTTTTCTGAACTGCAGGTTTACGACATCCATTGATATCAGCCTACAAACAGGCCGCAAACCTGCAAAAGTCACAAGGAAAATTCTACACAAGTACATACATTCAGACATCAATTCAATTCTCACATTCACACATATAGAAACATTAAAATACATGTATTAACATTCAGAAATATTCATTTACAAAGTATCATTCATTATCGCTATCAACATCCCAATTATATCTTACAGTTGCCACTGCTTGTATGGCTTTTGCCCATTCTTCTCTTACTTCATTTAATGCTTCCATCGTATATGGAGCATGTATATTTTTTAAGCGTTTACCTGTAGTGTTGTCAGTTTTAAACACGTGCAAAGAGAATGATGTATATATATAAGTAATAATATAAAAATAAGATAAGATTGATATATTTCATACTAACTAATGAGACTATATATAATACCTCATGTATGGTATCGATGTCCAATGCGGCATATTTGATAATCATCTGCATAAATCGCATCACATAGTATGCGCATGCCCAACCATTCTCTTGTGTAGCACACTATAAATTGAAACATACAAAATAATACAACTAAGCACAATTCACATCAATAATATATATATTCGAGTCGGGAACTTACTTGTACGTTCTGCCAATTTATTGGCTAGTTCTTTTTCCTTGGGACCGTTCCTCCAGCCTTTTTGAATGCATCTAAACCCCTACATGTTAATATAACACAATAAATTGCATAAGTAAATAGTAATGTAATAAAAGATGTTAACAGATATAAAAATGAAATATTTCTCAACAGAATAATGGCATTCTCATTACGTGTCCAATTTTAGTGTTCAATGTACTCCCCGCAGGATCTAGATAATAAACAGTGAATGTCCCGGGGACAATAACTAGTAACTCCCAATGTCTACCGCTAGAATTAAGAAGTTAACAATTAATAACTCAAATGCAAAATAAAAATGGAATTTTCTTAAGTCCAAATTATAAATAAAGTAAACTTACTTGACATTGAATGGAGCTATTATTATCGTCTTCTTTTGCTGACCAAAAATTGTAAAAGCATCTATACAGTATTGTTGAACATTATCAGGGTCTTTAGCTACCCAACTAATCAATGATGGAATTAAAAATCCCACATGATCAAATGCAAATTGTTTGCAATGATCTTCGACTAAGTAGCTGCAAAACATATAGGCGTATGCATTAATATATAAGAAACCAGATCACCGGATCTTACACAAGGTATATGGATGTATAAACAAGATCTCACCTTATCCATGTCTCTATCATTGATGTATTCAGCCAATCATACATAAACAGCTCAATAATATCTTGTATAAATAAATAGCTATCGTATGATCGACCTGCATAATCTACATCTAAAGAAACTATTATAGGGAAATGTATATTATGTGCCCGTAGCCAACATGCCATTCCCCTACAAGCAGGACCTAACGGGTATGTTAGGTCAGTTGGAACCCAAGTTGGTAATGCGGGAAGTGGAGGTGGAGGCCTAGGTGCTCCTGGTGTCTTCTTTTTAACCTGTATATATAATTTCAGATCAGTTGACATCATATATACACATTAACAATCTAAATCAATGTAAATTTATCTTACAATTTCAGTCGTGTAGACGACATCTGCTTTGGGCCATAATATGACCCTACCTTCTGCCTCACCAAGTGTATCAATATCTGCGTGGGCATATGGCAACGCAACTTCCCTCCAATCGGGTAACACACGTAATGGGCCCACACGAACATAGCCATGTGGCATTGGAGTCCCGTGAAACCTTTCCCCAGGAAGGGACGGGTAAGCCTGTGCCTCTGCAACAACATAGTCTTGCATTCTTAAGCGGCATGGCTTCAATGCCTACAAATTTACATAAAGAATATTATACATATATACATATCATCTTGAAAACATATCATCTTGAAAAGATTAGCTACAATGTCATAAACAATACTTACAGCAGACGTGCTAGGCGATGGGTCTCCAGGATTAGTCGCAGTCTGTGCATCAGGAGAAGAGTGGGTCGCCATAGGCGTATTGGAAGCCTGAGATGCCTACCACCGCAGCAACTCTTCCTTGACCTTCTTAGAAACTAAATCCTCAACTCTCTTATTCTCCTATACATGGATAAAAGAAACATTAACTTCTTATTAATGAATTTCTTTTTGCAGTAACATTCTAAAAAAAGAATAGGTTACCTCTTCTTGAGAAAGTCCCGCTCTGGGTTTGCGTTGGGATGGCCCAAAGAATGCTTTGATGCCAACACCAGCGCCGGCACCTCTAACACGTCCAGGATGCTCTGGGTTACCCAGAGCAACTGTCAATTCATCCCTTGTGCCCTGAGGGATGAACGTGTCTTGTTGCCTCTGCTCGTGCAGCTCCCGCTAATCACCATAAACAGAAATTGGTAAGTTAACACCACAAATAATCAATATTCAAACGATTTCTCTAAGAGTTGTATTTTACCATTTTTGTAGCCGCCTCAGCAGTTACATGCTTCTTTATTTCACCCTTCTTGTTTTGCCTGCCAGCTATCCAGATATCATGGCGAGGCATGGGTGTGGCAGACTCCTGAGTAGGAGCAGACTCCTGAGCAGACTGCTGAGTAGCCGCAGACTCCACCTGTAGTCTTTGGCGAACACTTGCATAGCCTTTTGGACCCATAGTGTGGTCATGCACATTCAGTGCACGCCTTGCTTTTTGTGCGTCACTGAGGGCCTAGTTAGTATGCACAATAATGATTTGGTTAGTAGCACTAAATGTTAATCTTGAATAGGTGAATACAATATATATTAATTAAATTGGGAGTGACGCCTAATACCTTGAATTCTTCAGATTTTCTTGAAGCAACAAAATTGTCCCAATCTTCTTTGTCCAAGAAGTTCCATTGTTCAAGGGATGACTTCTTCTTCTTATCACCCTCTTTTATGTATTCTCTGTTCAGATTTGTCCTATAATTCCTAAGCATCTTCCCAGCGCGTTGCATCACACTTTTACGATGCAACTTCTCATCCAATGCAAACAGATTCTGTAAAATAGAAATGTTATTAACTAGTATCCAAAATAGAATTGCAAATAATAGAATTTTTAATGTACAAAATAGAATTGCAAATAATAATAACTCACGCATAAATCCTTCCATATCAAGTCTTTTTTCCCTTCAGGAACTTTATGCCAATTATCATACTTAACACCGCAATGACTCCGAGTGGTACACCCAAGATAGTTTACAAAATTATTGCGGTTCACTCCAATTGGATTTCCTCCATTATCAAACTCCACCACCAATTTGGATCCACTACCACTTAGCGCTAATAACTTCTTCAACAGAGTGATGCCCCTTTTCTTGTTAACTTTTTGGTGTTGCGCATCAAGTTGCTCCAGTGCTTCAGTGGGTACAGGTTCATCATCAACCTAAAATTTGACAAAAATAAACACACTAAATTAGCCCAATATAGAAATATAGGATATATGACATAACTAGAAGATAATGAATTGTATAGAAATACAGGATATGTTTTTATAACTTACATTAGTATCCTCGCCATGCTCGTCATGGATAGCATGCTCATCATGGACTTCATGCTCATCATGGACATCATGCTCATCATGGTCAGCCATCTGAAAATGTCATTAAAAAGGCAAACATTTAGCATTTGTATTAACTAGAAAAAGGCAAAAATTTAGCATTTGTATTAACTAGAAAAAGACAAACATTTAGCATTTGTATTAACTAGAAAAAGACAAACATTTAGCATTTGTATAAACATACATGTCTCTAAAATTGTGATCTTTTTTCAATTAACTAGAAAAAGTCATCATTAGCTTCAATATTTTGTGGAGTGGGCAATCCAACTGAGAATGGACTGGAGTCATCATACTTATCATAGTACTCTTCTTCATCTATAGGATCTTCAATGAACTGTCTTTTACCATGAAGAACAACCGACCATTTATCATTCGCAGGATCATCGATATAGAATATTTGTTTCGCCTGTGATGCCAATATGAATGGTTCACCCTTCTCGCCAATCTTTTCAAAGTTCACCAAAGTGAAACCCAATTCATCCACTATAACTCCTTTGGTGTTATCAACCCAATTACATTTAAAGAGCGGAATTTTGAAATCTATGTAGTCAAACTCCCAAATGTCCTCAATGACACCGTAATATGACATTTTAGCTTCATGTGGACTCTTATCCTTTGCACTTGCAAAGTACATAGTCGACGCTTGAAGAGTGACCCCACTATTTTGGACGACACTCTTATCATCTTGGCGCTTTGTGTAATATGTGAATCCATTAATGTCAAACCCTTCATAAGACATAACATTCGGTTTTGGTTTAAAGGCGAGGCATTTGATAGTTTCTGTAATATCATTTGGTGTTTGAGATAGTTGACGTAAGACTTTATCTTCAAACCACTTAGTAAAAGTCTTATTATGCTCTCTAGCAAGCCACATTGAACTTGCTTGAGGATGTTGTCTCTTTATGAAATTGGTATGTTCCTCGATATAAACACTCACTTCGTCCATATTGTGTAAAATATACAAGTGAGCTTGTTCCAACTGCTCACGGCTGATTACTTTCACCCGTGATCCCAAAATTCCTTTGCCCTCCTCAATATTCTTGTCATTATCAGGAGTGTCATTACCACTGAGAAAGTCATTGCAAAAATCCATAACCTCTCTCTCCACATAACCTTCAATAATACTCCCTTCAGGCCGATAACGGTTTCGATTATCACCTTTAAAAACGCTCATGTATCGTTCAAAGGGATACATCCAATGCAAGAAAACTGGTCCCAACATTTTCACTTCCCTAGTCAAGTGGACAACAAGATGTACCATGATATCAAAGAACGAAGGAGGGAAATACATCTCAAGCTGACATAGGGTAACAACCACTTCTCTTTGCAAATTATCGAGAGTATTAGGGTCAATAACTTTGCTGCATAGACTGTTGAAAAAGAAACAAAGTCTGGTAATTGCAAACCTTACATGCTTCGGCAATATAGATCGAATTGCCACGGGCAATATTTGTTGCATTAGAGTGTGACAATCATGAGATTTAAGACCTATCAACTTCAGATCTTTCATTGATACCAATCTACAGATGTTGGATGAGTAACCATGTGGCACCTTAACATTTACCAAGCATTCACAAAAAGTTTTCTTCTCCTTTCTAGACAACGTGTAACAAGAGGGAGGTAAGTATGTTCTTTTATTACCCATTTCACGTAATTCTGTTAATTATGACCTTATTCCCATTTCACGTAGGTCCAGTCTGGATTTTATCCCATCTTTAGTCTTACCTGGTATATTTAATAGAGTACCAATGATGCTATCACAGACATTTTTCTCAACGTGCATTACATCGATACAATGCCTGACTGTCAAAGAACTCCAATAAGGAAGATCCCAAAATATTGACTTCTTCTTGAATGAAGAATTGTCACTCCGTGTGGCCATACTACATTGTGATTTCTTACCAAATTCATTGACAATGTCTTTTACTCTTTCATAAACAACATCCCCTGGTATAGGTTTAGGTGCACTTCGTTCATCATTCCATCCATTGAATGCTTTGCGCTTCCTACGATACGGATGGAATTTTGAAAGAAACCTTCGATGACCAAGATATACAGTCTTGCCGCCATGTTTTAGTCTTATTGAATCAGTGTTTTCTTCACATATAGGACACGCTTTAGCTCCTTTGACACTATATCCAGACAAATTCCCATATGCTGGAAAGTCATTAATAGTGCAAAACAACATAGCGTGCAAACGAAATGTCTCTCTTGCTGAAGCATCATAGGTCATCACACCTTCAGCCCAAAGTTTCTTTAAGTCATCAATCAAAGGTTCAAGATAAACATCGATATCATTTCCAGGTTGTTTAGGGCCCGATATCAACAATGGCAACATAACGTACTTATTTTTCATACACATCCAGGGAGGAAGATTGTATATAACAAGCATGACTGGCCAAGTGCTATGTTGGCTGCTCAATGTCCCGTACAGATTCATCCCATCTGTACAAAGCCCAAGTCTTAGATTCCTATCTTCTTCACAAATTTAGGGTACAATAGATCAATCTTCTTCCACTGTGGGGAATCAGACGCATGTCGTAGGATCCCATCATTATTTTTCTTAACATCTGCATGCCACCTCAAATTCTTCGCATCTTTCAAATTTGCAAACAAGCGTTGAAACCGTGATATTATAGGTAGATACCACAACACCTTGGCAGGAGAACCAGTTTTGGACTCCCCCGAAGTCGTTAATTTATACCGTGACGCACCACATTTTGGACAATCTTTCAAATCTACATAGTCCTTTTGAAATAATACACAATCATTCGGGCATGCGTGTATCTTCTTGGCCTCCATTCCCATTGGGCACAACATTTTCTTTACCTGGTATGTTGAGATTGGAAGCTCGTTTCCTTCGGGAAGCATTTCTTTCAACAAAGTCAACAATGAAGTGAAGCTTTTGTCGCTCCATCTATTGTTAGCTTTCAACTTATACAATCTCAACACAGCGCTAAGCTTCGTAAACTTAGCACAACCTGTGTATAACGGTATCTCAGCATCATGCACAATGTTTGTAAAGATAGGAGGTGGATTGGTGTGCTCTACCCTACAACTATCCAGCATCGCATCAACGATGTCTGCTGGAACTGGTTCGTTCACATTTACGTCATCAGAGGCAATTTCTTCTTCCACCCAAGCACTGCTATCGACATCTACTGGTTTCGATTTTGAAATCTCTCCATGCCAGTGCCATTCTGTATAGCCTTGTACAATCCCGTTGCACATGACATGACTTTTGATTTCCTCACCAGTGTTGACTTTCAAGTTGTTACCGCAATGCCTACATGGATAGTAGAACCTATCTGTAGGTTTTTTCCTATGTTCCTCGGCAAATCTAATAAACTGATCAAGACCAGATATAAACTCTGGGGTGCAACGATTACAAATGGACATCCATGATCTATCCATTCTATGATCAGAGAAAACAAGTATATATTAGGAAACAAGTATATATTAGGAAAAGATTAGGGTATACACTTACATCCTAAGCGTATAATGTTATGTCATTCTTATATATAATAAATGAGTACCACCTATCCCATCCTTGAATACCTAATCTCACTAGTAAGTGTATAATGTGTATTTGGTTTTCAAGAAAATTTCGGCAGCATTTCCCCGCTGTTCTCTAAGTACATATGTACTTAGAGAACAAACGGGGAAATGCTACCGAAATTTTCTCGAAAACCCAATACACATTATACACTTACATCCTAAGTGAGATTAGGTGTTCAAGAACAGTCCCAAACCGGGGACTATCCAAGATTTACTCCTAATGAGTCAATCTTGGATGGGTTTCTAGGCCAACAAATACATTTGATGTCATTATTATATATAATAAATGTGTACCACTGATGCGAGTCGTTGTACACGCAACAATCACTAGGAAAAGTCCTAGAGTTTAACCTTCTAACCCGGTTGTCAACTTGTTGTGAACAACAAGTCAACTTAGTATAGATAGGTATCGATCCAAGGGACGGCGGAAAGGAAAAGTCGAAATCCAAATCCGATTGCAAGTACAAAAAATTAAATTCCGATTTGAGAGAGTTGTTAATACTAAGAACAAAAATAAAAGTGCTGAAATAAAATTTAACTAAGCAAAGAAATAAAGATCTGGGGTACGGAAGATCACCACCAAAACCACATTCCTATTCAACTAATCAAATTCTAAACTCCATGGATCAAATCAGGACCTTGTGTTTACATGTCCTTACGGACAAACTCACAAGGGTCAGACTTCCCGTGAACCCGTTGGTCCCGGCGTTCACAGATCATTGCCCAACCGTCCAACATACCATTATCCACGGTCATATCAAAAAGCATGTGAATTCAAACCGGCGTTCAAACCCAAGGATCAGGTGGTCACGTCACCAAGGATTACAACAAAGATTAAATAGACGAAAAGATGATAATCACAAATAAGGGACTATTGTTTCATTCTTACAGAGATCCACGGTCATATCACTCGATAAGAATATATCAGATCATCCAAATAACCACAAAGAAACATAGAGAAGACATTTGTTCGATGGAGAAATATAATTGATTATATTGAATAGAACCGGGCTAAGGGGCTACTTCCATTCCCCAGAGAAATTTACTCAAACATAACAAGACCAGAAGAAATACAAAGTAAAAATCCGATGAAATGGAATGAAGAATGGAATGCTTTTACAAGTGAAAAGTCTCTCCTTTTATAGGAGGAGTAGGGGGTAGGCTGCCCTCAAAAAAAGAGGGAAAAAAGAGAGGGAGACCAATTTTCGAATTTTCTGGATCTGGTCAAATTGAAAGTTTGTTGTCTTTAATTATCTTGACCATGTAACTCCCTTTAATGCAGATTCTCGCAGCAGCGACTTCGAACGTATTTCTCTCCCGTTAAAAGCACAGAAACGGTCCAAATAATAGGACTTTATTTTAGGAAATTAAATTCCCTTTCCAATGAATACTTGTACACTCAATTTGGAGTTTGAATGTAAGAGTTATGTCACTTTTGGTGGAGGGTATATACGAATTTCTGGACTGCTGCAAATTGTGTGATTTTCCTACAAAACCCAAGAAAATAGAATTAAAACTCCAATTAAAGAGAAAAATATAAAATAACAAAACTAATTATGAAATTAAGAGAATAAATGACAAAACAATCCTAAACAAATATAAAAAAATATACAAATAAAATGGATAAATATACATTTATCAAAATACCCCGGACTTGAATCTTTGTTTGTCCTCAAACAAATAAAATCACAAATTATTCCAATTTATACTAACAACATGTCTATCCTCACCCTTGTAACATCACTTTATTTCTTACCTCCAAATTTGGCCAAGCAACCCAATCTCTTAAAACCACAAAACACAAAATTCTATATTCTCTATTAAAAACAAATATCATATCTTGTTTCTAAATCAAGATTTTGTCGAAAAACATGCTTCATCTTACTTCTGCTTTGACACTCTTATTTTTATTATTGTATATTTTTTTTATGTGAGTTGTTGCACAAGAACAAGATGAAATTTGGGGGTGTGAAAACAAGGAAGGAAGTGATGAATTTTTTTTTTTATCCCTCCTCTATTCGACTTGGGATTTAAATTTGTGGAGTTGTGGCTACATTGGTCACAATTTTTTTTTTCATGTGCACTTTTGGCATCTTTTGATGGTATGCCCCTTTGTGGGGTATGGAATTTTTTATATGGGAAGCATGCCACCCCAGACTTGATTTTTGTCTGGTGGTGATTCTTTGCTTCTCTTTTTTAGAAAGAAAATAAGGGGGAAACAAAAGGTGTCCTTGTGCTTATAACTTCACACATTTTTTTTTTGAAAGTGTCATTACATCAGAAAGAACATTCATGTCAATCGCATTATACAAGATTTATATCAAGTTAATCAACAGTTTAAAAATAGAGAAAATTTTTGTTTGGTTTTGATTGATTCCATACGGCTTGCCAACTTTTCCAAGGAGTGATGTTATTTTGGGGTCCTAGGTGACATGGTGGTTTCAGACATGGCAATTTGTAACAATTTTTGCAAAACATTTACTAAATTCAAAGGGGTAAAATGATAAACATCTATTCATATTGGCCGACTAGATAAAGGCCATTTTATAACAAAAGAAATAAAAACATGACCGGCTAGATAATGGCCATGCACAAAGCAACTATATGCAAAACAAAAAAAAGTAGAAATAATGCAGAAAAAAAAAAGATAAGGGGGTGGAATAGAAACATACCACCCACCTCCACCCCGGACTTAGATTTTTGCTCGTCCCGAGCAAAATCAAAATCCGAGATGGAGGGAAGAGAAGAGCGAGGGTTCTCCAGGTGGCCCTGGTAGCTCAAAAAATGTCCATTTGAAGGGGATGTGTATGAGGGCTGGGACCTTTATCTGAGGAGCTTCATAGTGTACCATATGATAGTGTAATTGTAGAAGCTCAGTGTGGTGCTCATATTTTCTTTCACCTCGCATTCCCTCCAATAGGATCCAAAGATCTTCCATCAATAGAAGGGGAAGTGTTGAAGATGGATGTGGATTTGGGGAGTTTGGTGGGTACCCAACCAGTAAAGTCGCTAGAGTAGGATAGAGTGGAGGATTTGGCGCAGGTTTTCCACCATCATAACGACCTGCATATGAGAGAATTGATACAAAAGATTTCAAATTATTTACAAAATTGTTTTGCTTCTCCTCAAAAATAATGTCATCAACATTGGGTTTGGTAAGTTTCATTGTTGATATAACATATGGCTCTAATGCTTTTGTACAAGAGGTCCCCAAGGATTCAAGAGGGATGAGGACGACTTCCTTACAAACAATAGAAGGGGGTGAGTGAGCTTCTTCCAATGGTGGTATCTCCCCTTCTAGATCAGCCATGTGTGGGATGGAAATTGGCTGTGATGGCTTGGGAATAATCATAAAGGGAATTAGATGTTGATTATTCAAAATAGACTCAAAAGAAGGATATTGGTCTATGGTATCATTCATATTTATGTTGTGGATTGGAGGAGTTGTTGGATCTTCATAATGACTCTCCTTCTTTGACATTTCATATTCAAGTAAAAGAGTCTCTAAAGGAAAGATAGGGATACCAACGTCCTCATCACACACAAAATATGGCTCCATGGTTTGTTCTATTTCTTCAGGATCTGACATATATGACACAAAATAAGGATCATCATTGTCATCGTCAGGAAGAACCATCTTGGGTTGCTCAAGCTCTATAGGGGGAGTTTGTGATTGATCCTCTAGAAAGGTAGCTAACATGCCTTGACTGGATTCAAGTTTTGCTTGTGCTTCTTCTACCATCTTTTCTAGGGCCTTAAGTCTCTCTTCCGGATCAAGATCAATTTGCATTTCACCATAGGATTTATACACCCCAAAATTTTGGTCACCCTCACCACACTCCCCATAGTGTCCTTGTCCATAATACTCCTCATATTGTTTTGGGTGGCATTGCTCCTCATAATAATCTCCAGAAGATGGTGGATTGTAATTTCCATTGCGTCCATCTTGGTAGGAAGATTCAATATTATAAGGTGTCACCAAATCATGAGGAATCATATTTGAACAATCTATATTTTGAGTTTGGGCTTCTAGCAGGGTAGTTAAGAAGGCTTGGTTAGCTTTTAGTTTTTTTTCTACGTCTAAAGCTATCTTCTCTAGGGCCCTAAGTCTCTCTTCTTGTTGAGGATTACATTGGGTTTCATAAACATGTTCATAACCCCCAATGTTTTGTTGGTTACACCCCACAAAATTTTGTTGATCATATCCCCCATTAGAATATGGATAGATAGGTTCCCCATAATGGTTCTCAGAAAAATGTGGATTCACATTGTATCCACCAGGATGAAAGGGCTCGCAATTAAAAGGGGTGCTATTATAATCATGGGGTAGAGTCGGACAGGCAAGAGATGCATGGTGGTAAAAACCACAATAATAACATTGTGGGGGATATTGGGATGTCCACTCCATTTGAAAAGAAAAGTTCCTGAAAGATATGTCAATCAATGAATGAGAGAAGAAAAATTATGAGATAAAAGGTTAGTCAAAAATTACAAAGAGAACTAAAAATTATAATTCTAAAAAAAAATTATACAATAAACTAAAATTACAAAAAAAATAACTAGAAAGCAGTACTGCTGGAATGGAAACTCAGCAGAAAGAGGAGATACACTTCCAGAATTTTGCTCGGAAGGTAAAAAGAAATTACAAAAATCTAAAAGAAATTATAAAAAAGACTAAAGTTATGAAAGTTAGAGAATATGAACAAGGAATATACAAGATATACAGGAAACCAGATCTGAAAAACAACTGTGCCGTCCCCGGCAACGGCGCCAAATTGATGCGCGTCGTTGTACACGCAACAATCACTAGGAAAAGTCCTAGAGTTTAACCTTCTAACCCGGTTGTCAACTTGTTGTGAACAACAAGTCAACTTAGTATAGATAGGTATCGATCCAAGGGACGGCGGAAAGGAAAAGTCGAAATCCAAATCCGATTGCAAGTACAAAAAATTAAATTCCGATTTGAGAGAGTTGTTAATACTAAGAACAAAAATAAAAGTGCTGAAATAAAATTTAACTAAGCAAAGAAATAAAGATCTAGGGTACGGAAGATCACCACCAAAACCACGTTCCTATTCAACTAATCAAATTCTAAACTCCATGGATCAAATCAGGACCTTGTGTTTACATGTCCTTACGGACAAACTCACAAGGGTCAGACTTCCCGTGAACCCGTTGGTCCCGGCGTTCACAGATCATTGCCCAACCGTCCAACATACCATTATCCACGGTCATATCAAAAAGCATGTGAATTCAAACCGGCATTCAAACCCAAGGATCAGGTGGTCACGTCACCAAGGATTACAACAAAGATTAAATAGACGAAAAGATGATAATCACAATTAAGGGACTATTGTTTCATTCTTACAGAGATCCACGGTCATATCACTCGATAAGAATATATCAGATCATCCAAATAACCACAAAGAAATAGAGAGAAGACATTTGTTCGATGGAGAAATATAATTGATTATATTGAATAGAACCGGGCTAAGGGGCTACTTCCATTCCCTAGAGAAATTTACTCAAACATAACAAGACCAGAAGAAATACAAACTAAAAATCCGATGAAATGGAATGAAGAATGGAATGCTTTTACAAGTGAAAAGTCTCTCCTTTTATAGGAGGAGTAGGGGGTAGGCTGCCCTCAAAAAAAGAGGGAAAAAAGAGAGGGAGACCAATTTTTGAATTTTCTGGATCTGGTCAAATTGAAAGTTTGTTGTCTTTAATTATCTTGACCATGTAACTCCCTTTAATGCAGATTCTCGCAGCAGCGACTTCGAACGTATTTCTCTCCCGTTAAAAGCACAGAAACGGTCCAAATAATAGGACTTTATTTTAGGAAATTAAATTCCCTTTCCAATGAATACTTGTACACTCAATTTGGAGTTTGAATGTAAGAGTTATGTCACTTTTGGTGGAGGGTATATACGAATTTCTGGACTGCTGCAAATTGTGTGATTTTCCTACAAAACCCAAGAAAATAGAATTAAAACTCCAATTAAAGAGAAAAATATAAAATAACAAAACTAATTATGAAATTAAGAGAATAAATGACAAAACAATCCTAAACAAATATAAAAAAATATACAAATAAAATGGATAAATATACATTTATCAACCAC
The DNA here is from genome assembly GCA_963693085.1 of Alisma plantago-aquatica. Classification (NCBI taxonomy): domain Eukaryota; kingdom Viridiplantae; phylum Streptophyta; class Magnoliopsida; order Alismatales; family Alismataceae; genus Alisma; species Alisma plantago-aquatica. The sequence goes on along the minus strand of OY856410.1, from coordinate 114,536,218 downwards.
CTATCCCATCCTTGAACACCTAATCTCACTAGTAAGTGTATAATGTGTATTTGGTTTTCAAGAAAATTTCGGCAGCATTTCCTCGATGTTCTCTAAGTACATATGTACTTAGAGAACAAACGGGGAAATGCTACCGAAATTTTCTCGAAAACCCAATACACATTATACACTTACATCCTAAGTGAGATTAGGTGTTCAAGAACAGTCCCAAACCGGGGACTATCCAAGATTTACTCCTAATGAGTATATCTTGGACGGGTTTCTAGGCCAACAAACACAATAATAGATATGACAAATATATGCAAGCAAAAGATTTGTTCATATATGCAAGCACAAATGTATGACAAATATATGCACAAATTAGAAGTTCATAACCCTCATAACCCCCCATCTTAAGATGATGAAGGTCCATCTTTGCAGTCCTTGGCTACCATATGAGCCAATGAACAAGGAAGTTGGTCGTTTGTCCCAGGATTAACATTGTGAAATTTGAGTTGAAGAACATGAACAAATTTGAGTTGAAGGTCCATCTTTGAGGTCGGTCATCTAGGTTCACCCACAATACAACTTATCAGAAGAACATGAACAACTTTCAGGGCAAGGTCAAAGCAAAAATCAGAATTAGAATCAGAACCAAATCCAAATCTACTAGGATTTATTGTACAAACCGTTCTCCTTTGAAAAATTACAAGCAAATATAAATGACAAAATGAACCAAATTGCAATAAAAAACAACAACATGTTGAATATGATTGAAGCAAAAATGAGTTGTGTAACTAGGTATAAAAACTCATAACCAAATGATTGACCAACAACTCAGAAACCAATCTGACCTTATAAAGAACACACATTGAAGGATCCTATAACAGAGTAAAATCGAACCTGTAAGTAGCGAGCTCGTGGAGGAAGAAGAGGAGTAGCTCTGTCGGTAGCGAGCTCCGTTAAGGAAGAAGAGCAGTGGAGGCAGCGACGTTGAGCAGTGGAGGCGGCGGTGTAGGCAGTGGAGGCGGCAGCGGCGTAGGGCAGTGGCAGCAGCGGCGGAGACGCGGGGGTCGTCAGGCGGAGATGCGGCGGCAGAGAGGCAGTGGCAGTAGTGGCAGAGACGTCGGCGGAGAGCAGCGGCGGAGAGCGAGCAGCGGAGAGCAGCAGCGGAGAGCGAGCGGCAGAGAGCAGCAGCTGGAGTCGTCGGGCAGAGAGCGAGCGGTGAGCAGCAGGATGAAACAGGAAGAAAGGGGGAAGAGCTGGGTGATCGGGTCTATTAATTTGGTAATCAGCATCGGTTATTTAGAAAACCGACGCCTCTAACGCTTTAGCGTCGGTTTTCTGTAAAAAACCGACGCCCGTTTAGAAAACCTTTACCCTAATTTTTTTGGAGGGAACCATAATCAGCATCGGTTATCTGGCACAACCGACGCTGAAAGTGGGACATTTTCGCGCAAATTTTCATTTTAAATAGGCGTCGGTGAATACCTATAAAACCGACGCTAAAGATGACCTAAAATGTTTTTGCTCGAAATTTGGATTTCGCGGGTGATTTTAGGCGTCGGTTTTTTATAAACAGCCGACGCTGAATATAAAGCGGTACCCGTGTCTGGCTGGTCTTCAAATATAGATGTCGGTTTGTATAAATAACCGACGTCTAATAGTATCGGCGTCGGTTTCCGTAAACAACCGACGCCCAGAAAAGCGACACTGAATGCTATTTCTGTAGTAGTGACATTCAATGAAAATGGTTTTAATTTCCAGTGTTTTTTGATAATATGTTTGTTTAGTTTTGTTCTGTGTTTAGTTTTGAGTTATCTTGTGGTTTGTGGCATGGGATGTCAAAAAACCAACCAACCACATACAAATAAAGGGTACTTATAGTATAGGCCAGGGTCAGGGTTCCCAGTCTGTACGGGATCATGCGGGAGTGGAAGCGACCAGAAGATTTTGAATTTTTGCAATCTGTAAGACGTCAAATGGTTGTATGACACACCCATACAATTTTATGTTGTGTGAGACGGTCATCTTGCACTGCCAAATGGTTGTTTGGTAGTTTCCCAATTGCACACAAATTTCACATATTTCCAATTAATATTACATATTAATTTACTTGCACTTCAAGTAGGTGCAATCAAAACTATTGGGGAAACATCTAGAATATTAGCTCAGCCCAAACGAGCCATCTCACCGATGCGAGACGCCGGTCTCTCTCACCGAGATGGCCGTCTGGTGAGTCTGAGATGAACTGGTTGGTTCAAACACATTGAACTAGTCAGTTCAAGGGCAGAACTTAGCCAATTCAATATGTGATTACCCTGACAACCCAAACGGCCCTCTCTACACTTGAGACACCAGTCTAGCATGATAAAATGCCCATTAGTGAGATGGTCATTTGGCACACCAGTCAGACAATCAATCTATCTGTTGCATGAAGTGAATGCCTAAAAACTTTACTAATCAATCCAATGGTCATTCCAGATCAAACTCCTCTGAGTTCCTATGTGTGTGACCCTATAGGTCCCATATCACGTTGGTTGTGAATGTCCATATCTAGCTTATGACATCACAAGTAGAGAGTGGTGCCTAGTCATAAATCAGTGCTACCTAAGTGAATGGAAATTTAAAGAAAAACTTCAACCTACAATCAGTGTAAGGTGTTGCAGTGATTATATAGTTCCTTTGTCTTTGATATCTGAAATGTACTCGAGGCATGGACTCATCATCCTGTCAATGTTCAATCCATATTTCTTGAACCAAGAGTAGATTGTCTGAGATAATGTGACCTCAAGATCATATATTGATTCACATGTGCATGCACATGCATTTCTCAATCTCACTTATCAAGTGGCTAGGATATCATACTATTTAGTGGGAGGGAAAAATACCATATCTATCACTGACAGTCTATCCCCATGTGTCAAATTCAGCCAATCCTCACCTTTATAACAACCCATGTTTCAGGACTACTATTTATGATGTCAAAGCGTATCCAATAACATGTGACTAGTGTAGTGATTTCAGATCTAACAATCACAATCACTACCTAAACTATGAGAGTTGACTGTGACTTACCATATGATGGTTTCCATGTGTCCCTTTCAAGGTGGGTCTATCTAATACACTATTCCCTAACATGTATTTGTGTGCTTAGTTTGATATTGCCATATCATGACTAATGAGATTTAGTCATCAACCAACTCACACTCTTATCTAATGTGTTATTGTTTTCTATCAACTTTCCACAATAACAACTGACTAGGGAAATAATGAGAATAAGTATATGTACTCTTAACATTCATATGATCTCTTCACAATGGTAGTAACATGAATGCATATGTCATTGAGTAATATAATTATCTAGACATTCATAATGTTTCCTCATTATCTCATAACTAAAAGAAATAGAATGAAATTGAAGCTTTCCTTTATAAGTATTAATCAAATCCTTTACGGAATATGCCATGTCAATCAGTACATGATTTTCTCTATTGACATACCATACTAACAACATTTCCTAGTGTATATGATATTTAATCACATATGCACATTAATCATTTTAAATACCTACATTGCATGTGATAAAATAAATGACAAAAACAAAAACTGATGATAGTGACTACATCAAACATAGTAAATTGATATGGCTCTGATACCACTATAGGGAAATATGGTGAAAAAGTTAGCAGCGGAAGCAAAAAATTTCTATCCATATTCCCATAACCAACAGTTCGCATCAACAACTGTAAATTTCCAAGGAGGATTGTGAGGCATATACCTGGCCCTGGAGCAAGTCCAATGACAATCCTCATAGAGTCACACTTTTTCTTCAAGCAATATAGGAATGGTTGTTACCGGTAACCTCCTAGTGTAGCACCGCAGACGGTGGCTTATGACATTCTCCTAGTGTGATGGAAATGGCCTCCACACCTCTACGTAGTCCACACGTACCTCTGGAAACTCCTATAGTTCTTTAAGAACTAGTGAAAAGGAGTTGTTTCTTGTGTTGTCAACATGCTAATGTCAACTTTCTCCCCTTTGGCTATCTCTCCCTTTTATAGGTAATATGCATATGGCTCTCATCTTACAACAATGTTGATGTTGAGGGACTTGTCCTACGAGCCCTAGTCACCCCCCCTTTTATATAGGAGTGGATGGGTCAGGGGTTTCACAAACTCGGGTACATGAGGACATGAATTTCAAGAATTTTTAATTGTTGTGAATCACAAGTGGGTCGATTGGATTCCTAGTGAATCGATTGGCACACCAGTCGATCGACAGGACAATTTATTCAGTCAGTTGGCTATTTTTCCTATTTGCAAATATATTGCCTTACAATGAGACAATTAATGCAAGACATGATGTCAACATCAATCCTTGATCCCCTCTTACTGGTCATCTAGTTGTTTGACTGGAAACTCTAGCCGATCGATTGGCATTCCCAATTGATCAACTAGAACCTTCAGACAATGAACCGATTGCCAATGTTGTTTGAGTTGATTACCTAAACACCTAGTAATCAAGTCAAACCTTATTCACGAGTAAACTCCTATTCCAGGTGCACGTGTGTGACCATAGGTCTGAAATAATATTGGCAATGAATGTCCATAGCTATATTATGACATCACAAAAAATGAGTGGTATCTAGAAACACATCATTGCTACCCAAGTAATTGGAAAGTTGGAGAACAAATTTAACCTATATTCATGATCAGTGTTACCATGATCATATAGTTCCTTTGATACTAATAAATTGATTTGAGCGTGAAACATGGAATCATCATCCTCTTAATACTCAATCCATGTTTGTTGAACGAGAGTAGACTGTTGAGATACACATGAGCTTAATATCACATATTAACTCACATGAGCATGGTCATACATTTTTCAGTCTCGCTTATCAAGTGGCTAGGATATTATCTCTTGTAGGAGGACAAATACCACCTACATCACTCACAATGAATCCTCATGTGTCACAATGTATCGGTGCACCACCTTTGTGGTGACCCTTATTCAAGGTCTTGTTGGATGGTGTCAAAGTTCATTGAATGACATGTGAGGAGTGTAATGACTTCATGTATAACAATCACAATCAACACTATCACTTTGAGAGATGGTTCTAACTACCATTCAACAGTTGGATCTATCTCGTACTCTGTTCTCTAACAAGTACCTATGTGTTTGACTTGATATTATATATCATGACTAATGAGATTTTGTCATCAGCCAACACACATTCTAGTCTTATGTGTTATTTTTATCTATTCTTCTTACATAGTAATATCTGACTAGGGGTATAACATGAATGTATGTAATCTTATCATACATATGATCTACGTAATGTCCCAAAATTCTACCTTCCTTAAACCTTGTGGGGCCTAGAGAAAAAATATGAAAACATTAGACAATTGTATCAGAGTGTGTTGCAGAAGCAATATGTCCAGACATGAACAAACACCACAAGCACACACCATAAAATTTCTCAAAATCAACAAGTAAATAATTGCATCATGAATGATTACAATTTATATTACATATTCAAAATAAAATTTTACACAAAATTGAACAAGTATGCTAACTAGGATCTTACACAATAGGTACAACATGTACATTGCTCACATCCCTTCTTTTCTCCCATGCTATCTCTGAACTAAAAACATACATGAAACAACAAATCAACACAAGTGTTTTTGTGTGTATGGGAAAAAAGATACATATATTTATGGTTTTCATAACTTCTCAAATATTTGCAAAGAGAAAGAAAGATAACAAAAGACAATTCTTTATCAAGTGAAATATGCCAATTTTAGTCATTTTCTAGGTGAGTTGCATTATCAAGGTGGACTAGTACCAAATCATATATATTGGTCCCATCCATGTATACCAAGTACTCTAGGGAACTCTCTATGCACCTTGATTTCTAGGGAGGTGTACTTGTCAACATTGATCCTTCCTTCATATGGGGGATAATGAACACCTTAATAACTACAAAACATCTACTCATCCTTTCTATTTTCAAGTTACAAAAAAACCTAGTATTGATAGTAATACTACATCCAATATTTGCAAATAAATAACATACATAGATATCATGATTCAATCAAGAAAAAAATCATATAATTAAATAAATCCCAAGAACTTGAGTTTAGATAATCGTAATTATTATGGACAATCTAGATCTCTAGTCATCACCAATTAATAACAATTAATCATCATCGATACAAGGTTCACTGTTATTGATGGTATTTAGATAAAAATTAGGGTTTTCAGCAAAACATATGCTTTACTAATCTTTGATAGTCTGATATTCCTAGATGTCATATATTAGGTTTGATTCTATTTCCATAATTATCTAATTCTTATACTTTTTCCAGAATTAATGCAAGGTTTATAGAATCTAATGAGTCAGCACTAAGCAAGGAACTAATCTTTTGACATGATAATCATATCAGAGTTGATATTCAATATCTACATGATATAATGGTTCATCAATAATTTTATCAGATTTAGTAACCATTGTTGACGATTGTAGTATTTAAAACATCCTAATAGAAGCATTATCATAAACATTATAAACCATTATTACTTGTACTTTAAAAGCATGACCTAGTAGTCCAGTAATAAAGGTGATGTTTTTTCGTGTCTGGGGGTACTTTTCGAGCATATATAGGTCGAGGGAGCTATTTTCTATGGTTTAAGGAAGTTTTCAATATTTCTTATAAAAAAAATGATTACCTTATTGGGAAAATGACAGAACGATGGATCTTCTCTCTAAATGTCCTAGATGGACACCATGTGGTCTCAATGGGAGGTAGATTCACTAGCTTGCCTTGAACCAGATGACTCTGAGTGGGTTCTGTCTACTAGGTCATCCCACTCTCTTTATGCTCCTCTTCACCTTACACTATTGTGTGTGTATGGAACCTGAATGTGAATAGTCAGGTATCTCTTTGTCATGAGTAGGGTGCACTATTTGCAACATGACTGCAACCACCTCATCTGCTGCTCCAATTGTCAACTGTTGCCTTGGCGTATGAGGGAATTGTTGTGTCCAGAGACAGATCCATCTTCTTGATATAGGAGAGGTAGTGTCACCATAGATAGGAACTCTAGAGGATCTTGTGGCAGTTGAAGGAGGTTCTTATATCACTCCATCCCTCTTCAAACTAGTTAGTTGGCATGGAGCTTGGCAGCATGAAGCACCCCTATGGGAAAGAGGAAGAGGGAACCATTGGTTTCTTTTTGAACCATGAGCAAATCATCAACCTTCTAGTCTAGGTCAAGGAGGCGAGGAGCGATGAAGTCATGATCTCACCACCTTAGGCATTGCAGACGTGAGTTTCTTTAGACATTCTCCTTCTTTGTATGGCCTCCCTGACTTCCCTTAGTCCAGCCTCCACCTACCACCATGGTTGGAGAGGGTAGGGTGAGTGAGGGTTTAGACTCCCTTGATGTAGGATCAAAGGATTGGTGTGAGAGGCCATGGGATATGAGGTGTGCTGCTAGGAAACAACTAGTTTGAGATATCCAAAAAGTATCACCAAGATCTAGTATGTATGTGATCATAGTTTGATTGGTTAAGGTCCCTCCTTTAAAAGTTGGTAATTGAAGTCAAGAGGCATGTTGTTAGATCATGTTAAAGGGTTTTGATTTGGCCATAGTACCAGCTTCATAGCACACCTGTGGATCTTCCAATCTTCCCCCAAATTAGTCGATGATCACATGTGAAATAAAGAGGATCTTACTTGAAGTGATAGCATCTTTTCTATGATAAACCCTTTTTTTAAAATCCAACATCTCCTAATACATTTATTCATAATACTTGAAAACATCAACAAAGATCCATTACTACTAGACATAGAGGTTGACCATTTTCATTTCCACACTCCAAGGTTAGGCCATCCAACTTATTATCTCAAAAGCCTTCATTTATAAATACACTAAATCCAAGTGGGTAAATATATTTTCTCATTTAAGTTTGAGTATATAGAACTACAAGGAATGCCAATCAATGAACCAATTACTTCATACATTATCCAATATAGTAATCTAGGGTTTCATGAAAACCAACGTCCTTGTTTCCACATAGATTCAATGGTTAATAAAACCATCAAGGTTATCACATTCACCCCACCTTAAAAGGAATTTCATCCTCGAAATTCAACTAATCTCATATTGAAGTGGGAATAACATAGTATAACTTCATATAAGTCACCATTTCAAGCTTCCAAAGCTCTTATACTTCTAGATGAACCCCGATCTCTCATTTTTGGTATATTAAAGCATCAAGGGTGTACCGACCCCACCGTATATAGATTGAAACATCACTCTTATTTTATATTAAAGAAATTGAAGCATCACTTAATGGAATAGACACAAGTTGATCTCTTTTATTTTGAGATTTACATCCTTGTACTCCCATAAAGATAAGGGTTTCTTCCTACTTCTAAATTAAGGAATTTCAAGGTTTAATCTTTCACTCTACTAAATCATACAAGGAAATGTCAAGATTTCATGTCATTATTTATTGGAATTACCAGTTTTAACATTAATAATGTGGCTTATAATCAACCCCAAACTAGGATCCCGTCATTATACGGGGATTGATCTTCATATTTACATATTAGGATTTCACCCTATTAAATGAGTTATCTTCAAACTAGATGCTTGATTTAGAAGTTTTTAGGTTAAGAACTTGTTTGTGATTGTGTAATCTATGATCCAAAGATCAATGTTTAATCTCATGATTTCAACCTTATATATTTCATGTATTATATGAAGGGACGAGAATATACTAAGTCAAACTTATCATGATTTCAAACTTTAATATTACATGTATAATATAGGAAGGGAATATAGAATAGGTCAAGCTTATATGAGTGACTCCTCATAATAAATCATCTCTATAGCTCAAGTGAAGTTTCAAGCATCATATAGTATGAAAGAGAAGAAGAAGGAACAACACGTGTGAGTATCTTATGCTCAAGGCATTTTACTCCAAGAATTAGAGTTTCAAATATCAAATCACTTACATCTATTGATGAGCTTCACAAACCTAAGTCACTCAATGTAGGATCCAACTCAGACAAACGATTGACTTTCTCACTGTGAGTTTACTACCCATCACTTTTTTACCAAACTCTCACATCTATAATCTATATCATATACATGAATCATGTAGCATGGATCAAATTATAAACTCTGGATTCACCTAGCTTAGGACACATTATTTCACATATATCTCATAATTTGTATATATTGGAGGTTAGGTCCTTTAACCTTCTCCCCGTAATCTCACTCTAGAGTTCACCACATATCTCGTCCCAACACTAGAGGTACTTCTTTGTATAAGAGCTTGAGGCTCATGTGTATTCATCCTTATCTTAACTTAGATTACTTTATGTACAAAAAGCCAACATAAAAGATTTAGCTCATATTTTCAAAATTAGGATCAGACGTCATATACGACTTAGATATATATATAAAGAAACTTAGATCGTTAGAGATAGAACTTAGATAAGATCATCCATGCTTATATCGACTATCATTCTATCATCTACTCTGTGTATCACATATATTGATAAGGCTCTAGACATCTAATCTTCAACTACTCTCTCTTCTAGACTGACATCACTCCCTTTCACTTGATTGCATGACTAACTCCTCCTATCCTATGTGTAGGGACAAATTTTCATATTTACTTACATATATAATAAAATAGTATATAGTTCTTCTTTGAGAAAGTATATGTTAAGAAAACTGTTGAGGCTTGAGCAGATTGGAAACAAAACCAAATCAGCAAAATTGAGTGTCCCATACACACAGAGAGTATAGTGCCATGCCAACTAGTAAAATGGTGAGATAAGGGTGTAAACTAGTGTATCTGACCAATACATATGAGGTCTATATGGAAAGGATTTCACACACTTGACTAAACATAGTTCTCAAACATCTAGGTTGTATCCTAGAGGCTAAGTCAAACCTAGTTTCTATAGAACAACTTACCAAGTTTCCAGGGTTTAAAGTGAAAGGTAAAATTTAGTTTTATGTTTCATGGTGAACAAGTGTCAGGTGTACCTAAATTTCATGCCCTGATACCAACTATAACATACCCAAATTCTGCCTTTTTGAAACCCCATGGGGCCAAGAGGAAAAAATTTAAACCATCAGACAATTGTATCAGAGTGTGTTGCGAAAGAAATATGTGCATACATGAAAAAGCACCACAAGCATACACCATAAAATTTGTAAACATCAACATGTACATTATTACAACAAGAATTGTTACAATTTTGTATTTCATATTGAAAATAATTTTTTTCATAAGATTGGACATGTATGTTAATTAGGATCTTGCACAATAGGTACAACTTGTACATTGTTCACTTCCCTTTTTTTCTCCCATACTAGCTCTGAACCTGAAACATACGTGAAACAATAGATCAACACACAAGATGATGTGCACATAGGCAGAAAGATACATACATTTATGATTTTCATAACTTCAAAAAGATATCAAAAAAGAAAGAAAGACCATAGTAAACAATTCTTTATTAAGCTAAATATGCCAATTTTAGTCTTTTTTCTAGATGGGATGTATTATCAATGTGGATTAGTAGCAAAACATAAATACTGGCATGTCCCTATGTACCAGGTACTCTAGGGAGCTCCCTGTACACCTTGTTCTCTAGGGAGGTGTACTAGTCAAACTTGATCCTTCCCTAAACTGGGGGATAATGAACACCTTAATAACCATGAAATATGTACTAATCATTTATGTTTTCAAGTGACAAAATACCAAATACTAATAGTAATACTACATCCAATATTTGCAAATAAAGAGCATACATAGATATCATGATTCAACCGAGAAAATCATAGTAATATATTAATAAATCCCACGTACCTTAGTTCAAAGAATCTTAATTATTTTGGACCATCTAGATCTCTGGTCATCACAAATCCCATGTACCTTGGTTCAAAGACTCTTAATCATTCTGGAAAATCAAGATCTTTTGTCATCACCTAATTAGTAACAATTAATCATTATCAATACATGGTTCACTATTATTTATGGTATTTTTATCCAAATTTTGGTTTTATGTGAAACCTAATTTATACTATTCTTTGATGGTCTCTGATATTTTAATACTAATTTAGATTTCAAACATTAGGTTTGATTCTATTTTCATAATTATCTAATTCGTACACTATTTTCAAAAATTAATACAAGGTTCGTAGCATCTAATCAATGATTAGTTACAAAGGACCTAGCATTTTGACATGATACAAAGATCGGAATAGGTATTCCATATACACATGATATTATGGTTCATCAATATTGTTATCAGATTTAATATCCATTGTGTGATTTAAAACATCTGAATAGAAGCATCATCATCAACATTGTAAACCATCATTAGTTATACTTTAGAAACCTAACTTAGGGGTCCAATAATAATGGTGATGTTTATGATTTTGGGGGGTATGTTTTAGGCATTTATCGGTCAAGGGAGATATTTTCTATGGTTTAAGGAAGTTTTACATATTTCCTATAAACAAGAAATGATTACCTTACTGGGAAATAGTTGGATCATTGGTTCTTCTCTCTATGAGTCCTAGATGGCCACCACGTGGTCTCAATGGGTGGTGAGTTCACTGGCTTGCCTTGAATCGGATGAATCTGAGTGGGTTCTGCTTGCTAGGCCGGCCCACTATCCTTCCTCTCTTATTTGCCTTGAATTGTCGCATGCATATGGAACCCACTGTAGAGAGTTTGATATTTCTTCACCGTCAGCAGGGTGCACTATTCCTAGCATAATTGTGACTGCCTCAACTGCTGCTTGCAACATCAGCCACTGCCTTGGCGTGCTAGGGAAGTGTGGTGTCTAGAGACATATCCATCCTCTTGATTCAGGAGAGGTAGTGTCGCCACAGATATGAACTCCAGAGTATCTCATGGCAGTTGAAGGGGTTCGTAATATCACTCCATCCCTCTTCAGACCAGCCTCTTAGCATGGAGCTTGGAGGCATGAAGTGCCTCTATGGGAAAGAGGAAGAGAAAACTATTGGTTTTTGCTTGAACCCTGAGCACACCGACGACCTTCTAGTCGAGTTCGAAGAGGTAAGGAGCAGTTTAGTCATGATAGCACCAAAATGGCATCGTTGGTGTGAGTTTCTTGAGATTTTCTCCATCTCTATGTTACCTACCTGGATTCCCTTCCACTAGCCTCCACTTGCCACCATGGTTGGAAAGGGTAGGGTGAGTGAGGGTTCAGACTCCCTTGATGTAGGACCAAAGGATTGTTATGAGAGGTCATGGGATGTGAGGTTTGCTGTCAAGCAACAACCACTTTGAGCTATGTAGTAGTTATCTTCATAATATGATATACGTGTGATCATAGTTGGATGACCAAGGTCCATCCTTCCATATAAGTCAAAGGTTGAAGGTAAGAGGTGGGATGTTAGATCATGTTGGAGGGTTGTGATTTGCCACAGTACCAACTTCATGCCATGCCTATGACCCTACCAATCTTGCCCCAAATTGGCAGTGGTCACATGTTACAAGGAAGAGGCTCGTACTAGAAGGTAATGGCCTCTTTTTTGAAATAAACCTTTTTCTAAATCCAACATATCCTGATACATTTATTCATAATACATGAAAAATTCAATGAAGCTCCATTACTACTAAACATAGATGTTGAGTACATTTCATTTCCAGACTCCAAAGTTTGCTCATCCAACTTATTGTTGACTTGAGAGTTATACATTGTCCATATTTTGATAAAGACTTAACCATTCCATTCATATTTATCTAATATATTTGTTTAAGATTTATTTCAAGATTTAGGTACATGAAAATGATAAATTTACACAAGCCCTAGCTTGTCCAAGTTCAAGTCAAAAGCAATGCAAATGCACTTTTGTGGAAAACACTCCAAACTGCCTCAGAATATTTTTGTAATCATTCATATTGATGATATGACTTGGAATTAATATGAGAAAAAATTAGGGACACTTAATTCCATCATTTGATCACTTTAAAATCATTTAGAAAATTTGTCACAACACTTCAATCGCTCAAGTTTGGATCTCTACCGATCTATGATAGATTTTCAGAAATGATTGCATTGATAGATTGTACACTCACAGAAACTGACCGGACAACCTACTGACCAAAACTTATTTTAGCTGGTCAGTCGAGTTACCCCATGACAAACTCGACCGACAGTTTGAAAATTGGCTTTGTCAGTTAGTGGATCGGTCAAGTTACCTTTATTGAAACTCGACTGAATGTATTGTGTGAAAAATGTTAAAAAAGAGATTCCAACCATTGGAGAGTTGTTAGAAATGAAAATAGATCCATTTCAAGTTGTAAAATGGCTATTTTATGTTCTTAAGTGGTCCCACACTCTAAGGAACACCCCCAGCTATAAATAGGACCTCTTGGAATTCATTCCAAGGTTGCTCATTCATACTATCCTTGGTCCTTATTGTAGTTGAGTGTGTTGCAACCCTTTGAGCCCCTTTCTCTCTCTCATTTACAAAGAATTTTGTGATTATGAGTGAGTTAGGCATGTTGTAAGAGAGCTACATCAATGTTACCTTGTAAAGCATCCATGTTACTATCTTCCCAACCCCCTTTCTCAAAGAAAAAAGGCAGAAGTGATCTTCTCTGAATGAAGGATGAGTTGTTGATCTTCTTCAAGGATGAAGAAGGTGTGAAGATCTTCTTCAAGTGAAGAACAAGGGCAAGGAAGAAGATCTAAGAATAGTGGGTAATCCCTGTGAGGCCAAACAGTTGATGCAAGTGTGGGTAAGTCCTTGTTGAAGGTTGAAGATATATTGATCAAGTGGGTAAGTCTTTCTGTAGGTGAAAGACTATTGTCTTGGATGGGTAAGCCCTTAATTGTAAGGTGGTCTTCTTATATCTCTTATAATGGAATTTAAGTATACATGGGTTGCAAATTCCTAGAGGTTGACTTCTCTAGGTAGTGGATTGATGGTCTCCTAGTTTGGATATTGCAACCACTCTAAACACCTTATCCAAGTGTTTGTTTCACTCTCTCTCATCCTTTCTATGCTTGTTTAGATAGGACTTCAAAATTAGTTTTAGTATTTGGTTTCAATTGATATAATTTGAAGGTCTAACTATTATTATGATATTTTTGAGGCACTATTCTCCCCGTCATCAAAAATCTAGTGGAGGCTCTTATCCATAATCAACAAATTGATTACCAGACCTCTCCCTCCTCCTTAAGTGAAGATGATGGCCCTAGTGAGCATGAAGCCAACTTCTCCAAGGAAAATCAATTCAAAGGAAAGCCATCTTCTTCATCTACTCTAAGGTGCTACAAGTTTGGTCAAAAAGGGAACTACAAGAGTGAATTTCCTAAGGCTAGAAAGTCACATCACAACAAATGTTCCAAGAAGGAGGAAGAGTACAAGAAAGATAGAAAATACAAGAGGAGGGACAAGAAGGAGAGGAAGCACAAAGATGCATCTCACACAGCTTGGGAAGGATCATCCTCTAGTGGCTCAAGCTCCGATGAAGATGGAGAGTGCCACCTTGCACTAATGGCCTCTACAAGTGAAGATATTGGTGAGGTAAGGGAGGTAAGTTTGCATGAGTTAGCTAAATAAACTCTTCTTGACATGCTTGTTACTACCCGTTCTTATTATTCCAAATGTAAATCTAAAAAGAAGAGGTTGGGTAAAATAATTGATGACTTGTATGCTAAACATGATATTCTTGAGCAAAATGAGAAAATTAATCTTGAGAGCATTGATTCCTTGCACGGCCAATTTCTTGATCTTGAGCTCCAATACAAAGGAGTTGAAGTATAAAATGGTTTCTATCTTAAGAATATTGCATCTCTTGAGAAGGATAACCAAAAGTTCCTTAATGATCTTGAGTTACTTAAAATTAAAAATGTTGAACTTATGCTTCTTAGTGATGCTCGTAGAGATAAGAGGTATGTTTATCTCAAAGAAATTCAATTTCTTAAAGATAAAAATGCTAGGTTACTTGGTCAAGTTAATGATTTATCTTCTAGAGCAAATTTTCCTAGTAAT
This sequence comes from Alisma plantago-aquatica, assembly GCA_963693085.1. Classification (NCBI taxonomy): domain Eukaryota; kingdom Viridiplantae; phylum Streptophyta; class Magnoliopsida; order Alismatales; family Alismataceae; genus Alisma; species Alisma plantago-aquatica. Next base: position 114,521,161 of record OY856410.1, on the reverse strand, counting down.
GATGTTGCTTCTATCTCTCTTGAAAAGGATTTTTATTTGACTAAAGCCCTCTATTTAGAGGTTGACCTAATTCATGCTAGAGATAATCTTTCTAGTTTGTCTTCTATTGTTTTATCTCTTACTTATGACAATCATAGACTTAGAGCCTCTCTACAAAAAATCCTCAAAGGAAAAAACTCCCTAAATGAAATTCCTTCACCATTCTACCAAAAAAAGTGGTACTAGTGGTTTAGAATTTGTAGGGGAAACTTCTAAGGGAAATACTAAGGCCAAAGTTAAGAAAATGAGTAAGGAAACTCCTCTTATCATTACAGAGTATTCTGGCTCTAAGCACCCTATGATTTTCTCTCATTGAATAAGTGATAATCATTATTCTACTTATTGTTGTTACAAGCCTAAAGGGACCAACCCAAAGATGAAATGGGTCCCCAAGATAACACCAGATCCCAAAGTTTGAGTTGGGAATTGATATTCTCCTTTCTTGTAGGAAAAATGAAAATGGATTGTTGATAGTGTCTACACAACGCACATGATAGGTGACATAAGCCATTTCAACAATTTCACAAAGAAGAAAGGAGGTTTGATTACTTTCGGGGACAATAAGAAAGGTAAGCTAAAAGGTGAGGGTGATGTACATGAAATCTTGTGTATCAAGAATGTGCTCTTTGTGGATGGCCTACATCACAATATAATAAGTGTTAGTCAATTATGTAATAATAGTTACCTAGTGCTATTTACTTCCTTTAAATGCTTGCTCCTAGATTCCATCACGTACCATGTCATATAGGAGGGAACTAGGAATGTAATATTTATGTAATTATGCTTGACTCTATTAATCCTATCAGTCAATTTGAATGATATTTCTCTTTAGCATCGTCGGCTAGGTCATGTAAATATGCATCAATTGAAGAAGTTGAGCAACAATGACTTGGTCAAGGGACGTCCCAAATTGGATTTTGAAAAGGATAAGGAATTCCAAACTTGTACCCAAGTTAAGAAAACCAAGTCTTCTTTCAAATCCAAAGGAGTCCTTAGTACCAAGTCAGCTCTCGAACTTCTCCATATTGGTATATTGGACCTATGATAACTCAATATCTTTGTGGTTCCAAGTATTGTCTTGTTATTGTTGATGATTTTTCTCAATGTACTTGGACCTTCTTTCTCATTTCTAAGAGTGATACACTTGATGTTTTTTCTACTTTTTGCAAATGAGTTGAAAATGAAGTTTCTTTCCGAATTGTTTCCATCTATAGTAATCATGCAGGAGAATTTGAAAATGATCTTTTTGAATGCTTTTGTGAAGAATCAGGGTATGCTCATTACTTCTCTTCACCTCGAACACCTCAAAAAAATGGGGTTGTAGAGAGAAACAATGGGTCACTACAAGAAATGGCTAGGACCATGCTTTTAGAGTATGACACTCCAAAGAAGTTTTGGACCGAAGTCATTAGTACCTCATGCTTTGTGCAAAACTGGGTTTTTCACACTTATTTCCTTGAAGAACCCCCCCCCAATGAGCTATGGCATGGTGGGAAGCCTTCTATCAAGTATTTTCACATTTTTGGGTGTCCTTGTTTTGTTTTGAACATGAAAGATTCTTATGACAAGTTTGATCTGAAGTCGTACATGGCTTTCTTTCTTGTCTTTAGAACTACTAGAAAGGCTTATATAGTGTATAATGTGATCTATCTAGAGTGTCAAATTTAGTGAGACTAACCCCTCTATTTCTAAGGATATTGCTAATGATGATGTTGAGAAGAAGTAATTCCTATCCTGAAAGAACTCAACACCACCCAAAAGGGAAAAGAGGTGGCCACTCAAGAAGAAGAGATAGATGAAGAAAAGAAGGATCCAACTCCACACTTTGCAAATAATCCTAAAGAGCTAATCATAGGTGAACCTTTTGAAAGAGTGAAGACTCGGGCTGCCTACAACAAAGAACAGGCCAAAAGTGTCTTCATCTCACAACTCAAGCCAAAGAATGTTAAAAAAGCAGTTGGGGATGATGAGTGGATCCTAGCCATGTAGGAAGAACTGGAGCAATTCAAGAAGAACAAAGTGTGCATACTAGCACCAATACCATGTGATAGAAAGATCATTGGCACCATGTGGGTCTATCACAACAAGCTAGATGAAAATGACAAGGTGGTAAAAGATAAAGCAAGGTTAGTGGTTGAAGGCTACAATAAGCAGGAAGGTATATATTTTTATGAAACATATGCACATATAGCTAGACTTGAGTTCATTCATATGTTGCTTACTTATGCTAGTTATAAGAATTTCCTTCTATATCAAATGGATACTAAAAGTGCATTTTTGAATGGTACAATTGAGGAGGAAGTGTATGTTTCACAACCTCTGGGCTTTGAGCATGGTAGTTTACCTAACCATGTGTATCTATTGAAAAAATCTCTCTATGCACTCAAACAAGCACCACCATCTTGGTATGTGAAATTAAAGAACTTTTTGTGAGATCATGGGTATATCATGGGCAAAGTATATTCTACCTTGTTTCTCAAACACACTTCTAACAATTTTCTTATCATTCAAATTTATGTTGATGATATCATTTTTATCGGAATGAATCTTGATCTTTGCAAGGAGTTTAGTGATGTTATGCAGAGTGAATTTAAAATGAGTATGATGGGTGAGCTCACGTTCTTCCTCAGCTTTCAAATAAAGCAAACTAAAGATGGGAACTCCATCAACCAAGACAAGTACACAAGTGAGCTACTTGAGTTCTTTGGGATGGAGAACACCAAGCTAATGGACACCCCCATGTCAAACACTGCCAAACTTGATAAAGATGAAGAAGGTGAAAAAGTGGATGAGAATATCTATAGAGGTATGATTGGAAGATTACTTTACTTAACTGCCTCTAGACCTGACATAAGGTTTTTTTTTGACTTGTTTGCTCACTTTCAATAAAATACCAAGAAATCACATCTTATAGTTGTTAAGAGGATTTTAAGGTACTTAGCCAAGACCCAAAATTTTGAACTATGGTCTTCCAAGTCAAGGGACTTTACTCTTACATCTTATATTGATGTTGATTGCATAGGATGTTTGATTGATAGAAACTACACAAGTGGAACTTGCTTCCTCCTATAACCATGCCTGATGATGCGATGATTTTGAGTCGCATTTATAGACTTGTTTGATATGCGTTTTATGCATTTATTAGTCATTTTTATGGTTAATGTTGCATAATTCATTCATTTTGGTCTATGCTACTTCTTTATGTCAAATTCCCTTTATTTAAGCATTTTTAGCATTAATTATCAAAAGTATATATTTTGTGTGAATTTATGTGGTTCCGTGTGTTAATTTCAGGAAAAACAAGTATCTGCTTCCGTCGATACCATCGACGGTGGTCGATACCATCGACCGGACTACAGGTTGCCAGCCGCAAGGACCAGAACAAGGTCGATACTATCGACGGGGATGTCGATGGTATCGAGATACCATCAGGTTGTTGGAAGAAAGTGAGTCGATACTATTGACACAAAAGTCAATACCATCGACTAGTGGAGCTACAGCGATGGAAAAAGGACAAAACCGACGCCTTAGAGTGTCGATACCATCGACCCGAGTCGATGTTATCGAGATGACATCAGGCGCTCAGACAAAAGAAAAGAAGGATTGATGCTACAGTGCAGGGTCGATACTATCGACTCACGTCGATGGTATCCACACCGTCAGATATGAGTTTGATTCAGAATGATCTTAATCGGACGGTCGTGGTTAATTGACGACTTAATTCGGGAGATATACCTAATGACGGCGCCCTTGACTGGGGAGGAGGTCATTAGTTGATGCACACATCCCGGAGAGCAAGGAGAGAAGGACGGAGCACGAGAGCACGCCCCAGCCGATCCAGACGCTGAAGAAGATGATTTCCACCACCGAAAGGCGGCAGAACGCGGATTCCATGCCAAGGATCGATTGAACCTTCTCCATTCAGGGGTTTCACCACTCAATCTCATTTTTCTCATGTTTCCCTTTTTCTCTACTACATTGTACTCTGAGATGACCATGCGGGGCTAATCCCCTTTATCTTTAGGACTGCGAGTAGCCCGGGGATTCATTGTATGACAATTTTATAATAGTAATTCATATCTTATCTCTTAAATCCGTGGTATAGTTTCGTGTTCTCCAATATATTGTTATGCTTGATCACCATAATAATAATCTAACGCCCTTAATTGCTTCGAAAGAAGAATTAACGGTTGAAAAGAGACGGAATTTACATTAATTGACAAATCCCTTGAACAAGGCGGTGTAAGATTAATGGTGGATACCGAGAGGTCGTTTATAATGCACCTAGTTTAGGGTATAGGTTACTACGACGGTGGAACCGACCTAGACATAGGTAGTGAATTGTACCACGATAGTGGGCAATTCTGATTTCAGGCCACTACCCGGATAGAGACATAAAATTGAGTAGCTATATAGAATTTAATACAATGAAAACCCGCGGTGAAACCGCAACCCTAAAGATTCCCTTTTAAATTGATTAAACCAACATTTAATCGATTGCTTGTTTTGTTTTATTTTTATTTTTCTTTTAATTTTAACAACAACTCTCAACTTGTTAAATGACATAGCTGATCGCGAGTAGTTAGTAGGAGTCCCCGATGATTGAACATATCCCTGAGTTCGACTCGGGCCTCACAAAGGCCTGTACTACTCGACGCGTTCACTTGCGTTTCTGCGCACGGTAAATTTACGTCAAGTTTTTGGCGCCGTTGCCGGGGATACGGAAATTTGTTGGCACTTCGAGTGCTGTGAGCGGCCACTGTAGGCCACCTTTTTATTTTTTTTATCATTCCAAAAATTCATAATCTATTTTCTAAAGATTTGCAATCGTCAAGCACTGTACTAAATTTAATCTTTCTATTTTCAGGTACTGTGCATGGTGCAGATGCGTAGTACTGACTACGCGGGTCGCGCACCAGAGGTTCCACTGCCGGGACCAGAAGACGAGGCCGATTATAATCAAGACGAGCTGGAGGATATACTTTCTGAACACGAACAAGAAGATATGGACGAGCCACAGAAAATATGGGAGAAGATCAAGGCTTCTTCCTCGTCCGCTTCCAAGGGGCCTATAAAGAAGCAAGCGCTGAATATTCCGACCTACAAGATTGATCCAGCTTTGATCAACTTGGTGAAGTCCAATGCCTTCCATGGGCTAAAAAATGAAGACCCTATCGCACACATATGTCAATTTGTGGAGAATTGTAATATGATAAAAATTGATAGATTTCCACAAGATGTGCTCTACTTGAAGCTCTTCCCGAGTTCTCTAGCGGGAATCGCGTGGGAGTGGCTAAATAACCTGGATGATGAATATGTGGAGTCTTGGGACCACATGGTGGAGGTTTTCTTTGAGAGGTTCTTTCCGCCCGAAAAGACCAATGACATGATAAGAAAGATCCACAACTTCACTCAACAAGCGGGCGAGACCTACTCGGAGACATGGGAACGTTTCCAGATTATGTTAAGGAGGTGCCCACACCATGGTTTGGACAAGGAGACACAGGTCAAGATCTTTTATTTTGCTCTCTCCGAGCATGATAGAAGTAACCTTGATTCAGTAGGTTCTGGATTTTTCTTAAATAATACGGACACAAGGTGCTGGGAGATTCTGAAGAATATGGCCAAGAAACAATCGTGGGGTGACAAGAACGCTGTTGAACAAGTTAAAGTTGCAGGTGAGTCCAGGGCCATCAAAGAGCTGAATGACAAGATAGATTTGCTAGCTAAGAAATTGCTTTCCAAAGAGGATGCATCATCTGATGAAGAAGCCCAGGTCAAATTTATGCAACAACAGGGCTATAGAAATAATGATTATGCTTGGAGAAAAGACAAAAAGTTCTCATGGAAGGATCCTAATAACTTCCTACAAGATCCGGAGGCAAAGCCACAACCTAGGGTTGAAGATAAGAGCACCGAGTTGCTTAGTCAGATGGTGCAGCAAAATCAAGAAATGATGACTATGTTCGGTAAACAACTGCAGTCTCAGGGTGACATCTTGACCAAATTTGGGCAGACACTTCAAAGCCATGGAGAAAAAATGCGGGCATTAGAAACCACCATGACCCAGATCTCAAATGAAGTGGCAGCCATCAAGCACGCCAATCAGTAGAGATAGGTTGGGAATGCAGATGTGGTCTAGGCACATCATCAAGTTAAATACATGTCCGTGATCAATGAGGAAGAACCCCAGGTGGCAGAAATAAAGGACCAAAGCAAAATAATGTTTGATATGGAGGCTACACCGGAAATACCGTATCCTCGTAGTCATTATGGACTACCAGGCGGATACACTCCTTTCAGGAAATCCCGCCAAGAGCCCATGATGGTTGCGCCCCCGCCTAGGCAAGAAGAGCAAGTGAAGGTCGTCTGTCAAGGTGGGGATACATCCATTGCGAGAGAGGAGCCACAACAAAGTATACATGTTATTGATGTTCCGACAAAGTCCACTCCGGAGGGAGTCATTGAAGCAAGCTCAGGGGAGTTGGCCCCGAAAAGCTCATATGTACCACCTCATAAGCGTGTTAATGCGGCAGTTGCACAAGTCTGGCCGAAGAAAGTGCACCGGCATTATAGAAAATTCTTGGAGATGTTCAGAAAACTTCGTATCAACATTCCGTTGGTGGAAATGATTGAGAAGGTTCCCGCCTATGGGAGGTTTATCAAAGAAATAATCAACAAAAAGCGGCGGATTAAAGACACCGATGTATGTCGGATGAATGAAATGGTGAGCTCAATCATCCATGGGAGCTTACCACAGAAGAAGAAAGATCCAGGGAGTTTTTATATTCCATGCTCGATAGGCAATCGATACTTCCCACGAGCTCAGTGTGATTCGGGCGTGAGCATAAATCTCATGCCACTCTCCACATTTAAAAAGCTTGGGTTAAGGGACATGAAGAAGTCAGCGGCAACCATTGAATTGGCTGATGGATCTATTGTAAGGCCATATGGAGTTTGCGAGGATGTACTCGTCAAAGTGGACAAGTTCATTTTTCCAGTAGACTTCGTCATCATGGATATGCCGCAGCTTCAAGGTTGTGAAATGCTACTGGGTAGGCCATTTCAAGCAACGGCCGATGTAGTTACTGCAATTGGGAGAGGCACGCTGACGTTGGGGATTGGTAAAGATCGGGTGGAGTTCAAGTTGCCGCACGATCCTTTGAACACCTTCTCCAAGGTACCGAGTTGATATAAAGCTTCAAGTCGTCTAGCCTAAGACGTTAAATAAGGGCGCTTGTTGGGAGGCAACCCAACCATTGGTACCTTAGATTAGTTCATTTACATTCGTAGTTTAATTTGTTTTTACTTAGTTTTTAGTGTAAAAACAATATCGTGATTGTTTGCTACTTGTGTAGGGCTGAGGCAGAGTCGATACCATCGACCCTTGTGTCGATGGTATCGACCGTGGTACAGGTTGATGACTGCATAAATCAGACTGCGTCAATACCATCGATGGCCTCGTCGATGGTATCGACATACCTACAGGAAGACCGCAAAGACTAGGTCGATGGTATCGAGATGCAAGTCGATACCATCGAGATCTCTGGAGATTTTCAGAACAAATCATCTCAGTGAAGTCGATACCATCGACGGCCCAGTCGATGGTATCGACACATTCAAGTGAAAAAGGACGAGGTCGGGCCTCATGAGGATTTGCCCTAATCAGAGAGTCGATACTATCAACTCACGTCGATAGTATCGACGTGCCATGTCAACGATCTGCGAGAAAGATCAACGGCATCGCAGCAAACAAACAAGTCGATCCGGGGGATGGGTCGATACTATCGACCCACGTCGATAGTATCGACACGTCAGCAATCCGGACCCCACAGATCCAGCCATTGACAACCGTCGATACTAGCGGAGGTACGGATCGTGCTACCTGAGTCGATACCATCAACTCACGTCGATGGTATCGACGGGCAGACAGTAGCACCGGCCACGGCTATATATGGGGAGTAGTTGTGTAAGATGACATCACACCTTCAGTGCAATCTTCCTCCACTTGTGCCGAGCGAGTTCCAGAGTAGTGCAAGCCCGTCGACGAGCAACACCGAGCTAGTTCTTCATCGAGCGGAGATTCAATTCTCCAATCTTCACCGAGCTCCTTTCTAATCCTCTTTCTCTCGCAAACATGGCGCACGTAGCTCGTGCGTCATCTTCACGTACGAACCCGATGGATATCCCGGAGTTCGTGCCACCTCCTCCCGCGTCAATTTCACGTCTGCGGCTGATTCATCCATCCGCGGAGGTGAAGAAGATCTACGAGGAGATCTTAAAGAGGAAGATAGAGCCAACCCGTTATGTCAAATGGAACATGATCCGCGACTTAGGGTTCGAGGCCAACTTGGCCTACGTTCTGAAAGGATAAGCGCGCCACACAAACCGAAGACCTGACGAGCTGGAATTTCATGCAGATGGACAGTCGTTCTTAGGTGACTGGCCCACGTACAAGGAGTTGGTGGCAGAGTTCATGGCGTCGTTGGACGTCTGCGTCGTGCCCAACGACGTTATTGCCGCCGATCGCAAGTGGATCAAAGGCCAGGTGTCATTCCGGCTGTTCAACATCGACTACACCCTTACGCTTCGGCAATTCAACAAGATCTTCAACTGGAACCACTCGCCAAATGACTATCGGTGCCCGGACAACCGCACCGACTATGACGCCATCTTCGCCGAGCTGGTTACGGTGTCGCCGGGGATGTCCGTTAGCTACCATAATGCAGCGGTAGCCGATTTCGAGCACCCTTTCGTCCGGATTCTGCACCGGATGCTCAGTTCGACGTTATTTGCTCGGGGTGACTTGGCCCTCAGCAAGTTTCAGGAGACGGACTTATTCTTTCTGTATAAGCTCCTGAAGCGTCAAGAGTGCAATTGGGGTGCCTTCTTTCTGCAGAGAGTATTGGCGGTGAAGAGGAGTACGAGGAAAGCGTCGATTCACTTTGGCGGGTTCATCACCAAGCTGGCTACCTACCTTGGTTTGAATTTTCAAACCCTCACTCCTCTATCTACTAGGAGGAAGGTGAATTTGCAACATCTGCACCGATCTAATCTCCTACTTCTTCGAGATGGTTTGGCATATGTGCATTGCCACGTCAACCATGCCTATCAGGAGTGCTCGTTGCCTGATCCGGTCTTCAACATCGAAGGGGCGCAACACTTCCGATGGCCAATCATAGCCATCGCCGACTCTGATGAAGAAGGCGGCAACGACGGTGGCAACGACGGAAATGACGACGAGGCTGAGGAGGAAGAGGAGGCATTTACACCTCTTCGAGCTCGAGTGGCACCACGGAAGCGTCCTCAGATGCATCCGGGTGCATCTTCATCATCACAGCCTACGCCACTACCACTACCGCCCTCGCAGCCAAGCGAGGATGCCTATTCTATGCAGGGCATGTACACCGTGCTGCAAGACATCCAGCAAACACAGCAGCAGTACATGACAATGTATACCGGTATTCAAGACACTACAAACGGGATACTGGACAACCAAAGGGCGATGTTCGAGAATGAGCGTCTTCTCCTCAACAACCAACAACAGATACATGATCGGTGGTATCAGATGGAGATGCAACAGGAGCCCTTCTATGACCACTATTGGAGTCAAAATTATTTTGGAGGTTATCCACAACCTCCACCCAGGGCCCAGTTTGATCCAAGCTTCCAGGGGGAGTATCCTTCTTGGGACCCTACGGCTCCACAGTACCTGCCTCCACCACAAGAGTAAACCGGTATCACTGTTCCAATCTTTGAGTTTGTTTTTGACTATGAGGCCATAGTTGAATTCAAGCTTGGGGGGGGGTATTGGAACAGTTCTATCTTTCATTTTCTCTATTGTTAGTTTTCTTGCTTTTGTTTCCTATTATTTGCTTTCTGCAATCTTAGTTTGTTTTAGGATCCACCACCTATCTAGTGTAATCGTGGATGTCTTTAATGTTGAGTCATCTCAGTTGCATGTGCATGGGAATGAAGGGAAATTTTAAAATATTTTGAGTGTTCACAAGCTTAAATGTGTTTAACCTTGATCACTTAACTTAGAAAATGATTGGATTTTGTCAACCTTAGAACAGAAATTCACAACTGTGTATCCCTAATGATTCATGAAAGTGGACGGAAATTGGTTGTTGAGCCTTAACTGACCAAATGGTAATGAGACTCTAATTTGAAGTAAGAGAGAGAAACCTCTTAACTACTACACAGGTCAGTAAGGAGGGACACATAGTATTTTTCAAAGGTTCAGTCAACTAATCTTGTGATCTTTCCACCCCATTGCTTTTCACAATCCACCAAGAATTGGAAGTAAAGTACGGTTTTAACTCTTTTTGATTGCATGGCATGTAGATAGGACTTGCATTGTAATCACCTTCATATGTTTTGCATGAAAAATGAAGAAAAAGATTAGAATAGTTATACATGCACATTACCCTTAGGTGCATGTCATTTAGTTGCATTCATAACTTCTATGCATAAAGTATGTCATGTACCTCATTTATTCTGTAATGGTGAATTAAAATGTTCCATACCTTCTAAATAATTCAAATGTTTGAGTTATGCAGAAAAAATAAGCCTTATAAATTATTCATTGCCAATTATGGATATAAGGGCTTGGAAAAAAAAGAAAGAAAAAAAATTATTTAGAAGCAAGTGGAATAAGAAGGAGAAAGGAACATAATCTCACATACATTTTAAGATGAATGAGTACATGATGTAGCTTAATTAGATATCCATCTCATTTTGAGACGGATGGTTAGTGAATGCATCATTCCACCTAATCTTAGGCATTAGGGCATTTCTCATGTGCATTTGCATCATTTAGGGAATTTTTTTGTTTTATGCATGTTGCAATCGTATGATACTTCCACTTCTTCCATGAGCCACCCATTTCTTCCGCCCGTTGCTCGGATTGGTAAGCCACCGTGAATTTCTCCTCACTAATGAATATCAGGAGAACTGCTTTCATGTAGATGGTAGTTAGGGCGAGCAACGTAGTATAGAAGATCACAAGATGCACCAAGCCTGTACTGGTGAATTTTATTATGTTAACTGCCTTATGTGATAATGTTCATCAGTTTTGAGGTCAACATCTTTTATGGATGATTATTGTCGCCTTTAGGGTAATTATCATTCGGTGGTTAGCAAGGGCCGGTATGCGAATGTCCGGTGGGAGTCATATGGGATGTCTGTTGTGATGCTTTGTTCTTTAGTTGACTCTGGCAATTCTATTCTAAGGATTAGTTGCTCGAGGGTGAGCAATGTTTAAGCTTAGGGGAGTTTGATACGATGATTTTGAGTCGCATTTATAGACTTGTTTGATATGTGTTTTATGCATTTATTAGTAATTTTTATGGTTAATGTTGCATAATTCATTCATTTTGGTCTATGCTACTTCTTTATGTCAAATTCCCTTTATTTAAGCATTTTTAGCATTAATTATCGAAAGAATATATTTTGTGTGAATTTATGTGGTTCCGTGTGTTAATTTCAGGAAAAACAAGTATCTTCTTCCGTCGATACCATCGAACGGACCACAGGTTGCCAGCCGCAAGGACTAGAACAAGGTCGATACTATCGACGGGGATGTCGATGGTATCGAGATACCATCAGGTTGCTGGAAGAAAGTGAGTCGATACTATCGACACAAAAGTCGATACCATCGACTAGTGGAGCTACAGCGACGGAAAAAGGACAAAACCGACGCCTTAGAGTGTCGATACCATCGACCCGAGTCGATGGTATTGAGATGACATCAGGCGCTCAAACGAAAGAAAAGAAGGATTTCTGCTACAGTGCAGGGTCGATACTATCGACTCACGTCGATGATATCGACACCGTCAGATATGAGTTTGATTCAGAATGATCTTAATCGGACGACCGTGGTTAATTGACGACTTAATTCGGGAGATATACCTAATGACGGCGCCCTTGACTGGGGAGGAGGTCATTAGTTGTTGCACACATCCCGGAGAGCAAGGAGAGAAGCACGGAGCACGAGAGCACGCCTCAGCCGATCTAGAAGCTGAAGAAGACGATTTCCACCACCGAAAGGCGGCAGAACACGGATTCCACACCAAGGATCGATTGGACCTTCTCCATTCAGGGGTTTCACCACTCAATCTTGTTTTTCTCATGTTTCCCTTTTTCTCTACTACATTGTACTCTGAGATGACCATGCGGGGCTAATCCCCTTTATCTTTAGGACCGGGAGTAGCCCGGGGATTCATTGTATGACAATTTTATAATAGTAATTCATATCTTATCTCTTAAATCCGTGGTATAGTTTCGTGTTCTCCAATATATTGTTATGCTTGATCAACATAATAATAATCTAGTGCCCTTAATTGCTTCAAAAGAAGAATTAACGGTTGAAAAGAGACATAATTTACATTAATTGACAAATCCCTTGAACAAGGCGGTGTAAGATTAATGGTGAATACCGAGAGGTCATTTATAATGCACCTAGTTTAGGATATAGGTTACTACGACGGTGGAACTGACCTAGACATAGGTAGTGAATTGTACCACGACAATGGGCAATTCTGATTTCAGGACACTACCCAGATAGAGAGATAAAATTGAGTAGCTATATAGAATTTAATACAATGAAAACCCGCGGTGAAACCGCAACCCTAAAGATTCCCTTTTGAATTGATTAAACTAACATTTAATTGATTTCTTGTTTTGTTTTGTTTTTATTTTTCTTTTAATTTTAACAACAACTCTCAACTTGTTAATCGGCTTAGCTGATCGTGAGTAGTTAGTAGGAGTCCCCGACGATTGAACGTATCCCTGAGTTCGACTCGGGCCTCACAAAGGCCTGTACTACTCGACGTGTTCACTTGCATTTCTGCACACGGTAAATTTGCGTCACCTGATGTCTTAGTTTTCTAAGATACATAGCACAATGGATTTATCAACTACCGAGGTTGAATACATTGCAGCTAGGAGTTGTTGTGCCCAGGTTCTATGATGAAGAAAATGCTCCAAGACTTTAACATTTATTTTGATGCTTCTCCTATTTTTTGTGATAATAATAGTGCAATCAATTTTTATTATAATCCTATATTTCATAGTAGATCCAAGCATATAGAGCTTTTCCATCATTTTCTTTGTGATTACATTGCTAAGAAGGATATTTATATCACGCATGTAGACGTTAAAAATTAGTTAGCGGGCATTTTTACTAAACCTCTAGCTAGAGAGCAATTTAATTTTATTAGATCTAAACTTCTCATAACTACTTTGGATGAATTTGATATGTCTTTTGGTTATTTGTTATCTATCCTATATACTTTTCTCATATCTTGATCACCCTTGCTTGCTAAAGTGCTACAAATTTTTCATGTTCTTATGCCTTATTTTTCGCTTGTTTTGGGTACTTTTTGAAAATGCTTATTTTATCACTAAATCGTACCCAATGATCAATTATATGTGCCTATGTATGTCTAAAATTCAAAATGGACCGAAAAAATAAATTTAATTAGACTCAAATGGCTTGAAATTAAGATTTCTGAAGTTGGGATAGAACTTCTATCGGTTGGGTTGCCAACTTGACCGATTGGTGGCCAAGAGCTTTTGTAAATAGCCATTTGATCAAGTTTCCATCACACAGAACTTGACCGATGGTCGAGATGGAACAAAACTTAAGTAGGGTTCGACTGACTATTCTCCCTCTCAACTAGAGAAAAGTCGATTGATTCCTCCTCCAGCTCTCTCAAGCTCCCAACCCTAGCCCCAACCTTCCCTCTCCTAGCCCTAACCAACCCTCATTTGACCTTCCTAGCTCCCTTGCCTATCAACCCTAAGTGGTTAGATGGACTTCAATGGTGATCTTCTCCAGTTTTGGCTCCCATTCTTCTCCATTTTTCCTCCATGACTTCTAATAGAAGAAAGAGAGCCACGACGGCTATAGTTCCCTCATCCTCATCCCACTCTCTCTTCATTCCCTATGATGATACCTTCTTTGTCTCAACCAAAGCTCTAAATTGGTACAAGGAGCTCCTTCTGATGAACCCCTTTCCCTTTTGTGCTTTGTTTGAGCCTAGACCCGCTAAGCAAAAAGTTATAGATGAGGTAGCCGAGTTGCTTTATGATCATCACTTAGCTACCCTGAGTGTCGAATGCCAGTGTTTTCACAATTCCATGACAAGCACTAAGGCGGTTCGTGAATTCTACACTAATCTATTGTGGAATTATGACACTCTTGTACCCCCTCATAATACTCAAGTGATTATCACTTTCATGATTGTCGGTAAGAAGTTCACAATCTCTGAAGATACCTTGAATATGTTTTTCAATGGTACTAAGGTAACAAACACATGGAGGAAAGACTATCCTAAGTATTTTGACCTCCTTGACCCTGAGGCTTTCTACAAGCAATATGATATCACTCTCCCTGACATACATATGTTCTTGAAGAAGACGAAGTTTCCCTACAGGAAGAAATCCACCCTACCTTCCTCTGCCTTGGACCTTAAAAACCGCATTCTCACTTTGGTAATCTATTACTATATTCACCCCAAAAAGAATCAAATTGAAATTGTAGATAATACCTCAGTGATTATGTTTTGCCTATTGAAAACATCAGAGTCAAGTCATCTAGATACATTCTCATCATATGGCCTATTTTGAATCTTGGAACAATACATGTGGAACCCACCCTCCCTACAAGCGTTGATCTGTAGTCACTTCACCTTTGCGACTGAGAAGTCTCTTTTTCATGATTTTCATTACAAACCTTCTGGAAAAGGAGTCTTCATCAGTGAGACCAAAATCAAGAAAATCTTTTTACCTACATCTTCTTCCACCACACCTAGAGCCTCTACCTCCACCCATGAACCTCCACCTCCACCTCCACCACCATCCCAGCCTACTCGTGCCTCGTTTTAGGTATCCAATAAAGCCCTAATGGGTTACATGGTGCATCAAAAGGCATACAACCTATAGGTTCAGGAGCATCTACTTCAGGATCTATGTTCTATCATGTCAACTATGAACCTTTCCTGTGCCCATCCTTATCCTGCCTACCAGCCCTAATCAGGTGGTGATTATGCTTATGATGCATATAATCACTTCTACCCAGGCCCTCCACCTACTACTTCTGCTGCTACACCCTCTTCTGTTGGTGGATCTACCCTTGGAGTGCTACGTCTCCCTATTGCCCACTTAGCTACCTTTCTGGCAGGCCCTGGCACTTCTGCTCCCACCTTCCCTCAGACTGAGGAGATCCATGATCTTAGCAAGACTTGGGATGACCAGAATGCCATGTGTCCTGGTCATGGTTTTGGCCTTTCTACAAATGAGGAGATGCCTGACCAGGTTGATGAGGAAGTTGTTGTTACTAATGAGGAGGCATCTGAGATGATGGCGAGGATGGTTGTGATGATGATGGCTTTGATGGTACCTCTGGTGACGATTGTGAAGCTACTACCTCTACTGCACCTTCATATGGAGATGAGGACTATGAGCCTGAAGCTTCTGATGATGATGGCCCTCTAGACTTAGATAGATTCGATGTTTAGATGTTTTAGTTTTTAGTCTTTAGATGTTGATCATATCTATATTTCTAGACTATTTTGTACTTTTTGACATCAAGGCACATTATCTGAGTTGTACTATTTTATATCATCTTATTGTTTTCATCATTTTAGGTTGTAGTTGCTTTGAGAACAAGCTCATGTGTTGTAATCTTAATCTTCTATACCATAACTCTATGTATGTTCTATCATGTGAGTTATTGGTATGCTTTTCATTTTTTTATTATGACACTGGTTGCTTATTTCTCTCTCGTCTCTATTTGATGTTTGTTGTGTGGTTGCATGTTTTATTTTGGGGTTGGATGTTTTGGTTGTTCTTGGGGAAGACCCATTTTTTTGCTCTTCTACCCCCTTCTTTTTTGATAATTCCCAAAGGGGGAGAGAAGTTCAATATTTTGAGCCTCAACCATATTGTTTTTATTGCCTATGTGTTCCGCTTCTTATCTAAATATATGTTTTATCATGTGACTTGCTAAAGGACCATGTAGTATACATGTTATATAGCTTTGTGTAGAAAGATTAAATATGTAGGTAAAGAGTGAGAATAGATTGAGGGGGAGCAATTCACATTGTTCAAATTAGGAATCCCCTTACAATTCAAAATGCTAAGGTATAACTTTACATGTCCTTTTAAATATGTTGAGGAATGGTTTGTCATTGTCCAAAAAGGGGAGAATGTTGACTTGAAGTTATACATTGTCTATATTTTGGTAATGACTTAACAATTCCATTCATATGTATCTAATATGTTTGTTTAAGATCTATTTCAGGATTTAGATACATGAAAAGGATCAATTTACACAAGCCCTAGCTTGTCCAAGTTTAAGTCAAAATCAATGCAAATGCATTTTTGTAGAAAACACTCCAAACACCTTAGAATATTTTTGTAATCATTTGTATTGATGATATGACTTGTAACTAAGATGAGAAAAAACCAGGGACACTTAATTCCATCATTTGATCACCTTAAAATCATTTTGGAAATTTTGTCATAGCACTTCAATCGCTCGAGTTTGGATCTCAAAAGATCTATGATGGATGTTTAGAAATGATTGCATCAATCGAATTATACACTCACAAAACTCGACCGACCAACTTACTCACCAAAGTTGATTTTAGTTGGTCGATCGAGTTACCCCATGACAAACTCGATTGATAGTTTAGAAATTGGCTTTATCGATTAGTGGATTGGTCGAGTTACCTTTATTGAAACTCGACCGAATGTTTTATACAGAAAATGTAAAAAAAGTGATTCCAACCATTAGAGAGTTGTAAGAAATGAAAATAGATCCGTTGCGTGTTGTAAAATGGCTATTTTTCATTCTTAAGTGATCTCACACTCAAAGGAACACCTCTTTCTACAAATAGGACCTCTTGGAGTTCATTTTAAGACTTCTCATTCATGCTATCATTGGTCCTTTCTATAGTTGAGTGTACTACAACCCTTTGAGCCCCTTTCTCTCTCTCATTTACAAAGCATTTTGTGATTATGGGTGAGTTATGCATGTTGTAAGAGCACTACCTCAATGTTACCTTGTAAAGCTCTCCATCTCTCCATCTTTCCAATCCCCTTTCTCAAAGAGCAAAGGCTTAACTGATCTTCTCCGAGTGAAGGAGGAGTTATTGTTCTTCTTCAAGGCTAAAGAAGGTGTGAAGATCTTCTCCAAGTGAAGGAGAAGGGTAATGCCGAAGATCCAAGAAGAGTGGGTAATCCCTGTGAGGCCAAAGACTTGATGCAAGTGTGGGTATGTCCTTATTGAAGGATGAAGACATATTGATCAAATGGGTAAGTCCTTGTGTAGGTGAAAGGCTCTTGTCTTGGATAGGTAAACCCTTGGATGTAATGTGGTCTTATTGTATCTCTTATAATGGAATATAAGTATACATGGGATGTAAAGTCCTAGAGGTTGACCTTACTAGGTAGTGGATTGACAGTCTCCTAGTTTGGAGATTGGAACCACTCTAAACACCTTGTCCAAGTGTCTGTTTCAATCTCTCTCATCCTTGTTATGCTTGTTTAGATAGGACTTCGAATTCAGTTTTAGTATTTGGTTTCAATTGATATAATTTGAAGGTCTAACTATTCTTATAAGATTTTTGAAGCACTATTCACCCCCACCTCTAGAGCCCTAGACCCAACATTTATTATCTCAAAAGCCTTCATTTATAAGTAAACTTAATCCAAGTGGACAAATATATTTTCTCATTTAAGTATGAGCATACAGAACCGCAAGGAACACCAATCAGTGAACCAATTACTTCATACATAATCCAATATAATAATCTCGGGTTTCGTGAGAACTAAGATCATTTTTTCCACATAGATTCAATGGTTAATAAAACGTCAAAATCTTGAATATCACAATCACACTGTTCAGGTGCTAAATATGAAGACATATGTCATTGAGTAACATCATTTGTTAGATATTTTTTATGTTATATCATTATCTGATAAATAGAATAAACAGAATTGTCATTATTATTATCAAATCAGTTAGCAATCTTAATAACCTCAAACCTTAATCTTGTAGTATAAGAAAGATTGTGGGATACAAGGTATGACATGTATGTTGGGGTGTTGTTGGTTTATTTTCAAGATAAAAGTAGCTTACAACATGCCCTATATAGCTTTGCTTGGGTATCTTATTGAAGAGAGCATGAAAATTCAAAGACATATAAGAAATCAGAAGACCTAAACTGTATAGACATTGGAATATTTATAGGATTTCAAAGTTGATAATGATTGAGAATATTGCTCTTCTATGTTTTTGGTTGATACACATGCTTCGTCTTCATCTGCAAACATTTTATGTACGATGTGTTGCATTAGAATGGGAATTCTTATTGGCTTTCCAACCGCATCCATGTGATATCTAGGTTGTGATCTACGCTATACAAGAAAGCATGTTGGAGAGCTAAAACACAATTTTCATCATGATTTCTAAAATTATGAATTCGTCCTTTTGTTGCGTAAACTACATAAAAATATGATACACATTTATTTTTTCAAATTACCAAATGGTCTTTTTATGTTTCAATAAGGTTTATGTATAGTATTCTTAACTCCATACAACGCACATATTTAATACTGTATATGGACATTGCAGTTTTTGAATCATGTTTTACCTTTTTTATTTGAATGTCTATCTATATTATGCATAAAAGGGAGTCGGATAATTTTTTTACCTATATTTTTTCAAATTGCAGTTTGATCTTTCTCTATTTTTCCTAGTGTATATATACATAGCAGGCGAGTGAGATTTGTTTCAACTATAACGTAGGTGTCCACCGTAGCTAAAATATAGGGATACAAGCCCTCAAATGCTACCCACAAGCTACAAGACGCGGCCACAAAGGCCCCCAAACACATGGGTAGATAGGCCTACAAGACAAGTTTGCAGGTTGGGTACTGCTGGGTTTATAACGATGTCCAGAGTTTATAACTATCCAATAGTACGGAAACTAGAACGAGGATCGGAGGATGCCCCCCGACTCCCAAGTCTCCAAGTGCAAGATGAGCCTGGGTCAATGGGCTGCCGAGTGGAACCTGGGTACGGAGAAAAGACCTCGTAAATCGAAAGGCCCATCGATGATCTGGGTTTGATATCGATGTGTGCTATGACTTATAAGGTCTTTCCTTCGTACACAGGTCGGCAGGTCTCCTAAGGGCAGGCGGCTCGCTAGTGTCGAAGGCCCATAGTGGATAGAGATCTGTAGACACACTTTAGGACGAATTTTAGCATTTTGCTTGTTAGGTAACAAAATAGAGGAGTGAAGCAACTTGCTTCACTCCTAACAGGCTAAATGTCAAAATTCGTCCCAAATTGTGTCAAGGTCTGCCTCTGCATAATTCTAACGACGGACACATTTGGTTACCTAGATTTTGCTGTATTGGATTGTATTTTGGACTTCAGTTTTATAAATTTTATGTTTGATTTGCCGGATTGGAGAAATGGGGCTAATCCCGGGATTTTTAAACAGAATCGGAATCCCACATTTTGGTCTCCATCTAAATTCTTCAAAATGCCAAAATCCATCTCGGACAAGACAAAAAAATAAATAAATCCCAGATTTACAAAATCCAGCAAATCAAATATAAAATTTTACTTTTTGAGATTTTAAAAATATAGTTTTTCAGGGAATGAACAAAATACATGATTTCAGTAAAACCAACTAACCTAACGTGCTTGATAGTACGCAATACAGAAGTCAGAACGTGAACAAGGGGCAAGGGCAAGTTGAAGCCCAGATGCCTACCCCGCTCTGTAGTCACGGTTC
Source organism: Alisma plantago-aquatica (assembly GCA_963693085.1). Classification (NCBI taxonomy): domain Eukaryota; kingdom Viridiplantae; phylum Streptophyta; class Magnoliopsida; order Alismatales; family Alismataceae; genus Alisma; species Alisma plantago-aquatica. Next base: position 114,501,305 of record OY856410.1, on the reverse strand, counting down.
CCTTTCGGAGTGCATACGGAGGAATGACTTCGTAAAGAGCACAGTGCCGCGTCATCCTTTCCCAGCCAAGTTGGGAGGCAGGAGAGGGGTGGATGCAGGAGAAGGCTGGCTTTGCCTCTTGGTCATCCAACTCAAAGATTCCGTTTTTCCCTTCAAAGAACAAAGTTCGTGGAGTAGTGTCTACAATCCAGATGTCACATATAAAAAAAAACAAAGCTTGAAAGTCAAAAACAAAGATATAAGATCCAAAGAGTCATTACAGATATTGAACTGCACTAGATAACAAGAACAGACAGATTAGGGAGTAGGTTTCAACACGGGTAATCTAGGGAAAGAAGTAAAGTAGTGTCTCATTGAAACTAAAATAATTATTAAAGCCATATGAACCTTAGCTTAAAAAATGTAAACTTAAACATAATTATTCCAAAGAGAAAAATTTATCTTAGGGGTATTTATAGAGTTTTTAAGAGGTAATTTTCTCAATTTGAAAGAGAAAATATGTATAGGGTGGATATTTAGAGAACGACTATACCATTCTCATTTTTGAAATACTTTCACTGTATTTTTTTTCTTTCTAAATAGATATCCTTCATGGTCATTATGTAGACAAGAGGTCATTTAATTTATGCAGGGTCCGTATCATGCTCTGAGATTTTTCCTATTTACAGTGAATGTGTAAAAGTGATAATACCCGTAATTTCATGATCTATTTATTTTTAGATAATTAGTTATTTGGTCTTTAAGCTTAATCTTTTCTTTTAATCAAATTAATCAATCTGGAAAATTAATGGGAAAGCTAACTCCACTTTAATTTTCTAGGCATACAATAAGCAAGTGGTCATGATGTGTTTTGTTTGAAAGTCGTTTGAGTAGGCAAATCATTTTCACAAGATAGTAGCATTTTGGGTAAGAAAAAGGAACTTAATTTGCTTTTTAGGATTTTGTGTATATGAGATTTTTATGGGCCACGAGATCGGGAGCGCGTTGAACTAATATATATATATATATATATATATATATATATATATATATATAGAGAGAGAGAGAGAGAGAGAGAGAGAGTCAGGCTAGTGTACACTCGAGTGTACCGGAGGCACCGTACACCTCAATCGTTTTTAAAGATGCAGTAACTTTTTGAAAATTCGAAACCGTTGATCTTCTTAAATATCTTAAGAACATACTATATAATAAATTTTAGCTCATTTGGATACTTATAGGTCATGCATCTAAAGAATGCAAGAATCATGCATTTTAAATTAGTTTTGTGTGTCAATTTTGTTGTCCTTAGATGAGTGACTTACATTCATCCAAATGAGCTCAAATTTTGTATGTGGCCTATTATTATTGTAACCATGAAGATCAATGGATTGGATTTTGGAAAAACAAGGTCTAGATAGGCAAACACCATTGAGGTGTACGATGTAATCTGTACACTCGAGTGTATTCTAGTCTGACTCTATATATATATATATATATGTCTATATACATTAACATAATTTTTTTATAGTTCTTAGACAACAACGCAAGTATGTAATCTGGTTAAATCTTTTTATGGTTTTGGAAAAACTTGAGTAAAAGAATGATGAATTTAAGAAAATTATTTTATTGAAAGATGCATTTATTTTAGATATGTTGATAATCATTTGTGATTATCTACTTTTATGTAAAAAATAGTTTTATATTTAGGTTAAATGTTGCAATTAGTTTTGATACTAAATGTTATATTGCAAAGAATGTTGATATAAAATATGTAAGAATTGCTAATGTTATAAGATATCATTTCTCAAGTAAACCATAATTACCTGACTAATCGAAAATAGAGTCCCTAGAGCCCTACATAGTTGCATCATGTGTTCACTATTAAACAACTTACACACATTTATACTGCTAAAGAACTTCAATTCAATGAACTATTTCACAGTCATTTCATTTGTTGTTGTTATGGTTAGTGGCGAATCTCCTGTAAAACTGGGGGGGGACGCCCTGTCCCCAAGATTTTTAAAAATTAATGAATATTGTTGAGTTGAAAGTTGTAAATTAATCTACTTAATCATATTTGACCGTTTCTAATTTTATACAACCCTTTCAAGAGTTTTTCATTGATGGTTCTTTTATTCTATCCAAGTTAAAAAAAATAAAAATTCTCTTTTATTTTAACTCATTTCTGACATTTATTCTCTAAATTAATGTATTCTTAGATCTTTTTACAGTTTCTGCTATTTTTACAATTACAAAACGGATTTCCTGTGTTATTACATGTTACAATTTCTATTCTATTTTGAGATTTAAAAATTAATGAATATAGTTTGGTTAAAAGGTGGTAATTAATCTACTTTATTGTGTTGACAATTTCTTATTTGATAAGCCCCCCCCCCCAAGAATTTCCATTGACGATTCTTGTATACTTTCTAAGTTAAATATTGCAATAAAAATCTCTATCATTTTGACTCCTCTCCGATAATTACTCAATAATTTAATGCGTACGTAGATTCCTATTTAGTTTGGTTTGCTTTTACAATTGCGAAGAGGATTTCTTGTACTATTGTCTTTTACAATTCCTATTCTCTTTTGTTTTTTAGTGTAATTTTTCCCTCTCTCCTATGGTCTTTTGATAATTATCATTATCCAAAACAACAAATATAAATAAAAGGAACAATCGACCTCTATAAATCTATCCGTAAACTTCCATCATTGAACGTGTCAAACACAATGTTTTGTTAAACAAGCGTCAACATGACTTCCACTACTACAAAACTGACCTTTAGTGTCGGTTAAAAAGTGACACCTATGTGGGCGACACTAAAAGGTGAACCATTAGGCGTCGATTTTTAAACCGATGCCAAAACGCGCGACGTCGGTTATTAGTGGGAAAACCAACACCAGAACACTTCGCGCCACAAAAAGGGCGGCAGCAGGGGCACTATAGGCGTCAGTTATTAGTGAGAAAACCGACGCCAGAACCCTTCGCGCCACAAAAAGGGCACCAGTAAGGTCACTATAGACATCAGTTATTAGTAGGGCAACCGACGCCCAAACCCTTCACGCCACAAAAGGGTGCCATCTAGGACACCATCGGTGTCGATTTCTTAGTAATAACCGACGTCATATCACCTGCCACCATGGTCATGCTGGCCAGCATGGCCGTGTTGTCTAGCCACATTAGACGTCGGTTTTTTGCTATTAACCGACGTTGTAAGCCTTTGTTATCAGTTTTCGACTAATAACCGATGCCTATATTTTGATTTTTTTTTTCTTATCAGTTTGTAGGCCTGCTGTGGCTGGTCGCAGGATAAAGAAACCTACAGTTTAGTGGAACTGAACTGCAAGTTTATGACATCCATTGATATCAGCCAACAATAAGCCACAAACCTTCAAATTTAACAAGATTCACACACATATAGAATCAGGCCACAAACCTACAGTTCCTTTCATTTTTCACATTCACACATGTAGAAACATTCAAACACATGTAGAAAATTCATGTAGCAACCTGCAGTTCCTTTCATTTTTACATTCACACATGCACATGTAGAAACATTCATGTAGCAACATGGTGTTCCTTTCATTTTCACATTCACACATGTATAAACATTCAGACACATGTAGAAACATTCACACATATGAAAATTCAAAAAAAATCATTTATAAAATATCATTCTTTAGTCATTATCGCTATCAACATCCCAATTATATTTAAAAACCCCCACTATTTGTATGGCTTTTGCCCATTTTTCTCTTACATCATTTAATTCTTCTGTCGTATAGGAAGCATGTACATCTGATAAGGCCTTACCTGTAGTGTGGTTAGTTTTAAACATCTGCAAAGAGAATGATGTATAAGAGAATGATGTATATATATATATATATAATTAATAATATATAAATAAGATTGATATATTTCATATTATCTAATGAGACTATATAATACCTCAGTTATGGTATCGATGTCCACTGCGGAATATTTGATAATCATGTGCATAAACCGCATCATATAGTATGCGCATGCCCAGCCGTTGTCTTGTGTAGCACACTATAAATTGAAACATACAAAATATTAAAAAATACAACTAAGCACAGTTCACATAAATAATATATACATTGGAGTCGGGAACTTACTTTCACGTTCTCCCAAATTATTGGCTGGTTCTTTTTCTCGGAGACCTTTCCTCCAGCCTTTTTGAACTCATGTAAACCCCTACATGTTAATGTAACACAGTAAATTACAAAATTAAATAGTAATGTAATAACATATGTTAACAGATATAAAAATGAAATATTTCTCACCGGAATAATGCCATTTTCATTGCATGTCCATTTTTTGGATTCAATTTAGTCCCCTTAGGATCTAGATAATAGACAGTGAACGTCCTGGGGATAATAACTAGTAACTCCCAATGTGTACCCCTAGAGGTAAAAAAGTTAAAAATTAATAACTCGAAATCCACAATAAAAATGTAATTTTCTTAAGTCCAAATTATAAGAAAAGTAAACTTACTCCACATTGAATGGAGCTATTATCACCGTCTTCTTATTTTTACCAAAATTTGTAAAAGCATCACAACAGTATTGTTGAACTGACGTAGGGTCTTTAGCTACTAGACTAATCAAAGATGGAATCAAAAATCCTACATGTTCAAATGAAAAATCTGCACATATCTTGTCTAAGTAGCTGCAAAACATGTATTACGTATGCATTAATATATAAGAAACCAGATCACCAAATCCTACACAAGGTATATGGATGTATAAATAAGATCTCACATTATCCATAGCTCTATCTCATATGTATTCAGGCAATCATAGCAAAACAACTCCAAAATATCTTGTATAAATAGTTTGATTTCGTATGATTGACCTGCAGCATCCGCATCTATAGAAACATTTATAGGGAAATTTATATCATGTTCGCCTAACCATACTGCCATACCACTATAATTAGGACCTAATGGGGTAGGTAGGTCATGTGGAACCCAACTTGGTAATGTAGGAGGTGGAGGTGGAGGCCTAGATGCTCTGGGTGTCTTCGTTTTAACCTGTATATATAATTTCAGATCAATTGACCATATATACACACTAACAATTTAACGTAATATAAATTTACCATACAATTTTAGTATAGATGACATCTTCTTTGGGCCACAATATCACTCTGCCTTCTGCCTCACCAAGCGTTTCACAATCTGGGTGGGCATATGGCAATTGAAGATCTATCCAATTGGGGAATATACATAGCGGGCTCACACGAACCCAGCCATTTGGTTATGGAGACCCATGAAACATTTCCCCTGGATGGGATGGGTAAGTCGACGCCTCTGCAATGACGTATTCATTACTTTTTAGATAGCATGGCTTCAACCCCTACAAATTTACGTAAAGAATGTTATATACATATATACATATCATCTTAAAAACATATCATCTTGAAAAGACTAGCTACTATGTCATAAAAATACTTACAGCGGATGTGCTAGGTGGTGGGTCTACAGGATTACTCCCAACCTCTACAGTAGGAGTAGAGCGGGACGCCATAGGTACTGTCTGAGTGGCAGTCTGAGATGCCTACCACTTCACCATTACTTCTTGGATTCTCCTTTCAATTAACGCATCTACCTATACATGGATAAAAGAAATGTTAGCTTCTAATTATTGAATTCCTTTTTACCGTAACATTCTAAAAAAAAGAATATGTTACCTCTTCTTGTGAAATTCCCACTTTTGGGACATGTTTGCACTGGGATGGCCCAAAGAACGCTTTGATGCACACACCAACGCCTGCACCCCTAATACGTCCAAGATGCTCTAGGTTACTCAAAGCAACTGTCAATTCATCCCTTGTTCCCTCAGGGATGAACTTGCCTTGTTTCCTCAGCTCGTGCAGCTCCCACTAATCGCCATCAACAGAAATTGGTAAGTAAGTAAACACCACAAATAAACAATATTCGAACGATTGCTCTAAGAGTTGTATTTTACCATTTTTGCAGACGCCTCAGAAGTTGCGGGCTTCTTTATTTCTCCCTTCTTATTTTGCCTCCCAGCTATCCAGACATCATGGAGAGGCAGAGGTGCGGTACCTATAGTAGAGGACTCCTGAGTAGTAGCAGACTGAGCAGTACACTCAGCCTGTAGTCTTTGGCGAACGCCTGTATAGCCCTTTGGACCCATTGTGTGGTCATGCACATTCAGTGCACACCTTGTTCTTTACGCTTCACTGATAGCCTAGTTAGTATACATATTGATTTGGCTAGTAACACTAAAGGTTAATCTTTAATAGGTGAATACAACATATATTAATTAAATAGGGAGTAACACCTAATACCTTGAATTCATCAGTGTTTCTTGAAGCAACAAACGTGTCCCATTCTTCTTGGTCTAGGAAGTTCCACTGTTCAGTGGTTGACTTCTTCCTCTTCTCACCATCTTTTATGTATTCTCGGGTGAGATTTGTCCTATAGTTCCTTAGGACCCTCCCACAGCATTGCATCACACATTTACGATGCAACTTTTCATCCAACGCAAATATACTCTACACAATAGAATCGCTATAAAAAATATAAAAAATATAAACATGCATGCCTCTAATATTGCGACCATTAATCAATTAACAATCCTTCATTGTGATATCCGTGCACATACAAGTCATCATTAGCTTCAATATTCTGTGGTGTTGGCAACCCAACTGAGAATGGACTGGAGTCATCATACTTATCATAATACTCTTCTTCATCTATAAGATCTTTAATGAACTGTCTTTTACCATGAAGAACAACTGACCATTTATCATTTGCAGGATCATCAATATAAAATACTTGTTTCACCTGTGATGCCAATATGAATGGTTCACCCTTCTCGCCAATTTTTTCAAAGTTCACTAAAGTGAAACCCAATTCATCCACTATAACTCCTTTGGTGTAATCAACCCAATTATATTTGAAGAGCAGAATTCTAAAATATATGTAGTCAAACTCCTATATGTCTTCAATGACACCGTAATATGACATTTTAGCTTCACGTGGACTCTTATCCTTTGCACTTGCAAAAAACATAGTCGATGCTTGAAGGGTGACCCCATTGTTTTGGACAACACTCTTATCATCTTGGCACTTTGTGTAATATGTGAATCCATTAATGTCATACCCTTCATAAGAAATAACATTCAATTTTGGTTTAAAGGTGAGGCATTTGATAGTTTCAGTAATATCATCTGGTGTTTGAGATAGTTGAAGTAAGACTTTATCTTCAAACTACTTAATAAATATCTTGTTATGCAATCTAGCAAGCCACATTGAATTAGCTCGAGGATATTGTCTCTTGATGAAATTGGTATGTTCCTTGATATAAACACTCACTTCATCCATGTTTTGTAAAATATACAAGTGACCTTGTTCCAACTGCTCACGGCTGATTACTTTCACTCGTTATCCCAAAATTCCTTTGTCAAATTGCTCCTCAATATTCTTATCATTTCCAGGAGTGTCATTACCACTTAGAAAGTCATTGCAAAAATCCATAACCTCTCTCACCACATAACCCTCAATAATACTCCCTTCAGGATGATAACGGTTTTAAACATCACTTTTAAAAATGCTCATGTATCGTTCAAAGGGATACATCCAATGCAAGAAAACTGGTCCCAACATTTTCACTTCCCTAGTCAAGTTGACAACACGATGTACCATGATATAAAAGAACAAAGGAGGGAAATACATCTCAAGCTGACATAGGGTAACAACCACTTCGCTTTGCAAAGTATCGAGAGTATCAGGGTCAATAACTTTGCTGCACAGACTATTGAAAAAGAAACAAAGTCTGGTGCTTGCAAACCTTACATGCTTCGGCAATATAGATCGAATTGCTAGGGGCAATATTTGTTGCATTAGATAGTGACAATCATGAGATTTAAGACCTATCAACTTCAGATCTTTCATTGATACCAATCTATGGATGTTGGATGAGTAACCCTGTGGCACCTTAACATTTACCAAGCATTCACAAAAAGCTTTCTTCTCCTTTCTAGACAACGTTTAACAAGCGGGAGGTAAGTATGTTCTCTGATTTCCCATTTCACGTAATTTTGTTAATTCTGACCTTATTCCCATATCACGTAGGTCCAGTCTGGATTTTATCCCATCTTTAGTCTTACCTGGTATATTCAATAGAGTACCAATGACACTATCATAGACATTTTTCTCAACGTGCATGACATCGATACAATGCCTGCCTGTTAAAGAACTCCAATAAGGAAGATCCCAAACCGGGGACTATCCAAGATTTACTCCTATTGAGTAAATCTTGGATGGGTTTCTAGGCCAACAAATACATGTTCTATCATTCTTATATATAATAAATGTGCACCACCTATCCCATTTTTGAACACTTAATCTCACTAGTAAGTGAGATTAGGTGTTCAAGAATAGTCCCAAACCGGGGACTATCCAAGATTTACTCCTAATGAGTAAATCTTAGACGGGTTTCTAGGCCAACAAATACATGTATGTTGTCATTCTTATACCTACAATCCAAGTTTCATCATTCGTATCCTAAGTTTTGTATAACATCATTTAATCATGCTTGTCAGTAAATACTAAATAGTAAATAAACCATGATTCCATATATCAAATATTTGACAGGGGGTGATGTAGCCCTATTTTAGGGCTCCATCCTGTGCCATTTTGTACTTAAATCACATCTAAGCATGTTAGATTACAAGGTTATGCCCCTAATATGTTAATCATTGCCAAATGCACTTATGATGTTCTTTGCACTATTTTCAGGTACTTGGACCATGCCTTAGATGGAAGAGAGAGAAAGAAGGAGTTCTAGGGCTCCTCCACTCATGGGGAGGTCCAAAGGAGGCCCCAAAATCTCCCTCAACCTACCTCCAATGGCCAAGATTCGTCACCAAGTAAAGACATCCAAGAATGATGAAGTTTAAAGGATAATCAAGTGGTGCAAGCCTCACCATGGCCGTGGGCACTTCCCACGGTCGTGCAAATTTATGACCAAGAACCAGCATTTCAACATGGTTTTTCCCCAAGTCGCCATGACCGTGGCCATCTGCCACGACCGTGGGAAATGAAGAACAAAATGACCGTGTTACTGCTCCACGACCGTAGAGCAGCAACACGGCCATTTTGTTCATTGCCCACGGTCATGGCAGATGGCCACAGTTGTGGTGACTTGGGGAAAAACCCTGTTGAAATGTTGTTCTTGGTCATAAATCCGCACGACCGTGGGAAGTTCCCACGACCACATCCCCCTCCTCCAAAACGGTCGTGTGACCCAACACGGCCGTGGCGCCACTCACCCACCACGACCATGGCACTCTGCCACATCCGTTTCCACCAACATAGCATACCACCAGCCCCATACCACGACCATATTCTTACCCCACGACCGTCCTATACTACCCTCACCACGGCCTTGGCACACCAACACGACCGTGGTGACCAACCTACCCTACCATTTCCACCACATATCCACCTCAAATCCACTCCATTTCACCATTATCAATAGAGCTTCATATATCAACATACATACTAGGTCATATTTCAAGTCAAGATTTAGGCATTTAATCACCTTAGGGCGCATACATGATTCACAAGGTATTTGGGTGCACAAAGAATAATATATGTTACTAATTTAGGATTTCACATTATCATTTTAGAAATAGAAGACCCACATGTGAGTTAAGTTTGAGATTTAACATCAATGTATCTTTAACGCGCATGTTTCAAGGTTCAAAGAACATAATCAAATTAAATTAGGATGCTAGAATGGACAAGTTGAATCTTATTTCAACATTTATCAAAATTTATTGAATTAGGTCAAACATGAGGATTAGAAGCAAAAATATATGCAAGTACAAGATTTGAATCAAAATGAAGCCTAATGGCACATTGGGAGAGTGAGATTATACCTCACTTGAAGGCTGAAGAACAAATATATGCAAGTCAACAATGCAAATGGATGACACATCAACTCAATTCAGCCCAAGAGCATAAGTGCAATCAACGCAATTCTGTTATAATGAATTAATTAGGTGTCAATAAGCATCAATTTTAGTGAGACTCTCTTAGTCCATGCTACTACAAATGGGAAATCAAAAAATATGCTGCATGTGTAACCTTAATTTCAAAAATACAATCTATGTCCACTAATGACAAAAATCTTCCTAATGACAAAAGGGCCAGCCAATGGTGGTCGAGCAGGAGCAGGGTACCTTGAGGGCAGAGGAAGAAGAGGAGGAAGAAGGCCTTCATGGCGGCGCCAGTGGCAAATAGGCACGCATGAGCTGTGGTCGGAGCAGCGACCTGGAGAGTAGGGAGTAGAGCAGGGAGCAGGAGAGCCATGGCCTGGAGAGCAGCGGTCGGAGCACCAGCAAGCGGTGGCGGAAGCGGCAAGCAGCTGGAGGAAGAGGACCAACGGCGGGGAAGGCAGACTGGTGATGATTGGCGGAGGAGGACCAGCAGACGGCGGCGGACCAACAGACGCGCGACGGAGGACCAGCAGAAGGTGAAGGGTAGGGACGGCGATGACCGACAGCGGAGGACCAGTAGACGGTGGCAGAAGGAGTAGCGGGCGGCGGTGAACAGAGGAATCGCCAGACCTAACCCTCAATTGAGAATGAATGAAATAGAGAAAGGGCAAGAGTCTGGCTTGCGCGGGTGTTGTTAAGTTAACAATATGCGTCGGTTATTAGAACTAACCGACGCTTAAAACTATAAGTGTCGGTTACGAACAAGAAACTGACACTTCTGTTAGTTGATAGTAATCGGTTCCAACTAGAAAAACTGACATCTATCTATGTATGCCGACAAAAATAAATGTTCTTGAATTAAGACTATAGTCGTCGGTTTCCGTATAAAAATCGATGCTAAAGGGAGGTGAAAATTTTTGCAGTTAAGCGCGTGAAAACACATCGATATCGGTAATTGTAAGACAACCGACGATAAAAATTGGTCAAATTTCTGTCTCGCAGAAAACCTTTAGTCGTCGGTTTCTTTGTTAAAAACTGACGTTGTATGTTAAATTTTGGAGGTAATTATTTTCACTGGAAAATTTGGATTTTGCAGTCAATTTTAGGCGCGGCGCTAAATAAAAAGTGATACCCACGTCTGGTCTCCCTTCACAGATAGATGTTGGTTATTTTATTTAACCAACGATGTATAGATTAGGCGTCAATTTTTGTATACAACTGATGCCTGTAAATATGACGTTATAAGTCATTTATGTAGTAGTGTTGTTAGATATGGATATGTATGAATATTTTTAAAAAATGTTTCACATCATTGCTCAAACTCTACTTTCAATATTATTTAAGCGACCAACACAATCTCTAAAAAGTGGTTGTCTCTACCTTTTTCAAACACACATAGGTGTGCACAACAACACAGGTCTAAGAGAAATAAATCGATTCTTATGTCTAATTCTTGGCTGATATTGTTCATTATTCACCGTCCACCTATCATGGAGTGGCAAAAACATCTTTTAAGTCATTTTGTCATTGATTTTATTTATTTAACATATGTTTTATTTTGTATAACTTGCTTATTTGCCTCTATAACTGTTGAAATTTATTTATATTACCTTTGCATCACAATAGCATAAAATACAAGATATAACTATTGAAATTTGTTTTTTTTTAATATTATTCATCTAATTGTAATGATCAAGAAAAACTTAATTTGGGATATCCACTTTGTCATTCATAGAACATGCTCCTACCAATCCAGATTTTATAAACCTTTTCACTATTATTGATTTATATTGTGCTGAAACAAAAACTAAAAAGAACAAACATATTGCTTTATAGATTGACCTGTCTCATTTTGACTCTTCTAGTCTCCATAGCCACAACAGAACGTGCATTTTCAGTGATATAACTTACTAAGACAAAATTATGCAACAAAATAGAAGATGATTTTTTTGTTGATAATCTCATTGTCTATATTGAAAGAGGAATTGCAAAGCCATTTGACACTAACTCCATTATTGTGCTCCAAGAATATTAAAGAGAGAAATGAAATGTTTTAAAATTTTATAGTTATATTGTGCCACAAATTTATTTATATTTTATTTTGTAATCTAATCTGTTATTTAATTTTATTTTATTTTGTAATCTAATCTATTATTGCACTTGAAGTAAGAAAAACGAATCTTAGTTTTTTGAAATTTGAGATGAATACTATTGGATCTAGGGCTCTAGAGGGGGTGAATAGAGATTCAAAATTCTCATAAAATAAATTAGACCTTCAAATTATATTAATCAAAATCAATAGTTTAAGTACAATTTGAAGTCCTAACTAACAAGCATAGTAAGGATGAGAGAAAATAAAACAAGTACTTGGACAAGGTTGTTTAGAGTGGTTCTACTCTCCAAAATAGGAGAGAGTCAATCCATTGCCTAGAGAGGTCAACCTCTTGGACTTTACAAGTGCTTTCCTCTATATATTCACTTATAAGAGATACAACACAAGACCCACAAAAGGACTTACCTATCCATTAAAAAGAGTCTTCAAACTTACCAACGACTCACTCACTTTATAAATAGTCTTCCACCATCTTCCAAGGACTTACCTAATCTTACACAAGTCTTCAACCTTCATGGAATTACCCACTATTCTTGGATCTTCAGCCTTTGCCTTCTCCTTCACCTGGAGAAGATCTTCACCTCTTCTTCAACCTTTAAGAAGAACAACAATAGCTCCACCTTCACTCAAGAGTATCTTGCTTCAATCTTTTCTTCTTTGAGAAAGGGGTAGGGAAGATGGAATGGATTGAGAGATTTACAAGCACAAGGAAGTAGCTCTCTTAAAACTAGCCTAACTCATTCATAGTCATGAAATGATTTGTAAATGAGAGAGAGAAAGGGGATTAAGGAGTTGCAACACACTCAACTATAATAAGGACTTAAAATAGCATGAATGAGAAAACTTGGAATGAACTCCAAGGGGGTCCTATTTATAGCTGGGGGTGTTCCCTTTAGTGTGGGATCACTTAAGGGAAAAATGTTGTTGTTTTCCAAGTTTTAACGGATCTATTATCGCTCAAAATAACTCTCCAATGGTTATAATCACTTTGTCTATGTTTTCCATACAATACATTTGGTCAATGAGACGATCCGATCCATAAACCACGATATAAACTCAGCGGAATATGAAAAATCACCGAAAATTAAAACTTTCTGAGACAAGATCTTGAAATCATAAAACTTATTTTATAGAAACAAGATAAACAGTTTACATCTCTGTTAAATCACTTCGTGAGTGATTATACACAACCAGATACAAAATCTTAAGATTCAAACCAACATCTCAGACCAACTAACTCCAAGGACCTGAAAGTATAGAGACGGCATAGGACTAACTAACTACATGACTCAGCAGTCAGTATCTCCACCTGAGATTCACTGCTACTCCTGGTGCTGCTGCTGCTGATATTGATCACCTGCAGACTGGTTCCTTCGTCCTCGACGACCACCTAAAAAGTTGAAATCTACGGAATGATACAATTTTAAATAATTGTCCCAGCGAGAGTTATAACTCTCCGCTAGAAGCTTTATTATATAAATCAAAGAACAACATAAGCAATAAAAGCTTTAAGGTAATCAACAGCAGATTTGACATTAAGTAAGAAAATAATATTTAAGAAATATGAAAAACATATATACTAGGCAGTGTAACTTCAATCATTGTATCTCGTAGTTCAATCTAAGAAGATATGCTACGCGGTTGATTATGTTTTATAAACATTATTATGCCATGTGGAGATGAGGTATACCGCTCATACTCCAACCGTTCACTATTAAGTCGCATCGGTATCATACCTAGGTCATTAAAAGAGCCAGATTCTTATGACCTCATCTTCCTTAGTTAGAGTGAGGATAAACATGTGGGACATCTAGTGTCTCTGCTACTATAGCTTACCAGGGTATTCTGATACTACACTATTAGAGTCACAGTGGCATTCTGTACTCTCTTCGCCATCGAAAGATTTCTTGTTTATCTCTCATTGATGCGGTATAAAAGATTTCCTTGGGAGAATAGTGTTACATCACCTCGGCATAAACATATAGTGAAGGGTTGATAGATTAAGATACATCTACATCAATTCCTACACTAGGATGTAAGGATATACACATCCATATTCCCCCACATACTCAAAAGTATGTGATCCAGTAGTTCCCTTAGGAAAACCTATTTCACCATCATTTAGCTTCTGACAATGATGGATCTATGATCAGGGCTCTACATGGTATGATTATACTTGATTAGTTAGGTACATTTCAGTATTCTTTTAATCACAAGCATGTTTGCAAGCATTTATATATTAAAATACTTCTATACAAGAAGAATACTAAATGTATCAAGTTTAACTCATATCAGTTGCCAATTGGATATCAATTCATCATAAGTCATCTAATCAGCATGACCTTGATGTTACTCATGGCTCTTACAGCCTATCATCTCATATGATGTCCCTTAAACTTAGGCATCATAGCTTATTCACTATTCATTAAGCTAACAACATGCTTTCAATGAATATGATATCATAATCCTTACCTGGATATGATTATTCTCTTATAAGAACCTGCATGGTTACTTCAATTAACAACAATAAACAATTCATATCAAGAGTTGTACTTTCCTGTTTAGAAGCATAACCTGGACTTAGGGTTTATTGTTCATTTCATCACATCACCCTCAATTAGGGTTTACTATTCATATTACATATTTTTGCCCTAGAATTAGGGTTTACTATTCACTTTATAGATAATTGAGCTCATAGCATCACCATGTATGAAATTATCATCATTGATGCCTTCAAATTAGGTTAAGATTCATCAATTATCATAATTAGGGCTTTCATGATCTCACATAGGTGGATCATACCCTAATCATGCACATTCATATGCATTGAAGGTACTTTATGTGAGTTTCAACCATAAATGGTACCCTCTCTCTCCTCTTACTAATAGATGGTGATTACATCACTCTAGATTAGGTTAGGTCAAGTCCTCATGGATTAACATAAGCTAAGTCACCACTATCATGTCATTAGGGTTTGATTAAGACAAGGTATCATCTAGTTGAACCCTTCAAGGGCATATTGGTAAAGTACACAATGATCACCATCATGGGTCAATCTATTAATCACTTAACCCCTTAATATCTTTAAGTATCATTAGGGTTTGGATTAGACCACCATTGAACCAATTTAAACCTTCAAAGTACTAAGCATTCACAACCCTAAAGTCTCCAATAGATTACACACTTTCAACCTCCAAACGGTCTTGAGACCATTTGGATGTGTTGACCATTTGCTATAGTTGACTTCAAGACCGCATGAAACTCAAGACTGTTTGCCCTTAAACGGTCTTGGGACCGTTTGAGTGCGTTGACCGTTTGAGAGTGTTGACTTTGAAACCATTTGGATGAAACGACCTTGAAACCGCATGAGTTGAAATGATCTTGAGATCGATTCGACCAAATGACCTTGCGATCATTTGAGTCCAAACGGTCTTGAGACCGTTTGGTCCAAATGGGCTCAAAACCGCATGGACCTCAAAGGTGTATCAAAGGTTATATTCGATTATGGTTATCTATGTTGAAGCCTTCAATTGGCCATAACCTTGTTAACCACTTATAAATTGAGACAATTAGGGTTGATCTTAATCAATTGGACACCAAATTGACCCTCAATTGAAAGCCAATTAGGGTTAAATCCAACTCAATTAGGGTTTGCAATCGGTTAACCCTCAATGTTCAACAATGTGAATCAAATTGAAGTTGAACCCATCAATTGATACTCAATTGGGCCCAAACTTGGCCCAAACGGTCTTGCGATCATTTGGACACCATACAAATGGTCTTGAGACCGTTTGCGCAAAGTTTCATCAAAATCTAAGTCGATTTGATAAGGGTTGAACCCTAATTAGGTCTAAAATCAGCACTTTTATTCAATTCATCAACCTATTGTGATTGGACCCTCAATTCATCAAATTACCTTTACCCTAGACCTCCAAACGGCCTTGGGTTGTCCCCAAATGGTCTTGAGACCGTTTGAGTGAACCCCCAAATGGTCTTGAGACCGTTTGGGCCCTTCAACCCAAAGTTCACCAAAATTGGTCATTGAAATCACCAATTGAACCCGATTAGGGTTTTGAAGGTTGAAGTGCCATCAACTTGTGATTAGTTTGCAATTAGACCATGATTCTTTGTAATTGACGAACTCAACATGTGTACAAAAGACCTCTAAATGGTATTCACTTGGTAAACCCTACCAAATGGTCTTGGAGACTATTTGAATCTAAACGGTCTTGCAAGACCGTATGAGATCAAACAGTTTTGAGACCGTTTGATTTCAAACGGTTTGCAAACCGTTTAGACCAAATAGCCCAAGGTCGTTTGATAAAGTTACCTAGGAATTCATTCCCATCATCGTCAACCTCTGTTCAGGTCGGTTACTTCACAAATTTCTTGCAAAAGTGCAAGGAAGAGTGGGAAAGAAGAAGAACTAAGTACTAATTTGCAAGAACATAGATATGCATAATAAAGCAAGAGGTTTAGAGTTATGAAACCCACCTCAAACGTTGTTCCTAGAGCTCCAAGCTTCCAAGCTTCAAGCCTTTAATGGCATATTGAGCTCCACAGGTTGGCCAAAGATGATTCTCCAAGGAAAGGTTGGGGAAAGTCGTCTAGAACAAGAAACCTAAGTGAGATAACCATAAAACCAACCTTATACAAGGAATTCCTCCATGAATCCGAGCTAGAAGATGGTCTCTTATCACCTTAGAGCAAGTTGGTCGTCTTCTTGAGCTCCAGAGCTCTGCCTTAGTCGGTTGAGCAAGATGATAAGTGAAGAAGAGAAGAGAATACGTTTACTTGGTTTGCAAAGAAAGAAGCTTATATAGCTTGGGTTAGTTTTCAACATAAGGACCTCTAGTTTCATGGTTTCTCATCTAGGTCCCTCCTTCCTTCTAAGTCACGTTCAATCTATCATAACTTAAGCAAAGCCCATCAAAACTAAATATCTAAGGGTAAAGAAAGCCAATATGCAAACTAAGGTACATATATATAAAGGGTCTCTTTACTCATACTAGGTGATTCTCCTACAAAGGTCATTCTTCTTATCTGATTATTTAATTAAAGCGCCCCTTTCATCATTTCTACTCTAAATGTTGTCAAGAGTTATAAAAGATATTCTAAAAGGTATATTTTACAAGTTGCACCCCACATTTTGGGTAAATAGCAATTTATTCCAAAACTAGGGTTTTAAGCACAAGGATTGCTCCACAAGCTACATCTTGATGCCCAAGCTTGGGAAATCCATAATACCTCATCATATTTACTCATATGATGTCTCATCATCAGAGGAACATCTTAACCTGTACAATTTTGCAAGTTAACCCCTCTAATTGGGTAATTTGCACATAGGTCCCTGCATTACAAAACAATACTACAACATTGTTTAAAAAGGACAAAAATGAAAATGTATGCTCCTCAGGAACTTAATTACATGTCAGGGGATAATCACAAGTATTTAATTACATGATTAAGAAAAACACCTAGGGTTAACTTATAACCCAGGTCAGGGATGTTACAAATTATCCACCCCTTACAAGGATTTCGTCCCCGAAATCGATAAAACATAAAGAGCAGGGTATTTCCTTCTCATCTCTTCATCTAGTTCCCAAGTGGCTTCTTCAACACCACGGTGATTCCAGAGGACTTTCACAAGACTTATGTCTTTCTTCTTTAGCTTTTTAATTATGTTATCAAGGACTGACACTGGTCCTTCCTCATAAGTTATATCTTCATTCAATTCTACTTCCATAGGTTGTAGAACTGACTTGGTATCAGGGTGACATTTCCTCAGCATAGAAATGTGAAACACAGGGTGTAACTTCTGCAACTCTTGAGGTAACTCTAGTCTATAGGCTACCTTTCCAACCCATTTAATGATTGGATAAGGCCCCATAAATCTAGGAGCTAACTTCCCTTTCCTTCCAAAATGAAGGACTCCTTTCCAGGGCGAGACCTTAAGGTACACTCTGTCTCCAACCTGGAACTCTAAGGGTCTACGATGTCTGTCAGCATAAGACTTCTGCCTATCCTATGCAGTCTTAATCTGTTGTTGTATTACTTTAATCTTCTCTGTGGTCTGTTGTACAAGATCAGGACCTAACAACTGATGTTCACCAGTCTCATACCAACATAAGGGTGATCTACAACGTCTACCATAGAAAGCTTCATAAGGTTCCATATCAATACTATGTTGATAGCCATTGTTATAGGCAAACTCTATTAGGTTTAGGTGCAGATCCCAACTCCCGGTAAACTGGAGAACACATGCTCTCAACAAGTCTTCCAAGGTCTATATAGTCCTTTCCGACTGTCCATCAGTCTGTGGATGAAAGGCTGTACTAAACCTTAACTTGGTGCCTAAAGCTCTATGTAACTGCTCCCAAAAATGACTTGTAAACCGGGGACCTCTGTCAGAAACTATTGTGACAGGAACTCCGTGCAATCACACTATCTCTTGAACATACAACTGTGATAACCTTTCAGCAGAATAGGTTGTTTTGACAGGTAAGAAATGTGATGTCTTTGTCAACCTATCAACAATTACCCAGATGGAATCATGTCCTTTTCTTGTCCTGGGTAGGCCAACCACAAAGTCCATGGTCACATGGTCCCACTTCCACTGTGGTATGGGTAAAGGTTGCATTGTTCCTGCAGGCTTCTGGTGTTCAGCCTTAACTTGCTGACACACAGGACACCTCAGAACAAACTCAGCCACCTCCTTCTTCATCCCAGGCCACCAATACATATCTTTCAAGTTTCGATACATCTTAGTGCTCCCTGGATGCATGGCATACATCGAAGAATGAGCTTCTTCTAGGACTAACTTCCTCAAATTATTCACATCCGGTACTATCATCCTCCCATGATAGCATGCCACCTGATCATCTGAGTCATGGAAACCATCTCGCTTCTCATCACTACACTCAGACCTAATCTGCTGAACTGTAGCATCAACTTGATGTGCCTCCTTTATCTGCTCTCTTAGGGTAGGTTTAATATGCATCTTAGCTAACAAATTGGCTAACAATGACACCTTCAATTGCACATTGTCTTGCCTTAAAGAGATAAGCATATCTCTCCTAGAGCATACTAAGGAACTTAGTTGTGCTCTATCCATGGTTGATGTTGCTGATTTCCTACTCAAGGCATCTGCAACCACATTGGCCTTCCTTGGATGGTAATCAATTGTACAATCGTAGTCTTGATTAATTCCATCCAACGACGTTGCCTCATGTTAAGTTCATGCTGAGAGAAGATATACTTAAGGTTCTTGTGGTCTGTGAAAATCTGGAATGTCTCTCCGTAGAGATAATATCTCCAGATATTCAAGGCATGAACCACGACAGCTAACTCCAGATCGTGTGTCGGATAATTTTCCTTGTGTTTCTTAAGCTGTCGGGAAGCAAAAGAAATCACTTGCTTATCCTGCATCAACACACATCTGAGTCCATTCTTGGAGGCATCACAGAAAACTACATATCCTTTACCTTGCTCAGGTAGAACAAGCACAGGTTCACTTGTCAACCTCTCCTTCAACAGCTGGAAAGACTGTTGACACTTATCACTCCAGGAAAAAGGAACATCTTTCCGGGTTAACTTGGTTAAGGGTAAGGCTATGGAACTAAAGTTCTTAATGAACCTTCGGTAGTAGCCGGCTAACCCTAAGAAACTACGGATCTCTGTCGGTGTCTTCAGTTGTTCCCATTGTAGAACAGATTCTACCTTTTTAGGGTCAATACGAATACCCGAGGAAGATACCACGTGTCCAAGAAAAGATACTTCCGGCAACCAGAACTCACACTTGCTAAACTTAGCGTATAGCTTATGTTCTCTTAGCAAAGTTAGAGCCTGACGAAGATGCTGTTCATGTTGCTGAGCATCTCTACTATAGATCAGAATGTCATCTATGAAGACAACAATACATTGATCTAGGAAAGGTCAGAAGATTCTATTCATGAGTTCCATAAATGCAGTTGGTGCATTAGTTAGTCCAAACGACATAACTGTGAACTCATAGTGACCATACCTTGTCATAAAGGCAGACTTGGATATGTCACTGTCCTTAAAACGAAGTTGATGATATCTAGACCTCAAGTCTATCTTCGAGAAGACGGTTTCACCACGCAACTGGTCAAAAAGATCATCAATCCTCAGCAGAGGGTACTTATTCTTTATTGTTACTTTATTGAGTTGTCTGTAATCAATGAACAACCGCATTGAACCGTCTTTCTTTTTAACAAACAAAACCAGAGCACCCCCGGGTGAAGTGCTCGGTCGGATGAAACCCTTCTCAAGCAACTCCTGAAGCTGTTTCTTGAGTTCTGCCATTTCGGCAGGCGCCATCCTATACGGTGTCTGGGCTATGGGTTGTGTATCTGGGACCAAATTGATTTCAAAATCAATTTCCCAAGGTGGTGGTATACCTGCAAGTTCTTCAAGAAACACGTCTTCAAATTCCCTGACTACAGGAACTTCAGTAGGGTTGGGACTCTCCATGGTAGTATCTACCACATGGGCCAAGAATACATAACATCCTTGTCTCATCAGCTTCTCAGCAACCATAGATGACACAAGATAGGTGGGTAGAATCTTTCTCTCTCCTTGAAAGATCCATGTGTTGCTTTCATCAACAAACACAGCCTACTTGGATTCACAATCCAAGACAACCCTATACCTTTCCAAGGTATCCATACCAAGGATTATATCAAATCCTTGCATCTCAAGTGGTATAGGATCCACTTGAATGTGATGATCAGAAAAGAAGAGGATGCATGGAGAACATACCTCTTGTAACACAGCAGACCCTCTCAACAGAGTCTCAAGCAACAAGCTATCTGCCCTATGACTGACTGTCATATTGCAGTTGCGAATCACTTTTTGAGTGATAAAGGAGTGTGTAGCACCCGGGTCAATCAAAACAGATACAACACAGGATTTAGACATATCAGAATATAGTAGTTCCATCTGACCTGCCACAATTTGTGGGTTGATCACTGCATCAGGTGGGTTCATAGCATAGAACCTTGTTGTCGCCTGAGGTTGAGTTGGTGCTGACGATCCAGCTTGAGACGCTTGTCCACGTCCTCTAGCTGCTCCTTGAAACTGTCTTCTCTGTGACCCCTGTTGACTCTGTCTCTGAGGCTGTGTCACACTGACAGGCCTAGACCTGCAGTCCTTCATCAAGTGTCCCACCTTCCCACAGTTGTAGCAGCTTCTTTCCAGTTGTTGTGGTCTTGGTGGTCCTGTGACTGACATTGATGCTGAACAGTGAGTCTCTTGTGGTGGTAGGCTTCGTCCTCTACCTCTACTCGATGTCCATTGTGTCTGAGCACTAGATCTGGGTTGTGGAGGTGTAGGTGCAGAGAATCTAGGCTTCTTAAAGTCTCTAGATGAAGAACCCTGGAACTGCAGATATCTCTTATGGGTTTGCCTCTTCTCGGCTACAGATCTCTCTATCCTTCAGACTGACTCAAAGAAGGTAGAAAACATGTCCCGGTTCTCTAGGGCAGACACGGGAGTAGTCAAGTCGGCATTCAAACCCTTCTCGAACCTTCTGATTCTTTCTTCTTCTGTGGCAGCCATGTGTGGACAAAACTGCAACAACTCCATGAACTTAGCTTCGTACTCACTAATGTTCATCATGCCTTGCCTCAATCTCTCGAACTGAGAGATCTTCTCATCCAGGAATGTCTTTGGAAAGTATATGTTGACAAATCCCCGATGAAAGTCTTCCCACGAGATCTCCACTCCAGGCCTCTTCTGCTCTTCCATGGTCCACCAGTGACCAACACTTCCCTTGAGAAGATAGACATCATGTCTAACCTTCTCGGCTTCTGGGATGTTTAAGATTCTGAAGGCTTTTTCTAACTCTGTTAACCACAGATCGGCATCTGTGGGGTCAACTGTTCCAAAGTATTATGTTGCTCCGACACGACGAAGTCACTCGAACGTCTTACAGATACCTTGTCCTTCAGGCTGGACAGGAGCCCTACGTGCAGGCATGGGCATCCTGTCGGTGATGTGTGTCATGGCAGTCATAAACTTCCCGAACATAGTTTGAACAGCTGGGTTACCCAGGTCAGTTGGGTCAAACTGAGGTGGCTCCCTGGGTGGCTCAGGTACAGGTTGTTCTATTTCTGGGTTCCTTGCACCTTCTCGAGGTGCAACGTCGCTACTTTCTGCCACGTACTCCTCATGTGGCTCATACATCCTTATATATCTTCTTCTCCCGAGGAGTAGAAGATTCTATTAGATAGGAAAGAAGCACTAAGGATAGACTCGACATCCTAAGTCCTATGTCTCTGTAGACTCAGCGAACCTAGAGCTATGATACCACTAAATTGAGACGATCCGATCCATAAACCACGATATAAACTCAGCGGAAGCATTCAATTAGCAGCGGAATATGAAAAATCACCGAAAATTAAAACTTTCTGAGACAAGATCTTGAAATCATAAAACTTCTTTTATAGAAAAAAGATAAATAGTTTACATCTTTGTTAAATCACTTCTTGAGTGATTATACACAACCAGATACAAAATCTCAAGATTCGAACCAAATCTCAGACCAACTAACTCCAAGGACCTGAGAGTACAGAGACGACATAGGACTAACTAACTACATGACTCAGTAGTCAGTATCTCCACCTGAGATTCACTGTTGCTCCTGGTGCTGTTGCTTCTGATATTGATCACCTGCAGACTGGTTCCTTCATCCTCGACGACCACCTAAAAAGTTGAAATCTACAGAATGAGACAATTTTAAATAATTGTCCCAGTGAGAGTTATAACTCTCTGCCAGAAGCTTTATTATAGCAATCAAAGAACAACATAAGTAATAAAAGCTTTTAAGGTAATCAACAACAAATTTGACATTAAGTAAGAAAACAATATTTAAGAAATATGAAGAACATATATACTAGGCAGTGAAACTTCAATCATTATATCTCGTAGTTCAACCTAAGCAGATATGCTACGTGGTTGATTATGTTTTACAAACATTATTATGCCCTACGGAGATGAGGTATACCGCTCATACTCCAATCGATCACTATTAAGTCGCATCGGTATCATACCTAGGTCATCAAAAGAGCCGGATTCTTATGACCTCATCTTCCTCAGTCAGAGTGAGGATAAACATGCAGGACATCTAGTGTCTCTGCTACTATAGCTTACCAGGGTATTCTGGTACTTCACTATTAGAGTCATAGTGTCATTCTGTACTCTCTTCGCCATCGAAAGATTTCTTGTTTATCTCTCATCGATGCGGTATAAAAGATTTCCTCGGGAGAATAGTGTTACATCACCCCGACATAAACATATAGTGAGGGGTTGATAGATTAAGATACATCTACATCAATTCCTACACTAGGATGTAAGGATATACACATCCATATTCCCCCACATACTCAAAAGTATGTGATCTAGGAGTTCCCTTAGGAAAACCTATTTCACCATCATTTAGCTTCTTACAATGATGGATCTATGATCAGGGCTCTACATGGTATGATTATACTTGATTAGTTAGGTACATTTCAGTATTCTTTTAATCACAAGCATGTTTTCAAGCATTTAAATATTAAAATACTACTATACAAGAAGAATACTAAATGTATCAACTTTAACTCATATTAGTTGCCAATTGGATATCAATTCATCATAAGTCATCTAATCAGCATGACCTTGATGTTACGCATGGCTCTTACAGCCTATCATCTCATATGATGTCACATAAACTTAGGCATCATAGCTTATTCACTATTCATTAAGCTAACAATAGGCTTTCAATGAATATGATATCATAATCCTTACCTGGATATGATTGTTCTCTTATAAGAACCTGCATGGTCACTTCAATTAACAGCAATAAACAATTCATATCAAGAGTTGTACTTTCCTGTTTAGAAGCATAACCTGGACTTAGGGTTTATTGTTCATTTCATCACATCACCCTCAATTAGGGTTTACTATTCATATTACATGTTTTTGCCCTAGAATTAGGGTTTACTTTCACTTTATAGAGAATTGAGCTCATAGAATCACCATGTATGAAATTGTCATCATTGATGCCTTCAAATTATGTTAAGATTCATCAATTATCATAATTATGGTTTTCATGATCTCACATAGGTGGATCATACCCTAATCATGCACATTCATATGCATTGAAGGTACTTTACTTGAGTTTCAACCATAAATGGTACCTTCTCTCTCCTCTTACTAATAGATGGTGATTACATCACTCTAGATTAGGTTAGGTCAAGTCCTCATGGATTTACATAAGCTAAGTCACCACTATCATGTCATTAGGGTTTGATTAAGACAAGGTATCATCTAGTTGAACCCTTCAAGGGCATATTGGTAAAGTACACAATGATCACCATCATGGGTCAATCTATTAATCACTTAACCCCTTAATGTCTTTAAGTATCATTAGGGTTTGTATTAGACCACCATTGAACCAATTTAAACCTTCAAAGTACTAAGCATTCACAACCCTAAAGTCTCCAATCGATTACACACTTTCAACCTCCAAACCATCTTGAGACCGTTTGGATGTGTTGACGGTTTTCTATAGTTGACTTCAAGACCGCATGACACTCAAGACCATTTTCCCTTAAACGGTCTTGAGACCATTTGAGTGCATTGACTGTTTGAGAGTGTTGACTTTGAAACCGTTTGGATGAAACGACCTTGAAACCGCATGAGTTGAAACGATCTTGAGATCAATTGGACCAAACGAACTTGAGATCGTTTGAGTCCAAATGGTCTTGAGACCGTTTGGCCCCAAATGGTCTTGAGACCGTTTAGCCTCAAACGGTCTTGAGACCGTTTGGTCCAAATGGGCTAAAAATCGCATGGACCTCAAAGGTGTATCAAAGGTTATAATCGATTATGGTTATCTATGTTGAAGCCTTCAATTGGCCATAACCTTGTTAACCACTTATAAATTGAGCCAATCAGGGTTAACCTTAATCAATTGGACACCAAATTGACCCTCAATTGAAAGCCAATTAGTGTTAAATCCAACTCAATTAGGGTTTGCAATCGGTTAACCCTCAATGTTCAACAATGTGAATCAAATTGAAGTTGAACCCATCAATTGATACTCAATTGGGCCCAAACTTGGCCCAAACGGTCTTGAGATCGTTTGGACACCCTCCAAACGGTCTTGAGACCGTTTGCCCAAAGTTTCATCAAAATCTAAGTCGATTTGATAAGGGTTAAACCCTAATTAGGTCTAAAATCGGCACTTTTATTCAATTCATCAACCTAATGTGATTGGACCCTCAATTCATCAAATTATCTAAACCCTAGACCTCCAAACGGTATTGGGTTGTCACCAAACGGTCTTGAGACTGTTTGAGTGAACCCCCAAATGGTCTTGAGACCGTTTGGGCCCTTCAACCCAAAGTTCACCAAAATTGGTCATTGAAATCACCAATTGAACCCGATTAGGGTTTTGAAGGTTGAAGTGCCTTCAACTTGTGATTAGTTTGCAATTAGACCATGATTCTTTGTAATTGATTAATTCAACATGTGTACAACAGACCTCTAAATGGTCTTCACTTGGTCAACCCTACCAAACGGTCTTAGAGACCGTTTGAATCTAAACGGTCTTGCAAGACCGTATGAGATCAAACTGTTTTGAGACCGTTTGATTTCAAACGGTTTGCAAACTGTTTAGACCAAATAGTCCAAGGTCGTTTGATAAAGTTACCTAGGAATTCAAGCCCATCATCTTCAACCTCTTTTCAGGTTAGTTACTTCACGGATTGCTTGCAAAAGTGCAAGGAAGAGTGGGAAAGAAGAAGAAATAAGTACTAATTTGCAAGAACATAGATATGCATAATAAAGCAACAGGTTTAGAGTTATAAAACCCGCCTCAAACGTTGTTCCTAGAGCTCCAAGCTTCCAAGCTTCAAGCCTTTAATGGCATCTTGAGCTCCATAGGTTGGCCAAAGATGATTCTCTAAGGAAAGGTTGGGGAAAGTTGGCTAGAACAAGAAACCTAAGTGAGATAACCATAAAACCAACCTTATACAAGGAATTCCTCCATGAATCCGAGCTAGAAGATGGTCTCTTCTCACCTTAGAACAAGTTGGTCATCTTCTTGAGCTCCAGAGCTCTGCCTTGGTTGGTTGAGCAAGATGATAAGTGAAGAAGAGAAGAGAATACGTTTACTTGGTTTGCAAAGAAAGAAGCTTATATAGGTTGGGTTAGTTTTCAACATAAGGACCTCTAGTTTCATGGTTTCTTATCTAGGTCCCTCCTTCATTCTAAGGCAAGTTAAATCTATCATAACTTAAGCAAATCCCATCAAAACTCAAGATCTAATGGTAAAGAAAGCCAATATGCAAACTAAGGTACATATATATAAAGGGTCTCTTTACTCATACTAGGTGATTCTCCTACAAAGGTCATTCTTCTTATCTGATTATTTAATTAAAGCGCCCCTTTCATCATTTCTAATCTAAATGATGTCAAGAGTTATAAAAGATATTACAAAAGGTATATTTTACAAGTTGCACCCCACATTTTGGGTAAATTGCACTTTATTCCAAAACTAGGGTTTTAAGCACAAGGATTGCTCCACAAGCTGCATCTTGATGCCCAAGCTTGGGAAATCCATCATACCTCATCATATTCACTCATATGATGTATCATAATCAGAGGAACATCTTAACCTATACAAATTTGCAAGTTAACCCCTCTAATTGGGTAATTTTTACATAGGTCCCTGCATTACAAAACAATACTACAACATTGTTTAAAAAGGACAAAAATGAAAATGTATGTTCCTCAGGAACTTAATTACATGCCACGGGATAATAATAAGTATTTAATTACATGATTAAGCAAAACACCTAGGGTTAACTTATAACCCATGTCAGGGATGTTATAGTCAAGTTCTAATAAAGGCAACTCGACCGATCCACTAACTGACAAAGCCAATTTTCAAACTATCGGTCGATTTTGTTCTGGGAAACTCGAATGATGAGCAAAAATTAATTTTACTTTGTGAGTCAGTTGGTTGAGTTTTGTGAGTGTGTAACTCGACCCATTGGTCTCTCCATAAAATCCATCACTATTTCGATTGAGTTTTCAACTTGACCGATAAACATCCTGTGACAAATTTTCTAAATTGACATTTGAGTGATCAAATGTTGGAATTAAGTGTCCCTGATTTTTTCTCATCTTAGTTACAAGTCATATCATCAATACAAGTGTTACAAAAAGCATCTAAGGTCATTTGGAGTGATTTCCCAAAATGTGCACTTGCATTGCTTTTGACTTGAACTTGTACGAGCTAGGGCTTGTGTAATTTGATTTTTTTCATGTACCTAAAGCCTGAAATCAATCTTGAACAAATATATTAGATACATAGGAATGGAATGGTTAAGTCACTATCAAAATATGGACAATGTATAACTCTCAAGTCAACATTCTCCCCCTTTTTGACAATGACAAACCATTCCTCAATCATATTAAAAAGGATATGTGAAGTTATACATTTTCCTTGTGATTGCAAGGGGATTTATGATTTGAACAATCTGAATTGCTCCCCCTCAATCTAGAACTCTTACCTACATAGTTAGTCTATCTACACAAAGCAACATGACATATATACTATATGGTCCTTTAGAAAGTCACATGATAAATCATTTAATGAATAAGAAAAGGATCACATAGGCAATAAAAGCAATATGGTTGAGCTTCAAAGCATTGAAATTCTCTCCCCCTCTTGACATTATCAAAAGGGAAGGGGGGTAGAACAACACAAAAACATGTCTTCTCCAAGAAAAACCAAAACATACATCCACAACATGCAATCTCAAAGCATACACCAAAGAGAAATGAGAGAAACAAACAATCTAAGTCATAATTAAAATATGGTAAAAATGGCACCAACTCATGAGATATAGTAAATTAAAGAGCAACTGTATAAAAGATTAAGATTACAACCCAGAGAGAATGTTCTAAAAAACAACTATAAGCCAAATGATGAATCATGATGATGAAATAGTACAACTTAGAAAATGTGCCTAGATATTTTTAATAAAAAATAGCCTAGAAAGATATATATGATCAACATCTAGACTAAAAACTAGAAAAAGTAAACATCTAGGTCATCTATGTCCACATCATCAACAACATCATCAGCATCAGAAGCTTCGGTCTCATAGTCATCATCTCCATCTGAGGGTGCAACAGAGAGAAAAACATCCTCATCACCAGAGTCACCAGTAGAGCCATCATCAGAAGCATCACCATCATCCTTATTAGCCTCCTCATCACAGTAGTAGCCTCCTCATTAGCCTGGTTTGGCATCTCCTCGTAAGCAAGAGAACCAAAACCTCAACCTAGCCAATTGGCATTCTTGTCATCCAAAGACATCCCAAGAGCATGGATCTCATTGGCATGGGAAAAGGTAGGAACAGAAGAACCAAGACTCACAAGCATGGTGGCCAAGGGGCCAACTGTTAGAGGCAACACACTGGGAGTAGATCCACCAGCAGCGGAAGTAGCAGGTGGAGGGACATGGTAAAAGTTATCATATGCATAGGATGCATAGTCACCTCCTAGGTAGGGCTGGTAGGAAGGACAAGGGTGTGTACATGATGGTACAAATGTCCTGGTATAGGTTCTCCTGAACCTGAAGGTTGTATGCCTATTGATGCATTATGTAGCCCATAAGGGTTTCATTGGATACATGGAACGAGGCACATGTAGGTCGGGTAGGATGAGGTGGTGGAGGTGCTCTAAAAGAGGTATAGGTAGAGGCACTAGGTGTGGTAGAGGATGGGATATGCACATATTTTTGAAGTGTGGTCTCACTGATGCAAACTACTTTCTAGGCAGGTTTGTAGTGTAGGTCATGGAAAAGCGAGTTGCCAGTGGCAAGATCGAAAAGACCACAAATCATGGCTAGGTAGGGTGGGTGGGCGCCATGGGTGTTCTTGCCTGAGTCAAAGTAGGTCATATGGTTGAGAACATATTTTGCCCACTTGACTCCTATGTTCGTCAAGAGATAGAACATAATCACCACAATGTTTTCTACAATTTTAGTTTGATTCTTCTTTAGATGAATATTATAGTTAACAACTAGGGCAAGTATGTGTCTCTTGAGGTCTAAGGCAGAGGACGGAAGGGTGCCCTTCTTCCTATATGGGAATTGAAGCTTCTTCAAGAACATATGAATATCAAGGAGTGTAAGATCATACTGCTTGTAGAGGACCTCAGGATCGATTAGATCAAAATACTCAGGATAGTCATTTGGCCAAATGTTAGTCAATTCAATACCCAAAAATAATATGTTCATGGTATCCTTAGAGACTTGGAATTTCTTCCCTGCGATCATGGAAGTTAGGACTACTTGAGTATTGGGTTGTGGTATGAGTGTGTCATAATTCCATTACAGGTTAGCATAGAATTCACAATCGGCTTTTGTGCTAGTTATGGAATTGTTATAGCATGCACATTTGACATTAAAGGTGGAGAGATGGTGATTGTACAACAACTCAGCTACTTGATCAATGACCTCTTATCTTCGTGGGTGTGGATCAAACAAGGCACAAAATGAGAGGGGTTCCTAGGAAGGAGCTCCTTGTACCTATTTAGAGTCTTGTTTGAGACAAAGAAGGTGTCATCAAAGGGAATCAAGCAAAAATTTGATGAAGAAGAAGGTGTACTAGCTGGGGCGCCCCTCTTTCTCCTATTGGATGCCATGGAGACAAAATGGAGAGGATGCAGAGAGAAAAAGCTAGATAAACATCACTAAAACCCATCCACACACCTAGGATTGATAAGAAGGAGGTCAAGGAAGGTCGATCTAGGTCAAACTAGGGCTAGGGAGAGGAAGGTTGTGGCTAGGGTTGAGAGCTTAAGGGAGCTAGAGGTTGGATCATTTGATTTTTCTCTAGTTGAGAGGGAGAAAAGTCGACCGAACCTATCTTAAGTTTGCTCCAGCCTGTCCATCGGTCGAGTTCTGTGACTCAGAAACTCGACCGATAAGCTCTTTAAAACAGCTCTCGTCCACTGATCAGTTGAGTTGGCAACTCGACCGATGGTCAACCTGGACCAAAATTAGAATTTCAAATTTTAGCCATTAGAGAGCTAATTAAATTTATTTTTCAAGTCCATTTTGCATTTTGAACATATTTAGGCACATATCACTCATCATTGGGTATCATTTTATGATTAGAAAGTGTTTGTGAAAAATACCTAAAAATAAGAGAAAAAAAGGAAAAAAGAACATGAAAATTGATTTTTAGCATATTAGCAAGCAATTGTGATAAAAACATAAGCATAGCATATAAGGTAGATGACAACTATCTAGAAGGCGTATCAGGTTCATTCACAGTAGTTATGAGTAGTTTAGATTTAATAAAGTTAAATTGCTCTCTAGCTAGAGGTTTAGTGAAAATGTCCTCCAGTTGATTTTTTTTCGTGTCCACATGCATGATATAAATATCCTTTTTGGCAATGTGATCACGAATAAAATGATGGTGAACCTTTATATGCTTATCTCTATTATGCAAGATAGGATTATATGACAAATTAATTGCACTAGTGTTATCACAATAGATAGGAGAAGCATAAAATGAATGTTAAAGTCTTGGAGCATTTTCTTCATCCATAGGACATGGGCACAACAACTCCCGGCTGCAATGTATTCAGCCTCACTGGTTGATAATGCCACTTTTCTCTATTTCTTAGAGAACTAAGACACCAAGCATGGGCCTAGGAGGAAGTAAGTGCCACTTGTGCACTTTCTATCAATCAAGCATCCTTCTCAATCCGCATCACTATAAGTAGTAAGAGTAAAGTCCCTTCACTTGGGATACCATAGTCTAAGATTTTAGGTTTTGGTTAAGTACCTTAAAATCCTCTTAACAGCTATAAGATGTGATTTCTTAGGATTTGATTGAAAGTGAGCACACAAGCCAACACTAAACGTTATATCAGGTCTAGAAGCAGTTAAGTAAAGTAAACTTCTGATCATACCTCTATAGAGCTTCTCGTCTACCTTTTCACCTTCTTCATCCTTATCAAGTTTGACGATGTTTGATATGGGTGTGTCCATCAGCTTGGTGTTCTCCATCCCAAAGTGCTTAAGTAGCTCACTTTTGTACTTGCCTTGGTTGATGAGGTTCCCACATTTAGTTTTCTTGATTTGAAAGCTGAGGAAGAACGTGAACTCACTCATCATACTTGATGGAGCTTCCACTTACGTGGAATTGCGTGCACCACTAAAAATCCTAAAGATGGTAAGTCTTTAAGTTTAGCCTTGCTTATACTAGATCGAGAACTCCACTCACGTATGCTAAGATACATGGAAGTCTTATCGTAGTAAAGTTAAGGGTCGAATCCACAGGACAACGGTCTTGTTGGGAGCAACAAGATGGAAAACGTTGGAATTTCACTTAATCTCTTAATAGTTGGTATTTAAATCAAAAGGTTGGTTTGGTAGTTTTTAAACTAAGAGCAAATAAAGTAAAGTAAGCAAGTAAATTTAAGGATGTTAAACAATGATAAGAAGGAACTAGGATGTGATCGGTTTTCACCGCCACTACACATGGATCAAAACATGCAACATAAAACATAACCTGCAAAAAGAGTCTAAACAGTTAGTATCTTTGTAGATTTAGTTTCCTTTCAAAGAACTAACTACGAGGAGTGTGGGAATGTTGCAACGCCAGCCATCCCCGAATGAATGGTCACCTGCTTTGCATCATTCCCATCGCAAAGTGTGTTCCTTGACTTACCAAGGTTGTAATTTCATACGTCAACTGATTCCATTTCATAGTATGAAAGTACAACATTGGAAGTGAGTTTACTCCACTTCTTGAAAGCACTCCTAGATACCGAAACAGGTGCATGGTGGATACATGCACCAAGAACCATCATCCAATCGAGTTTCGAATCTAGTAGTACAAACATAGACAATTCATACTAAAATATAAAAGATAACACAAGTTGGTGATCAAGCAAAAAGCATTCATTAAACGATTGATGTTGAACTGAAATAAAGCATCTCTATATTGCAAACTATGGATTACATTACATGAAATGAAAGCATGGGTAGCGGGGCTACTCCCCGCACCCTAGTGAAAGAGACTACTCGCTCATAGCTAGGACAAAGAAGGAGGCGAGAAGAGAGAGAGAGTGTCATCCCCACAAAGGAGAGAGGAAAGTCAACCCCTTAGAGAGAGAGTGATGATCTTCCAACTTCACATGTTGCTCTATGATGAGGTCTCCTCTTCCTGCCTTCTTTGGCACGAGAGAGAAAGCAGCTTCAGGATGGAGTGTGGATCTCAGACCGGCAGCCTTTGGGCGGAGGATGGAGGTTGGAACAGCTCTGGAGTAGTAGAGGTAGCCTCTGGGCGTCTGAAACTTGATGTCTTTGGGAGGAGCCCTTGGGTCTTATTTATAGGCCTCAAGTTAAGTCCAAACGGTTTGGACAGTTTTGGGTCCAAGACTGTTTGGGCTCTGAAACTGTTTGGACCCCAAGACCGTTTGGACTCTAAAACCATTTGGACCCCGAGACCGTTTGGACTCTGAAACTGTTTGGACCCCGAGACCGTTTGGACTCCATGCGGTCTTGGTACCGTTTGGCTTCATGCGGTCTTGGGACCATGTGACTCCATGCGGTCTTGGGACCGTTTGGCTTCATGCGGTCTTGGGACTGTGTGAGTCCATGCGGTCTTGAGACCGGTTGGCTTCATGCGGTCTTGGGACCGTGTGAGTCCATGCGGTCTTGAGACTGGTTAGCTTCATGCGGTCTTGGGACCATGTGAGTCCATGCGGTCTTGAGACTGGTTGGCTTCATGCGGTCTTGGGACCGTGTGAGTCCATGCGGTCTTCAGACCGGTTGGCTTCATGCTGTCTTGGGACCGTGTGAGTCCATGCGGTCTTGAGACCGGTTGAGTCTTTTGTGTTTTTTTTATGTCTTTTTCTGTAGGTAAAAAGGAGAAAAGTTAATCTAACAGTATAATTGCAATAAGAGAGGATAGTTAGGGATTTTATCTAATTTATCCAAAAAAGAGTGTGAAAAATTGAAGAAAATTACTAAGATAACATCACAAAATTGGAGGTTATCAATACTCATTTCAAATTCACTCTACATAAGATCACTAAATTCTTTGCAAAGAACAAAGTTAGTTCAAAAAAAATGATATCATCAACATATATTTGAATGATAAGAAAATTGTTAAAAATGTTCTTTAGAAATAAGGTAGAATCTACTTTGCCCATGATATACCCATGATCTAACAAAAATTTCTTCAATTGCTCATTACTAAGCTCGAGGTGCTAGTTTGAGTCCATAGAAAGCTTTTTGCAACAAATAAATATGGTTAGGTAATCTATCATGTTCAAAGCCTGGGGGGTGTGCAACATACGCTTCCTACTCAATTGTACCATTCAAAAATCGCACTTTTAACATCCATTTGATAAAGAAGAAAGTTTTTATAACTAGCAAACGAAAGTAACATAAAAATGGACTCAAGTCTAGATACATATGCATAATTTTCATCAAAATCTATACCTTCCTACTGATTGTAGCCTTGAGCCACTAACCTTGCTTTGTTCCTTACCACTTTTCCACTTTCATCAAGCTTGTTGTGGTAGACCCACTTGGTGCCAATGATCTTTTTATCACTTGGTCTTAGTACTACGGTCCATACTTTGTTCTTTTCAAATTGCTCCAATTCTTCTTGCATAACTAGGATCCACTTATCATCTGAAGAGCTTCCTTCATGTTCTTTGGCTTGAGTTGTGAGATGAAGATGTTGTTGACTTGTTCTTTGTTGAATGCAGTCTACGTCTTCACTCTTTCAAATGGATCACCTAAAATCAGATCTTTGGGATGATTCTTTTCAAATCGGGGAGTTGGATCCTTCTTCTCTTTATCTTTCTCTTCTTCTTGAGTGAGCACCTCTTTTCCCTTTTGGGTTATGTTGAGTTCTTTTAGAATAAGAATTACCTCACTTGCAACATCATCATTTGGAACACATCATCATCTGGAACAATATCTTTGAAAATAGCGGGGTTAGTCTCAATATACTTAATATTTATAGATTCTTCTACTTTAGCAAGATCAATATTAAGCACTCTATAAGACTTGCTAGTACTGTTATAGCTAAGAAAGAAAGCATCATAAGATTTCATATCAAACTTATTGAGAGAATCTTTCATATTCAAAACAAAACAAGGACATCTAAAAATATGGAAATACTCAATGGAAGGCTTCCTACCACACCATATCTCATAGGGGGTTTTCTTCACGGAGGGATGTGTAAAAACCAGTTTTGCACAAAATATGAGGTACTGATAGCTTCAGTCCAAAACTTCGTTGGAGTTTCGTACTCTAAAAGCATGGTCCTAGCCATCTCCTATAGTGACCTATTATTCCTCTCAACCCCATTTTGTTGAGGTGTTCGAGGTGAAGAGAAGTTATGCACATAACCAGATTCTTGAAGAAAACGTTCAAAAAGGTCATTTTCAAATTCCCCCCATGATCACTACAGATGGAAACAATCTGATAAGAAGCTTTATTTTCAACTTGTTTACAAAAATTAGAGAAAAAACTAAGCGTATCACTATTAGAAATGAGAAAGAAGGTCCAAGAATATCTAGAGAATTCATCGACAATAACAAGACAATACTTGGAACCACAAAATGATTGAGTTCTCATTGGTCCAAATAGATCAATGTGAAGAAGTTCAAGAGCTCTCTTGGTATTAAGGACTCCTTTAGATTTGAAGGAGGACTTGGTTTGATTTACTTGGGTACAATCTTGGCATTCGTCATCGTTTTCAAAATCCAATTTGGGAAGTCCCTTGACCAAGTCTTTTTTTCTCAACTTCTTCATTTGATGCATATTTACATGACCAAGTCGATGATGACAAAGAGAAATATCATTCAATTTGACTACTAGGCATCTACAAAAAATAGTCTTAATAGAGTCAAGCACAATTACATAAAGATTACCACTTCTAGTTCCCTTACATATAACTTGATAGGTGAGGAAATCTAGAATCAAGTATTCAAAAGAAGTAAATAGTACAAGGTGACCGTTATCACATAATTGACTTACACCAATTAAATTGTGATGTTGGCCATCCATAAAAAGAACATTCTTGATACACAAGGATTCACCTACATCACCCTCACCTTTAACCTTACCTTTCTTGTTATCCCCAAAAATAATCAAACCTCCTTTCTTTTTGGTTAAGTTGTTGAAATGACTTATGTCACCTGTCATATGCTTAGTGCGGCCACTATCAACAATCCATCTACCTTTTTCCTACAAGAAAGGAGAATGTTGGTTTCCAACTCAAACTTTGGAATCTGGAGTTAGCTTGGGGACCCATTTCATCTTTGGGTTATTCCCCTTAGGCTTGTAAGGACAATAGGTAGAGTAATGATCATCACACTTGTAATAAGAACAAACCATATGATTCTTAGTGCTAGAAGACTCTCCAACAAAGAAAGAGGTCTCCTTTCTCTTTTTCTTACCTTTGGTTTTTCTCTTGCCCTTTGGCACTCCCCCTACAAATCCTAAACGACTAGTACCACTTTGTTTGGTAGAATGGTCAAGGATTTCATTTAGGGATTTTTTCCCTTTGAGGAACTTCTATAGAGAGGCCCTAAGTCTATGATTGTCATCATTTAGAGATATGATAGTAGAAGAAAAACTAGCAATATCATCTCTAGTATGAATAAGATCGGCCTCTAGACAGGGGGCTTTAGTCAAATAAGAATCTCTCTCAAGAGAAATAGAAGCAATATCATTACTATGAAAGATAGGTCTAGAAGATAAATCATTAACTTGACCAACCAACCTAGCATTTTCAGATTTATGCACTTGAATTTTCTTAAGATAAACATCTCTATCATTCCTACAAGAATCAACAAGAAGCTTAAATAGTTTTAAGGGTTTCAAGCTCCTTTAGGCACTTTCAGTTATCTTCCTTAAGAGTTTCAATGTTCTTAAGATATACACCATTCTCTACATCAACTCCATTGGATCAGAGCTCAAGATCAAGATATTGACCTTGCAAGTTATCAATGCTCTCAAGATGATTTTTCTCATTTAGCTCAAGAATTTCAACTTTAGCATACAAATACTCAATAATTTTTCCTAACCTTTTTCTTTTAGATTTACACTTAGCAAAAGAAAAATTGGTGAAACAAGAATTTCAATAAGAGTTTCTTATGATAACTCATACAAGGTTACCTCACTTACCTCACCTATTTCTTCACTAGTAGAGGCCATGAGTTTAATGTGGCACTCTCCATCTTCCTTGGAGCTAGATCCACTTGAGGATGAGGCTTCCCAAGCCGCATGAGCTGCATTCTTGTGTCTTCTCTCCTTCTTGTCCTTCTACTTGTACTTTCTCACCTTCTTGTACTCTTCCTCCTTGTAGCTGCCCTTGTGGTGTGACTTTCTTGACTTGGGACATTCACTCTTATAGTGTCCCTTTTGTCCACACTTGTAGCATCTAAGAGTAGAGGAGGAGGATTGCTTTCCCTTGAAGTGCTTGCCCATGATTTAGTTGGCTTAATGCTCACTAGGGCCATCATCTTCACTTGAGGAGGAGGGAGAAGTCTGGAAAGCAAGTTGTTGTTGAAGGATGACCGCCTCCACTTGTGCTTTGAAAGCACTATCTTTGATCTTCTTGGCTTCCTTCTCTTTATTCTTGGCTTCTCCTTCTTATTTGTAAAGCCTTGGCTCATGTGCTTGGAGGTTGCCAATGAGCTCTTCAGTTGGGATGTCACCAAGCCTCCTCACTTCTTTAATAGAGGTCACCTTTGACTCCCATCTCTTTGGTAGAGTCCTCAAGATCTTGGAGTTGATTACACCTGTATCCAAAGTATTGCACAAAACAGCTAGGCCATTGATGATGACATTGAGCCTAGAGTACATCTCCTCAATCCCTTCTTTCTTTCCCATATTTAAGTTCTCTAGAAAGTTATTCAACATGTATATCTTAGCCTCCTTGACTTGCTTTGTGCCCTCATAGGTAATGTACAATTTATATCAAATCTCATAGGTAGTGTCCCAAGATGAGATGCGGTTGAACTCCATTGGGGTAAGGACTGCATATAAAATGCTTATGGCTTTGGAATTGAGTTGGGCTTCTTTAAGTGAAGCTTCACTCTATGTTGAAACATCTCCAATTACCTCCTTGTATGGCATTGTGATAACCTGAACTTTTCTCCCTCTTCAAGTGATATGTTCCTCTCTCATAAAGTGGTCCATTATTGAATTTGATGTCAATTTCATAATTGGAGAGTTGAGATTTTTTTTCTAATTTGGCCACTATAATGATCAATTTCACAATGTGTATTTTGATTTTCTCTCTTGATCTAAATTTCACTATTTAATGATTCACTACTTTGTAAATAATCTTGAACCTGATTAGTATGATCACCTTGCTCTATAATATGTTTCAAAATATAGAGTGTTCCTTTCTCTTCCCAACGGTACAAAAATTACCTCATTTGGACCATCCTAGCCCAAGATATGGGTATTTGAATTTTGACTCATATTGTACACATTTTAATTTTTCTTGTTGAGTTTCAACCCTTTTTGGGCCCAATATCAGACGCGCAACCCATTTAAATAGTTTTCTTCCTCCTTCCCAAAATGGAAGGAAGCACTTGACTGGAGGCTTCCCCTCCTCCAGTCGGATGGGGATGCTATCAAAACCCATGTTGACTGAAGGAAACCCTAAAATCTTCACTTGCTCTTTTTAAACCCCCCTTCTGTTGGCTTCCTTACTCTTTTACCTAGTCTCCCTCAGTCGCCAACTCTCCCCCTGCAATCGACACCCCAACAACAATTACATGCTTGCCTACCCCTCATGCTCCCGACACCAAGCAAGTTGCTGGCTGCCCACATGCCGACGGCATACCAGAGGTAGGCACGATGGGGGAACCTCAAGCAAGGATGACGATGCGCCCCAGAATCCCTACGGCTGCCGACCATCTTCCTCAATCTACCTTCCCCGTCGCCTACTCCAGAAAAGACCCAACACCGTCCTAGCAACCTTCTCCAGGCCGATCTTGGTGGCCAAGGGCGCAGGCTAGGAGGCGGCCCACGTATACCACTGACAACACCCCCACGGGTATCCGGAGTCTAGCCCTCATCTCCTACTCAACTCCGGCGGGTTCCGACACCTCCACCTCTGCCCCTATTTTCTCCCCTGTTCGGAACAGAGAGAACAGAGTATGTGGCCACTGGGATGAGACAGGGAGAGTCGACCCAGGTGCAGGTGAACCAGGATCGAACCAGATCTGGTCCAGGCTGCATGTGAACCGGTCGTGACTTGATGACCTGTATCATGGTAATCTCAATCAAGATTTTATATAGTTCCTATTTGAAACTTCAAAAAATGATAATTCATAGACCCTAAGTCCAAAACACATGATCTAATATATCATTTTATTCCTTTAAAAAAGATCTACAATTTGAGCATGATTTCAGACCCTAGTTTCACTTTGTTTTTCCCTTTTTTTCTAAAAGATTGGTGCTTTGATTATCTTGAGTATAATGGATGTATATTTATGATAAGAGTTGGATCCTTTTTACCTAAACCACTCTCACATCTTGAAATTAGTAATCTTGTGATGTTGCATGATAATAATGCCTAAGGTCATACCCTCATAACCTATGATGGTGTGTATAACCCTAAATACCTTAGCAATTACTTATTTGAATTTTATCACTTACTTGTTTTCCTTATGCCCAAAATGTGATATGGATCATATCCCTTGTCCTTCCCCTTGTAAATCAGGAAATCCTTTTTCACATTTATACCTTGGATGAGTATGTTCTACCTAAGTCAAATATTGAACCTTCATGGCCTATATATGAACTACGTTGATGGTTGAATGTATGTGAATATGTTGATGATACCATGTTGGTTGTGTGGTGCCCAGACTCTAGGGATATCCACCTATCTTTCAATAAGATTCTTATGACTTTGCTAATATAAACCATATCAATTGATTGGTCCTCTTGCCTCGATATATCTTGACCATGTTTCCTCTATTATGGATCCTTTGATCATAATATGCAAGCAAGTGACTCAAACCTTGAAATGATCTTATAAAATGAATGGAACCTCAAAATGAATTGAAACCCGAACCCCACCATCATGATGACCTCTAAATCAGTACAAGATCATCTAATGAACTAATGAGCAACTTGGAACCTATCTTGGCCAAAACCCTAAAATGCATCTAATTAGGGTTAATGATGAGAATCTAATGCATATATGTAATCTTGTTGTTAATCAGGTTTGGCATATGGCTAGATGATGAAGGATATGTTAGGGTATGAATCTTTGAATCAGGTATGGGCCTTATCTAGTTATATGAATATCGCTTTCTTGCTTGAAAAGACATATATTGTATGCTTGTTTGTTTACTTTCTCAAATATTGCCATGTAGTATTGCTATGTCTTACTCGATGTTTGCCTCGTCAATTTTATAACTTGAACACACACATATATATAGAACTCCATTATAATATTTTTGATAATGGGTTAACTCTTGGTTACGTCCTTGAGGTCCCTCTCGTATAAAAGGATTAGCTAAGCTTGAGCACCCTTACGGACCCTTCCGACGGGAAGATGGTCAAAGGCCTTAAACATGCTTGATATTGTTGATATAATGGAGAGAAATGACATAAAATGTAGTTTTGCATTTGTTAAACAATTAACATGTTTATTCTTATTCGTTTGGTCTTGAAATCATTTCAAAATTATGCAAAGCTTATACATATATGTATCTTTTTGCCCCATACTCAACACCTCGTGTGTTGACCCATTTCTAATATGTTGTTTTTAGGTTCAGAGATGGCTAGAAGGTTGATGGGCTTGGTGAGATATGCTAGGTGTACTTGTTGTAAGATCCAATTTTAGTGCACATGAATGACTCATACCTTGACTCTAGAAATATGTAACTGAATTCATGAATATAATGCATTTTGTATAATTTATACTTGTTGAATGTTGAGACTGTGTTGGTGCCTTTATCTTGTTATTTTTTCATGTGTACTAAGCTTTATGCTTCCACATGTCGCCTTTTGTATTCATTTGGTTCATGGGATTGGGATTTTGATTTCATGACAAATGGCATCAGAGCATGAACAATAACTACACCAAACATTGCTCACATGAAACACAAATTAAACTCACCTTACAACCCAACCCTAGAAACTTAATAAGATATCCTTGTGGATTAGGTTGACTTAGCCTCTAGGTTAGAACCTAGATGTTCTAGAACTAGGTGTAGACCTGTGTAAATTACCTCCTTAGTCATGATTCACGACATGTGCTTAGGATGTCTACACAAGTGTGCACCATGTTCTTGCTAGTTCTCTAGGTGTCATGATACTAGACTGCCTAATGAGTGTGGTAACTCGTTTTGGTTTTGGTTTTATTCGGATAGAGTATGGTGGTTTTCATCGCCTATTTAAACGTTGGAGAAAACATATTTCAAGTATTATTATATGTACATATGAAAAATGTTACCACATGCAGAAAGGCAGTGAGTTTCCATACAACCTAGGAGAAAGAGATGTAACATCAAGTCTAGATGAGAGAGATTAGATGATAGTGATAGTCTCTAGAGTTGTCTAGAGCCATGATAAAGGCTAGGCTAGTGAGTAACCTAGATAACCTAAGATGATGATGATATTATTGATGATGTTGATGTTAATAAAACCCGAGTTTGCCCTTGAGCGGGACAAGTAGTTTGATGATATGAAATGTGTTTGACCATGCAACCCTGGCTAGACTTAGCAGCTTGTTGATACATATGACTTGGTTGATGTGCTAAACATAGTTAGTGGGTTGGCATGTTTGCTTGTACCTAGTCTTGTGTGTGTTGAGATATGATATGTGACATATAGTTTGCGACCAATGTGGGCCTCAATCTCTCTACAAAGGAGGACCTCTAGCATGGGACAAATGAATAGGGTAACCTTTTGATATGAGTCGACCCTCCTGGGGAGAATGTTAGAGTACCTAAACTCCAAAATATTTGAAATATTGAGAATATGCATGATGAAATACTTGATGACGAGTCCCTATCTAGAATACTTCCAAGTATATGAGTTGAGTTACCTAGTGTGTGGTTTCCTTGAAAATGTTGAACCCTAGATGTCCTATGAAAATATCTAACCCTAGAGAAAGAGGCAATTGAAAATTTGATGCTTTCTACATAGGTGAGGGAGGTGTCCCAAGACCCTAAGATGATGTACATGTTGTGTGATATCCATGACGAGCCTCATAGTCGGGTTAGTGATTATATATATATAAAGGAATCTGGTGGTTACCCTTAATTCTCAAAAGATGGGTAGAAATTTGTGTTACATGTAGGATATTGTGGTTAACATGTCTTGTTGGAAACATATATGTCTTAGATTGAGTGGCTTGAGATTGTGAAGCTCTTTCTAGATACAAGTGAGAAAGTTACAAAACCTCGATATTGATGATAATGTTTGTAACATCTCTGACCTGGGTTATGAATTAACCCTAGGTGTTTTACCTAATTATGTGATTAAATGCTTGTGATTATCTTTTGGTATGTAATCAAAGCTCCTGAGGAACATATGTTTCCATTTCTATCCTTTTTGAACAATGTTGTAGTATTGTTTTGTAATATAGGGACCTATGTGCAAATTACCCAATTAGAGGGGTTAACTTGCAATTTACACATGTTTAGATGTTCCTTTGGTGTTGATACATCATAAGAGTGAATATGATGAAGTATGATGGATTCCCCAAGCTTGGGCACCAAGATGCAGCTTGTGGGGCAATCCTTGTGCTTTAAACCCTAGTTTTGGAGTAAAGTGCAATTTACCCAAAATGTGGGGAGCAACTTGTAAAATACACCTTATAGAATATCTTTGATAACTCTTGATATCATTTAGAGTAAGAATGATGAAGGGGGCGCTT
The DNA here is from genome assembly GCA_963693085.1 of Alisma plantago-aquatica. Lineage (NCBI taxonomy): Eukaryota > Viridiplantae > Streptophyta > Magnoliopsida > Alismatales > Alismataceae > Alisma > Alisma plantago-aquatica. Next base: position 114,459,241 of record OY856410.1, on the reverse strand, counting down.
CATTTGAATAACCAAATAAGATGGATAACATTTGTAATTAAGTAATCAAGTTGTAAGCATAATAACCCTTTTATATGTGCACTTAGTAATAAGTTGACCTTCTTTGCCTTTAGTTCTTGGTTTTAAAAACAGTTTTATTTAAGTTTGGAGAAGGAGAAACGTGCTTAGAAGGAGTGAAGGACCTAGATGAGAAATGGAGAACTAGTTGTCCTTATGATGAAGATTTACCCAAAGTATATATACACTCTTCCTTTGCAAACAAAGGAACATTTCCCCTTCCTTCTCACTTATCCCCTTGCTAAACCGACTGAAGGAAGAGCTATGGAGTAGAGGAGAACGGCTAATGAGTTCTAGGTATGAATTGACCATCATCTTGCTCGGATTCATGGAGGAAGTTAGGTTGCAAGGTTGGTTTTATGGATTTCTTACTTAGTTCTTTCCTACTAGCCGACTTTTCAGAACCATTTCTTGGAGAAACGACCTTGAACAACCTGTGGAGCTCAAGACGCCATTAAAGGCTTGAAATCTTGGAAGCTTGGAGCTCTAGGGACGACCTTAAGGTGGGTTTTATAACTCTAAACCCTTTTGCTTTGTTATGCATCTCTTTTCTATGTGTTAGTTACTTGTTCTTCCTTCTTCCACTCTTCTATGAGTTCTTGCAACTAAAACCATGAAGAAACTGACCCTGATCTTGAGGTAGATGACGATGGGCGTGATTACCTATGTTACTTTACCAAGTGGTCTCCCACCCTTTGGTCTAAACGGTTTGCAAGACCGTTTGAAACAAAACAGTTTCACAATCGTTTGATTTCATGTGGTTTACAAGACCGTTTAGATTCAAACGGTCTTCAAGACCATTTCGAAAGTTTGATCAGGCATTGACCATTTAGAGGTCTTTTGGACACATTGTGAATTAATCATCTCCAAAGAATCATAATCTAATTGCAAACAAATCACAAGTTGAAGGCACTTCAATCCTCTAAACCCTAATCAGGTTCAATTGCTGATTTCAAGGACCAATCTTGTTGAAGTTTGGGTTGAGTGGCCCAAACGGTTTCAAAACCATTTAGGAGTCATCCAAACGGTCTCAAGACCGTTTGGTTACTACCCAAGACCGTTTGGAGGTCTAGGGTTTAGGAAATTTGATCAATTGAAGGTCCAATCACAATAGGTTGTTGAACTAAACAAAAGTGCTGATTTGTAACTTAATTAGGGTTCAACCCTTAACAAATGGACTTAGATTTTGATGGGACTTTGGGAAAATGGTCTCAAGACCGTTTGTAGGATGTCCAAATGATCCCAAGACCGTTTGGGCCAAGTCATGTCCCAATTAGGTGATAATTGATGGGTTGAACTTCAATTAGACTCATGTTGATGGATGTTGATGGTTGATCGATTACCAACCCTAATTCAATTGGTTCCAAACCTAATTGGATATCAATTGAGGGTCAATTGAGTGTCCAATTGGTTAAGGATAACCATAAGTGGCTCAATTGATAAGTGGTTAACATGTATGAGGTGAATTGAGGGGTTCAACCTTGAAAACCCTAATCGATTGCAAGTGTTGATGCACTTTTTAGGTCCATGCGGTTTTTAGAAGTTTCGACCAAATGGTCTCAAGACTATTTGAATCCAAATGGTCGCAAGACCGTTTGGGACCAAACGGTCTCAAGACCGTTTGGGACCAAACGGTCTCAAGACCGCTTAGGTCCAAACGATCTCAAGGTCGTTTAGATCCATGCAGTTTCAAAGGTGATTTGTTCAAACGGTTTCAAAGTCAACCATGTCCAAATGGTCAACATGATCAAATGGTTTCAAGACCATTTAGGGGAAAATGGTCTTGAGTGTCATGCGGTTTTGAAGGTCCAAGTTACCAAACGGTCAACCCTTCCAAATAGTTTCAAAACCATTTGGAGTTTGAAGTGTGAAACCATTTGGGGGCTTTTAGGGTTAAGATTGCTTAATGCTTTGAAGGCTTGGATGGTTCAATGGTTGATTAACTCAAACCCTAATCATACCCAAAGACAATAAGGGAACAAGTAATGAGTTGATTGACCCATGTTATGGATAATGGTGAACATTACCAATGTACCCTTGAAGGGTTTAAGTAGACAACACATCTTGATCGACCAAACCCTAATGACCATAGTAGTGATAACTTGACCTATGTTAATCAAGTTGAATTGACTTAACCTAATCTAGAGTGATGTAAACATCATCTAGTAGTGAGAGGAGAGAGAAGGATCCTAATATGAATGAAAATCAAGTAACATACCTTCAATATGTAAGAATGTACATGATTAGGGTATGATCCATCAAGATGAGATCATGGAAACCCTAATTATGATGAATGATGAATCTTAACCTAATTTGAAGGAATTAATGATATAATTTTCATACATAATGATGCTATGAGTGCAATTCACTATGAAGTGAATAGTAAACCCTAATTCTAGGGTAATAACAGGTAATGTGAATAGTAAACCCTAATTTAGGGTGATTTGATGAATGAAGCAATTCTGGGTTATGCCTTTGAGTATGAAACCCTAATTATAAGTTATAATATGAAGAATCTTTATGCCTTGTAAGCTAATAGGTTCAATAACCCTATATTGAAGCGAATACATCCAAACCCTAGAAATCAGTGATGATATTGTTATATATGCATATCCTTAATTATACTAATCATGCATGTGGTTAGCAAGAAGTAATCATAGCCAGGTAAAGGTTATGATATCATATTCATTGAAAACATGTTATTAGCTTTATGAATAGTGACATACTATGTTGCCTAGTTCAAGTGGCATTATATGAGATTGATAGGCTGTAAGAGCCATGACTAACATCAAGGTCATGCTGATTAGATGACTTATGATGAAATGATTAAGAATTGATATCCATATGATAACTGATGTGAGTTAAGCTTGATACATTTAGTATTCTACTTTCATAGCTGTTGTTCTAATGATTAATGTTTGAGAACATGCTTGATGCTAAAAGAATGCTGAAATGTACCTAACTAATCAAGTATAACCATACCATGTAGAGCCCTGATCATAAATCCATCATTGTTAGAAGCTAAATGATGGTGAAATAGGTTTTCCTAAGGGAACTCTTGGATCACATACTTTTGAGTATGTGGGGGAATATGGACGCAAATATCCTTACGTCCTAGTGTAGGAATTGATGTAGATGTATCTTAATCTATCAACCCTTCACTATATGTTTATGCCGGGATGATGTATTACTAATCTCCCGAGGGAATATTTTATGCCACATCAATGAGAGATAAACAAGAGATCTTTCGATAGGAAAGAGAGTACAGAATGCCACTGCGACTCTAATAGCGAAGTTCCAGAATAGCCTGGTAAGCTATCTTAGCAGAGACACGAGATGTCCTGCATGTTGATCCTCACACTGACTGAGGAAGATGAGGTCATAAGAATCTGGCTCTTTTGATGACCTATGTATGATACCGATGCGACTTAGTAGTGATCGGTTGGAGTATGAGCGGTATACCTCATCTCCATAGGGCATAATAATGTTGTAAAACATAATCAACTACGTAGCATATCTGCTTAGGTTGAACTACGAAAAACAATGATTGACGTTACATTGTTTACATTAATAGTCTGTTCAAGTATCTAGTATACATGTTCTTCATATGCTTTAATGAAGTGATTACTTAAGTAAATGTTGCTTTACTTATTATCAAACCTACTGTTGAATGATTTAAGTTACTTTGCTTATGTTATTCCTTAATTGCTATAACAAAGCTTCTGGCGGAGAGTTATAACTCTCGCTGGGACAATTATTCAATTGTCTCACTCCCATAGGTTTCAACTTTTTAGGTGGACGTCGAGGACGGAGAAACCAATCTGAGGGTGAGCAGTATCAGCAACAGCAACACCAAGGGCAGCAGTGAATCTCAGGTGGAGATACTGACTGTCAAGTCCTATAGTTAGTTTGTCTTATGTCGTCTCTGTACTCTCAGGTCCTAGGAGTCAGTAGGTATGAGATTTTGGCTTTAAGCCTCGAGATTTTGTATCTGGATGTATATAATCACTCGAGAGGTGATTTTACAATGATGTAAACTGTTTATCTTGTTTATTATAAAAGAGTTTTATGATTTAAAGATCTTTTCTTAAAAAGTTTTAATTTCTAGTGAATTTTCTTAATTCCGCTGCCAGTTAAGTAATTCACTTCCGCATTCGTTTATCTCGTTTAAGATGTCTCAGTTTAGTGGTATCAGAGCTCTAGGTTCACTGAGTCTATAGAGACATAGGACTTAGGATGTCGAGTCTATTCTTAGTGTTTTCCAGTATATCTAATAGTGTCTTCTGCTCCTCAGGAGAAGAAGATAAGTAAGGATGTCTAGACCACACGAGGAGTATGTGGCAGAGATTAGTGTTGCTGCACCCTGAGAAGGTGCAAGGAACCCAGAAGTAGAGTAACCTGTACCTGAGCCACCTATGGAGCCACCTCAGTTTAACCCAGCTGACATGGGGAACCCAGCTGTTCAAACTATGTTCAGGCAGTTTATGACTGCCATGACACACATAACAGATAGGATGCCTATGCCTGCACCTAGGGCACCTGCCCAGTCTGAAGGACAAGGTATCGGTAAAACGTTCAAACGACTTCACCGCGTCGGAGCAACCGAGTACTTTGGAACAGCTGATCCTGCAGATGTCGATCTGTGGTTGACCGAGTTAGAAAAGGCTTTTAGAATCCTGAACATCCCAGAAGATGAGAAGGTTAGACATGCAGTCTATCTTCTCAAGGGGAGTGCTAGTCACTGGTGGACCATGGAAGAGCAGAAGAGGCCTGGTGTGGAGGTTGCCTCGGAAGTCTTCTGACGGGAATTCATCAATAGATATTTCCCTAAGACGTTCCTGGATGAGAAGATCTCTCAGTTTGAGAGGTTAAGGCAAGGTCTGATGAACATTAGAGAATACGAGGCTAAGTTCATGGAGTTGTTGCAGTTTTGTCTGCACATGGCTGCTACAGATGAAGAAAGGATCAGACAGTTTGAGAAAGGGTTGAACGCTGAGTTGACTACTCCCATTTCTGCCCTAGAGAACCGGGAAAGGTTTGCTACCTTTGTTGAGTCAGTCCGAAGGATAGAGAGGTTCGTAGCTGAGAAGAGGCAAACCCATAAGAGGTATCCTCAGTTCCATGGATCTTCATCTATAGATTACAAGAAACCTAGGTTTTCTATGCCTAGACCACCATCACCTAGTCCTAGTGCTCAGACACAGTGGACACCGAGTAGAGGTAGAGGACGAAGTCTACCACTACAAGGAGCTCGCAGTTCAGCATCGATGTCAGTCACAGGACCACCAAGACCACAACAACTGGAAAGAAGTTGCTACATATGTGGGAAGATGGGACATCTGATGAAAGACTGCAGAGCTAGACCAGCAAGTGTAACCCAACCACAGAGGCAGAGTCAACAAAGATCTCAGAGGAGGCAGTTTCAAGGAGCAGCTAGAGGACGTGGACAAGCGTCCCAAGATGGGTTGTCAGCACCAAATCAACCTCAGGCGACAACAAGGTTCTATGCAATGAACCCACCTGATGCAGTGATCAACCCTCGGGTTGTGGCAGCTCATATGGAGTTGTTATATTCTGATATGTCTACATCCTATGTTGTATCTATTTTGATTGAACCGGGTGCTACACACTCCTTTATCACTCAAAGAGTGATTCGTAACTGCAATATGACAGTCAATCATAGGGCAGATAGCTTGTTGCTTGAGACTCCGTTGAGAGGGTCTGCTGTGTTGCAGGAGGTATGCTCTCCCTGCATCCTCTTCTTTTCTGATCATTGCATTCAAGTGGATCTTATACCACTTGAGATGCAAGGGTTTGACATAATCCTTGGAATGGATACCTTGAAAGGTATAGGGTTGTTTTGGATTGTGAATCCAAGCAAGCTGTATTTGCTGATGAAAGCGACACATGGATCTTTCAAGGAGAGAGAAAGATTCTACCCACCTGTCTTGTGTCAGCAATGGTTGCTGAAAAGCTGATGAGGCAAGGATGTTATGCATTCTTGGCCCATGTGGTAGATACTACCATGGAGAGTCCTAACCCTGCTGAAGTTCCTGTAGTCAGGGAATTTGAAGATGTATTTCCTGAAGAACTTCCAGGTGTACCACCACCTCGGGAAATTGATTTCGAGATCAATTTGATCCCAGATACGCAACCTATAGCATAGACACCGTATAGGATGGCACCTGCTGAGATGGCAGAACTCAAGAGACAACTTCAGGAGTTGCTTGTGAAGGGTTTCATCCGACCGAGTACTTTGCCTTGGGGTGCTCCGGTCCTTTTCGTTAAAAAGAAAGACGGTTCAATGCGGTTGTGCATTGACTACAGACAATTAAACAAAGTAACAATAAAGAACAAGTACCCTCTGCCGACCAAAAAGAACAAGTACCCTCTGCCGAGGATTGATGATCTCTTTGACCAGTTGCGTGGTGCAGCCGTCTTCTCAAAGATAGACTTGAGGTCGGTATACCATCAACTCCGTATTAAGAATAGTGACATATCCAAGTCTGCCTTTAGGACAAGGTATGGTCACTATGAGTTCACAGTTATGTCGTTTGGAATAACTAATGCACCAGCTGCATTTATGGAACTCATGAATAGAATCTTCCGACCTTTCCTCAATCAGTGTGTTGTTGTCTTCATAGATGACATTCTGATCTATAGTATAGATGGTCAGCAACATGAACAACATCTTCGTCAAGCTCTAACTTTGCTAAGAGAACATAAGCTATACGCTAAGTTTAGCAAGTGTGAGTTCTGGTTGCCAGAAGTATCTTTCCTTGGACATGTGAGATCTACCTCGGGTATTCGAGTTGACCCTAAAAAGGTAGAATCTGTTCTACAATGGGAACAATCAAAGACACCGACGGAAATCCGTAGTTTCTTAGGGTTGGCCGGCTATTACCGAAGGTTCATTAAGAACTTCAGTTCCATAGCCTTACCCTTGACTAAGTTGACCCGTAAGGATGTTCCTTTTGTCTGGAGTGATAAGTGCCAGCAATCTTTCCAGCTGCTGAAGGAGAGGTTGACAAGTGCACCTGTACTTGTACTACCTGAGCAAGGCAAATGATACATAGTTTTCTGTGATGCCTCCAAGAATGGACTCAGATGTGTGTTGATGCAGGATAAGAAAGTGATTTCTTTTGCTTCTCGACAGCTTAAGAAACACGAGGAGAATTATCCGACACACGATCTGGAGTTAGCTGCTGTGGTTCATGCCTTGAAGATCTGGAGACATTATCTCTACGGAGAGACATTCCAGATTTTCACTAATCATAAGAACCTCAAGTATATCTTCTCTCAGCATGAACTTAACATGAGGCAACGTCGCTGGATGGAGTTAATCAAGGACTATGATTGTACAATTGATTACCATCCAGGGAAGGCCAATGTGGTTGCAGATGCTCTGAGTAGGAAATCAGCAACACCAGCCTTAGATAGGGCACAACTAAACTCTTTAGTATGCTCTAGGAGAGATATGCTTATCTCCTTAAGCCAAGACAATGTACAGTTGAAGGTGTCATTGTTAGCTGAGTTGTTAGTTGAGATGCATATAAAGCCTACCCTAAGAGAGCAGATCAAGGAGGCACAACAAGTTGATGCTGCATTTCAACAGATTAGATCAGAGTATGGTGACGAGAAATGAGATGGTTTCCATGACTCAGATGATCAAGTAGCCTGTTATGATGGAAGGATGATAGTGCCGGATGTGGATAACTTGAGAAAGTTAGTCCTGGAAGAAGCTCATTCTTCGATGTATGCAATGCATCCAGGGAGCACCAAGATGTATCGAAACTTGAAAGATATGTATTGGTGGCCTGGGATGAAGAAGGATGTTGCAGAGTTTGTGATGAGGTGTCATGTGTGTCAACAAGTTAAAGCTGAACACCAGAAGCCTACAGGAATAATGCAACCTTTACCCATACCACAATGGAAGTGGGATCATATAACCATGGACTTTGTTGTTGGCCTACCCAGGACAAACAAAGGGCATGATTCCATTTGGGTAATAGTTGATAGGTTGACAAAGACAATGCATTTCTTACCTGTCAAAACAACCTATTCTGCTGAGAAGTTAGCACAGCTGTATGTTGAAGGGATAGTGAGACTGCATGGTGTCCCAGTCACCATTGTTTTGGACAGAGGTCCCCAGTTTACGAGTCATTTTTGGGAGCGACTGCACAAAGCTCTAGGCACCCAGTTAAGGTTTAGTACATCCTTTCACCCACAGACTGATGGACAGTCAGAAAGGACTATACAGACCATGGAAGACATGCTGAGAGCATGTGTTCTCCAGTTCACAGGGATTTGGGATCTGCACCTAAGCTTGATAGAGTTTGCCTACAATAATAGCTATCAACATAGCATTGATATGGCACCTTATGAAGCTTTGTATGGTAGACATTGTAGATCACCCTTATGTTGGTATGAAACCGGTGAACATCAGTTGTTAGGACCTGATCTTGTGCACCAAACCATAGAGAAGATCAAAATAATACAACAACAGATAAAGACTGCACAGGATAGACAGAAGTCATATGCTGACAGACGTCGTAGACCCTTGGGGTTCCAGGTTGGAGACAGTGTGTATCTCAAAGTCTCACCTTGGAAGGGAGTTCTGAGATTTGGAAGGAAAGGGAAGTTAGCTCCTAGATTTATGGGGCCTTATCCATTCATTGAACGGGTTGGAAAGGTAGCCTATAAACTAGAGTTACCACCAGAGATACAGAGGTTACACCCTGTGTTTCACATTTCTATGTTGAGGAAATGTCACCCTGATATTGAGTCAGTTCTACAACCTATGGAGGTAGAATTGAATGATGATATAACTTATGAGGAAGGACCAGTGTCAATCCTTGATAACAGAATTAAAAATATGAAAAAGAAAGATATAAGTCTTGTTAAAGTCCTCTAGAATCATCGTGGGGTTGAATAAGCCACATGGGAACTAGAGGAAGAGATGAGAAGGAAATACCCTGCTCTTTTCTCTTAATTTGTTTTGTTGATTTCAGGGACGAAATACTTGTAAGGGGTGGATAATTTGTAACATCCCTGACCTGGGTTATGAATTAACCCTAGGTGTTTTACCTAATTATGTGATTAAATGCTTGTGATTATCTTTTGGTATGTAATTAAAGCTCATGAGGAACATATGTTTCCATTTCTATCCTTTTTGAACAGTTGTAGTATTGTTTTGTAATACAGGGACCTATGTGCAAATTACCCAATTAGAGGGTTTAACTTGCAATTTACACATGTTTAGATGTTACTTTGGTGTTGAGACATCATAAGAGTGAATATGATGAAGTATGATGGATTCCCCAAGCTTGGGCACCAAGATGCAGCTTGTGGGGCAATCCTTGTGCTTTAAACCCTAGTTTTGGAGTAAAGTGTAATTTACCCAAAATGTGGGGTGCAACTTGTAAAATACACCTTGTAGAATATCTTTTATAACTCTTGATATCATTTAGAATAAGAAAGATGAAGGGGGCGCTTCATTTGAATAACCAAATAAGATGGATAACCTTTGTAATTAAGTAATCAAGTTGTAAGCATAATAACCCTTTTATATGTGCACTTAGTAATAACTTGACCTTCTTTGCCTTTAGTTCTTGGATTTAAAAAGAGTTTTGTTTAAGTTTGGAGAAGGAGAAATGTTCTTAGAAGGAGGGAAGGACCTAGATGAGAAATGGAGAACTAGTTGTCCTTATGATGAAGATTTACCCAAAGTATATATACACCCTTCCTTTGCAAACAAAGGAACGTTTCCCCTTCCTTCTCACTTATCCCCTTGCTAAACCGACTGAAGGTAGAGCTCTGGAGTAGAGGAGAACGACTAAGGAGTTCTAGGTAAGAATTGACCATCATCTTGCTCGGATTCATGGAGGAAGTTAGGTTGCTAGGTTGGTTTTATGGATTTCTTACTTAGTTCTTTCCTTCTAGCCGATTTTTCCCAACCATTTCTTGGAGAAACGACCTTGGCCAACCTGTGGAGCTCAAGACGCCATTAAAGGCTTGAAATCTTGGAATCTTGGAGCTCTAGGGACGACCTTAAGGTGGGTTTTATAACTCTAAACCCTTTTGCTTTGTTATGCATCTCTTTTCTATGTGTTAGTTGCTTCTTCTTCCTTCTTCCACTCTTCTACGAGTTCTTGCAACTAAAACCATGAAGAAACCGACCCTGATCTTGAGGTAGATGATGATGGGCGTGATTACCTATGTTACTTTACCAAACTGTCTCCCACCCTTTGCTCTAAATGGTTTGCAAGACCGTTTGAAACCAAACGGTTTCACAACCGTTTGATTTCATGCGGTTTGCAAGACCGTTTAGATTCAAACGGTCTTCAAGACCGTTTGGAAAGTTTGACCAGGCATTGACCATTTAGAGGTCTACTGCACACATTGTGAATTAATCATCTACAAAGAATCATAATCTAATTGCAAACAAATCACAAGTTGAAGGCACTTCAATCCTCTAAACCCTAATCGGGTTGAATTGCTGATTTCAAGGACCAATCTTGTTGAAGTTTGGGTTGAGTGACCCAAACAGTTTCAAAACCATTTGGGAGTCACCCAAACGGTCTCAAGACCGTTTGGTGACTACCCTAGACCATTTGGAGGTCTAGGGTTAAGGAAATGTGATCAATTTAAGGTCCAATCACAATAGGTTGTTGAAATAATCAAAAGTGCTGATTTGTAACTTAATTAGGGTTCAACCCTTAACAAATGGACTTAGATTTGGATGGGACTTTGGAAAAACATTCTGAAGACCGTTTGGAGGATGTCCAAATGATCCCAAGACTGTTTGGGCCAAGTCATGGCCCAATTAGGTGATAATTGATGGGTTCAACTTCAATTAGACTCATGTTGATGGATGTTGATGATTGATTGATTACAAACCCTAATTCAATTGGTTCCAACCCTAATTGGCTATCAATTGAGGGTCAATTGAGTGTCCAATTGGTTAAGGATAACCCTAGTTGGCTCAATTGATAAGTGGTTAACATGTATGAGGTCAATTGAGGGGTTCAACCTTGAAAACCGTAATCGATTGCAAGTGTTGATGCACTTTTTAGGTCCATGCGGTTTTGAGAAGTTTGGACCAAACGGTCTCAAGACCATTTGGGACTAAACGGTCTCAAGACCGTTTAGGTACAAATGATCTCAAGGTCGTTTAGATCCATGCGGTTTCAAAGGTGATTTGTTCAAACGGTTTCAAAGTCAACCATGTCCAAACGGTCAACATGATCAAACGGTTTCAAGATCGTTTAGGGGCAAAAAGTCTTGAGTATCATGCGGTCTTGAAGGTCAAAGTTACCAAATGGTCAACCCTTCCAAATGGTTTCAAAACCGTTTGGAGGTTGAAGTGTGTAACCGTTTGGGGATTTTTAGGGTTAAGATTGCTTAATGCTTTGAAGGCTTAGATGGTTCAATGGTTGATTAACTCAAACCCTAATCATACCTAAAGACAATAAGGGAACAAGTAATGAGTTGATTGACCCATGTTATGGATAATGGTGAACATTACCAATGTACCCTTGAAGGGTTTAAGTAGACAACACATCTTGATCGACCAAACCCTAATGACCATAGTAGTGATAACTTGACCTATGTTAATCCAGTTGAATTGACTTAACCTAATCTAGAGTGATGTAAACATAATCTAGTAGTGAGAGGAGAGAGAAGGCTCCTAATATGAATGAAAATCAAGTAACATACCTTCAATATGTAAGAATGTACATGATTAGGGTATGATCCATCAAGGTGAGATCATGGAAACCCTAATTATGATGAATGATGAATCTTAACCTAATTTGAAGGCATAAATGATATAATTTTCATACATAATGATGCTATGAGTGCAATTCACTATGAAGTGAATAGTAAACCCTAATTCTAGGGTAATAACAGGTAATGTGAATAGTAAACCCTAATTTAGGGTGATTTGATGAATGAAGCAATTCTGGGTTATGCCTTTGAGTATGAAACCCTTATTATAAGTTATAATATGAAGAATCTTTATGCCTTGTAAGCTAATAGGTTCAATAACCCTATATTGAAGCGAATACATCCAAACCCTAGAAATTAGTGATGATATGTTATATATGCATATCCTCAATTATACTAATCACGCAGGTGGTTAGCAAGAAGTAATCATAGCCAGGTAAAGGTTATGATATCATATTCATTGAAAGCATGTTATTAGATTTATGAATAGTGACATATTATGCTGCCTAGTTCAAGTGGCATCATATGAGATTGATAGGCTGTAAGAGCCATGAGTAACATCAAGGTCATGTTGATTAGATGACTTATGATGAAATGATTAAGAATTGATATCCATATGATAACTGATGTGAGTTAAGCTCGATACATTTAGTATTCTACTTTCATAGTTGTTGTTCTAATGATTAATGTTTGAGAACATGCTTGATGCTAAAAGAATGCTGAAATGTACCTAACTAATCAAGTATAACCATACCATGTAGAGCCCTGATCATAGATCCATCATTGTCATAAGCTAAATGATGGTGAAACGAGTTTTCCTAAGGGAACTCCTGGATCACATACTTTTGAGTATGTGGGGGAATATGGACACAAATATCCTTACGTCCTAGTGTAGGAATTGATGTAGATGTATCTTAATCTATCAACCCTTCACTATATGTTTATGCTGGGATGATGTATTACTAATCTCCCGAGGGAATCTTTAATGCCGCATCGATGAGAGATAAATAAGAGATCTTTCGATAGCGAAGAGAGTATAGAATGCCACTGTGACTCTAATAGCGAAGTGCCAGAATACCCTGGTAAGCTATCTTAGCAGAGACACGAGATGTCCTGCATGTTGATCCTCACACTGACTGAGGAAGATGAGGTCATAAGAATCCGGCTCTTTTGATGATCTATGTATGATACTGATGCGACTTAGTAGTGATCAGTTATAGTATGAGCGGTATACCTCATCTCCACAGGGCATAATAATGTTGTAAAACATAATCAACTGCGTAGCATATCTGCTTAGGTTGAACTATGAAAAACAATGATTGATGTTACATTGTTTACATTAATAGTCTGTTCAAGTATCTAGTATACATGTTCTTCATATGCTTTAATGAAGTGATTGCTTAAGTAAATGTTGCTTTACTTATTATCAAACCTGCTGTTGAAAGATTTAAGTTACTTTTCTTATGTTATTCCTTAATTGCTATAACAAAGCTTCTGGCGGAGAGTTATAACTCTCGCTGGGACAATTATTCAATTGTCTCACTCCCGTAGGTTTCAACTTTTTAGGTGGACGTCGAGGACGGAGAAACCAATCTGAGGGTGAGCAGTATCAGCAGCAACAACACCATGGGTAGTAGTGAATCTCAGGTGGAGATACTGACTGTCAAGTCCTGTAGTTAGTTTGTCTTATGTCGTCTCTATACTCTCAGGTCCTAGGAGTCAGTAGGTCTGAGATTTTGGCTTTAAGCCTCGAGATTTTGTATCTGGATGTATATAATCACTCGAGAGATGATTTTACAATGATGTAAACTGTTTATCTTGTTTATTATAAAAGAGTTTTATGATTTAAAGATCTTTTCTTAAAAAGTTTTAATTTCTAGTGATTTTTCTTAATTCCGCTGCCAGTTAAGTAATTCGCTTCCGCATTCATTTATCTCGTTTAAGACGTCTCAATGTTGTTCCTCGAACGATGATTGATACATGAAATATTTCACTTATGTTTAAAAAATTGATATATGCTAGATGAGTCACTCACATAAGCTAGACCTAACATGAAATCATATTATACATAAAAGATGTAACTTTTAAATCATGAACTTGATCAAGGATGCCTAGAAATCTTAGCTTGAATAATCAGCGGTATCATTCCTAATCTCATACCCAAATAAAACTAATCTAGAGATACTAAGGGATGGGTAAACCCTAATGCCATGATGATGTCACATTATGATGGAACACTAAGTGATATGTATATACGGCAGTGGGTACAACCTTAATGATGGAAACCCATGTCTGCACCCTATGAAGGAGATTCCTTGATGCCTTAGTTTGATTACCTAAGCACAAGGAATACATCATCTCTGACTCTTGTTTATGATCTTTGGAGAATTTCTAGGACGAAATTTCTTTTAAGGAGGGAAGGATGTGATAACCTGACCTTTTCTCTCTCTTCAAGTGATATGTTCCTCTCTCATAAAGTGGCCCATTATTGAATTTGATTTCAATTTCATAATTGGAGAGTTGAGATTTTTTTTCTAATTTGGCCACTATAATAATCAATTTCACAATTTGTACTTTTGATTTGCTCTCTTGATCTAAATTTCACTATTTAATGATTCACTACTTTGTAAATAATCTTGAATCTGATTAGTATGATCACCTTGCTCTATAATATGTTTCAAAATATAGAGTGTTCATTTATCTTCCCAATGGTACAAAAATTACCTCATTTGGACCATCCTAGCCCAAGATATGGGTATTTGAATTTTGACTCATATTGTACACATTTTAATTTTTCTTGTTGAGTTTCAACCCTTTTTGGGCCCAATATCAGATGTGCGGCCCATTTAAATAGTTGTCTTCCTCCTTCCCAAAATAGAAGGAAGCACTTTATTGGAGGCTTCCCCTCCTCCAGTCGGATCGGGAAGCTATCAAACCCCATGTTGACTGAAGGAAACCCTAAAATCTTAACTTTCTCTGTATAAACCCCCCTACCTTTGGCTTCCTTACTCTTTTTCCTAGTCTCCCTCAGCCGCCAACTCTCCCTCTACAATAGACACCCCAATAGAAGTTACATGCTTGCCTACCCTTCACACTCCCGACGCCAAGCAAGTTGTCGACTGCCCACATGCCGATGACATACCAGAGGTAGACACGATGGGGGAGCCACAAGCAAGGATGACGGCGCGCCCCAGAATCCCTACGGCTGCCGACCATCTTCCTCAATCTACCTTCCCCGTCGCTTTCTCCAGAACAGACCCAACACCGTCCTAGCAGTCTTCTCCGGGCCGATCATGGTGGCCAAGGGCGCAGGCTAGGAGGCAGCCCACGCATACCACTGACAACACCCCGACGGCCATCCAGAGTCTAGCCCTCATCTCCTACTCAACTTCGGCGGGTTCCGA
Source organism: Alisma plantago-aquatica (assembly GCA_963693085.1). Lineage (NCBI taxonomy): Eukaryota > Viridiplantae > Streptophyta > Magnoliopsida > Alismatales > Alismataceae > Alisma > Alisma plantago-aquatica. Next base: position 114,444,053 of record OY856410.1, on the reverse strand, counting down.
CACCTCCACCTCCGCCCCTATTTTCTCCCCTATTCAGAATAGAGAGAACAAAATATGTGGCCACTGGGGTGAGATAGGGAGAGCCGACCCAGGCGGAGGTGAACCAGGATCGAACCAGATCTGGTCCAGGCTGCATGTGAACCGGCAGTGACTTGATGACCTGTATCATGGTAATCTCAATCAAGATTTTATATAGTTTCTATTTGAAACTTCAAAAAATGATAATTCATAGACCCTAAGTCCAAAATACATGATCTAATATATCATTTTGTTCCTTTTGAAAAGATATACAATTTGAGCATGATTTCAGACCCTAGTTTCCCTTCGTTTTTCCCTTTTTGCCTAAAAGATGGGTGCTTTGATTATCTTGAGTATAATGGATGTATATTGATGATAAGAGTTGGATCCTTTTTACCTAAACCATTCTCACATCTTGAAATTAGAAATCTTGTGATGTTGCGTGATAATAATGCCTAAGGTCATACCCTCATAACCTATGATGGTGTGTATAACCCTAAGTACCCTAGCAGTTACTTATTTGAATTTTATCACTTACTTCTTTTCCTTATGCCCAAAATGTGATATGGATCATATCCCTTGTCCTTCCCCTTGTAAATCAGGAAATCCTTTTTCACATTTATACCTTGGATGAGTATGTTCTACCTAAGTCAAATCTTGAACCTTGATGGCCTGTATATGAACTACGTTGATGGTTGAATGTATGTGAATATGTTGATGATACCATGTTGGTTGTGTGGTTCCCAGACTCTAGGGATATCCACATATCTTTCAATAAGATTCTTATGACTTTGTTGATATAAACCATATCTTATGATTGGTCCTCTTTTCTTGATATATCTTGACCATGTTTCCTCTATTATGGATCCTTTGATCATAATATGCAAGCAAGTGACTCAAACCTTGAAATGATCTTATAAAATGAATTGAACCTCAGAATGACTTGAAACCCGAACCCCACCATCATGATGAACTCTAAATCAGTACAAGATCATCTAATGAACTAATAAGCAACTTGGAACCTATCTTGGCCAAAACCCTAAAATGCATCTAATTAGGGTTAATGATGAGAATCTAATGCATATATGTAATCTTATTGTTAATCAGGCTTGGCATATGGCTAGATGATGAAGGATATGTTAGGTTTTGAATCTGTGAATCAGGTATGGGACTTATCTAGTTATATGACTATCACTTTCTTGCTTGAAAAGACATATATTGTATGCTTGTTTGTTTACTTGCTCAAATATTGCCATGTAGTATTGCTATGTCTTACTCGATGTTTGCCTCGTCAATTTTATAACTTGAACACATATACATATATATATATATATATATATATAGATATATATATATATATATAACTCCATTATAATATTGTTGATAAAGGGTTAACTCTTGGTTACATTCTTGAGATCCCTCTCGTATAAAAGGGTTATCTAAGCTTGAGCACCCTTACAGACCCTTCCGACAGGAAGATGGTCAAAGGCCTTAAACATGCTTGATATTGTTGATATAATGGAGTGAAATGACATAAAATATGGTTTTGCATTTGTTAAACAATTAACATGTTTATTCTTGTTCGTTTAGTCTTGAAATCTTTTCAAAATTATGCAAAGCTTATACATATATGTATCTTTTTGCCCCATACTCAACACCTCATGTGTTGACCCATTTCTCGTATGTTGTTTTTAGGTTCAGAGATGGCTAGAAGGTTGATGGGCTTGGTGATCTATGCTAGGTGTACTTGTTGTAAGATCAAGTTTTAGTGCACATGAATGACTTGTACCTTGACTCTGGAAATATGTAACTGAATTCATGAATATAATGCATTTGTATAATTTATACTTGTTGAATGTTGAGACTGTGTTGGTGCCTTTATCTTGTTATTTGTTCATGTGTACTAAGCTTTACGCTTCTGCATGTTGCCTTTAGTATTCATTTGGTTCATGGGATTGAGATTCCGATTCCGTGACAGGCATGACCATCACCTTCCACATATCAAAGTTTAGGCCTTGAATGTAGAACTGCATACACTTCTTCCAATAGAGGAAATTGGTGTCGTTGAAGAATGGAGGATGCATGGAGAATCTTCAGTCTAGGTTGAGTGAACCAAGTAGGTTGTCGCCCATCTTCTTGTCTCGTGGGAGATTGTTAGAGAAAATCCTTGACTCTGATACCACTTGTTGGATCTAGGGCTCTAGAGGGGGGTGAACATAGCTTCAAAATTCTCACAAGATAAATTAGACCTTCAAATTATATCAATCAAAACCAATAGTTTAAGTGCAATTTGAAGTCCTAACTAACAAGCATAGTAAGGATGAGAGAAAATGAAATAAGCACTTCGACAAGGTCATTTAGAGTAGTTCCACTCTCCAAACTAGGAGAGAGTCAATCTACTACCTAGAGAGGTCAACCTCTAGGACTTTGCAAGTACATTCCTCTATATATTTACTTAGAAGAGATACAATACAAGACCCACCAAAGGACTAATCTATCCATTACAAAGAGTCTTCAAACTTACCAAGGACTTACCCACTTTTCAAGAAGTCTTCCCCCTTCTTCCAAGGACTTACCTACTCTTACACAAGTTTTCAACATTTAAAGAATTACCCGCTCTTCTTGGATCTTCAGACTTTTCCTTCTCCTTCACCTAGAGAAGATCTTCACCTAGAAGATCTTCACCTCTTCTTCAACCTTGAAGAAGAACAACAACAGCTCCACCTTCACTCAGAGTAGCTTGGTGCAAGCTTTTCTTCTTTGAAAAAGGGGTAGGGAAGATAGAATGGACTGAGAGCTTTATAAGAACAAGGAAGTAGGTCTCTTACAATTGACCTAACTCACTCATAATCATGAAATGCTTTGTAAATGAGAGAGAGTAAGTGGCTCATAGAGTTGCAACACACTTAACTATAGCAAGGACTTAGAATAACATGAATGAACAAACTTGAAATGAACTCCAAGGGGTCCTATTTATAGCAGGGGGTGTTCCCTTGAGTGTGGGATCAGTTAAGGGCAAAATATAGTCATTTTTCAAGTTAAAACAGATTTATTCTCGCTCAAAACAACTCTCCAACGGTTATAATTACTTTTTCAGCGTTTTCCGTACAATACATTCGATCGAGTTCTAATAAAGGTAACTTGACCGATCCACTGAGTGAGAAAGATAATTTTCAAACTATCGGTCGAGTTTGTTTAGGGAAACTCGACCAATGAGCTAAAATCAGTTTTGCTCAGTGAGTCAGTCAGTCGAGTTCTGTGAGTGTGCAACTCGACTGATTGGTCTCTTCAGAAAATTCATCACTGGATTGGTCGAGTTGGGAAACTCGACCGATAAACAATATGTGACAAATTTTTTAAATTGACATTTGAGTGATCAAATGTTGGAATTAAGTGTCCATGATTTTTTTCATCTTAGTTACAAGTCATATCATCTATACAAGTGATTACAAAAATAATCTAAGATCATTTGGAGTGATTTTCCAAAACGTACACTTGCATTGCTTTTGACTTGAACTTGAACAAGCTAGGACTTGTGTAATTTGATCCTTTTCATGTACCTAAAGTCTGAAATCAATCTTGAACAAATATATTAGATACATATGAAAAGAATGGCTAAGTCATTATCAAAATATGAACAATGTAGAACTCTCAAGTTAACAAATACATTTGACTACTTCATACTACATTATGCACCCCCCCCCCACCCCCAATATTTCACTCCAAGATCCACCATTGATTATGGCCTTAAAACGTGATAAAGTGCTCTCTTTAGACAGCTAACCCGTGAGTCTAAGGAAAAACAGATGTTAAAAACCACAAAGCACGTCAAGTGATATTTTTTATTTATTTTGTTTGTTGTTTCATCTTTACAGAATGCTGGCGACTGCGGTCCATGGATGCAATCTTCTCTTCGGCCGCCGTCCAATCAATTCTGAGACGACCTTTGTTCTAACGCTTATCCTTTGGGCCTCCCTATGTTTTTAGTGCAGCTGTACTGGGGCAGGATGTTCCCGAGCAGTTTGAAGTATTCAAACAAGTAGAGTTTTCACAAGGGTTGGTAACACGTAGTTGGCTAGGTAGGTATACATGTCTAGATGACTTTGTATTATGGGATGTCTCAAGATAACCTCTGTCTCTTCTCGTGCATGGTAGGCTAGATATTCTCTTCTCGTGGTAGGCTAGAGATCTTGATTCGACAAGATTAACTATGGAAAATGAACAGCCTCTTAGTTTTGGAGGAGTTTTTTTCATTGTTTTGCTATCAAAAAGATGATCCAGCTCGTTTTCACACCTTGATTTTATATATTTCACACTGTACTAAACCAACCAAGTTGAAACAACGATGTAAAAGAATATCGTGTTATCGTTTTCAGCCTCTGAAAACTGGACTTTCTTCAACCTTAATTAAACAATACCCATGAAATCTAGACATGATTCGCGCGATGGGTTCCGTGTACTTGTTGGCTTTCCGAAACTGTATAATAGTTGGATATCGACATGATGGGGTCAAGGAGGCAGCATATTTTTCCTTCTTGCTGAGAAATTTCAGCAATAGCTTAACAATGGGGCAAATATACGGAAGCTACCCTTACGAACCTGCACGCGCGTTGCATTTAATGTGATGATCATCATCGTCACGGAGGCCGGCGGGCATGAAGAAGACAGACATCCCTCTAGCGGGTAGCATGGATCCGCGTTCATCGGGAGGTCGGTCTCCAACGTGCGATATGCCGATGCTGCCAGACCGGGAATAAAGAACTAGGGTTTTGTCAGTGAAAGGGTTGACCTTTGCTTCAGGACAAGAGGAGGTAGGTCGTGGACGAGTGAATCTTTTCATCACCGAATATCAGAAGGGACTCACATGGGCGTCAGGACTTGGGATGGGAATATTGTTTAATCACCCTGACATACGTCTACATATATTCTTTCATTGTTTGTTTATTTAGGTTTATTCGTATTCAGCAGGACTATCAGTTGGTCGTGGACTTGCCGTCTCCTTATAACCGAGTCTTCCTGGAAGAAGAAACGGCGTCGAAAGTTCAAGCAGAGTCGCTTCTCGGCTCGGCTAAGGTTCTGGCGTCATGGAGTCACTGTAGCTGCTCGCGTGCGATTGACGGCGATGCGTGTAGCGATTAGTCTTCGTGGGGGTGTGAAAGCATGCGGAATTTGAGAACACGGATTGAGTAGATCCTTTCATTTGGTAATGAGACAGTCATGATACTGACTTCTTAACTAATAAACTTTTAAGAGTGTTTCATTATGGTACATCCTGAAAGAACTTGCATTTAGTGATGGTTGTATTTATTCCCCACTTGTTTCCAACCGTGTGATTGTCAACCTTCCAGCTACGTTGTCTTTCAATGTTTGAGTTCTATTGAAATTAATTTTAAGTTGCTTTCTTGCCGATAATTAAATCCCTAAGCCAACTCTTTGTCAATCGAAATTATATCGATATTTTGTTTCCCAGAAATGTTACACTTCAATTCCAATTCTCATCAAAGTAGCCCGAGTAGGTGATCATAGTCAAATATTATAAAAAAGTCAAGAAGGACACGTCAAAGGTTGGCTTAATATAATATTATATGAAAGTAATGAAAGGATTAGTGGTCGTGGAAGGAGGAGGCAACTGATTGACAGGAGGAGTTGACATGAAAGATGTCGCGAAGTTGAGGGATGTGGGAATGGGATGGAGGTTTAGATAGGGCGTGCTTCTAGCGTTGGAGGCACAGAGGTAGACGCTAGGAGCAACATGTAGCATTGGGGTGAGATGGTGGAGGCCGGGAGTGGCCTATCACTTGGGATGCGGTGGGTTAGCCGATGGAAGTGGACGAGTCATAATTTGGGATTCACGGTGGGTGAGACAACTCCGAACCGAGGCTAACTGTCATACTTATACCTCACAAAACTCGAAAAAGAAGTCCAACAACACTGGGACTCTATTGTTACAGTAGAGAGATCTGAAATCCATTCTAATGCAACATATGCCGGTTTTCCTTATTTTTCTCTAGGATTGGAGTCCAAACTAGGATAAAATAGTAAATATCAAAAAGCTTTATAGTAGATGGATTATTGCCTAAAAAAGGATGTCAAGACGCGTGCTTGTGTTCCTGTAAGGCCTCTGACCTGAATGAGTGTGAACCAATGGATGTTGGCGTTGGCATTGGTCAATTCTGATGGACAAGGATTTTTATTTAAAACAACTAGAAAGTGTAGAACACTATTACAATCTAGACTGTCAGGATATGGATCCCCATACAAAAGTGAAAACATACATGTGATCGGTATCAGATGTTGTGTCCACATTAATGAGCTTTCCTGATTTGGTCAGAATGACCAAAAATCAAACATGTGCCTCTCATGCTTCATAAATATCTAAAGATCCAATAAATCACCTCCCAGTGATCTTTTCTAAGATTTGAGAGCAATCTGCTCACAACACAAACTGTATGAGTAATATCATCATATACAAACCATTGCATACATCAAGCTCCTCACATCAGAAGGATGGGAAATCCATGTCATGTTCTCCTTCTCCTCATCAGTAGTCAGGTATGATTTCTTGCATAGCATGAAATAACTTGATAACATAATACTCACATCTTCAAATTGTATCATACCGATTTGCACCAAAATCTGTTTGGCATAGCTCTGCACAACCTACGCTGCTACCTGTTATGCACAATGTGCATCCCCAAATCTACCACGTAGGTTCATTTTTCTTTGTTTCAAAGGATTTAGAAAGTTTTGTCTTCAATTTTTGATCAAACAAACATCCTATCCCACTTTCAACATGTCATATGTAGAGAGTAGTAGGATAAGAAACTTATCATTGGGAAACCTCTTGATGCAGATACATAGATTTGCACTTATCCTATAGTACTCATGACTTCACATGAAAGAATCAAACTTTGTATACCATACCAAGATCTAGTTTCAAACTATACAAACTCTACTTTAATTTGCAGACTAAGTGCTCTTTTCCCTTGACATGGAATCTTTATGGTTGCTCCATGTAGATATCCTCTACTAGGTCACCATGAAGAAACATCATCTTCATAACCACATGATCAAGCTACAAACCAAGCCTCGAACTAATCTAATAGAAGTCTTCTTCACAATAAGGGAAAAAGTCTCATGAAGATGCACCACTGGTCTTTGACTAGAACCTTTGACAACTAGTCTACTTTGCATCTGATATCGTTGTTGTCATCATCATTATTCATCCTATAGACCTACTTATTCTTTAGCACTCTCTGGTCATTGGGAAGACTGCAAGCTCATCGGTATCATTCATATACAAAGAAGATATCTCCTCATGCATTGCCTAATGCCATTGTTCTCTATGTATATAAGTTTGCTCCTCCTAGAAAGTTTCTAATTCCCCCTAATTAGTATGAAGAATATACTGAGATGTTGGATATCTAGATGAAGGATGATGAACTCTATCAATTGCTCAAATGCATCTTTAAGGACTCTTCCTAGTGATGATCTTTCTCCCTCTACCTAGAAGTAAGGCATTGCCTTTTCTTCTATCACGTTGCTTGCTTAACATCTATTCTTTTGCCTTGGCCACAATTCAGAGGTTATGTGATAGGGATTTATAGTCCCTTGGTAAGACCCAATTAGAAACAAGACCTAATGAGCCATGCACCTTAGGCTGGACCAGACAAGGCCCAACATATGTTTCAAATTCCCAATGAGACATATAGATTATTTGATAGATGATAATTATGTTGATCTATGAGAGAATTAGTAAGTGAACCGATGAGAATCAGGATGGTGAACAACTAACGAGAAAGAAACATGCAACTGATGATTTTTCTAAATGCTCAAACTTATGAGTTTTAAACTCATCTACCATCTCCAAAAACTGCATGTCTGCTTGAATTTGGTCCCTCATATCCCATCTATGAATAGTACTCCCACTCTCCTACCAAATGAAACTTTTTTCTAAACCAATTGCCTCTGCAAATGAGAGTAGGTTGTTGGAGACTGAATATATTTTTGGAATCCAACAAGAAATTTCAAAGTGATCGCGAGTTAAAGCTTACATTCATGTGCATGCATGATGTTGCATGCATTAATCAAGCTTCTCAAAGATAAATATAAGCCACTAACATGTTTCCTTACTTCCTACATGTAAGATCTTCTCCCCTAATCCCTTTTTTGTTTTTCTTCTCTTCATCTTCTACCTTGGCCTAAATCCAAGGTGCCCCATATTGGAATCTAGTGTGTGTAGTTAAAGAACCTTTTATTCTTCTCCTTTTTCTCTAGATACACCTAGTTATCGGTCAAAGGACAATTTCTATAGATCTTGGAGGATAAAGCCTAGATTTTGCATTATTGTGGGAATTTTGTGTTATTCTTCTTTGAGGAAAATGATATAACTTTAATACATTTATTGCCTATATTTTACATTCATTATCTTAATCTTTCTCTAAAATCATCTACTGTTTTAAAAGAAGATCTTTTATGGGTTGTTTTTGATGAGTTAGATGAAAATATGAAATTTTGATGTTAGTGGTAATATTTAAAAAATGTTTTTTGATGTTAATCATGTGCTTACTAAAATATTATTGAATCAAATTTAAGATGTATGTGAAAATGTCCTTAAAATGTCATGTATATAGTGTCTTGGAACCATATGTAGCGCACTGGACACTAAGGAAATTGAATTTGAGCATGGATGAGGTAGGGAGAAAGCAAATGTTAGAGCTCAATGAGCTAGATGAGCTAAGGATGAATGCCTATGAGAACTCAAGGATCTATAAGGATAGGACAAAGCAAATCCATGACCGCCACATTCTGCATCGAGTGTTCAAAAAGGGTGAGAGGGTGCTTTTGTTCAATTCAAGGTTAAAGTTGCATCCTGGAAAATTGCGATCCCGCTGGAGTGGACCGTTTGTGGTAGAGTAGGTGCGACCCCATGGTTCTATCATGGTTAAGGATGATGCTAAATTTTATTTGGAATTAAGTTTGATAATTGAAAGTAAGTAATTTATGCATAAAGGAGGTAATTTTAAGTTGAAACTTGTGTTATATGCCTAACTGATGAGCTTTTATGGGCTAATTTGATGTAGTGATACATGGATATAGACTTTTTAGTCTCCTTATCCTTTTAATGATTCTCTTCAATTAAAATAACATGAACTCATTATTGTATGAGGCTGGACTTTTGAAGCATAACCTAAATACCTTAAAAGTGTTTTTCTTATGATTTTTGAATGCCATGTTATGGGAAGATGAGACTAATGATGTTTCTTACTATCTTGGATTTTTTATAAGATGATATTAAGTATTTTCTTAACAAATATGGTGATACTTTTTGTTAGGGACATAGTTTCATGATTAAAGGTAGCTGAATTACAGACAAAGGAGGTCTTTTAGTAATGAAATTTGTATTATATGTAACATTCACTAAACATTGAACTTTAAGTGTAGAATTTTGCACATAATTGTGTGACTGCCATGTTACATGGATTCTAGAATTTATGTGGATATGATTTTCCTATAAGGAATCTTCCTTGTTAGGGTTTTATGATGATGGCTTTGTTCCTCACAAAAGTGCTAATATAGATCTTGTTGTTTCCACTAAGGGTAAGTTTGGCTTATCTACTCTGAGTTGATATTATATGCCTTGTGATGGCTAGGGATGGGTTTAATGTTTGAGCATTGTTGTGGTCGAGAATGGTAAGATGGAAATGATGTTCCTTGACTGAGTGACTTGGGCCTTGGTATGACCAAAGAAGTTAAATGATGTAAAATTGAGTAACTCTATTGATGTAATTGAAATATGAGTGAGTGAAATGAAGAGTAACCCTAACAAGTCTAAGATTAAGAAACATTTGATCAACCGTACCAACACTATATTATGGTTCTAAAAATAAGTATCGTACAAGCCTACACTACATCTAGATGTCAATAAAACTAGCATTGTATGTACACATATACATATAAGTATACAATTCTTATCACTTTAAGAATGGTATGTGTTGACCAAAGGTGGATTTCATTAGCATCATTTCTAGTTTGTTTGTGATTGAATGTATGTGGAACGTGGGTGTTCATATGTGGTGAATAAAGGTTGGTTTCTTTGGCATCCATTTTGGTTTGTTTGGTGACTGAAGGTTGGTTTTCTTGGACAATGAGGTTGTATATCTAAATAGTTATCGAAGGTTGTGTCATTGCACTAAGATAGATATGATAGGTTTCTACAACTGACATTTCTTGTGGGGACATTTGATACCAAGATTTAAGGTTAGACAAGTAATGGAGTCATGTAGATTTATTCATATAAAACAACTTATTGAATTATTTTATTCTTTTATTTCCCTAATATACTATGAATACTACTTGATTAATCTCATTGGATATGTTTTGGGATATATCCTAATTCAAGAATGTACTTCTAGTTACATAAATTTATTATCATTTTCATTTGCTCACAAACTGTAAATGTTATCAATTTTTATATTGTATTGCTTACATGGGTCTCATCTTGGTATGCAGTGCGATCAAAATTGGATTGAGGATGAGTTAGGCTTTAGTGCATATAGATAGCATCAAGTTTGGTGAAGCTCTTCTGGTATTGTTTCTTAAAGTCAATATTTAGATCGGTAGGTACAATATATGGTTATTAAAAGTTAACGAATATGATTAATTAGCCAAGGAGATCTAGTTTTTATACTTTTCTTGTTTTGTGTTACTAACATATTCTTACTACTCATTTTATAATCTATATTTTTTAATGTCTTATATGGTAATCCACATGCTTAGTATGTTTATAAAGAAAAAAAATACTTCCATCTTTTACATTTTTCTTTATTTTTTGGGAAATTTTCACATGTTAGTTCATTTTGGTTTTAGGGTTTCAACAACTATCTCAAAAGAGTTATCTTGGTGATAAGTCACCACCCAAGTAGAGAGAATGATAGAAGTAGAACAAGAAATCAAGCTATAAGTGAGAGTTGGTTTTTGTAGAATAATATGATAGAGTATTACATGTACAATTGGAAGAGTGATTTGTTTAATTGTTCTCTTGTCTTGGATGTCTAAGAAATATTTTGTATATAATGCAATGTGGAACTATAGTATGCATGGTTCATGAGCATATGGACTCACATTATCCTATCAATGAGTAAGAACTCTCTTTTGATCAGCATAAATACCTACCATTAGAGAGAAACCCTAAATCTAAATCCATATTAAGAAGCAAAACACCTGATCCTCGAAAAAAATGATTGAAAAGGAATACCGAAAGCACAGGTAAATTTTTCCTTTGTAGACTAAAAAAAATCAATTCCACATCAAACAACTAACATGCTCAATTACTATAAATCTCACTCAACTTTAATAAAACTAAAACAAATCTTATTTCCCATATACAATTCAATTTACTTTAGATTACATGTTCATGAATGAAACAAGCTCGATATACAACCCATCTCAAAAAGTGAGACTATAAAAAACCTCATGAGACACATATAGAGCCCCAGTAAGAAGAAATTTCTCACTCATCCATGTAACTTGCATTAGTATTAGGTGAATTATATTGAATTAAATCATACTTGTAGAAATTCATAAGTAAAATAGATAGTTCTAGCATTTAACAGATGCATCATATGAAAGTATTTTAACTAACAAGTGAAAAATCCATCTAGTCAAGTTTTAACTTCTTAATCATTGTTGGTAGCATATCTATTAAAATATCAACAAATACTATTTATTCCAACTGAATTTCTATTACATGATTTACAAAATCAACATATAAACATTTATAACTAATCAATAAATTTGTGTGACACCACATTAGCCAAACCAAGAACATATAATGTAGTAATGAATCTGAAGTCCACACAAGTCATGTCTACCAAAAAAAAATCATTCAAATAACAACTAAATCCAAATCCTAGATATAATAGATATCTGACACACCTTAGACTAAATGCTAGAGTTTCTTTCAGAATTCACATTAGATAGATAAGAATAAGACAACAAATTATTTTTAATAGAAGAATAATTTATTTCTATAATTAAGAAACATATTCAAGTACCATAAATTTTCCAACTGATAGTAAAGTAATGTAATTAATATTTATCTCATATTCAAAATGATTGGACGTAGTTTATTCATTTGCATGGAAACTATTTGGCTCATAACTCACCAACTAGAAGTCACCACACCTAATTCTCATTTCAATGACTCAACATCACTATGTTAGGGCTTAGTGAGTCACCCTAAGATATCTACAATAGACCCTGATCTCCCATAGGGTTGTACAAGATAGGAACAACCAAAATAAAATATATGTATCATGTTTCACAATTTATATTTCAACAGAGTCCATTTTTATGGACATGAAATTTCACAACAAAGAATTTAGGCAAAATAACAACATGTGACTCACTTATAAATTCTCTTGCTGTAACGTTTTGAGTCTCAATCCACACTACATAAATCCTTCTCATAATTCTATGATTACTATAAAGAGATATATTTGATTTCCTGAATATGGACATAGGCAGAAACTCATAATGTAGAAGTCACTTAACTAGATGTGTCAACATTTCACTTGTTATTTAATACGCTAACTAGATGTGTCATCATTTCACTTATTATTTAATCCACTTACTAAACTTTAAAAAAATAAATTCAAATCATCATTTATCATGTGTGTTTTCTTGAGAAACTAGAATGACATAAAGAATATTAGGGTTAACGAGAGAGACAACAATTCAACATTGTACCAAGCAACAATGTAATATATAATTTAAAATACACAAGTTTCTTTTGCATTAACATATCATTTATTATGAATGATCATGATTGGGTAATCATCCTAAGGTATAATCTCATTCTCATGCATTCATCCTAGTCAGTTTTCTCAGATACAGTCAATACATGATAATTCAATCCTAGAATAGTTCTTTCATACTATTTTGTATTGCACTTTTCAAATCGAAAATGTAATTAAAACTAGAAATAAGATCATTGGATAAGCATATTTCATTATAAATATTTTTGAGATCAGGTCTATTAGACAACACATGGGTTATCCCATCTAGATCCCCTCAGATATAGTTAATCTCAAATCATAAAGTCCATAACACATATTTAATTTTTCATACCAAATTATTATCAATTTTAGTGTAAGAATGATTTCTTCTACTTTGATTAAGTCAAGCTATATTTAGTGATTTACATACATTAATTCTTTGTACTTCATTTATTTTACTTCATTTATCATATATGGGTTAGGTTTAGGTTCTTATGTCCACCGAGATGTCTATTGGGTTTTCCCTTCATTTTATATTCAACACTCTTAATATTGCTCACTTATTATTCTTCATCATTATTGGAATATATCATTCTTAATTCACTTACATGTTGCTTATATATATTTAATTCCTTCATATTCCATCTTTAGTGTATTTTTATCAATTTAGGTCAAATCAAAAAAAATATTCAAGACTCTCTTATACAAAATTTATTAATATTTCGTCCATTACCTATGATCATAATTCATTTCACCCTTGTCCATTTCCTTTCTTGCATATAGATACATGTACCATGCCAATTTGAATTTTAGTGGCATTTTAGAAACTAGGATCAATCCTTACATTCCTTATAAGACTACTTGATTTAGAAAGTAGAATGAATATAATTACTTCAGTTCTCATTATCTCAATTCATTACCAAGTGACTAATAGAAAAGAGGTTCGTTTATGTAGAATTTAATCATTATTCCTTTAATTATAGTATAATTGATTCATTAGAATTAGATCATCTTATTATGGAATTCTGCATTCAAATTAACTAATAATATTTTATTTGAGCATATCTTCACGTTTTCAAGATTATATACCAATGATTACTTGATTTTCCATATTCCATCACAACAATGAATTTGAGGGTTCTTAAGAAGTTTGTTTTATTCAATATAGAATTATACATCATCAAAATACCTCATTGACCACTAACCTCATTAGTGTGTACTAAGAACTATCACAATAGAAGGAAAACCTAGTTCCATTTTCAAGATCATACATTTATTAATTACAAAAATACATCACATCATTGGATCTTTTGATTCTATCCATTAGAATTACCCTTATCATGGAATACTCATTTAAGATATTCACATTAATTGTCATATGAAAAAATGTGAAATTCATGATACATTTAGTAATAGATAGTAAGAATCAATATAATATTCACACTTTCTCAATTAAAACTTCACTAAATTTAGGATTACTGAATTTCTAAACATCTTGTTCATTTAAGCTAATTTCAACTTTACTAGTATAAAGTAGTGTCATTTATGTACCATAAATTTTCAATTGATAACAATTCACAATCATGTTTAAATTGAGTATTATTCATCATGAGTAAAACACATGTAACACAATCCCCCAACATTTTGCCATTTGATCAACAAACCATCTAGAAAGATTCAAGTAATAGACTCATTATTCTTTAGCATGATGTCATTAGGCTCTATGCATGTATAAATATCTAAAAAGGAAGTGAGCTACTCACCTCAGACACCAATATTATGAGATTGTAGCCCCAACTACTAAATGTTATGAACCCAATTCCAACCTCAAGTAATATTTTCTTGATCCTCTTAGATTAAGAATCTTAAACAAGAACAAAGGAAAAAATGATGAAAAGTAACATGGATTTGGGATATTTTGATCCAAATCATTTGGTTGACAAGTTTTAAACATGGGACGGAAGAAAGAGATAAAAACCTAGTATATATTGATGAAATATAATGAATACACCAACTATGGGAAGCTACAACCCTATATATGTACTTCCAACTTCAAACTATTAAAACCCTAGGAATCTCATGTTATCTCAAGAAAATCAAATCTTAGGGATGAATGATGGGTTATGGGATCTACTATGGTGAAGGTTATTGTTATAGATCAATTGAGGTGCTTAAAAATACGAATGAGTCCTTCATTGTATTTTTTCAATAAAATCTATCGTCAACTGAGTTGTTCTTATTATGAAACCCATTCGATGAAGGGGCTTGCGGTATGTCCAATATTCTAAGAAAAATTATGAAACTTGTATATGCTGAATGAAAATGAGTATTTCTACACCTTTACACAATAAAAAACAATTTTGTTTACCAATAAATAATAAAAATCAAATACCTCATGCTATACTGCATTGTGTACAACATGGTCGGTTGAGTTTGTCCCGTAGAAACTTAGCCGAACAATAGGTCCAGAAAACATTCAAAACTTTTATAACTTTGAAAGAATACTTATATTTGAGGTGCCCAAACTATGTCGAAGTTATAAAGAAAGAAGAGTTGCTGATAAATATTGAAATTCATTTGCTACACCACTACAATGATCATATTTTGCATACATACTATCAAAATCCTAATTTTTTGCCTACTAGGGTTACACTTGTCAAACACTAACTATATAAAATAATGGCATGTTGGTATGTATGCCCATAGAGACAATCATATAATGATTGTAATGGCATATCTTATAGATGATTTGATTAATGATAAAAGCAATCTTCCAACTTATTCTATTTTACTCAGTAATGAGATAATTATGAAATGTAATAAATGTCTAAAGAGTAATATTACTCAATTACATACATCTTCAAGTCGAGGATCTGAACAATGGGATCATATGGATGTCAAGAGTATATGTATTCTTGTTATGGCCCTAGTCAGATGTTATTGTCGAAGGCTAATAGACGACAATGACACTTAAGACTGGAGTGAGTGTTTATTGATGA
This sequence comes from Alisma plantago-aquatica, assembly GCA_963693085.1. NCBI lineage: Eukaryota > Viridiplantae > Streptophyta > Magnoliopsida > Alismatales > Alismataceae > Alisma > Alisma plantago-aquatica. Next base: position 114,428,257 of record OY856410.1, on the reverse strand, counting down.
CATAATCTCATTAGTCATGATATGTGATATCAAAGCAAGCACATAGATACTTGTTGGAGAATAGTGTATCAGATAAACCCACCTTGAGAGTGACACATGGAACCATGATTGGTAGTCAGAGTCATCTCTCATAGTGATGGTGGAGATTCTGATTCTTAGACCTGAAACCACTACACTCATCACATGTTGTTCGATGGGCTTTGACATCATCCACTGTGATCCAGAATAAGGGTTTCCATAAAGGTGGTGCTCATGTGTACTGTGATACATGAGGATGACTATGAGTGATGTAGATGGGATTTGTCCCTCTACAGGAGTTTGATATCCTAGCCACTTGATAAGAGAGACTGATAAATGTATTGCCATGCTGGTGTGAGTCAATATGTGATATTCAACTTACACGAATCTCATATAGTCTGCTCTAGTTCAAGGAACATGGATTGAATGTTGAAGAAGATGATGATTCCATGCCTCAAGTTTAATCTGGATATCAGATACAAAGGAACTATTCAACCATTATAACATCAATCACTCCAACTTCTCAAAATAATTGAGTAGCAATGAATTCTTGTTAGATATCAATCATTGCTTGTGAAATCATAATACAATAATGAATATCACTGCCAACATATTTTAGAGCCTATCAGGTCACACCCATAGGATGTGATTGGAATAGGAGTATAATTGTGGATTGTGATTGGAAATATTCCTAATCAAGCTGATTACTAAAATGTTTAGGTAATCCACTATAATAATATTGGAATATATTCTGAGTTAATAGGTTAAAATGTTTAAGGCAATTAATTAGATTCCATTATTAATTTGGCTGGCTGATGCAGAGCGATCAACTAAATATGGATGAAGAAAATTAGCTAATCAATTAATATGATTAATTGATTATATGCTTAATTGATTTATTAATTGTTTCCTGAGTATTTTTTCAATAATCCACGAGAAGATCATTTTACATGAACCCACAATTTTGTTTCCCAAGGGTTTTGGAAAACCCTACTTCCTTTCCTCTTCTATTCATAGGGGCATGATGGTCGGCCTTTGAGATTCTAAGACACCTGAGGTTACACTCTTACACATGAACCCTATCCCTCATTGTCTCCAAGTGAGAAAGAAGCAGAGAAACTGATTCTAGCACATCATCAAGTAGAAGGCTACTTCTTCCCTTTAACTTAAGAAGTGTGATCTAGAGTTCCAATCCATCTGCATAAATGAAGTAGACACATATACATTGAGTTTCCTGCATTTGGAGGACGTTTGAGGACCATGTGTGCACATCAAGAGGGGCATACATCACCGCTCTAAGGGACGTCATCAGACTTTCTCTGGAACAAGGTATATAATACTTTTATAAGATACCAATATCTTATCACAAGTTCCAAGGTTTTAACCCTTATTGGAACATGAAGAGGCTTTCACCTCAATCATGGCTTCAAACATGCCCAAAGGTCGTTAAGACCATCACATTATTCATAGTAAGGTTATCATCATCATTCCATACCTTAAACAAGGCTCAAAAGATCATTAGCACATATGTGTCCATAGATATTAACATGGTAAGGCAATATGATATTCAAATAGTACTACATTGTGGTTTCAACATAAGAAGAGTGTAATTCATTATCACATTAATCATTCAAGAGGTCTGATTATAACCAATCAACATCATATAGTTACATTATGGTTAGGTATAACAAGCTAGATCACATCGGAGTTACGCATCCACTTATTATAATGATTTATCAAATATAACTATATGATGGAAAAGGTAAGACTAAAAATTAATGGCATTGGACCATCGAATTATCAACACTAGGACCCACATATAATACCATGTGATTTATTCTAATCTATTGGATGTGGAAGCATCCAATATTATTCATTGGATCAGGTTCATTGTTTAAGGTTATCAATTGAAATATAGGTCTAACCATTAGATCAATTGAACAAAGGAACCATTAGTTTAAGGTTTAGTCAAATCTACAATTACATTCTTAACTCATCATATATGATGATGAACTGATCCACCATTAATTGTGATCATTAGGTCACCATTGGTTGTTAGATCAGTAATACATTCTAGTTAACACCATCAAATATTAAGCTAATGTCATCATCAATTGATAACATCATTAGAATACTTAGTAGATGATAATTAAACATCTAATTGAGCCAAAACCTGACATAAGGGGATGAACATAGGTTGTCACCATAAATTTGACACCCTTGATCATGAACATCAGTTGCCAAGATAGAAACACCATTGGCTATTGAATGGTATGACCATCAGTGGTGTGATAGCGAAGGAAATAGCTTGAAAACCCGAATTTGAACCATCAACTATTTTGTGCTTAGCACCATAGGTTGATGCTATCAACCTGTCCCAGATCATGTTACCCCTTAGAAAGGTCATACACATGTTTAAAAGTTCATATCAAACTGGAAAAAAATAGGGAACGCCACAAAATTCGTAATTCTAAACAAGCATGGTTTCTTTATGCTTAGATAATCACATTAAAGCATAAACATGAACTAACAAGCTTCTAGTAAGAAATATAAGTGAAGAATGTTATATAACTCGCCTATATAGAGTAGGTCAGTTCCCAAACAACAAGAATCTCGAGCAAATAAGGCAAGAAATCTCTAGATTCAGATCTGAACATGGCCAAATAGGCACTTCTCTCCACAAAGAAGCAAAACCCTAGAAAAAGAAACAAGAAAGATAAATTTTTGAGTTCTAGGGCCACTTTCACCATGGAACAGTAGGGTTCTGACCTATAGAGATATAGAAGGAAGAAGGGAAAATAAATAAATGGAGGAAATAAGGTAATACTTACATTTTTAGGTTAAGATCACTAGGAGGAAACTTTTTAGACCCAAAAAGGAAATCAATTACAACCCTAGAATTTTTTCCAAGAAGATCCCCACTTTCTTCTTCCTTGGGCAGAAAAATTCACAGAAGCACAGAGGGAGAATGAAGGTCAGAGAAGGCGGGAAGTGGTGGAAAGAAAATGGCTAGTTTTGGTGCTTGGGGATAAGTATATGACACTTTAAGATAAAGAAAAAGAAAAAGTTGAAGTTCTAGTATCTATCCAAGTGTCCATGGCCTTAAATTATTAAGAATATACAAGAAAATGCACAAGAAGCTCTCCCACTATATGTATAGACCTTCTTAGGTTTCCTTTGTTGATTTCCCAGCCAATCACATAATTCATTAGTTGATAGCTACTAAAAGTAGCTCATCCATGAAGGGGTAAATCCTAAAATACCCTTGATGAAAACACCTTTAAACCATGGCTCAACTAGGATCCCCATGGGTCAAAATACTCAATAATGATAATATAACATATAAGTAACATAATGTATGTGACAAATTACAAATAAAACCCTTCAATTGGGTAAATTGTAGAAAAGTCCAAAATGTACATAAAATTGCATAACTTGCTCAAACAATATCCAAATTGGACCAAATTTGAAACTTAAACTTGCATTATGATTTAAAACCATATCACAAGATTATATTAGGGTTGTAGTCATTCAATTATGGTAATTAAGCTTATTCAACTCATTAAGCAAGCTCAAGGGCCTTACAAGTATCTCCATTGAAAAGCTTATGGAAGTAATTTCTCCATTGGTTATTGATATCATCATCCTTCACCAATACTCTACCATATTAATTATTGATTCATTTTACTTGACTCAAGTCTCTTCCTTTCCTTTATCTTATATGAGCCATTTTATATATATCTTTTTCCCCTTCTCTAGTGTCCAGCTTCTTATACATATCATCAAAGTATCTAGACCTTGCCTCTCAAACAACCTTTTTAGCTTATTTCTTTGCTTGTTTGTTTCTTTGGAATGTTGCATAATCTTGAGATTTGGGCAAGCTCCTATAGATTTCCCTTTTCAGTTTAATAGCCTTCTGTACTTCATCATTCCACCACCAGGTCTCTTTCTGTGGAGGCCCACAACCTTTAGACTCCCCCAAAACTTCTTTAGAAATTTTTATTATGCAGGAGCTCATGTTATGCGACATAGTATTAATATCAGACTCCACATTCCAAGTTCCCTCCTTGATGAGTTTATCATGAAAAGTCAATTTCTTTTCTCCTTTAAGATTCCACCACTTGATCCTACTATCATGGTTTCTATTATGCTTGCCTTTATCGATCTTCATGTTAATATCCAAAAACACCAACCTATGTTGGGTCATGAGTTCTTGGTCAGGAATCACTTTACAGTCCTTGCATATATTATGATCCACTTTTTGTGTAAGGAGGTAATCAATTTGGCTACAATTTTGCCCACTCTTGAAAGTAATCTTCTGAGATTCTCTTTTCTTGAAATGGGTGTTTGCCAAAATCATATCATATGCAACTGCAAAAACTAGTATCCTCTCTCCTTCTCTATTCCTACTGCCATATCCAAAACCACCATGAACTCTCTCATATTCTATATTTCTACTCCCCACATGGCCATTTAAATCACTCCCATTAATAATCTTCTCTTCTATCGATATTCCTTGCATCAATTCATCCATATCATCCCAAAAAATCCTTCTTAGCATCCTTGCTAAGGCCAACTTGAGGGGCATAAGTGCTAATAATGTTAAAAATATTTCCCCCAAGAGAAACCTTTATAACTATGATTCTATCACCCATTCTTGTAATATTGACAACAACATCCTTCAACATCTTATCAACGATAATACCTATGCCATTTCTATGTTTATCAATACTGTATACCAAATTTTATATCATGTGTCTCCAATATCTCTACAACGTTCCCTTGTCCACTTGGTTTCGTACAAGAAAGCTATATTGACTTTTCTTCTCATCATGGTATCCACTATCTCCAAAGATCTCCCTGTCTAAGAGGCAATATTCCAAGATCCAACTCGAATCCTTTTTTGTTGAACTTGCTTCTTTACTTGCCTTCATCAAAAATGTTTCCCTTGCACATTTTTCATTGCATCCGGGCAATGATGTGCCGGGACTAGCTTCTTTAACCACACACGTCCAAGATGTGGAAACCCTTGCACATTTTTCACTACATCCGAGCGATGATGCAGCAGGACTAGCTTCTTTACCCACACACCTCCAAGATGGGGAAATCATTGTTTATCCTTCAACACAACCAGAAACCGCTGTGTCGAAACCCCTTGCATATTTATCACTACACCTGGGTGTCGATGCAGCGCGTCTCTAGGTAGGGATGATCCAATGAAATTTTTATAAGGATCCATGTCATAGAAAGTGTGATAAAGTTTTTATAGGCTGGCTGTCAACCTACCACCAACTCTCCTCCTTTATTCAGGTTTGGGACCGGCTACATTTGCACAAAAAGTATGAAAACATAGGTGGCGTTACACTATACACACACACACACATACACACACACACACACACACACACACACACACATATATATATATATATATATATATATTGTGTGTGTATATATATGGTAAGTATACTATAATTTATTATTCTTATGTACAAAGTATCTTATAACTTCAATTTTTAATATGTACATGACCAAATCTATCTCAAAAGAAGTAGGAAACTCTAAATAAGTTTTCAATGATTCATTCAATATAGAACCTTGCTATTTCAACACCTTCAAATTTTTATTATACAAAGAAACAAATATTCTCCAAAAGAAGTAGGGATTAACATCTTTACCATACTAAATGATACATAGGTAATACAAAATAAACATTACACTTCATACAATACACCAATAAATAATTAATATGTTATATGTAAACATTAGTGGGTAGCTTGTATGTAAAATTGTTCGATCTTGAACTTACCTACTAAGGTAGTAGGTTAAAAGTAGTAGGTAAATAGTTAATGAACTAGAACATATTTTATCTTTATCCTTACCTTACATGGAGTATATACAAGGTAAATATATTTACCATTACCCATTGTATAACGATCCAATATCATTTTAGCCATCTAATTAAAGTTTACCTTAATGATTACATATTTAACTATATTTATCAATGTTTAAACTTGATTACAAATGATTGTGTTATGATTTTTTAGACCTACTGATAAACTCTATGTATACCTTGTTGGATTTTTGTGGAGGAAACAAACACAGAGGAAGCAACAAAATTTTCTCCACATATCTTACGAGTAGATCTCATTGACAATAACATATTCAGAAAGAGTGTGTGCAGGGATATACTTCATCCCATAGCAAGTCCGACGATGTCCCTTGACGCGGTGATGTGTGTTGCTCCTAGCGTGCACATACAATCCTCAACCGTCCTCTAAATGCAAACAACTCAGCTTCTTTGTCTCTACTTCATCCATGCAGATGGATCGGAACTCCACGTTGTGCTTCTTAAGCCAGCGTGAAGAAATAGCCTTTTGCTTAATGACGTGCTAGCATTGGTTGCTCTCCTTCTCTCTCACTTGAGGATGATGCCATCTAGGGTTAATATTTAAGAGCGTAATGGCAGGCGTCTTAGCATGTCAAAAGTCGACCGTCATGCCCCTATAAATAGAAGAGGAAAGGAAGTAGATTTTTTCAAAACCCTCAGGAAACAAAAGGCTTCTGGATCATATAAATGAGCTACGGGTGGACTATTAAAAGAATATTCTGCAAATAATTAATTAACCAATTGATCATATTAACTGATTTACTAATTTTCATCATCCATCTCTAGTTAATCGCTCTGAATCAGCCAACAGACTTAACAATGAATCTAATTAATTGGCTTAAATATCTTAATTGGATAACTCATATTATATTCCAATATTTTTATATTGGATTACCTAAACACTTTAATAATCAGTTTGATTCAGAAAGTTTCCAATCATGTCCATAATTATACTCGTATTCCAATCACACCCTATGTGTGTGACCTTGTAGGCTCCAAATTATATTGACAGGGATATTCATAATTGTATTATGATTTCACAAGCAATGATTGGTATCTATAAAGACTTTATTGCTACTCAGGTAGTTGGAGAAGTTGGAGAACAACTTAACTTTATTTGGTGTTACAGTGATTGTATAGTTCCTTCATCTCTAGTATTCAGATTGAACTTGAGGCATGGAATCATCATCCTCTTCAACAATTAATCCACATTACTTGAACTTGGGAAGATTGTCTGAGATACGTGTAAGCTCAATATCACATATTGATTTACACCATCATGTCTATACATTTCTCAATCTCACTTATCGAGTCGCCATGATATCAAATTCTTGTAAGAGGGCCAAATCCTATCTACAATACTCACAATCATCCTCATGTGTCATAGTACACCCGAGCACCACATTTGTGGAAACCCTTATTAAGGATCATGATAAATGATGTCAAAGAACTTCAAATGACATGTGATGAGTGTAGTGATTTTAGGTCTAAGAACCAAAATCACCACTATCACTATGAGAGATGACTCTGGATACCAATCATAGTTCCATGTGTCACTCTCAAGGTAGGTCTGTCTGATGTAGTATTCTCTAACAAGTATTTATGTGGTTGGTTTGATATCACATATCATGACTAATGAGATTATGTCATCAACCAACAAACACTCTAGTCTTAAGTGTTATTGTTGTCTATTAGCATTCCACAATAACATCTGACTAGGGACATAACAAGAATGATATACTCTTGACATCCATATGACCTCATCATTCAACTCCTCAACCCGACAACATACTTCATTGAATAATATCATTATTAATACATTTATTATGTTTCATCATTATCTCATAACTGAATAAAATAGAATAACTTGGAATACTGCCTTTATTACTCAAATTGTTCACAAGATATGCCGTTACAATCATCATATGATTGTTTTAGTGTGCATACATACCACCAGACTCCAACTTGCACTTAGAGCCAATCAACTATGGACTTAATCCCTAGTAATCTAACATGCCATTCATGCTTCTTCTATGAAAGTGCTTTTGTCAAGTGGTCAACCACATTGTTCTCAGTTGGTACTCTACAAATCTTCATATCTCTTCTCTCTATGATTCCTCATATGAGATGGAACCACCTTTGTATATGCTAGAAATGATGATGTGATCTAGGTTCCTTAGCTTGTGTAATAGCTCCATTGTTATCACAATGCATCTCAATTGCATCACTAATGCTTGGAACCACCCCAAGTTTTGAGATGAACTTATTGATCCAAACAACCTCCTTTGCTACATTAGATGCAAAAATATATTCGACCTTCATTGTAGAACCTGCAACTATCTCTTTCTTGGAATTCTTCTAGCTCACAGCTCTGTTGTTGGGGCAAAACACAAATCCAGACTGCAATTTGTAGTCATCATTGTAAGTTTGGAAGCTTGTATCAGTGTAACGCTTTACCACCAACTCTTCTTCTCCTCTGTAGAAAAGGAACTAATCCTTAGTTCTTCTCAAGTAATTAAGGGTGTTCTTCATGATAGCCCAATGAATCTCACTAGGATCTGACTGATATGTGCTCGTCATGCTCAAGGCATACGAGACATCTGGATGAGTACATAACATTGTGTACATGATAGGTATAACTGTAGAAGCATATGGAATCTTATGCATGTGCACCCTTTCTTCACAAGAATTAGGACATTGAGCTCTAGTGTTGGTAACACCATGAGACATGGCCAGGTTGCCTCACTTTGAGGACTCCATGTTGAACCTATTCAACACTTTGTCAATGTATGTGCTCTGACTTAGTCCAAGAAGCCTTCTAGATCTATATCTATAGATCTTGATTCCTAGGATGTAGGATGATTCTCCCAAGTCTTTACCATCTCCAAAGTAGGGATGTCATTCCCTATCAATACTATGCCATCCATATACAATATGAGGAATACAATCATGATGTCACTAACCTTCTCATAAACACATGGCTCATCTTCATTTTAACTAAATCCAAACTCTTTGAATGTTTAGTCAATTCAAAGATTCCAACTTTGAGATGCTTGCTTCAATGCATCGATTGACTTTTGTAGCATAAAAACTTTATTTGCATCCTTTAGATTAATAGAACCCTCAAGTTGTGTCATATACACATCATCAAGAAGATCCTTATTAAAGAATGTGGTTTTAACATCCATATGTCAAATCTCATAGTCATGATAAGCTATAATAGAAAGCATGATCACGATGGACTTAACCATGGCAATTGGAGAAAAGGTTTCTTCATATTCAACACCTTGAACTTGTTTGAAACCCTTTGCAACCAATAGACCATTGTAAGTCTATACATTACCATCCATGCCAGTCTTCTTCCTTAAGACCCACTTGCACCCTATGGATTTTACCCCTTCAGGTAGATCTATCAAGGTTCATGCCTTGTTGGTGTACATGGATTTCATATCAGATCTCATGGCCTTAAGACATTTTTCAGACTCTAGTCTCTTAATAGCTTCTAGGTAGGTAGTTGTCTCACCTTCAATGACTGACTCATTGCCTTCTTGTGTCCGTAGATAACCAAATTTATATGGCTCAAAGTGTGTCCTGCTAGATCTGTGAGGTTCCTGTGTCACATGAGGAATTTGAGATTCCATAATGGTTTATGATTCTCTATGTTCCTTATGTACCTTAATAGGTTCAATGCTTTCTTTCTAGTATGGAACTTCTTCGAGTTCTAGTATCCTCTAGTGATTCCTTTTGAAATGGATTCCTTTTTTGGGAATGCACCATCCTAGAAACAAACACTTTGTTGTCAGTTGGGTTAAACAAGTGGTATCACATAGTTTTTCTGTGGTAACCAACAAAATAACATTTATCTGATCTAGGGACAAGCTTTTCAAGAAACATTTTCTTGACATAAGCTTCACATCCTCAAACCTTCATAAAAAACATTTTGTGTTATATCCTCAATTTTGAAGTAAAATTGAATTATATAAATATAAAGACATGTTTGGATAAATAATTTCCCCTATGGTATTATTGGTGGAATAATAATAACTTTAATCACCTTTGTGGCATGGGTGCTTTTGGCAAAAGTTAAATAAATAGAATGAATTAATAATAATGGCCTTTTGTTATGATAACTGACATAATTATCAAGTTTGCCAAAAGAAATAGGATATATGGTGTTTTAGATAATTGGAGGATGATTATCTAACCAAGATTGACAACATAATAGTTAAGGAATCAAATGAGAATATTTTGTCTTAGCTTGTAAAAAATAAAAAATAAATAAAGATAGTTCTAGAAATTGGGAGAGAAGGAGGAATTCCATAGGATAATGATAATTGTTTTATATAAATGCCTAAAAAGTGCTTGTTTTGTATGGGATAGATATCCCATAAATCCCACACACTAAATATAGACTGGAAAGAATATTCACAAGATCATATATTTAATTTAAGGAATACTTTGGGAAAAGGAAGATAAGAGAATAATCTAGAATTCATTGTCTAATAAGGTAGTGTCTTTTCATGACTTTTAGTTGTATTAGAATAAAAGCCAAGAAGCTTTCATTAAAAGAAAAGTAAGCGGAAGTAAGAGAAAATAAGGAAGACAGATTCAACTACTTCCTAAATTAGATGTTGCACCCTTCTCCTTTTTATTGGTGGGAAACCAATTTATGACTAAAGGAAATATCTTTTTCTAACACTTAAGGAATGGTAGTAATGGTATGTTTCTTTCCTTTTTACATCTTTCTTGTACACCAAGAATCAAGAAGAGAGAACATGAGAAGATGTAAGTATATATATGGGAAAGGTGCATTGAGCCCTCATATCTCCCTCTCGATAACCAACCCACTGTTTCCTACATATAGTTCTATCTAGGAAATACTCCCATGCCTCCATGATTGAACCTGCCTCCTTCCTTTCCATGGATGTGTGCCTTCTCCTCCACGATAGCCTGGGGTCTTCTTTCTCCATAGAATTATCCTTGACAACCTAGGAGGAGACGAGACAGGTTGCTTCATCCTTATCATTATAACCTCCAATGGAGGTGACTGGGGCCATTCATGGTCGGACCAGAGAAACCCTAGTCTGGTGTTAGCAAAAACCCTACCTTACACAAGTTGACGAAGTCCTAGTTTGAGAGTATTGAGGAACATATCAGGGAGGCCAGCAAGATTGCCTTTGAGGGCTGCCCGAGATTTTTTGCCATCAGCCATGCACTGGCCACAAACCACAGTGAGGTGCCTAGGCAAGCTCCCTACTTTCCTACATATCTAGTGCTCCCCAGCGTGGCAGCGGTAAGAACATTGGTGTGAAAAGAAAGAGACCGATTGAGACTTGCAATGGTGGGTCTTTCTAGGAGTAGGTCTATCAACACTCGAGAGATGTGAGGCTATGGTAGTCTGCATCTCAGCCGTTGTGGGGAAAGTGTTGGAGTGGCTGCCGAGGGGCTCAACTTTTCCCCTGGCTCATAGGACTCCGGGGTCGAGGGAGGAGTTCCGGTAGTAGGGAACATGATGAATGGGTCTAGGCACTATGGAACAGACCTGAAGGGGGAATACCAACTGAGAAAGAAAGAGAGGGAGTGTGATAGCAGGATGATGGGAGCTGTGGAGACGAGGATAGATGCATTGGGGTGATGCTGACTTGGATAAGAATGACTCTATCAGCAACTTCATACCCATCGATCTGGTACCCTCAGCTTGGCCCAACTTAAGGGAAGACCCGTGAGCCTCCCCAGAGGTGATCACACCCCCTGGCCAAGTCACTACAGACCAGGGAGGCAGAGGTGTCGGACGCTAAAGGCCTGACATTGTATAGACTCACCCGCCTGAGCGAGATTCGCCCTATGCTAGGTGGAAAGAAAAATAGAGTCAAAAGACTATATTGCCCCTAAGCATGCACAAGACCCAAGGACAACTTGGTCTTTTCCCTAATTTCTAATCCAATTTGTTGGTAAGTGAATAATTTAGTATAATGACAATGTGGGAATGTTCTATTGGTCTCAATAATGATAACTTGAAATCATTATAGATAATTATTGGTAAATCCGATTGCAGCGTATAAGATATGAAAATTGATCAGCAAAACACGTAGAATCCAAAAAATATATATTTAAGATCTAATTAGTCTTCTTGTTCCAAAAGTAGTGTTATACATGATAAAGTGGTGATTAGCACATGGAAACCCTAGTTTTGGGTACTAAAATGTTGGAAATATTAAAAGGCTTTTGTTTCCTATTGATTATCTGATGTTGTTGGGCATAATGAGAATTTAAGTTGACCATGATAATAAAGATGATAATTAGGGTTAATAAGGGGGATATCTATACATGTGTGTTATAAAAACAAGGTCATGTCTGATTATGTTAATTAATGAACTTAATTGGATCTAAGTGATCATAAACAAAAGGGATATGTTGGATGTACTGATTAGTGTTACAGATGGTGTCTGATGTGGACTGAATAAAGTAATATATGATGGATTTAGGGTTTTTAGCCACAATCATAATCTAACCCTGAACATGACCCTAAACCCTAGACTAGGATTGAGTAGAGTTTAATGTGATTAATATGTGAAGGTGACACTTTAGGATTTTATATTCATGCAGAGTAAATGTGGATTCCTGGATTTTCTTGCTTGATTGGACAATATGCTTGAAGTATTATTACATGATTATCTGCATGGCTCGCCATAAATATATGTGGTTATGCATATGATTACATGTATCGACTTCTGACATTTTTTGAAGTTTCTTGAAGATTGAATGAATGATATCTGTTGCATGTTTATTTATTTCATGCAAATTATAAAGTCCCTATGAGTATCACATAAAGTAAATAATGATATTTAGAACTCTAGGTTACATTGTTCGAAGGGTAACACACATAAGTTCAATGATGTTTAGTGGATACACCTAAGATAGTAGACCAGATAAGGGTTAGAATATGAAAGAAAATTCATCTTCTTATGTGCAAATAATTTATGGTTGATTATATGTAGTTGTGATTATTAGATGAACCCACATACCAATATAGAAATATGTTGACCATGTTTTGTTTGTCGGCATTTTAGGTAGTTGATACACAAGATATAAATATGAAGATAAAGATGAAATCTATGGAAGGTATTAAGCTAGGCAGGAGGATTAGATAGATGATACTTCTTCTCAATAGGTATTAGTTCCATGAGGAATATCATTTTATCATTTGTAAATAAAAAAATTATTTCTTTGAACGATGCATATGTAGAAAGCCTATTTTTTCTAGTATAATATTTGAAATTTAATTGAAATTGTTTTCTATTATTTGTTATTTGACTAACCTAGATCCTTGGGAATACAGGTAATGACTCTCAACTTGAAGGTATTTCCTTTATTGGGAGATACTAAAAGTAAATTCATTATATTTGGTATCAGAGTGCAATATTTTTTTAATAGTATTTAATAGTTTATAATTTCAAGTAATCTTTAGAAATATGAGGGAATTATTAGGGAATTTTCTAAAGAATGGGGTCTAGAAGGGACCACAATTGGGGGTTGGAAAATTTTTCCTCTGCATCACTAGTCGGCTTACGAGGACTCCTGGACCCGTGCATCCTGCCTCGAAAAAGTTATAAGTCTTTGTCAGAAGTAAAATAGCTTTAGGGTTTCTTCTCATCTCTTTCATCCACTTCTCATCCTGTTGCTTAATAAACCCTAAAGGAACTTCCCTACTCATCTCACATTAGGGTTTTTGAGAAGAAGTAGGATTAGAACATCCTTCGCCAAATAATGTACATGTAATGTGAAATGATAATGTACATATGGAAATAATAATGTACATGTAATTTGTAAGTAATAATATACACACAATGTGGAAATAATGTTGTGGTAAAGAAGAAAAAAGGTTATGGGATTTTCTTGGCAAGGGTAAATCCTATAAGGGACTAGGGCTAGTTTGGGAAAACCCTAGTGGGTCAAGGGATATAGAAACCCTAAGAGGTTGGATGTAGTCTCTAGCCCTTACATAAACCTAATCCAGAGAACAAGGAGTAGAGTGGGTGAAATGCAAACCCTACCCATACGAACCCTAATTAGCGTAAGAGTAATGAGGGTTGGGAAAAATGTAAACAAGTATATATGACATAGATTTCCATGTGTGAATGTGGAGAAATATATGCATATTGCATGTAATAAAAAAAGAGAGATTGGAATATACATGAGAGACATAAATGAGTAAGGGTTATATGTGAAAATGAAAATATGAATATAGCTTGCTCAATGCCCTAAGGCCATCTCTAGAGGAATGAATGGATAAAGAATATCCCAGTGGGTCGGTATGAATGGATATCACCCCCAGAGAGTAGGTAGATCATTGTGAATACTCCTAGCTAGTGAGTATGAATACCCCAGTGAATGAGTATATCATAGAGATTGGGCAAATAAAGGTTGAGAAGTTATAATACAAAATGTATAAATGAGTTTGGTGACTTGGTCTCCCATGAATATGCGTATGTGGAATAGCCATTTATGAGAAAAAATTTTAAGAAACCTATGAATAATGCATTTATGGATGTAACCTGCTCAAACCCTATATCTCTGGTGAGTTAAAGAGCAATGGGTGAAATAAAGTCATTCTGAAAATGATTATGAACCTATCCCAGATGGGAAGGTTGCTAAGGGGACATGCCCAGATGGGATGGTCATATGAGGTGTCTGGCCCAAATGGGAAGATGAGAGAGATACCAAGACCAGATGGGATGGTATGAATGTCCATTGGGACTAAAACCCTAAGGAAAGGGTTCCCCATAAAGAGGATCCCCTAAAGAGAGGGAACACCATTGTGAAAAGAGGATAAGGGTAGCAAGGTTAAAATAGGAAATACTTATTTAGCATAAAAGGAGGATAATATGAAAAAATAATCTGAATATAACATGCTCGAACCTCCATGCTATCTTTGGAAGTTTGAATATGGAAACGATAATTATGACCAAGCCCTGGAGGGGAAGGTCAAAAAAGATCAAACCCTGGAGGGGAATGTCAAGAAAGGCCAATCCCATTGATGGGAAGGCCGACATGGCACCAATCCCGAGGTAGGGAAGGTGGCCTCAGTGTGTAGTGTAAACCACCAAGCCCCATATAGGGAAGGTCACAAAAGGTCAAGCCCCTAATTGGGAAGGTCCGTGAGGCACCAAGCCCTGGAGGGGAAGGTGGCCGAAGTCCACTGTAGGGACAAAACCCCATGAGAGGGTATCCAAGAGATTGAGTTAAAAAAGGGTTGAGATGTTATAATAAAACTAATGCAAAAATATGAAACCTTTAGGGCTAGTCTGCCAACTTGAGGTGGGTCAACCCAAGCGTGGGAGGATGACCTATGGAGGAGGAAAAACCTTAGACCTTAGAGTCAGGTTGTGGCTAGAGAGCCTAACTTACTCCTATGATCCAAGAAGGCACCCTAGGTTAGGACCTTCCCTAGAAAGGTAACTTGTCTAAATCAACTTAAAGATTAAGGTAACCATGAAAGTCACCTTATATAAAATATGAAAGCACATTTATTGAGTATGATTATTTGAACCCAAGTATGCCATCTCTGAGGAACATGAGGAAAAATCACTATGGAAGTGGTTGACCATATGAAACCATGTCCAGAAAGAAATGTTTCCATGAAAAGTTACCATGAGTCCAATGAGGGGACATAAAATGAACATTGAGAATCATAAGTGTTGGAGGAAATCTAGTTTGAAGAATTTCATATGAAAATAATATGATTGAAAATGGTTAAAGTGTGACATCTCACAGAAACCCTTGGAAAGGGTAGAGTCCTAAGTTAATTCTATGGTCAAGTAGGGTGTATAAAAGGTAGATAGGACCGATGGGATTAGGAGTTGATTGTTCCATGAATGCATAAGACCATGTGGTCGAGAGCTAACAACTTTGCTTGCCCGAGGCCCATGTCTCAGGAGGTTGGCCACCTTTGTGATGTCAATATGGCCCAAGGGGTGAACGTGAAGGGAACTCCCTAGAAGCATAAGGATGAGATCAATCCAAAAGTACTCGTACCTCTAGGGACCTCAAGGAAGTGGCTAATGCTCATAATACATGAGGTGTAAATATAAAAGATATAAAGAAATCATGAAAACTTGAGATAAGTTGTTCCCAAACTTAAGAGCAAGAAAGGGGCACTTGACTTCATGAAATATAAGAATATTATGGAATTAAAAGCAAGTATGGTTTAGAGTCATGCTGAGAATGATTCAACTTAAAATCCTAAATTGAAAGATAATATGTGGATGTACCATCTCTGCTCTTGGAATGGAATGAACTTTGTGTTTGGGTTGTAGTCAAATGCTTATTTCATCTCATTATGAGTGAGAGATATCAGGTAAATCATATTATGATTAAAATTGAGGTATGAGAATGAATATCCTAAGTTGAAAATTTGATGAGATGACCTAGGGTTAGAGGTTTCACCTCACCCTTATGGGAAAATAAATGAGTAATAGGTTGGAAACCTAGGTGAATAGATAGTCACGAAGTGAAATTGAAATCATAAATGGAAAATGTAATCACCAAGAGATAAAATGGTGTAATGCTAAGGATGTGTATGTACCTTGAACTGAATTTAGGCGGCAACCTTAGTGGTAATAAGAGGAATTTGTACATCAATAAAAGATATTAAGGATATCTAAGCAGGGTTGCTAACCCTAAGTTTTGAAACTAAGATGATATCTCATTCACCTTAAAGATTACTAGGTTTGAATTTTGAGGGAAAAAATCCTTTTAAGGAACAGTGAATGTTATATCCTCAATTTTAAGTAAAATTGAATTATATAAATATAAACCCATGTTTGGATAAATAATTTCTCTAATGGTATTATTGGTGGAATAATAATAAGTTTGATCACCTTTGTGGCATGGGTGCTTATGACACAAGTTAAATAAATAGAATAAATTAATAATAATGGCCTTCTGTTATGATAAGTGACATGATTATCAAGTTTCCAAAAGAAATAGGATTTATGGTGTTTTAGATAATTTGAGAATAATTATCTAGCCAAGATTGGAAACGCAATAGTTAAGGAATCAAATAAGAATATTTTGTCTTAAATTGTAAATAATAATAAAAAGAAAGAGAATTCTAGAAATTGGGAGACAAAGAGGCATACTATAGGATAATGATAATTGTTTTATATAAATGCCTAAAAAGGGGTTGTTTTGTATAGGAAAGACATCCCATAAATCCCACACACTAAATATAGATTGGAAAGAAGATTCATGAGTTCCTATATTTTATTTAAGGAATACTTTGGGAAAATGAAGAAAAGAGAATAATCTAGAATTAATTTTCCAATATGGTAGTGTCTTTTAATGAATTTTGGTTTTATTAGAATAAAAGCCAAAAAGCTTTCATTAAAAGAAAAGTAAGGGCAAGTAAGAGAAAATAAGGATGATATATTCAATTACTTCCTAAATTAGATGTCATACCCTTCTCCTTTTTATTGGTGGGAAGCCAATTTTTTACTAAAGGAAATATCTTTTTCTAACACTTAAGGAATGGTAGTAATAATATGTTTCTTGCCTTTTTACATCTTTCTTGTACACCATGAATCGAGAAGAGAGAACATGATAAGATGTAAGTATATATATATGTATATATATATATATGTGTGTGTGCATATATATATGTATATATATGTATATATATATGTATGTATATATGTATATATGTATATATATGTATATCTATGTATATATATATATATATATATATATTTTGTATAGGAAAGACATCCCATAAATCCCACACACTAAATATAGATTGGAAAGAAGATTCATGAGTTCCTATATTTTATTTAAGGAATACTTTGGGAAAATGAAGAAAAGAGAATAATCTAGAATTAATTTTCCAATATGGTAGTGTCTTTTAATGAATTTTGGTTTTATTAGAATAAAAGCCAAAAATCTTTCATTAAAAGAAAAGTAAGGGCAAGTAAGAGAAAATAAGGATGATATATTCAATTACTTCCTAAATTAGATGTCGTACCCTTCTCCTTTTTATTGGTGGGAAGCCAATTTTTTACTAAAGGAAATATCTTTTTCTAACACTTAAGGAATGGTAGTAATAATATGTTTCTTGCCTTTTTACATCTTTCTTGTACACCATGAATCGAGAAGAGAGAACATGATAAGATGTAAGTATATATATATATGTGTGTGTATATATATATGTATATATATGTAGATGTATATATATGTATGTATGTATATATGTATATATATGTATATCTATGTATATATATATATATATATATATATATATATATATATATATATATATATATATATATATATATATGGGAAAGGTGCACCGAGCTCTCATCTCTTCCTCTCATCAACCAACCCACCATTTCCCACTTATAGTTCAATCTATGAACCTATCTCCTTCCATTCCATGGTTGTGTGCCTTATCCTCCATGGTAGCCTAGGGTCTTCTTTCTCTGTAGCATGATGCCTGACAACCTAGGAGGAGACAAGCTAGGTTGCTTCACCCTTATCGTTGTAACCTCCAATGGAGGTGAGCGAGACCATTCAAGGTCGGTCCAGCGACAACCTAGTCTAGTGTTAGCCAAAACCCTACCTTGTACAAGTTGACGAAGTCCCAACCAAAGAGTATTGAGGAACGAATCAGGGAGGCCGGCGGGACTACCTTCAAGGGCTGCCCGAGATTCATTGCCGCTAGCCAAGCACTAGCCACGAAGCACAATGAGGTGCCTGGGTAAGCTCCCAACTTTCCTGCATATCTAGTGCTCCCCAACATGGTACCAGTAAGAATGTTGTCAAGAAAAGAAAGAGACCGGACGAGACTTGCAGTGACAGGTCTTTCTAGGAGAAGGGCTATCAGTGCCCAGGAGATGTGAGGCTTTGGCGGTCCGCATCTCAACTGCCCTGGGGAATGTGTTGGAGTGGCCACAAAGGTGCTCAACTTTTCCCCTATCGCACATGACTCAGGGGTCGAGGGAGGAGGTCTGGTAGGGAACATGGAAACTGGGTCTAGGCACTGTGGAAGCAGACTCAAAGGGGTAATAACATTTGAAAAAGAAAAAGAGGGAATGTGACAACAAGATGAGGGGAGCTACGAAAGTGAGTACAAATGTGTTGGGGCGACAATAGCATGGAGAAGTGTAACATACTAGATCTTAAACCCTACCCTAGAAGTTTGACCTTTTGGACTTAGCCAAACATGGTTGAGGTTAGATCTAAAAGATTTTAGTGTAACCCTAATAAACTAATACATGAATAAATCACCCAACCACATCAAATATGTCACATAAATTATTAATTCATATAAATATCAAATTTCATGCAAGATAATCATACCCAAACCTTTTGATAGAGACATTAAGCTATGGAACATAGTTGGATGAATAATAATGATAATAGTGAAGTAATATGATAACCTAAGTAATAATGTCCACAAATATTAATTTTGATATAACTCACTAAAAGAAATCCCAGAAATCGAATCTAAGTTAGCAATCATGGTCCCTGAGTCCCAATTTCCTTGGGAGTCAAGGTTCACATCATTCACATAATAATAATTAATTTAGTTCAATTTGAAGAGAGAAGATATGTGTTTACCCCAAAATATCAAATAAAATATTAAATGACTCCAAAAGAGGAAAATCATATTAGATTCATAATATACATAATAAATATAGCCTTTGGGTGAAATCTCATCTAATTTGGAAGATGTTTGATTAATAGATGAAACTAGGAGAGAAAGTGTGTAGAACCTTCAAAATATTAAATAAATGTACACACAAATCCTACATGTAAAGTTGATGATAAATGCATGTCCAACACACTTAATTTGACTTGTGGGAAAATTTGGAGAATATTAAAGTCATTAATTAATGAGGAAAGAGAAGATAGTGTTTGATTTATTTAACATATCAAAAGTTCTCAAAAGGAAAATATAATTACATAATAGGAATCTACATGCTTAATTTGGAGTTTATTTGCACCCTTAAATGAATAAAGAGAAAAAGAGAAATAAATGCGTTCACATTTTATTCCAATAAATTTAGGAATTCATTTAATCTGTCACACGTATTTTAATTGAATTAATCTTCATGCATTTTGATTTGGGCTGTTGATTCTCTGATCAAATGGCTCTAAACTCATCTTCAACCTTGAGTCAGAGAAAGATAGCAGGCGCCGGTTTTGTGGAACTTTGGTTCCAATTTTCTCACTCCATACTTGATCATTGCTCGATATTTCTTCACCCATCAATTCAGGTAAGAATTATGCACATATCGAGCCATTACTCATACCCTAATTCCCAATATTTTTTAAACACCTAATTTCACAGCCCCTAATCCTCAAATCTCCTATCTCCTTTTGGACTTCTACCCATGTACATCCATAAATACCCATGCTTTGACCTTCGTATGGCCTCACTCGACCTTCCTCTCATACCAATTTGTTCGAAACTTGCTCTCTCAACCATCTTTGATCGAGTCTTTGCTCTGAGTGTTGTGATGTTTGTCGCTAGTTCTCAACACCACCAGTGTCACAATTGATACGTGCAGTGAGTCCTTCTTCTCTCCCTCTTTCTTTCGATGTCATTCATTTGACAAATTACTATGTATCTTGGAATTGCCTAAATCTTCCCCGATTGAGTTTCTTCTCGCATGACGTCCATGGCATGTGAGGGAGGAAGAAGAATATCTTCTATGATTTCTTGTTTCTGCCCTTCGTTCCATCCTTTTCTTGTTTTTTCCAAGGGAAAAATAAACTTTTACCTCTGTTGCTCTCTTATCCACTTGAAATGAATTGTTGGGTTGGTAGTGGTACCAGTCGAGTTGGCTAGAAGTGAATGGGCCAACTCAGTGCGACCTCCCTCTCCCTCTCTCTCTCTCTTCACACCTCTAGCCTATTTTGTTTATGTGAAATTTTTTTATTGGTCAGTTTTGGAAAATTCATAACTAATTATCTACTTATCCAAAAATTACAAATAAATAGTCTTGGATTCAAAAAAAATAAGATCTATCTATTGGTGTTCATTTTGTCACCTAAATCCAATGTTGAAAATATGTGATATGAATGGATTTACCTAAATAGATAATAACTTGTAAAATTCATAACTATATATATATATAAGTCAAAAAAAGATAATAAAATATGTTTTGGACTCATAAAAAGGTAACCTAAAATATGGTATGGTTTTAATAACTTAAATCACATATAAAGAAAAAGTAATTTTTAGGGTTTGAATAATTGATGTAAAATTGACTCAAAATCTACATATATTCTTAATAGGTTCTTTGGAGGTCTAGACTTGGATCTAGAAGTAACTTTTGACTATTTAGACTCTAAATAGACGTATGTTGTATCCCCTATTATTCTAAGTTGAGCAATTCACCTATATTCTACAGACATGTGGGTCTTGTTTGTTGGGCAAGATGACCAAAAATCCCTTCACTGGTAATAAGGAGAGGGCTAGTGATCTATTAGGACTTGTACATACTGATGTATATGGCCCTTTTAGAACACATGCAAGAGGTGGCTATGAGTACTTCATTACCTTTACTTATGACTCCGGTAGGTATGGTTATATTTACTTCATGAAACTTTAATAAGAAACTCTTTAAAATTTAAATGATTTCTTGAATGAAGTATTAAACCAACTTGGTAAAAGTATTAAGGCACTTCATTCTGATTGAGGTGGAGAGTACTTAAGCCGGAAGATTGAGGACCTTCTACTAGCCCATGGTAATATATCATTATGGACTCCACCTAGAACGCCACAACACAATGGTGTATCAAAAAGAAGGAATCTCACATTTATTCATATGGTGCAATCAATGATGAGTTTTTCCGATCTTCCAACTTCCTTCTAGTGTTATACTCTAGAAACAACAACATTTACATTTAACCACATACCTTCTAAATCAGTTCAAAAGACACCATATGAAATATGGACTAGGAAGCGTTCCAAAATGTAACAACCTCACTTTCAGCATCCCCCATTAAGGAAAGACCTTGAAGTTGAGAGTCATTACATGTATTCCCAAGGATCCATATTAGTCAAACAACAAATAATATGATAAGTGTGGTCCATTAATTTGTAATGAATGATAGCATGTAGTAATGTGATTAAGATTTATATCTCAAATGTTTTATATCTTTTGAAGTTGTTATACATATACTCTTGTTAGAAAATAATTAGGGTTTGAATGTTCATTTGTATGATTTAGCCTTAATTCACCCAATTGGCATAACTAATTAAGTGAAACTCTAATCATGTAGTGCCCTGTGCCATAGATCTATCTGAGTGTTAGAAATTTCCAGATAGTGAAACGAGTATTCCTAAGGGATACTCAGAGCGCATATTGATGAGTATGCGAGGTGCTTGTCATCCTGAATTCAAGTGTTAGTGAGGATGAGAGTGGTCATACCTAGCCCTCTGTTTGAAAATGGCTACAGTCATGTCTCAGTGATTTTATATATATATATATATATATATATATATATATATATAATGAGATTGGAGGGCAACTGTGGTTGTACCTTGGGTGGTAGGGTATGCACCCACCTCCTTTCACTAGTTCCATGACCTATACCAAGGACAAACTAGGTTGTTAGCATCTTGACCTTATGTGTCACTATGGAAGACTCGTATTGACCGGGGGCGGAGAAGATCTTAGGAGTCCGACTCTTCCTAAATCTTGTATGGCACTGATTTTGACTTAGTAGTGGTCAGTTGGGATTTGAGTGGTATTTCTCAAATCCCACAAGGCATTGTAATAAAAGAAGTTATACCAGTCGTGTCGTATAATTGCTAGGGTTTAATATGTATCACATTGGTTGATTAACCCTTGTCTTGTCTTTACACTACATAGTTCTTACATGATGCAGACTTATGAAAATTGTGCAATTCTACTTGATGTTACAACTTATTTGCTTAACTACTTAGTATGCTTACACTATTCAATCTATCCATATTGTTTATTCAATACCCTAACTGCTCAATGTATTTAGTATTAATTAATATGTTATAATCAATATATGTTGGAGAAAGTTATATCTCTCACTAGGATTGGGTCTCACTTGTGGGTCACCACATATTGTTTTATGTGGTCACAGGAAACGAGGTCGAGATCATGCTGTGGAAGAGAACCAACCTGGTGATCAATGGATTCAGAAAGTTGGTTAGTTGTAGATGTTAGTAGTAGAGTCTTAGTGTCATCCCTATACTCTCAGGTCTGGGTATGGGATGCATTTTCTAGATGTTATACTCATATCGACACGAGATTTTAGTAGTGTGCCAATGTTTGTAAATATATGACATGTACATGTGAAATATCTTTTATATGCAGGATGTGACTGAGGTATTTGGACCCATATGTAAATGCTTGTTACAGTATATGAGAATGGAATGATGGACCTTTTGTAAATGTTCTAGAGTTTATTTACATTGTTGGAATTGGTTTTAATTATCCCGCATTTTTGACTATGTGATTAATTAGTAGTTGATCGTGTTTTATGTTTTGAGTAATCTCATTTAGCATGATGAGGTGTCACAATACTGCATATAATGTTAGAGACTCGTGTGACATAAATATAAGAGATATCATTTATGCATGAAGAGTTTTACCATTTGAGGTCAAGAATGCTTTGAAAAAGATGAAAATGAGAAAGGCATGCGGACCAGACGGTATCCCCATTGATGTATGGAAGAGTATGGGGGATGAAGGAGTTATGTGGTTAACAAAGTTCTTTAACAAGATCATGAAGACCAAGAAGATGCCGGATGAGTGGAGAAATAGTACTATAGTCCCCATCTACAAGAACAAAGGTGATGTTCCGAGTTGCACAAACTATAGAGGTATTAAGTTGATGAGTCACATGATGAAGCTTTGGGAGAGGATTATCGAGCAGAGGTTAAGATCTATAACACAGGTATCAAACAACTAATTTGGTTTCATGCTTGGAAGATCAACAATAGATGCTATTTTTCTGATCAGGAGGCTTATGGAGAAATATAGACAAAGCAAAAGAGATCTTCATATGGTGTTTATCGATCTGGAAAAGGCTTATGATCGAGTACCCAGAGAAGTGTTGTGGATGGTTTTGAAGAAAAAGGGTGTGCCAATCCAATACATTGACTTGATCAAAGACATGTATGATAGCTCTAATACAAGTGTCAAGACTCCTGGAGGAGAGACACCAACTTTTCCTATCATAGTTGGGGTACACCAATGATCCACACTCAGCCCATATCTATTTGTTCTTGTTATGGATGAGTTGACAAAGAATGTTCAGGATGATATTTCTTGGTGTATGTTATTTGCTGATGATATTGTGTTGATTGACAAAACTAAAGATGGATTGAATGATAAAGTTGAATGCTGGAGAAATGCACTGGAATCAAATGGATTGATGATTAGCAGGAGAAAAATTGAGTATATGCATTGCAATTTCAGCCAATCTTGCAGTGTGAATGATGGATCCAAGTTGGATGGAGTAGAAATACCAAAATGTGATAAATTTCATTACCTGGGTTCTATTATTCAAATAGATGGGGATGTCCAAAATGATGTTTGTCACCAGATCACTGCAGGATGGTTGAAATAGAGGAGTGCAACTGGAGTATTATGTGATCGGAAGATCCCTCTCAGGTTAAAAAGTAAGTATTATAGAAAAACTATACGACTAGCCATGTTCTATGGTGAAGAAACAAGGTCTTAACAAGATGAACGTAGATGAAATGTGTATGCTGAGATGGATGTGTGAGAAGACAAGAAAAGATCGCTTAAGAAATGACTATATCAGGAATAAAGTGGGGGTGGCAAGCATTGAGGACAAGTTGCGTGAGGGCTGACTCAGATGGTACAAACATGTGCAACGCATACCAACTAGTGTGCCTATATGAAGCAATGCTATTGAGCCAAACACTATAAATATAAGAAGAGGAAGACCTAAATTAACATGGGATGTGCTTATAAAGAGAGACATTGAATCTCTACATCTCAACTAGAATATGACCCATGATAGAGATGAATGGAAATGAAGGATCCATATAGCCGGCCCCAACATAGTTGGGATTAAGGCTTAGATTATATATATATATATATGTGTGTGTGTGTGTGTGTGTGTGTGTATGTGTGTGTGTGTGTGCATGCACGCACACGCTTGTCTGTAGGTTTTATCTGCTTATATATATATATATATATATATATATATATATATATATATATATATATATATATATATATATATATATATATATATATATATATATATATATATGTGTGTGTGTGTGTGTGTGTGTGTGTGTGTGTGTGTGTGTGTGTATGTGTGTGTGTGTGTGCGTGCACGCACACGCTTGTCTGTAGGTTTTATCTGCTTCTTTTGTTCTTTGTGTTTACAATACAATTTTGACATGTGTATGACATATATCCACAAACTATTCTTTAATGATCTATGGACCACTTGTTAATTACCACTTAGATTTAGGATTAGACTTTTTTGGGGATGGTTGATTGTATGTACAACACCATTTAGAGTACAAATATCTTTATATACAACATTCATCACCTTCATTATATATTTAAAAAACAACAAAAGTTTTGCACATAATTTAGTACAATACTCATTTGAAGCCTTAGACCGCACTTTGCAAGATATTATGGGTTCAAACTTTCCATTCAGAGGGAAAGTGATGGTTTTTGGGGGCGATTTCAGACAAGTTCTACCTATTATCATGCGTGCAACCAGAAATGAAATAGTTGATGCAAGTCTAATAAAGTCTTTTCTTTGCACAAAAATACAAAAGTTGAGATTAACACAAAATATGAGAGCTTCGTCTGATGTCTCATTTTCAAAAAAAATTCTTAATATAGTACAAGGAACTCAACTGACCATCGATGATGATTACATTCGTCTTCCTAATTAAATGGTTATTAATTATGAGAATGATGTCATTTGCAAAAAATTGCTCATCGACCATGTATTCCCATTTCTCAATGACAATGCAATGTCTGCAGAATACATGATGAATCAAGCAATATTATGCACAAAGAATGAGTATGTGGATAAAATGAATGACACAATTATCCAACAATTTGTTGGTGATGAAATCACTTACTTTGGTTTTTATAGTGCTATTGATGATGAAAACCATAACTACCTAGAAGAATTTCTCAAATCCCTGGTCCCAAATGGTTTACCTACTCATGTACTGAAGTTAAAGAAGAATTTCCCAATAATGTTGTTATGGAATATTGATCCAAAAAATGGATTGTGTAATGGTACAAGGATAGTTTGTAAAGGGATTCAAAGAAATATAATTGATGCAGAGGTAACTATAGGTCAAGCATGTAGAAAAAGAGCATTCATACCTAGAATACCTCTTATCACTGCAGATGATGATGGACTTCCATTCACTTTTAAAAGGAAACAATTTCCAATTTGTTTAAGTTTTGCAATATCAATAAACAAATCCCAAGGTCAAACCATTCCTAATGTAGGAATATATTTTCCCCATCATGTATTCTTCCATGGTCAGTTGTATGTTGCTTTGTCAAGAGGTATATCTCGATATACAACAAAGGTCTTGGTCAAATCTGGAGAAAAGAAGTTTGACGATGGGACATATACAAAGAACATTGTATACACATAAGTGTTGAACTATTTTGATGGTAATTTCCAATTTTTACCTTAACTATATATTTCTTTTCTTACAATACAAATATAACATGTGTTGCATATAACATGATGACGAGAAAAAGCTACCCTTGCTTTGAATCACTTCACCCACATAAATAATGGAAGTTGAAGGTTCGAGTCGCCTTCAAATGTAAGTCTCATGAAGGATGGGGAGGAAGAAAGAAACAAAAGCTACTTATTATTAATGATGATGTATTTCATTATATATATATATATATATATATATATATATATATATATATATATAAAATTTTCAATTGATTTAAAATGGAATATGTATTACAACTCTTATGCTATCAAAAACTTCTTCTGAAGGTGAGAGAATGCAAGCAATTTGGTAGGGAGAACTAGTAACCAAGTTTGGTGACACCTTTCCTGAGGGAAAGTGCTATATCATTCATAATGTTGGAGTTCAAAAGATTGATAATGACTATACAAATGCAAACATGAGTCAAGAATGTGTTATTACAAAGTATTTAATGGTCACTGAAATAAATGAAGATTGTGAAGATATACCTCAACATTCATTTGCGTTTATAGAGTTTGAAGATTTACATGCCTTTTTGAACAAGAAAACTTATCTCATAGGTAATTTTGATGTATAATGTAGTTTT
The DNA here is from genome assembly GCA_963693085.1 of Alisma plantago-aquatica. Taxonomy (NCBI): domain Eukaryota; kingdom Viridiplantae; phylum Streptophyta; class Magnoliopsida; order Alismatales; family Alismataceae; genus Alisma; species Alisma plantago-aquatica. The sequence goes on along the minus strand of OY856410.1, from coordinate 114,401,026 downwards.
TTTCCTTATGCATTCGTTCAATATTTCACAAGGCACAATTCAATATTATATATCTTTACATTTCTTATTAGATATCATTGGCATGCTTTTGAATGTGGAAGATATTAAGAATATTAGGAAGAAAGATGTAGATGAAGTGTATTACCCTAAAAAATACAAGGTTCATAATAACAATGAAACAATAACATCATTTCTAAACAACATTGTGAAGATTTCCTATGAAATAATTGTAGTATAATAATATTTCACATATCCATGCCTGCTACTATTACATGTACATTATGGGTTGAAGTAGCTACCATCTCATATAAGAACTTGAAAGACCTTAAAGACAAGAGGAATGTTATTGTTTTAACAGGGCTACATGTTAGATTTTTTCAACGTATGACACTTTATACATCAACATTTATTTTAAAATCACAAAATTTTTGTTTAGAATTCTGATATGGTCACAACTGCTACAGGTTTATGTATGTCAAGTACGTAAACAGCCAAAATCTTTATTGACCCCTATATTCCAAGAGTGGAAGAAATGAGAAGAAGGTAATGCAATCATTATCTAACAAGTCATAGTACAAATGATTAACATTCTACTTCTAATAGGTTGTCAAATGATGTTTAAGAAAATTTCACAATTGTTAGTACATCTACAAATGAGGAGTATTTATATCCAATAAAGATTAGAATAGATATGCTACATGAATCTCTTGAGCTTGGAATACTAATCAATGTAAAGAATATTTTATTTAACTTTATTATTATACTTAAAATTGATGTAAACATGTAACCCTTTCCAATTATAGGATCAACTATACAAAATGAAGGGTATGGCGGCACACATATACAAAAGCCAAGGACTTTGGTACAATGCATGCCAAAAATGTAAGAAAAAAGATGGAGAATGGAACTGACCAAGGGACGATGTTCCAAAACAGATATCATATTGAGGTAACTATGATTCAATTACAAATTCAGAACATTTTTATTAAAAAATATAACTGTTGTTTTTTCCATATAGATACCTTGTCAAAGTTGAAGTTTTAGATTTTTTAGTTCAATACATGTTACATTATTTGACAAACCAGCACAAAGCCTGTTTGGATACACTGCAACTAAGTTGCAAAAACTAAGCATGAAGGTATATATAAACATATAATATATTGGATATGAATCAAATTTTTTCTTTATTAATATATTAACCAATATACTATTTTACAACTTAGGTAAATGGAGATGACATGCAAGATAAAATAATCTCAAAGGCGCAATGGAATCATACACTCTTTCTTCTAAAGCCCCATGTTTTCCAATCATTTCCTTCAAAAAACCCATCATTTCAAGCTTCATCAAAGTAGATGGTCAACATTGTAGACATAAAACCATTATATTTTAGTGAAGACTGTAAGAGTCTTCTTTATGATATTGACCATGACATTTGTAATTGACAGCTTTTTTCTTTTCATTCAAATATTGTTCTTTGTATTATATTAAGACATTTGAGCATAAATTATGGTTATGCTTTGGTTATATTGATGCAATCTGAAGTAATTTCTTTTGTACTACATACAAAAAAAATCATACCAAAGCTGTGTGTATTGACAAGTAGAAGTGGAATCGTAGAAACTACATAACCACATCATTTTGCAAAAATTATCACTAGAGCTGTAAGTTTTAGTAGTTGTTTGAAAAATATTTTATCATACGATGTTATAATCATTTAACAACATGAGTATTATATCTCTTTTCAAGATATGCATTCAAAATTTAAATTATTTGAGACTCAATCCCCATAAAGTGAGCGTGTTGTTCCAAAACAAGTAAGAAATCACTTTATCTGTACCTCTGTATGTTGTACTACTTAATTAAATAGATAATGATAATGTTAATGTTTTTTTAATCATCAACATATGTCCACCGCAATATGATTCATTATATGAAGATGAGCAAATGGTATTGAGATATTAGATGGGAAAGCGAGCTCCATGTATAACATGTAGATTATCATCTACGTGTTAGTCATATTATTTTCCTTATCTACATAAAAAAGTATATTTAGATCAATGTTTTTCTAAACACATTTTCTTTATAGATTACATGATCAACAATATTTATTATATATATTTCAGCTTTGTTTGATTTCATTGATCAATAAAAACTGATTCATTTTCATAATAAATTCACTTATAGAAAAATATATTTATTTATTAAATTTACAACATACACTTTTATTAAAAAGTATATTTGATTTACAACATAGTAGATGTTTATTTCAAATATAATTGTGAAATTTTATTGTAAGTCTATTTTAATCATCTTTGGAAGTTGTCATGTGTCTACAATTAGTTGAACTAATGTAATTATGCACGTGTGTGTCTATCTATATCTATATCTATATATATATATATATATATATATATATATATATATATATATATATATATATATATATATATATATATATATATATATATATATATGAGGATGTATTGGCTGCCCGCACGGGTATTTAACTTCCGCTACCCGTGCTTTGGAAACGGTGGCATTATTGTAAATAAATCCTTGATCTAAAATCCCGTGATGTGGTTTCCTCTGCCCCACTCTTCCTCTGCAACGGGAACGAAGCCGGTCAGAACCGACAGTAGTGTCCCGTCGCCGAAGCCGTCGTGGTGGTGACGTTGTCCAGGCAGATAGCGTTGTGGTCGCAACGGTTGTAGAGCGAGCACCCGTCCGTGAACACACGAACCTGATACCAGTTGCCGACGGAGGATTTCCAGAAGTACATGGTGGGCAGGCCGGACGGCGGGAGCACGACCCGTACCGGAGGCAAATCTTTAGTGATGTTGAACGAGTACGATAATCGCCTCCCTTCATCGAGTCTATCTGCAACACGATCACAGAGTGTGTTAAATTATGCCTACCCGTCGAGAGGGAGAGCCCTACCCAGACGTCACTTCTGCCCCCAAACCTCCGATCCTCGACGACGCTAGATCAAAATGGATAAAGCTGAAATGCTAAACATAATTGCTGAATTTCCTAACATCCGCCTTGCACTACTACTACAGAATTGAATTAAGTAATATAGGTTACTTTATGAAACTCGAGCACCATATTTTGTTTATATGGTCTTCTTAGTTCTTATGTATAGTACTGCGACACGATCCGCTCAAGTCCAAAAGAAACTCAAGCACCCCTATTTTGCTTGTACAATCTTCTTATTTCTCATCTACGGTACTGTGCCCCGGTCATTGATAGGGAGGTAGTTTCACCCGAGTCCAACTCATGTTCTGTGTACATTGTACAATGACCTGTAGAGATCTTTTGGTTCACCTGGTAAACTTCATTTTACCCGAGTTAGCTTGCATGCACTTCCTGTATCTATATTGCTAACAACCAGCTATTGCTTTCTTGTTATTATTTTCTTATTTAACATGGTACACATTTAACTGGGATGTCTATTTCTTACTTGCTATTAGTTTCTTATTTAACAACCAGGTATTGCTTTCTTGCTATTATTTCCTTATTGCCTACCTGAGGTTATATCTCAGGACCTGGTAGTGAGGAAAACTCATCTATTTCAAACTCATATAAGGGGGCATGCTCAAGCCTATTACTATGTGGATACTCATATTGTAATAAGCAAGTGTCATCTATAATATGGACAGTCATACTGTAATAGGTAAAAGCCAACCGTAATGTAAGTGACAGTTTTGTAATATGTACAGTCAAATTGTAATAAGAAAGTGTCATCTATAATATGGACAGTCATACTGTAATAGGCAAGAGCCAACCGTAATGTAAGTGACAGTTTTGTAATATGTATAGTCAAATTGTAATAAGCAAGTGTCATATGTAATATAGACAGTCACATTGTAATAGGCAAGAGGCAATTGTAATGTAGGTGACAATTTTGTAATATGGATACTCATATTGTAAAAAGAAAGTGTCATCTGTAATATGGACCGTCACATTATAATAGGCAAGAACCAACTATAATGTAGGTGACAGTTTGTAATATGGGTAGTCATGTTGTAATAAGCAAGTATCATCTGTAATATGGACAATCACATTGTAATAGGCAAGAGCCAACTGTAATGTAGGTGACAGTTTTGTAATATAGATAGTCATATTGTAATTTTCAAGTGTCATATGTCATATGGACAGTCAATTGTAATATGTAAGAGGTCGTAATGTAGGTGACATATTGTAATATGGATAGTCATATTGTAATAAGCAAGTGTCATCTGTAATATGGACAGTCACATTGTAATAGGCAAGGGCCAACAATAATGTAGGTGATAGTTTTGTAATATAGATAGTCATATTGTGATAAGCAAGTGTCATTTGTAATATGGACAATCACATTGAAATAGGCAAAAGCCTACCGTAATGTAGATGATAGTTTTGTAATATGGATATTCATATTGTAATAAGCAAGTGTCATCTGTAATATAGACAGTCACATTATAATAGGCAAGAGCCAACCGTAAGGTAGGTGATAATTTTTTAATATGGTACTCGTATTGTAATAAATAAGTGTCATCTGTAATATAGATAGTCACATTGTAATAGGCAAGAGGCAACTGTATTGTAGGTGACAATTTTGTAATATGGATAGTCATGTTGTATTAAGCAAGTGTCATATGTCATATGGACAGTCACATTGTATTAGGCAAGAACCAACCATAATGTAGGAGACAGATTTGCAATATAGATACTCATATTGTAATAAGCAAGTGCCATCTATAATATGGACAGTAATAGACAAGAGTCAACCGTAATGTAGGTTCCAATGTAGTCCATCACGGATGGACATATCACGTTGGCATTCAATCAAACACAACATTGTCAACGTAATAATAATGTGCGGAGAGCCCGATAGAAGTGTCTCATGCATAATGTTGACCAGACAGACACATTGAACAAGAGGGGATTGAGATAAAGGCAAAAATACTGAGATCGGTATAGAAATTTGAGGTGTTCTATTTCGAGAGCTTTTCCTTTAATGATGTTGATTAAAAAAATGCAAATCGCAACTGAAGCTATTTTCTATAATTATATTTTCTTGGAATGAAGCTCACCGGTGGTACGTAGTACCCAGCAAAATATTAAATTTGAATCAAATTGATCACGATCTGCGGCTGCAATCAGCCGCCTCAGGTGGCGTCTGCCTGTAGAGCGCTATGCCACAGACGTTTGAACTCCGGCATGGCCTCCTGCGCCAATGGGATCCCAACCTCAACCCTACCACGGCCATCCGGCGTTTCAGCGAGCGACATACCGCCAATCTTTTCGGATGACACAGACTCAACCTTGACGGGCTTCCCCCATCTGAAATCCACCTCGTAAACACCCAATCTAGGCGACCTGGTGATGCTGAGTGTGTCGGTGAACTTCTACTTCATCATTTCTTTAAACAACCCCTCACCAAGTCTGATGAGCATCCCGTCGTCTTGCAGGTCCTGGACCTCCTTCCAGATCTTTGATGCCGCAACAGTGAGCCCCTGGTCCCCGACGAGGTCCGCCGTGTTGGCGGTCGTGATAGCAACGCTGAGGCAGTTGCCGAAGTACTCTACGGGTAACGACGGGTTGACGCGGAAATGGAGGTTTGGGACGAACGAGAAGAGCTTTTGGGACTCGTTGAGCTTCCCTCGGGCCTTTACTGTGCATACCCACGCAAGGGCTGAGGTGACTGTGAAGGAGGAGTAGCGGACGGCAGGTGGAGGGGAGGTCTTACGGAAAAGGACATCGAGGTCGGGGTGGGACAACGAGATGGTTGCGCGGAGGAGTGGTAGACGTGTGCCGAGTGATGAGGAAATCGTCGTTGTTTCCATGTTTTGCTGCGTCATCTTTACCGCAACAGACACATCGGTGAAGTATATCTGCCGCTGACCTTTTGGATCGTGGATGATGGACCAGTCTAATATGGGACGGCGCACCCCTACAGTGGCTTCGTCGACGTCGATGGCGGCAGTGGCGAGGTCCAGGTCCTGGTTCGCATGCAGCTAGCGAGAGAGGGCGGCCCGGGTCTTGAAGAAGTGAGTCGACGAAGACGCGTCCACACTGTGAGTCGACGAAGACGCTCCGGAACAGGAACCATGAAAATCAAATACAGTCGGCGTCACAAAGAACACGAGAACGGAAAAGTTGTGATGTAATTACAGTCAGTGCCACCGTCAATGTGCGAACGGGTAACAAAACTAAACTACCCGCACACACAGCCAATAAATATCATATATATATATATATATATATATATATATATATATATATATATATATATATATATATATATATATATATATATATATATATATATATATATATATATATATGTGTGTGTGTGTTTATTCGTTGCCTGCGTGGGTATCTAAATTAAACTACCAGGCACACCTCCCCCTCCCGTCTCCGCTCCCTTTCGAAGATCGGTGCCTACCTGGGTAGGCATCACGGAGGCTCCATCCGCTTCGATGCCCTCGAGGCCTTATTTGACCACATACACAATTGCAGGTTTGCGGCTCCTACTGGTCTCCCTCAGCGTCCAACGATATTGCTTCCTGCGAGGCTGCGACACCTACCTCACCCACCTCCTCCGTCACATCTCCATCGCACATCCCCTGACCTCTTCAAGCCCCGCCCCGGGCGCCCCCAGATCAAACGGTAGACCGACAACCTGCACTGGCTCCTCCTTGTCCTCATTGACCATCACGCTGCCAATAGGATCCTCCATTATTGGGTAGTCGAGACCAATATTGGATTGTCCCACCTGCTAATCCTGACGGTACACCACCCCAAGATCAGCCGAGACACGACTAGGCTGCTCATTGGGGTTGGGAAGGGCCGGATCCTCGTCTTGGAGAAGTACAATGCCTACTTCTGGAGGAGGCACAAGGAGTCTGAGAGGCTGCTGAGGGTACAGTAGCAACAGGCGTCCTAGCAGTAAAAGATGATGAGGATCACGACTGTTGCTACCAATCTGGATGAGAATCCTCGAGAGAGAAACCTCCTTTGTTGACTTCTACTCCAAGATAGACTGCATCGAAGCCTCAAGGGAAGTGTTTACTAGAATGCCAGTAAAAGATGTCATCGTCAATTTTGTGGTTGGGATAATTGGATACAGTGGCGTTTGTGGTATCCTTCCCATAAAATTGTAAGACGTGTTATTGATTTCATGACCGTCAAGTGTTTTAGTAGATCCCTTGTATTATGAATGCTACGACCGTTACTTCATTGATGCCTTAGTAATGAAAAATTCTACTATAGTAACAATACTCGTCATGAATTGACGGCAAGAATTGTGTTGTGGGTATAGGGGCATGCCGTGTAATGAAATCGTCCATGTGAAAGTTGATTTGAAACTGAAAAGCCGGACCTCTGTGCAATGTGCCACCAGTGTGTTACATCTCCTATAAACACTTCGTTTTTGCTTCTTTGTCAAAAAATGATCTCCAACTTCCCAAATGATACATAATTCTTAGGCACTATTCATATAGGAATTACGTCTTGTTAGATATTTCGTCATCTAATTTCAAGAGTATATAGATTTAAGCATCTAATCTATTAACTGCAGGCTGGTTTCTTTCCCTAGGAAGAGCCATGAGACTTTCTTAGTAGGATCCTAGGCTTCCGTATGGATGCAACTTCCCTCCCATTCCGTAATATCATTCATTGCAGGCTGGACAGTTTGTGTTTCTATGGGATTACCTAAAGTCAGTGGAGCAAATGAAACTGGAGCGTTCTACTCTGTTTCCTTGCATACATTTCCCACACTACGTGATATCTACTATAGAAATGAATTGGTTAGGAAATATTATTTGGTACACCTTTCTTGCCATGATAGACTGACAGTCCTATTCTTCTGCTTATCCCTTTGAACTATCTTTTGATGCTCTAAATTAGTGAGTTGTTAGGCACATGTTTCTATTCTATTATTTTCTTGATATATTGGAAAAAAAACCAGCCATGATGCTCTTATTTCATATAACACATTGAGACATAATGAATAGAAAGAATTTATTAAGAAAGAGGAGCACAAACAAGCACTAATAACCACGAGACTTCTTATTTTACTGTTTTCCAAGACATCATCGGCAACACTAATGCCAAACAAACACACCCAATCACATATCACCCCATAACTACGTTTTGCTTTGGGGTGTGGTTTCATCTCTGCCATCTAGTTACGTTTCAGTCTTTTCGGTGAGTGGATCTGTCGAGCCTTCTTGTTGTTAGATGAATTACAATTTCTACAAATTTGAGAGTCTGTTCGGTTTCATTTTAAGGAGAAGGATGCTCAGCTATGCAAGTACTACCCTTAATTGTGGAAAGATTATGTTTAAAAGTTGCTTTAGCCAACGTGATAGGGATGAATCTGTACAGAAGTGTCTCATTTGTATCTGATCTTTCTTGCTTAATGTTGTTGCTCCTCCTAATTTTATGTTACCCTCTATGTATGGATCTCTTATGTTTGTAGATTCTGTATGGCCTTTCACTTTTTAATGACAAATGCTTATCTTAAAAAAAAATCTTTTTGGCTTGTTAGTGATGGGCTTGGCTGGTAACTACAGGACAATCCTGTCATTTGTTGTGTGGCTGACATAGGGATCGGGCTTGCCATGCTCGTAGCTTCATTTTACTCTGACCAAATCTCCTTCGTGACACTCTGGGTCTCAATACCCTCCCTCCCAGTCGAGGTAAATAACAAGAGTAGTAGGGTGGAAGGTTTTTTCCAAATGATGTTTAGTATGCGACATTGTACGCCGGATCGTTGTGGGATCGAAGAAGTTGTATTGTACAACACTGGGATCTTCCAGAAAGTCAGGCAACCAGCTCCTGCTCACAATGGTGGTCGTGGGTGTGAACAGGATGGTTATTATCATGGCAATCTTCCTTGTGGAAAGATGTAGAAGGAAGATGTTGCTACTCACCAGCACAACCAGTACTATGTGTTCCCTTGCAAGACCAAATCAGTGTAAATTGCCAAATTTAATGAAGAAAGGAAAATGCAAATCCCCCAATCCAATGGAACCATTCAAAATAATGAAGAGATGGGAAGATGGTTGAACATCGCCTAGGAAAATATAAACTATACCATAAGTGGATTGCAAAATGCTAAACCAAAATTTTTATAATTGATTATGTCGTATAGTTTGTGAATTTATATATCACATTTACTCTTACAAAGTATAAGAGTAACTGAGTTTGAATCATAGTGTTTCTTTTCTAGGCTATCACAGTTACTCTTATTACTGTTAGAGTTACTCGTAGTGCTCGTTCAGTTACTCGTAGGGTTGTCACAGTTACTCGTAGTGCTTTTTCAATTACTCGTATTGTTTTCACCGTTACTCTAACTACTATTTGAGTTAATCGTAGTGCTCGTTCTATTACTCACATTGTTGTCATAGTTACTCATGTTTCACAGTTACTCACAGGCTTTTTTTAGTTACTCGCAGGTTCAGTTACTCGCATGGTTTTTTCAGTTACTCGCAGTGTTTGTTCAGTTACTCGCAGGGTTCTGACAGCTACTCGCAGTGTTTGTTCAGTTACTCACAAGTTTGTGACAGTTACTCGAAGTGTTTGTTCAGTTACTCAACCATTACTTGTAGTGTTTAGTTTCTCGTAGGCTTGTTTCAGTTACTCGTAGGGTTTTTTCAGTTACTCACATTGTTTGTTCAGTTACTCACAGGATTGTGACAGTTACTCGCAGTGTTTTCATAGTTACTCTAACTGCTATTACAATTACTCTAACTGCTATCACTACTACAGAACACGCCTTTGGTGTCGGTTGTTTAACCCCTTTTAGTGACGGTTTTCAAGCGACGCCTATGTGGGCACCACTAAAGGTCGAACTCTTCGGCGTCGGTTTTCTAACTGACGCCTATATTATCTATAGGCGTCGGTTATATATAGTTGCCCGACGTCTATAGGGTATTTGCCACAAAAAAGGACACCACCTAGGACACTTTCTGCGTCAGTTAACAACTGAACAACCGACGCCATACTCCCAGACGACACGACCGTGCTTCACTGCACGGCCGTGTTTAGTACTATAGGTGTCGGTTTTATACGAATAAGCGACGCCTTTTCCACCACGGTCGTGCTTTCCTGCACGGTCGGGTTGTTTGTCATATTAGGCGTCGGTTATTATCCAATATCCGACGTTGTAGGCCTTTGATGACGGTGTTCTATAAATAACCGACGCCTATATTTTAATTTTTTTTTCTTATCAGTTTGCAGGCCTGCTGTGGCTGGTCAACAGGATGAGAACCTGCAGTTCAGTTTTTAGAACTGTAGGTTTACGACATCCATTGATATCAGCCTACAAATAGGCCACAAACCTGCAAAATCAACAAATATTTTTTCACACAAGTAGATACATTCAGACATCAATTCAATTCTCACATTCACACATGTACAAACATTCAAATACATGTATAAACATTCAGAAATGTATAAACATTAAGAAATATTCATTTACAAAATATCATTCAGCATCGCTATCAGCATCCCAATTATATCTTACAATCACCACTGCTTGTATGGCTTTTGTCCATTCTTCTCTTACTTCATTTAATGCTTCCATCGTATATGGAGCATGTACATTTTTTAATCGTTTACCTATAGTGTGGTCAGTTTTAAACACCTTCAAAGAGAATGATGTATATATATAAGTAATAATACAAAAATAAGATTGATATATTTCATACTAACTAATGGGACTATATATAATACCTCATGTATGGTATTAATATCCAATGCGGCATGTCAGATAATCATCTGCATAAATCGCATCACATAGTATGTGCATGCCCAGCCGTTGTCTTGTGTAGCGCACTATAAATTGAAACATACAAAATATTAAAAAATACAACTAAGCACAGTTCACATAAATAATATATACATTGGAGTCGGGAACTTACTTTTATGTTCTCCCAAATTATTGGCTGGTTCTTTCTCCTTGGGACATTTCCTCCAGCATTTTTGAATGCATCTAAACCCCTACATATTAATGTAACACAGTAAATTGCATAATTAAATAGTAATGTAATAACAAATGTTAACAGATATAAAAATGAAATATTTCTCACCAGAATAATTGCATTCTCATTACGTGTCCAATTTTAGTGTTCAATGTACTTCCCGCAGGATCTAGATAATAAACAGTGAACGTCCCAGGGACAATAACTAGTAACTCCCAATGTCTACCGCTAGAGGTAAAAAAGTTAAAAAGTAATAACTCAAAATGCACAATAAAAATGGAATTTTCTTAAGTCCAAATTATAAATAAAGTAAACTTACTTGACATTAAATGGAGCTATTATTATCGTCTTCTTTTGCTGACCAAAAATTATAAAAGCATCTATACAGTATTGTTGAACACTATCAGGGTCTTTAGCTACCATACTAATCAATGATGGAATCAAAAATCCCACATGATCAAATGCAAATTGTTTGCATTGATCTTCAACTAAGTAGCTGCAAAACATGTATTACGTATGCATTAATATATAAGAAACCAGATCACCGGATCTTACACAAGGTATATGGATGTATAAACAAGATCTCACCTTATGCATGTCTCTATCATTGATGTATTCAGCCAATCATACATAAACAACTCAATAATATCTTGTATAAATAAAGAGCTATCGTATGATTGACCTACATAATCTGCTTCTAAAGAAATAATTATAGGGCAATGTATATTATGTGCTCGTAGCCAACATGCCATTCCCCTACAAGCATGACCTAATGGGTATTTTAGGTTAGTTGGAACCCAACTTGGTAGAGCAGGAAGTGGAGGTGGAGGCCTAGGTGCTCCAGGTGTCTTCTTTTTAACCTGTATATATAATTTCAGATCAGTTGACCTCATATATACACATTAACAATCTAAAGTAATGCAAATTTATCTTACAATTTCAGTAGTGTAGACGACGTCTGCTTTGGGCCACAATATCACCCCGCCTTCTGCCTCACCAAGTGTATCAATATCCAGGTGGGCATATGGCAATGCAGCTTCCCTCCAATCGGGTAATACACATATCAGGCTCACACGAACATAGCCCTGCGGCATTGGAGTCCCATGAAACGTTGCCCCAGGAAGGGACGGGTAAGCCTGCGCCTTTGCAACAACATAGTCTTGCATTCTTAAGCGACATGGCTTCAACGCCTACAAATTTACGTAAAGAATATTATACATATATACATATCATCTTGAAAACATATCATCTTGAAAAGACTAGCTACAATGTCATAAACAATACTTACAGCAGACGTGTTAGGCGGTGGGTCTATAGGATTACTTGTAGTCTGTACATCAGGAGAAGAGTGGGTCACCATAGGCTGATTGGAAGCCTGAGATGCCTGCCACCGCAGTAATTCTTCCTTGACCTTCTCAGCAACTATATCATTGACCTTCTTGGCAACTATATCCTCGACTCTCTTATTCTCCTATATATGGATAAGAGAAACATTAGCTTCTTATTATTGAATTCCCTTTTGCAGTAGCATTCTAAAAAAAGAATAGGTTACCTCTTCTTGTGAAAGTCCCATTCTGGGTTTGTGCTGGGATGGCCCAAAGAATGCTATGATGCCCACACCAGCGCCTACACCCCTAACACGTCTAGGATGCTCTGGGTTACCCAAAGCAACTATCAATTCATCCCTTATGCCCTGAGGGATGAACGTGCCTTGTTTCCTCTACTCGTGCAGCTCTCGCTAATCACCATCAAAAGAAATTGGTAAGTTAACACCACAAATAATCAATATTCAAACGATTGATCTAAGAGTTGTATTTTACCATTTTTGCAGCCGCCTCAGCAGTTACGGGCTTCTTTATTTCACCCTTCTTGTATTTCCTCCCAGCTATCCAGATATCATGGCGAGGCATGGGTGTGGAAGACTCCTGAGTAGCAGCAGACTCCACCTATAGTCTTTGGCGAACGCTTGCATAGCCCTTTAGACCCATAGTGTGGTCATGCACATTCAGTGCACGCCTTGCTTTTTGCGCCTCACTAGGGCCTAGTTAGTATGCACATTAATGATTTGGTTAGTAGCACTAAATGTTAATCTTGAATAGGTGAATACAACGTATATTAATTAAATTGGTAGTGACGCCTAATACCTTGAATGCTTCAGATTTTCTTGAAGCAACAAAATTGTCCCAATCTTTTTTGTCCAAGAAGTTCCACTATTCAAGGGCTGACTTCTTCTTCTTATCACCATCTTTTATGTATTCTCTGTTGAGATTTATCCTATAGTTCCTAAGCATCTTTCCAGCGCATTGCATCACACTTTTACGATGCAGCTTCTCATCCAATTCAAACAGATTGTGTAAAATAGAATTGTTATTAACTAGTATCTAAAAATAGAATTGCAAATAATATAATTTATAATCTACAAAATAGAATTGCAAATAATAATAACTCACGCATAAATCCTTCCATATCAAGTCTTTCTTCACCTGAGGAACTTTATGCCAATTATCATACTTAACACCACAATGGCTTCGAGTGACAACCCCAAGATAGTTTACAAAATTATTGCGGTTCACTCCAATTGCATTTCCTCCATTATCAAACTCCACAACCAATTTGGATCCACTGCCACTTAGCGCTATTAACTTGTTCAACAGAGTGATGCCCCTTTTCTTGTTAACTTTTTGGTGATGCGCATCAAGTTCCTACAGTGCTTCAGTGGGTACATGTGCATCATCAACCTAAAATTTGACAAAAATAAACACACTGAATTAGCCCAATATAGAAATATGGGATATATGACATAACTAGAAGATAATGAATTTTATAGAAATATAGGATATGTTTTTAGAACTTACATTGGTATCCTCTCCATGCTCATCATGGACAACATGCTCATCATGGACATCATGCTCATCATGGTCAGCCATCTGAAAATGTCATTAAAAAGGCAAACATTTAGCATTTGTATTAACTAGAAAAAGGCAAACATTTAGCATTTGTATTAACTAGAAAAAGGCAAACATTTAGCATTTGTATTAACTAGAAAAAGGCAAACATTTAGCATTTGTATTAACTAGAAAAAGGAAAACATTTAGCATTTGTATTAACTAGAAGATAATGAAAAATTAAATCTGAAAATGATATTGATATTAAAAAAGCAAACATTTAGCTTCAATAAAAAAATATAAACATACATGCCTCTAAAATTGTGATCTTTTATCAATTAACAATCCTTCATTGTGATCTCCGCGCACATATAAGTCATCATTAGCTTCAATATTTTGTGGAGTTGGCAACCCAACTGAGAATGGACTGGAGTCATCATACTTATCATAGTACTCTTCTTCATCTATAGGATCTTCAATGAACTGTCTCTTACCATGAAGAACAACCGACCATTTATCATTTGCAGGATCATCGATATAGAATATTTGTTTCGCCTGTGATGCCATTATGAATGGTTCACCCTTCTCGCCAATCTTTTCAAAGTTCACCAAAGTGAAACCCAATTCATCCACTATAACTCCTTTGGTGTTATCAACCCAATTACATTTAAAGAGAGGAATTCTAAAATGTATGTAGTCAAACTCCCATTTGTCTTCAATGACACCGTAATATGACATTTTAGCTTCACGTGGACTCTTATCCTTTGCACTTGCAAAATACATAGTCGACGCTTGAAGAGTGACCCCATTGTTTTGGATGACACTCTTATCATCTTGGCGCTTTGTGTAATATGTGAACCCATTAATGTCAAACCCTTCATAAGACATAACATTCAGTTTTGGTTTAAAGGCGAGGCATTTGATAGTTTCTGTAATATCATTTGGTGTTTGAGATAGTTGATGTAAGACTTTATCTTCAAACCACTTAGTAAAAGTCTTATTATGCTCTCTAGCAAGCCACATTGAACTTGCTCGGGGATGTTGTCTCTTGATGAAATTGGTATGTTCCTCGATATAAACACTCACTTCGTCCATGTTGTGTAAAATATACAAGTGATCTTGTTCCAACTGCTCACGGCTGATTACTTTCACTCGTGATCCCAAAATTCCTTTGCCCTCCTCAATATTCTTGTCATTAATAGGAGTGTTATTACCACTCAGAAAGTCATTGCAAAAATCTATAACCTCTCTCGCCACATAACCTTCAATAATACTCCCTTCAGGCCGATAACGGTTTCGAACATCACCTTTAAAAATGCTCATGTATCGTTCAAAGGGATACATCCAATGCAAGAAAACTGGTCCCAACATTTTCACTTCCCTAGTCAAGTGGACAACAAGATGTACCATGATATCAAAGAACGAAGGAGGGAAATACATCTCAAGCTGACATAGGGTAACAACCACTTCTCTTTGCAATTTATCGAGAGTATCAGGGTCAATAAATTTTCTGCATAGACTGTTGAAAAAGAAACAAAGTCTGGTGATTGCAAACCTTACATGCTTCAGCAATATAGATCAAATTGCCACAAGCAATATTTGTTGCATTAGAGTGTGACAATCATGAGATTTAAGACCTATCAACTTCAGATCTTTCATTGATACCAATCTACAGATGTTGGATGAGTAACCACGTGGCACCTTAACATTTACCAAGCATTCACAAAAAGCTTTCTTCTCCTTTCTAGACAATGTGTAACAAGCGGGAGGTAAGTATGTTCTTTTATTACCCATTTCACGTAATTCTGACCTTATTCTCATTTCACGTAGGTCCAGTCTGGATTTTATCCCATCTTTAGTCTTACCTGGTATATTTAATAGAGTACCAATGATGCTATCACATACATTTTTCTCAATGTGCATTACATCGATACAATGCCTGACTGTCAAAGAACTCCAATAAGGAAGATCCCAAAATATTGAATTCTTCTTGAATGAAGAATTGTCACTCCGTGTGGCCATACTACATTGTGATTTCTTACCAAATTCATTGACAATGTCTTTTACTCTTTCATAAATAACATCCCCTGGTATAGGTTTAGGTGCACTCCGTTCATCATTCCATCCATTGAATGCTTTGCGCTTCCTATGATACGGATGGAATTTTGAAAGAAACCTTCGATGACCAAGATATACAGTCTTGCCGCCATGTTTTAGTCTTATTGAATCAGTGTTTTCTTCACATATAGGACACGCTTTAGCTCCTTTGACACTATATCCAGACAAATTCCCATATGCTGGAAAGTCATTAATAGTGCAAAACAACATAGAGTGCAAACGAAATGTCTCTCTTCCTGAAGCATCATAGGTCATCACACCTTCAGCCCAAAGTTTCTTTAAGTCATCAATCAGAGGTTCAAGATAAACATCGATATCATTTCCGGGTTGTTTAGGGCCCAATATCAACAACGACAGCATAACGTACTTATTTTTCATACACAGCCATGGAGGAAGATTGTATATAACAAGCATGACTGCCAAGTGCTATGTTGGCAGCTCAATGTCCCGTACAGATTCATTCCATATGTACAAAGCCCAAGTCTTAGATTCCTATCTTCTTCACCAAATTTGGGGTACAATAGATCAATCTTCTTCCACTGTGGGGAATTAGACGCATGTCGTAGGATCCCATCATTATTTTTCTTAAAATCTGCATGCCACCTCAAATTCTTTGCATCTTTCGGATTTGCAAACAAGCATTGAAACCGTGATATTATAGGTAGATACCACAACAGATTGGCAGGAGAACCAATTTTGGACTCCCCCGAAGTCGTCAATTTATACCGTGATGCACAACATTTTGGACAATCTTTCAAATCTACATAGTCCTTTTGAAATAATACACAATCATTCAGGCATGCATGTATCTTCTTGGCCTCCATTCCCATTGGGCACAACATTTTCTTTACCCAATACGTTGAGATTGGCAGCTCATTTCTTTCAGGAAGCATTTCTTTCAACAAAGTCAACAATGAAGTGAAGCTTTTGTCACTCCATCTATTGTTAGCTTTCAACTTATACAATCTCAACACAGCGCTAAGCTTCGTAAACTTAGCACAGCCTGTGTATAACAGTATCTCAGCATCATGCACAATGTTTCTAAAGATAGGAGGGGGATCGGTGTGCTCTACCCTACAACTATCCAGCATCGCATCAACGATGTCTACTGGAACTGGTTCGTTCACATCTACATCATCGGAGGCAATTTCTTCTTCCACCCAAGCACTGCTATCGACATCTACTGGTTTCGAGTTTGAAATCTCTCCATGCCAGTGCCATTCTGTATAGCCTTGTACAATCCCGTTGCAAATGACATGACTTTTGATTTCCTCACCAGTGCTGACTTTCAAGTTGTTACTGCAATGCCTACATGGACAGTAGAACCTATCTGTAGGTTTTTTTCCTATGTTCCTCGGCAAATCTAATAAATTGATCAAGACCAGATATAAACTCTGGGGTGCAGCGATTGCGAATGGACATCCATGATCTATCCATTCTATGATCAAAGAGAAAACAAGTATATATTAGGACAAGATTAGGGTATACACTTACATCCTATCCAAGATTTACTCCTATTATCTACAATGAAGCCGAACTCCATACAAACAGTATATAATTTAGTGAGATTAGGTGTTAAAGAACAGTCCCAAACCAGGGAAGTAAATCTTGGACGGGTTTCTAGGCCAACAAACACATGTGATGTCATTCTTATATATAATAAATGTGTACCACCTATCCCATCCTTGAACACCTAATCTCACTAGTAAGTGTATAATGTGTATTGGGTTTTCGAGAAAATTTCGGCAGCATTTCCCCGTTGTTCTCTAAGTACATATGTACTTAGAGAACAAACAGGGAAATGCTGCCGAAATTTTCTCGAAAACCCAATACACATTATACACTTACATCCTAAGTGAGATTAGGTGTTCAAGAACAGTCCCAAATCGGGGACTATCCAAGATTTACTCCTAATGAGTAAATCGTAGACGGGTTTCTAGGCCAACAAACACAATAATAGATATGTACATGTTAGGGTTTCATCACAATTAATGTTAGGGTTTCATCACAATTGATGTTAGGGTTTCATCAATGTTAGGTTTAATCAAATCAAATTAGGATGCTACAATTGACAAGTTTAAATCTTATTTCAACATGCATCAAAATTTACTGAATTAGGCCAAACATTACGATTAGAAGCACAAATATATGACAAATATATGCAAGTAAAAGATTTGCTCGTATCCTAGGATTTACATAAAGCATTACATAAAAATTTGTTCATATCCTTACCAACAGCAAGCACGGTCGTGGCTGTGTTGGCCTACCACGGCCGTGCTGGACAGCACGGTCGTGGTAGGACAACATAGCCATGGCCGTGCTTGCTGTTGGTAAGGAGCTAGGGAGAAGGAAGCAAAGACGCTAGGCTACCTGGAGCTAGCGTGGAGAAGAGCGGCGGGCAGCAGTGGCGGCGAGCAGGCGAAGAAGCAGAGGGGCGGGCGGTGGGCAGAAGCAACCGACGGCCGGAGAAGCAACAGGCGCCGGCTGGAGAAGCAGCAGGCGAAGAAGCAGCAGCGGCGCCGGCGAGCAGAAGAGCACCAGAGCAGCGGCGGCGAGCAGCAGCAACCGACGACGGGCGATTTTGGGAGAGCGGCGGCGAGCAGCAGCATAGAAGAGAAATATCGTGATGAAACAAGAAGAAATGGGGAAGAGCTGGGTGATCTGGTCTATTAAGTTGGTCAACGATGTCGGTTATCTACAAAACCGATGCCTATTATTATTTAGCGTCGGTTGACAGTAAAAAACCGATGTCCAACTACACAATCTTTACCCAAAATTATTTGGCGGGAACCATTATCAGCGTCAGTTATCAAAGGATAACCGACACTGAAAGTGGGACTTTTCGCACAAATTTTCATCTTAAATAGGCGTCGGTGAATAGTTAAGAAACTGACGCTGTAGGTGATGTAAAATTTTCGCTCGAAAATTGGATTTCGCGAGCGATTTTAGGCGTCGGTTTGTTATACCCAGCCGATGCTGAATACAAAGCGGTACCCGTGTCTGGCTGGTCTTCGAACATAGACGTCGGTTTTCCTAAATAACCGACATTGAATAGTATAGGCGTCGGATTTCCTAAATAACCGACGCCTAGAAAAGCGACACCGAATGTTGTTTATGTAGTAGTGTATTACAGTTACTCGTAGGGTTTTTCAGTTACTCACATTATTGTCACAGTTACTCGCAGTATTGTCACAGTTACTCGCAGTATTGTCACAGTTACTCATTGTAACATCCCTGACCTGGGTTATGAACTAACCCTAGGTGTTTTGCCTAAATATGTAATTAAATCCTTGTGATTAACTTTGGGCATGTAATTAAGTTCCTCAGAAACATATATTTCAATTTTGCTCCTTTATATATAAAGTTGTAGCTTTGTTTTGTAATACAGGGATCTATGTACAAATTACCCAGTTAAGGGATTAACTTGCAAATTGCACATGTTGAGATGTTCCTCTGATGTTGAGACATCATGAGGATGTTTATGATGAAGTTTGAGGGATTTCCCAAGCTTGAGCACCAAGGTGCAGCTGTGGAAGCAACCCCTGTACTTGAAAACCCTAAATTGGTGTAAAGTGCAATTTACCCAATTTGAGGGGTGCAACTTGTAAAATACATCATATAAAATATCTTTTATGACTCTTGGCATCATTTAGAATAGAAATGATGAAGAGGGCACTTCATTTGAATAATCATATAATAAAGAACACCTTTGTGGTTGAATAATCAAGGTGTATGTATAATAGCCCTTTTATGTGTATGCTTTAGTGATGGATTGATCCTCTTTGCCTTCAATTCTTGACCTTAGAAGGGGTTTTTCCTTAGAAATAAGATGTGGGGACGTGCAAAGAAGAAAGGAAGGACTTAGATGAGAAATGAGGAAAGCATATGTTCTTATGTTGAAATTTCACCTAAGTATATATACTACCTTCCCCACTTAGCAAGGGAACGATCCTCTTCTTTTCATTTCTTTTCCCCTTGCTCAAAACCGACTAAGGCTAAGCTCTGGAGTAGAGAAGGACGACCAAGGGTCCTAGGTAAGTTTGGATCATCCCTTTTGCTTGAATTCATGGAGGAAACTCGTTTTCAAGGTTGAATTCATGGCTAGCTCACCTAGCTCTATCTTTCTAGCCATTCCTTTCCAACTTTTCCTTGGAGAATTCACCTTGGCCGACCTATGGAGCTCAAAGACGCCATTAAAGCTTGGAGCTTGGAAGCTTGGAGCTCAAGGAACAACCTTTAGGCGGGTTTTATAACTCTAAACCTTATGCTTTGATTATACATCTTTTCTATGCATATAGTTGCTAGTTCTTCTTCTTCCCTATCTTCCCTTGCATCCTTGCAAGCAAAATCGTGAAGAAATGCTACTGTTCTTGAGGTAGAAGATAAGGGCGTTAATTCCTATTCTTATCCACGGATTTCCACTTTACTAAACGGTCCTAACCAATTGCCCATGCGGTTTGCACAACCGTTTGGTGGGCAAATGGTTTGAGGGTCGCATGGAGGCAAACGGTCTTCAGGACCATTTGGTCCAGTTGACCAAGCAACGACCATATGAGAATCCTGTTCTTAATTATGTAGGCTGATCACCCACAAAAATTGAGGGGTTAACTCCAAAGGAATCGTGAGATATAAGCAAATCAATTAGCAAATCCAATTGAATTAAGTTCTGATTTTCAATCTATTTAATTTTCCCTTTTTGGGCAAACGGTCTCAAGACTGTTTAAGATGGTTGACCAAGCGTTTACCGTTTGGGATTACTGTTCATAATGATGTTGATTAATGACTCACCAAATTTGATGGATTAATTCCAAATGAGTTATGAGTTGAAGGTTGATTAATAGGGCAAATCCTAATTGAAATCAGTGCTGAAATTACAATGAGTTAATTAGTGTTTTTGGGTTGATTAGCCCAAACGGTCTCAAGACCGTTTGGGGAATCATCCAAACGGTCTCAAGACCGTTTGGGGATAACCCAAGACCGTTTAGAGGTCTGGGGTCAAGTATAGTTGACCAATTGAAGGTCCAAAGGTACCAAATCATATTGCAATTAAGTATTGATGTGATGATCAACTCAATAGATCAAACCTTGATGAATTTTCACTAGAGTCCAAAGGATGGATGGGCAAACGGTCTCAAGACCGTTTGTAACTCATCCAAACGGTCTCAAGACCATTTGGTGTCAACCCAAGACCGTTTGGAGGTCTAGGGTTAAGGTAATTAGATCAATTGAGGGCCCAATTACAGTGGGTTATTGAAATAATCAAAATTGCTGATTTGTGACTTAATTAAGGTTCAACCCCTATCAAATCAACTTAGATTTTGATTATTTCTTGGGCAAACGGTCTCAAAACCATTTGGAGGTCATCCAAACGATCTCAAGACCGTTTGGGCCAAGTTTGGGCCCAATTGGAGGTCAATTGATAGGTTCAACCCTGAATTGATTCACATTGTTGAATATTGATGACCATCCGATTTGAAACTCTAATTGAGATGGACTTAACCCTAATTGGCTTTCAATTGAGGGTTAATTTGGTGTCCAATTGTTTGAGGCTCGTTCTAATTGACTCAATTTATAAGTGGTTAGCATAGCTTTGGCCAATTGAGGGCTTCAACATACTTAATCATAAACATTTGTAACTTTTGAACCATGTTGGAGGTCCAAACGGTCTCAAGACCGTTTGAGGCCAAACGGTCTCAAGACCGTTTGGGCTCAAAGGATCTCAAGGTCGTTTGGACCAATCGATCTCAAGACAAGTTGATCAAACGGTTTCAAACCGCATAAGCTCAAACGGTTCGGAAAGTCAACCTTTCCAAACGGTCAACGCACCCAAACGGTTTGGGCAAACGACCTTGAGGTCATGCGGTCTTAGAGTCAAACCTAGCAAACGGTCAACGCACCCAAACGGTTTCAAACCGTTTGGTGGTTGAAGGTTGAAACCGTTTGGAGGTTTTCAAGGTTATTTATACATAATCACTTGAAGTTGTAATTGGTTCAATGGTGATCTAATCTAAACCCTAATGGTAACTTAGAACATTAAGGGACTAAGTGATTAATGAATTGAACCATGATGGTGATCATGAGGTAAATTACCAAAATACCCTTGAGGGGTTTAATTGAGTAATACCTTTTTCTAATAAAACCCTAATCACATGTTAATGATGTTTTGGCTTATGCTAGTCAATGAGGACTTAACCCAACCTGATCTAGAGTGGTGTTATCACCATCTACTAGTAAGAGGAGAGAGAAAGTATCATAAGAGAGAGAAAGTACCCTTTTATAGTTGAAACTTAAGTAAAGTACCTTCAATACACATGAATGTGCATGATTAGGGTATGATCCACCTATGTGAGATCATGGAAACCCTAATTATGATGTTTAATGAATCTTAATCTTATCTAGGAACTTTAATGATGATGTTTCTCATACATGATGATGTTATGAGTTCAATTCGCCATGAGGTGAATAGTAAACCCTAATTCTAGGGTGAGGACATGTATTGTGAATAGTATACCCTGATTGATGAATATTGGGGAACTTGACTCTTCTAAGAGTTTGAAAGTGTAACTATTAGAATGAATTGTTTACTGTTATCAGTTGAATTAACCATGCAGGTTGTCATGAGATGATGATCATATCCATGTATGGATTATGAAGCTATATTCATTGAAAGCATGCTTTAGCTTTATGAATAATGATATATCCTAATGCATTGTCAATGACAACCTATGGATTAAAATGGGTTGTGAGAGCCATAAATACCATCAAGGTCATGCTTTAGAGATGACTTGTGATGAATGTATTGAGAAATGATGATTGATGAAAGTTAGGCTTGTTACATTTAGTATTCTCATTTCATAGCTGTTATGCTAATGTTATTGTTTGAAGAACAATGTATGATGTTAAAAGAATACTAAATGTACCTAACTAATCAAGTGTAATGTAGAGCCCTGATCATAGATCCATCATTTTCAGAGATCAAATGATGGTGAAATAGGTTTTCCTAAGGGAACTCCTGGATCACATACTTTTGAGTATGTGGGGTATATGGATGTGTAGAACCTTACATCCTAGTGTAGGTGTTTGATGTAGATGTGTAATCCATCAATCCTTCACTACAATCCCATACCATATCAGTGGATGGTAAACATGAAACCTCCTGATGATGAAGAAAGCACAGATATCCGTATCAGTGGAAGATAAACATGAAATCTCCTGATGACGAAGAGAGTATAGAACGCCACTGTAACTCTAAAATAGCGAAGGACCAGATTACCCTGGTAAGCTATTATAGTAGAGGCACGAGATGTCCTACAAGTAATCCTCTTACTGACTGAGGAAGGTGAAGGTAATGAGAATCTGGCTCTTTCGATGACCTAGTATGATACCGAGGCACTTAGCAGTGATTGGTTGGAGTATGAGTGGTAAACCTCATCTCCACAGGGCATAAAAGTAATGTTTGAAAAATATAATCCACAGCGCAGTATACCTGTTAGAGATAACTACGATTTGATTGATTGATGTTACACTGTATAGTGCAAATGTCTTCATGTTTCATAATTGTTGAACTCATGATTACTATTATATCTGATGTTGAATATTTTGAAGATGTTACTGCTTAAGTTATTCTTTAAGGTGTTATAATAAAGCTTCTGGCGGAGAGTTATAACTCTCGCTGGGACAATTATGTAAAATTGTCTCACCCCGTAGACTTCAACTTTTTAGGTGGACGTCGAGGACAGAGGAATAGGTCTACAGGTGACCAGTCCCAGCAGCAGCAGTACCAGGGGCAGCAGTAAAATCTCAGGTGGAGATCTAGCCTGCCATGTGGTGTAGTTAGAGTCAGTCCTATGTGTCCTCTGTACTCTCAGGTCTTGGAGTCTTTTGGTCTGAGATTTTGGTTATGAGTTCTTGAGACTTTGTATCATGTTGTATATAATTACTCGAGAAGTAATTATCTGAGATGTAAACAGTTTATCTCCTTTTATGAAGGAAGTTTTATGGTTTCAATGCTTTATCTCAAAAAGTTTTAATTTCCACTGATTTTTGGTATTCCACTGCTAATCAAATCGCTTCCGCTAAGTTTAAATCGTGTTTATATCGTGGTTTGGAGATCAGAGCCCACAATTAAGTGGTATCAGAGCTCTAGGTTCGCTGAGTCTACAGAGGCATAGGACTTAGGATGTCGAGTCTATCCTTAGTATCTCTTACTTATCTAATAGAATCTTCTGCTCCTCAGGAGAAGAAGATACATAAGGATGGCTGAGCCACATGATGAGTACGTGGTAGAGAGTAGTGCTAGTGCACCTCGAGGCGGTGTAAGGGTTCCAGAAATAGAACAGCCTGCACCTGAACCACCCCAGTTTGACCCAGCTGATATGGGTAACCCAGCAGTTCAGACGATGTTTGGGCAGTTTATGACTGCCATGACACACATAACTGACAGGATGCCCATGCCTGCACCTAGGGCACCTGCCCAGCCTGAAGGACAAGGTATCGGTAAGACGTTCGAACGACTTCGTCGTGTCGGAGCTACCGAGTACTTTGGGACTGCTGACCCCGCAGATGCTGATCTGTGGTTAACAGAGTTGGAGAAAGCTTTCAGGATTCTTAATATCCCGGAGGCTGAGAAGGTTAGACATGCTGTCTATCTTCTCAAAGGCAGTGCTGGTCACTGGTGGAACATGGAAGAGCAGAAGAGATCTGGGATAGAGTTCTCGTGGGAAGAGTTTCGTCGGGAATTTATCAATAGATATTTTCCAAAGACCTTCCTAGATGAGAAGATCTCTCAGTTTGAGAGATTGAGGCAGGGCATGATGAACATTAGCGAGTATGAAGCTAAGTTCATGGAGTTACTGCGGTTTTGTCCGCACATGGCTGCCACAGAAGAGGAAAGAATCAGGAGATTCGAGAAGGGTTTGAATGTTGATATATCAACCCCTGTGTCTGCCTTAGAAAACCGAGAGAGATTCTCTACCTTCGTTGAGTCAGTCCGAAGGATAGAGAGATCTGTGGTTGAGAAGAAGCAAACCCAGAAAAGATATCCACAGTTCCAGGGTTCTTCATCTAGGGATTTCAAGAAACCGAAATTCTCTGCACCTAACCCTCCACCACCCAGATCAAGTTCCCAAACTCAGTGGTCACCAAGTAGAGGCAGGGGACGAAGCCTACCTCAACAAGAGACTTACAGTTCTGCATCAATGTCAGTTACTGGACCACCAAGACCACAACAACTGGAAAGAAGTTGCTACAACTGTGGGAAGGTGGGACACTTGATGAAGGACTGCCGATCTAGGCCTGTCAGTGTGACACAACCTCAGAGGCAGAGTCAACAGGGATCTCAGAGAAGGCAATCTCAAGGAGCAGCTCGAGGACGTGGACAAGCGTCTCAAGCTGGATCATCAGCACCACCTCAACACCAGGCGACAGCAAGGTTCTATGCTATGAACCCACCTGATGCAGTGGTCAATCCACGGGTAGTGGCAGGTCAGATGGAACTTTTATATTCTGATATGTCTACATCCTGTGTTGTATGTGTTCTGATTGACCCGGGTGCTACGCACTCTTTTATCACTCGGAGAGTGATTCGTAACTGCAATATGACGGTTAGTCATAGGGCAGATAGTTTGTTGTTGGAGACTCCGTTGAGTGGGTCTGCCATTTTGTAGGAGGTATGTTCTCCCTACATTCTCTTCTTTTCTGATCATCGCATTCAAGTGGACCTTATACCACTTGATATGCAAGGATTTGATATAATCCTCAGGATGGATACCTTAGAAAGGTATAGAGTTGTCTTGGATTGTGAATCCAAGTTGGCTGTGTTTGCTGATGAAGGCAACAAATGGATCTTTCAAGGTGAAAGAAAGATTCTACCCACCTTTCTTGTATCAGCTATGGTTGCTGATAAGCTGTTGAGGCAAGGATGTTATGCATTCTTGGCCCATGTGGTAGATGTTAGCAAGGAAAGTTCCAATCCTACTGAAGTTCCCATAGTCAGGGAATTCGAGGATGTGTTTCCTGAAGAACTTCCTGGTATACCACCACCGCGAGAGATTGATTTTGAGATCAATTTGGTCCCAGATACGAAACCCATAGCCCAGAGACCGTATAGGATGGCGCCTTCCGAGATGGAAGAACTCAAGAAATAGCTTCAAGAGTTACTTGAGAAGGGTTTTATCCGACCAAGCACTTCACCTTGGGGTGCTCCGGTCTTGTTTGTTAAAAAGAAAGATGGGTCAATGCGGTTGTGCATTGACTACAGACAACTTAATAAAGTAACAATAAAGAACAAGTACCCTTTGCCGAGGATTGATGATCTTTTTGACCAGTTGCATGGTGCAACAATCTTCTCAAAGATAGATTTGAGATCTGGATATCATCAACTCCACATTAAGGATAGTGACATATCCAAGTCTGCTTTTAGAGCAAGATATGGTCACTATGAGTTCACGGTTATGTCGTTTGGACTAACGAATGCACCAGCTGCATTTATGGAACTCATGAATAGAGTTTTTCGACCCTTCCTTGATCAGTGTGTTGTCGTCTTCATAGATGACATCCTGATCTATAGTAAGGATGCTCAGCAGCATGAGAAGCATCTTCGCCAAGCTTTGACCTTTCTAAGAGAACATAAGTTGTATGCTAAGTTTAGCAAGTGTGAGTTCTGGCTGCCGGAGGTATCTTTTCTTGGACATGTGATATCTGCCTCGGGAATTCGTGTTGCCCTGCAAAGGTAGAATCTGTTCTACAATGGGAACAACCGAAGACACCTATGGAGATTCGAAGCTACTTGGGGTTAGCTGGTTACTATCGAAGGTTTATTAAAAACTTTAGCTCTATAGCCTTACCTTTGACCAAGTTAACCCGGAAAGATGCTCCTTTTTCTTGGAGTGATAAGTGTCAAGAGTCCTTTCAGTTGTTGAAAGAGAGGTTGACAAGTGCACCTGTGCTTGTGCTACCTGAGCAAGGAAAAGGATATGTAGTCTTCTGTGATGCCTCTAAGAATGGACTTGGATGTGTGTTGATGCAGGATAAACAAGTGATTTCTTTTGCTTCCTGACAGCTTAAGAAGCACGAGGAGAATTATCCAACACACGATCTAGAGTTAGCTGCCATGGTTCATGCATTGAAAATCTGGAGGCATTATCTCTACGGAGAGACATTCCAGATTTTCACTGACCATAAGAACCTTAAGTATATCTTCTCTCAGCATGAGCTTAACATGAGGCAACGTCGTTGGATGGAGTTAATCAAGGACTACGATTATACAATTGATTACCATCCAGGGAAGGCCAATGTTGTTGCAGATGCCTTGAGTAGGAAATCAACAACATCAACCATGGATAGAGAACAACTAAACTTTTTAGTATGCTCTAAGAGAGATATGCTTATCTCTTTAAGGCAAGACAATGTACCGTTGAAGGTGTCATTGTTAGCCGGGTTGATGGCTGAGATGCATATTAAACCTACCCTAAGAGAGCAGATTAAGAAGGCACAACATGTTGATGCTGCAGTTCAGCAGATTAGATCAGAGTATGGAAATGAGAAGTGAGACAGTTTCCATGATTCAGATGATCATGTAGCATGTTATCATGGGAGGATGATAGTACCGGATGTGGATAACTTGAGGAAGTTAGTCCTGGAAGAAGCTCATTCTTCAATGTATGCTATGCATCCAGGGAGAACCAAGATGTATCATAATTTAAAAGATCTGTAATGGTGGCCTGGAATGAAGAAGGATGTTGCAGAATTTGTTCTGAGGTGCCCTGTGTGTCAGCAAGTTAAAGCTGAACACCAGAAGCCTGCAGGAACAATGCAACCTTTACCTATACCACAGTGGACGTGGGACCATGTGACCATGGATTTTGTTGTTGGCCTACCCAGGACAAGCAAAGGACATGATTCCATTTGGGTAGTTGTAGATAGGTTGACTAAGACAGCACATTTCTTACCTGTCAAAACAACCTATTCTGTTGAAAGGTTATCACAGTTGTATGTTCAAGAGATAGTGCATTTGCACGGAGTTCCTGTCACTATAGTTTCTGACAGAGGTCTTTTACAAGTCATTTTTGGGAACGACTTCATAATGCTTTAGGCACCCAGTTAAGGTTTAGTACAGCCTTTCATCCACAGACTGATGGATAGTCGGAAAGGACCATACAGACCTTGGAAGACCTGTTGAGAACATGTGTTCTCCAGTTTACCGGAAGTTGGGATCTACACCTAAGCTTGATAGAGTTTGCCTATAACAATAGCTATCAACATAGTATTGATATGGCACCTTATGAAGCCTTGTATGGTAGACGTTGTAGATCACCCTTGTGTTGGTATGAGACTGGTGAGCATCAGTTGTTAGGACCTGATCTTGTGCAACAAACTACAGAAAAGATTAAGGTAATACAACAACAGATTAAGACTGCACAAGATAGGCAGAAATCTTATGCTGACAAGCGTCATAGACCCTTAGAGTTCGAGGTTGGAGACAAAGTGTATCTCAAGGTCTCGCCTTGGAAAGGAGTCCTTTGTTTTGGAAAGAAAGGGAAGTTAGCTCCTAGATTTATGGGGCCTTATCCAATCATTGAACGGATTGGAAAAGTAGCATATAAACTAGAGCTGCCACCAGAGTTACAAAAGTTACACCCTGTGTTTCACATTTCTATGCTGAAGAAATGTCACCCAGACACTGAGTCAATTCTACAACCTATGGAGGTAGAATTGAATGATGATATATCTTATGAGGAAGGACCAGTGTCAATCCTTGATAACAGAATTAAAAAGTTAAAGAAGAAAGATTTAAGCTTTGTGAAAGTCCTCTGGAACCACCGTGGTGTTGAAGAAGCCACTTGGGAACTAGAGGATGAGATGAGAAGGAAATACCCTGCCCTTTTCTCTTAATATGTTTTATCGATTTCGGGGACGAAATCCTTGTAAGGGGTGGATAATTTGTAACATCCCTGACCTGGGTTATGAACTAACCCTAGGTGTTTTGCCTAAATATGTAATTAAATCCTTGTGATTAACTTTGGGCATGTAATTAAGTTCCTCAGAAACATATATTTCAATTTTTCTCCTTTATATATAAAGTTGTAGCTTTGTTTTGTAATACAGGGATCTATGTGCAAATTACCCAGTTAAGGGATTAACTTGCAAATTACACATGTTGAGATGTTCCTCTGATGTTGAGACATCATGAGGATGTTTATGATGAAGTTTGAGGGATTTCCCAAGCTTGAGCACCAAGGTGCAGCTGTGGAAGCAACCCCTGTACTTGAAAACCCTAAATTGGTGTAAAGTGCAATTTACCCAATTTGAGTGGTGCAACTTGTAAAATACATCATCTAAAATATCTTTTATGACTCTTGGCATCATTTAGAATAGAAATGATGAAGAGGGCACTTCATTTGAATAATCATATAATAAAGAACACCTTTGTGGTTGAATAATCAAGGTGTATGTATAATAGCCCTTTTATGTGTATGCTTTAGTGATGAATTGATCCTCTTTGCCTTCAATTCTTGACCTTAGAAGGGGTTTGTCCTTAGAAATAAGATGTGGGGACGTGCAAAGAAGAAAGGAAGGACTTAGATGAGAAATGAGGAAAGCATATGTTCTTATGTTGAAATTTCACCTAAGTATATATACTACCTTCCCCACTTAGCAAGGGAACGGTCCTCTTCTTTTCATTTCTTTTCCCCTTGCTCAAAACCGACTAAGGCTAAGATCTGGAACAGAGAAGGATGACCAAGGGTCCTAGGTAAGTTTGGATCATCCCTTTTGCTTGAATTCATGGAGGAAACTCGTTTTCAAGGTTGAATTCATGGCTAGCTCACCTAGCTCTATCTTTCTAGCCATTCCTTTCCAACTTTTCCTTGGAGAATTCACCTTGGCCGACCTGTGGAGCTCAAATACGCCATTAAATCTTGGATCTTGGAAGCTTGGAGCTCAAGGAACAACCTTTAGGTGGGTTTTATAACTCTAAACCTTATGCTTTGATTATACATCTTTTCTATGCATATAGTTGCTAGTTCTTCTTCTTCCCTATCTTCCCTTGCATCCTTGCAAGAAAAATCGTGAAGAACTGCTACTTTTCTTGAGGTAGAAGATAAGGGCGTTAATTACTATGCTTATCCACGGATTTCCACTTTACTAAACGGTCCTAACCAATTGCCCGTGCGGTTTGCACAACCGTTTGTTGGGAAAACGGTTTCAGGGTCGCATGGAGGCAAACGATCTTCAAGACCATTTGGTCCAGTTGACCAAGCAACGACCGTATGAGAATCCTGTTCCTAATTATGTAGGCTGATCACCCATAAAAATTGAGGGGTTAACTCCAAAGGAATCGTGAGATATAAGCAAATCAATTAGCAAATCCAATTGATTTAAGTTCGGATTTTCAATCTATTTAATTTGCCCTTTTTGGAAAAACGGTCTCAAGACCATTTAAGATGGTTGACCAAGCGTTGACCGTTTGGGATTACTGTTCATAATGATGTTGATTAATGACTCACCAAATTTGATGGATTAATTCCAAACGAGTTATGAGTTGAAGGTTGATTAATAGGGCAAATCCTAATTAAAATCAGTGCTGAAATTCCAATGAGTTAATTAGTGTTTTTGGGTTGATTAGCCCAAACGGTCTCAAGACCGTTTGGGGAATCATCCAAACGGTCTCAAGACCGTTTGGGGATCACCCAAGACCGTTTAGAGGTCTGGGGTCAAGTATAGTTGACCAATTGAAGGTCCAAAGGTACCAAATCATATTGTAATTAAGTATTGATGTGATGATCAACTCAATAGATCAAACCTTGATGAATTTGCACTAGCGTCCAAAGGACGGATGGGAAAATGGTCTCAAGACCGTTTGGAACTCATCCAAACGGTCTCAAGACCGTTTGGTGTCAACCCAAGACCGTTTGGAGGTCTAGGGTTAAGGTAATTTGATCAATTGAGGGCCCAATTACAATGGGTTATTGAAATAATCAAAATTGCTGATTTGTGACTTAATTAAGGTTCAACCCCTATCAAATCAACTTATATTTTGATGATTTCTTGGGCAAACAGTCTCAAGACCGTTTTGAGGTCATACAAATGATCTCAAGACCGTTTGGGCCAAGTTTGGGCCCAATTGGAGGTCAATTGATAGGTTCAATCCTGAATTGATTCACATTGTTGAATATTGATGGCCATCCGATTTGAAACTCTAATTGAGATGGACTTAACCCTAATTGGCTTTCAATTGAGGGTTAATTTGGTGTCCAATTGTTTGATGCTCGTCCTAATTGACTCAATTTATAAGTGGTTAACATAGCTTTGGCCAATTGAGGGCTTCAACATACTTAATCATAAACATTTGTAACTTTTGAACCATGTTGGAGGTCCAAACGGTTTGAGCCCATTTGGACCAAACGGTCTCAAGACCGTTTCGGTCCAAACGGTCTCAAGACCATTTGGGCTCAAACGATCTCAAGGTCGTTTGGACCAATCGATCTCAAGACAAGTTGATCAAACAGTTTCAAACCGCATAAGCTCAAACGGTTTGGAAAGTCAACCTTTCCAAACGGTCAACGCACCCAAACGGTTTGGGAAAACGACCTTGAGGTCATGCGGTCTTGGAGTCAAACCTAGCAAACGGTCAACGCACCCAAACGGTTTCAAACCGTTTGGTGGTTGAAGGTTGAAACCGTTTGGAGGTTGTCAAGGTTATTTATACATAATCACTTGAAGTTGCAATTGGTTCAATGGTGATCTAATCTAAACCCTAATGGTAACTTAGAACATTAAGGGACTAAGTGATTAATGAATTGAACCATGATGGTGATCATGAGGTAAATTACCAAAATACCCTTGAGGGGTTTAATTGAGTAATACCTTTTTCTAATAAAACCCTAATCACATGTTAATGATGTTTTGGCTTATGCTAGTCAATGAGGACTTGACCCAACCTGATCTAGAGTGGTGTTATCACCATATACTAGTAAGAGGAGAGAGAAAGTATCATAAGAGAGAGAAAGTACCCTTTTATAGTTGAAACTTAAGTAAAGTACCTTCAATACACATGAATGTGCATGATTAGGGTATGATCCACCTATGTGAGATCATGGAAACCCTAATTATGATGTTTAATGAATCTTAATCTTATCTAGGAACTTTAATGATGATGTTTCTCATACATGATGATGTTATGAGTTCAATTCGCCATAAGGTGAATAGTAAACCCTAATTCTAGGGTGAGGACATGTATTGTGAATAGTATACCCCGATTGATGAATATTGGGGAACTTGACTCTTCTGAGAGTTTGAAAGTGTAACTATTGGAATGAATTGTATACTGTTATCAGTTGAATTAACCATGCAGGTTGTCATGAGATGATGATCATATCCATGTATGGATTATGAAGCTATATTCATTGAAAGCATGCTTTAGCTTTATGAATAATGATATATCCTGATGCATTGTCAATGACAACCTATGGATTAAAATGGGTTGTGAGAGCCATAAATACCATCAAGGTCATGCTTTAGAGATGACTTGTGATGAATGTATTGAGAAATGATGATTGATGAAAGTTAGGCTTGTTACATTTAGTATTCTCATTTCATAGTTGTTATGCTAATGTTATTGTTTGAAGAACAATGTATGATGTTAAAAGAATACTGAATGTACCTAACTAATCAAGTGTAATGTAGAGCCCTGATCATAGATCCATCATTGTCAGAGATCAAATGATGGTGAAATAGGTTTTCCTAAGGGAACTCCTGGATCACATACTTTTGAGTATGTGGGGTATATGGATGTGTAGAACCTTACATCCTAGTGTAGGTGTTTGATGTAGATGTGTAATCCATCAATCCTTCACTACAATCCCATACCGTATCAGTGGATGGTAAACATGAAACCTCCTGATGACGAAGAAAGCACATATATCCGTATCAGTGGAAGATAAACATGAAATCTCCTGATGACGAAGAGAGTACAGAACGCCACTGTAACTCTAAAATAGCGAAGGACCAGATTACCCTGGTAAGCTATTATAGTAGAGGCACGAGATGTCCTACAAGTAATCCTCTTACTGACTGAGGAAGGTGAAGGTCATGAGAATCCGGCTCTTTCGATGACCTAGTATGATACCGAGGCACTTAGCAGTGATTGGTTGGAGTATGAGTGGTAAACCTCATCTCCACAGGGCATAAAAGTAATGTTTGAAAAATATAATCCACAACGTAGTATACATGTTAGAGATAACTATGAGTTGATTGATTGATGTTACACTGTATAGTGCAAATGTCTTCATGTTTCATAATTGTTGAACTCATGCTTACTATTATATCTGATGTTGAATATTTTGAAGCTGTTACTGCTTAAGTTATTCTTTAAGGTGTTATAATAAAGCTTCTGGCGGAGAGTTATAACTCTCGCTGGGACAATTATGTAAAATTGTCTCACCCCGTAGACTTCAACTTTTTAGGTGGACGTCGAGGACGGAGGAACAGGTCTACAGGTGACCAGTCTCAGCAGCAGCAGTACCAGGGGCAGCAGTAAAATCTCAGGTGGAGATCTAGCCTGCCATGTGGTGTAGTTAGAGTCCGTCCTATGTGTCCTCTGTACTCTCAGGTCTTGGAGTCTTTTGGTCTGAGATTTTGGTTATGAGTTCTTGAGACTTTATATCATGTTGTATATAATTACTCGAGAAGTAATTATCTGAGATGTAAACAGTTTATCTCCTTTTATGAAGGAAGTTTTATGGTTTCAATACTTTATCTCTAAAAGTTTTAATTTCCGCTGATTTTTGGTATTCCGCTGCTAATCGAATCGCTTCCGCTAAGTTTAAATCGTGTTTATATCGTGGTTTGGAGATCAGAGCCCACACTCGTAGTCCTTTCTCAGTTACTCGCAGTGTTTTTTCAGTTACTCCAGGGTTGTGACAGTTACTCACAGGGTTTTTTCAGTTACTCAACCATTACTCTCAGTTACTCAAGCATTACTCTCAGTTACTCAAGAATTAATTTCAGTTACTCAAGCATTCTGTTGCTTTCAGTTTAGTTACTCGCATGGTTGTATCAGTTACTCGTAGTGGTTTCAGAGTTACTCTTACAACATTCAAAACATAAAGGTATTTAAATCATTCTAGAACATAAGTATTCAAACCATAAATGTATTCGAAGCATTCAAGATCAGCTGTACATTCAATCTTTTTTGCAGCAGAGGGTTAACTATGGAGAAGAGAGACGTTTGGCTCGTTTTGAATGCTTTTTTTATTTCTCTTCCTTCCTCTCTCCCGAGGAAGCTAGGGGCGTGTATTTTTGTTAGTTTTAGTTTGTGAGTTATGGACAAAGAGACAGAGGAGAAAACAAACACATGTGTCACTCTGCCTTATAAAATGAGAAGATGACTCCTCTACTTCCATCGACCCACCCACCCACGCTCTCCGTGACCTTTTGTTTGCCGCAACTCTGGATGCCAAGTATTGGCGTAGCGGTGTGGTGCAGAAATTTTCGCAACTACTGATCTATTAGGTTCCGACTCATCTTAATATCACGGTGGATTCCGATTGAGCTGCGACCGGAGGACGACTGCGAAGCTGGCGACGGCGACTTCTTGTATGTCACCGAGGTGCTCTGCTCCCCTACGGGACCCAGCGGCACGCCCGAAGACGACATCTACTACACCTTGGAGAAGCGGTGACAGGACCAGAACCGCGACGGAGCCGAGTGGGACAAGAGAGCCAACAACATCCACCGCAGGCTCATGTTCGATACCGTGGTCCAGATCATCGACAAGAAGAGGCACCTCTCGACATGGGACGCGTTCACGGTGTCATAGCGATCGTCCCCGATCGCCGCGTCCTTGTCTTCGTTTACTGGAAGGGAGTGGTGCTATTGTAGTCGACCCTGCGTCAATTCCCGATTGCGAGCCGACGATATGCGGCAGTAAAAACATCACTTAACCTTTCTGGGTGGACGAACCTGGCTCAACGAACTTCTGCGGGTACTCCTAGATGGGAGTGACCTGTGTGAACAACACCACACCGATCTTGCGACAACCTTGGTCGATGAT
The DNA here is from genome assembly GCA_963693085.1 of Alisma plantago-aquatica. Taxonomy (NCBI): domain Eukaryota; kingdom Viridiplantae; phylum Streptophyta; class Magnoliopsida; order Alismatales; family Alismataceae; genus Alisma; species Alisma plantago-aquatica. The sequence continues at coordinate 114,365,996 of OY856410.1, read as the reverse complement.
GATGTGTTCTAGAAGCTGAACTGTCTGCACATCCTTAACAATCTGAGCTCTGATGTTGCCTTCGCATACGCCCCAACTTCAGACGCTAGCATCACCTTCTTCCTCAACTGCACGTCAACCGAACCTGAATAACAATTATTGCCCTCAAGCCAACTCATTCTTTTTCCAACAATCTGCTTTGTTCTTTCTTGGTATGCTCTGTACTGCGGTGAGTGTGGTTGATTCATCATCCTCTTTTCTACTGGATCAATCATACTTTGTTACGCAATATCCCAATTGGTGTTCTGTAGTGCCGATTCATCTCAAGGACCTTTGATCGTTGCACCTCCGAAGAATACAACCACCACCGACCTTGGGTCTGCGGAGCAAGGCTCCGTCCTCCATGGCCCTGGCGGCCCTCTGTCTCTGCTTCGTGCTCCTCTCCCTCACACCCGTCTCGACAGAGCCGCTGGTAAGAGTCAACAACAATAAGAGCCCCATGGATCTCTAGTCCCTCTACGCTTCCTGTGGTGACGGTGAGGCTACAAAATCTCTCAAGTTGGCCAATGCGGAAAAGGGCAAAGATGACATCATGATCCTCAAGAACTACAAGGACGCGCAGACCTACGGCAAGATCGGGGTCACCACCCCGCCTCAAAAATTAGCCGTGGTCTTTGAAACAGGGGGTTCCAGCCTCTGGGTGTCGTCTTCCGTTGCGGACTAGGAGACACTCGTCAGATTCAGTGGCATGATTAGTAAATATCATGATTAGTAAATATCATGAACGGGATTTCCTTTGAGTCATGTGGCACGGGTATTTAATTGTCGCGGGCAGCCAATACATTCTCTCTCTCTCTCTCTCTCTCTCTCTCTCTCTCTCTCTCTCTCTCTCTCTCTCTCTCTCTCTCTCTCTCTCTCTCTCTCTCTCTCTCTCTCTCTCTCTCTCTCTCTCTCTCTCTATATATATATATATATATATATATATATATATATATATATATATATATATATATATATATATATATATGTGTGTGTGTGCGCGCGCGCGCGCGCGCGCACGCAATACGATTTTGACATGTGTATGGCATATATCTACAAATTATTATTTTATGATGTATGGACACTTCCTAATTACCACTTAGATTTAGTATTAGCCTTATTTGGAAATGGTTTATTGTATGTACAACACCATTTAGAGTACTAATATCTTTATATACAACATTCATCACCTTGATTATATATTTTAAAAATAATAAAAGTTTTGCACACAATTTAGTACAATACTCATTAGATTCACTTTAATTTGGTATATGTCCCTCTAAAATAACTAGCTGCTATGTTTAAATATATACGCCTTAAACAATGACAGACATATGAACTATCAGCCCTTATCAACTGTTTAACCTGTATATAAGAGGGTACCGGGAAGGAGAGGGTTAGAGAGTTGGGAAATTATCCGTATGCTTACCTATCACACATAGTGGGTATGGACAAAGGAAAGGATAAGCCCTTATCCTCCAAATTGATAGCCCTAATGATGATCCCAATATTTACACCACGTTAAATTTGGTGAATCACAAATACTTGTTGTTCTCGATGCCCCAATTCATATCATTGCACACGCGAGAGATCAAACTGCACCGAGAACAGGACGACTAGAATCATTATTTCTATAACTGAATTATATATACATGCCTAGTTTGTAAAAAAAGAGTCAAGTTTTCATTAAGCGATTGTTTTGTTGAAATCTGCTCTGTGACTACGAACAACAGGAAGATGCGATAAAAAAAATAACATTTACGTGCTTTTTAAATTGTGCGATGATGATGGGAACCCCCAATCCTTACTCGGAATATCAAAACAAAATATATTGGTGTCGAAGTATATGGCTGTAAATGCGTAAAGTATGGTGCGGATATGGTCATATCCATAACCATAATTGTTTAGTCAAGCGGATATGGGTACAGTTATATACGCGCTTTATCAAAAGCTATACCCGCAACATACTCATATCCGTATAACCGCCAGTATATGGATGGATAATTGAATATATCCTTATGTTTAACTTGCCATAATAATACACTACAAACTTGAGATACAACAACTACCACACTTAAATAGATAGGTTATGGAAAAATATCATTCAAGACAGAGAGGAGAGAGGAGCGGAATGAGAGAATGACTTTATGACCTTCTTAATTTAATGAAAAGTACTTGTGGCTATAAAAGTACGTCAATGGATTTGTTCATTATGCTGCTGCAAGGTACTTATATTTACTAGATGTGAATGCTACAATATAAAACACTACATTCTAATATAAATGTCTACTATTATAAGGTACATATGCTTGCTAGATGTGAGTCCTACAATATACACCATTACATTTTAATGTAAATTATTTACATAAAAATATAAGTAAATGAGTATATGTGTATACAGAGTATGGGTATATACATAACCATAACCTACCCTATAAGAGGTGGGTATGTGGGTATAAAGACAAACAGTTACATAGTTATAAAAATTTATACCCATGATGATGGGTTTGGTAATTAAGAGTTTGAGGGTATGTGGTATCTATTTACAGCTCTATTCGATAGATGGGCAAGTCAAAACATGTACAGCCAATTTAACAATGTGAAAGGAATTCGTATACTATTCTAGTAACTCAAGTTAATGCCCTCTAGTTCATTGGGCATTGCTATGTCGTGAGGAAACAGACTTTTTGTGTGTGCAGATGGCTTCAATGTCCCAGTCAAGTATGTACCTTTACATCATAACCTGAGATAAACTACAAGCACAAGAAACGCCCCCGGACGTAATGGAACCAAATAAACAATGACCTCAACATAATTAGACGGATTATCTTTCTCCAAAGTTTGTTGTACAGTTGTTGAAATGATGCGCGCAGACATACTTTCGACCATAGCCCCCTCAAACCCGTGATCTACACGAAAGAGTTAGTCTCCTATTGACGCCTAACTATACAGTTGTTGATAAACAACAGGTTTTGTTCAAGAATTTTTCGTTCTGTCCATCCACGTATACCGCATTCATGAGGAAAACGAACCACCTTTCCGGGTTCCGTGTTGTGAGGTTGAGTTGGCGCGGATGAAGTCGACAACGCTCAAAAGTCACAGGTTACACATCTGCTCTATCTAGAGTAGTCATCTTATCGAGGACAGTGACGTCAGCTAGCTTCAAATGAAGTAGCTGGCTAGCTACTACCTAGAGAGGCTCAATCATCATTGAGTATCCATTTTATTTGAAGTGACACCGCATGGCGGCTGCCTGCTCAGTAAGGAATTTTATTGAAGCGATGTTGTTGGTCATTGAGTCATTTTCCTTGCAACGTCCTTTAGTTGTGATCGAACGAATCGTGTAATTGGAGCGGACATGCTAATTTTTATTCAAGGAAGCAAAATTTAATTTAGAAACAATATTCTCAGTTCATTTTCTTCAAATCCCGGGCTTTGTTTTAGATCCATAGAAACCCTAAGCAGGAGAACAAATCCCTGATTTTGTTTTAGCTACGTAGAAATCCTATGTAAGAGAACATTTAAAAACAAACAATTGATCACATTTATGTTCTAAAATTAATTATTTTAGGTGTGACACTGGCTCTCAAAGCCACCTCCCAAAATAAATCACATAATAACGAAAAGAAAGTTGTATAGTCTGGAGAATGAGAATGAAAGTATAAATCATCACTGGTAACCGTACTTACAGATTGGATTCCACTAAGGCACTTGGTATATACTTATAAAAATAACATCAAGTCAAATGTCTTCTTTTGTTTTAAATTCATTGAAACCCTAAATTGATCACATTTATATTTAGAAATTAATTGTTTTTAGGCGTGTCACTCGCTCTCCTAGTCACATCCAAAGATATATTCCATAATAACGAGAAGTGAGTTGTATGGTTTAGAGAGTGAGAACAACTATCAATTATAGCCAGATATTCATAAATATAGATTGGATTTCAGTAAGGCACTTGGTATGTACCTATCAAAATAATATAAAGTTCTTATCTAGGGATCACTCCTGCGATACTCAACATTAGTTCATTTGATTTTTTTTCTCCATTGAATGTGACTATGTTCATCATGTAGAAGTTCTCCTTGCTCAAACTACCACTATACTTTTGCTCACTTCCATATGGAGCTTGTGAGATCTCCATACAAATTCTAATCATGGTTGATGATCACTTCCTAGAAAGTTTGATTATGTGTAGAATCAATTAGTATTTTGTTACTAGTAATAGATTTTCTTTGTGTTGTTGTACTACATGAGGTTAGGAGGAGCTATATGTGTCATCTCTTTGATATGTGGCCCAATGGTTTTGTTGTCTTCTTTTGTATGCACTAGGTGTTGGAGCAGGAATCAGAGTGGTCAAAACATAAAAACAATTAACTAGCAGAGCCAATTTTAAAACTATATTAAAAAGTAATAATCATGTGATATGCTTCTATACTAAAAGAGTTGTCAATTTCTTACTTCTAAGGGCCACTCCCAATAATCTAGCTAAACATGATTATAGAGGGAGGTTCTGAGGGAATAAGAACAAACACAAACTTTTGTCATAAAGTAAATAATCAGATCCAAAAACAACTTAAAATGCCTAAAACATGTGATTTATATGCAACTAAAGTCCACATTCACTTGCGTTTGCACAATTACCGAGTTGGACAATATGTCACATTTATCATTTACAACCATAGAACAAAATCATCAATATGTTCTTGAGAAATATAAAAGATTATATGTTGCTACATTATGCATCATTTATTAAAAACACACACAATAATGTTCTCGAGAAATATAAAAGATTATATGTTGCTACATTATGCATCCTTTATCAAAAACACACACAATAGACTAATAATCCTAGTAAAAACATTTTAACATGCATACTCAACTCAAAAGATGGATTTACCAAGATATTAAGTCGCTTCGGTCCTCCATCAAGATGAAGAGTGGATGACCTAACTTTGGGATCTAAAAGTTTGAAGTGAAACCGCAAGGTGGATGAATCCTCAATAAGGACTCAAATGAAGTAGCTGGCTAGCTAGTACCTATATAGCCTCAATCACCATTCATTATCTATTTTATTTGAAGTGACATCACAAGGTGTCTGCCTCAATAAGGAATTTTATTGAAGCATGGTGTTGGACATTAGGTCATTTTCCTTGCAATGTCCTTCTGCTTGTGATTGAATGCATCATTTAATTGGTTCACAAATGCTTGTTTGTATGCAATGACGAAAAATATTAATTCGGAAAACAATGTGGCACACAATATTCTTATTATACTACTATAAAAGTGAGTTTTTTTTTGGAAACCCAAGCCTCAGCTTGGCAATCTCATAAATTATCTTGAATAGCATAAAACATATGAAAGGTACTTTGTTCTTCTAGCAGGATCTTAAAAAGAAAAGGGGGACAAACAACTAGGTGGATAGGGGTGTACGGCTGCTTGAGGCAGTGTTTTGCCAGGAGATCTGCCAGGGTGTTGAGATTGCGCCGCACATGGTATATAGCTTGAATTCTGTTCGACCTTTTTTGCTTGGATCAGTAGCGTATATTTGGACGGTGGTCGCTGCTGGTTGCTTACCCAGAGGTAAGACTGCTTAGAATCAGTGATGATGATGCCTTTATGAATGCCGTTTGCGTTGATGTACTGGACGCAGTGGAGAATTGCATGTAGTTCACCTGTTTGGGGATCGGATCATCAGATACATTTAGAGCTTCCTGCCAGCCAAGCCCCCATGTTGCTTCTGGCTATCATGCTCGTGGATATGATCTTTCTATTAGTGTCAATAGCTGTGTCTACGTTGAAGAAAGTGAGTTTTTTCACAAGTGATTCCATTTTACCCTCCTCATCCAGTTAGGAGAAAGCATTTTGAAATGCTCTCCTCTCCTTACAAGTACATACACAAGAAGCTCCCCCACCATCCTTATAGACCTACTTAGCTTTCCTTTATCGAATTTCCCAACCAATCACATAATTCCTTAGTTGATAGCTACTAAAAGTAGCTCATCTGTGAAGGGGTAAACCCTAAAATACCCATGGAGAAAACACCTTCAAAGAAAGGTTTAAATAGGCACCCCATGGTTCAACAAGCTCAAGAATGATGAGAGAATATCTAAGCAACATAATCCACCCTCGTCTCACAATTTTTCTCATATTTTTCTATTTTATTATCTTTTTTCTCACCTCTTCTCACCAACCTCCTACTTGCAACTTCTCAACACTTTTCTTCGAAAAGTAATGTTCCCTCTTCACATTCACACTCTCTTCCCTCAAAATGACTCCTCATCCTTGGAAAGGTGACTCCCTAACAAACTACAATGCCTATTTTCCTCTCTCTTCCATACAACATGTGTCCAATAAATTAAACTCCCCATGAAAATCTCCAACTCATCTCAATAACCGACACCACGGTTTTCCTTTCTCCTCACTTGCTTCACTACTACAGAAAATGCTTTTTACAACGGGAGATAGACAACCGTTCTGATGACTGTGTTGTAGTTAGCATACTTATCACAACAAGCCCATTTTTGTGTTGTATATTATACATTTTATACAACACACGTCATTTACAACATGCCAAACCTGTTGTAGTATAGGGGGATACTACAACAACTGCTAAAGTATTGTAATAGGTTGTAGTATCACAACATATTCAAAACTGTTGTAAAAGATGTTATTGACACAACATATTTTGACCCGTTGTAATAGTCACATGTTGTAATAGACCATCATTACACAACGCAGACTCACCTGTTGTAGTATGTATTAATTATACAACATGCATTTATGTGTTGTATTTGGTACATGTTGTAATAGACCACCATAATACAACATATTAAAACTCGTTGTTATATCCCAACATGAGACAACAGACTCCAACATGTTGTTATATATTATAATTACACAACATGTTGTAACCTGTTGTAATATCCACACATAAAACATCGTTGTAATAGACCTCCATTACACAACATAAACTAAACCATTGTAATATACTATAATTACACAACATGATATCCCCTGTTGTAATAGCTACATATTGTAAAAGACCATAGTTAAACAACACGTCATATTCACACAATTCTCTGAAATTTTTAATTATTCGCGTATAATATGCAAATTTTTTATTAGATGTATGGTACACCTGAATTTTGTATTAAACCTGTATTTTCCCCGAATTTTTTGAATTATTCGTGTTTTATTCGTCATTTATGCATTTTCACGTATTATCCCGTACAAAACAATTTATTTCCAAATTGTTTAAAAAAATACTCACTCAGCATTGTTTCATATTTTAATATTTTCTAAAGACTATTTCCCCTCAATCACTACTACAAAACTCAACAAGGTCGAAGGATTTTTCCTCAAGGGCATAATCCCTGACAAGTGTATTGATTTTTCCGAAGGCTTATCCCTGACCCTTGTGATGCTGTCCTTGATGAGTATATTAAATTTTCCCAAAGGCTTATCCCTGACCTTATGGAAATGTATCCCAGACTATTATTTAATTTACACAAGGATTGCTCTGAACCCTCATTAACTTTTTTCCTAACCAATATTAACTATATTAAACCAACCATTATCTCTTTTACTTCTGTGAAGAGGATCCATTTGATTGTGGACATTTATCCTTTTCTTTTTAGATAATCATAATTGTTTAAATGGATCAGTCGTTGATTTTAAACAACAATTGCAGTTTCCTTTTTTGTAACTTGTTGAATCCTAATTCATTTAGAGGGTGGATTACTTTCCAATACATGCCTCCCTTCCGTTCTATATCTACCGCTCCGAAAACAAAACAACGATGCCAAACCCTCTCTCTTGCTCTCGCTCCCGCTCCGGAAATAGAACGACGCCAAAGTCCCGCCTCCAAAACTAGAACAAGCACTCCCTCTCCGTGTACCGCTACAAGTCTTCTTCTGTCTGGTCTCCCGTTGTAATAGTTACATGTTGTAATAGACCATAGTCACGCAATACGCTATAATCCATTATTATATGGCAAGATTATATAATAGACTCTGACTTATTTTATATACCCAGAACTGAGCTAAATCCAATTTTTTATTAGAGAATTTTATCATGAACAAATAATTATTTTTTCATATAAAATTATTGTCAAATATGGGTCCGAGTTCTTTTTGGGCTTTAATTTTTTTAATATGGGTTGGTTTCAGTTTGAGAGGTCGATTGAAAAAAATTTAATTTTGTGTGATCATGAGAATGACAATTTTTTCACTCTGGGTAGATGTTTTGACCCGGAACCGACCCCCCAATATTATATCACACGAAATATAATCATGAACATCTAATCAGAGATTTTTTTTATATTCATTGTCAAATTTGGCTCAGAGTTTTCTTTCGAATCTAATGTTTTCAATCTGGGTCGTTCTCAATTGAGACACCATTTGAACAATTAAAATCTAGTTTTACATTTGGGTCCGAGACTGACAATTGAACTCTCTAACTGGGCCATGTTTTGTCCCGAAATTGACTGACTCAAAACTAATTTTTAACACCATGTGTGATATTATAATAGAGTAACTAATCAACCTCTATATTTACATGTTATACATATGTATCTACTATTTTACATACAAAATAGCCTTTGAATTATTTAGCTAAAAAAATTCAATTTTAGATTGGGTCCGAGATTGACTGCACTGGTTCATTTTTTTTACCCAGAACTAACAATTATTTAACACCCTTATGTGATATTATTGCAGAATAATTATTAATCTACATGAATCATATACATTGCATATATGTACATGTACATGTATAATACATGTATAGATCTAATTAATAAATAGGTGTCACGGAAAAAAAATTCTAACACCCGCGCTTCCTCTTTTCTTCCGCGCGCCGTTTCCCCCAAATTGACTAGCTTCAGTAGTTTCTTAGAACCCCCCCCCCCCCGTCCCAGAGCGCCACAGAGCTCTTCGTCGTCTGCCTTCACATCGCCGCCATACTCCAGAAAGTGCCGTTGCCCTCTGCTCTTTGCCAGACATGTCGCTGCCCTCTACTCTTCTCCAGACGGACGATGACTCGACTCTGCTGCCCTGGAGAGACGGACGACGACTCAACTCCGCTGCCTCTACTTTGAGCTCCCTTTAATCCAAGGTAACCTAAAATTCATTCTTCTATGTGCTCTATACCATTCTTGGTTAGAGAGAAATTCTAGAGTGTACATGAATCATATATCTTCTGTTGAGGTTATTTACAAGAAAATCCTTTTTGACTTTTATGGGTACTAGAATTGATTTCTTGATATTTCTTCTATTTCCTAGTTTGATATGTTCTTCTTGGTCCGTCTGAAATGTTGTGTCTAAGCTAGTCTGCCTTGAAATCAGTCTCTTTCCTAGTTGGGCAGATGTTTCATCTGGTGATTTGTCTGGTTGGCCTTTGTATAGAGTTTCTTTTGATCTTTTCTGGTTATACATGTGTTGCTTGAGTGGCTGAGTTCCTATAGTTCATTGAGTGGTCTATCTCTTCCTTTGATGGGAGTGGTTGGGTTCTCCCAAGGTTCAGCAGGAAGCTTGCTTTGTGTTTATTTTTGCTGTCGATCTTTTCTTGGAGTCTGCAGAGCTGCATTCATGGAGTGGCAGAGCTACGGATCTTTTCTAGAGTCTGCCCTTGACCTTTTCTTGGAATCTGCAGAGTTGAGATCTCTCTAGCTCGAATATGAAAAGTTGTTCTTGAGTGGTGGATCTTATCCATCAAGGAGTGGCATAGCTCACTCTTGTTTTTGATGGCTGTTGCTGTGGTCTGATGATGCAACTTGGTTTGTTTGAAGTAAAAAATAATAAGAGAGAACCGTAACACAAAACACTCTGGTGGAATAATCACCAAAAGACAACACAATAATACGCATATCATATTCAAATTATTTAAATACAACATCACCACTATCACACCAATAGATACCAACCTATCTACAATTACATAACCATAACCAATCATTTATGTCATTTGTTTGAAGTTAATGAAGTAAAACTTAATAGTAAGGTTACTAATAAAGGTAGCTTTTAAACTCATCAATTTGATTAGTGAGTCCAGGAAATTGTACAATCAAACATTTATCTTATGGCCATCTTCTAGCCTTGAATAATAAAGAGAAATCCAAGCCAAGTAACTAATGTCAATAATGAAAATCTTGTTATGTTTGTAGGAAGTAACTCAAGTATGCATAGAAGGAAAGCGCATAATAGATTAATCTACTTTAAAGATGCATCAGACATAAAAATAGATAGAATTGTTTCCAAGCCAAGTAACTAACATCAAGGCTACTCAACCCTCACAACAATAAAGAGAAATCCTGCACACTAGTGAGAACTATATTATTTTGTAAGGAGGCCCACTTGTAGAGAAAAGTTGATAACATTCAGCAAAAGCTACCAACTTAGCAAACAAACTGATCTATTTAATGAGAACTAGAAGATTTTGTAAGGAGGACCACTTATTACACAAGCTTCTATTTCATTTAAAGAAGACATGCTTTAGATGTTGTGGTCACTTTCTAATGGCCAACTTAAAAGAATTACAATTTCCTGGAACATTTTAGATTTAGTTTATCAATGATCATTTGAATATTCATTTGAAAAGAGTCATAGAAACCTATCTGAGATCAGAACAACATCTGAAAAGAGTCATAGAAACCAATCTGAGATCAGAACAGATTGAAACATTTTTGTAATTAAGATGCATAATGCCTATTCGAACTACCTATCCAGAACCAAATTACCTGCAATCAAATATTTGATGGACATCTCTCATAAAACCATTGATCCCAGGAAGAATCATTCCACATATTAACTAGAGGAACTAGGAACCTTGCCATGTGTAGGCACAAAAACATAGCATGCTATGGAGATGGAGAACTCTAACAATCTATGTCATATTTGTGTTTGTATGGGTCTGGTCACTGTGATAGGGGCACCAACCACTTGCATTGTTGATGAGATGATGTATGTGATCCTTGACATTCTAAAAGTTTATGACATTCATGTAATGGTACATATGATGAACATAAAGTTTACTAGAAATAATACATAAAAAAATATTGATTCCTCAACATATATTCACAACAAAAAAAATAAAATAAGAAATGTATGTCGATGAACATTAATTCAACTACAAAGGATTAAATATTACCTACAACAAAGTAGAGATAAAAAGAAACATCAGAAGTCGAAGATGAGAATATAAAAACAAAATAATAGTATGACAAAATTCAAGTACCATATATTTATGGTTGAAATGTGCCAGGTTATCACTGATCATTGATTTCTATGTTATATAGAACTTGAAAATTTGTTAGGAAAGTAATAATTTGAAGGGAAGACTAACAACTTAAGGGGATGATTAGAAACTTGAAATAGCGTAAGGTTAAGAACCAGAATATCAACTATGCCTTCCTAAAATTTTGCCCCATGCGCCATAACACAGATCTGAATATCAGTCCATGCGTCTTGCTTGCAACTATGCCTTCCCTACAAGAACTATCCACATATTTGTACTCACCCATTTTATCGTTGTGCAACAATGGATTGAAAGTGGATGTCTTCAAATCACTTATCTGAAGAGTATGAAAAAGGAGTGGATGAATTTGTAAGGTGTGCAATTGAACATGCAAGAAATGATACTAGACTTCTTTGTCCTTGCACAAAGTGTGATTTCGGTAAGCGGATTAACAAAGACGCATTGCATCATCACTTATTTCGAGACGGCATTGATACAACTTACACACGATGGATACATCATGGCGAGAGGGAAGATTTTCATATTGTAGATCAGAGTGAACAATTTGAGGGAGGCGAAGGAGACACATTGCAGGACGTGGCTTACAATGTAGAAGAAAAGATACGAGACCATCCTAAAATGTTTGAAAGGTTAATGACTGACTCTGAAACACCATTATGCAATGGTTGTGTCAAGTTCAATAAATTATCTGCTATTTTAAAGTTATATCACTTGAAGGAGAGCAATGGTTGGTCTGATAAAAGTTTTATGAGCTTGCTACATCTCTTGAAAGATATGCTTCCCGAGGATAATATGCTTCCTCGTCGCACTTACGAGGCAAAGAAAGTGCTTTCATCCATGGGCCTTGATTATGAAAAGATACATGCATGCTCCAATGATTGCATTTTGTATCGAAATGATCATGCTTTGAAGGACAGTTGTCCAGTCTGTGCAGAACCATGATACAAGAAGGATGGCAGCCCTAGTAAGGTGTTGTGGTATTTACCAATAATACCGAGATTTAGGCGCTTGTTCAATAATGTTGATGATGCGAAGAAGTTGGTTTGGCATGCTGAGGATAGAAAAAGAGATGGTTTTCTTAGACACCCTGCAGATTCTCCGCAATGGATGACAATCGATAATATATTTCCAGAATTTGGTGGTAATCCTAGAAACTTAAGACTAACACTTTCTGCAGATGGAATGAATCCCCATAATTCCGGAAGTCATAGTACATGGCCTGTAATTTTGGTTATATATAATCTTGATCCAGATGTATGCATGAAATGCAAGTATATGCTTTTGACTTTGCTGATTTCAGGACCAAAGCAGCCTGGAAACGATATTGATGTTTACTTGGCTCAACTTGTTGAAGATTTAAAGATTTTGTGGGACAAGGGTGTTGAGTTGTATGATGCATACCGCAATGAGAATTTTAATATGAGGGCGATGCTATTTTGTACGATAAATGATTACCCGGCATATGGAAATCTATCTGGGTACAGTATCAAAGGACATCTTGGTTGCCCTATCTGTGAAGACGAGACCTCTTTCTTCCAACTGAAACATGGGAAGAAAACTATTTATCTCGGCCACCGCAGGTTCTTGCCTAAGGATCATCATTATCGTAGAGTAAAGAAAGCTTTTAGTGGAAAATTAGAACTATGAAGAGCTCCACAGCCATTAACCTGTCAAGAAATCTTCACTAAGGTGAAACAGTTGAAAGTAAAATTCAGAAAAAAGAATAAATCTCCAATTCTCAAAGGTCTCTACAAGAAGAGGTCTATATTCTTTGATCTTCCTTATTGGAAGTCTTTATATGTGAGGCATTGTTTAGATGTGATGCACATAGAGAAGAACATATGTGATAGTCTGATTGGAACATTACTTAATATCCCATGGAAGACAAAAGATGGCCTCAAGGCAAGATTGGACATGGTTGACATGGGTATTCGAGATAGATTGGCTCCACAAATGAGGGGAAGTCGTACCTACTTGCCCCCAGCATGTTACACACTTTCAAAGTCTAAGAAAGTTGTATTTTGCTGGTTCCTAAAAGGAGTTAAGGTTCCAGAGGGATATTCTTCAAACATGAGTAGATTTGTGGATATGAAAGATTTGAAACTGTTGGGCTTGAAATCACATGATTTCCACATCTTAATGCAACAGTTTTTGCCATTGGCTATCCGTTCCATTTTTCCTAAGCGGGTTAGAAATGCAATCACTAAACTTTGTATGTTCTTCAATGCTTTATGCTCAAAAGTCATTGACCCTGAGACGTTGGACTCATTGCAAAATCATATCATCATCACTTTGTGTCAGCTTGAGGTGTACTTCCCTCCTTCATTCTTTGATGTATTGGTTCATTTGACTGTGCACTTGGTTAGAGAGGTCAAACTATGTGGTCCGGTAGTTTTACGTTGGATGTGTCCGTTCGAGCGATATATGAAGCTATTAAAGGGGTATGTGAAGAATAGATATCGACCCGAGGGTTGTATGGTGGAAAGCTACATAGTAGAAGAGGCTATTGAATTTTGTGTCCAAAATTTATCGAATGTTGAAGCCATTGGTCTTCCTAAATCACAGCATGTCAGAAAAATTGATGGACAAGGCAGTACAGGATGCAAGTTTGTACGACTTTCAGCTGATGAATTACACACAGCGCATGTGTATGTCCTTCGTAATACAACCGAGGTTGAACCATATGTTAAAGAACACATTGATTATTTACAAACTCGTTACCGATCTAAGAATTGGAAGGATATAATGAACTTACACATCCGTTGTTTCGCCAAATGGTTAAAGAATCATATTAGTGAACAGATTGATCATTCACCAAATTCTATTTCAAAGACCTTGAAATGGTTATCTGTGGGGCCTAAATCAACCGTGTTGTCATTTTCTAGTTATTTTATAAATGGATACACTTTCTATACAAATTGTCAAGATGACAAAAGCACGATGCAAAATAGTGGGGTATCTTTGGTATCCGAAGCTTTGCACATTGCTAGTGCTAAAGACAAAAATCCAGTCTGGTGTGACATGTCCTATTATGGTGTGATCCAAGATATATATGAGTTGGACTACAACACGTTTCAGATTCCTATTTTTCGTTGCAAGTGGGCTGAAAATGATAAGGGTGTACGCTCAGAAGATGGATTGATCTTAGTGAACCTAGATAGGGAGGGATGTAAACACGATCCATTTATAATGGCATTACAGGAAAAACAAATTTTCTATGTGATAGACATAGCTAACAAGGGCTGGTTTGTAGTCTTATCTCACAGAAGAAGGCCCCATGAAGGAGATGATGATGACGATGACATCGTTTTAGAAGAAGAAACTTCTTTGTCTTCAATCATTCCATCTATGTCTGTAAATGATGAACTTGTTGTTGAAGAAGAAGAGATATGTGCTCGAGAAGATCATAATGACGGGACATTTGTTGATGATGTCAGTGTGCATAAAAATAAAAAAAAGCATACGCATAAGTGAGAGTAAGTATTAGCATTTTCTTGATGTGCACTAATATCTTTCTGTAATGAATTTAAATATGTCTTAAATTTTGTAAGATTTTATTATGTTGTTTTATATGCAGTTTGCTAATATTTTTTTGTACCAAATTTTGTTGAAGATGTCTTCCAATGAAGACAACTCAATGACCAAAATGATTAGTAGGGGCCATACCACAATGCCTAATGTTTTGAGAAAGATACATAAAGGACAAAAAATTCAATTGGAATGGAATTTAGAAGGACAACCAATTGGGAAAACCCAAAACATTTTCAGCAGCTATATTGGAGTCGCATCTCGAGAGCGAGTTCCAATTAACATCGATACTTGGAGTGATGTGGGAGAAGGTCTCAAGGGCCTTATTTGGGAAGCGATTGAGGTGAGTATGTAGATAATAATATTTTTTGTATATTTTTTGTATGAAAATATTATATTATATTTTATGTGTGTGTGATTTTGTTATTTGTAGGGTGTTTTATCGATTGGATCTGTCAGAAAGAAGTGGGTATTACAAAGAGACAATGATAGATGGAGGGAATTCATATCTCGGTTATCAAGAAAATTCATGAGGGACGAAGATGGAAACATATGCAAACACCCACCCAAAGAATATGATTTTATATCTGCAGATCAATGGGAGGATTTTTTCATGATTTGATTGACCGAAGAATTTAAGGTGATAATATAAACTAGTGTACTTTTGTTGTTTTGCTTGTAAGAGATTTAAATATATTTTCATATTTATTGTTCGTAAAAATAACCAGAGAAGAAGTAATGCTGGAAGAGAATTATCGTCAACGAATGAGTATCGGCCTAGAATTTCTCGTAAGGGATATGTTGGCCTAGAGCAAGAAATTGTAAGATTTGATTCATTTTAAAGCGATTTGTGAAATTTCATATAGAGGTATAAAAGTATTGCGGTTTTATCATATTATAAACAGATCAGTGAGAATAGTTTAGATCCAGTTATTTCAAAGATTTCTAGAGAAGAATTATGGAAATGAGCTAGAATGGACAAAACTGGTGCTGTTACTAGTGACAAGGTCAAGGAAGTGGTGTACAAGATTGTAAGTTTAATTTTTTATCTCGTTGATTTTTCATCACAATATATAGTTTTTATTATTTTTACATATGTATGTTTTATATTTTGCAAGGATGCTCTATCTCAGGAAGTTTTTGAGGGACTCATTAGTGAGAAGGGATGTAATGATGTGTTAACAATGGCATTGGGAAAAAAAGATCACCCAGGACATGCGAGAGCAACCGGACCAGGAATAACAATTACAAAATATTGTCAAAGTGTGGTTCGAACAGATAATCAACCATCCCATATGTTGTTACAAATGTAATAGACCATTAAAGCTTTGGCCATGAAGATCAAGTATCTTGAAGGGAAGAATATGGGCAAGGATCTTGACAATGTTGGGGATACAGACCAATACCCTACTTCCAAATCTAATTGTCCACTTGCACAATTCTCACATCTACCTGAGGTAATCAACGAGTCTGTTATGTAGTAAATGTTAGAGATAGTCATTTCTCATGTTGACAATATCTATATTTTATTTTTGTAGGGCTATCACAAGTGTATTTTGATGTTGGATAATCCATTACGTTCAGTAGCTGATGGAAGGGTGTATATATCTCATAAAAATGAGCCAATTATCCTTCACAATGTGGCATTGGATCCAAAACACAAAAAAGTGATAATTGATACCCCGTTGATGCCTGAAGAAAGTGTGCCAATACCTTTAGATATGGCTGAAGTTTATCAAGTTTGTCAAGGCATAGGCACCTACCTTCCTTGGCCTGCAGAATTGATCAAAATAAATATGAAGGTATATGCGATAACTTGACAGTGTTTTTATTAATTTATTGAAATGAATCATGTATATTAATAAACTATATTTTTTATTTATAATCATATGCAAGGAATCCCAAGACTCATTGTCTCAAAGAAAAGTGAGGGAATCAATAAGCTCACAAATAGGAAATTCAACAACTAGAAAAAAATTATGATGAAGTCTCAAGTCCCATCAAGCCAACATGCAAAAAGCCTCCAACGAAGCTAAAACTATTGATGGTGTATGTGGAAGATGATGAGAATCGTAACATATCTCTTCAGATGTCTGAAGATGTAGTAGGTTACACACATGAGCTGATTATCACACCAGAATTAGTTAAAATATGCCATGATAAAGGCCAACTAGAAGCCTCACACATATCAGTGTACATAAAGTAAGTTTCTATACGAGTAATATGTGTTTCTATACAAGTTTCTATACAAGTACAATGACTAATTATGTGTTTCTATAAAAGTACAAAGACTAATATGTGTTTTTTTGTAGGCATTTGTTCAACAAAGTGACATCCGGAAATATATTTAATATATTTGGATTTATATGTCCACATTTTATAGATCCGTTATACAATGATAAAGTGGAGACTCGAGCGCAGTACATAGCAGATCAGTTCATTAGAGGGAAGAAACAAAGATTAGAATTGTTCTTTATACCTTATAATGTGGGGTACGCATACATTTTGTCGATTGTCTGTTATTTGTTTACTTTAAATGTTGCTTAAAAATACATTAATCTTAAAATATAATACTCATGTATGCGTAGGAGACATTGGATACTTTGCGTCTTCGACCCTATGTGGGGTAAGTGCCACTATCTTGATCCGTTACGAGGAAAATTACGTGGGAACGTGGAAAAACTGATGGAGTTGTAAGTACTTCATAAAACAATTTTAATTACATAATACATGTATTTAAAGTTCCATATATAGTTACTAATGCATAGAATTCTTGAT
Organism: Alisma plantago-aquatica; assembly: GCA_963693085.1. NCBI lineage: Eukaryota > Viridiplantae > Streptophyta > Magnoliopsida > Alismatales > Alismataceae > Alisma > Alisma plantago-aquatica. Next base: position 114,348,416 of record OY856410.1, on the reverse strand, counting down.
ATGAATTTGAATATGACTCATAAAGTTTATCAAAAGAGAGATGTGCAATATAGGAAGAATTTGAAATGGGAAATTATTAAGGTAATTTACCATTTTGATCCAGAAAAATACTGCTTTCTGATTCACCAATAGAAGTGTTGTTCTAGTTTCTTCAGATTCTTCTACTCGATTTGATATGGTTTTTACATATATTGATTAGATCTTCTTCGGGTCAATATCATCAAGGGCATCCAAGGGCAATTGTTAATTGTTGTATGTGATATTCTTAGGTGTTTCTTCCTTCACTTCATAGGATGACCGGGAAATTATCAAGTGTCCTGTCACTTCTTTATATTTTTTTCTGGTATCACAATTGTTTTGGTATTGCATCACTCTTCGGTTCATACTTATATTGTGGCCATACTCCATATTATAGTTTATGTCAAATACAACTTACTAGACCTTTTCTCATACTGTTTCACCTATTATATGATATTACCTGTAGGCTATGCTTTTCTTAGCTAGATAGGTTTAATTTCTCACACCAATGTTTACAATCATGCCCCCTCAATTACACCAATGGAGTGGATACATTTCTTTTTCTCAGCTCCATGATGGGTGTGGTGCAATGGAGGCACCTGTTCGCAGACATGTCTGCCAAGAGGGAGTTTGTGGATATTGCCTATATACTCTAATAATATGCCCAACATGCCACACAGGATTTAGTAGCATAACAGCACAAGGTGGTAGAGATACTGAAAAAGTATGATTCTCTTATTACATGTATGTAAGTCCGTCAAAAAGTGATTCTTATTGTTTGATTTCTTCTCTACAAAAAATCAACTTCAAAATTATTCTCCTCTAACTTTTTCTTCTTCTTTTTGCTTTTATTTATTCCTTTATATTGTTACAAACTTCCTTCCCTTTCTGCATACCAACTATCCACCCATGGTTCCACTGTGTGATGGGGTTAATATAGATTGCAGTTGTTCCAAACTCTAATAAAAAGGCATGTATCATTTGTTCATCCATACCTTAAAATCGAGGACGAGAGTGTTATCTACCAGGGTTGTAATACATCAAGTCCCTAGTAGAGACCCCTTCCTGTGAGATTGAGAATGTAACTCCCATCTCTAAACTATTCTCTTCCTCATCTTGCTGATTGATTGTAGGGAAGGACCAAAACAGGGCAGCCCACCCACTACTCTTTCTTTGCCCAATGATGTTATGGACATGCTTAACTTCCAATCATGCTCAAAAATCATATACATGCTTATTTATTGGACTCACTATCTATCTCTCTATTGGTGTCCCTGCCATGGTAGAGTCCTCTTTTCTTTGTGATACTTCAGATGCAATGGTTTGTCTTTTTGGTTGTTGTGTTGTGCCTACTTGCTACCTTCTCACATAATAAACTGAAAGACAACTAGGTGAATATAGATGGAGTGTTGACCCATCGGCTAAAATTTCAAAACAATCTACCTCACAAATTCATTGTCGGCTTCTTTTTGGTTTATTCTTTCATGGGTACCTACAATATGATATACTTTGTTGTTGAGATGCACATACATGAGTGTAGTTGTCTTTTTATATTCACTATCACCGTACTATTCTATTGGTAGTGTCATCGTTTGCACTCAATAAAACAAGACCTCATTTTTGTTGCGCCAAGTCTTTATTTTTTCTTCAATGCTACCATATTAAAAATGTGTTTGTTTGCGGACATGGTTAGCAGCATCAACCTACCTAGTTATAGGGCTATTTGATAGCAACTGATTACATACTCAATATTATTCTAGATTTCTGATTAACATCATTTTTAGGTCAATAATGTGCATAGCATCAGCTTTGATTTACTCATCACCATCAACTGACTTGATGTTCAATTAGCATCATTTTCTAATACTGCCCCTTCTCCCTATTCCTTTCTCCCTGTTCTGTGATCGCACTCTCCCTTTTCTTTCTTCCCTTCTCCAAATTCTGTTAATCTCCTCCCTTGTACACTCCAGAATCCTTCTTCCTTTCTCCCTATTCCCTTAGCCTCTTCCCTACTGTACGTTCCCTTTTTTTCTTCCTTTCTCCCTATTCCCTTAGCCTTTTCCCTGCTGTTCTCTTTTCATTCTCCTTGTTCCCCTTAGAAAAGTAGGACACCGTACTGTAGTACAATGTATAGGCGTACAACATAAGCTCTCTATTTTTCAATGTAAGCAAATCACAAGATGGCAAGCTTGTAAGTCTTCACTGTTAGCTCTCACACACATATCATAAGCAAGTTTGGGAAAGATTCAATGAGCATCTCATATGTAATCTGATTTGGATGTACATTCTTAAATTTAATGTGATAAAACCACTCAAAAGCAAAACTTCCTAGGTTGTTCACATCCACTGATGATAGCATTATAGGTGACAACCGTGGCTGCTAGCTGCTAGCTGTTGTCAGTATCTAAACTGCTGTTCACATATTTTAGAAAACAAAAGCAGTCTTTTAGTCATTATAGGTTTAAATATTGCTCGTTATAGTGAAACAAACTTCAGAACAAAAGCTTCAAATATTTTAGAAAACAAAATCAGTCTTTTAGTCATTAGCGCTGAATACATAGGCTCCTCATAGGAAAAGAGTACAGTCATGTATGAAATAATAGTTTAGATGAAATATTTGTGGAAACTGACGGTGATCCAAAGTAGAGGAGCCAACATCTAAACTACAAAAGGAAGGTCCAACTAAAGGGTTGCTAATAGATTTTTGATAGAAAAGGCATTGTACGAGAAGCAAGTGGATTTTCTACAAGAATATAAACATCAGCCAAAGGTAAAATGGTGTAATGGAAATTCATGAGGCCTCATACTTTCATCCTCTTGGCTAGCTTTGTCATGCATGAATGAATAATTTCCAAACATAGTGAGGAATAATCATTGTAGAAAGTGAAACAACAAGACTCAACAACCTGTATCAACATAAAACTCAGTATTGACAACCTGCCCAATTCAATTAACTTCTATAAATCGCTCTGTATCAGTATAGAAAAACAAAAAGTTCTAAAACTATAGATTTATATGTACAAAGTAAATCTCCAAAGAGAATGACATGTATTCAACCGGAACTATAGAAACAATACTTCACTGTCCAAATAAATATAGATAAGACAAAAATATTTGTCACTGTAAGGAAAAAAAATCTAAAACTCAGCCCTCCATGACTCTAGTTTACAAAAATGAAAATCCAAATTCAGATCTAAAATCAAATACCCACCACAAATAAAAAAGATGAAAAGAAGTAGCCATAATTATCATGGAGACATCATTTTGCAAGGAAATTGGACTAGGTAATTAATGTACTAGTCATGTTATTGACTCAACATAAGTAATTCATATTATCCTTAATTGACTTAAGAACTATTATGTACTAGTTTAGATAGAAAATATAGCTAATGCAGGTCTAAGTTCACAAATATTGATCTTCCCAACTATGAAATTAACATCTTTTGGTTGATGCAAGATGCAAGTCCATGTCTAGGAGATATAATGGGTAGTTTCATGTCAAATGTGGCAGAGATGGAGCTCCTTGAAGAATAGTTATTCAAGTGCTCTATTTCTAACTTTCTATATATGGTAGGTGGTCTTTGTTAATGCTAGGTCTTCTTGTATTCATTTGGAGTGCTGATGCATGATTTATACTTTCTACTGATTTTAAAGCTATAGATAGGATGCTTTTCTTCTAAGGTAGAAGTTATTTCTTAATAGAGGATAATAGTATCTTCCAACTCTTTTGTTGTGAGGAGTTCAAGATGTTATATATGAGTCTGAAATGAAGTGTCTTTGACCAGTAAAATACATTGAAAATCAAGTACATAATCTAGATGGAAGTGTACTTACCAAAGCGTATAAGTTCAGCTTCAAAACCAAGATACCTTGCTTCCTGTATACCAAACCATGATTCTAGAAGTCATCGATGGGTTGTTCCATCCTCATGTTCTACAATTGGGGTACTTGATGGGTTTAATGATGTTGGAGATTGTATGCAGCCAGACACCTACAATTTCTTAGAGAAAAATAGAGAAAAAGTGGAGGAAAACTAGTACGTAAAATAGTATGAAACACAATAAGTGGCATTAAAGATGAAAATTATGGAAAGAAATGGTCTTGGCCTATTGACACCTCAGGCTGGTTTGTGAGTGTGGCAAAGAATTCCATGAGAAATGTTGGTACATGATCAAAGGTGAAAATAAAAGTCATGAGTTTATTAACTATCATCGTACCCATGCCTTCATAAGTGAAGCAGCAAAATTATGCTACATATGGTTATAGCAGGCCATGGCCTAGATGAATTCACTCTTACAAATCTTCTTTTCATTTAATAAACTGGTAATAAAGAGTCATAAAATCAAGTATATTACATAAACAATGTAATGGAATAGAATCCAAATGCATAATTTTTAGAATTTTCACCATAAACTTCTCATGTGTGCTGCCAAGAATTACAGAGCATTAGTGTTATAATGTAGGGTGGTACTTCATATCGCAAAAGTAACTATGTCATACAACAATGTAATTCGTCTCTCTTGATGTGCCAACATCATCTTGAGGTCATCAACCTTAGTGAAGACATCCATCCCATCATTTAAAGACTTACTTTTAGCTTCATGAGAATCTTTTTCCTTTGTGAATGTTTTTATTGAATATGTGTTTTGTATCACTTGCAGCCTCTACATAAGAAAGAAAGCAAGTTATACTGCTTTCTCAAAGTACTTCATGAATATCTTTATTGAAAATGTGCTCTGTATGGCTTGCATTATAAACAATAGCAAGTTGTTATATATCAATTGTGATAGAAGTATAAAGTCGAACAACATTGTGCAATAGTTAATAACAAGTCAGCTTCAAACAAACTGTTTCAGCTTTCATGGTAAGAAGGAATACTGCAGAATTGCAGTCACATTTAGGTGTGTCGCAAATCTGAACACTCTCTACTAGCATGTCTAACGTTATATCAAAGCTTTAATCTTTTGCATTAGAGATCTAGCGACGTTGATATTGAAAGAAATAAAAAAAATGTGGTGTTCTAAAAGCCAAAACAATGAAGACTAAGTTAACACTAAAAGAAAAATGAAATCAGTTAAGAGTAGTATATCATAGAGTAATGCATACCATGCTTCTAGCTTCTTGCCCTCTCGTCTATTAATCAAAAAAAGTAAAGAATAACTAGCAAATTTTGCAACAAATATACAGTGACTTCTAAAAAACTCAAGTGGAATATAATTTGCAAAAAAGAGGGACTAAAGCATAACATAGTGGATTACTGCCACAACATAAAGGTCCCACTTCAAAACCCACCTAACCTCAAATTTCAAAGGTTTGAGACTCAGTGCTTCATATCCGAGTATGGCCCGCTCCTTAAAACGTAGGTCATGCTTGCAAGTATGATTTTATTAGTTTGATGGTATTTTTTTGCCAAAGCTGTAGGTATGACTTTTTAGTATGATAGTATTTTCCTGCCAAAGCTGCAGGAGTTCATACCTCTAGTCTAAAATTATTGTTGTTGTTGTCGTCCTAACATCTAGTTCGGATATTCTTCTTTTTATATTAGCCTCAATTAAATCCTAGAAGGAACGTAATGCCCTCCCTTTTAACCATTCTTTAACAATCAGTAGAGAGTAGAGTTGAAAATTTGTGACTTCAGTGATTAAACATTCTGTGTTTTCTGCTTTTACTTGTGAGATGAATTCCTCACCTACCATAGGCATTTATTTTGTTAAGTTAAGATTTTTTTAATTTAAAAAATCTGAATATCATAACACAGAAGCAACTAATTGGAAAACATAAAAAAAAGTTGCAATATTTTTCATTAAGTAACCATTTGTCTTTCTCAGAAAAATTGTAAAGCTGCATGTGATGATGTGTAATGAAATAGGAGGAAAGTGCTCACTCATAATCTCCAACTTCTCTATCTGCTCTTTCAGAGCTTCAGGATCTTTTTTGAGAATGGCTACTTCCCTTACCTTCTTTCGCTCCTTTTTGTTCTGCCAAGAACATCCATTCAGATAGCAAATCAGGAAAAATAAATGCAGCAATGGGTCACCGCATATTAGTTTATATATGTAAAATGTCTAGATGCTAAATAGGCTTATATTAAAGGGTCATAGAATAGCTAGATTGATTTACATTCATTGAAGATGCAACAAGGTAAGCTTCCACAACCACCTCTCTTAATGAGGGAGTTGGCTATACAAAGAAATTCTGCACACTGTCTTTGGTGTCTGGAGCAAAAACTATACCTATATATTGTCACATATTTCCTCATGCCTTGGAGTCTGGATAGAATTGGGTCTCCTTTGCCTTTTAAACATGGAGACTTTGACGGAGATGGGGCGCCTGTCAATTTTCTTCATGCTTAGACAAAGATGATGCATTTGCCATATTTAGTTCTCCACACCAACGCACCTAAATCGAGATGATGCAATCTCTCTCTTGATGTGATCTTTGAGAAAATCCTACTATAGTGACTTGCCACAATTTTTCCCACGACAAGGCTTGCACAAAGATGGGCTCCATTGCTTTCTGCCATGAGTTATTTAGTGGCATTGTATCTAGTTAGAGAATGATAAATCTCTGCCTTGTAGTTGCATGTGACCTTAAAGTAGTACCAAATTATGTTCCTGGAAAGATGTGGCTGATGGCATTGCGATAAAAAAATCTAGCAATGACCTACATGCGATCATAGGATCTTCCGTAGCAGCACGATCATACTTGTCATGCCGTGGAAGGACAATGATGACCAGAAATAAAATGTGGCGAGGGGAGAGAAGGTGGGTCACATGTTCATCTAAAAAATGTAGAAAGGATTGAGTGGCCTGTTGACCGGTAGAGTAACAGAGTTAAAAGTTTGGTAGAAATGAAAAATAATATACCCACAAATGATATGGATGCAATTATCAGAACGTGGTGATAGATTTGTTAAGATAAGAAACCGTAATGTATTTCTCTGAAATTTACCCTATTTTTATTGTTATAAGCTACCATGATACTGTCTCCAGTTGTCAAACACGAGTAGTTCTTGAGAGTTGTTTCCAAAATAGCTTTGGGGTTTGATATATCTAAAAAATCTTTCATGTGAGGCTGTAGTTTAACAAAGGTTCCTTTTAGAAGGGTGGCATTCTTCACTCTTATAAAATCCCCCTCTTGCAAGAGCAAGTTTTGCATCATCCAATATGGCATATAAACCACGCCTTCTTCAGAAATAAACCATTCCGTTTTCACTCTTATACCATTTTTTATTCTATTTACACATACCTTTTATTAAGTTTTCTAGCTATTTATACTTTTCCATCCTCTTATTTGCTAACAAGTTCTCACAATTATTTGGATAAAAAATTAATATTTATTTTGTATAGTGTCCAAAGCAGCCGAACAATACAGATTGCGGGTATTATGTGCTGAAGTATATGAAAGACGTCTTTGATGCGAGAAATAGAAATATTCCTGAATGTGTAAGCTACTTAACATTATATTGTTTTAGTTTGTTCAAATTTCTAAATAAATTGAAAATATCACAATATGTTGATATATTTGTCATATGATTGCAGTATTATTTGAAGTATATTGGTCGTTGCTTCAACCAAGAAGAAATCGATGAGGTCCGAAACGAGTGGGTGACATGTGTTCTTGAGCACACATAAGATTATGTGCCATGTGGGGGAGACATTTGTTCTTTACCATAGACCAATGTGTGAAACTTTTTTAGTTAGTTTTCAGTTCGATTCTAGAGTGGATACTCAGTACTTTGTATTATTGAATCGTTGTATGGATGATTTAATATTAATTAAATTTCGTATGAGTTTCTTTTAAGGTTTGATGGAAATTTTGTTCAACTATGTGTTTGTTTGTGAAATGAAAAAGTATAATTGCATATTTATTATAATTTATTAATAATATGGTTAATTTGATCAATACAATTGGTTCGATATATGACCTTTCAAACTCTAATCAAAGACAACAGTTAATAATATGTTGTAAAATGTATGATTCTACAACAAACAACACATGTTGTGTTATCCACACCTATTACAATAGGTTTGTCAGAAAAAAATACACCTATTATAACATGTGTTTCCAGTGAACTACAACATGGATAACCTATTGTATAAATTGTGTATATTACAACAGACACACACCATGTTATCTAAACAATCTTATTACAATGGTTAAATGTATGGAAAGACAACATACTCCAACTGTTGTATAAACATGTATATTACAACAGGTGTACTGCATGTTATAATAGACCTACCTATTACAATGGGTGTGTTTAGTGAAAGACAACATGCTTCGACTGTTGTATAATATATATTACAACGGGTGAACCACAAGTTGTAAAAAATACCCCTATTACAACGGGTGTGTTTCGCGAAAGACAACGTCGTTCAACTGTTGTATAATATATATTACAACAGGTGCACCACATGTTGTGTAAAATACCCATATTACAACATGCCATTCCTTAAAAGACAACATGTTTCAACTGTTGTATAAAATGCATCTATTACAACATGCAATCACATGTTGTGTAAAGCACCCCCCATAAGACCACGCGATCTAATCCTCTGTTCCTTAAATATCAACTCTAATTGACTCTGCGTCATACTGAAACAAACCTCGACTACTTTATTTCCCTTTATTTTCTCCATCCACCACATTTCCTTCAATTTGAACTCCCTATAAAAATCATCCCCCATTTCCATAACTAAGATGAAGTTTTTTTTCTTAACACATGCTTAAGAGACAAGGCAACATATCCACCACAATGTGTATCAACATTTTGTTAATAATTACAAGTAAATATTCCAATTGTTGAAAATTATCTCACGGGATACGTTGATTGTATATGATGGTTGGTCATAAGTATATATATATATATATATATATATATATATATATATATATATATATATATATATGGCTAAAAGAATTGTGTACCTGAGTACATATAGCTTATATGTATCTATCTTCATTTATGATGATTATAGAAGTATAAATAGCAATCCAACCTTACAGATGTGATGCATACTCCTTAGATAATGTGTATCAAATATCACTTCAAACTGACATTCCTAGACCATCAAATGAAAGAAAATACATATTTTCTAATGAACGGTAAGTTGTTGAAATTACAGAAATCATTGAATGATATATTATTATATCTCATGATATACATGAGGTATGGTTATGAATTTTTGAACACATCTAATCTATTAAATTTTGAAACAATCCATATGTTTGGATTGAACTAGTATATTCCACATTTGTCATTTTCAAGGCCAGTACGCATAAGTTGCATGTACTGGCTGATACACACTTGCTAACCTCTCTCTCTCTCTCTCTCTCTCTCTCTATATATATATATATATATATATATAAATAAATATCTATTAATATTTACGACAGAGAAAAGATGTTGCAAATAAATTTTTTGATATAAAAAATAACTTGTCATTATTAGTTTTTATGACAAAATTTTGTTGTCATTGATAGTATTAATGATGAACAATGCATGTTGTCATTATAACCATTAACGAAAAGAGTCACAAGTTGTCCTTATTTCTGTTAGCGATGAACTGAAATTAGTCGTCATTATTTTCGTTAACGGCAAGACCAGTGATGACAATATGCCACGACTGTTTTTTTCATCTTTAATAGTTATAGCGATGACTTTTGTTACATTTGCGACAACTTTTTTCTGCCATTATTGCTGATGTTTCCAGTAGTTCTTTTATCCTCTCTTCGTAAAATATCATCTCAATTTTTCTCTGTTTTTTTAGCCCACCAACTCCGATTAGCACTCACGCAAATTTCGTGCCTCCCTCTCTTCTCTTTCTTTAGAGAATAACAACAATACTAATTTGAATGACTATGTCACATGGTATATACATGGAACTATACCATTATTTACTAATTATAGTATTACAAATAATTAGAATAATTGACAAAATATTTAATTCAGTAAAAAAGAAGACAGATGGACAACAAGTTATGCCACAAACCCAATTTAATTGTCTTCTTTTTATTAATTTTCATACATATTATTTCTTTTTCTTTTTCATATACATGCCACGTTCTCCATTCCTGAAATGAACAAGTCCCAATCACAAAAAATTAACGATTAAATCCCCACCTGTCCGATAACCACCACATTGCTCGTTCCTTCTAATTCTTTTCCTTTTACTGATTTAATTACTTTTTTTTCCATTCTTTTTCTCAAAACATCCCATACACACCACGTTCTCCATCTTTCAACTGATGAGTTTCAACCAAAGGAAACGGCAGTTCAATTACTAACGTTTAATGGATAGAAATTGATTTGCAAATCAAGTCATTATCTCATCATTAACAACGACCCTCTCATATTCCTACCCTTTCGGACTCCGATCATAATGGCTCCCACCTTCTTATACCCCCCCCCCCCCCAAACAACAAAGTTCGTTTATTTATGTGTAGTTACTCACAATTATGTAAAGTCTTGCCTTGAAGTTCCTTTAAATTCTCTTTCATTTATTGATTTTCTCTTATCTCTTCTTTTTCTTCGCACTTACTTTTATCCTCTCTTCGTAAAATATCATCTTAATTTTTCCGTCTTTTGAGCCCACCCCTCCGATTACCACCCGCACAAAGTTTGTGCCTCCCTCTCTTCTCTTTCTTTAGAGAATAACAACAATACTAATCTGAATGACTTTATCACATGGTATATACATAGAACTATATCATTATTTGTTAAATATTGTATTACAAACAATTAGAGGAATTGATAAAAAATTTAGGTATAGTGAAAAAGAAGACAGGCAGAGAACAAGCTGCGTCCTAAGTCTATTTTAATTGTCTTCTTTTTATTGATTTTCTCTTACCTGTTATTTTTTTTTCATATGCATACCACGTTCTCCATTCCTGAAATGAATGAGTCCAAACCACAAAAATTGAACCGTTAAATCCCCACCCCGTTAGATAACCACCACATTATTAGTTCATCTCTCTTGTCTCTTCCTTTTATTGATTTAATTACTTCTTTTTTCTCCATTCTTTTTCTCAAGACCTCCCATACACACCACATTCTCCATCTTTGAAATAAAATGGGTTTCAATCAAAAGAAATGGCAGTTCAATTACTAACGTTTAATGGATAGAAATTGATTTGCAAATCAAGTCATTGTCTCATCATTAACAACGACCCTTTCAGACTCCGTTCATAATGACTCCCACCTTCTTCGTTAACCACCCCCCACAAAGTTCGTTTATTTATGTGTAGTTACTCACAAATATGTAAAGTCTCGCCTTTGAGTTCCTTTCAATTCTTTTCCATTTATTGATTTTCTCTTATCTATTCTTTGTCCCTTTTTCCACTCACAACCACCATGCACACCACGTTCTCCATCTTTAAAATGAATGTGTCTCAACTTAAAAAACAGAACGATTAATTTACTAGCGTTTATTGGATAGCCACAATGTTATTTAGACCATGCCTCAATCATTTAAGGGCATATATGCATGCTAGGTAACAAATACGACACCTATTGGAAAGTAAAAATGATGTATATGGCTGCATGTACTTAGATCCTTATTTGGAAATATGTCACGTTCTTCATTTCACCAAAAAAACAAAATGATTTAGTTACTAGAGTTTACTGGATAGCCCATCATGTTATTTGGACCATGCTTCAACCATTTAATGGACCTATAAGCACGATAGGCAACAAATACAACACCTATTGTAAAACAGTAATGATGTATACGTTTGCATGTACTTAGATCCTTATTTGGAAACATATGTGGAGAACGAGTTAATTTAATACAATTAATTTTATTATAATTATCGTTTTATCTCACTCAATATGGTCACTATTTTTTTTAACATTTATATATGAGAATATGTTTCTTCTTTTCGTTAATAAATGATGCAACAAATAGTGCTACTGATAATTTCCAATGGCCACTAATGCATAGAATGACATAATTAAGGGATTGATAGAGGGGAGGGAATGAAAGAGAAAAAAGAGAAAAAAAATAGAGAAATCTATTTCACTTATAACTTTTAATGCGTATTATATTTTTGTATAAAAATTGATTAGATTCTTTACCAGAAGTACAATCCAATAAAACTAATATGGATATATTTTAAGAGAAACAATATTGTGCATAAAATGTATAGACGTGCTATAATGATTACGATGATGATGACGTCAAATAGGCATTACACTAACAATAGGTGCATAATATTACTGATTGGGCGTATTGAGATCTAAACTAGACGCATTGCGCTTGTAACTTAGGACGTTGCATAAAATGTGTCCACACAATTACAACTAACTAGGCTCATTGCACTTATGAGCAGGCACATATTACATGTGAATTTGGGCACATTGCATTATTAACTGGACACATTCAGATTCAAAGTAATTGCATTACACTTGTATAACTAAGCACATTGAATAAAAAATAGTGTCCACACATTAAGATCTAAGTAGTCTCACTACACTTAGGAGTAGGAGCACACTGCATGTGGATTTGGACACATTCAGATCCAAATTGGGCGCATTAAATTTGTAACTGGGTGCATTGCATAAGAAACAACATCGACACAATTAAAATTAAGTATGTTCATTACACTTATGAGTAAGCTCCTAGTGGTTTGGTATAAGTCATAAGTTCTGTGGAGCTTATTTTTTAAGAACTCTATTTCAATTTCTGAAACTTAAATTCCATTCACTTCTATGTGATTGGTTTGTTGTAAGTGTAAATATGAAAATCACTAAAAATATTATTCACTCTTTCCGTTTATTATAAATAAGTATGGATGACAAAGACTTAAAAAAAGAATCATATATGTAAAAAGTTATAATATTATGAAATCATACTAACATCATCAAGTGGTTATGGTACATATGTTTAATTTTTTTTTATTATGGAACAATTATAATCTTAATAAAAATATTATGATTAAAATCACATCACAATATTTTTTTCCACTTTGTATGTATAAGTACTGTAATAATTTCTACATTTCATGTGCTTGTAAATATAAGTTTTGGTTCATGATTCTTTAACAATGTAGAATATTAAAATTTTTATTATTTTTGTAGGCAACTTTTACTATATAATTTGTGCATGGTTATTAGAGATGTAAATAGATATGGGTATACCCGGATACCCTCAAACCCATAACCACCAAACCCGTCATGGGTATAATTTTTTATAACCATGTAACCATTTACCTGTATACCCACATACCCGCTTCTTATAGGGCAGGTTATGGTTATGTATATACCCATACCCTGGATACCCATATACCCATTTACTTATATTTTTATATAAATAATTTACATTAAAATGTAATGGTGTATATTGTGGGACTCATATCTAGCAAGTATATGTACCTTAAAATAGTTGACATTTGTATTAGAATGTCGTGCTTTATATTGTAGCATTCACATTTAGTAAATATAAGTACCTTGTAGTAGTATAATGAACAAATCCATTGATGTACCTTTATAGCCACACAAGTACTTTTCAATAAATTAAGAAGGCCATAAAGTCATTCTCTCATTCCGCTCCTCTCTCCTCTCTGCCTTGAATGATACTTTTCCATAACCTATCTATTTAAGTGTGGTAGCTTGTTGTATATCAAGTTTGTAGTGTATTATTATAGTCAGTTAAACATAACCATATATCCAATTATTCATCCATATACCCGACGGTTATACAAATATGGGTATGTTGCGGGTATAGCTTTTGATAAAGTGCGTATTTAACTATACCCATGTCCACTTAACTAAACAGTTATGGTTATGGATATGACCATACCCACACCATACCCTACCCATTTACAACCCTAATGGTTATAGTTATCATTTTTCACATCACATTGTTTAAACATGAAGAATAAAAATATATTAGATAAATCATATTGTTTCACAAGGCGCACTGTGTTTTTGTCATGATGTTTATATTTTTTATTTTGTAAATCATAATGATAATGGTGGTTACAGTATAAACATTTCACATAGTATGACTATAATGTATGATAATTTGTCATATTATATTATGATTTAGAAATAAACAATATCCACCCCAGTAATATTTCTAGTCATAAATATTTTACATATGTCACTTATTAACGAATGATGAATATAGTTATATAAGAAATGTTGTTAGTTGTCCCAAAACTCATTTTCTGCCATTTTAAAAGGGAACTCAGGAAGTGTATTTTGTATGTAAGTTTGTAACTCAACGGAAGTCACAGAACTCAAGTTCCAACATTTACTTTAAACCAATCATCAAAGCTACTTAAGGAACTCCAGTTCATAAGTTTTACAGTCTAGTTATGACAAACCAATTGGAGCCACAATTAAAACTATGTAGGTTCATTATACTTACGAGTAGCCGCACACTACATGTGAATTTGGGCACATTCAGATCCAAAATTGGGCATATTGCACTTGTCACTGGGCAAATTGCATAGTAGGCATGCATTACATGTGAATTTGGGCACGTTCATATTAAAATTGGGTGCATTGCATTTATAACTCGGTGCATGGAATAAAAACATTGTCCACACAGTTAAAATTTAGTGATCTCATTACACTTATAGAGTAGGCGCACATTACATGTGAATATAGGCACATTCAGATCAAAATTGGGCATGTTGCACTCGTAATTTGGTGTATTACATAAAAAATAATGTCCACACGATTAAACCTAAGTAGGATCATTACACTTATGAGTAGGTGTGCAATACATGTGAATCTAAGCACATTGCATTGCTGAATGGGCACATTGAGATCTAAACTGGACACATTGCATTTATAACTAGGCACATTGCATAAAAAACAATGTTCACACTATTAATACTAAGTAGGGTCATTACACTTACGAGTAGCACACATTACAAACCGTGTGTATTCAGATCAAACTTCACGCATGGCACTTGTAACTTGACACATTGCATAAGAAATAGATTCCACATGATTAAAACAAAGTAAGAATGAGCAAAATCTTAAATCATTTTTATATTCAGTACTAATTTTCTCAAAAGTATATCAACATCAGTTTTGTTGAATTGTATTTTTTAAGGATTGTAAAGGTTTTTACTTCATCAAAAGATTCACTATATATTGAAAGTAATCCGAAAAACAATATGATCATGTCTTACTTCCCTCCTCTTTTATTTGTTCCTCTAAAAATGAGCAAAATGTTACTTATTTTTATATTCAGTAAGATTTTTTTTCTCCAATACGTATAGCAGAAACAAGCTCATATTTTAGTGAAATGAGTCCACTTCTACTAGTCATGCGCCAACTTATACTAGTAGTATACCCACATTTTAGTAGAAGTTGACACATTTCACTGAAAAATGCGCACATTACTAATATAGAAGTGGGCTGATTTCATTAATATATGGGATCATTTTAATAGAATGTGCTCACTTCTACTAGTAATGACCCATATTCTGATACATTAAAATATAAAATGCGGGTGCATTGCTACTATAAGTGGCTGCATTACTAGCAGAAGTGAGTGCATTCCATTAAAATTTGTGCTCATTCCTAGAAGAAGTGGGTGCATTCTTATAAAAATATGGAATGCACACACTTTTACTTGAAAGGAGGCAAAATTTAGTGAAATGAGCCCACTTCTACTAGTAATATGCACACTTTTTAGTGGAATGTGTCAACTTATACTATTAAGGCATCCACATATATTGCATAAAAATAAAGACGGTGAGTGCATTATTTGTGTAAGTGCATTACTATTATAAGTGGGCTCATTCAAATAAAATTGGGCTCATTACTAATAGAAGTGGGTATGTTCTACTAAATTGTGAAATGCACCGACTTCTACTAGAAAGGGACCCAAACAATAGTGGAATTAGGCCACTTTTTAGTGAAATGTGCCCAGTTCTACGGGTAATGTACCCAAATTTTAGTAGATTAAAATATAGAATGTGAGTATATCACTAGTATAAATGGGCACTTTACAAGTAGAAGAGGGCTCATTCCACTAAAACTTTGGCTTATGACTAGTAGAAGTGTCTGCATTCTATTAAAATATAAAATGTGCCCACTTCTACTAGAAATGAGACCAAATTTTAATCGAATGATCCAACCCTACTAGTAATGTGCCTACTTTTCAGTGGAATGTGTTCCATTCTACTAGTAATTAAAATTAAAATGCGGGTGCATTAATTATAAAAGTGGGCCCATTACTAGTAGATGTGGGCTCATTCCACGAAAATGTAGGATCATTAATAGTAGAAGTTGGCATATTGTACTAAAATATGGAATGAATTTACTTCTACTACTATTAAAACCATATTTTAGTTGAATGAGCACAAAACCCATATTTTAGTTAAATGATCCCACTTTTACTAACGATTTATCCACTTATATTGGTAATGAGCCCATATTTTAATTGAATAAGCCCACATTTTACTAGTAACGTGCAAACATTTTGGATGTTCCTATTTCAATTAATATGGTACAAATATTTTACTTGTAATACAAATAATACTCATTTTAATGTTATATAATCTTTTTTTCTAAAAAGTATATCAATATTTTTCTTGTATATTTTGTAAGGTTTCTAATAATTTTATTATGCCAAAAAAGCATAAAGGATAAAAAATTCTATGTGAATTAAATTTCTCTCTCCTATATTTTTCTTTACAAATTATACTCGTTTTAATATTTTTTATTGGTTTTTCTCTAAAGTATATTGATATTAGTATTGTTGGAATGTATTTTTATAAGAATTCTATTTTTTTATTTTGTCAAGTAGTTCATTACACATTGAAAGTTATATGCAAATATTTTTTATCTCTTATTTTTTCTCCCAACTATCATTTCTTTCTGCATCATGCCACGTGGAAAAAAAAACCCCACATTGGGCCGGCTAGGGGAGAAAAATCACCTCACTCCTATGTCAAACACGCGTCAAAGGAGATGTGTATCACCTTAGATTTTTGTATACTTATAAAATGACATCAAGTTTTTGTAATTCATTTTTCTCAAATGTCTAACTTTGTTTTAAATCTATAGAAACCCTATGCAAGAGGGAATATTGAAAAACAATATTTAATTGATCACATTCATGTTCTAGAATTATTTTTTTAGGTGTGTTATTGGATCTCATAATCACTTCCCAAAGTAAATTTTATAATCTCCAGGTATCCTTACAGATTGGATTTCAATAAGGTGCTTGATATGTACTTAACAAAATACCATCTAGTTCTTATCCATATATCTCTTATTCTCTACTCAACATTTTTTCATTTGGTCTTTTTTATACAATGAATGTGACAATGTTCATCTTGTAGTTGTTCTCATTTCTCAAAGTACTATTATACTTGTTCTCCCTTCTAGATGGAGCTTGTGAGATCTCCATAAAGATAATCTTGATTGAAGATCACTTCCTGAAAAGTTTTATTATACATATAATTTTTTGGTATTCATCTGCTAGTAATACATTTTCTTTGTGTTTTTGTACTACATGAAACTCGATCTATGTTTTGTACATATTGTGAAAATGTATCCAGTCCCAAGCCCGAGTAAAGGAGGGTTGGTGGTAAGTTGACAGCCAACCATAAAAACTGTGTCACACTTTCTATGACATGGATGAAGCTTTGAGAGAGGATTATTGAGTAGAGGCTAAGATATATAACGCAAATATCAAACAACCAATTTGGTTTCATGCCTGGAAGATCAACAATAGATGTTATATTTCTAATAAGAAGGCTTATGGAAAAGAATAGATAAAGCAAAAGAGATCTTCATATGGTTTTTATTGATTTGGGAAAGACTTATGATCAAGTATCTATGGAATTGTTGTTGATGGTTTTGAAGAAAAAGGGTGTTCCAATCCAATACATTGACCTTATTAAATACATGTATGACATCTCTACTACAAGTATGAAGACTTCTGGAGGAGAGACACCAACATTTCCTATTATATTTGGGGTACACCAAGTATCCACACTTAGCCCATATTTGTTCATTCTTGTTATGGATGAGTTGACAAAAAATTTTCAGGATGATATTCCATTGTGTATGTTATTTGGTGATGGTATTGTATTGATTCATGAAACTAAAGATGGATTGCATGATAAAGTTGAACTTTGGAGAAAGGAATTGGAATCAAATGGATTGATGATTAGTAGGAGAAAAATTGAGTATATATAATGCAATTTCAGCCAATATCATAGTTTGACTGGTGGAGCCAAGTTGGACTGAGTAGACATACCAAAATGTGACAAATTCCATTACTTGGGTTCTATTATTCAAATATATGGGAATGTCCAAAATGATGCTCGTCAAAGGACCACTGTAGGATGGTTGAAATGGAGGAGCACAACTAGAGTATTATGCAATCGGAAGATCTTTCTCAGATTAAAAAGAAAGTCTAATAGAACTGCTTCATGGCCATCCATGCTGTATGGGAGTGAATGTTGGGTTGTAAAGAAACAAAGTCTCAACAAGAAGAACATGGATGAAATGCATATGCTGTGATGGATGTGTGGGAAGAAAAGAAAAGATCACTTGAGAAATGACTATATTATGAATAAAGAGAGGGTGGCGAGCATTGAGGACAAGTTGCACGAGGGCCAATTCAGATGGTATGGACAAGTGCAATGCATACCGACTAATGCGCCTATACAAAGTAATGCTATTGATTCAAGCATAATTAATAGAAGAAAAGGAAGGCTTAAATTAACATGGGAAGAGCTTATAAAGAGAGATTTTGAATCTCTACTTCTTGACCAGAATATGACCCATGATAGAGTGGAATGGAAAAGAAGGATTCATGTAGATGACCCCAACATAGTTGGAATTGAGGCTTAGATGATGATGATGATGATGATTTTGTTGTTGTATGACATGAGGTTATGGGGAGATATTTGTATTATCTCTTTGATATCTTACCCAATGGTTTTGTTGTCTTCTCTTGCATGCATTAGGTGCTGGAGTAGGACAATTAACCAGCATATCTCACTTTGAAAGTTAGAAAAAGTATTAAAAAGTAATAATCATGTGATTTGCTTCTACTTGTAGATTTGTTAATTTCTTAATTTTAAGGACCACTCCCAATAATCTACCTTAACATGATTATAGAGGGAGGTCACAAGGGGATAAGGACAAAAAAAATTCATCCTACAATAAAAAAAATCTAAAAGAAACTAAAAATACCTGAAACCCACCATTCATATGTGGCTAAAATTCACATGCACTTTCATCTATGCAATTACCATTTGAAGGATGTTGCACATTTATCATTTTATAGTCATACTATAAAATCATGAAATATGTTCTTGAGACAGTTAAAAAATTATGTTCTTATACACTATAAATCCTTTGTCAAAAAATTAGAGCATAATAATCCTACTATAAACACTTCAATATACAAAGTTGACTCAATGGATTTCTTTACCTAAATATTAATCACTTGGATCTTATACCAAGATGAGGAATGGATGACTCAATTTTGGGACTCAAACGTTTGTTCAGTGAGTTATTTGCCAATGTACAAATGAGAAAGTAAAACATCTAAGGATGTAAACATAGTCTCACCTTTACATAAGTACTTAAAAACAACATATTTTGACACAACTCATAGGCATGAACAATATAAATTTAACAATTAAAGTGAGCATAGATATAAATAAGTAACCTACTTATAATATTTTTGGGTTATAATTACTAGTTATTTTTCCTCAATTGACTTGTCATGTTCCTAACCAAGTAGGAGTCCCCATAGTATGTTAACTTGCAAGACTCATTGGTAAAACCTTAGGATTTACCAAAACACTCTAAGACGAAGAAGTCTACCTAGGTCTACCACATCATCAGGTAGATGCCTATAACCTCCCTACCTTCATTTTCCCACAACTTAGTATATGAATGGGTCGTCTGTGATAGCATTCTCATGTTATATATCACATCATTCATTGCACATTTCATAAATTTTAGGATTGGAGTATCTATGTTGTAATCCTTTCCATATAAAATATAGTAAGAGAGTTACAATGTTAAAGTGGTGATTATCTGTAGATTTGGAAACTATAGATTTGGATATTAAAGAGTAGGAAATGTTAAAAACCTTTCTTTTATGTTATTATCCAATCTTATTTAATATATTTATAATCAAGATGATGATGATGATAATGATGAAATGATAAATAGAGTTTCTAGATAGACAAAACATATATACATTGAATTAGGTTTTAAGACCAAAGACCACAACTTGTTATAATCTTAATGAACTTAATTTGATCTAAGTGTTCATAATGAAATTATATGATGGATATAATAATTAGAGTTTCACTTAATATTAATATGTGATGGAACTAGGGTATGTAACCTTATTCCTTATCCCAGACCCGAGACAATCCTAAATCCCAGATTAGCACATGAGTAGTGCTTAATATGAATAATGTGATGGTGTCACTTTAGAATGTACGTACATGCAGATTTAAATGTTGAATTGCTTGGGTTCCTCTTATCTTTCTTGATTGGATGATATGCTAAAGTATGACTACATGATCTGCATGGTTTTACCTTGAGGTACATGGTTACAATTATGAGTACTCACAATATTGATTGTTAGTATTTCTCGAGGATTTATCAAGGATAAATGAAATAGATTGTTTGACATTTATTTAAATTGTGTTTAAATATAATGCCACTATGAGTATCACATAAAATAAGATATCAAATTTTGAATCCTAGTATGACATGTATCGAGGGGTGATATACATGATCCATAGAATGGATGTGAGCATGACCAAGATAGCATATCAGTCATGGGTTAGAATATGTAATGAAATTACCAGTTCTTATTTTCATGTAATTGATTGATTATATGTTGTTTTGTACTTGCACACTTTTACATGCACCTCACATTCACAATATAGCAATACTCTAATCTACATTCTGTTTCACACTATTTTAGGTAAATGTTATGCATGATTATATCAAGATATGATGAACAAGATGAAATCAACTGAAGACAATAAATCTACATAAAGGAGGATTAGTTAGATACTTCTTCTCATATGTATTAGTTCGATGTTAGAAATTCATGTAACTCCTTAGAGGAGCATCATTGTATAACTTATAAAAAATATTTGTGAAGTAATGGAAATTTTCTGCTACTATTTGTTATTTGTTAAAATTGAGATCTTAGGAATTTCAGGTAATGCTTCTCAACTTTAAGGTCCTTTCTTATCCGGGGGACATTGAAAAGTGAGGTCTTTATATTTGGTATCAGAATCCTAGATTTTTTCAAATAACATTTAATAGTTGATCATTTCATGTAATCCTTAGAAATATAAGGAGAGTATTAAGTCATAATCCGATGGTAGTGGTGTCTAGAAAGGATCATAGTTTGGGGGCTGGAAGTATTTTTCCTCCACACCATTAAGTTGGTATATGAGGACCCCCTCAGACAATAAGATATGTACCTAGCCAGAACCAAGGGTATTCCTGAAGTAATGTTTCCAGTAAGTCTTCTCATCCCTAATTTCATCCACTTCTCATTTTCCTATTTAATAAATCCTAAAAGATACTTCCCTCCTCATCTAAAGTTAGGGTTTTCTAGAAGAAGTAGGACTAAGGCATCATGTGCCAATGAATGTATATGGAATGTGGAAATAATAATAAAGTAAAGGAAAATGTTTTATGGGTTTTTCCTTGCAAGGGTAAACCCTAGATGGAGATAGTGTTGATCTAGGAAAACCCTTGGTGGGTCAAGGGCATCATAGAACCTAAAGGTGTAGGGGTAGTCCTTAACCCTAAACCACATGATCCTGAGAAATGGGAGTAGTGTGGGTAAAATAGTAAATCGGTGTGTCTATACCAATGGTGTTACACACTACTCAATTGGAGTTTGAATATATGCAACCCCACGGACAAGAACATGCAGTGAATGAAACTTTTGAATTCATAATGGACCTAACTTAACACACTCTCAAAAAGCAAAACACTACACCCACAAGAGCACGGTATCATGTCATAGTATAGGAGGGCGGAAAGTATAGGGTCGATCTAAAGGGAGAAAAGGGTGGACTAGAGCTAGGTTAGTTTTTGGTGCTAGGTTCCTACTGCGGAGTATATGGTTAAGGGTTTGAAGGTGATTTGATTGTTAAACTAAGGATGAACAATCCAATAATTAAAAGAAAGAAAACAAGAACAAAACATAAGTTAACCCTAGATAGTTAATTCTAATGAGTTGGAAAAGACAAGGCAAGCAGGAAGATGAGAAAGCTACACTAAAGCAGGCAAGAAGAAGGTCTACACTACACTAAGCTAGCAAATAGGGCAATAGAGCAATTAAAGACCTAAATTATCAAGAGAAAAGCAAGAATAAGGCAAGAAGCTAACTAAGCAAGAAAAGAGCTAACTAAGCTAACACTATCTAAGCAAGAAGACAATTAGGGTTATAAAGCAATAAAGGGAAATGTGGGCTGTTTTGGGGAAGCACTTATCAATTAGGTTGGGGTGACATGTCAACATAATGATTTGATTTAGATTACCAAACCAAACAACAAGTTAGAGTCTAACGAATTTCCCTAGACTACTAACTATCCATGGGTATGCTAGGTTGTGTATAAGGGCACTAGTCCCTAACACCTCCAACTACCCTTATTAGGCTCAATTGGGTTATAATCTAGGTGCAATTCAACTAGAGTCTAAAAAAGCCTAGGTTTCTAGGTTAGATCATTTTAGGATGATTAGGGGATGAGGTTAGTAATGGGAGTGGAAGTGAGGTTTTAGGCCTCCCATCACTCACATTCTAGCCTTGAGAAAGCTCCACGCTAAGCACACCAAATTCATCTAAACTAGATACTTATATCTCTCAACTAGGGTTAGGATAATTTATTAGAATGTAGGATGATGGGTAGCTAGCTAGGGATCCAAGAATTGGACCTAGGAGAAAATCCCAAAATTCACAAATATAAGTAATTTCCCTAAATTCCTAGGTGAATTCAAGAACAAACCAAAAAGCAATTTATGAAGAGAGATAGAAATAGAACATAATCATTAAAAATGGAATTACAATGTTTATATATCATTTTCCCCAACATGGTATCAAAGTAACATTTTACACCCCAAACATCCCACCCAAGGGGGCCTAGATACTCATGACAATACAAAAAATAAAAAGATGGGAGAAAGAGGTAAAAGAAGCCATTGAACTCGGTGTAGATGAAGAATACCTCCACTTCAACTACTATAGGACGTCCTCCACTCTCCTACATGGTGCAATGACAAGGGATGATGGTGGAAATGGGTGCAAATAAGAAGAAACTTGGGTTTTGGTGGTGGAAATGGTGAAATGGATGTTGAAATGGAGTGGAATGGCTAAGGGGCAAAAATCGGGAGCTAAGAGGTGGTAGAAGGTAGCTAACCCCATTCTAGAGCCGCCAACTCGGTATATATAGGTGTGGGGGAAGCACTAGGTCAAGTAGGATTAGTATGGAAAATGCAGTGAAAATATAGCTAGGTTTTTTTGAGTAACACGATTGTAGTGGTCACCACGGCCGTGGAGGGGAGGGGTGAGAATGGTCATGGTGGATGGGAACAATCGTGGTGAGAAATGGGGAAAGATCATAGAGACTTGGTGAAATTTGTACTGGAGGTGGGACGGATGTGGTGGTCACCACTGCCATGGTGGGGCTAGGGTAGCATGACCTTGGTGGTCACCATGGGCGTGGTGGCTCGGATTACACAATCAATTCTTTGTTCTACGGCCATTCTGCCTCTATTGTCACACAACCGTGCAAGGTGGCACAGCTGTTCTGGGTTAGTTCACCACCGGACATTCTTTGGCACAAATGTGGTGATTCTAGCTTTGCTTGGAGATGGATCTGTTGATTTGCAAGTGTGCTTGCATGACCGTTCTGTGGTACCATGACCGTGCTAGTCTCTGGATCAGCACTTGGACTTATTTCCTTGGATTTTCTTGGACATCTTTGCTTCAATGGATCGTTGGCCACTAGTGGTAGGTTGAGGGAGCATTAGAATTTACTTTAGGTCTCTCCAAGGGTAGAGAAACCCTAGGATCACTCCTTCTCTCTCTCTTCCATCAAGCATGGTCCAAATGCCTAAAAATATGCAAATAATGTCCATAAGTGCATTTTATACAAATATGCATATTGAGGAGAATAACATGTAATCTAACAGGTATAAATGTGATTGAAATGCAATATGACACATGATGAAGCCCTAAAATAGGACTGAAACACCACCCCAAACTTAAAACTTACTTTTCCTCAAGTATGCTCCAACTCAATCTCTCAACAATTTTTCCACAATCAAGAAATGACGAATGTAATGTAAAAGATGATTATTGCTGAATGGAATAAAAAATGACTAAGTGCATGAATTCCACCTCTCTCCTCTCCTTCTTTAACAAACCAATCATGAAAAGAGCACAACGTATATGAACTTCAAATATAGTACATAAAACACACCAGCTATCCTCCCTTTCATGTAGTTATGGGTAGTCCGTTTCATGATGGCGTTAATCAAGGATGACTAGGAATGTTGTTTCACCTTCATGAATTCAACCTTATGTTTCAAATCACATCAAATGACCCATGTGGCTACAAAAAGGGCAAAATGAGCTAGGTTTGATGTTTCCTAGCTCAATGGGAATGAAAATGGAAGAAAGGATTTCGGTAAGATTTTGGAGTGCTTTTACACACTCATCTATTCTTTATTTAGATGCTCTTAAATAGGATCATCTTTTATTTTCTTCTTGCCTTTTCTTTTTCTTTTTCTTTGTACTTAGAGTAGATATGGCATATGGTGATGAGAGTGAAGCCGGTGAGAGGTTGATGTGGCCACCCCAAACTTTTGGAGGTGGCCACGACTGATATGTGCACTTTGGCATCCTTTCATGAGGCGGAGAGGTAAGAAGATGGTGAGTGAAGGGTTGGGTCAAAGAGGGGTCACTGGTGTGATTCTCAACATAAGGTCTCCTGCATGAAAATTAACCCAATACTTCATCCAACAATTTCCAACCACATGAATGAACAACCTAAAATTGATACTTCTATCGAGTTATTTCATAGGCAATAAGCGCTCATAGCTTGCTCAAGTAATATTTCAACAAAAGCATTCACAAACACATGAGAGGTGACACACATGTAAAAAGTCAAGAATTGATACCATTTAGCAATAAATAATTATAATTCACTTGCATTTGTCAAAGGTCATCATTTGTAATCCAAAGAGTAGAGATTGGGTCAAAACACACTTTTTAGGTAAGAAATCTCAAATTTGGGAAAAATTGACCAAAATGGTGCCAAGTTGCTTTCAATCACATTTAAGCCTATATTATTGAACATAAATAAGGAAATATGTAAATCCCAGCTAAAACATGCAAAAGTCTACATGATATGCAATGCATGGAAAAAAGGGCAATTTTTTTGAAAATTATGCAAAAATTGCAAGAAAGTAACTACATGGCATGCAAGTATGCAAAGTAGGTAAATTCTGACTAAAACAAACAAAAGTAAATGGCTGGTGAAATGCAAAATGAGAGTGAAAATGAGATAAGGGCATACCGCCCTACCACCCCAAACTTTTGAATCATGTTGTCCTCAACATGACACTTAAGTCTAGGAATGATAGGGTAGATGATCACTGTGGTGGTGGTGCTCCTCCCTGTGGTGGAGGATGCTGGTAGTAGGAACCCCATTAGTCTGACTGTGGAGGTGAGTAATTGTCTTAAAATGTTGACCGTGAACTCCACCAATCTTCCCCCCACTGGGTGTTCCTTTGGGACTGAGCATGCTAGAACTAATACAAGTGGTTGGCCTGATAATGCATCTACTGATGGTCTAACCATATAGCATCCTGGGTGCACTAGAAGCCCTCTTGTGTCCTCAAAATACCATCATGGGTGCTCAGTAGTGATCCTGAGTGCTATGGATGCCCTCCAGCTGTGCATGCATGGTGGACATGTCATATGTGTTTGCTATGGGCTACTGCTGCTGTTGTGATGTCTCCACCTCTTGATGCCTCGCCCTATGATTCTCTTGCACCTCAGCTATCCTCCTCCTCTCATTAGCTACTTGTGACTCTCCAAGCCCTTCAGGAAGATCTCTGGGCTGTTGCTGCCATGTATCTCTACGGTACTCCACTTCCCACCTCCTCAAGATGTCCAGAAAATCTAGAGATGGACCACATCCCTCTAGGAGAGGTGTGGTATGGTAGGGGAGTTCTAGTGAAACCCCTGCATAAGGAGGGTTGACCTGGTATAAAATCTTCTAATCAACCATTGATATCATTAATGAGTGAGTCAAATAGTGTAGGTCAATGACATTTCCTACTTCTACCTTTGTGTAGCTAGATACATCATGCCCCAGGGCTAAAACAATGGAAGTTACAATCCCTCCCATTATAAAAGGATTCTTTCTCTTGGACGAGATTGTCTTCATATGATCAATAATAAGTAACCCTAGATTTACAAGCCTTCCCTGCACCATCCATCCCAACACAAAAAGTCTTTCTTGGTGCAACTGCCTTGATTTTCTTATTGGGCAAAGATGGTGTTCTCCAAGACATTTTGAATGTATCTTAGGATGGGATTGGGAATCAGACTAGTCTTTGATTTACCCACCACAAATTTTATTTGTCCTGTAAGTTTCTTCCACATTGCAGTGTAGTTTGCATTGGTTTCTCTATTTGTGCTTCCTTGATCAAGTGATGATGCTGCCTCAGGGTTAGAGTAAAAATTTCATTCAGAAAAGATGTAGTGATGAGGTAGGTGCTACTCCCCAAAGTGACACTGACGACATCCTGTGAGACCTTGTCTAGGGTTGTGAAGAACTATTGCGTGAGCTCCACGTAGGTCTCTTGAACTGTGCTCAACACCTCAACTAGCCCCACGGGTTCCAAGATATCCTAAAAAAATCAAAGATGGCCAAAGTTTTCATTGTCTCCTAGCACGCGTAGCGGGTGGCAATCACTTTGCGTGTCAAACACTCTGGGTGCCTTGGCTTCTTCAATTTCTTACATTAACTATCAGGTTCTACCTCATGATACACTTCAGGCGCATCCTCTTGTTGTGCATCTGGCATTGCCTCATCTACATCATCTATCAATAGCTGTCGTTGTGCTCTCGACTATGGCTACGATGCCATGGACATCGAGGGTCGTGCACCTGAAAAGGAAAGTCGAGCTGCTGAGACTGATGGTTGGGCTTCTGAGACTGATGGTCGGGATACTTCCCTACCTCTAATGGGTTGTCTAGAAGATTCCTCCATCATGCGATCCATCACTGCCACCGCATGGGGTGATTCCCATTGTGAACTAGAGGTTGTCGATGGCGTCAGAAGGGCAAGAGGTGACAATGGAGCCGAAGATGATGCATTTTTGGGTCGACGTCCGTAGGAGATCACATCTTTGGTCTTTACTATATACTTCTTAGCCATTTGCTTCATTTTGGAATAAAATTGATGGAGAAAATGGGATTTTAGGTTTTCTCTGGAGAACAGGATTGTTGGGGTGGATTGGAGATAAATGGGGCATTTTGTGGATGAAAATGGGTGGAATTCATAGATTAAGGTAGTGGAAATAATGGGGGATTGATTGGAGGTGGATTAGGGGTGACTTGGTGGTGATTCATGGGTGGTGGAGTGGCTGGGACGCGCTGCACGTCCACCGTTTACAAGGAACGGTCGTGGTGTTTACGGAGTTGAGAATAGAACTGATTTGAGAATTTTGTAAATTGCTGACGTAAGTGTTGGATTCGGGCTACAACACGGACATGTTGGCTTGCTCACTACATGGCCGTGTTACCCCACATGGCCAATCTGAGTGGGTGGCTACATGGCCATGCTGCTTGGCATGACCCTGGTAGGTTTGTTCTTCAGTTCTCGACTTCTTTGATTTTTCTTGACTCTCTTGTTGATTGTGAATGCACCACCACAACCTTTCCATGTCACCACGACCGTGGTGTGTAAAATGGCAGTGGATTTCACCTCAAATCTCATCAAACATCAAATCTTTGGTCGAAAATGATTTTCCATGGATTACTTGTCAAAATTTCATCTAATTTGCCATATTTCACCCTATTTTCACTTGCACGTCTTAAAAATAAACAAAAACTATTAAAAAAGTGTGTGTGTGTTTGCCTAGAAAGTGTAGAAACAAAAAAAAGTATAAAAAATGGAAGGTTGGGTGAAAACTTCCCAAACCTAGGTGGGCTGCCTCCCACAGGCGCTGAGTTTCTTACCTTCATCTAGGCTTCATGGAGATTCTTCAATCATTCATCCATTTGGCATCCTCATGTGCCCATTCTTGCAATGGATGCATCTCTCATTTGCATTCAATCTATGTTCCGCATCCCTTATCCTCAAAGTTGTCATCAAATCCTTCATCTAGAGATCCTCTTCTTGAATGACCAATAGGACTCTTAGAGTGACCATATCCAATATCCTCATCTCGAACAAGCCAGTTTGAGGACTTGTATATGTTGATCTTTATCTTCATATCCATGAAAGAGATTGTCATTATGCCATTGTGAACATGTATCTCAGCATCAAGCGTAGATAAGAATGGTCTCCCCAAGATGATGGGGATCTTCCTATCATCCGGCTCCATGTCAAGAACAATGAAATCAGCCGGGAGCACTGCTCCTCTTTCCTTGTCAATCATCACTAAGACATCATCCACTCATCCTCTAGGCACTTTGATGGAGCGATCTTCCAATTAGAGAGTGCAAAATGCCAATTTCAACTTGCCTAAACCCAACTCAACATAGACACTATATGGCATCAAATTTACACTGGATCCCAAATCAAGTAGGGATTTGCCTATGTGATGTCCCCCAATGTAGCTAGGTATGATTGGGGGTCCTAGGTCTTTCCTCTTCATGGGGAGTGAGTGATGGAGGATAGAAATCACTTGTTCAGTCAACTTTGCTTTCTTTGGTATCCTCCCCGGTAACCTTCTCTTCATAGTGCATAAGTTCTTAAGAAACTTGGCATATGATGGGATTTACTTTATAGCATCCAACAATGGGATATTGACCATCACTTGGAGAAACACCTCAAGAATGTCAACATTGTGCTTTTGTCTCCTCCTCACATCTGGTGGCTCATCTAATGCTTCAATGAATGGTGGTTCACTTGCTTTGGCCCTACCAGCATCAACATGAGATGGAACACTAAGGCTGAAGGAACCTGCAAATGGAGTGTGAGGTGGAGCACATGGTATCCCAAAATCAACAGGCGGTGTCACAGAATCATCTTCGACAATTTCAATCATAGTATCACCACTTGGCTGCCTTTGCTTTGCTTTATAAGCCTTTCTTTGACTCGTGAGTTGCTCAAGTGTTTTCCCACTCCTTAGAACGGTCACAACACTACCTTGCTCATGGTCGATATGGGGAGCTAGTTGTGGTTGTGGAGGAGGAGGAGGTGACACTTGGTGTTGAAATTGAGGTGGAGGAGAGAATTGAGGTTGGAAGGTGAGTTGTTGAAAAAATGGTGGTGATGGAGGGGGAGGTGGAGTATAAGTCTTGGGATCACCTTGAAAGTGGTGTATGGGCTGCACTTGCATGGGAGGTGGCTGATAGAAAACTTGTGAAGAGGGCATTGGTCCACTTGCTTCATTGAAACTCAATATGGGTTTTGAAGACAATTTTCCTTCTTGGAGAGAAATTATGGAAGATAGCTGCTCTATCCTCTCCTCATGCCTTGTCACATTCATTTGTGTGTCATCAACACACTTTAACCCAGAGAGAACCTCTTCCTCAAACCTTGAGATATATCTTGGACTTTGTGGTTCTTGGTAGTTATAGGAGTGAGGTGTCTTCTTTTCTTCACCATAGAACTCAATAGAATTGACTGAGTGACAAGGAACATTTGCCCCTTGGTTCTTCATGAAGCTCCCCATATCACCAAGAATATTCATCACTTGCAGGCTTGAGTCATTATGAGTAGGAAATGTCACTCCAAAGGCATATCCTCTGTCATTCATCATGCTAGAAGCTCGAATTCTTGACCCTTCAGCCAATTTATCAAACAAAGGCCATATCTCCTCAGGTGGGCTAGCCATGAAAACTCCTCCACTAGAAGAGTCTATTGTATCTTGGTCCTTTAGAGATAGATCAGAGTAGAATGATTGAACTAGCTACCACAAAGGAATCTCATGGTGTAGGCAGTCTCTCAAAATCTTCTTCAATCTCTCCCATGCATTGTGAAACTACTCATTGCCCATTTGATTAAAACATATCATGGCACAATGCATTTGTGTTGACCTTGCTATAGAGTATAATTGCCTTAAGAATTCATTCTCCATTGTTTCCCAAATCATGATGTCCCTCCTTGAGTCATACCAATCTTTGGATTTATCTTTGAGGGAGAAAGAGAACAACATCAATCAGATTGTGTCATCCCTAGCCGTCGACGTCCTAAAGGTGGAGCATACTTCATGAAAGGAGTCCAAGTGCTTGTAGGGGTTCTCACTCTCTGAGCCGTAGAAGATGGGTAGGAGCCCAAGAAGACCTGGAGGGATGGAGAATTGCTTCCTTGGAATTTGATCAACCCTGCTAGCAATTGGTGATTTGTAGTTTTTAGGCATGAAGTAATCTTGAAGTGGCTTGTGGGGTGCATTTTGGCCTTCCATCTCATCTTCCCCCGAGTGGCTTGTCACATGCACAAAGGCACAACCAAACAAAATAGGGAAAGTTAGCAAACAATTATGCACAAAGAATACAAAGAATAAAAAATAAATAATAGCAATGATGAGGGTAGTAGAAAACATCAAAGAAAAACTAACTAGCTAGGTCAAGCTCCTTTCACCTTGGCAATGACACCAGAGAGCTTGGTGCATCTTTACCAATGGTGTTACACACTACTCAATTGGAGTTTGAATAGATGCAACCCCATAGACAAGAACACACAGTGGATTACATTTTTGAATTTACAATGGACCTAACTTAACACACTCTCAAAAACCAAAACACTACACCTGCAAGCGTACAAGGTCGTGTTGTAGTGTAGGAGGGTGGCAAGTATAGGGCCGATCCACATGAGAAAAGGGGACTAGAGCTAGGTTAGTTTGTGGTGCTAGGTTCCTACTATGAAGTCTAGGGTTAAGGATTTGAAGGTTATTTGATTTTTAAACTAAGGATGAACAAGCGAACAATTAAAAGAAAGCAAACAAGAACAAAACCTAAGTTAACCCCAGACAATTAATTCTAATGAGAAAGAAAAGACAAGGCAAGCAGTAAGATGAGCAAGCTACACTAAACCAGGAAAGAAGAAGGTCTACACTACACTAAGCTAGAAAATAGGGCAAAAGAGCAATTAAAGACCTAAATTAGCAAGAGCAAAGCAAGATCAAGGCAAGAAGCTAACTAAGCATTAAAAGAGCTAACTAAGCTAACACTAGCTAAGAAAGAAGACAATTAGGGTTTTAAAGCAATAAAGGGAAACATGGCTTGTTTGGGGGATGCACTTATCAATTTGATTGGGGTGACATGTAAACATAATGATTTCATTTAGATTACCAAACCAAACAACAAGTTAGAGTCTAATGAATTGCCCTAGAATACTAACTAGCCATGGGTATGCTAGGTTGTGTATAGGGGAACTAGTCCCTAACACTTCCTAATACCCTTACGAGGCTCAATTGGGTTAGGGTCTAGGTGCAATTCAATTAGAGTCAAAAAAGCCTACATTTCTAAGTTAGATGATTTTATGATGATTAGGGGATGAGGTTAGTAATGCGAGTGGAAGTGAGGTTTTAGGCCTCCCATCACTCACATTCTAGCCTTGAGAAAGCTCCATGCTATGAACAACAAATTCATATAAACTAGATACTTAGATCTCTCAACTAGGGTCAAAAGAATTGATTAGAATGTAGGAGGATGGGTATCTAGCTAGGGATCCAAGAATTGGACCTAGGAGTAAATACCAAAGTTCACACATATAAGCAATTTGCCTGAATTCCTAGGTGATTTCAAGAAAAAACCAATAAGAAATTTATGAAGAGTAAGATAGAAATAGAACATAATCATTAGTAAATTGAATTACAAATTTTACATATCATTTCCCCCCAACATGGTATCAACGTAATATTTTGCACCGCAAACAGCCCACCCAAGAGGGCCTAGCCACTCATGACAATGCAAAATACAAAAAGAAGGGAGAAAGAGGTAGAAGAAGCCATGTAGTTCAGTTTAGATGAAGAATTCCTCCACTTCAGCTGTTGTAGGACATCCTCCACTCTCCTCCAATGTGCAGTGACATAGGATGATGGTGGAAATGGGCGGAAATAAGAAGAAACTAGGGTTTTTGTTGTGGAAATGGTGAAATGGAGTGGAATGAATAATGGGCAAAAATGGGGAGCTAAGAGGTGGTAGTAGGTAGCTAACCTCCTGCTAGAGCCACCACCTAGGTATATATAGGTGTCGAGGAAGCATTAGGTCAAGTAGGGGTAGTATGGGAAATGCACTGCAAAAATAGCTTGGTTTTTGTGAGTAACACGACCATGGTAGTCACCACGACCGTGATGGGGAGGGGAGACAACGGTCATGGTGGATGGGAAGGACCGTGGTGAGAAATGGGGAAAAATCACAGAGACTTGGTGGAGTTTTTACTGGAGGTGGCACGGCCGCGATGGCCACTACATCCATGTTGGGGCTAGGGTAGCATGGCCGTGGTGGCTCGGATTGCACACCCATTCTTGGCTCCATGTCCATTCTGCCTCTATTGTCACACGACTGTGCAAGGTGGCACGATCGTTCTAGGTTAGTTCACCACTGACATTATGTGTGGCATGACCATGGTTATTCTAGATTTGCTTGGAGACGGCTCTTTTGAATTGCAAGTGTGCTAGCACGGCCGTTCGGTGGTACCACGGCTGTGCTGGTCTCTGGATCAACACTTAGACTTTTTCTTTGGATTGTTTTGGACATAATTGCCTCAATGGTTCTTTGGCCACTAGGGGTAGGTTCAGGGAGCATCAGACCTAACTTTAGGTCTCTCCAAGGGTAGAAAAACCCTAGGATCACTCCTTTTCTCTCACTTCAATCAAGTGTGGTTCAAATGCCATAAAAACATGCAAATAATATCCATAAGTGAATTTTATACAAAAATGCATATTGAGGGGAATAACATGTAATCTAAAATGTATAAATGTGATTGAAATGCAATATGACACAAGATGAAGCCTAAAATAGGGCTGAATCATAACTCTACTCATATGAATCCTAATTAGGGTAAAAGGACTAAGAAGAATCCAAATGAGATTAGGCGACACAATCTCCAATGCATGCATGTAGAACAAGGCATCCATGATTCATGTGAAGGGTTTTAAGAAACATTAGCAACCAATGGTCATATAAAAATGAAATTGTGAAACCCTTAATTAAACTTTTTGGGTTGGTGTCCCAACCAGGGGTAGGTCAACCTAAGAATGGGAAAAGTACCTATGGGGGAGTTGATCGACCCTGAGCACATGCCCTAAAAGCACATGAACAATTCCAAAGGTGAACTATACTTTTAAATTTATAACTCAAAACCTTTAAGGACCCCCACAACTCAATACGGGGTCAAAGTAGATATATGGGGTCGAACATAGGGATGAGGAGACATTTAGGATTCTTAAGATCTCACTCTTAAGTTAATTAAGCCAATACGATAGCTAATATATGTAGAGAAGTAGAATTACTCTAGCAAAATGATGTGAAACAAACAAAACAAAGTAAAAAAAAGTAAGTTGAATCCTATTAATAAAGAGAAGAGTTCTCAATTATGTAACCACAAGTTGGACAATCTATGCACCCATTCTCAGATGTAGACAACCCATGATACCATAGCAAGCAACTAATATCAAAACATCACATTTATCATGGTAACTGCTCTATGGGGTCATTCCACGCACTCTCCCAGAATGTGACTAAAACCACATCAATGGTCTAAAACTGAATCCCATTTAAGCCATGAGACTAAATCAGATCTGCCTACCCCTGGTTTCCCCCTATTTTCATGCAAGATTGGAAAATCCCCATATCCTCGTTGTGAGTTGAAACTCCATTGAAAACCAACACGAGCCCTGCAAACTAGAGGCTATATGTATGTACACTACTACAGAACAAGCTTTTGGCGTCGGTTGTTTATGCCATTTTAGCGACGGTTCTAAATTGATGCCTATGTGGGCGCCGCTAAAGGTCGAACTCTTTGGCATCAGTTTTATAACCGACGCAAAAAGGCGTCGTGCCACCGAAACACGCCAGCATGGCACTGATAGGAGTTGGTTATTTATAGTAAGCCAACGCCAAAAGGCTTTGCACCAAAAAATGGGTGCCATCTAGGACACTATCTGCATCGGTTTGCAACTAAAAAACCGACGCCATATTCCCAGACGCCACGGCCGTGCTTCCTTGCATGGCCATGTTTAGTACTATATGCGTCAGTTTTATACAAATAACTGACACCATTTCCACCACG
Organism: Alisma plantago-aquatica; assembly: GCA_963693085.1. Taxonomy (NCBI): domain Eukaryota; kingdom Viridiplantae; phylum Streptophyta; class Magnoliopsida; order Alismatales; family Alismataceae; genus Alisma; species Alisma plantago-aquatica. The sequence goes on along the minus strand of OY856410.1, from coordinate 114,313,934 downwards.
ACCGTGCTTTCCTGCACGGTCAGGTTGTTTATCACATTAGACGGCAATTTTTATCCAATAATCGACAATGTAAGCCTTTGATGACAGTTTTCTATAAATAACCGACACCTATGTTTTAATTTTTTTTTTCTTATCAGTTTGCAGGCCTGTTGTGGCTGATCAGCAGGATGAGAACCTATAGTTCAGTTTTGAACTGCAGGTTTATGACATCCATTGATATCAGCCAACAAACATGCCACAAACCTACAAAATCAACAAATATACTTTTCACACAAGTAGATACATTCAGACATCAATTCAATTCTCATATTCACACATGTAGAAACATTAAAATACATGTAGAAACATTCAGACATGTATAAACATTCAAAAATATTCATTTACAAAATATCATTCAACATCGCTATCAGCATCCCAATTATATTTTACAGTTGCCACTGCTTGTATGGCTCTTGCCCATTCTTCTCTTACTTCATTTAATACTTCCATCATATATGGAGCATGTACATCTTTTAAGTGTTTACCTATAGTGTGGTCAGTTTTAAACACCTACAAAGAGAATGATGTATATATATAAGTAATAATATAAAAATAAGATTGATATATTTCATACTAACTAATGAGACTATATATAATACCTCATGTATGGTATCGATGTCCAATGCGGCATATTGGATAATCATCTGTGTAAATCGCATCACATAGTATGTGTATGCCCAGTCGTTATCTTGTGTAGAGCACTATAAACTGAAACATACAAAATATTAAAAAATACAACTAAGAACAGTTCACATAAATAATATATACATTGGAGTCGGGAACTTACTTTCACATTCTCCCAAATTATTGGCTGGTTCTTTTTCCTGGGGACCTTTCCTCCAGCCTTTTTGAATACATCTAAACCCCTAATGTTAATGTAACACAGTAAATTGCATAATGAAATAGTAATATAATAACATATGTTAACGAATATAAAAGTGAAATATTTCTCACCAGAATAATGGCATTCTCATTACATGTCTAATTTTAGTATTCAATGTACTCTCCGCAGGATCTAGATAATAAACAGTGAACGTCCCGGGGAGAATAACTAGTGACTCCCAATTCCTACTGCTAGAGGTAAAAAAGTTAAAAATTAATAACTCAAAATCCACAATAAAAATGTAATTTTCTTAAGTGCAAATTATAAGTAAAGTAAACTTACTTGACATTGAATGGAGCTATTATTATCGTCTTCTTTTGCTGACCAAAAATTGTAAAAGCATCTATACAATATTGTTGAACACTATCAGGGTCTTTAGCTACCATACTAATCAATGATGGAATAAAAAATCCCACATGGTCAAATGCAAATTGTTTACATTGATTTTTGACTAAGTAGCTGCAAAACATGTATTATGTATGCATTAATATATAAGAAACCAGATCACCGGATCTTACACAAGGTATATGGATGTATAAACAAGATCTCACCTTATCCATGTCTCTATCATTGAAGTATTAAACCAATCATATATAAACAACTCAATAATATCTTGTATAAATAAAGAGCTTTCGTACGATTGACCTGCATAATTCGCTTCTCAAGAAACAATTATAGGGCAATGTATATTATGTGCCCGTAGACAACATGTCATTCCCCTACAAGCAGGACCTAACGGGTATTTTAGGTCTTCTTGGTGCTTTGTGTAATATGTGAACCCATTAATGTCAACCCCTTCATAAGACATAACATTCAATTTTGGTTTAAAGGCGAGGCATTTGATAGTTTCCATAATATCATATGGTGTTTGAGATAGTTGATGTAAGACTTTATCTTCAAACCACATAGTAAAAGTCTTGTTATTCTTTCTAGCAATCCACATTGAACTTGCTCGAGGATGTTGTCTCTTGATGAAATTGGTATGCTCCTCGATATAAACACTCACTTCGTCCATGTTGTGTAAAATATACAAGTGACCTTGTTCCAACTGCTCACAGCTGATTACTTTCACCCATGATCCCAAAATTCCTTTGCCCTCCTAAATATTCTTGTCACTAACAGGAGTGTTATTACCACTCAGAAAGTCATTGCAAAAATCCATAACCTCTCTCGCCACATAACCTTCAATAATACTCCCTTCAGGCCGATAATGGTTTCGAACATCACCTTTAAAAATGCTCATGTATCGTTCAAAGGGATACATCCAATGCAAGAAAACTGGTCCCAACATTTTCACTTCCCTAGTCAAGTGGACAACAAGATGTACCATAATATCAAAGAACGAAGGAGGGAAATACATCTCAAGCTAACATAGGGTAACAACCACTTCTCTTTGCAAATTATCGAGAGTATCAGGGTCAATAACTTTCTTGCATAGACTTTTGAAAAAGAAACAAAGTCTGGTGATTGCAAACCTTACATGCTTCAGCAATATAGATCGAATTGCCACAGACAATATTTGTTGCATTAGAGTGTGACAATCATGAGATTTAAGACCTATCAACTTCAGATATTTCATTGATACCAATTTACGGATGTTGGATGAGTAACCCTGTGGCACCTTAACATTTACCTAGCATTCACAAAAAGCTTTCTTCTCCTTTCTAGACAATGTGTAACAAGCGGGAGGTAAGTATGTTTTTTTATTACTCATTTCACGTAATTCTATTAATTCTGACCTTATTCCCAATTCACTTGGTCCAGTCTAGATTTTATCTTTAGTCTTACCTGGTATATTTAACAGATTACCAATGACGCTATCACAGACATTTTTCTCAACGTGCATTACATCGATACAATGCCTGACTGTCAAAGAACTCCAATAAGGAAGATCCCAAAATATTGACTTCTTCTTGAATGAAGAATTTTCACTCTGTGTGGACATACTACATTGTGATTTCTTACCAAATTCATTGACAATGTCTTTTACTCTTTCATAAACAACATCCCCTGGTATAGGTTTAGGTGCACTCCGTTCATCATTCCATCCATTGAATGGTTTGCGCTTCCTACGATACAAATGGAATTTTGAAAGAAACCTTCGATGACCAAGATATACAGTCTTGTCGCCATGTTTTAGTCTTATTGAATTAGTGTTTTCTTCACATATAGGACACACTTTAGCTCCTTTGACACTATATCCAGACAAATTCCCGTATGCTGGAAAGTCATTAATAGTGCAAAACAACATAGCATGCAAACAAAATGTCTCTCTTCCTGAAGCATCATAGGTCATCACACCTTCAGCCCAAAGTTTCTTTAAGTCATCAATCAGAGGTTCAAGATAAACATCGATATCATTTCTGGGTTGTTTAGGGCCCGATATCAACAACGACAACATAACATACTTATTTTTCATACACATCCAGGGAGGAAGATTGTATATAACAAGCATGACTGGCCAAGTGGTATGTTGGCTGCTCAATGTCCCGTATGGATTCATCCCATCTGTACAAAGCCCAAGTCATAGATTCCTATCTTCTTCACCAAATTTGGGGTACAATAGATCAATCTTCTTCCACTGTGGGGAATCAGACGCATGTCATAGGATCCCATCATTATTTTTTGTAACATCTGCATGCCACCTCAAATTCTTCGCATCTTTCTGATTTGCAAACAAGCATTGAAACCGTGATATTATAGGTAGATACCACATCACCTTGGTAGGAGAACCAGTTTTGGACTCCCCCGAAGTCGCCAATTTATACCGTGACGCACCACATTTTGGACAATCTTTCAAATCCACATAGTCCTTTTGAAATAATACACAATCATTCAGGCATGTGTGTATCTTCTTGGCCTCCATTCCCATTGGGCACAACAATTTCTTTACCCGGTATGTTGAGATTGGAAGCTTGTTTCCTTTAGGAAGCATTTCTTTCAACAAAGTCAACAATGAAGTGAAGCTTTTGTTGCTCCATCTATTGTTAGCTTTCAACTTATACAATCTCAACACAGCGCTAAGCTTCATAAACTTAGCACAACCTGTGTATAACGGTATCTCAGCATCATGCACAATATTTCTAAAGATAGGAGGTGGATCAGTGTGCTCTACCCTACAACTATCCAGCATCACATCAACGATGTCTACTGGAACTGGTTCGTTCACATCTACGTCATCGGAGGCAATTTCTTCTTCCACCCAAGCACTTCTATCGACATCCACTGGTTTTGAGTTTAAAATCTCTCCATGCCAGTGCCATTCTGTATAGCCATGTACAATCCCATTGCACATGACATGACTTTTGATTTCGTCACCAGTGCTGACTTTCAAGTTGTTACCGCAATGCCGAAATGGATAGTAGAACCTATCTCCAGGTTCTTTCCTATGTTCCTCGGAAAATCTAATAAATTGATCAAGACCAGATATAAACTCTGGGGGTGCAACGACTGTGAATGGACATCCATGATCTATCCATTCTATGATCAAAGGGAAAACAAGTATATATTAGGACAAGATTAGGGTCTTGGACGGGTTTCTAGGCCAACAAACACATGTGATGTCATTCTTATATATAATAAATGTGTACCACCTATCCCATCCTTAAACACCTAATCTCACTAGTAAGTGTATAATGTGTATTGGGTTTTCAAGAAAATTTCAGTAGCATTTCCCCGTTGTTCTCTAAGTACATATGTACTTAGAGAACAAATGGGGAAATGCTACCGAAAGTTTCTCAAAAACCCAATACACATTATACACTTACATCCTAAGTGAGATTAGGTGTTCAAGAATAGTCCCAAACCGGGGACTATCCAAGAGTTACTCCTAATAAGTAAATCTTGGACGGGTTTCTAGGGCAACAAACACAATAATAGATATGTACATGTTAGGGTTTCATCACAATTGATGTTAGGGTTTAATCAAATCAAATTACGATGCTAAAATGGACAAGTTTAAATCTTATTTCAACATGCATCAAAATTTACTGAATTAGGTCAAGCATTAGGATTAGAAGCACAAATATATGCAAGCAAAAGATTTGTTTGTATCCTAGGATTTACATAAAGCATTACATAAAGATTTGTTCATATCCTTACCAACAACAAGCGCGGCTGTGGTTGTGTTGGCCTACCATAGCCATGCTGGGCAGCACGACCATGGTAGGCCAACACAACCACGACCATGCTTTCTGTTGGTAAGGATCTAGGGACAAGGAAGAAAAGAGGCTAGGGCTGCCTGGAGCTAGCATGGAGAAGAGCGACAGCGGCAGTGTGAGAGCAACGAGCAGAGAAAGAGGCGGTGAGCGGTGAGTAGAATGGCACCCAGAGAAGAGAAGAGCAGAGCAGAGTAGAGCGGCGAGCAGCAGTGGTAGTGAGTGGCGGCAGTAGGAGAAAGAGGACGTGACGACGGTGGAGAGCAGAGACACACCAGCAGTAGTGGCGGCGAGCAGCAGAAGGGGTCGTCGGGTGATTTTAGGCGAGCGGTGAGAAGAATAGAAAATTATCATGATGAAACAGAAGAAAGAGGAAGAGTCAGGTGATCGCGGGTCTATTAAGTTTGTAAAAGGCGTCAGTTGTCTAAAAAACTGACTCCTAAACATCTTAAGCATCGATTGATAGTAAAAACCGACGTCCAATTGGACAATCTTTGCCCTAATTTTTTTGGCAGGTACACCGAAATTGGAACTTTTTGCACAAATTTTCATCTTATATAGACGTCGGTTAGTAGTTAAAAAACTGACGATGTATGTGACACTTTTTTTTTCGCTCAAAATTTGGATTTCGCAGGTGATTTTAGGCGTCAGTTTGTTTTACCTAGCCGACGCTGAATACAAAGCGGTACCCGTGTCTGGCTGGTCTTCGAATATAGACGTCATATTTACTAAATAGCCAACGTGGAATGTTATAGGTGTCGGTTTGTTTAAATAACTGACACCTAGAAAAGCGACATTGAATGATGTTTCTGTAGTAGTGGTAGATCTAGAGTCCCTTCTTAAGTCCAGAACAAGAACCGCACAACACTGAAGAAACCCCTTGACCCCTGCTGACTTTTTCTTCTTCTTCTTTTGGGAACTATGAATAACTCTGGCGAGTCTCTGGACAGAGTCATGATACTGACCCTTTTATGAAGGTGGGATGCCCCAAGTCAGTACCACCGACCATAGTTTTGCCCCCGCACCCTCAGCCGTAGGAGATGGGTGACAACTCTCGATGTTATCCACATGCCAAGGTGCCTTGTTCCAGACCAAATGGTGGGATAGTGGGATAGACAACATTGGATACCACTGGCAGAGGCAAGGGGCTAGTTGATTTGGCTGGCAGTGGGCAAAACTCAGGGAGCCATTGGTCATGCTTTATGTGCATTGAAGGAAGAAGTCAACATTCTGGTTGACTCGCCTATGGAACTTTTTTAGAAAGTCAAAGAGGAGCAGAGGAAGGAGATGAAGTTTGGGGATTTTACATTCCTACACCAGGTTCGACGATATAAGGTTAGGGGATATGTTGTTTTTTTCTACCTCTACGTTGCACCAGCCACCCAGGCATGTGGTGCTAGCTGGACGTGAGCCATTTGCTAACCCTACCACATGTTTATCTTGATATAATTGTCTCTAATTATTGTAATTTAGAAAATAAGGATATTGTATACCATTTTGATTAGGAAAACTAGAGGATAATGAATAAAAGATAATTGATTCCTAATTCTTATTTGAGTTTAAGATGTAGTGCTAATATGTGTTAAAGTGGTGATTAATACATGGAAACCCTAGATTTGGATATTAAAGAGTTGGAAATGTTAAATACCTTTCTTTTGTGTTATTATCTTCTCTTTTAAATACAATGATAATCAAGATGATGATGATGATAATGCTGAAATGATAATTAGAGCTCCTATAGAGAACAATCACATATATTATGAGTTACGTTTTAAGACCAAGGATTGTATAATATTAATGAACTTAATTTGATAGAAGTGTTCATAATGAAAGGATATGATGTATGTAATACTTAGGGTTTCACTTAATATTGATATGTGATGGAACTAGGATTTGTAACCTTATTCCTTTTCCCAGACATGATAAAACCCTAAATCCTAGACCAGGACTAGTGTAGGGCTCAATCTGAATAATGTGATGGTGACACTTTATGACTGTCATACAAGTATATGAAATGTTGAATTTCTTGGATTCCTCTTTTCTTTCTTGATTGTATGATATGCTTAAAGTATGACTACATGATCTGCATGGTTATACCTTCAGGTACGTGGTTATGATAATGAATACTCACAATATCAAATGTTAGTATTTGCCAAGAATTTCTCGAAGATTGATGAAATATATTGATGTATGTTCATTTACATTATGTTAAAATATAATGCCACTATGAATATCACATAAGATAAGATATCATATTTTGAACCCTAGGATGACATGTATCGAGGGGTGATACACACAATCCCTGGAAGGAACAATGAGCACACCCAAGATAGCATATGTATCGAGTGTTAGAATATGTAATGAAATTTCTAGTTCTTATTTGCAATTAATTGATTATTTACATGTTGTTATGTACATGTATACTTTTGCATGCACCCCATGTACATAGTATCGAAATATATTGATCCACATTTTGTTTCATGCCAGTTTAGGTAAATGTTATACATAAAGATATCAAGAAATGATGAACTAGATGATATCAATTGAAGACATTAAAGATAAGTAAAGGAGGATTTTTTAGATACTTCTTCTCATATGTATCAGTTTCATATTGAAAATCCATCCAAACTCCTTAGATGAGCATCATTGTATAACTTGGAAGCAATATTTGTGAAATAATAGAAATTATTTACTAATTTTTGTTATTTTAAAATTTTGGATCTTGTGTATTTTAGATAATGGCTCTCAACTTTAAGGTCCTTTCTTAATTGGGAGATGATGAAAACTGAGGTCGTTACATAGGGACTCACTCCCACCTGCGAGGACAACCTTAGCTTCCTGCATATTAATAACCATGGCATAATAGATGACGTTGTTGGTTATGTGTCATGAAAGCCATCATGTGATGACTGTAAAAGGCATATTTGTACTTGATTTTATTATTAATAAAAGGCAACTTCACTTACTATGTTTTTTAATATTAATATAATGAATAAACTTAATAATGTTCTAAGATTGTTTTACTTGATGGAATATTGTTAAGGCTGAGGACTTGAACATGAGGTCATATGTATAATAAGAGTTCTCATTATTGTTATGTCCCTAGTCTGTTACTATTATGGATAGTATAAAACAATGATAGTACACAAGAATATCATGTAAGGTGAGTGATGGTTATGTATCTTTAGTCATGATATCAGATATACACTCAAATGTATGGGTACTTATTGGACAACAAGTTGTATAGGACAGACCCACTGTGAGGTTGACACATGGAAGTCACATTATGACATGTCAAGTCATATCTCATGTGAAAGTGGTGATTGTGATCCTTAGACCTGAAGTCACTGGAGCAACACATGTGATTTTGTGTTCTTGGACACTAGCAAAATGTGCTCTAAAATATGAAATGCTAAAAGGTGGTGATTGGGTACACTATGACACACGTGAATTTTTGATAATGACTAGATGGAATTTGTCCCTCCTTCGGAGTGATATCCCAGACAACTTTATAAGTGAGACTATGAAATGCACGATCATGCTCGTGCAAGTATATATGATATTGAATTCACATTATCTCAAAGAAGCGCATACCAAAGGGTTAGGCACAACTCTTGAGACAACTTTTGAGACAAAATTGGCCATCAAACTTCTCTCTCTTGGAGAGAAGGTCACCCTAAGGACTATTGCCCAAGATAGGAGAAGAAATTGAGGTTCAGGATGCCTAGCATGTTGACAACTCATGTTCCTCTTTGACTTAGTGGTCAAGGTGGTGCACCACATTATTCCTCATCTATGTGGATGAAGTAGAGGCTGAGGTGTACATGTGAATGCTTTGAAACACTATCTATAAGAAGACAACATGTTACTTCTTGGTGGACAATCTGGATCTTCCTCTTCTTATATATCTAGACCTCTTGATGATCATGCTGGATCTAGTTCTAGAGGATTGAGTTCTTCACTTACAGAAGATGTGTCTATTTGTTAGACAAAGTGTGTGCAAAGGTGCCACCTTTTTTCCCTCATATCTTTTCTTTAGTGATGTTTTATAGGTATGACAGATCCAACAATTTGGGTAGAAAGGCAAGAATTTTTATATTCTGATGCACCCTCATACCTAACACCCAACATTGGTATCAGAGATGACGTAAGATGCTTCTAACTCCAGTTTGGTTTTTTTAAATGCAAACAATTTTTTTTAATGAATAAATGTGCAATTTATGTATCCATAATCACCTAATATCATATATGATATAATATTTATATATAAATTACATATGCCCGTGCGACACTTGAAAATCTCTTTTTTTGGGTGGATGTGGATATGGCAGTCATCATAGTGTGATCTAAAACATGTAATATCACTATTTTCATTTTGGTAAAATAATATGTAACATGTATATGGAGTGCATGTCATGCTTCTCTCTATCATTCTCCTTGTAACTTCTAATTATGAAAGTAGAATATGTTTATGTGAAAGCATCACTAATGGACCATGGTGGTGAGGAAGAAATGATCATAATCCCATACCGAAGAGCATGGTCCTTGGAGGTTTGTGATCAAGATGAGGTGATTGATCAACAACAATTGAAGATCTATCCAAATCAATGACTGTTGATCAGACGATCAGCTGACCTGATCAGGTGATTAGAAACCTTCAAAGGGTAGAATGAATATTACATATATATGTAAATATCTAAGTAGTATATTTGAAACACTTGTTGGCTCATGTTGATGTACTAGTTGGCATATATAGTTTTATCACATGTGGTGATTCTTACAGTAAATCATACATACAATAATTTATATGTAATGGGGATTAGATACATATTGATATTTATAAAAATTCCCCCAATATAATATCAATGTTAAAGATGCCTTCCAAGTATGATATACATAAAAATCTTGTTTGACTATGTGTGGTAACTTCAAGTATAGTGCACTGTCTACCTAATGGAAGTATGATAATAGGTATGTGGGCCAATCAAGCGGGGTGCATGCTTATTGTATATTCTAATGCACCCCATACCTAAAACCCTACATTGGTATCAGAGCTGATGTAAGATGCTTCAAATTTTGATTTGGGTTTTTGAACCGCAAACAATTTGTCGGATGAATAAATGTGATATTTTTGTATACATAATCACCTAATATAATATATGATATATTATTTATATATATTACATATACCAATGTGACACTTGAAAACCTATTTTTTGTGTGAATGTGGATATGGCAGTCATCTTAGTGTGATCTAAAACATGTAATATCAGTATTTTCATTTTGATAAAATAATATGTAACATTTATATGGCTTGCATGTCATGCTTCTCTCTATCATTCTCCATGTAAATTTTAATTATGCAAGTAGAATATGATTATGTGAAAGCATCACTGAAGGACCATGGTGTGAGGAAGAAACAATCATAAGTGCAAACCAAAGAGGATGGTCCTTGGATGTTTATGATCAAGACGAGGTGGTTGATCAACAACAATAGAAGATCTTTCGAAATTAAGGATTTTTGATCAGCCGATTAGCTTGCCTGATCAGGCAATCAGAAACCTTCAAAAGGTAGAATGAGGATTACATATATATGTAAATCTCTTAGTTGTTTCTTTACAACACTTGTTGGCTCATATTGATGTACTAGTTGGCATATATAGTTTCATCACATGTGATTATTGTTATAGTAAATGATACATATAATAATTTATATGTAATGGTGATTAGATATGTATGGATATTTATAAAATTCCATCAATATAATATCAATGTCGAAGATGCCTTTCAAATGTGATATACATAAAAATATTGCTTGACTAAGTGTGGGCATTCCAAGCATAATGCACTATGTACCTAGTGGAAGTATGATAATAGGCATGTGAGTTAATCAAGCGGGGTTCATGAAAGTTGTTTTTGCCTTGGGTTGGACTTGACTTGGTGATCTTAATAGGATTAAACACCTAGAGGTATAAAGATAGAATATAATTCATATAATGAATTATGGACATAGTGTTGTGCAACCATCTATCAAAGAATTACATATGATATAACTGGTAATTATTACCTACCTTAGTAATTAAGTTGTGGGCGTCCACAATTGGCTAAGAAATGATTTGATTATGTTGGATCTTGGAGTACTAGAGGATTTCTCACTATAATCTTCTAAATTAATAGTGATGACTATTAACTTGAATATGATAATAGAAGTGTAATTTTTTTTCTTGACAATGTAGAGATCATATTATATTCATCCCACTCTCTACTGCGGGCCAAATGTTCACAACATTAACATCAAGGTTCATAGAAAGCCACGGGGGCACATTTGTTTGGAAGGTAAAGTCAGAGCTAACATTAACAACAAAACGAGCTATGTGATCAGATACAACATTATGAGATCTAGGAATATGCAAAATGCATGGCTGCCCGACTTCTTCACAGAGCTTCCGAAGCCTGACGCAAGTGAGGAGCAAATAGGGGTGTGGCAGATGCAACCTCAGTGGTGATGAGCACTACTGTGGAGGCATCAAATAGGATGGTGGGAGACTGCCACCCTGTAATTTTGCAGAGCTCTAAAGTGGTGATGATACCTTGGACTTCTTCTTCCAACACTGAGCTGGCATGACTGGGCGAACCATGGCCCAGAAGGAACCTACCATACTTATTAATGGCATGAACTAAAATCCCAGCAAGAGAGGAGTTGGAGTTGTATGAGGCATCATCTAGCAAGGTGATGTCACTGTAAGGAGTGGGACCCAATAGTGGGCCCACTCAATGGTAAAAATACGAGCCATGAAATATTTCAGCAGCGGAAAACATAACTATTTACAAAGTTACAAAATGTTCTCATGTACATAACTTTCTCACCCTAAGGGTGGTACATAAAAAGGAAATACTATAACTACGTTTCATAGGAGCCCCAGATACAGCGGGCAACCCGACCATTCCAAGCTATCTTTAAGCCAACTTCAGGTGTACGACCTTCATGTATTCACGTCCTTCAAAGCAACTATACCTGGGTAGTTTTGGGAACACCCGGAAAAAATAGGAAAACAAGATATAAATCAGCAAAAGCTGAGTATGTACATAAGGGAATTAACTAAGGCATTTAACAAGGTAAAGTAAGATGTTCCCATCAAAGAGGGGCCATAAAATTAGGTAAGTTTCAATGAGAAATAATAAGAGAAAGAATTTTCAAAAGAATGAGGCAGTATGAATATTCCAATACATAACAGATCTTGCCACCATTAATCATCACATAAAATTAAATATTTGCATGTAGATATATTGGACTAAATTAACTATAGTAGGGTCAAGACACCACTGAGTCATTGACCTAAATATATATATTGGGTAGAAAAGCACACCCATAGGCAGAAAAGCACGCCTCTGTATATATAAGGGTAGAAAAGCACACCCCGGGTAGAAAAGCACACCCTAATGGTTACGCATAAGCGTCTACGATAGTTAGCTAGTCAAATTATCTACCATGCATAAAATAGTGGCAAAATATATCATTCATTAGACCTTTGCGTCATAAGACAAGCACAATAACATTGGGGTCATTGGACCCAATTCCACCTGTAAATAATATTCCAAGAGAATCGGATATGTCAAAGTGAAACAAGAGCAAGTATATCAAAAGATGCCTCATTATGGGAAATTTAGTCATATAATTACCCAGTTAAAAATAGAGAGGAATACATACCTTATTTGTCCCAAAAGTTAACTCTAACACGACACTTGATCCACTATGTCACTTCTTCCTCCTAGAAGTATATTATCTTATGTCAGTCAAAATAATCAAACATGTGTATCACTCTCAAATTCTATCAATTTTACACCTACTTTGTTTAATAGATCCCTCCTAGGTATATAATTCAAGTTAAGTCTAGGTATATTATATGTGGTTAGGAGTTCATTTTTCCACTTTAGGGCTTGCAATGTCATTCTCTCTCGAGAACCATGTATTTCCATATTATTTCTAACATAATAGTTAGCATACATATTAGTGTGTATGCACATTCTATACTACGATTCTAAAATATGCTATGAATATAAGTATTTAATGTATCGATAATTGAAAGTATATTTTGATGGACTTAACCATCATGTCACCCAAAGTTGTGTTTAGAAGGATACATACTTGTAAAATATTTCACGTTCCATTTAGTGTGAAATTGTTCAATAAATCTATGCCCTACCCACATATACATTCACAATTATTGTCTTGTTCTTTTATATGTATCTAGGATTTCTGCCAAACCAATAACAACAAAGGTATCAATGATATTTCCAATAAGATCCTACGAGTTATCAAAACATGATATCTGCCAAAATAGATATAGTACTTAGGTGTATACCCAGTCCAAATTGATTGAGAAAATAGTTTAACATCGACAACGCCCTACTTTGAACTACATAAATGTTATTCTCTTTTACCATATGTAATCGAAATTTGGAATTAGTACCTGAAATTCCTAGTATATTTTTATGACTAATACTCCATTTACGCATATAAGTATTTCCCAAATTATTCACTGGTCGTCTCATTAGTATTAACTTAAGTATTATTTAGATCGCGCTTACTACTAAGATTCATTGTTGTTCATCCTATGAATCAAGTTTCAGTATTTGAGACTCACCGTTGGGGGTACCCAAAAGCCTGATCTGCAATGACTAGTCCTTGATGAACGTAGTCCGTCATATGGACCTTGGATCCTTACTGTTGTGGCTGTCGTCTGGTGTTTAGATTACTACCCATCCATCACTGAAGGTCATCCAGACTCCAATGCCAGGTTCACATGGGCGGAAGATCCCTAGAGAAGGAGGTTCCCTTCGATGATCTCAAACTACCACCATGTCTGAGGGTCAGTATCCTGCTCGCCTTACCACACCTTGGAGACAACCTTGGAAGGGTCATGGAGTTAAATGGCTCGAGGGTATCAAGTGCACATACAGTTTTCCATGGATACTTGCAGGCGTTCCTTGCTAAAGTGAAGCCAATTGTACAGTAGTTGAGATCAGGGGCAGGAGCATGGCTGGCGATGGGAATTGGCAGATTTTGGAGATCCTCACAGGCCGTGAAGATGAGGACCCTGAGCTGTGTTACTCGTTGGTGACTGTGGTTTGCGGTTGCCTTGTCTACTGTGAGCGTCGTGGAAGGCTGAGGGCGTGGGGGGAGTCATGTGCTTGGCGATGGAAGTCCCTCACGGAGCAGGGAGTCCAGCAAGTCAAGCAGAAGAAGATGAGTGTAGTGGTTGTTTTCATTGATCGACGCTGCTCCACGTCATAGAGATGCTGTCGGCGAGGCCCGAACTGGGCTGCTGTGGCACAGCCAATTCGAGGAAGAGGAGACAGGGAGAGGGCGGCAACGACGCCGCTATTTTCTAAGGAAGTTCCTCATTCCTGGCTGCGATCAGAAGGTGCATCGATGGTGAGATCGACGTATGATAAGGTTGACCAAGTCTCTTGAAGTTGACGAGAATAAGATCGGAGGAGGCAGTGTTCTTGCCGCAATGACGCCAGTCATAGATGGCTGGGAGTTTGATCAGAGCCAGTAGTTGGAGGACGAGAACATGTGCTGTCAGTGTTTCCTGGAGAGGATCGACACATCTTGGTGATGCTCGATGCCGCCTGGCGACTTTCTTCACTTCCTAGCGTCGCTTGGCAATGCTAGGCGCGGGTGTATGAGGAACAACCATCTAGATTTTCTAGGTCCAGGTGGGAGAAGAAGAAGAAGAGAGTGGGGGAAAATGGCTGATGATGCGGGGAAGAAGTGCACCAAACGCACTGCCAAAGACGACCGCCAGATTAGTGGTTGGCCTTTGTAGACAGCGCGTGACAACCTCGACACCCTCCCTCGCTCTATATCTACTGATAGTTGGCGCCAAGAAGATGGAGGCGGCTAGGGTTCTAGGCTCTCTTGCGATAGGAAAAGATGGGGAAGGAGATATAGGAGGAAGGCAGGGAGGAAGTAACGGAAGGAGAGGAGGAGAAGAAGGATCGTGAAGCAAGAAGAAACGGCCCAACACCAGTGTTGCAGAAAAGAAACAGACTATAGTCATTTGATTAAATTAATGAATTCTTTTTTTTTTCTTAGAATAAATTGAGGGAGTAAATGCCATCCGATTAATATGAAAGTGTACATGTATGCTAATTAAGTTCTAAATAACTCAATTTTAACATCTATGCCACCTTTTCTAAGGGTTTAATGATGTCTTTTATTATTTGTAAGTTAACCACTTAATTAATGTATTTATTGTCTTTCTTTATCAATTTGATCCATTACATATATTTTTATATTTCTTTTCATTAATAAATCTTAGTATGATTATAGATTCCAAATTAGGGTCAACAATAATTAATGTAAAATTATACAATTAATCCCTAATTAATATGATTTGGGGGAAAAGTAATATGTTAATATCATGAATAATAATGGACCCAAGAAAAGAGAAGGTTGAGTAAGATACTTAGATTCGAGTATGTTACAACACTCCACCCCTTAAAGAGGATTTCGTCCCCGAAATCTACTCAGTCATATCCTACAACACCATTGTGTCTAACATCAACCAATAGGGCACTCCCACCTAGAGACTTAGCTAACATATGACTGCAACATTTCTATTGATTTATTTTAGGTTATCTAATTAATGTTCAATGTATCTGCCTCAGATAAATTTCTACCTTAAACTATAATCATATGTGTATAACTTCTAGTTGAGGAAATTACTTAAGAATTACTTGTTATATACAATATTAAGTTCATATAGACCTTAAGTTAAGTTACAAATCTGATGGATAAAGTGCACATGAATCTAGACCTTAAAAGGGTTAGTCTACAATCTAACTCATAATAAGATATAACATTGGTAGGTCACTAGGTCATTCATATCCAAACTTATTCTTCATACCTACTAATTCTCACTTAGTTCTAAATTATATGTTGGACCTAACCAGTCATAGGGTCTTTGGTAAAGATCTTCTACACTAACAAGTCTATCTATTCTACAACTCCTTGTAGTGGTGACTTGGTTCCAAAACCATCGATGAAATCAAAAAAAAAAAAATTTACATATAATTTAAATAACAAAAATAAGTTTGATGAGAAAAATCTTGTGATAGGAATCCAAAATGGTGCCAAAATCAATCCGAGAACCAAGTCGGCCACTTTCTACCACATACCACATACACCATCACCCCATCATCACTTCGTCTTCGCAAAAGAGGCTTCTCTACACATCTCAAAAAGGAATACAACAAGCATAGTCAAATTCTAGATGAAGGAAAACATGTTTCTCTAGGATGCAGTTAACTTCTTGTAGGTCGTATTAGGCATGAACTCCATTGTTCCACCATTCTCTTAGTCATGACCTAGGCCATGAAATCACAAACATCATCTATTTATAAGATTGTGTAATCATAATAAGAAGAGATTAGGGTCTCTACTTCCACTAGCTGCTTCACATCCACAGTGCCATACAAGCCCAGATGAACTACACAGTCAAGCTACCCCTCATCTCATACATAATGTAGAGTAATTACAAGGTGACCGAGAGAGTGGTCAACCTTTAAGGATCAACCCTAGAGGTTCCTACCTCACATAACCTCAATTTCAGTACACATCCAAAGTCTCAAGAAAGAGAGTATCCACTATAGCTTGCAAACATGATTGTGCCTCCATGTGTCCTCAAGGAAAGATAGCCTTGCACAAAGATTCATTATGTGATCCAACTATATGATCATTCTTTTATAAGATACGGGAGATATCATCATCCCTGCCTTATGGGTATGTGAGGGATGAACTCCCAAGGATAGTAACTTGAAACCTATATCTTCCTTCAACAATTCATTATTTATGAGATGTCCCCAAATTGAACTACTATAGTATACAACCCTTGGAGCAAAACTATGTTGAGATAACTTTGTGTGTTGCAGGCAAGTCAAGCCAAACCTTAAGAGATCTAATTCATATCATCACTTAGTATCATTGGACATCTCAAAATCTAAATCTCATGCCAATATTTTAAGTTTGCATCCATGCTTTCTTAGTCTACATAATGAGAATATTATAGGCATGCTAGAAAGCAACAAAAAGCCAAAGGTTTAATGACTTGTACTAGGGTTACACATAATTATGTGAATTCAAGTCAACCTACTCACTATAGGAGATGAATTGTCCTTCCCTAAGGTAGGAGGTAGAGGCTACATCCTAGGAGAGTCAATCTTCTCGTATAAAACTCTATACCTAAACAAAGAGGGTAGACTGGAGAGACTGTACCCCATATTAGGTTATCCACATACTATGTTTAGGATACATATTTCTACCAAATATGATAGGGTGAAACCCCAATTAGTAAACATGATTCTAATTTAGGTATGAAAACAACCTCTAAAGAGTCACCTACCTATAAAGGAACAATCTACGATAACTTGAAATAGTCTAGTTACCGACTGCTTAGGCTCTGATACCATTCTGTAAGGAGTGGGACCCGATAGTGGGCCCACTCAATGGTAAAAATACGAGCCATGAAATATTTCAGCAGCGGAAAACATAACTATTTACAAAGTTACAAAATGTTCTCATGTACATAACTTTCTCACCCTAAGGGTGGTACATAAAAAGGAAATACTATAACTACGTTTCATAGGAGCCCCAGATACAGCGGGCAACCCGACCATTCCAAGCTATCTTTAAGCCAACTTCAGGTGTACGACCTTCATGTATTCATGTCCTTCAAAGCAACTATACCTGGGTAGTTTTGGGAACACCCGGAAAAAATAGGAAAACAAGATATAAATCAGCAAAAGCTGAGTATGTACATAAGGGAATTAACTAAGGCATTTAACAAGGTAAAGTAAGATGTTCCCATCAAAGAGGGGCCATAAAATTAGGTAAGTTTCAATGAGAAATAATAAGAGAAAGAATTTTCAAAAGAATGAGGCAGTATGAATATTCCAATACATAACAGATCTTGCCACCATTAATCATCACATAAAATTAAATATTTGCATGTAGATATATTGGACTAAATTAACTATAGTAGGGTCAAGACACCACTGAATCATTGACCTAAATATATATATTGGGTAGAAAAGCACACCCATAGGCAGAAAAGCACGCCTCTGTATATATAAGGGTAGAAAAGCACACCCCGGGTAGAAAAGCACACCCTAATGGTTACGCATAAGCGTCTACGATAGTTAGCTAGTCAAATTATCTACCATGCATAAAATAGTGGCAAAATATATCATTCATTAGACCTTTGCGTCATAAGACACGCACAATAACATTGGGGTCATTGGACCCAATTCCACCTGTAAATAATATTCCAAGAGATTCGGATATGTCAAAGTGAAACAAGAGCAAGTATATCAAAAGATGCCTCATTATGGGAAATTTAGTCATATAATTGCCCAGTTAAAAATAGAGAGGAATACATACCTTATTTGTCCCAAAAGTTAACTCTAACACGACACTTGATCCACTATGTCACTTCTTCCTCCTAGAAGTATATTATCTTATGTCAGTCAAAATAATCAAACATGTGTATCACTCTCAAATTCTATCAATTTTACACCTACTTTGTTTAATAGATCCCTCCTAGGTATATAATTCAAGTTAAGTCTAGGTATATTATATGTGGTTAGGAGTTCATTTTTCCACTTTAGGGCTTGCAATGTCATTCTCTCTCGAGAACCATGTATTTCCATATTATTTCTAACATAATAGTTAGCATACATATTAGTGTGTATGCACATTCTATACTACGATTCTAAAATATGCTATGAATATAAGTATTTAATGTATCGATAATTGAAAGTATATTTTGATGGACTTAACCATCATGTCACCCAAAGTTGTGTTTAGAAGGATACATACTTGTAAAATATTTCACGTTCCATTTAGTGTGAAATTGTTCAATAAATCTATGCCCTACCCACATATACATTCACAATTATTGTCTTGTTCTTTTATATGTATCTAGGATTTCTGCCAAACCAATAACAACAAAGGTATCAATGATATTTCCAATAAGATCCTATGAGTTATCAAAACATGATATCTGCCAAAATAGATATAGTACTTAGGTGTATACCCAGTCCAAATTGATTGAGAAAATAGTTTAACATCGACAACGCCCTACTTTGAACTACATAAATGTTATTCTCTTTTACCATATGTAATCGAAATTTGGAATTAGTACCTGAAATTCCTAGTATATTTTTATGACTAATACTCCATTTACGCATATAAGTATTTCCCAAATTATTCACTGGTCGTCTCATTAGTATTAACTTAAGTATTATTTAGATCGCGCTTACTACTAAGATTCATTGTTGTTCATCCTATGAATCAAGTTTCAGTATTTGAGACTCACCGTTGGGGGTACCCAAAAGCCTGATCTGCAATGACTAGTCCTTGATGAACGTAGTCCGTCATATGGACCTTGGATCCTTACTGTTGTGGCTGTCGTCTGGTGTTTAGATTACTACCCATCCATCACTGAAGGTCATCCAGACTCCAATGCCAGGTTCACATGGGCGGAAGATCCCTAGAGAAGGAGGTTCCCTTCGATGATCTCAAACTACCACCATGTCTGAGGGTCAGTATCCTGCTCGCCTTACCACACCTTGGAGACAACCTTGGAAGGGTCATGGAGTTAAATGGCTCGAGGGTATCAAGTGCACATACAGTTTGCCATGGATACTTGCAGGCGTTCCTTGCTAAAGTGAAGCCAATTGTACAGTAGTTGAGATCAGGGGCAGGAGCATGGCTGGCGATGGGAATTGGCAGATTTTGGAGATCCTCACAGGCCGTGAAGATGAGGACCCTGAGCTGTGTTACTCGTTGGTGACTGTGGTTTGCGGTTGCCTTGTCTGCTGTGAGCGTCGTGGAAGGCTGAGGGCGTGGGGGGAGTCCTGTGCTTGGCGATGGAAGTCCCTCACGGAGCAGGGAGTCCAGCAAGTCAAGCGGAAGAAGATGAGTGTAGTGGTTGTTTTCATTGATCGACGCTGCTCCACGTCATAGAGATGCTGCCGGCGAGGCCCGAACTGGGCTGCTGTGGCGCAGCCAATTCGAGGAAGAGGAGACAGGGAGAGGGCGGCAACGACGCCGCTATTTTCTAAGGAAGTTCCTCATTCCTGGCCGCGATCAGCAGGTGCATCGATGGTGAGATCGACGTATGATAAGGTTGACCAAGTCTCTTGAAGTTGACGAGAATAAGATCGGAGGAGGCAGCGTTCTTGCCGCAATGACGCCAGTCATAGATGGCTGGGAGTTTGATCAGAGCCAGCAGTTGGAGGACGAGAACATGTGCCGTCAGTGTTTCCTGGAGAGGATCGACACATCTTGGTGATGCTGGATGCCGCCTGGCGACTTTCTTCACTTCCTAGCGTCGCTTGGCAATGCTAGGCGCGGGTGTATGAGGAACAACCATCTAGATTTTCTAGGTCCAGGTGGGAGAAGAAGAAGAAGAAGAGAGTGGGGGAAAATGGCTGATGATGCGGGGAAGAAGTGCACCAAACGCACTGCCAAAGACGACCGCCAGATTAGTGGTTGGCCTTTGTAGACAGCGCGTGACAACCTCGACACCCTCCCTCGCTCTATATCTACTGATAGTTGGCGCCAAGAAGATGGAGGCGGCTAGGGTTCTAGGCTCTCTTGCGATAGGAAAAGATGGGGAAGGAGATATAGGAGGAAGGCAGGGAGGAAGTAACGGAAGGAGAGGAGGAGAAGAAGGATCGTGAAGCAAGAAGAAACGGCCCAACACCAGTGTTGCAGAAAAGAAATGGACTATAGTCATTTGATTAAATTAATGAATTCTTTTTTTTTCTTAGAATAAATTGAGGGAGTAAATGCCATCCGATTAATATGAAAGTGTACATGTATGCTAATTAAGTTCTAAATAACTCAATTTTAACATCTATGCCACCTTTTCTAAGGGTTTAATGATGCCTTTTATTATTTGTAAGTTAACCACTTAATTAATGTATTTATTGTCTTTCTTTATCAATTTGATCCATTACATATATTTTTATATTTCTTTTCATTAATAAATCTTAGTATGATTATAGATTCCAAATTAGGGTCAACAATAATTAATGTAAAATTATACAATTAATCCCTAATGAATATGATTTGGGGGAAAAGTAATATGTTAATATCATGAATAATAATGGACCCAAGAAAAGAGAAGGTTGAGTAAGATACTTAGATTCGAGTATGTTACAGTCACTGAGCAAGGGAGTGATCCTGTTATTGATATGCACAGTGGCAGGCGTGGCGGTCTGTTTAGGGAGGGCAAGCATGGCTCGAGCTTTTCCATTGATGAAGGAGATCTGTTTTCTGATAGGGAGCTGCTTACAGTTGTGGATGAAGTCAATTTGATGCATCCAGATCACCCAACACCCGATCATGGGTAGGATAGAGTCCATGTCAGTGCAAGGTGATGATAGAATCCCCATAATCCAATCATCCTCTGAGGCCAGGAAGAAAGATGGGTCGACTTGGTAGGCCACCCAAGTTTCTTTACTAGAAGTGCAATCCCTTAGGCAGTGTAATAGGGTGTCCCGTGCATTGTAACAAACTGGGCAGGTATCATCAATCGGAATATGTCGTCAGGCTTTCTCCACGTTTGTGAGGATATCTTTGTGATGTAACAGCTAGAGGAAAGTACGAATTCTCTAAGGAATGGGAAACTTCCATATAGTTGACCATTTACCAAGAAAAGGGAGGGCGATGTCCTTGTGGATCCATTGATAAGTTGACTTTGCTGTGAATTGTCCTGACAACGTTAGCGGCCACTGGCAAGTATCACATCCCGACGTCGGATCAGACAAGAACACATGGCGGATGTGCAGCTAGGAGGAGGTTGGTAGATAGATGCGGATGAAGTACCAGTCCCAATCATTGCCCACCATTGCCATGGAAGCAATGTTGAGATCAACAAGGTCTAACGAAGGCATAAAGGAAGGGTCCAAGTCAGTAATGGATAGGCCATGGAGCCATCTGCTGGACCAAACATTTATAGTTTCACCATTTTTGACAGTAACATCCGAGGCATGTTGAATAGAAAGGAGATGCTTCCTGATGAAGGACCACACAAAGGAGCAAGGTTTCTTTGTGATGATGTCATTATGCATCTACTTGGCCCGCATGACCCGAACCCAAAGGATTTTGTGGTCATTCATAAACTTCCAGACATTCTTAAGAATAAGATCTTGATTTTGTGAGCATGCCTCTTTGATCCCCAAGCCACCTTCTAACTTAGGCATCGTGATTTTCTTCCACGATATCAAGGAGGTGTTGTGGTGTAGTCTTCCCCCAGAACAAATGAAATTCTTGATGTGTTTATTGATATCATCACATAGAGAAGGAGAGAGCAACACCAACTGAATAGCATAGCATGGAATGGCATGAAGTGTAGATTTAGCAAGCGTAATCCTTCCTACAAGGGACAACTGCTGGGATGACCAGCTTGACATGCGTTCCTTCATTGTATCAACAATGGCAGAATGAGTGGACCTATTGAATCAATGATGGAGGATTGGAACACCTAAGTAGCGACCCAGGTCCATGGTGGAATGGATGCCCAGGCAATTGCAGAATGTTTCTCTGGTTTGCTGTGAAGTGTTGGGCGAGAAGAAGCAGTGTGATTTAGATGTCGAGACCATCTAGCCGGAGGCACTCACAAAAGATTTAAGGACCTTGGCAATGACTCGTGCTTGCCCGATACTTGCTTCATCCAGTAGTAAAATGTCATCTGCAAAGAAGACATGTGAAAGAGGCGGTCGTTTCCATGATAGCCGAATAGGTTTCCAGTCTCCCTTGTTAATAGAATGTGAGATGGCTTGACGGAGTCTCTCCATGCATAAGACAAAGATGTAGGGGCTAATGGGATCTCCTTGACACACACCTTGAGTTGTTTTGGAGGACTCCAAGGGGAAGCCCTCCCATAGAATAGATGTATGTCCCATAAACAATGAGTTTCAGGAGTCCTATTCTCTTCATAGTGTCATGGATGAAGGCCCAACTCATCTTATCAAAGGCTTTTGCTAGATCAAGTTTGATACAGA
This sequence comes from Alisma plantago-aquatica, assembly GCA_963693085.1. Lineage (NCBI taxonomy): Eukaryota > Viridiplantae > Streptophyta > Magnoliopsida > Alismatales > Alismataceae > Alisma > Alisma plantago-aquatica. The sequence continues at coordinate 114,290,774 of OY856410.1, read as the reverse complement.
CAAGTGCCTTGCCACTATCTTTCATGCGCATGGTGTGGATGATTTCCTAAACCAAGATGATTTTGTTTGTAATACGTCTGCCCGGGAGGAAGCTGGACTGAGTTTGAAAAATCCAACCATGAAGTAGGGGCTTAATGTGCTCAACAATGATCTTTCAGATAAACTTGAAACATGTATTGTTTAGGGAGATCCGACGGAGATCGCTGTAGGTCTGCGACTGCTTAGTTTTCAAAATTAGACATATATGGGAGTCAGCAATGCGATCATCAATAACGCCAATATTGAACGAATCTTGGACAGTGCGGGTAAAGGAGGGGCCTATAAAAGACCAGTTCTTCTGGACAAAGGAGTTTCATATGCCTTCGGCCCCAGGTGCCTTATTGGGTGCCATCATGAACATGACGCGCCTAATCTCATCTGCAGATGGGAGAGCACTGATGCATGTGCATGTAGCGATGGAAGGATAGCTAAAGTTCCTGCTAAAGCTGGCAATGGCAGTACTGGCTCTAGGACTGTGGCTTGGGGCAGACATAAGGTTAAAGAAGAACCACGAACAAGGCTCTTTAAGGAAGTTGGGTCATCCACCCAATTTCCAGAATTGTCCTTGAGGCGATTGATCTTGTTGAAGAGGCGATAGACCTTGACATAAGTATGGAAGAACTTGGTGTTGTCATCGCCGAGGCCGAGCCAATTTATGTTGGCTCGTTGATGCCAATCCGCCTCCTCTTGGAGGAGGATGTCACTATACTCATCTTGCAAACGTTCCACAACAAGGTCAGAATTAGCAGAAGCAAGGGTGCTAGTGGATACCTGGAGGCTATTCATTTGCTGCAAGATCTTGCTTTTATGTTTGTTGTTGGAGGATTGGTGCTTGGAGTTCCATGTAGTTGCAATGATGCGGAAAGTGGGCAGGGCATCTAGGAAGCTCTTGGTAGAGTCCCAAGAGTTGAGGAGGATGTCACTGAAGGCAGGCGTCAGTGACCTACTGTCCTTGGTACGAAAGGGCCTCGGGTGACAATGGTGACTCACGGAGTCATGGATGAGTAGTGGGATGTGATCACTATAAAGACAGGGAAGCACGGAGATAGTGGTGTTATTTGCCATAGTCAACCAATCATCATTGGTGATGACCCTATCAAGCTTTTCCAACAACTAAAGTCATTTGAAGGTGAAGAAGGGGTCGTTGGCCTTAATATCTACAAGCCCGGTGTGTAGAAGGAGAGAGTTGAATTTCCTACTAGAACGACGATCAAAGGAGCGCCCATTGATTTTTTCAGATGTATCAAGCAATGTGTTAAAGTCACCAAGCACCACCCATGCTCCAGAGATGGAGGTAGAGATGTCTTGGAGGCATTTCCAGAGAAGATCATGATGACTGGGATTAGGGGCACCGTAGATGAAGGTCAGGTACCAGGTGTTGTCGATGCCACAATGAATGAACTGGCGATGATTAAGAACAGTCTTGATAGATAAATGAGTGTCATCACACAACACCCAGATACCACCAGAGAAACTGATGGCCTCGGTGCGGTGGGAGGAAGGGAAACCCAATTGCTGAATGACACTTTCATCCTTGGACCCACTGATCCGAGGTTCAACTATAGCCATAATGTGAAGCTTGTGACACCTTTTGAGGTCTTTAAGGAGACAAATTTTCTTCATGTGGAAAACACCCTATATATTCCAATAGAGGATGTTCAACATTAAAAAAATGTGGAGAAGAGAGTGGGTGTGGGCAACTAGGAAATTGTCGCACATAGGCTGACAGATTGATCATCGTCGATCATGTCATCATCATGGGGTGCCACTGACTCATTACTAAAGTCTATAGCATGTTTGGCTTCTAAACTTTGACTTAGGCTGTCGACCAACTGGGCTAGCTTGCCTTTTTTCCTCTCCCTACCAGGACTAACAGTCTGGTATATAACTTTCCTGCTTCTCAGTAGAACTCCACTGCCTCCTCCCTTACAGGCATTGAGATTCGGCTTGAGTGCTCTCCCTGGCTATGAATTGGAATGGCGGGTCCATCCCCAACTCACATTCTCTTCCCGAACATGTGTCATCATTCACCAGAATGACACTTGTGTTACTTGGATCAGTGGCTTGGGCACCATTTAGTGGTGGCTTGGATGCTGCGTGGGACCAGGGCCCGATTGGGCACAGAGCTTGGTAATCCCTTTCTTTTTTTACTTCCTCGACTGGACAGATTGCCAATCATCCTCGGAGGCATCTTGGATTTCTAGAGTAGATATCGACAGACTCTCCTTCGCAGCCTCTCCATCTGCAGAGGGCTCCATCTCCCTCGACTTAGGCTCAACTTGTGATGGGGCCACTTTTTTGTGAGGAAGGTTGTGTTTCTTAGGCTACTTCACATGAATTTGAGGTGTGTACTTCACCAGCTTCAGGAGGGAGGGACTAGATGTTGTATGTGGCTCTATGGGAGAGAAGGAGGTGAGATATGTACACAATTGGTCATCATGTCCCATTCTTCCACACTTCATGTAGACTGGAGGAAGGTTGTCATACTTTAGCCTATAATATTCTCCATTGAGGTGGATGGAAGGCAAGAGGGGCTTTAGGGTGTCCACTTCCACTGCTAGCCGGGTGAACTTGCCATGGTGACCGGACAACGTAGTTGTGTCCACCTTAATTGTTTTTTCGACGACGTCGTCGATGCTTGATAAGAGTTGGTGTTGGTATAGATAGATCGGGAGCTCGGGGATCTGTAGCCAAACCACAAGCTTTCTGGGGATATGATCTACCGGATATAAGTCTGCCGACTAGGATTGAACCGATATGTAATTCCCAAAGATCGTCCATGGACCTTCAGTCATGACCCACTCAAAATCTTCCTTGTTCCCAAGTTGGATGATGAAGTAACCCAACTCTAAGTTGATGACCCGAAATGGGTCATTGATACTCCAAAGGGACATAAGGTGATTGACCAGGGTGGTGAAGCCCACATTGATCCCGACCACCTTGATCACAACAACGAACCTCCAGGGTTCGAGGAGTGGCGGTAGGGCCGCTGGGTTGATCTGGAAGTTGGGGAGCGCACCACTTCTATTGATATGGATGTCAGATGCCTTCAGTGTGTCCGGGGAGACTGGTCTGATCATCGGGGATTTCACACCACCAGTGAGGATATCACGGAAGGAGGCCGACCCAGGGTGGACATCTTCAGTGCCGACACTTTCATCCATCGCTCTGGTAGCGTCAAGTTCTGCCGTTGCGTTCAGTGATGGTGGCTCGTCCGCCATAGAGTTCTTCGGAAGTGGTTCTTCCCCTTGGCTCCACAGGGGTGAGGCATGTTGAAGAAACCTCCACAGTCTCCACGACCTCCACGGCCGCCAGTGCTACCGCCTCTCATGCACAACAGAAATGCTCAGAACCCTAGTAGAGCGTCCGTGATTCTTCTCAACAATGGTTGATAATATAAGTGTAATTAATGAAAGTCTAAGAATTTATTTTGTTAATCAAATCAATTGACATGTGCTAAATATATTCTATGTATATCAATGGTGAGAACAATTCATAGTCCATTTTCACTGTGATGTGTCCTCGAGAAAGAGAAACTTAATGGGACAAACTTTAACAACTAGTTTAGGATGTTGGATTTTTATCTCTCATGAGTGTAAGCTCTATGTCTTTGACACACCAAGACCTAATGAACTAACTCCATATGTGTCTAGGGTGGAAAAGGATGCTTACAAGAATCATTCTAAGAATCTATGGACATAAAATCGCTAATGTTGTGCTCTGTGAACCATGGGCTTCAGAAGAAACATGAGAACATGGATGTTATTGAGATGATAACACATCCCAGGACCACGTATCAAGAACAAGCAAGGAAAGATAGGAATGACATCTCCAAGGCCCTATTTAAGTTCAAGATGGGAGAAGTGATCTATTTGGACGCCATGTACTCATGTCAATTTAGTATGTGGAAAGTCTTGCTAGATTGGGATTTCCATTAGGTCAAGATTTTTCCAAATATGTATCCCTACAACCATTGTCAATTCATACTAGAAAATTTTCATGAATTACAACATGCACAATTTTGATAAGCCATTGATATAGTTGCATGGAATGTTGAGAACTACTCAAGGGGAAATGAAAGACACCCAATTATGTGTTGTTGGTTAGCAAAGGAAAAAGAAAGGGAAAAGGCAATGTTAATAAAAGGTTTTAAATATGGATAAAATTCTTCTGGACTTATAGAAAAGGAGGAGTGGATAAGGGAGGCAATTGTTACCATTGTCACAAGGATACATATTGAAAGAGAAATTTCCCTCTCTACCTTATGGATCTGAGAAACCAGAAGCAGTGGATAGAGACATCCAATTTAGGTATATATGTTATTGAAATAAACTTAACTACTTCTTCATCATGGGTATTAGATCAGGATGTGAGTCTCACGAATGCTATAATATGTAGGATCTAAAGGGAAGTAGACATCTATAGAGGGGAGGTAAAACTATGCATTGGAAATGGAGCAAGAGTTGTTGCCACTGTAGTAGGCTCCTATTTTTTATCTCTTCCCAGTGGGCTTGTCATAAGTTAGAGAACTACTATCATGTTCTCATCATAAATAGAAACAATATTTCTATATCTTGTTGGGACAATAATTATTTTTAGTTTCTAATAAAGAATGGTCATACTTTCATTTATAAAGATGAGATATTTTATGTATGATTCCCTATGTTTTATGGTATTTATTTATTATCTTTTGAGATGAATGTATATACAATAAATACCAAGAAGTAAAAACTCAACTAATCAAACAAAATATATCTTTGGCACCATCGTCTATGTCACATAAATGAGAAGCACACTTCTAGTCTTAAAAAAGATGGCAATCTCACCTTTTTATTTTGAATCCAAAGAAATATATGAATATTGTTTATTGGGGAAGATGACAAAAGAACCTTCCACTGGAAACATCGAGAGAGTGAGTGACTTATTATGACTCATAAATATTAATGTGTGGAACTTTTAGGATAGGTTCTAGAGGTCGATATGCATACTTCATCACTTCTACTATTGATCTCAGTAGATTTGGATATTGGTATCTTATGAAACAAAAATTAGAATCATGTATAAAGTTTAAGGATTTCATTAATGAATTAGGTAATCAAATAGGGAAAAGAATTAATGCACTTCAGTTAGATAGAGGTGGTAAATACTAAAGACAAGATTCTCAGGTCTATGAGGGATTGTGATAATGTATCACAATGGACTCCTCCTGGAACACCTTAAGATAATGGTGTGTCAGAAAGAAGGAATCACACCTTGTTGGACATGGTACGATCAATGAGTTTATCCAATCTTATGCTTTTCTTTTGTAGACATGCTCTAGAAATTTCCGTGTTTACACTTAACGGGGTACCATTCAACACCTTTGAAAAAATATCGTATGATATATGGAATGGGAAACAACTTAATATGTCTTTCATGAAAAGTTTGGGGACGTGAAGCTTATGTCAATAATTTTTTTTGCAAAAATCTTGGACCCAAATAAAAAAAAATGTATCTTTGTTGGGTACCCTAAGGAAAGCTTGGACCAAAATCAGACAAATATATTTTTGTTGGGTACCCTAAGGAAAGTAAGGGTTACAACTTCTATACTCCATCTAACAACCAAGTGTTAATTTCCAGAACTATTGCATTCTTAAAAAATGATTTCACATTCAGATGAACCAGTGGGGGGAAAATAGAACATTAAGAGGTTCAAGATAAAAAAGATAACATTGAGCCTATAGAGGAAGATAAGGAATAAGAGGAACCACAAACAATTTTCGAACCTCAGGTGCATATCATAACATAAGAACCCCAAAGTTCTAGTAGGGCACGTCTTGATCTAGAGGTATATGGATTTCTCGTACTCATGAAGACAATGTGTTGGTCATCAAAGATGATGAACCAACTACCCACACTAAAGCTATTGAGGGACCATATTCTGAGAAATGGGTTGTGGCCATGGAATTTGATATGGACTACTTGTATATGAACAATGCATGAACTTTGGTGGATCCACTTGAAGGGGTAAAGCCCATAGGGTGCAATTGGGTCTTCAAGAAGAAGACTGACGTGGATGGTAATGTACAAACCTACAAAGTTAGATTGATGGCAAAAGGTTTCACTCAAGTTCAAGGTGTTGGACATGATTAAAATTCTTCACTAGTTTCCATTGTTAAATTCATCAGGATCATGTTTTCCATTGCATCCTATCATGACTATGATATTTGGCAAGTGGACAATAAAACTTCTTTCCTTAATGGAAATCTTTTAGAGGATGTTTACATGACATAGCTTAAAAGTTTTATAACTCCAAATGAATCCAATGAAGTTTGTAAGCTGTCAAATGTCAAGCTATGTATTGAAGTAATCATCTCGAACTATGTTTACAAGAAGGTTAGTAGAAGCACGATTGTATTACAGATATTGTACATGGAAGAAATACTATTTATCATAAATGACATACCTACTCTACAATGGGTTAAGAACTGGCTGGGAAATAACTTCTCCATGAAGGACTTAGGTGAAGCATCCTATATTCTAGGAATCAAGACCTATATACATGTATCTAGAAGGATTCTTTGCCTACGAAAAAGTGAATACATTGGCAAAGTGATAATGATGTTTAGCATGCATAATTATAATAGAGTAAACATAGGCATGTATCATGGAACAATTTTCTCTGAAAGTCGATGTCCCATCTCTTTGTAAGAGTGGGCACATGTGAATAAGATTCCATATGCCTTCCCAATTGGATTTGTCATGTATGAAATGATATTTGTGTGCCCAGATGTTTTGTATGCTTTGAGCATGATGAGAAGGTACCGGTCGGATCCAGATTATGGTCACTGGATAGTTGTGAAGAACATCCTTAATTACTTTAGCAGAACTAAGTATCAATTCATAGTTTATGGTAGTGAGGAAGAATTAGTTGAAAATGGTTAGTTCGATGCAAGCTTCCAAGCCAAAAAGTGTCATTGTAGATCACAATCTAGATTTGTGTTTTTCCTAAATGGTGGAGTTGCAAGATAAAAAAGTTCACAATCTAGATTTGTGTTTGGGAAAGTACTAGGTCGATCATAAGGATGCATAATAGAATTGAAGTTTACAATCAAACATATGATTAGAATGGTTCTATATCATAAAAATATTGATTTACCCTATGATTCAGTGACTAGAACGAATGACCATTCGATCATATTGATTGGGGTAATAGATCAATTGATTATCAATTGATCGATTGAGATCTCATTTGACACATTTGATCGACTAATCAAGGCACATGATTGGGTGATCACAATGTTATAGGGAAAGTCTATAATTGGAAACAAGTCAGATCTAGATGTGGATTCTAATGAATTGTTGATCAACTAATGTGATTGGGTGATCAAGAGTTGTTATCAGGTGAATCAAAGATGTGATTGGTCGATCAAAAATCTTGCCCAAGTTTTCAACATGAAACTATTTTTATTATTGTTGTCAAGAAAAGGATTGGAATTAGTTTTTCCAAGCCCATGATTCTCCTATAAAAAGGGAGTGCATCCCAAAGGGTTAGACATAACTCTTGAGACAACTTGTGTGACAAGGTGGCTGTCAAACTTATCTCTCTTGAAGAGGAAGTCACTTTATAGACTATTTCCCAATATGGGAGAAGAAAGGGAGCTCTAGGATTCCTATAACATCTAGAACTCTTGTTCCTCTTTGCCTTTCTGGTCATAGTGATGCACCACGTTCTCCCTATCATCATAGATGAAATAGAGTCTAAGGTATATGTCCATAGGCATGGAGAAAATGTTCTACAAGATAAAAACAACTTAAATCTTGATGGAAAACCAAAATCTTCCACTTCTTATATATCGTAACTTCTTGGTGATCTTGCTGAATCTAGATTAGGAGGATCGAGTTCTTCATCAACAAAAGATGTGTCTATTTTTTCACACAAGTAGTGTCACTAGTAAAATACCACCTTTACTGTCGGTTGAAATATCCCTATAGCGTCGATTTATTACCGAAAGCTAAGTGGGAGACACTAAAACTATGGACCCTCTATGTCATTTTTTTGGGAATGGTCAAACCAAGGAGTTAGAGTGAGCAATGGTTGATATGAAAATAGAAACCAATGACACAACTAAAGACTCAGAGAGATAAAGAGTCATGGAATCTCTCTATTTCATCGGTTCTACTAAAAGAACTGATGCAGTAATTGATTCAATCACTATAATCAACTTTGTACTTTCTTATTAGGTAAAATTTTAACTATGAAGGGTAGATGTGTCATCAGATGTGGTTAAACAACTAACACCATAGATATATAGTGATGGTATTTTAGAAACACCTGACGCCACATGCCAGTTTGTAGCATGACCATGCTACTTAGAACAACTGTTTTAGAATAAACATGTCATCAGTTTAAGGAGAAATCTGATGTCATAAATGCTCCACATAGTCAATTTTCTAAATAAACTGATGACAAAGACCTACATTATTGGTTTTTGTTAACAATTGATGCCATAATTATGATTTTTATATAGCAGGTATGTAGATCTGCTATTCGAATGTTCTGCAGGATGCAAAACCTACATTTCATTAGAATTGTAGGTTCCATCATGTGTTTAGCTTAACAACAAACCAACATACCTACAAAACCTACAATAAAAAACACATGCACACAATTCATCCACCCACATACATTTCCATTCTTCAATTCCATTCTATTCAACACTTAATTTCATTCTCATGCACATACACAATTTAGAAAACACACATACAAGATCCATTCTACAATTCCATTCTCATGACATGTACTAATGTAATTCTCATTATAATTATTCTTCTTCACATTCATTCACACACATGCACATATACACACATCATTCACATATACCAACAATTCACTATCATCAAATTTAAAGTTGTAGAAAGTCATAACCATTGCATGTATATAGAAATAAATTACATCAAGATTTAGAAAACTCACATTTTATCCCAATCATATTCAAAGTTTACTTCCTTAACAAAGGCATGTGCCATCTCTTCTCATATCTCTTCTTTTGTATAGGGCTATGTAGGGTCAAACAACTACAAAGAGAATGACATAATTCAAGAGTTTGATTTGTTTTTTTTCATAATATCAGTTGAGACTATTTTCTTATGATGATCATGACTATGTAGATTACCTTTTGTATGCAATAGATAATTAGTGCCACATGTCTGAAAATTAAGTCCATATACCACATCACACAGTATCCACATGCCCAACCATAGTCTTGTATAGGAACTATAAATTTACAGTTATGCAAAATTTTAATAAACATAAGTTAGCATAGTTGACATATATATGCATTGGAATAAGAAAACAAGCTCAATATCCTTCCAAGTTAATGATTTCTTTTTCTTATCTACCTTACGTCTATCCTTTTTATATTGTTTTATAGTGCTATAAGTTAAAGTAACGTGTTTAAATGGATTACTAAATATCATATAATTAATGATGAAAATATTAATATATGTTAATGGATATAAAAATTTACTCACATAAATAATGCCTTCTTCATTGTGTGTCCCCACTATATACTTCATCACCTAAAGGACTTAGATAATAGACAACTAGTGTCTCAGGAGAAATTACCAACATCAATCAATGATTATTATTGAGCTAAAAGAAAGCAAACAAAAGAAAATTCGAAATCTACAATGAAGTGTCATTTATAAGTCAAAATTATAAGCAAAGTTCTCGAAAAATACCCAACATTGAAAGGAGCTATGATCATGCTCTTTCTCACATTCCTAAAATATTTGAATATGGTAGAGATGTAATCACTAAAAGATTTTGGGTCTTTATCTATTTGGCTAATCAATGATGGAACTAGAAATGCCATATTATTTAGTGTGAACTCTCCACACACCTTATATAAGTGGATGCAAAACATATATGTATGCATTAATTTAGAAGAAAATAGATCAACATATATTTTCACATATATAGAATGAGGTATTTGGGCACAAGATCTCACCATATCCAAAGTTCTATTACATTTATATTCAACCAAGTATAAGTAAACAAATCCACAACATCATGCACAAATACACTTATATAGTGAGCTTGACATGCAACATCCTCCTTAGTATGGACCATCATTGTTGACCCTTCTTCTAAGTTGCTTAGCCATATTGTCAACTCCCTGCACCTAGGATCTAGAGACTCAAATAGGTCCTTTGCGGTCCAAGTACATAATTGATTGTTTGGAGAAGGAAGTGGATGGCGAACTGTAGGGGGTATCTTAAGTGCTATGGCATGCATATACATATTCTAATATCAATTTTCAATTGTATATACAAGTAGAAAATAATTATAAATACAAACACAACAAAAATTTAGCATACATCAGTGTATACATATCCCTCTTCAGGCCACACAACCACGCTACCTTGTACGTCGCCTATCATCTCATGGTCGAGGTGGACATGTAACAATGGTGTTTGTTTCCAAGTATCATAGACAAGCCTGATAGACATATGAACTACATCATCAGGCCTTAGGTGACCATAAATCATATCACCTAGAATGGGTGGGTATGCCTCACCTAGTAAATAGATTTTTTTTGTTCTAGTAAAAGACGACATGCCCTCAACCCCTTGTATATACTGTTATATACACCTAAACACAAACATATTGTAAATTCACCTGAAAGACTAGTGTATCACAAAAAGACTTACACCGGGTGTGCTAGCTAGTTGATCCATGGAATTAATTCCAACCACCACTATCTTAGGTAGGTCCACCTCATAGGAATAGAGGGGGGCACATGTTTTATTTGAGGATGTAGAAAATAAGAACTGTGATATTATCTCATTACATGCTTTGTTCCCTCTACAATCATGCTTTGCACCTGCTCTTGTGACCAGACTCCTTTCTTGATAGATTTGCACTTCTTTGATGACCCAAAATAGGATCTTCTACCAACACTATCCCTAGTGTCCCTAACATGGCTAGGATGCCCTCGAGTACCTAAAGCAACTGTTAATTCATCCCTTTGTCCCTCTGGGATAAATATGCCTTATTTTCTTTTCTTGTAAAGGTCATGCTAATCATATTTGAAAGTAATTGGTAAATAAAACATAACAATTTGTAATCAAGGTCAAATATGAACACATAGCATGCAAAGTTGAATTTTACAATTCCTGCAACCACCTCAACAGTTGTGGGGTTTCACATTTCTCCATATTAGTTTTGTCCTTACAACTATCCACTCGAAATGAAGACTTAAAGGTACATGAGTAGTAGAAGACTCGGCATACCTAGGAGTAGGCTATTCTGAAGAATATGCTTCCATTCTCTTTTGCCTCTACATGTTGTAGCCACTTGGAACCAAGTTATGATTTTGCAAATTCTTTGCATACCTTTCTTTTTTAGCATCATGTAAAGCCCAGTTAATCCAAACCATATGTTAATTACATAATATGTTCAATTCATAAGAATGTATTTTAAACAGGTAATATATTACTTAATATGTTGAATTATCTAATTACTCATTAAGAATAATATGTACAAATAAAGGAGGCTTAATACCTTGAATTTATCTATTTGTCTTGTAGCAACAAATGCTTCACACACATTTGGATCAAGATAGACATATTTCTCAGTGGAAGACTTCTTCGTATTGTTTCCCATTATGTACTCTCTTGTCAGACTTGGCATATAATTCCTTAATAGCCTCCCACAACATTGCATTGCTGATTTATGATGCAATTTTTCATCAAGCTCAAAGATTCTCTATAAGATTTCATATACTTAATAGAATATTTATTAAAGTATAAATGTGATTATATTCAAAAATAAGAATATCTCACACATAAGTCCTTCCATATGTTGTCTTTCTTGGAAGGATCAACTTTATTCCAAGATTCTATTCTTATATCCACTTTGTAGTAAGTAAGAACCGCTAGATATTGCATGAAAGTACTGTGATTCTTCCCAATAGGATTTCCTGCATCATCATAGTCAACAACCAACTCTAGTCCTTTACCCCTTTTCACTACTAACTTGTTCATCGAGGTGCACTTCTACGTGCATGATCACGTTCTTCCTCTATAAAGCTAGTAATACCCGCACGTTCCACATCCTCAGAATGCCCATCCTAAATTGTCAAGAAACGCATATAGGTTATAGAGAATGCAAAATGTAAATCGATATTATAATGTGATAGAGAATGTAAAATGTACATCTATTTAATAAAACAATACAACTTACTCTGTCATGGTGCCCATCCTCATGGTGCATATCATCATGGTGCTCATCCTCACAGTCTAACACAATCTAGAAAATAGTCAATGAATGAAATATAAATGATAAAGAATGTTACATTTCTATATGAAACATATATAACTGTAATAAAGAATGTAAAATGCACATCTATCATTTAAGAATTAAAATACATTTCACAAGTATTGGTTGGATCTTTCATATATTAATATGCCATCAACGTGATCTCAACACAGATAGAAGTCAGTACTAGCTTTTAAATTTGGTGGTGTCAAGCCCACTGACAATGGAATGGATTCGGGTCATTGTACTATTATTTATCTATAGAATTTACAATGAACTACCTTTTCCCGTGAAGAATGACATACCATTTTTCATTTGTAGGATCATTGATGTAGAATACTTTCTTCGTCTGTGTTTCCATTATGAATGGTTCACCATTCTTGCCAATCTCTTCAAAATTCACTATGTGAAATACAATTCGCCCAGTACAGCTCCTCTGATGTAATCAACCCATATCACCCAAATACATGTGTTGCACGTTATTGTACACACAAAAATCACTAGGAAAAGTCCTAGAGTTTAACCTTCTAACCCGACTATCAACTTACTACGAATAACAAGTCAACTTAGGATAGATAGGTATCAATTTAAGAGACATCGGAAAAGAAAGGTCAAGATCCAAATCCAATCGCAAGAACAAGAACTAAATTATGAGATGGTTGTTAAAACTAAAAAATAGTAATAAACATGTTTAAATAAAGATTTACTAATTAAGAAAATAATGATCTATGGTTCTGGAGGATCACCACCAAAACCACGTTCCTATTCAACTAATCAAATTCCAAACTCCAAGGATAAAATTAGGAAATTGTGGTTGCATGACCTTACAGACAAACTCACAAGGATCAAACTTCTCATGAACTTGTTGGTCCCTACATTCACAGATCATTGTCTAACCATCCAACATGCCACTATCCACGGTCATATCAAGAAATATGTGAATTCAAACTAACATTCAAACCCAAAGCTCATGTGGTTGTGTCACCAAGGGTTATAATGAAAAAAAGATTAAAGAGATGAAATATTATAATCACAATTAAGGGACTATTGTTTCATCCTTCCGAGATCCACAGTCATATCACTCCACAAGAATATATATCATATGTGTAACCACGCAAAAATAGACAGAAGACATTGTGCAAAAATATATATCATATGTATAACCACACAAAAATATATATCATATGTATAACCACACAAGAATCTACTCATACATAATGAAACTAGAAGAAATGCAAACTAAAATGAGATCCAACATTATACTTGATGTGGTCTAAAACTAAAAACCATATGTCTTTTCTTGTGCAGTCCCCCCCTCCTTTTATATGAAAATAAGGGGTGGAAACTCGAGATACAAGACTCTCTAGAAAACTCCTGGGCGGCGGATGAAAACTTTCTAGATTTGGTCAATAGATAAAATAGTTCATTGCTTTTAATTATGCTGACCATTCACATTCTTTTTACTATAGATTCCAAAATAGTGATTTTGAGTGCATTTTCGGGCTAGTTATAAGTTTGAAAATGGTCCACAAATATATTTTCCCTACAGATAATTCAATTTTATTTCCAACGGATAATTTCTCATTAAATTCCACCTTGGGATGTGAGAGTTATGATCAACATCATAGAATTGGGCTTATCCTTCTTCATTTGTGTTTTAGCAGTCCTCAACATGCCAAACAACTCTGACAATGACTTGTTAAAATTGTTCATGTTGTAGTTCATGATAAACTGCTATATGACTCTGGCAGTGACTATAGAATCACATCTGTGGCCAACTATTGACCCGAAAGAAATCCCAGTCTAGCAAGGTTCTCCACATACCTAATAATCTTGATTACATGGGGACCTACTGGATCTCTTTATGCCATGTTACACTTGAACAATGCCTTGGAGACATCATATTTATCATGTCTTGTTTGATCTTGGTGCATGTTCTTAAGATGTGCTACCATCTCAATCACATACATGTTTTCATGTTGTCTTTGTGACTTATAATTCATTGAGCACAACATCAGGCATTGACATCCATGACATCTTCAGAGTGCTTCTTGTAACCATCCCTGTCAGCCTTAGGGTCACTTCAAGCATGTTCACTTGGATCAGTTGTTTCCACAAAATTGAGCTTGCGCTCCTGTGTAAGAACAATTCTCAACCTCCTAAACCAGTTGGGGAAATTATTCACTTTCAACATGTCCTTCTCAAGGACTGATCGCAAGGAAAACATGTTGTTTGTCATCATTTGATTCTACAAGAGATATATGCAATTTATTAAAACTCTTTTGATTTTATTTGATTCAAATTTGACAATATTTAATTATGCCTTTAATTAATTATCAATCCCACTATTTTGTTCAAAGTGATAACCCTCACTTATCAACTAGTAAGATTGCATCGTGTAATCTTCTACTGAGCCAAGATCCATATTTCATCAAATCATGAGTCACCTTTGGCTGATCGCCCACAAACTGATTATTTAGGTAGGCAAGAATTTGCCAATTTCATCATATGCAACTCTTGATAGATGGCATGTACAACTCTTTGCCATATTCCATCTCTATGCTTCTAGGTACTTAATCTCATTAAGATCACCTAGTTAAACTTGACCCAAAAGTCAACACGATAGAATATCCATCCTTCTTTGGTAGGTCTACATATCTATCATCACAGTTCCACGAGATGGACGGCGCACCTCACTTTGGTGTAACCTATTCTTAATCGATCTAGCTTTTCATGAGTGCTGCATGTAAAGTATTTAAGACTTAATATATTATTTGATGAATTATATATATCTATATATACACTCAAGTGTGTTTGCATATCAAGACTATTTTTTGTAAAATGTAAACCGTTGATCTTCACCATCATACTATAACTAGGCTACATACAAATTTTGAGCCCATTTGGATGAGTGTAAGTCACTCATCCAAGGGCAACAAAATCGATGCGTGAAACTAATTTGAAATGCATAATTTTTGCGATCTTCATAACATGAGCTATACATATCCAAATATGCTAAAATTTTGCGTATGAGTTGTTCATGAGATGTTTAATAAGATCAATGGATTAGATTTTCAAAAAAAATATTGCATCATGAAAAACTACTTAAGTGTATTCCGCTCCAAATACACTCGAGTGTATTCTAGCCTGACTCTCTCTCTCTCTCTCTCTCTCTCTCTCTCTATATATATATATATATATATATATATATATATATATATATATATATATATATACATATCCAAACACCACATACTTATAATATGTATCATATACAAACTATATCCAATCTACAGACATGCCATCCACAAACACATAAGCATTGATTATGGCCATACAATTGTAATCCTTTGGAGCCGCAAAGGATTACTATCCACCTATGGTCTTTAGCATCTTATGCAATGACAATCTATAAATATCATATGACCATGTATTTTACCAAGGCCAAGATGAACAAGTTCATGCACGCTTCTTGGTGTTGGATCTTCACTTTGCCTCTCCATGGACACTCCTTGAAGTTGGATCTTCAAGTTGCCTCTTCACAACAAATCTTCCAAAACTAAATCTATTCTATCTCCATTACATCATGTAAATGAAGAACCTCGAGTTACAATTTAGGGGAGTTTAGAGGGAATAGAATGAATTACATTGGGATATAATAGATGAGGCCAACATGAAAGCTGAAGACTTATACAAAAGATCCATGTACAAGACATACAACCAAGTACAACATTCACAATAGGGGTACTAGGCCATACCATGCAAGCATTCACCATGCAAAATATTTTTTTAATGATGATGTGTATAATTATATAGGTATATCTATATATACATATATATATATATATATATATATATATATTAAGATTATAGTCCTTTTAATGTGGGACATTCCCCATTTAACTATTTTTGACTCCCACACACACTAGGCAGGGTGCATAGGGGCAACGTCCCTGTGCAGGTGTCCCACTGCCTGGCCAGCAGGAAGGTCCATGCGAGATTTTACTTTCATGTACTAACAAAAATCGAGTTTTTCTATAGTCAACCCTGTCATACAGATCAAGTCAACAGGTCTACGACATATGTAGAATTAGGTTTAGATATGTCTATTGACATTTTTATGTTTGCATTGTATGCAACCAAAGAAAATAGTATATAAAGTTTCCAATCATATCAAATGAAATCCAAATACGTCATAGATCGACGTTGTTCAGCTACCACTGCTGGGTTTTTGTGGAGGAAACATGTGCGGAGGAAGCAAAAAAAAATTCTCCACATATCCTATGAGAAGATCTCATCGACAACATCATATTCAGATCCAATTAAGTTCATTAATTAACATAATCAGACATTACCTTGTTTCCATAACACACATGTATAGCTATCCACCTTATTAAACCTAATTATCATCTTTATTATCATGGTCAACTTCGATTCTCATTATGTCCAATAATGTTAGATAATCAACTAGAAAAGAAAAGCTTTTTAACATTTCCAGCATTTTAGTACCCAAAACTAGGGTTTCCATGTGCTAATCACCACTTTATCATGTATAACACTACTTTTGGAACAAGAAAGATAATGGATCTCAATTATATTTTATTTGGATTCTACATGTTCAGCTGATCTCATTATTGGAACCAATAGAACATTGCCACATCGTCATTATACCAAATTACTGATTTACCAGCAAATTGCCTCAAAAATCGGGGAAAGACCAAGTGACCCTTGGGTCTTATGCATGTGTGAAGGGGAAATAGTGTGTTTTGATTCTATTTTACCTTCCACCTACCATAGGGAAACTCTCGCCTCAGGTAGGTGAGTTTGTACACTGACTGGCCTTGAGCGTCTGACGCCTCCGCCTCCCCGGTCTACGGTGACTTGGTCGGGGGGAGCACCTCTGGGGAAGCTCACATGTCTTCCCTTAATTTGGGCCATGTCGAGGGTGCCCAGGTTGCGGGTATGAAGTTTCTGATAGAGTCATTCTTCTTGTAAGGAGTGGGATACTAGAGGGGATCCACTCCCTACTAAAAATTTGAAGAATAAAACCCCCAATCCAAACACACCCATAAGGTATCTTGGAGTGGGTGTAAAATTTTCAAATGATAATCAAAACAAACAAAGTATAGAAGAAGAATGAAAACATTGTCTATATTCAATTTCTCATAAGGTTACTAAAGGATATCGTAATCTCCCATAAAGGGTTTACATAAAAGGTACAACATAAGGATCTAAGTAGAGGGTAATCCAAACCAAAATAACTTTGTCTCCAAGATTTAACTCCTTAATCTATGTCCATATCTAGATGCCATGTCCTCCATGTCCTTCACCTAGGGTTGGAAGCATACCCCGACAAGAAGAAAAAAATAGATGACATCAACAAAAGCAAGTATGTGCATACTAAAAAGGAAATTGAGCAATATACAGAATAAAGGACAACAAATATAAAAGGCTTATCATGTAAGATAAAAGTACTACCCAAGATGGCATAAAAGAAATGAAGTCAAAAACATGATAAATAAGAGCAGAAGACAAGTTCAAAACATCCATGTGTTTTATCTATGACAAAACTAGATAATATAAACATGTAGGTAGGAAATAACTCATCCACTATAAATGTGGGGTGAGCGGGAACTATGTACATGGACTCTATATATGGGCTGGTAGGGTCTGTCAACAACTGTATGAGTAGGAATTTAACATCTGCGTAAATATATAAATATACATGAATTTAACATTTTCATTCATAGGTGGGAATTTAGCATCCACATAAAAACACATGAAACATTATACTAGTAGTCACCACAAGATGGTGACCCTCCTCTATTCGACTCAGGATATATTTAATTTACGGAGTTCTAGATATATTGGTCACAATAGTTTTCTTGTGCCCTTTGGATCTTTTGATGGTACACCCCTTTGTGGGATATGAAATTTTTGATATAGGAAGCATGCCACCCAAACTTGATTTTTGTCCGGAGGTGATTCTTTCCTTCTCTTTTTAGAGAGAAAATAAAGGGGAAAACAAAAGTGTTCTTGTACTTATAACTTCATATCTTTTTTTCAAAAGTGTCACTACATTAGATAGAGTATTCATGTCAATCACATTATGCGAGATTTATATCAAGTTAATCCATAGTTTAAAATAGAGAAAAAATGTATTAGATTTATTGATCCCATATGACTTGTCAACTTTTCCAAGGAGTGATGTTATTTTAGGATCCTAGGTGAGATGGTGGTTTCAGACATGGCAATTTGTAAAAGTTTTTGCAAAAGATTACTAAATTTAGAAGGGGTACAATGATAGACATCTATTCAACTTCGCCAACTAGATAATGGCCATTTTGCAACTAAGAAAATAAAAACATGGCTGACTAGATAAAGGCCATAAAAGAGGAAATTTAAAAAAATTAAATGCAGAGACCAAACAAAATATAATGCAAAAAGGAAGATAAGGGGGTGAAATAAGAACATACAACCCACCTCCACCTCAGACTTAGATCTTTTTGCTTGTCTCGAGCAAAACCCAAACTCGAGATGGAGGGAGAAGAGAGAATAATATCAGGGGGTCCTGGTAGCTCAAAAAATGTCCTACTGAAGGAGATGTTTATGAGGGATGGAACCTTTATCAGAGCTGCTTAATAGTGCACCCCATGATCGGGCAGTCATGGAAGCTCAAGGAGGTGTTCATAATTCCTTTCATCTAGAAGTCCCTCTAATAAGATCCATAAATCGTCCTTTGATAATGAAGGAAGTATTGAAGATGGATGTGGTTTGGGGGAGATTGGTGAGTGTATGATGGGTAACATGCATAGTGTCGGATGAACAGGGTCAGGTAGATGATCTGGATCAGGTTTTCCTCCATCATATTGAAATGTAAAATAGTGAATTGTTGTTGATATGAAAGGAACCAAAAGGTAGAAATCAGCATCGTAAGTACTTTTATTCTCCCTATAAATCATGCAATCTACCCTGAGATTGATAAGATTCATGATTGATATAACATGTATCTCAAGTTTCTCAATGCAACGAGTCCCCACAGTTCATGAGGGATAAGAATGGGGACATATTCCTTGTTAAGAATGGATGAGGGTATGTGGACTTCCTGTAAAGATAAATTTTTCTCATTGCATTCAACCTGTTGCAAGGCAAGGGGTGGTTGAGAAGGAATGTTGGGTTCCTAAAATGGGATACATTCTTTATGAGGGGTGGTTGCTTTAGGTGTTGTATACATAGAGGGATGACCTTCTTTTAGTGACTTTTCATACTGAATTATTAAAGCATCTAACGGAAAAGTCAAATATTCCTCATATGAAGGATGATGTTCATTAGTTAGAGCTAACTTGATGGATTCTAACATAAATGATGTAAACATGGGATAATCATCATCATTGTTGGAAAGAAGCAGTTTTGGTTGCTCTAAATCCTCCAGGGATATCTATGCTTGGGCCTCTAGTAAGATAGCTAACAAGGTTTGGCTAGATTCTAGTTTTTTATGTCCTTTGCTACCATCTCCTCTAGGGCATTAAGTATCTACTAAAATAGGCATAGTACCCCTCATATTGTTAAGGGTGGCATTGCTCCTCATAATAATCTTCAAAAGATGGTGGATTATAATTTCCATTGCATCCATCTTGGAAGGAGGATTCAGTATTAGAAGGTGTCACTAAAATATGGGGGGACATATTTGGACAATCTAGGATTTGAGATTGTGCTTCTAGTAGAGTACTTAATAAGTCTCAGTTGGTTTCTAGTTTTACTTGTCCTTTTATTTCCATTTTCTCAATGGCGTTCAATGTCTCTTCTAATGGGGGATTATATCGGGTGTCACAAATAGGTCCATTTCCCTAAAGTTCCATGGGTCATATCCTTCAAAATTTTGTAGATCATATCCCCCATTAGAATATAGATATCAAGGTTCCCCATAATCACTCTCAAAAAATTGTGGGTTAAGATTTACATCATACCCACCAGGATGAAAGGACTCGAGATTATAGAATGATTTACCATAATGAGGGGATACATTAGAACATATTGGTGACACAGGGTTGTAATAACCATTCGATTGATATAGCGAACTATAATTAATCGACCATCCCATTTTTAAAAAAATATTTTTTTTGAAAAGAATAAAACTAGAAGAAACTAAAAATTGTGGAAGGAACTAAAACAAGATAAGGGGTTAGTCAGAAATTTCAAAGATGACTAAAAGTTACAAAGCTATGAAATTATGAATCAAACTGAAAATTACAAAAATAAACTAGAAAGCAGTATTGCCTGAATGGAAACTCGACAGAAGGAGGAGATACACTACCAGAATGTTGCTCAGTAGGTAAATAGAAATTACAAAAAAATATAAGAACAAGATTATAGAACAATTCTATCAATTATACAAGTTAGGATATATGAAAAAGATTACAAGGTATACACAAAATTAGATGTGAAAAACAACATTTACCATCCCCGACAATAGTTGTAAATTGTTGCATGTCATTGTACACGCAACAATCACTAGGAAAAGTCCTAGAGTTTAACCTTCCAACTCGATTGTCAACTTAATGTGAACAACAAGTCAACTTAGTATAGATAGGTATCGATCCAAGGGACGGCAGAAAAGAAAGGTCAAAATCCAAAACCAATCGTAAGAACAAAAATTAAATTCTGATTTGAGATGGTTGTTAAAAGTAAAAAATAAAAATAAAAGTGCTGAAATAAAGATTAACTAATCAAGAAAAAAAGATCTGGGGGTCCAGGTGATCACCACCAAAATCATGTTCCTATTCAACTAATCAAATTTCAAACTCCATGAATCAAATAAGGACCTTGTGGTTGCATGCACTTACATACAAACTCACAAGGATGAGACTTCGATGAACCTTTTGGTCCTGACATTCACGGATCATTGTCTAACCATCAAACAAGCCACTATCCACAATCATATCTAGAAATATGTGAATTTAAAGTGACGTTCAACCCCAAGGCTCACATGGTCGCATCACCAAAATTATAATGAAAAAAAGATTAAAGAAATGGAAAGATGATAATCACAATTAAGGGACTATAGTTTTGTTCTTATAGAGATCCACGGTCATATCACTCCATAAGAATATATCAGATCATCTAAATAACCACACATTAATAAAGAGAAGACATTATTTTGAAGGAGTAATATAACTAATTATATTAAATAGAACTATTCTAAGGTCTGCTCCCCATGCCCCAAAAGAATCTACTTAGATATAAGGAGACTAGAAGAAATACAAACTAAAATGAGATCCAACATTGTTCAAGATGTGGTTTATAACTAAAAACTGGATGTCCTTTCTTGTGGAGTCTCCCCTCCTTTTATGAGGGAAAGAGGGGTATAAATTTTAGATACAAGACTCTCTAGAAGACTCATGGCATGCGACTGAAAACTTTTTAGTAAAATGGAAAATTGATTTTAATTGTGTTGACCGTTCACATTCTTAATGCTATAGATTCCGCAACAGTGAGTTCTAGCACATTTTTGGGATAGTTATAAGTTCTAAAATGATCCACAAATATGTTTCTCCTATAGATAATTCAATTTCCTTTCTAACACATACTTGTTCATTAAATTCCACCTTGAGTTGTGAGAGTTATGATAATTTTAGTATGGGGTATATATTGAAATCAGGTACTACGGGAATTGTGCAAAACAACTTTCAAGAATTATTCCTCATGGACTGATTGAGCCATTTTTCTACAAAAAAAATTAACCAAATATAATTTAAACTTCAAATAAAGAGAATGGTCTAAATAATATATTAATTACAAAATTAAGAAAATAAATATAAAAAAAATCCTAAAAAGATATCTAAAAGATGTAAATAAAAAGGATAAATACACATTTATCAATTGAAACTCTAAAACCTATGTAGTAAACTCTCATATGTCTGTAATGATAATGTAATATGGCATTTTAGCTTTATGAGGACTCTTATTCAGTGCACTACAAAAATACAGTGAAGACACTTGTAAGGTGACCCCACTATTTTTTAAGACACTTGTATCATATTAACATTTTGTGTTATATGAAAACCATTTTATGTTAAACCCTTCGTAAGACATAACATTCATTTTTGGTTTAAAGATGATCAATTTAATATTTTCAGCAATATTATTTGGTATTTGAGATAGTTGATGGAAGACTTTATCTTTAAACCATGTAGTAAATTTCCTATTATGCTCTATAGCAAGATACATTGTGCTAGCTTAAGGATATTTTGTCTTGATGAAATTGGTATGTTCCATGATATAAATATCCATTTGTCAATTTTTTGTAAAATATACAAGTGTGCTTCCCACAACTCATGACTAATTACTTTCACTCATGCTCCTAAAGTCTAGTTGTCGAAATAGGGATCAACTTTTTGTTGGAAGGATCTTCATTACAATTCAGAAAGTCATTGTAAAAATCCATAACCTACCTAACCACATAACCCTCAATAAAACTCCCTTAATGCCGATAACGGTATTGAATATCACCTCTAAAACACTCATGTACAATTCCAAAGGATACATTCAATGCAAGAAAACCAGACCCAACATTTTTGCATTCCTAGTCAATTAGGAAACAAGATGTACAATGATATCTATAATGAAGGAGGAAAATAATACATCTCAAGCTGGAATAGGGTAACAAGCACTTCTCTTTGTAATTTATCAAGATTCTCAAGATCAATAACTTTTCTGAATAGTGTTGAAGATGAAACAAAGATCAGTGATTACAAATCTTACATACTTTGGTAGTACAGATCGAATAGCCACAGGCAATATTTGTTGCATTAGAGTGTGACAATCATGAGATTTAAGACCTATGAGTTTCAAATCCTCCATTGATGTTAATCTACACATATTGGAAGAGTATCCCTGTGGTACCTTAACACTAATCAAGCACTCACAAGAAAATTCTATTTTCCTATTTAGAGAATTTGTAACAAGTAGGAGGTAAACATGTTTATCGATTCTTTTGTTATACCCACTTTACATAGGTCTATTCTAGTTTTATGCCAATTTGATTCTTACATGGTATATTCAACAGAGTATCAATGATGCTATCACAAACATTTTTCTCGACATTCATGACATTGTTACAGTGCCTAATTGCCAAAGAAATCCAATAAGGAAGATTCCATAATATGTACCTCTACTTAAATAAAGATTTTTCACTCTACGTGGGAATAGTATGTTGTGATCTCTTACCAAATGCATTGAGAAAGTCTTTTACTCTTTTATAAACAACCTTCCTAATATATTGGTTTAGGGGCACTTGGTTCCTAATTATGTCCATTGAATGTTTTGCGCAACCTTTAAGTAAGGATGCACTTTTAGATGAAACATCCAGTGACCAACATATACAATTTTTTCGCCGTGTTTTAATCGTATTGAATTAGTGTTCTCCTAACATACATGGCATGCTTTGGATCCTTTTATGTTGTATCCATATGAATTCCCATATGCCAAAAATTCATTAATAGTGCAAAACAACATAGCATACAAATGAAATGTCTCTTTGTGTGAAGCGCCATAGGTCATCACTCCTTCTAACCATAGTTTCTTTAAGTCATCAATTAGTGTTTCTACAAAAACATCAATATCATTATCAAGTTATTTGGGGCCTGAGATCAACAAGGACAAGATGACATACTAATTTTTCATACACACCCAGAGAGAACGATTCTATGTAATAATAATAATAATAGGCCAAGTGCTATGTTGTCTTCTTAATGTGTCATGTGGATTCATCCCATCGGTATAAAGCCCAAGTCTTAGATTCCTGACTTCTTTACCAAATTCAGGGTACAATAAATTGGTTTTCTTTCATTGTCGAGAAACGGACGCATGTAATAGGATACCATCATTGTTTTTGTTTCCCTCTATATGCCTAGATAAATTCTACACATCCATAGTACTGGAAAACAAGTGTTTAAACTTCGATATTCTAAGTAGATACCACATTACCTTTGCAGAAGAGCCAATTTTGGGCTTACCTGAGGTCGTCATCTTGTACCTTGATGCCCCACATTTTGGACAATCTTTCAAATTTATATAGTCCTTTTGAAATAATACACAGTCATTTGGGCATGCATGTATCTTCTTTGCCACCATTCCCATTGGACACAACATTTTCTTTAATTCATATGCTGAAATCTAGATATCACATTACCTTCGTAGAAGAGCTAGTTTTGGGCTTACCCAAAGTCTTCATCTCGTACCTTGACGCCCCACATTTTGGACAATCTTTCAAATTGATATAGTCCTTTTGAAATAACACACAATCATTTGGGCATGCGTGTATCTTTTTACCCACCATTCCAGGCACAATATTTTCTCTAATTTGTATGTTGACATTTAAAACTCGTTGCCTTCAGGAAGAATTTCTTTCAACAAGACTATAGAGATTTGAGGCTTTTATCACTTCATCTATTATTAAGCCTTCAAAGTATACAATCTTAACAAAAAGCTCAGGTTTATAAACTTAGTACAACCTAAGTACAATGGTCTCTCAACATCGTGCACAATTTCTAAATAAGGAATGTGGATTAGTAAGATTTATCCCACAACTTTCTAGTATCTCTTCAGACATGTCTATTGGAATTAGTTCATTCACATGTACATTAAAGTCAAGTACTTCTATTGACACTACCGATCTCATGGTAGGATTTTCTCCATGCTAGTACCATTATGTATAGCCTTGTACAATCCTGTTGCACTTGACTTGACTTTTGACTTCGCCAAAAGTTTTGAATTTCAAGTTGTTACTGCAATTCCTACATAGATAATAAAACATATCTCCAAGTTGCTTCCTATGTTCCTCCACAAATCTTATAAACTGATCAAGACCAATAATAAACTCCATAGTGCAGCGATTTGAAATGGAAATCCATGATCGATTCATTCTATGATCAAAGTGAAAATGAGTATTGGTCAAGTATGTGGACATTAGTAATTAGATATTAGGGTTTAGAGGTTAGAGTTTAAAGATTAGGGTTTATCATTTAGAGTTTAGGGTTTACGGTTTACAGATAAGGATTATTCTTTACAAATTAGGGATTAGAATTTAGTAATCAATGTGTAACACCTATCCCATTCTTTTACACCAAATCTCCCTAGTAAGTGTATAATGTGTTTTAGGTTTTTAGGAATACTTCCACAATATTTCCCTATAGTTCTCCAAGTACACTAATATAGATGGGAAATACCCACTTACACATGTAATTAAGAACAAATGGGAAAGTGCTTATGAAACATCTTGAAAATTGAATACACATTATACACTTACATCCTAGGTGAGATTAATTGTTCAAGAACAGTCCCAAATCGGGGACTATCCATGATTTACTCCTAATAAGTAAATCTCAAATGGGTTTCTTGGCCAACAAGACATATGTATAAATCAGGATTTATAGTTTTGAATTTAGGTAAATATAAAAAAATCAATCTTAATCAATATAATTTAGGTAATCCATATCAAGTAGTATAATTAACTCTTATGTGTGGTTATTTATCCATGTAGTTCAAAAACATTTAGGTTATTTAGGTAAGAAATATCAATTAGTTCAAAAAAAATTGAACAACACACCAATTTATACATGTAGTTATACATGAGTTCCAACTATATAAGTATGATTTCTCCAATTTTCAAATTAAAACACTATTACATTTCATCATTCATTTGATATATGTTTAGTTATTAAAACTAGTTATGTTTCACCAAAATGTACAAGCAGTTATACAAAAATGTAGCTAAAAAGACAAACCCTAAGCAGCAGACTGAAGGTGGGGTGGTGGAGAAGCTAACAGTGGATGGTGGTGTCTACGTTGGTGGTGGGTGGTGGAGCAGTCAGTGTAGTAATGTCCACTGGTTGAGGTGAAGGAAGAGTGATGGAGGTGGCAAAGATGGTGAGCAAGGAACCCAAAACGGTGAGCAACAGACTAGAAAAGTCAGCGGTAATGTTGATGGTGGAGGTGGTGAGCAGAGAACCAGTGATGGTGATGGAAACGACAACAGAACATCAATGAAGACAAATAGCTAGAGCAAGGAATAAATTGGACGGATGAAGAAATGAGAATGGGGGAAAATCTTTTTCATAGGTATTGTAAAATAAGACTTAGTCATCAGTTGTTGCAGAAAAATGACGACTTAGACTTTAGTCATTTGTTGCAGTAAAAAACTAATGCCATAGGTCAACCTATGTTTTTGGTTTCTCACCATAAAATTAACACCACATGTAGTTATCCATACTAAAAAATCTCAACCTCACTAACATTGTAGTCATCGATTACTACCAAAAAACAACGCCTTATGTTAGAATTTATCGGTGGATTCCAACCAAAAAACCGATGCCACACATACTTATCCCATATAAAAAATGCCAACCCTCGCTAAGACATTAGTCATAAGTTACTACCAATGAATTGATGACATGACTCAATTTGGGGAAAAATATTTTTCACAGGACACGTGGAGGTAATCCTTTGTCATCGGTTCTTTTGAAAAAATAACCAACGACACAAGAAT
Source organism: Alisma plantago-aquatica (assembly GCA_963693085.1). Lineage (NCBI taxonomy): Eukaryota > Viridiplantae > Streptophyta > Magnoliopsida > Alismatales > Alismataceae > Alisma > Alisma plantago-aquatica. The sequence goes on along the minus strand of OY856410.1, from coordinate 114,263,886 downwards.
TTTGGAGACAAAACTTTTTGCGGTGTACTTGACCTACAATGTCAGTTTCTTTGGTAAAAACTGACGACATAGTCGTTTTGGAGGAATTTTCTTTTCATAGTAAGAGCTTTGTTTTTGGTTTTTGTACAAATGCAACATTCCTATATCAATTTTTTCACTAAAATATTGAATTTTTGGGCTATTTTAGACATTGGTTCTTAAAATAGAAACCAACATTGTAGTAAAAGTGGTACCATACCATTTTTTAATCGTCAAGACTTGATTAGTTGTGACCTTTTTGATATAGCAACCAACATATTGTCATGTTGTGTCAGTATTCTGTAGAAACAACTTTGAGATAAGTGACATTGTAGGTCAAAAACGTACCAGTGTGCGGACAAAGGTGTCCCCTTTATTCCCTCTTATATCTTTTATTTGTTGATGTTCTATAGCTATGACGGGTCGAACAAGTTGGGTAGAAAGGGAAGAAATTTTTTTATTCTGTTGCACACCCTTCCCTAAATCCCTACATCCTTGTCTTATTCTCATGGGTAAAATCTACCAAAAGAAATACACAATTACCCTTCTTAGCAAGGATTACAAAAAAATTCACAATTTTCAGGACACATACCTAATTTCTATTAGGTTATTCCTACAAAAATATTAGCTAGGTTATTCATCCTAAGGAATTCAAAGTGTATAATGCTATGATGTGACTTTCAAGGATTGTCATTAGTAGAATTTTTAGTGTTCCATGTACTAGAAAGGCATCATATGAAATCAACATTTGAATGTAAGTTCATGGGCAGATAATAGAAATCAAGAAATTTTACAGTTTTGTTGAGCAAATAAATAATAATATTAAACAGTATTACAAACCTCACATCCTATTCCATATATTCACCAACCACTTCATATCCATATCTCATTTCAAACCCATCTATGATAATTTTTGATTACATGGATTTCCCATATATTTATGCAAATTAGAGAAAATAAAATATCTAGCATGTTGGAAAAGCTAATTCATCAACTGGAGTTCTAAAAACAATTTCCTAGTAGAATTGTCAATTTCTTTGATATAGAGAAAATAGGGACCTTGTTCTTAGTTTGTTCTAAATGTTATTATGTAATAACCTAGACAGTAAGAAGTCTTCCTAAGTTTATGCTCCCTTCCATAAGAACGTTAAGAACTTTACAATGCTCAAATATTAATTAGATTCCATCCTACATCTCTTATCTTATCTAATGAAGATGATTGGAGAAAATTAGAAGAGGCTTTTGAATTTTCTTTGTCAAAGTTGGAGGACATATTGTAGTGCATAAGAAATTAATTGAGAGAATAAGACAATAAACTACTAAGAATATACAAGTAATTACAATACCTAAGAAACCTAGAGATGATTTTGTGCTAAAATCTCCCAACATGATTTTATTTTTCCCTAAAATCCATCTTCTATGGAAAACTTGTAAGAGAGGGTGAATCATAGTAGAAAATAGCATCAGAAGTGTTTATGGGTCAAAGGAAGTTGATGTATATATGTATGTTTATATATATATATATATATATATTTGTGTGTGTGTGTGTTTGTGTATATAACATACATATATATGTATATATATGTGTGTGTATGCTTGTATGTGTGTGTGTGCATGTGAGTGCCTTATATCTAACATTCTCTTAATAGTTGGACTTGGAGCGTTATATTACATTAACTACCTTAGACCTTAGATCTAGTAACATACTTTGATTATTTGAAATTTGAGAGATACATAAGTAACTTTGAAATTCAATAAGAGTAAACATACACTATGAAAATACAAAATATTATTTTGTAAGGTATGAATATATCATTATTCAATGTTTTGACAATGTTCTTAGAACAATATTAGTATAGTATCAAAATGAAAGCATGTAGCTTATACAATTTATTAAGTCCAAAAGGGGTGATAGCCACAAGGGTAGATACATAAAGGAAATAAGAAATCACAAATGATCGGTTGTATGCAACCCAACCATATCAATCCTCTTTATGAATTAGTTTATATATGCTTATGAAGGTCTTGGAGTATGAGGTTTGACTTATCCAACTATTTCTTCACCTCAAGGGTTGGAAGAAAAACCTAAAAAAGACAAAGAAACATTGTGAATCATCAACCAAAGATGGTATGTGCATATTAACAAAAAAAAATAAGAAGGACTAAAAATAAGGTAACAAGGTCCCCATATATAGAATAGATGAAACAAGATCACAAAAAAATGACAAAAGAATGTACTAAAGTACAATATTACAGTAAATAACAATTTTTGGTTTTGATACATAACATTTTGAAGTAAAATTAAGATGTAAAATGATAATTCAAATATATACTAGTTGTGTTACAATTGTAATCTATGTCAGAAAAACATAAAATAATTTAGTACTGACAACCCCAAAAAATAGACAAATAGTGATATAGTACAGTACTAGTGAAACACGGTAGCTATGGTGGTCAGGTCACATTACACTAAGCATGCCAGACAGTGGCACATAAAAAAACTCAATGTAGTATGGAACTTAACACCACACAAGTAGAATAACTATTTGGGAACATAACTAGTGGTTGGGAATGATATCTCTCATACTAAAAGAAAACTCAAAATTCTATCAGCTATACAACACTAGCACGACTGCATTGATATCATGTATATTACAGTGGCAAGTTCAAGAACAATATAAAACTAATAACTAGGGTTTAAATCACAAGAATGGCTCGCTTAGTGTTTCCATGACAAAATTTGGCGTTATTAGATGATCTTGATTGTAAGGGAAATATTAAAAAGATATAATTGAAAAGGTAAATTTTAGAATTCCCAAAATTCATATGATGTTACAAGATCAATCTCAAGATATTGGACCGAGTTGGGAAAGATATCTCTCATACCAAAAGAAAACTCAAAATTCTATCAGCTATACAACACTAGCACGACTGCATTGATATCATGTATATTACAGGGGCAATTTCAAGAACAATATAAAACTAATAACTGGGGTTTAAATCACAAGAATGAATCGCTTAGTGTTTCCATGAAAAAATTTAGTGTTATTAGATGATCTTGATTGTAAGGGAAATATTAAAAATATAAAATTAAAAAGGTAAATTTTAGAATTCCCAAAAGTCATGTGATGTTACAAGATCAATCTCAAGATATTGGATGGAGTTAAGTCAAATAGATAATAAAAATGAAACTCAAAGAAATATGAGTCACTTGCGTCATAAGAAAAGAAATAGTATTTGTCTCCTAATATGAATCAAAAGATAATACATAATACAAGATCAAAATGTTTGAAAGTATGCAATACTAAGTAATTCCCAGTTGACCTTGATTTATATTAGTTATATTAATTTCACTAGTCTGTTACTCTAAATTTCATTGTAGAGCATATATAAATAGATAATATGATTGACAATATGTTTGCTTTCCAAACATTCTTGAACAATTCCTTCTGAAATACTTTTTCAAGTCCCATTTTTACAAAATTTTCAAGGTCTTATATTCTATGCATTATACAAACCCTAAATCTAAAATTAGGGGGAAAAAGAGGTTGAAATGATGAAAATCGAAGTTAACTAATTTGAATGCCTTGCAAGAATATTAACATTTTCTAGGCACATGTTACATGTAAAATTTTAGTTTCTATATATATCACAGATTCTCCAATGAGATGAAGTTAGGGAATGGGAAGGGGTTGAACTATAGGATTCGAGTAGTAGGATATCAAAGTAATAGTTAGTTTTAGTCTTAATCAAGTAAGTGAAGTGTTTCTACTAATATATCTTACCTTTGATTTCTAGTGAGCTTAGATTAGTAGAAAATTTGTTGAGGCTGATTGTTTGTGTCAAAGGCAGTCACTAATGCAGGGACTCAAATTGAGAGTTACTAGTAACCCTAAGAATGTTCTAAGTAAGTTGTTACAGGCATTCAAATACACTAAAAACCTAAGTCTTGATCTCTTGATAAATATGGATTTTTAAATAAAGGTGTTAATATCATTTGAGAATTAATGTGTCATTTTAGTTAATCCAAATGATGTATATTTTAGTCTGAGAATTTATTTATATATGATAAAGTGGTTCATTAGAAGTAGTTCTTTAAATAATATGATCCAAATACATCAGTAAATGTCATGAAGAATGTTCTTGTTAGCATGAAAAAGGGGAAGTCCCAAATTAGAGAATCAATGATCATGACGAGATTGTGAGAATAGTAAGGAAAGATTGGTTAATGTAAGAAACAATGTTTCATCTAAACATGTTCCGTACTCATGATGGAAATTGAAAAGATGAGTAACGTTTAATTATCTCATGTAGGTAGCTCTTTTAAGAAGGAAGATAAAATAGTAACACACCAATATTGTATTAAATATGTAGTTTGACTTGATTCTAAAGCAGTAGGACCCATTGTCTCATGTAACTCTATGTTTTTTCACATTATGGAAGAAAATGATTAGTAAAACATAAATATCACTATAAATTATTAGTTTCATTTTTTATAAATATATTAAGTAGGACCAAAACGTCTCTCATAGGTAAGATTCCTTGACCTAGTAATGAATACAAATAGTAGGATGTTATAATGCATGATATAATTACTAGTACTTATTGGAAATAGAATCAATCACAGAGACTTCACATTATCTTTAATATCTAATTTGTAAATTAATAAATGTAAGGTTTTTAAGATTTGTTCATAATAAAAGTTTGTATATCATATAAAGTCATAATTTGTGTTATGTTACATGGATTAGTTTTAAGGATCCTATAGGCAAAAACTTATATAAAAGTAAAAAAGATATGTAAGGTCACGTTGAGGAAATGCATATGTAGGACATTATCTATTTAGGATAAGTGATCCTAGTGCCCATGATTAAAAGGGCATACAATGTTGAGAACATAGAATTCATGTTTTAATATGTTAATGCAAATGAAAAGTTTTGTGATTGTCCAATATTTTATTCTATCTTGGTACATCTTACTACTACCTAGTTCTTCTTAATGTCAACAAGCCAAAAATAACTAAGATATAACTTTAAGAATAATACTAAGATAAATATTTAAATGCAGTCTAAATTTATAAGATGAATATTGAATACTAAGATATAACTTTAATTATATACCCTTAGAAGGTTTCTTGAAACATACATAAAAGGATAAATGTGGGATTATGTGATACATTCATATGATGGGTGATTGTAGGTTACTTATTTATATGTGAGCAAGGAAATAAGATTTTTTTCAAATAAATTAAGACAACGATCCATTTTAATTGTTTTATTATTGTAAGTAAGAAATTTCATGATATGAAAATTGCTCTAGGTCAAAACAACTCGATAAGTCATCAAGGTGAAAATCATTACTTGATTTGTAGGTTAGGGTTGATCATGAGTACACAAGTTACAAGGTTATGTTAATAATAGAGGCCCCACATTCTCCATTGTAAGTTATGATATAAGGTTCAAGTGTAATAAGTAGAGGGAACACATTATCTATAGACTTGTATGGATCGCATTAGACTAGTTCTATATAGTTGTAACTTGGTCAGTAGAGGTTGAGTTTAAAAAGGAAAAAGACTAAAATATAAGTAAGATTTCTAGTAGTACTAGCATCCTAGTATGCATGTTTATATGAAGTTACTTAGTAGTTCTCCCTTAAGAATAGTAAATCAAAGTTATATTGCATAAATTTTGGTTTCAATATGTCTTATATTTTAATAGTTATTAAGGTTTTGAAGTCATTTGCAAGTGATATTTATATCATTTTTAGGTTAAGAAGTGATTGGTTGCTAACTGTTAAGAGAAACACATCAATCAACAAATATTTATGTTGTAGGATAGTATTAGTAATTAGATAGTTTAATCTTTCAAGAGGTATGCTATTTTTAAGACAAGTAAAAATGTTACTATCTTTTTTTAATTATTTTACTTACTCCTAATGTATGTTATATCAAGTGAAATCCACTCGTAGGTGCTCCAAAGAAGTCTTATGAGGTTGTTTCCCACTTTTCCAATTTGATGTCAATAAGGAGTTATGTTGGGCAAAAGAAAAGAACAAAAAAAAAGGGCAACAAAATGGCATCTATGATAGTTGGAGTTTCATATACTCTCACATTTTGTTTGATGGTTGTGCATTATACAGAGTATTTAGTGTTGTCGGTTTACATTCATGTGTATGTAGGATGTATGATAACTATACTTGCATTTCTACATTTGTGAGTTTTATCAGAAGGACAAGAATGTAATTGAATAAGATGCCTTTAGGAGTTTCCTATTAAGCATAAGTTAAATACTATTTTAATCTAATAATGAAAGATTGTTGTGAATATTCTAAAGCAAAAAATGCATTTTTGTATGCCAACATCATAAGTTTGGATGTTGTTAGCCTAAGTCAGGTTACTCTGATGATTCAACCTTATGATTAAGAATTAGTCTTTTATCATAAATATTGGTTATTGCAAGATGGTATCAAAGAATATATTACACCAACCTACCTGACAATAGGAATCAATTACTAGTATGATAACTCAGATGTTGACTGGATTTGAATTTTTACATATTGATTTAAAATAAAGATTAGGTATTCGATGTTGGTAATAAGGTATTTTGTGGAATTAGATATGGAATCATTGTGTTGTGTTTCTTCTCGTCCCCTTAACAACAGAAAAAAGCAAAAATTTGTGTGTATAAAAAGAGATAAGTTAAATAGAAGAATTTTAAATTTTTAGTAGGAAGAGGGAGAGATTAAAACTATGTATCTCATGTTTGAAGTATTAATCTAAGTACTAGTGTATTGAAGTAAGACTCAAAACTGGTTGGGTTAGTACATATAAAATCCCAAGTTGAATTTTGGGGCTTATACTAAAATATGAAACATAGAAGAGATGAAAAAGGGAAATAACAATGTTCTTGTTGCCAACAAAGAAAAATGCCAAAACGTAAAATAGTTAAGTAATATCATTTAATTTGAAATGGTAAGAAAAATATGCATCATGATTAAAACATAATGATAAACCCTTATACATAATATGAAGAAGTTTATAGAAAAAATACAATGAAGATGAAAATCATGAAAATAATGATACATGATGAGTCACAATGTTGGTAAGGAATAAATTGATTAAATCTATAAAGAAAAATAAAAGATATGCTTTCTCTTCTTGTACTAGATTTTGGAAAATATTTCTATAATGATGTGAGGTTTTTAAGCATTCAAAACTTTCTTATCCAGGTAGTTGCACATACCTCACTAATGATGTCTTATAAATTGTTGATACCAAATAAGTCGTTTGATATGTGTATAAGATTTGGAGTCATGTTAAGTGTAAGTAGAATGATTTGTAGTAGTTTAGACAAGTGAAAAATGAAGTCTTTCCCGAGTTAGGGTTTCATGGTTACAATTGTCTTTTCACATGTACTTCAATGAAGAAATAATGATACAAGAATCATTGAGGTTATATAGAGAGTTGGTCATTATGGACCGACCATGGGGTCATAGAACCCATAGAATAGTTACAAGGGATTAATAAGGTGTCTACTAGAAAAAATAGATTGTTAAGCAAGTTTAGGTCATTAGTCTGTAAAATTATTTCCCAGTTTCCCAACTGATGAGGTATCCAGGACCCATAAGTGAAATTAATGACTTATAGAAAGATTTTAAGGGTCTCTATTAATATAATAGTAGTTCAATTGAATAATAGGGCTCAAGTTGAGCTTACTAAGTCAGACATGCATATAGCTCCTAACCAAACCACTTATAATAAACTATTGTATACTAGTTCCATTTCGACTAAATAATAAGAATTTACACTGCTTATTGTGGGCTTGCTACATTGATAGAAAGCAGTTTGACTGCTTTCAAATCATTGCCTATAGTCAATACTAGGAAACCAAGTTATGGGTATCTCTACCGAAAAGGCCTTGTTGGATTAGATATTGTAGATATGATTTAATTATTTAAGCATGTATTGGAGTATAGATATTTTACATTTGACCCTACAACAATCTAAAAACACTTGACACATGACATAATGATTTGGGTCTAGGAGAGTATTGAAGGACATTCTTGGAAGAGCTGTATGAATTTTTCCGATGACAAATGTGTTCATTAAATAAACTACGATTCTTTGATAAGTGGTTTTAATATCGATATTTCTTATCTTTTTTCTTCTTCTCTATACATATAACTATATTTCATCAAATCCATAAGAAGAAACCTAGATTGTATCTTTTAAACTCCCATTCCTTCTTTTTTGGCCTGGTTAAATATATAACTACTAGATTTAGTGGAGAATATATTTATTGGAGGATAGTTTTGGAAGTGGGAACATTTCATACCATGGGTAACTAACTTAGTTAATAATAAGGAAATTATCCCTTCTTTAGTGATATATCCACATCAAATATTAAATTCTTAACCAACTATTAGTCAAATGCTTTAAGAGAAAATAGGGTTTATGGCATATGATTTCGTAAAGAATAGGTGAATTGAACATTTACTATTGTGATGGTGTATTGAAGGTTTATAACATTTTTTTGTGCCATTTTTTAGTGTAATATCACACTCAACTAGTCTACATAGATTTCTACTAGGTACTAAATTTATTGTAACTTCTAATACCAAAAATATTATATTTTAGTAATGTGCTTAATAATGCATGAATACGAATATACTTACTTGCTCATTGGAGTTCATGAATTGCTAAGTATATTTTGTTATTTGTAATTATATAGTATATCATTGTAAATAAAAGGAGGTGTATGCTCTCATTTAACTTGAATAACTGAAAGAAAGCTATGATTCTTCTTCTTATATGCATCGCACGTTATGCGACAATGTAAATTTAGGATACTTAAAGGAGTAGGGTTGTAAGATGTGACTATAAGAATGAGAATTTATTAACAAATTTAATTATTTATCAAGTAAGTGAAGGTTCACTATAAATTTAGGTTACATTTATTTCATTGTAAGTTTTTATTAATGTCAAATTTTATGAGGTTTATCTATAGTGCAACTAAGGGAGACAAGTGAAGAACTTGGCCAATTATTTAGTAGTAACCCTATGTGTGTGATAAGATGTTGGTACATACATACAAGGGATGGTCTCTATGATTTAGAGTTAACTTAACGACATGTGAGATCATTAACAAAGGTCATCATAAGTTCTTGCACCCATCACTAATAGAAACCAAGATGTTGCTACATACATAGAAGGGATGATCTATATGACATAAAGTTAACTTAATGGCATGTGAGATCATTAACAAAGGTCGTCATAATTATTACAAGACAAAATCAAATCATCATAAGAATGGTAATTGACAATTGAGAAAGGGGTACTATGGAATGAGTTAAGTAAATAATTCACACAAAATGAATTGATTTCATTAAGATTATTATTCTAAATATATAGAAATATAACACTCCAAGTTGGTGAATTCTAATTTAAGGTGGGAAACTAGATAGTTATAGAGAAACAGTGGGATAAGTAACTTATCATATTTCTTGGAAACATGTACCCTCCTCAGGATTTAAAATGAGATGATAAAAATCTTGTGAATACATCATTTAAATATGTGTTTTTTATGTAAAAGAAGAAATTATTAAGGCATCAAAAACTATATACATACATAAATTTAGGGGGTCATAAAATAAAAATTAAGTAGGTCTTAAGAGTCTGAAATAGGTATACTACCTTGCCCTGGTAAGAAATATAAAACAAAGTAGGATATTGTACCATATAAGTACAACTCCTTTTTAGATAGGTAATATTAGAATATTTATGCACCTTCATTATATGTGTGTCATGAGTTAACTAAGAATTATAAGTCTTCTAAAATTTATATATAAGAAAAGTTTGAAGATCCTACAAAGTAAGCATTTATGTTGGTTTTCGGTATTGTGGTCTTTAAGGCCGCTCTAGAGAAAAATAAGAGAAAACATTTCATGTTCAGGGCAAAGTAAGAAAAGTATAAAAGGTCATGCTCAAAATAATTCTTCTTTAAGACATAATATATTTGACATAAGTGATGTTTTGATAAAAGAGTAATTAATTTTATGATATTTAATTATTTATGTTATGATGTTAGATATTTTATTATCTTCTAATTTGAAATGATCACGAGATGGAAATAAATAGTTAAGTTAGAAAAAATAATATGATGTTTATAAAAAACATGTAAGATGAATAGTGAGGATTAAGATACAAGTGAAACTATAATCCATAGAGTATAGGGAGACTTGAGTACCACAGACCTTAACTTGAGACCTTAATTAGGGAATTAAACTAGATGTTCCATACACGTCCGTCATATTGTGATAAGATTCTTGGATCATCTACCGAAGGATATATGTTGTAATATGTATTACTTTCACATGAGGGGTGATCGTATGATACTACGAAGTAAGTAAGTAAGGGAGTAAGGGTGTTTGTATAGTGAGGTAAAAAAGAGCGACTTTAATTGTCTATATATAGTAAGTAAGGGAATGTAATATTGAGATACATGCAATAGGTCAAAGCACCACAGGTGTATTAATTCACTCCTCCTAGTTAGGAGTGGTCCTTAAATGGTTTCTTTATATACAAGCTACTAGAGTGGGACACTCTTGTACATGCAACTCTCTGTAAATTCTCCTTTTGGAAATTAATAAATATGGGAAACACACTTTCAACCAAAAAAAAGTTAGTCTCCATCTTTCTTGTCCTACTTATGAGGCTAGTGTAAGAAAAGTAAGCCCTCATCATATATTGTAGGCTACCTAATAAAGGTTGAGGTGCAAGCAATATTAGTTGTAATCAACAATTCTAAGACTTGTTTGGTTGGATTTTTTAAGTATGACCATATAGTAGTATCTTGGTTGGTGCATGACAAGCTAAATTAGGGTAATATTGAGGTACGAAAAGTAGGTAAAATATGTAGAATTAAGTATATACTATTAACCATGTTTATGTTTAGGTATTTATAAATTTGCATCAAGAACTATAAGTAAAAGTTACTTTCCTTAGACGAAACCTTTAATATATGTTCTATTATGATTATGAAGATTGTGTCGAATATTTTTAACAAGTAGGGTTTATATTTTCCATAAGTTATTTAAGTGGTTAGTGACTAATTTTGTGAGATTAAAATGCAAAAAAAATTGAGTTATCCATTGGATATGTAAGTTATGTTGAATGATTAGTAATCAATTTCTTTCTTATTTCTAAATCATGTTAATTAAATATAAATAAATAAGGTTCTTATGAGTGTTTTAATATAAAGATGAATATTTTAGGTTTTCTACCCACATATCTTTGTATATTTTGATGTTATTATCCTGGTAGCTTGGCTAAATTAGGGTTTTGAATGTATGAATGAAATTGGTGTTTTTGGTCCTTACACTAAAGGTTGGACCAGTAGGATTGAGGGGAACATCATTTAGTGGATAATGTCATCCCTAAATCCTCTATTGCTAAAGTTTTTATACATAATAAATAGACCATGAAGAAATGTGTATTGTATAATTAGAAAATATTTATAATGATAAATGTCTAGATTAACATACATTTGTGTCTTTAACTATTTCATTTACCCTAAAGGAGGGAATTACATATGCATGTTAATTTTCCTTCCTTAATGTCATCAGGATATCTAGTGGTGGACCATGGTCTATTTTAAAAATCTTAGTTTGGTCCATGAAATGTGAACATAACTAGAGGGAGTCATTGATTCTATATATGACGTGATTCTTTTCCATGGATAGATATTAGGAAAGCAGTTTCAAATCAAATAAGGAGCAATAATTCAAGTAGAGACTTAGATGGTAATACATTTTCAGTTTATTGTTATTGTATATATTTCAATTTGTGGAAAATGGTAAATGTGTTGTTAGAATCTGGATTTGTTGTCTGGCTTCTATATTCTTAGAATAAACCTTATTGGTAATGTTAGATTATAGACAAACTCCTATATTTATCCTATGATGGGTATATTATCAATTTATAGTAATGTTAAATCTATGGTTGTTGTAAAATTAGTACTTTGCGCCTAAATGTTTGGTCCTAAACCGAAGGACTATTAATTATCTTCCTAGTCCAATTGGTTAAAGCCACCGTTATTGTTTTAATGTTATTTAAGATTGGGTAATCCAACTCAAACTTTGTTATATATCTTCCTACTATATCACTTGTGATAAGAATGTGATTAAGTAACGTCTTGTTTTTTTATTGTATGTATATATACACTTTTATGATAACTATGTAATTGAGAATTGACCTAAATGTATAATTTTCTTATTTATTGGTCTATTCCCATGAGACAAATATTTTTCTTTTATGTGTATCCTACTTAGAATTTTATAGTGTTATTATGTAGAAGACTTATAAAACAATATGTTTTAGTGAATTTTAAGTTCGACATGTATCATATACTACTAATACATGTTTAGCTAGCTCTAGCAAGATTTTACACTATCAGGAACTTTGTATGAGTCTCGTGTTGGTTGTACATATTAGGTAAAAATCTATATGAAAGAGATTTCATGAAAAATAACTTGTAATAAATAATAAATTAGATTACTTATGTTCATGTAGTATCAATTTCATAGTGTTTTATGAGTTTTATATTAAGTTTGTTTCTTTTTGTACATTTAGTCTGATAGAAAACAAGATCAATATGACAAAAGGATTTCCTCTTGTATTGAATTAATAGTTTATTATGTATTTAGTTAGTGCAAACTAGATTGGTTGGTTGAATAAAAATATATGATAATGATGGTTCATGAATCAAGGTGTGGATTTTATCTGATATGAGGTTACATGTAATTTTATGAAAATGTGATATAATTATATGTATTTCTCAATATCTTTTCAATTTTGATTGTAAAAACATTATTATTTGGTATCTTAGTTAGGGTTTAATAAAATGGTTGATCTGTATTGATTATCATTAATGCTAATTCAAAAGGGAAGTCTCACCAATATTCTTATTGATATCTCTAGAAAAGTAAAAACATAACAATACGCAAGGAGCTTTACAGGAGGTAGTAATGCATGCACTCAAGATTTGACATCATAATAGTTATGGTTAGTCATGTCAGATCTTTGTGGATCATAAAACATTAAAGTTGTTTTAAATTGAAAGTAACTCAACAAATGCTAGAGGAGGATGTTATTACTAATCACAGACTCAGACATCAATATTGACTATCATCCTAGTATGACCAATGTAGGGATAGAACCCCAACAATATACTCTTCATTATTTACAAAAATATTTTATATACCTTTTGAAGAAAGAGATTTATATCTAAAGTTAAGAACATGAACCAAGAGTTGGCTTTATATCCATAAGATACTTTAGCTAAACATTTATTAGTTAGAATAATCTTCTACAATCGAGTTATAGAAATTAAACATAAAATTGAGAACTAATACATATAATGAATGATATGATAATAGGAAAAATCATATCTTCCCTATACCAACAACACAATATATATGTACCTAATTATTGTGAAATAAAGGAAAAGAATGGGGAGGAAGCACATTTTCTATGTATAAAACATGCTTAAATAGTTCTAAGATGTATAGAAACCTCAAAAAACTAAAATTTTACTATGTATGAAAAATATTTGGAGAAACCTAACCACAAACTCCATAATCATTTTCCATTTTATATGTTATTTTTCTGAATTGATTATTAGCATTCCCCAAAGGTAACAAACATTAGTTTTCAGATATGTGGTGTTCATAACACATTTCCCATAAATAAACAATGTCTTACTTTGATACTATCTCATAAATATTTTTGTTATCTTAATGGTTTTATACAAGTTTATATGGGTTTTTTTCTTTTTCCCTCATCAACACATTGAACATTGCATCCAATCTACTTTCCAACATTGCTCGGACCCACAACAATATGAAAATGACTTTTATAAAAAAAATGAAAGACTGATTCTACCATAACATTTAGATGTAATACTTATAGGAGGATAATCCTTGAGAGTAGAATGAATGGTGATGAAAAATAAAGACCCATTTCATAAGTAATTTTTAGTTTCCCAACATTCGTTAATAAGAGTCATTCATTTCTTACTGTTTGTTTTTAACTAATTTATCTGAACTGATATAGAATGATTTATGAGAAACCATTTTCCTTGAATTTTGATTTGTATGTTGGTCCAACTCTTTGAGCTCTATTTCTAGTCTAGTCTATGTTTGACTCTCCAAAGATTGAAGTAATTCATTTCAGCTTGTTCATCTCTACAACATAAAGGAGTTATTAATTCCCTAATTTTGTCCCACTTGATCAAGTCATTTCCAAAATCTTAATTTTCATGCAATTCTTAAGGAATTTATTCTTTTTTAGAAGAAGTTCATTAGAATATTAGGGCATACATGAGTGAATAGTGTCATTGTTTTCATGGCCAATTAATTATCTCACAACCTTCAAGTCTTCATTCCTATCTTTTCACTTTTAACACAAGGACGGAAGATTATGTCCTTGGTATACAACTACTAATTATATTCCATTTATGTTACCTTTTTAAATAGAAACAAGTACCTATGTTGCACGAACTGCTTATATGTTTTATTCATGGAATGTATTATTCTAATCTGAAACACAAGTAATTAATATATGTTTTGTGGTTTAAGTTACCAATTTACTATATTTTCTACCACACAAACACTAAAATAGTTAGTAACATCATGTCATTCCCTATGGTTTCTTTTTTAATAAGAGTTAGATCCAATTTTAATTATTTTGACCAGAATTTATTTCTTTACATCATTGTATCATTCTTATACTTTCCCATTAAGCACGCATAATAATCAAGTATTTTAATGCTCTCAAATAGGTTTCTTTTTTCCAATATCAACTTGCATCTCTCTACTATGTCATGTCTTCTTAAGTTGTACATTTCTTTCCTATGTGGGATGAAATAATTTCTATTTCTATGTAGGATTTAGTTACTCCTAACATTTATCAAAGGAAATTTTGTAGTTGCATTCTGCATTTCTTGCGAGACAGGTTGATGTGAGCTTTTCACATCATACATCTTGTAAGCCTTTGTAAAATCTACAATTTTTGAGGCACTTTATTACTATTTTAGGATAGTTGTACAAGCAGCATATGCCAAGTGTTCAATCATATTTGCATAATTTGCTTATTTATTAGTGTTGCTAATACAAATCATAGTCAGTATGAAAATGAAAATATACACAATTTGCAATGAGAATTCAATTGTTAAGTTCTTTTGATATGATATCATATGGGTACTTGACAAATATTTCTATTAATTAAAGAGTGGAATATACAATGCTTGCAGGTCCTTCATATTTTTGTAACAATAGACTATATTCTTTTCCTCACATGAGTCAATGACATTTTGTTTTTTTTGTCATTATCATGGATGTCTTATTTTTATATTATCTTTCATCAAAACCCTAACCTTAAGCAAAAAAATGTCAATGAATAAGAAGAGATGAGGAATTTAACTAGGTTAGTGTTTGTTTCCTTCCTTAGAAATTGCATGATGCATTTGTCACATAAGACATAAGGTTTCCTTCTCCACCATTGTTGCAATGCCCAACTCGTATACCTCTACCACATCTACCTCCTACATTACCTCCTACAAATGAAATGTTAGTTACCAGTCGCATGTCCACTTTGAAATGCAACCCCAACTTCATATTAACACTTATATCATCTAGATTCCTCACCTTCATTTACTAATGATTGATCATCACAAAGGACCCTTTTTTGGTTAATGGCTTAATTTCCTTATACTCCATCAAAGGACCCTACACCCATAAGAGAAATCTAGTCAGTACATATCACATGGTTATAAAGATGTGTATAAAATTGTTTTTATATTTAAATTTCTATTGTTTGACCCAATTTGTACCTTTTAAGGTTACAACAACCATAATATAAATAAGACCCCTATTCTTAAGATCATGGCCAACCAATTTGTACACTTTACAACCTTATCTTTCTAGAGTTGGGGCATTTCGTCCCTAGCACGACATCACTAATTTTACCCATGTCACTAATTTAGACATCACCAATAATAAATATAACATAAATCGTGTTCCTCATATTTGTTTCAAAAAAATATAAGTATACATTAGTAAATTTTTGACCTCTAATGTCACTTTTCTTAATATCAATTTCCATAGCAAAATTGAGACTATAAGCCTCCATCGATGGTTGATAAAGTACACGCATCACTATTGGTCAAGTCTTATCAATTAGGGAAAAAACCACAGGTGCCACTTTTGTTGTGATGTTGGTTTCTTTGGGTAGAACTGGCTTCATAGATAGCCCAAGAAATTAAATTTTTCGAAAAAAGTTTGATATAGATGTTTAGCATCGGTGATAAAGAAACCAATGAAATAATCCTTCTCTATATAAATTTTACCTCTAAAATATTTTTTCATCGGTTATTCTCTATATAAACCAAACTTGCAGGTCATGTCCAATGCAAAAATATTTACCTCCAAAAAACATTTGGTGTTTGTTCCTTCTCATAAAACTAACAATATTGGGTTTTGTCCATGTGGCCCACAAAAAATATTTTCCCCCAAATTGGGTTATGTTGTCAGTTTTGGTTTTGTTATGGATAACATAGGTCATAGTGAGGTTTGTGTTTTTTTAGGGATATGGGCATATCACTTTTGTTTCTTAGTGTCTAATGAGGATAGAGTTGGACTTCAATCATTAGTTTTGTTGAATAAATGGATGACTAATTTCTTACTGTCAGTTTAATTATATCAACCAACGACTAAATATGTAATGACCCCACCTCCTAGTAACCCCCCAATTAAGGGAGACCAAGAGTTCGGAGCAGTTATCCCAATTTCTGGATCAAAGGTTTGACAAATAATCAATAATAATGATCAAATTCTACAAATTATACTGAAAGGCTGTAATAAAATAAAACTTTGCATACCTTTTGTGAAAACTTGGAAATCTACTTCTATCCACATCTAGAGTCTATTCTAACTAATCCTCCTTTGTACTTTAATTCTTATTTAATTCCACATATGCCACTTTACTATTTGTCCTTTTCAATTTTGTACATAAAATGCCGACAAACAAAACATCGGTCAGCATAACTGAATATGCCAGTATGTGGGGACAACCAAAATTTTGCAAATATGGCTAACAATCTATATATCACAATCAAGTTAATTAACAAGCCAGTTTACGCTTTCAATGTGACATTCTCCACCACTTTTGCCCTAACCCTAGCATACCCACCTTAGGGTTTCTCTTTTACCAATGACATAAGGCCACCTTCTCAATCCCGAGCTTGGTCTATGAGGTCACCACTCATGGTGCCCAATAGTCATTCTATAAAGACCACCTTCTCAATCCCGCGCTTAGTGTCTGGGGTCACCACTCATGGTGCCCATTGGTCTTCCCTCTTGGGCTTGACCTTTTGGCATCATCCATTAGGGTGGCATGTATGTGCAACAATACACACTTCTATTATTATTGTGATAATCATAGTGACTTTATGATTTTCATGTATGAACATCTAAACAGATAAGTTGTATTCAGTTCGAGGAATCATCTGGGAAACTCTTCAGGAAACTAATGTGATTAACCATAATTAACCGCATACCTGTCAGGCTAATTTGAGACATAATTAACCCAATCAATGCAAGAAATCCAATAGGCAAACAAGCACACAAAGAGATCTTGAAATATGCATACAATTTCCTATCATTTATCATGCCATCAAGACCTATTAAACCTAGATCTCTTCCTAGTGTTTCTAGTCCACTTTTAGGGTTTTCCATTGCAATTAGGATTTCACTTCATTAATACTTCTTTAAACCCTAATTTTAACATCATAGGCACAATTAAATGTCCATTAAGTCTATTATAACTCTTTTATATTAAAACTACCTTTTTTATCCTTTTAAGGCATGACACGATCACTAGACCCAATTATCATCTTTGGTTCCTTAACAACTTATCTTTCATGAAGTCTATTTATCATTAATTCCACATTTAACTATTTAGAAAACCCTATATACCATATTAAGGGTATTTATCCACAATTAGACAATAACACTATTTTCATGACTTCTAGATTGATTCTCATATTTAGATTATTTAAAGTACTTTCACACACATGGAACCATGAATCAAGCCAATTAAACATAAATAGCACACTTTTCGACCTAACTACTCTTTTATTAATAGGAAGTTCATTTCCAATTCTAAGTATTTAGAAATTATCATTTGATTCATTTATCTTTAAGCTTTAGGGTTTTGCATTGATGGAATCATTAAAGATGATGACTTTGCATACTTTTCTAATTTCAAGACGTTTTAGGCCCTGAATCTATTTTTAATGGCTTCTACATAATTTCTTGATCAATTTCCATGTAAAGTTCACTTTAATCCGATCATCCTAGCATGAGTTATGATATTATGAAATAATTACCTTCTATTTGGGGAAAAAGACTACTCTTCCCCTTTTCTCCTATTCACCACCCGAGTGTAGAGGTGTAATCTCCCTAGCTCTTGTCTCCCACCTTCGATCCATCGCTCCCTTGTGAAGAAGCCATGGACAAGTCAAGCACAACTTTGACTATCTCGTCTCGGCTACCAACGACCCTGGTCTCTTCTGCCCTACCTTCGCCTCCTCTGGCTGCACCTAGAGGGCACTTGCGTGACGCTCGTGGTGGCGGGAGGCGGAGCCCCCATAGGTCTCTCATCAGCCTACAACAAGGCAGTAGCAACCTTCTCGGGGGGAGTAGTCGGGGCCTCCATCATCCTTCCCAAAGATCTGGTTCCCTCCGTGAGCTCGCCTCGGGTCTCCAGTCCCAAGGAATTTGTAGGTGTCACCCCAAATTATTGAGAAGAACTTGTGGCTACAGAGAGAAAGATGCGGTGGGTTGGGAGGGTCTGTAGCATATCTTGCAAAATCAACAGATGCCTCGCGGATCTATGCAGACGGGAGTCCTAGGGGAATCCTTATATAGGTAGGGGAGGCGGTCTAGATAGTTGTTGTGCAACCATATGTATCCCAAGCGAGCTGGGTTTTAGGTACTTTCCATATATAGTACGACAACGGAATTCCTGTGGCTTGTCAAACTCACCTCCCTGTCCCGATCTCAGCTATGGGGAAAAAGACCAGTGAGTGGAGGGGAGAGGGGTAGGACCGATCAAGTAAGTATCTCGTTCTTGTTCACATTAGTAACCTGACTAGTCGTGAGGTAGAAGATGCAAGGGAAACCGTTCGATTTTGATCTAATAGTTCCAATCACGCACCCCATCTTAATATATAATCCAATTCGAATTAGAAATCATGACATTTAATGTATATTTCCTTTACCCTTTCCACTTTAGGATATTTTGTAAAAATCATAACTCTCAGTACAATTATCCAATTAACACCAAATTTTAAGGGAAAGTCCATAATGACTCAAACCACTTATGTACCAAGTTTGGGACTCAAAATCGAAAGGAAAAACCATTTTGCTTCATATGCAAGTCAAGTACCTATAAGCCACATATTTTGTAACAAAACACCTATTTTCTCTTTCCTCTCTTCCTATTTTCTTTATTTGAATTCCTTTTACCATTAGGAACCTTATGGACACGAAAATCCACCAAAGATAACACAATCACACCTCTTTCTACTTATTTTAACATTGTTTTCAATTTCTTTCTTAATAAAGAAATATTTAATGGATCTTTTCTTTTCTCGTTGCATTATCTTTGCAACTTTGGACTCCTTGGAACCCAAGGAACCCAAGAGGCACTAAATCCATATTTTTATAACATTTCTTTGCCTTCTAGAGGTTTCTACATCTTTCTTTTCTCCATTTTTTATTTACTTAATTAATAATGGAGTTTCCTTTGTATTTTCCTTGTTATTGGGTCTAATAGCCAATAAAGCCCACAAAACAACCAACAAGGATACTGTAAACGAAATCCTTTTATTCAAAAAAAAATTATGTCATTTTTTGTCCAAATATATTTAATACGAGAAATTACATTTCTCACCAAAAGAACCCAAAAATTGGGGTTGTAACATCCTTACCCTCTTATAGGAAATTTGCCCCCAAAATTCCACCAGGCACACAAACAACTAGGATAAGCCTTTCACATGTCCATCATGGCTCTTATGTGGCCTCACCCTTTCCATGGTGCTTCCCAAGAACCTTCATCATCTCATATTCTTCCATCTGAGTTCTTTCTTACCTTGGTATATCGTACCCTCATAGGTGACTCAGGATTTTTCAACCTCTCAAAAAGCTTAATAGGTTCAAGGCTCAGCACATGGCTTGGGTACCTCACATAGTGCTCTAGATCAGACTCATGAAACACATTATACATCGTGTTATCCTGAGGGATAAGGCTAAACACAACCATCTCCACCAATACATCTCAAATGGACCCATGTAGCCAAAAATCAGCTTTCTTAGATATAACTTAGAGGGGTCGGATTTTCACATCACATACTCTCCCACAGTGAACTGCATGTTAGTCTACTTTGCATTAGCTTATGACCCATGTTGCCCCTGGGCTCTCCCTCAGCCATTGCACGATCAAAGAGACTTCATCTGCACAAATTGTGGTTCTTTTCTGACCTTCACGAGGTCCCTTCACCAACCTCATCTTAATGAAGTGGTGACCGACACAACCTCATCTGGATACTGGCTATGGTGTTTATCATCACATCTTATAGAGGACAAGAAATGTCTCTATGTGTCACCCTGATTGAGCACACATGCTCTCATCAGACCCTCTAGTATGTATTATACTAACCATTCGTTAGGAGTGATAAACTGTACTAATCACCGAGTTCTTCATGTATCTACTTCCAACTCATGGAAGTGAATCTTTAGATTATAATCAAGAACTTTTGAACTCACATCATTATGTAGTTGAACCATCTCTCTTCCATATGTAGTTCAACTAGATCCTTCCCTTGAGTATTCTTTCTCTCTCATGTCATCTAGGTGAGGCGATCTACCATAACCCATATTGTATCTTGACCTTCCTTGGTCTAGGGGAGACTTACCACAAAATCCATTATGATGAACTCCCATTCCCTCTCGGGTATGTATGTCATGACTCCTCAAAATTGATTCCTTAGAAACCCTAAACCTCTCTAGTCGGGGTTCCATCACCTTATTTTCTAGAGAAGTGCATCCGAGGTTCTCCAACCATCCTTTTATTGCATCAAGGCCTAGGCTGGCTAACTAACAGATATTTTCACATCTAAGTGTTAGCCAAACATATCTTCTTTCTCAAACTTAGGGCTAACCTAACAACCCCTTCTAGCCTCTAGCTAAACTAGGTAACTGCATCTCAACCCCTTTACATCCTTATGTGTAAGGTAATGTTGAAGACATACACCTCCATCTATTTCACTTATCATCTCATCTCAGACTCTAAGTCTACCTTCATCCAAAAACTCTGAGCTCATTTTCTTGGTTATCAAACTCAACTTTGTATACATAGCTCATGATAAAACATCCCCACAAGATGACTACCTTAGTACTCTTGATGTTTGTAAACCATCTATATATCGTTTACTCCACAAGGGTATGTTATCATCTCTGTCCTCATACCTCTTAGCAACATTTCCACTCACATCTTCTTTATTCCTGGTGTATGGTATGCGTACTGTCCTATCTCTCACTCCCATAACAAGAGGAAATAAGCATTTGGCGGTCATCCAAACACAAAGTTCTTCATGTTCTAAGAGTAGAGATAGTACATCCCACATTGCCAGTACACCTTCACATCTAAGTTGAAACGTGCAACTTATGTATCACGATCATCTTGATATCAAAGTTACTTCCATGGAACATTGATCTTGAATCCACTTGGGTCACAACACAATCCTTGGTCCTCTCCTCTAGGTCTGTAGGGTGCTCACACTTTTGGGATTATCCCTCTTCCCTTATGCATCTGGAGAGTGCCCTCCTCATCTGCCCTTTGGGTCCCATGAGTTCATGAAGGTGATCAATCTCCTAACCCATGGCCCTCAGACAATGATAGTTGTTACCTCCCGACCCTATTGTCATGTGCAACTAGGGAATTAGGCAACTCCTACTTCCATCAGTCTTATCCCTACCTGACCCTAGGATAGACTTATGATTCTAATATAGTACATGTCCAACTTAGAACTTTACCCACGTCTCCATCATCTCTCTCTGCATTCATGGGCTGACTTTCATCCTTTCATAGGGGTCATGGCGACCTGCCTACCTTGGTCAGGCTCCATACTGGTTACCTCCATGGTAACACATCCACATGCACTTAGAGATAGTTATCTATGGGTCTACAAGTTCATTCTCATACTATGTACTTTTCACTTAGCTTCTCAAGATCCTATGAAACCTCTTTAGGTTACCTCAAAACCAACAAAATTGGTATACATACTACAAAAGGGCCCCTCTCCCAGGATGGGAGGAAACTATCTCTTGATAGAAACAAGGTCACAAACGTCCTTATGTCTAGGGTTTACATCCACCTAAGCATGCTTAACCCTATCATTCTACTAAGGTACAAGTAGACTACCTACTAAACCATGCCAGGTCATACTTGTTCCCATTCCTCAACTTTAGACCAAGAACATACCTTCCCATGTCACCAACTTCACTGTGAGGGGTTCATCGAACATACCATAAACATAAGGGGTTTCCCTTTCCTCTAAACATGAGGAGTACTATGCTCTAATCTATAGAAACTCAAATCTTGTCATGAGCATTAGGTACACCACTTCCCCTCTTAGTCCTAGGAACCCTAGGTTCACTTTTCTGATGTCCAACTATCTACTCCACTTTTAAACCACGAGCCAAGCATGTACACAGTATGACATGTACTTTCCATGATCCTTCTATTTGAACAACACTTCTGAGTGGAGTCCTCCTCAAGGACCACCAACAAGGTATAGGGCCTTATCACTTGCTACTAACCCTCTTAATGGTCTAAGGAACTCTTCTTCTTAACTCAGAAGGTAAACATATATACCATAGGCACATAGGTACCAGAAGCCACATCATCTCTCTAGGGTTTGGTTCCTCTAATGGAAACCAAGATATCATCAGCCTCTAGGGATCAAGCATGAGGCAACCACTATCATCCAATTAGGTCACATCATCCTCAACTCCCATTATTCCTCATATCTCAGAGTCTGGGCTTCCAACCTTCTTGCTTGGGTCCTGCTCTCTCTCTAGAGCTAACTCCACAACCAACCTAACTACTAGAGGTCCTCCCTCCAAGAAGGTGGATCAAGCTCACAAGCATACCCCTACATGGGTGAAGCCTCCATTCAACTTATGTTTGCTCAAGATTACCCATAGCCCTTTATGCTTATCTCATAAGCTATCCATCATACTCTTCTGAATAAGGTTTCAACCTACTGCCCACACTACTGAAGTACTCTGGGTGCATGTTATGCCCTACTTGCATAAGCCCATAGGGTTTCTATAGGTTCTTCACTAACCTCATCATTGAAGGAGATATGCTTCACTCTAACATGCACGACCCTTCCCAGGGTTGGGTCGCCAAAGGCACTAGGTCATCCAACCTCACATGGCTCATAACGTCATGGGCATCCAAAAGTATGTCCACACACCTGGTCTATCATGACATCTAACTCATCATGTCACTCTTTCTCTAACCACTACTTAGGGTTAGGGTTAGCATCATCCTCAAAGGATGTGCCAGGTCTCTACTTATGATGGAGGTCTCTACCTCCAAGACTAACTTTCTCCACTCATCCTCATGACAAGGAGGTCTAGCCTCATGTCTCTCCTGAGGGCATGACAACTCATGTCATACGACCTAAGCATGTATCTATTCTTTAGTTTACGCTTAAACTATTAAGCTTATGTCCATGACATCTTATTTACATGTTTTTCATTAATTTGGTGGAGGATTCCTTAAATCTTATCAACCTTACCCATTCCTCAAGAGGGTGAGGTAAAGAGAGAAAACCTTAATACTTAAGGTCCTTAACAACATTTGAGTTGATAAGGGATGAACAAGATGAGAGAGTCCTAAAGGTATCTTATTTCGAGTCAAACCCTGAGACATTGGCCAGACAGTCACACTAATATGGGAGTCCTCACATTCTGACTAGTGGTGCGGGGGAAAATCTTGTCAGCCCCCGGACGTGATCCTTTTCTAAACACCTCTATCTTTCAGAAAATCCTCTAATAACTCCCTTGGGTTCTACAAAGTTTGTAAAATTTCATAATTATTAAAGATGAAATGAGGAATCGACGCTCTGATACCAAATGTAACGACCCCGCCTCCCAGTAACCCCCAATTAAGGGAGAACAAGAGTTTAGAGCCATTATCCCAATTTTCGGATCAAAGGTTCGACAAATAATCAATTATAATTATCAAATTCTACCAAACTATACTAAAAGGCTGTTGTAAAATAAACTTTGCATACCTTTTTCAAAAACTTGGATATATACTTCTATCCACATCTAGAGTCTATTCTAACTAATCCTCCTTTGTACTTTGATTCTTATTTAATTCCACATATGCCACTTTACTATTTGTCCTTTTCAAATTTGTACCTAAAATACTGACAAACAAAACGTCAGTCTGCATAACTGAATATGCTAGTATGTGGGGACAACCAAAATTTCACAAATATGGCTAACAATCTATGTATCACAATCAAGTTAATTAACAAGCCAATTTATGCTTTCAATGTGACATTCTCCACTACTTGTTCCCTAACCCTGGTAGACCCACCTTAGGGTTTCTCTTTTGCCAATGACTTAAGGCCACCTTCTCAATCCCGAGCTTGGTGTCGGGGGTCACCACTCATGGTGCCCAATAGTCATTCTATAAAGACCACCTTCTCAATCCCAAGCTTGGTGTCTAGGGTCACCACTCATGGTGCCCGTTGGTCTTCCCTCCTGGGCTTGACCTTTTGGCATCATCCGTCAGGGTGGCATGTAGGTACGAGAATACACACATCTATTATTATTGTGATAATCATAGTGACTTTATGATTTGCATGTACGAACATCTAAACTGATAAGTTGCATTCAGTGTGAGGAATCATCCGCGAAACTCTTCGGGAAACTAATGTGATTAACCATAATTAACCACATACCTACCGGGTTGATTTGAGATAGAATTAATCCAATCAATGCAAGAAATCCAATAGGCAAGCAAGCACACAAAGAGATCCTGAAATATACATACAATTTCCTACCATTGATCATGCCATCATGACCTATTAAACCTAGCTCTCTTCCTAGGGTTTCTAGTCCACTTTTAGGGTTTCCATTGCAATTAGGATTTGACTTCATTTATACTACTTTAAACCCTAATTTTAACATCATAGGCACAATTAAATGTCCATTAAGTCTATTATGCCTCTTTTATATTAAAACTACCTTTTTTATCCTTTTAAGGCATGACACGATTAGTAGGTCCAATTATCATCTTTGGTTCCTTAACAACTTATCTTTCATGAACTATATTTATCATTAATTCGACCTTTAACCATTTAGAAAACCCTAATTACCATATTAAGGGTATTTATGCACAATTAGCCAATAACACTATTTTCATGCCTTCTAGATTGATTGTCATATTTAGATTATTTAAAGTACTTTCATACACATGGAACCATGAATCAATCCAATTAAACATAAATACCACATTATTCGACCTAAATACTCTTTTATTAATAGGAAGTTCATTTCCAATTCTAAGTATTCAGAAATTATCATTTGATTCATTTATCTTCAAGCTTTAGGGTTTTGCATCGATGGAATCATTAATGATGATGACTTTGCATACTTTTCTAAGTTCAACACGTTTTAGGCCCTGAATCTATTTTTAATGGCTTCTACATAATTTCCTGATCAATTTCCATATAAAGTTTACTTTAATCCGATCATCCTAGCATGAGTTATGATATTATGAAATAATTACCTTCTATTTGGGGAAAAAGACTACTGTGCCCCTTTTCTCCTGTTTGACACCTGAGGGTAGAGGTGTAATCTTCCTGGATCTCATCTCCTACCTTTGATCCTTCACTCCCTTGTGAAGTAGCCATGGACAAGTCAACCACAACAATGACTATCCCATCTACGCTACCAACGACCCTAGTCTCTTCAGGCCTTCCTTCGCCTGCTCTGGCCGCACCTAGAGGGCACCTGCACGATGCTCATGGTGGCGGGAGGTGGCGCCCCCACAGGTCACTCGCCAGCCTGCAACATGGCAGTAGCAGCCTTCTCGAGGGGAGAAGTCGGGGCCTCCATCATCCTTCCCAAAGATCTGGTTCCCTTCACCAGCTCGCCTCGGGTCTCCAGTCCCAAGGAATTTGTAGGTGTCACCCCAAATTGCTGAGAAGAATTTGTGTCCACAGGGAGAAGGATGCAACGAGTTGGGAGGGTTTGTAGCATATCTTGCAAAATCAACATATGCTTCGCGGATCTATGCGGATGGGGGTCCTAGGGGAATCCTTATATAGCTAGGGGAGGCGGTTCAGATAGTTGTCGTGTCAACCATATGTATCCCAAACGAACTGGGTTTTAGGTACTTTCCATATACAGTACAACAATGGAAGTCTTATGGCTTGTCAAACTCGCCTCCCTCTCCCGATCTCAGCTCTGGGGAAAAAGACCAGTGAGTGGAGGGGAGAGGGTTAGGATCGATCGAGTAAGTATCTCGGTCTTGTTCACATTGGTAACCTGACTAGTCACGAGTTAGAAGATACAAGGGAAACCATTCGATTTTGATCTAATAGTTCCAATCACGCGCCCCATCTTAGGATATAATCCAATTCAAATTAGAGATCGTGACATTTAATGTATATTTCCTTTACCCTTTCCACTTTAGCAGATTTTGTAAAAATCATAACTCTCAGGACGATTATCCAATTAATACAAAATTTTAAGGGAAAGTCCATAATGACTCAAACCACTTGTGTCCCAAGTGTGGGACTCAAACTCAAAAGGAAAAACCATTTTTCTTCATATGTAAGTCAAGTACCTATAAGGCACATATTCTATAACAAAACACCTATTTTCTCTTTCCTCTCTTCATATTTTCTTTATTTGAATTCCTTTTACCATTAGAAACCTTATGGACACGAAAATACACCAAAGATAACTCAATCACACCTCTTTCCACTTATTTCCCATATTTTAACATTGTTTTCAATTTCTTTCTTAATAAAGAAATATTTAATGGATCTTTTCTTTTCTCGTTGCATTATCTTTGCAACGTTGGACTCCTTGGAACCCAAGAGCCACTAAATCCATCTTTGGATAACATTTCTTTTCCTTTTAGAGTTTTCTATATCTTTCTTTTCTCCATTTTCTTATTTACTCAATTAATAATGGAGTTTCCTTTGTCTTTTCTTTGTTATTGGGCCTAATAGCCAATAAAGCCCACAAAACAACCAACAAGGCTACTATAAATGAAATCCTTTTATTCAAACAAATTATATCATTATTTGTCCAAATATCTTTAATAGGAGAAATTACATTTCTCACCAAAAGAACCCAAAAGTTGGGGTTGTAACAAAATACTACTTCACAACACTGGTGAAATGTTTTACCTCATTATCTATTTCATCATGCATGAACCCTAACTCTATCTGGAGATGATAAGATAGTTGCTTCTAACCAAGGCCGCTTCCATCTATTGTCGTTGTCTCCTTTGTAGCCATCACCACTGCCATTTCTACTTCCATCTCTCTATGGTATTGCCACAAACCTCTTATTCTCTCCACCTGCCATCCTCATCTCTCCTACTATTTGGAACTACTAATGAATCTAGTCATAGATGCTAACACAGATAGGCACCTCTCTACCATTTCTAGTTGCCACTATATGCCACCACCACCATCCACTGAGCACCACTCGACCATTGCCAGCCGTCATCGTTTCCTCTGTTGTGCTTCTTGCTGCCAACTTCCAGTCATCCTCTGCCCTTGATTCTTTCCCTAAAAGTTGTATAAGCCCTTAGTCCATATCGTGGAAGGTCTTTCTTCTCCTTCTCTCATGCTTGTCTAATTATAATTATTTGTTTTGTGTATTATTTTATAATTATCTTTAGATTAATGCATTTTTATAATTATTTAATTAACTTGATATGATTTACACATTGATATGAATTAACCTAAATTAATGTGAAGAGTACTAGGGTTTTAATTTGGATACATTGTTCAATTTGAATGTTTTATACATAATTCTTAGTAAAAATCCTGATTTAGACATACATCTTGGTGGCCTAAAAACCCATCCAAGATTTACTCTTTAGAAGTAAATCTTACATAGTCCCTGGTTTGGGATTGTCTTTGAACAATTACTATCCTTTAGGATTTAAGTGTATAATGTGTATTCAATTTTTAAGTTGTTCTATCATCACTTCCCTATTTGTTCTATAAGTACATATGTAGGTGGGAATTTTCTCAAATATATTAGTGTACTTGGAGAACTACGGGGAAATGATGTCAAAATATTATTGAAAATCAAACACATGTTATACACATACTAGTGTGATAAGTGTTCAAGAATGGGATAGGTGGTAAAAATTCATCACTAAACTCGAAACCCTAAAACCTAGTCTCTAAATCCCAATAGATAATTCTTGGCCCTTTTAAATTGGACACAAATAATACCTAATTCATTACTCATTTTTCATGTGATCATATATTGGATCAATCATGGATGTCCATTCCAATTTCTACACTCTAGAGTTTATTATTGGTCTTGATCAATTTATAAGATTTGTGAAGGAACATAGGAACAACACAGAGATAGGTTTAATTGTCCATGTAGGAATTGCAGTAACAACATGAAAGTCGACGCTTGATGAAATCCTAAGTCATATCATGTGCAATGAGATTGTATATGGCTATACAAAATGATACTAGCATGGAGAGATTCCTACTATTACATCTATAGAAGTCGATAGCAATACTTGTATGGAAGAAGAACTTGCTGACATAGTTGATTTGAATGAACTAATTATTATAGACATGGTTGAGGCTATGCTAGATAGTTGTGGGGTAAATCTTATTGATCGACCTTCCTTATTCATGAATACTCTGCATGATGTGGACATATTGTTACACTTAGGTTGTCCAAAGTTAACAAAGTTGAGCATTGTGTTGAGATTGTATAGCCTGAAGACTAACAATAGATGGAGATACAAAAGTTTCACATATATGTTGTCATTTTTTAAAGGTATTCTTCCTAAAGGCAACGATCTTCCAATTTCAACATGTGGAAAAATATGTTATGTCTAATGGGAATATAGGCTAAGAAAATGCATGCATGTCTGAATGACTGTGTGTTATTATAAAAGGACTTATATCATTTTGAAATGTTTTCCAAAATGTGAGGCGTCAAGTCTGACAAATTTGGGTAAGGACAAAACTAGATCTCATGCCAAAGTGATGTGGTACCTACCTATAATACCACAATTTCAATGCTTGTTTTCTACTACTATGTATGTGCATAATAATCCTTAGCATGCGGAGGTAAAGTAAAACAATGATGGGATCCTACAAAATGTATCTAATTCCCCAAAATGGAAGAAAATTAATTTATTATACCCTGAATTTGGTGAAGAAGTTGGGAATCTAATATTTGAGATTTGCATTGACAGGTTGAATCTATATGACACATTATGCGGCCAACATAACACTTGGTCAGTTATGATTGTTATATACAATCTTCCTCCCTAGTTGTGTATGAAAAATAAGTATGTCATGTTGTCATTGTTGATATTGGGACTCAAAAAACTTAGTAATGATATTCATGTTTTTCTTGAACTTATGATTCATCACTTAAAGTAACTCTGGAGATAAGGTGTCATAACCTATGTTGCTTCGGGTAGAGAGACATTTTGTTTTCTTTCTAAATTGTTTTGTACTACTACTGACTTTTTAGTATATGGGATTTTTCTAGATACAATGTAAAAGGGTCAAAAGCAAGACATAAATGTGAGGAGAACATTGATTGAATGGACCTATCTTGATAAGAAAGTAGGTGAAGTGTTTGTTGATTCAAGACAAAGCGATTAATTTAAGATATTAAGCCTCCTTTAAAATACATTCTTATGATTAGTCAGATGAACTGAACGTATTACATAATTAACACATGTTTTGGATTAACTAGGCTATACCTGACTCTAAGAAAAGGCATGCAAAGAATGTGAGATACCACAAGTTGGGTCTAGTTGGTTATGCCTAGTATTTCCAATAGAGATAGCAAGCGTCTTCTACTTGGAAGCCTACTCCTGGGTCTATGGAGTCTTCTACTACTTTTTTACCTATACCTCACCATGAGGTGTGGATGGATTTGAGGACAAGTTGCTCTAGATAAATACCCAACCTCGCAACCACAGAAGAGGCTGCAAAATTGGTAAAATTTAAATCTTAGAGTGCATGCTCATTTTTGAACTTAACTGTTATGTTTTACTGATCAATTACTATTGTTGATTATTAGGGGGAGCTCTATGAGTAAAGAAAATAAGGCAAGTTTATTGTTGAGGGACAAATGGATGAATTTGTGGTTTCTCTGGGCACTCAAGAGCATCTTGGCCTTGTTAGGGGTGTGACTTGGTGTTGGATAAGATCTTTTTTTGGCACATAAAAAAAGAAGTCCAGATCTGTCAATAATGGTGGGATGTCACATGATGAGGTAGAGGACATAGTTACAAAGAGAATACAAGCAATGAGATAGTTTTGGGCTTCTCAGCCTCAACCTCCTCATACAGTATTTGCACCACACCACTCTTCTTACGAGGTGGACCCTCCTCAGATAGAGGTGATTGGGAGTACTCCCATGGGCCCACCAGATTTGTCCAATCTAAGTTTTTTTCTGATATAATAATCTTGTAATATGTTGTGGTTGAGTATATATAACATTACATATGAAATTATAGGTGTTGAGAAAATATCATATTGTATTGCAACTAATATGAGAATCCATGCAGACCATAGTACCTAAGAATCCCTCTATAGTTCCTCCTCCAGTTCCTCCTCAAAAGACTCTATTACCTACTTGTATTGCAAAGGACCTATTCAACTCTCTAGGTCCTAAGTTCAAGGGGTTGACATTATGGTTAGACACTTTAGAAGAAGGGTCGACTATGATATGCATTAAGATCGATGTCGTAGGGAATATAATGTTAGTAGTGTATTCTTGATAGATTTTGTGGAGCTATTTAGCTATGATTGTCTGAATACAACCGTGATTGAACTTTGTATATGGTAAGATATGATGCTTAATTACCTCTTTCTATATATCTAAAAATATATGTTGAATTGTTTTGTAATATATTAATCCTTACATATGTTTGGTAGCTACTTATATATGGTGAGTGCACAATTCAAATTGACCAATGTGGTATCTCTAGTTCCATCATCGACTTAGTTTTGTATATAGAGACCAATTTGTAAGAAGTGATTATTGTTATACAATATTTAAATACTTTGGTAGTACAGGAAAGAACTTGATTATAGATCATTTCAATGTTGGATAAGTTTCATGGTATTTGCTTCTAAGTTTGACATACGAATTACATTTCATAGTGGAATTATGATTTTTCTTTTGTTTTCCTTCTTTTCACTTGGTAATAGAAATTTGGAGTTGTTGGTAATTGTCCCAAGGACTTTATCTCTATATTATCTTGATCCATAGTGAATCATCATTTGAGATTGTACATGCACATATGTGGTGAAGATAATACCTTGACTTTCTTTATGTGTTTATGAGACTAACTATGAAGTTAGATGATTACATGGTGTAGTTTTATATAAAATGATCCTGGAAGTGTCGCAGGACCATAGAAAAGTATATCTTTTGTTTTGATGAAGTTTGAACATCATTTCTATGAATATGAGCTTGAATGCCCCTAAGTATCTGTCTTTTTGGATTAAGTGGTTTATTTGTCAAATAGTGGTAACTTGAAACCAAAATTTAGTGGATTATATCTATGTTTATGACAAAACTATGATTCAAATTTCATAATGTATTGATGTTGCTACAAGGACTTACATGTGGTTGAATAAGATGAATTAATCAATGATTTATGTCTATCGTCAATAAGGTTAAGCATCCTTTAAATTAGGTGTAGCAATCGGTTGCATGTCTGCTGGCATTATTTCCATTCGATTTTATCAGAGGGAGAAAAGACACATATTGGCAACATGGAACCATTATGCCCTTTAAATGGTCAGAATGGACTAGGCATGAATATCTCCTACCTTTAGTCACAATAGAGAACCTGGGGAGGATGAGGCAACAACTTCCCTACCACTACACAACATCATCGTGGGTTGAGGCACATAATCAAGCAATCAGTTGCTTTCAGTAGCAGGAAAGATATCCATTGACCCCTCTTCTGGGTCATTTAGCCTCTTGAGAACTAAGAGTGGAAACCCCCTACTCCATGGTATCTTCACCCACTTTCACAACATCTAGTCATTGGTATGCCATAGAGATAGAGGAAGTTTGGATGTAACCTTAACAAAGGAAAGGGGAGAGAGAGAGACCATATGAATTGAGTGTATGTTGTGCACTCCGACAAGAATTTTCATGGATGACCAAATTTGTTTAGGGAGTTGGAAAGGTGGTGCTCAAGGTCCTATACATAGATCTTCTCGCCGATCATGAGGCTATGGACCAATTATGTTCTTACGCTAGTGGATGTGTCAGCATGGAGATCCTTCCATCTAAGGCATTGTGCCTCTTTTACACCACTGTAGAACCACATCTGGCGGAAGGATCGCCAAGCCACAAGGAGGAGGCCTGACAGCTATTCAGAGAGCAGAGGAGTAGAGGTGGTCTGTCTGGATCTCTTGATAGAATAATAGTGTGGCAATAAGAATCTATATGGCTGCAATTCCTTTCTAGAGAAGTCCCTTGTGTGGTGGCAATTCATAGATAGAGGACGAGGTGATCATTGTGTTGAGGCTGAGAAGTAGTGGGTTGGCATCGAGCGGATGTGGAGAGAAAGGGAAAAGAGTACCTTGAACTAGATAAATCCCAGAGCTAGCCCAATCACCTTAAACTGGCTAGCTCAGTGTGAGCCAAGGAGGCTTGAGAAGAGGCCTTGATAACCACATTGCCAACTCTGATTGGCATGAAGGTAAGAATAATTCCAAAAATTGCATAGATGTTAGATAATTCATAATAAATAACTCATAAATTAGAAAAATATGAATGAACTAGTGAAATTCTCATAAAAATGAGTAGAACAACGTGAAAACCTAATATTAGTCTTTTGATGAATAAAAAATGTTGATATTACGTAAGATGCATTATACTCATTTTATGAATAATCAATATCAATTGATAGATTAAAATTCTAGAAATAGGCCAATAACTCAATATGCTTGTATAAAACCCATATGATGTTATATAGTAATGTTTTAACTCAATATCATTTAGCAGGATTAATGTGTCTACTAAGCATTAATAACCCTCAATAAAATGCAATTAATACATTTATGATCAATTTTTGATGGAATATTCATATCGTTATCATATCAGTATCTAGAACCTTAAATGTAAACCTAATATTAGTTTGACTTATGTAATTCATGTTAATATGATTCTAATCATAATATATGGTTTTAAACCCTAATTCGATTAATGAATGTGTAATAAGGTTAATATCTACACATAATAATTTGGTATATAATTAGCAGTTAATGAAACATAATCTGGAACATTATTTGGAATACAAGATCAATGAGATAACTATAAGAAGATGAGAAAATACATAAGAAATATGCCTAATGAGATAAGTAAACCCTAAAATGGAGCTACTAAGGTTAATGTGATGAGAACCTGATGGTGATATATGATCTCGTCTAAATCATGGGTTGACTAAACTTATAGTTGACTCAGGATATGTGGACTAGGTTTGTTTTTCTTCAAGGTATTCTTTACCTCTTTCTTGACCTACTATTTAGTATGGTTGTGTTACATGTGTACAAAATTTTAGCATATGATATTTAGTGAAATAATTGTTCTTGTATGCTACATTGCTTGTTTTTCTATATGTAAATAGTATGGAACACCTGAGTCATAATATATTTGGTCCATTATATCAAAGCACTAATTCTCTTTGGTAGCATAGTGCTGGAAAGTGATCATTCTCTTTGGTAGCAAATCACAATGTACAATGGTCTAACTCTTTGGTAATATATTATAAGGACTTGCGTCCTGAGCTCTTGGTATCCAAGATGATGCATTATTCCCTTATGTGGAAAATGCATGGAAGATGTAATGGAAAATCATCTTAAAACATGTGTTTTATTTTGTTAATAAAGGTATTTCTTCAAGAATGTTTTTTATTATATTTGTTTATTATTACCATGTTCTATATTTAAACTTTTTCCATGTCAAAGTATTAATAGGTATATTTGAAACATGTAGGTGTACTTAGCACAATATTCTAGTATATTTTGCTGGCGTGTACCACTTGTAATCTCTTGTTTAGGTGAAATGGACATATGCTCCTGAAGACTCTTAATAGTTGGGATTTGTGTGATGAGCTAATGTCCAGGTGGACCTATTGTCTAGAAGATCCTATTTTAGTAGGTAGTATTTGCATATGTAAATTTTTATTGTTAAATGTGTAATATAAAATATTGTAATAATTCATTTTGTAATGATATGTTGAATGGTGAGCTTATGTTGCATGGTTTGTTCTTGGTCATGTGCATGTGCTACTTTGTTTTCCTTCTGACTCCCTTGATTTTCTTCTTCTTGGCCTAGTGTGTGAGTTTGAATTGGGATCCTCACTGAGGTGAGGGTTTCAACTTGGACCTCACACATGTGGTCAAGGTGTTAAAAATATGGGGATGTCACAGCTGGTATCAGAGCATGAACAATAACAAAGTCTGACATTTTCTCATTATGCTACTCAAAACTTTAAAAAATTGTTAACTTTAAATATCTTTAGGGTTAGATTAGTCATCTTTTCAAGACTAGATCTGACCAAGCCTCTAGGTTAGTACCTAGATGTCTGAGAACTAGGTCTAGACTTGTGCTTATTGTGTAGCAAGTCCTAGTGATGTCATTCTTTGCTTATAATGTGGAGGTATGAGACGTAACATTGCTCAAAGATGATGTGCATAAGGAGAAGAGAAATCCTAGACATATGGCACTCATTGTCTATGGTAGCTGAACTAGTCTATTCTTTGTCCTCACCCCTTTTATTAGGTGAAATGGTACTAGACTCTCTACTATGTGTGGGGCACTCAGTTTACTTATTTGTCTTTGTTTCCAATCGGCTCACATATTGATAGTTTTCTCTTATGATTGTTTAACTGAAGAAAAACTATGTAATATTTATTATATTTGTAAGTAAATACAAAAATGTGTTGCCAAACATGTACGAGTAGGACATAGCCATGCAACATATGTGAAAGTAAGTGACATCAGTCTAGAAGAGAGAGTAGTATTAGATTAGATGTCTAATGCCTTGTTAGAATATATGATGGATGGAATAGATGAAATAATATTAGATGAAGATCTAAGACTTATATAGATGATATAAGTTGGTTTATCATGATCAAAGTCGGATTTGAGAATTTGGGTTTGGATTTGATGATTTGAGATAATTTTTTATGATAAAAGTGCATAGGCTTTAATGAGTTAAGATAAGATAAGTTAAGACAAGGTTGTGAATAAGCAAGATCCTCAAGCTCTTTTACAAGGAGTACCTCTAGTGTTGGGACAAGTTATAGGGTTAACTCCAAAGAGAGTAAGACCCGGACAGAGAAGTTCAAAGAACCTAAACTCTAAGATATGATAAATATTTGTTATAATATGTGTTGAAATAGATTACTCCTAAGTGAATGAGTTGAGTTCCTTAATGTATGATTCCTACAGATATCTTGAACCCTAGATGTCCTTGGCAGGACCAAACTTAAGAATCAAAGAGAAGCTGGTTATGTATGTATATGTGATCATATATATGTGTACCACCATCTAGGTGAGGGACAGAGAGTCCCAAGATCCTGGAGGAGGCAATAAATGTTAGTATGTTGTGAAGCCTCATGCTTGGGTTGGTGCTTACTTGTGTAGGACTCTAGTGGTATATATATCGAGAGAGAGAGAGAGAGAGTTGTGAAATTGTATTTCATGGGTTAAGATCTATGAAGCGAATGTCATATCATGTTTTGGTTTGTGCTTATGGGGCTAGATCTCATAAAGAAATCACTAGTGCAAATGAGGTAATCTGAGAACCCTAGACTAAAAGAGGGAAGTTAAAGTTTTTACTTATCAAATACCAAATTATATGAATGAATACATGATTTGGAGGGTTGAAACGTCATTTGAGATTATACATGCACATATGTGGTGTAGATAACTCCTTGACTTGATTTATGTGTTAATGAGACTAATTATGAAGTTAGAGGATTACATGGTGTAGTATGATATAAAATAATTCTAGAAGTGTCTCATGACCATAGGAAACTATATCTTTTGTTTCGATCAAGTCTTAACATCTTTTATACTACTATAAGGTTTAATACCCCTAAGTATGTGTATTTTTGGAATAAGTGCTTGAGTGGTCAAATAATGATAACTTGGAACCAAAATTTGGTGGAGTGAATCTATGATTTTAATTTCATAGCATTCTGATGTTGCTACATGGAGGAACATGTGGTTGAATATGATTGAATTTATCAATGATTGATGGTTCTCATGAATAAGGTTAAGCATCCTTTAACTTAGGTGTAGCAATTGGTTGCATGTTCACTGGCATGTTTCCATTGGATTTTCTCAAATGGAGAAAAGTTACATATTGGCAACGTGGAGCAATCATGTCCTTTGAATGGTTAGAATGGACTGAGCATTGATCTTCTCCTACCTTCAATCACAATAGAGAATTTGGGGAGGATGAGGAAGCAACTTTCCTACCACTGCACGACATGGTCATGCGTTGAGGCATGTAACTGAGATATCAGTTGTTTTTAGTAGGAAAGATATCCACTGACCCCTCTCCTAGGTCATTTATCCTCTTGATCACTAAGAACGGCAACCCGCTACTCCAAGGTATCTCCACCCACTTTCACAATAGATAGTCGTTGATATGGGATAGAGATAGGGGAAGCTTGGACGTAACTTTAACAAAGAAAGGTAAGAGAGAGACCAGGTGATTGAGTGTAGATCAGTTTATGCACTCTAATGGCCATTTACATAGCCGACCACTTCCATTTAGGGAGACAGGAAGGTGGTGTTCAAGATCCTGGACATAGATCTTCTTGTCGAGCATGAGGTCTATGTACAAATTCTATTCTTAGTCTAGTGGATTCATCAGCATGGAGATACTTCAATCTGAGGCATTGCGCCTATTTTATGCCACCATAAAAGCAAATATGGTGGCAGGATCACCGAGCCACAAGGAGGAGGTCCAGCGGCTATTCATAGAGGTTGGAGGAGCAGAGGTGGTCTGCCTGGATCTCTTGGTAGAAGAATAGTGTGGCAATGAGAATCTATATGCCCACAATCCCTTGTCGGGGAAGTCTCTTGTGCGGAGGTAGTTCATAGACAAAGGACATGTTGATTGCCATGTTAAGGATGAGAAGCAGTGCGCCAGCCCCGAACGAACGCAGAGAGAAAGGGAAAAGAGTGCCCTAAACCAAATAAATCCCAGACCTGGCCTGATCTCCTTGAACCAGTTGCCTCAGTATGAGCCAAGGAGGCATGAGAAGAAGCCTTGATAGACACATGACCACCTCTGATTGGCCAGAAGATAAACATATTTATAAAAACTAAATAGACTTGAGATAATTCATAGTAAGTAGCTCATAAATCAGACAAATATGAATAAAATACTATAATTCTAAGAAAAATGATTGGAGAAACATCGAACATTAATATCAGTCTTATAATGAATAAAATATGTTGATATCATGTAAAAGGCATTATACTCATTTTATGAATAATAAATATCGACTAATGGATTAAAATTGTGGAAATAGGCCAACAAATCAATATGCTTGTATAGAATCCAAATGATGTCATATATGGTGATGTTTTAACCTGAAATCATGTAACTAGATTAATGTGGATACTAAGGGTCAATAGCCCTCAATAAAATGCAATAAATACATTTATGATCAATAAATGATGGAATATTCAGATCGGCATCATATCGGTACCTAGAACCTTAAATGTAGACCTAGTATTAGTTTGACACATGCAACTCATGTTAATATGGTCCTCATCATAATATATGGTTTGAAACCCTAATTGGATTAGTGAATGTGAAATAAGGTTCATATGTGCACATAATAATGTGAAATATAATTAGCAATTAATGAAACATAATCTGGAACATAATTTTGAATAAAAGATGAATGAGATAACTATAAGAAGATAATACAATGCATAAGAAAGATTCCTAATGATATAAGTAAAATCCTAAAATAGAGCTATGAAGGTTAAAATGAGAGAACATGATGGTGATATATGATCTTCTCTTAATCAGGGGTTGACCAAAATTATAGTTGAGTCGGGTTATGTGGACTAGGCGTGTCTTTCTTCATGCTATGCTTTCCTCTTGGCATACATTTTAGTATGGTTCTATTATATGTGTATAAAATATTTGGCATATGATATTGGATGAAATATTTTTTCTTGTATTCTACATTTCTTGGTGTTCAATATATATAGTATGGAGCACATGAAACATAATATATCTAGTCTATTATATGGAAGCACTAATTCTCTTTGGTAGCTTAGTGTTGGAAAGTGATCATTCTGTTTGGTAGTAGATCACAATGTACAATGATCTCACTCTTTGGTATTAGATCTTAAGGCCTTGTGTCTTGAGCTCTTGGTTGCCAAGATGATACATTATTCTCTTAGGTGGAAAATGCATGGATGATAAAATGGAAAATGAGCTTTAAACATGTGTTCTCATTTGTTAATAAATATCTTTGTTCAAATATGTCTTTTATTATGTTTGTTTATTACTGCCAAGTTCTATATTTATCCTTTTAACAAGTCATATTATAATGAAGTATATTTGAAACACGTAGGCGTACTCCGCATAATATATTAATGTATGGTGTTGACGTGTACCACTTGTAATCTCTTGTTTAGGTGATGTGGACATATGATCTTGAAGACTCTTGATAGTTGGGAGTTAAGTGACTAGTTCATGTACCGGTGGACTTATTGTCTAGAAAATCCTATTTAAGTAGGTATTACATACGTGTTTATTGTTTAATGTAAAATATCAAATGTTTTAATAATTCATTTTGTAACAATATGTTAAATGGTGAGCTTGTATTGCATGGTTTGTTCTAGTTCATGTGCATGTATTACTTTGGTTTCCTTCTGACTCCCTTAATTTTCTTCTTCTTGGCCTAGTGTCTGATTTTGAATCGAGATTCTTGCTAAGGTGATGATTTCAATTTGGACGTCACACATGTGGTCAAGGCGTTGAACATACAGGGATGTCATACATAGGGTGTCACAATAGGTAGTGGGGGATAAACATTGAAAGTGACAATTGTAGCATAAGTAATTTTTTTATCCATAAACATATATTAATGTATGCATAATTACATTATTGTTTACAAATTCAATTAAATCTATAAATTTAATTTAGAGGTGTATAAAAGCATTTAAACATTCTGGATGGAGGGTAGATAAAAAAAGGAAATCAACATCTTGAAAGAATGTTAAGGTAGTTGTCTCACTCCAATGCATATATATGCAACCTATGCTTACTTTTATTTATTCATGTTTCACATAACTATAAATTTATAGAATCTTACACAAGATAACAATTGGGCATGTGGATACTATTTGATGTCGTATATATGGACATGGTTGTCAAGCAAGTGGAAACAGACATCCATTTCTTAGCAAAGGTAATCCATATAATCTTCAATCATAAGTAAATAATCTCATTTGATAATATAAAAAATCAAATAAATATTGAATTATGTCATTCTCTTTGTAACTATTTGATATAACAAATCCCTATACAAAAGAGGAGTTGGATGAGATACACAAAGAGTGGGAACAATCATTCATTCAAAAAGTAAACTTTTTGTTTGATTGGGACAAAATATGATGTTTTTAAAACTGTGTTGTCATTATTTTTATATGTGTGTTGTACTACATGTTTACAACTTAAAATTTGATGCAAGTGAATTATTGATGTGTATGTGAATGTTGTACATGCATATATATGTACATGTGTGTGAATGAAGAAGAGAAATAAATAGTTGAGAATTGCATTTATGCATGTGGATGAGTGAAATTGCATGTGTCTTTTTTTATTGAGTATGTGCATGTGCATAAGAATGGAATGAAGGTGAATGAGAATAGAATTGCAGGTGTGTGAGTGAATTTTGTGTATGTTGACTCTTGTATGAGTTTTTTATTGTAGGTTTTGTGGGTATTGTTGGCTGCTTGTTAAGATGGACACAAGATGGAACCAGTAGTTCTAATGAACTGCATGTTTTGCATCCTATTGAATAGTTGGACAGAAGGTCTGTAGACCTTCTATAAGAAAACCCAGACCTTCAACATCAATTGTCTTATAAAAACTAACAATATAGATCTAGGTCATTAGTCTTTTGTCAAAACTGAAAACACATATCTCCTTATTGGTTAAAATTTAAATTGATAAGGAAGTACATTGTCAGTTTTATTTAGGAACCAAAGATGGAAACTTTATTTAACGTCAACTTATCCATAGAAAATGTTGATGTAGGTCTGCATCGTCAGTCGTAACACCAAAACTTATGACACATCTATCCTTATTGGTTCACTGATAAGGAAGTACATGGTCAATTTTTATATAAAACCAATGATGTAGACCATTTTCAGTGTTGGCTTCTTCCTTTAAATTGAAGAATATAATCCCAAAACATTCTTATAATTGTTTACGACGTCGAATCATGTCATTAGTTTCTTTACTTATAACCTATGATATGCAATTATTGTTATGTTGATTTCTCACTTCATAGCAAATGCAATTGTTCATGTGTTGTCAGTAGTCTCTTGTCCTTGAAACTGACACAAAACATCCTTAGTTCTAGTGTTGTCCACATAGGTTTCATTTTGTAACTAGTATCAATTTTCTAAAATAACCCACACTATAAATGGTATTTGTACTAGTGATACTAAATCATGTTCTTCAATCTCTATTATGACATCTTGAAATCCAGAAAAATCTATTATGCATTTGTTGTTGCATTATTTGTTGTTGGACGATGTCAAATCCTATGAGACTCCACCTATGGGAATCACTAGTAGTCACTTATTTTCATCCGATTTGTTGAACTCAACAAATACTTCATTTGTAGTATTAAAATCTAGTTCTTTAGGATGGAAACATGTTTCCAACATTTCTCATTGTAGTGATGGTAATGTTTTGTAAGGCTTTGAATCATTTTTCTAAATCATATCCAGCCTTATTCTATTTTGGTGTTTCATGAAATGGATTCATATATATTAAGGAATTTGGCCAAGGTAGAACCTCTAGTTTAGTGAGAGCATTAAAAAATTTATGTCTTGGATATCACTAAATGTATTTTGGTAAAATACAATATCTTTGTATATTTGGTTCTCAATATGTTGAGATTCTTTTAGATGTTGTTAAAAAATGAATATAGTAATGAAGTTAAATAAGAATGTGTTTGTTCATAATGTCATGGATAACTTCTACAAATAGAACTTTCCACAAAAAAATTGGATTATTTATAGCATAGAATTGAAAATATGAACTAATTGACCACTATTCTAAGCTAATTTCAAGATTCATTTTTTCAATGCCTCAATGAACAACGTCTATGATCTTCCACATTGTAGTGAATTTCTAAAAGTCTATTAATCACTATAATTGTACATAAGTTAATGGGTTGATGAATTTTTTGTGGGAAAGGGGCATGCACTACCATGTATTTGAGTACTTTGTGTCATGTTTTAAAAACTTATTTAGTTTTTGATGAATGAAAAGGTGTTTGTTAATTAATGTAGAAGTAGAGGATACAACCTTTGTGTTAATTGTATTAATGTTTGATTGTTGTAATTGATAAATTAGTGTGCATTAGAATCAACTACACACACATATATAGAGGGATGGGATCTACTACAAAATGTTAGAGATTACATACTACTCAGATTGCTCCCTTTTCTTTTTGACGAGTCTACCATATCAAACTTTTGATCTAACATGTTTGTCCTTTAATTAAAAATTATAAAATGATTATCGTTTCTCCCAATCGAAGATGCAATTTGCAAAGGACATCAATATGGTCCAATGTAGTCAAGGATACAAAAACCACAAAACAATAACTAAAATGATAATCTGCACAAATGAACAAACTGGGAGTCCTATGTCACCCTAGCATCAAATTGATGCTTATTCAGACTGTGTCACAGTGAAACATCATTCCCCATCTAGTATGTCATTGGTATGCCTATGGGGAAGTGTGTCATCATAAAATAAACACATATCCAGTCTAAATCTCTAATGATAAGATACACTCTTGAGGAACCTATTGTTGTGTTTGAAACTACAATCATATAGGCATCAAATGCATGGACCACTGATTGATATTCCACTATAATCAAAGATTCACTGTCAGTTCCCAACATCCTTGTTCCATGAAATGTGAAAAATATTGAGTTAGGGAAATATCTAGAATTTGGGATAAAAGTGTTCCCAAGAGACATGCTTAGAACCACCTTGACCAGACCCTCATATGAATGTGCATTTCCATTGCATATGAACTGATCTAAAATCAATATTCCAAGAAAAGAAATGATTTTCCATAACAACGCCACCTTAACTAGTTATTTCTATTAATCAAAATCCCCTACCTATAAAATTCTAGTATGATATAGTTTCAAAGTAACAACAACAAAAAGGCAGCAATGACTAGCTTGGGCTAACTAAAATTTTGTTATGGGATTATCCCACCTATGGATCCATGACCCTTGGTTTCTATAATTACTATTTTTAAAGTGCTATTTTGCATTGTATCCTCATATTATTTTGAAGGTGATAATATATTAGTACAAGAACTAAGGTGTCTACATCACTTTGTCAAATATGGTTAATTAATTTTTTGATATGTATACCTATTACCATCCCCTTTAATTATGAGTAAAATAGATTCATTGATATTTTAGTCAACTATGTCGGTTTTTTCCCTAAGAAAGGTATACTAATTCCATGGCATGTTATTAAATATGGAGAAAATACTAGATCGTTACTTTTGTTTATGTATTTGATGTTGAAAATATGAACCCTCAACAACAACCTAACTCATGGGGTTTGTAATGATCAACAATCATGTTGGCCATGTAAGTGGAGTGACACTAGTTATCCTTATGATTCACTACAACCCATGAAAGATATTCAAGATTATCCTCATCAATGATGTCAATCCCCTAGATTGGTGGACCTAACTTTGTGTACAAAAGGGTGAGACCATTGCTTTTTCTAGGGTGTAAAACAATAGGAAAGGTGGTTTCTAGGTAAGTATTGATGAAAGGACAGGTATACTAGTTTCGGATGATAAAACTAATATTTAATGAAAAATCAAGATAATTTTCCTATTAGTAATGGATTTGGTACATGGATTGCACAATAAATGTGTTAACCTTGGACATATTGGTTTTCATTTGTACACATATATGCCATTATTAACCAACATCTATATCCTCTTCCTTTAAATTTTTCATGATTTAGAAATTCAACTTCCTAATGTTTCTCCACCACACACAAAGTAGCATTTTGTGTGCTCAACTTTACAAAATTAGAGAATGAATAAATGCAAGATTTTATTGTTCTTCATTTCTTTGATGGATTATACTCCAATCATCAATATAACTTTTTTGTTTTTCTCCACCATGGATCAATATTTTATAAAAACAAGTGCAAGTTCTTAGGGTTCATATTTTGACATTCAATTACAAAAGTAGAACTAAACTATCTAGTATTTTCCCCTTTTATTAGAAAGTCAACATTTGGTATACATTTATTAGAAAGAAAAAAATCCAGTGCTTAAAACTAATATAAATTACTATTATGTATAACAGGAAATATTAATCGATACACAATTCTAATATAACATTAAAATATATGGTATAAAGATGTAGAATTCATTATACTTGTAGCACTTAACCATCAATATTTAAAGAAATACAAGCCTACAAAAAACATACCACTAGATGAAAGAAATAGTAGATAGAAAGGAACCAAGGAAAATAGATATGTAAGTAGGATAGTGGAAGAATAAAATTTGATTTGGCCCCAAAGATATAATCGTTGTTTCCATTTTTCATTCTACTTTTCTTAGTTTTAAAAAAAGGCATTTGATGATGTTATACCCAATGGGCTTTTATTTAAAGAATGATCTACAACAATATTCTATTTCACACATGATGTAGTAATTGATTTATATGTTATTGATATTCTTTTCTTGGTTTGATTGAGAAAAATATGTATTACAAAGATAGATGGAGGGCCAATTTTGATAAAACAAATGACCTTTTCTATTTAGAACTTATTTGTTGAAATTTTTGTCTAAATTACACTCAATATAGTTGTTGGTCGTAGGAAGATATTCCTCCATATTGGTGGTCCATGAATCATCTACATACATGATTGTAGTTTCTTACGTCACATTAAATTTGTCAAGAGTGTCTCATATCATGTGATTTTTAGGTTGAAGATGTGTTTAATATATAATGACCTCCATCTTTGTGGAGATTCTAATGATGCACTAAGTTGGGGAGTTAGTTTCCTAGTGACAGAAGCTAAGCAAGCATCTACTTGGTGATTGTGACATAATACTCACATTTTTCCATTCTATGAAAAATAGTGTTTG
The DNA here is from genome assembly GCA_963693085.1 of Alisma plantago-aquatica. Taxonomy (NCBI): domain Eukaryota; kingdom Viridiplantae; phylum Streptophyta; class Magnoliopsida; order Alismatales; family Alismataceae; genus Alisma; species Alisma plantago-aquatica. The sequence continues at coordinate 114,219,019 of OY856410.1, read as the reverse complement.
AACTTCTTAATTGTTGTTCCACCCCACCCACGCCCCCTTCTGCATCTCAACTGGATGATATCTACTTGTTATAAATTTGTGATGGGGGCATTGTGAACCATTGTCTATGTTTCATTAAATAGAAATACAGATGGGACTAAGACTTTAAAAAGAAAACATAAATAAAAATAGATGGAGTGATATTCACAATCCATCACAATGGTGGCATGTAGTTGATCACATCCCCCTTGTGCACACACATACACACTCAAGCACAAACACACACACAATATATATATATATATATAGAGAGAGAGAGAGAGAGAGAGTCAGGCTAGAATACACTCGAGTGTACAGATCACGCCATACACCCCAATGGTGTTTGCCTACCTAGACCATGTTTTTCCCAAATATAATCCATTGACCTTCATGGTTACAATAATAATAGGTCACATACAAAATTTGAACTCATTTGGATGAGTGTAAGTAACTCATACAAGGACAACAAAATCGACGCACAAAACTAATTTGAAATACATAATTTTTTCCTCCTTTAGATGCACGACCTATAAGTTTCCAAATGAACTAAAATTTATTATATAGTATGTTCTTATGATAATTAAGAAGATCAATGGTTTACATTTTTCAAAAATTTAGTGCATCTTCAAAAATGACTGAGGTGTATGGTGCCTCTGGTACACTCGAGTGTACACTAGCTTGACTCTCTCTCTATATATATATATATATATACATATATATATATATACATATATATATACATATATATATATATATATATGGGTTCATCTTTAATACCCACATGGGTAGCTACCTGCACAACCTTCCTGTCACTTTTTTAAAAAAATCACAATTGCAGAGCATAGTAACAAGTTCGAGATTCAGCAACTTTTCGGCTGGCAGAAAAAAAATCAGAATTCGGAAAAAATCAAGAAAAGTCATGAAAAGATCGATAAATTTCGGTCAAAGTTCAGACAATTATTCACAAATAATTGGGAATAAGTCGGAAATATATATATATATATATATATATAAATATATATATGTGTGTATGTATATATATGTATGTATGTGTATATATATAGATAAATGTATGTATGTATGTACATATATGATGCATGTAACTACTACGGCCACAAGAGATACAATCTTAGTGAGTGAAAAAGTAGGAAAAAAGTAAAAAATAGTTGAGTAATAACATGAATTGTCCAGAGGAGTGGAGGGTTTGAGGTTTAGTGTGTATTAGGAATTTTGTGTATATGGTTTGGTAAAAAAAGAGCAAGCGGCTTAAAAGAGAAAAATCGTGAAAAATCGTAAAAAGTCATGAAGAATCGTAAAAAATCGTATAAATCGTGAAAAAGAGGGATTAATCGTGAAAAGTCATGAAAAATTGGCGATTGGCGTATTAATCGTGATGAATATTTGGGAGCCTATAACATCGTGAAAAATCACCGATTTTTTTTTCAAAAGTCGGAGACTTTTGTTACTATATTGTAGAGGAGCATTTTTTCTAGCTCCCCAAAAAATTTCATCCAAAAATAATATCATTTGCCCCACCAAAATCAAAATATATGTCCGTATATTTATTAACTGTATATTTTCTGTGCAGTTACTTTTTAGTCATATAGTTACTCTTTTATCAAGATATTTACTCTTTTGATCTTAGAGTTACTTTTGTTTACCATATAGTTACTCTTTTAGATGTGCGGGTAGCGAAAAATCAGGCTACCCGCGCGGGTATTGAATGAATGCCCTATATATATATGTATATGTATAGACACACACACACACATATATATGGTGTGAGTGTGTAGAGAGAGAGTCAGACTAGGCCAGAATTGGTTCTACTAGAGCACAAATTGTACTCAATATTTTACCATCTTGGATCGAATATATATAAAATAAAACTATAGGGTCTTATTATTCACCTCATGAATTGGTTATAAACTAATTTTCAGCTCATTTGGATACTTTTAGATCATCCACCTAATGTGTACAAAAATTAGTGTTTTAATTAGTTTCAACCCTTCAATTTTTGGTAGGCTAAGATGAAAGGGCTATACTTACCCAAATGAGCTCAAATTTTTTGTGAGTCTATCTCACTAGAATAGATCAACACTATAGATTCACTTTTCTCATTAAAATTTGATTTAATAATTATAGGAATTAAAAATTGGTTCTATGTAGAATTGATTCTATTCAAGTTTTGTTGTATATATAATTATATTTATAGGGCTCATCTTCAATACCCATGCGGGTAGCCTAGAATTCTCTACCTGTGCCTCCCAAAAAGTAACTATATGGTCAGAAAAGTAAATGTCTGGAAAAATAAGTAACAATGTTGACCAAAAAGTAACTATTTGACTTAAAAATTAAAATCGGGCAGAATACATAGGAAAGAAATATGTAATTGAATATTTTTTATAGTTGTTGCAAATGTAAATATCTATGCATTAAAAGTAACAGTTTGCAAGTTAAAGTAACCCTCTATATCTCAAAAGTAGAAAACCTCAAAAAAGGTAGCCAAAATAGGGAGCAGGTAGCTACCCGTATGGGCATTGAATGAATGCTCATATATATATATAAATATATATAAATATATATATATATATATATATATATATATATGTCTCATCTTTAATACCTGTGCGGGTAGCTACCTGTCTCCTATTTTGGTGACTTTTTTTCAAGTTTCTTACTTTCAACATGTACAGGGTTACTTTACCTTGTAAACTGTTACTTTCAATGCATAGATAGTTCCATTTGCAACATCAGATTTCAAAATACAATTACATATATATTTCCTATGTATTCTGCCTGATTTTACTTTTTTAGTCATATACTTACTTTGTTATCAACATAGTTACTTTTTGGTCCTACCAGTTACTTTGTTTGCCATATGGTTACATTCGGGACTGATGCGTAGCGAAAATCCAGGCTACCCATATGTGGGTATTCAATGAACGCCCATATATATATATATATATATATATATATATATATATATATATATATATATATATATATATATATATATATATATATATATATATATATATATATATATATATATATATATATATATATATATATATATATATATATATATATATATATACATGTATACGTATATATATACATGTATATATATAGATGTATGTATATATATACATGTATATATATTTATATATATACATACATATATATACCTGTATATATATGTATATATATATTTATATATATACATACATATATATGTATATATATACATGTATATATATATATATTTATATATTTGTATATATATACATGTATACATATATATACATATATATATACATCTATATATATATATGTATACATGTATATATATGTTTATATATATATATATATATATATGTATATATATATGTATTTGTATATATATATATATATATATATATATATATGTATGGTACCTCTGGTACACTCGAGTGTACACTAGCCTGACTCTATATATAGAGTCAAGCTAGAATACACTTGAGTGTACAAATTATGCCATACACCTCAATGGCGTTTGCCTATCTTAACCTTGTCTTTACAAATTCCAATCCATTGACCTTCATGGTTAAAATAATAATAGGTCAAATACAAAATTTGATCTCATTTGGATGAGTGTAAGTCACTCATCTAAGGACAAAAAAATCAACACACAAAACTAATTTGAAATTCATGATTCTTGCCTCCTTTATATGCACGACCTATAAATATCCAAATGAGCTAAAATTTATTATATATTATGTTCTTAAGATAATTAACAAGGTCAATGGTTTAGAATTTTCAAAAAGACATTGCATCTTTAAAAATGACTGAGGTGTACGGTACCTCTGGTACACTCGAGTGTACACTAGCCTGACTCTCTCTCTATATATATATATATATATGTATATATATATGTATATATATATATGTATATATATATCAGGCTAGAATACACGCGAGTGTACAGATCGCATGAATACACTCAAGTGTGTTTGCATATTAAGACTATTTTTTGCAAAATGTAAACCATTGATCTTCATCGTCATACTATAACTAGGCTACATACAAATTTTGAGCCCATTTGGATGAGTGTAAGTCACTCATCCAAGGACAACAAAATCGACACGCAAAAATAATTAGAAATGCATAATTTTTGCGGTCTTTATAGCATGACGTCTAAATGGCCAAATGTACTCAAATTTTTCATATGAGCTATTCACAATATGTTTAAGAAGATCAATGGATTATATTTTTGAAAAAAATATTGCATCATGAAAAATTACTTGAGTGTATTCTGCTTCGAATACACTCGAGTGTATTCTAGCCTGACTCTCTCTCTCTCTCCCTCTCTCTCTCTCTCTCTCTCTCTATATATATATATATATATATATATATATAGTTAGTTAGTTAGTTAGACTAGAATACACTAGAGTGTACAGATTGCACAAATACACTCATGTGTGTTTGCATATCAAGACTATTTTTTGTAAAATGTAAACCATTGATCTTCACTGTCATACTATAACTAGGCTACATACAAATTTTTAGCCCATTTGGATGAGTGTAAGTCACTCATCCAAGGTCAATAAAATCAACATGCGAAACTAATTTGAAATGTATAATTTTTGTTGTCTTTATAACATGACCTATAAATGTCCAACTCGAGTGTACAGAGGGGCAAGGTGACCCTCTATCCCTAACCTGTTCATTATTGTGACCTCCATTCTCACAAAAAATGATTGTTGGCTATTTAAGCAACGAGTTTCAATCAAGTTAATGATATTTTACCCGATTCAACCAAACTCCGCAAGTATACGGAGGTAGTATAGTCAGGATCGAACACAAGGAGATTTAGTAAACAACTGAACGCAACAGTCCTAATTTTCAGCAATCTAGATCGGTTTTAAAAGAAGTTGGTTGTTTAATTTCTAAGACAAGGAAATGTATAAGAGCTAAATCTATACAAGTATAAGAGATTAACAAAAGGTTTCTAGTCAAATGATTAATGATCTTGGACATTAGGGATTTCATTCTCATACCATAGCACTTAGGGAACTAAGCAATCTAAACATACACAAGTTCTTATCTCAAAGGATTGATGTGTTGCATTTCATCTCCCGATATACATGCAATGATCGCAACTTAAAACAACATTATCATGTTTGAATTTCGTTTTAGATCACAAGCAAACCTTCAACTCGTTTCTAACTACTCTCGTGGATTAGAAAGAGTTGTTATGAAAGATACCTCCATACATTCATACTTATTTTCTCAAATCAAGCACAAATGCAGAAAACATGCACATAAGCGGCCAACATCATATGCAAGAAGAAGGAAACCGGTATTTTCATAAATAGAGACAAGAAACATAGGTATTTAGTACGAGATCACATAGTTCCACACATGCTACGGCATGGGAGCTACTCTCCCATGCCCAAGAAGGAGGAAACAACTCGTCCATAACTACACCTTGCATAATTTCAGCAGAAAATGAAGTTTTCGAAATGAGTAAGAGAAGAAAAGACAAGAAGAACCAAGATGTAACTAAGAGAAGAGGGAATTTCGGCTGAAGGACGAAATTCCTCTTCTAAAACTCCTCCAGAACGTACTAGCTTCTCGCCAAAGAAACTCGTAGGAGTTGGGGAAGCTTTGCTGCACCTTGGAGCTGCAAATGAGAAAGGAGAAGAAGAGAAATGGCCTTCTTTCTCAAGAAAATCCTTGGATCTCTTCAAATTCGCCTCCTCCTTGGTCTCCTCTACCTCTGCGACGAGCAAGGAGTCTCCAATGACCCTCCGTAACTGTCCTAACACTTCCCTCCTCGTTTTAGGCTTGAATTCTCGATTTTCAAATTTCTGAAACTGCCGACTGAACGGCGTGCAAAGTGTTTGCACGCCGTGCATTTAACAAAAGGACGACAGTTAATTGTGCAGTGTACACCGAGCACGGAGCATGTGCATGTCGTACGACTTTCCAGAAACATTTGCTGAACTTCTGTGTTCCATGTGAACGCTGTGCAATGCCTTTGCACGCCGTTCATTTCTTTATGCATTCTACAGGAAAGTTGTGCGCCGTGCACCATGAGTGTGCACGCCGTACAACAGTGCATCAGGGTAAGCAGTAATCTTTCTAGAATGTTGCACGCCATACAACAAGTTTGAACGCCGTGCACTTTACTATTTCTGCACAAATAAACATTGAAATGAGTGATTTCCATGGTAAAATGGCAAGGCAAGATATGGCAAAGTATTTTAACGAAATGATGGCAAAAGTAATAAGAAAAGAGACTAAATCTTGTCAAAATGAATAAAATTTGTGTATGAAAACATGTGAAAAGATGATATATAATTCACACAAAAAATCCCCCTAAGCTTGAATTATTTCTTGTCCTCAAGCAAAAAGAAACATGGCTATATGAAAGAAGAAAAATTTAAATCATGTATGGATGAAAAGAGAAGCAGATGTGCCTTAAGCTCAGAAACATATGTGCATTGAGTTTGTGTTTGTAGAAGATATCTTCAAATTCTCAACATCAAGATAGAAAAAATTAGTTCATTGAGGTTGATCCAATAATCAAGCAAATACCCAACTAACAACATTAATGAGAATTTGGATACTCAAACCAAAGGTTAGTGCATTTGCATAACAAAAATTTTCAGCTATATGGATTTTAGAATATCAAATGACTGATATCTTTAACCAACTTAATTGAACTCTTTTCCAAAGGATATAGCGATAAGGATTTTGGGTTTCCAGCATTTGACTGCTAATTTAGGCTTATGCTCGCGTGGAATGCTGGTTGGGGCTTTTTTCTATTACCCTCTTTTCATTTCTCATATCACCTAACCGTCGTTGCCAGATCGGACTCACACTAGGCTAGCATAATATGTGGGCCATTGGGCCATCGTTTGTTGGGTAATGAGTATGTAATACAAACAAAGAGTCAATTAGGAAGGTCAAGGCTAGCAATATTTGAATCATTCTTTTCAAAATTTTCACTGTAAAATTTTGTTTTCAGATGCACTGAACATTTGGTAAAAGTATCCCGTATTCTAACTAGTGCTGCAAGTTGGATGATTTGCAAAAAAATTTGAACCATTACATGTTTTGAGCAGTCTATGATGTAGAAAAATGAGATATCAATTACAAACACACTTCTCATCAATGTACATGAATAACTTTCAACTTTCATTTCATTCAAACATATTCCAAATTTTTCTCTTAAATATAGACAATGGATACATATAGGAAATAAAAGGAAAGGGGGTTCACCTCAACAAGATAATCTCTGATCATATGAATTTTACCATCGAAAAACAAGACATGAAAAGGAAAAGACTGACACAACAGACTCAAAGAAAGAAAACTGAAATAAAGATAACACTGAAATAAAGATAACAATACACAAATACCGGCCGGTTGTGCCCCCCCGAGCTTGAAATCAGCAGTGGCCTCACTGCTTCATTCAAAACTCAAGAGGTACACAACCGGGTACCTATCATCATGAATGAATCAAATAAAATATTTGTCGCCCCCTTGGTCGGGGAAGAAATGGCTGACAATATTAGGAACATCCATCGGCTATGTGGATGGATCATGCTGCTGCTGCGGTGAGTGGTGTGGCTGCTCTGGAAAATCAGGTTGTGGCTAGGGCTGCTCGTGGAACTCGGGCTGCTGCTGAAAGGGCTGAGGTGTAGGATAGTGGCCCTGAGAGATGTGCCAACTGTCCATCCGGCTGACCATATCATATGTAGCTGTATACTGTGTGGCCAAGCTGTCATACCGGGTGTCGAAGTGGGTGCTCGTCTGATCAAAGCGCGTATCAATGTGATCAAACCTCCGCTGAACATACCCGAAAAGATGCTGCATGTCTGGGTTCGCCCAAGTGTACTCACTCTGAGTGTCGATAGACGGAAGAAGCGGCGGTGTGTCTGCAGGAGCAGGTGTTGGCGTAGAAGAGCTAGCACCATGAGTAGCAGGTGCCTCATTAGGATCCCGCCCAACCCATTTCCAATTTGCTTTGTTCTTGATGTCATTCTTCGATGTGTCGGGAAGAATGAGAAACTGCTTCTTTGTGATTTGAAACTTATACTTGGCATCACTATTACCATATCGATGCAGAACACCACAAGAGATAAGATAAGAAATGTCCAATAGGTTCTTTCCAGGAGTTGGCTCTAAACATGTAAGATCAAGATTAAGCTTCATTGCAATTAGAGTAATCATGCCACCACACATGATGTCACCTCCTTCTTTTCCCTCCCTCCTCTTAATGATGTTTAAGAGTTTTTGCACAATATAGAAACCAGAAGATATTTCTTTGTCATGCGCCATACACCATAGGAAGAAAAGGTCGGTCTTACCCACAACCCCTTGTGTTTCATTCTTAGCAAATGGACCGACACTAAGAATACGATGCAAGAATCTGAAAATGGGGTTGTGGATGGAAGTAGCACGTGCCTTATTGGCATCGTGATGTGTTTCTGAAGAAATCTCAGTCCAAAAATGGTCGTTGTGGAAAGACGGAGGGTAATCAATGTAGCCACCATAGCTGCAATCAAGTAACTCAGAAAAATGGCGAAGATCCATAGTGTAAGGCTTGTCCAAAAGCCGAAAACTAATGTGCGGATACTGTGTCAAGCGGCGCTCATGATCTTGTCGTGCTTTAAAAGTAGTCAGAAACTCATATACTAGACGAGGATAAGTCTTGCATACTCTTGTGCAAAGGGTATGAAGACCAGTAAAAGTCAAATGGGAGTATACCTCGTTCTTGAATTTCAGCCGGTCGAGGGTGTCCTCACAAATATAGCGGGTGGGGAGAACCCGCCTAGCGATGAGGTACTGGTAAGCTGCATCTTCCTCTGGAGTTACCCTAAACTGGGTAGAAGGTATGAAATTGCCTGGAGTGGATTGGGAACCCTCACCTGGAGTTCCTGAAGAAGACTTCCTAGTCGGGCGCTTGGTTGCTCGCTTGATGGGTGCCATTTGAGTTCTGCAGTAACTTTGCACGGGGTGCAGATGTCTGAACGGCGTGTAGAAAATCGGAACAGATGCCTGCAGCAGCGCTTTGCACGGTGTTCAAATCGATTGAACGACGTGCACTTCGGCAGATCTTCAAGATGTAGATTAGGTGAAATCTGTACGGCGGACGGCTAAGCGTGCAAATCGTGCACGTTAGGAGTGGACGATCTTGCACGGGCGGCGACTCTTGAACTTGCACGGCGAACAGTGGGCGTGCAGATCTGATAGAGAGAAATCTGCACGGGCGGCGTGGCAGCGTGCGGATGCTGCTTGCTCGAACGGCCACAGAGAGGGATGGGGGTGAAGAAGATGCACGAACGCCGTGCAGATCTGGATGGAGGAGCGGCGGTGTGGTAGCTTGAAGGAGGGGGGGGTTTCGCATGGGCTGCGCGGAGGTGCAGGTGGCTGCATGGCGAAGAAGATGGAGAGCAGCTGCACGACGAAGAAGATGGAGAGAAGTTGCATGGAAGACGGCGGTTGCACGGCTCCTCTTGCATGGCGGACGGAGAAGAAGAATCACACGGATTTGGAGAGGCGGCTGCACGGTTCGGGTGGCTGAGAGACAAAAGTTAGGGTTGGTGGTTAGGGCGTACACACATCCGACTTTTGTTCAAATTTTTCGAACAAGTGCACGCCGTGCAAAAGTCCTGAAACTTGGTTTTCTACAGCCCCCAGGTGCACGTCGTACAAGTTCAATTTGCACGCCGTTCACTTTTCTAGAAAACTCTGCTGAAATCTGACACTCAGATGCACGCCGTTCAGATGAAATGCACGTCGTGCAAATCTTATCAGTTAGGCATTCTGCAATCGTTTGTCCAGATTGCACGGCGTACAAGGCGATGTTGCATGCCGTGCAAGATTCTGGAAAGTTTCCAGAACTTTGCTGTCTTATTTCTCCCTGTAATGTACGCCGTGCATGGGTTTTGCGCACCGTTCAAAGTGAAATTTCCTGCAGAAAAAAAAACTACAACAGTAAGCACAAATTGCAACGTATTGAGTCTAGATTAAGTCTACATTATTACATTTATCAATGACAACTTATTAAGTAAACTAAAGAAAGTTCTTGACTCAAAAACTTAAAACAAATCTATCCTAATGTGGGGTCAACTCCCACAAGGTCCTCCATTTAGAGTCTGGAGTCAGACTCTTCAATCATCTCATGCGTCTTGGAGGGGGTAAGAGGCTCCCTTGTCTAACACTTCAGAAGAAGAATAAAGTTTGCATCTCTGTCCATTCACTTTGAAGCTTCCGTCCTTTCCTTGTAGTTCTACAGCTCCATACGGGAAGATCTTCAATACAAGGAATGGGCCGGACCATTTCGACTTTAGCTTTCCTGGAAATAATTTCAACCTTGAGTTAAACAATAACACTTGGTCTCCTTCTTTGAAGTCCTTCCTTCTGATTCTCTTATCATGCCATGCTTTTGTCCTCTCTTTGTATAGCTTTGTATTCTCATAAGCATCAAGACAAAGTTCTTCTAATTCCTGCAATTGTAAAAGACGTTTCTCCCCTGCTTTCTTCATATCAAAGTTCAAGAGTTTGATAGCCCATAAAGCACGATGCTCTAGCTCCAGCAGAAGATGGCAAGACTTTCCATAGATCAGCTTGAAAGGAGTTGTCCCTATGATAGTCTTGTAGGCTGTGCGGTATGCCCACAATGCATCATCTATCTTCAATGCCCAATCTTTCCTTGAACTAGAAACGGTCTTCTCAAGAATGTTCTTCAATTGCCTGTTGGAAACCTCCACTTGCCCAGATGTTTGAGGATGGTAGGGCGTAGAGATTTTATGAGTGACGCCATATTTGGAGAGAAGATTGTTGAATTGTCTTTCAGCAAGGTGTGTCCCTCCATCAGAAATAATAGCACGTGGGACTCCAAACCGGGGGAAAATGATCTTCTGAAAGAGCTTGATTACGGATTTGGCATCCGGTGCTTGGGTTGGAATGGCCTCAACCTATTTGGACACATAGTCAACTGGAACAAGAATATATTGATATCCACATGAAGATGGGAATGGTCCCATATAGTCAACACCCCATATATCAAACACCTCAACCTCTAAGATAGAGTTGAGTGGCATGTCATCACGACGGGATATGCCTCTAGTTCTTTGACATTTATCACAAGACTTGACAAATAGATTCACGTCTTTGAACAATGTAGGCCAATAGAAACTGGCTTGAAGTATTTTTGCTGCAGTTTTCTCTCCTCCAAAGTGGCTTCCATAAGATGAATCATGGCATTTAGAAATAATAGTAGGAATTTCCTCTTCAATCACACAACGGCGAATTAACCCATCACTCCCATGTTTGAACAAGAAAGGATCATCCCAATAGTAAAATTTGACATCATGAAAGAACTTCTTCTTTTGTTGAAACGTCAAACCCGGTGGAAGCTGTCCTGTAGAAAGGAAATTAGCTATGTCAGCAAACCACGGCGCTTGAACGGATGACAACGCATAGAGTCATTCAATTGGCAGATGATCATCAATAGGTAATGAGTCTTCAGCCTTTGTGGACAGTCTAGAAAGGTGGTCGGCAACATTGTTTTCAGTCCCCTTTTTATCACAGATTTCAAGATCATATTCTTATAGAAGCAATACCCACCGGATGAGGTGTGGCTTGGCATCTTTTTTACTCAGCAAGTATTTGATTGAAGCATGATCAGTGTACACTATCACCTTAGATCCCACTAAGTATTGTCGGAATTTTTCAAAAGCATACATAATGGCCAGCATCTCCTTCTCCGTAGTTGTATAATTGATTTGTGCATCATTAAGGGTTTTGCTTGCATAATAGACAACATGAAGTTTCTTGTCTTTCCGCTGTCCTAGCACTGCTCCTACAGCATAATCACTTGCATCACACATCAACTCAAATGGAGCGTCCCAATCCGGAGGTTGAATGATAGGGGCAGAAATGAGAGCCTCCTTGAGTGTAGAAAAAGCCTTTTGCCATTCATCATCAAACTCAAATTCTGCGTCCTTTGCAAGAAGAGAACATAATGGCTTTGCAATTTTTTAGAAGTCCTTGATAAATCTTCTGTAAAAACCTGCATGTCCAAGGAAACTTCGGATGTCTCTTACTGAAGACGGGGTAGACATTTTCTCAATAGCTTCAACTTTTGCCCTGTCAACTTCAATACCCTTATTAGATACCACATGTCCTAGCACTACACCGGATTGTACCATAAAATGGCACTTCTCCTAGTTTAGCACTAGGTTAACCTTTTTACATCTGGCTAAGACTAAAGACAAATTTGACAAGCATTGATTAAATGAATCACCATATACACTAAAATCATCCATGAAAATTTCCATTATGTTTTCAATGAAATCCGAGAAAATCGCCATCATACACCACTGAAAAGTAGCGGGAGCGTTGCAAAGACCGAAAGGCATGCGGCGATAAGCATAGGTACCATAGGTTGAAGTAAAAGTGGTCTTTTCTTGATCGGGCGGATAGATAGGAATCTGAAAAAATCCATGAATACCCGTCCAAGTAACAAAAATATGAATGCTTTGCAAGGCGTTCTAACATTAAATCAATGAAAGGCAATGGGAAATGGTCCTTGCGGGTTGCCTTGTTTAAACGCCGGTAGTCAATACACATACGCCAGCCTGTGACCATGCGTGTCTGTACTAACTCATCATTATATCCTTTTATGACAGTTGCACCCCCCTTCTTAGGTACTACATGAATAGAACTAACCCAGGGGCTGTCGCTAATGGGATAAATGATTCCGGCATCCATTAATTTAAAGATTTCTTTCTTAACCACATCAAGCATGTTTTGATTTAAACACCTAGGTGGTTCAATAGTTGGTTTGGCATCATCTTCCATGTTTATTCTATGCATACAAATTTTAGGATGAATGCCTTTCAAATCATCAATAGAATAACCAATGACATCTTTATATAACTGTAGTTCATCAAGAAATATTTTCTCTTGTTCATTGGTTAATTCATCATTTATGATAACAGGAGATGAGGAGTTTGGATCAAGAAAAGCATACCTCAACCCCAGTGGAAGGGCCTTTAGTTCTACCTTATTCTTTGTTGTTCCTTCATCAACCTTTTCTTCATCATGTAGAGCTTCCACATTATTTGCTTGTGCTTTGAAAATAGGAATAGCTTTAGAATTTTCAGAAACGTGATTTTCAGCAATAACATCATCACAATAGTTTATCATGAATTCAATCATGTCATCAACAAACTCTTCTATGGGATCAACGGTGTCAAACAAACAAATTTCTTTGACTTGTGCGGGTGCTTTCATGGCATCAGAAATAGAGAACTCTATCTCTTCTTCACCCCCACGGAGAGTTAGCTTTCCTTCTCTAACATCTATGAGGCAACCAGCAGTCCGCAAGAAAGGTCTTCCAAAAAGAACTGGATTGCGGGGAGTCTCCACCATATCAAGAACTACAAAATCACATGGTATATAAAACTTGCCAATTTGTACAAGTATATCTTCTAATACACCTTTTGGGTGCTTAAGATAATGATCGGCTAACTCTATAACCATCTTGGTTGGCTTTAGATCACCTAGGTCTAATTCCTGCCATAGAGTGGTTGGAATGAGACTAATGCTATCCGCCAAATCCACTAGACCTTTATCAAACGTGACATTGTTGATCTTGCATGGCAATGTGAAAGGTCCCATATCATCCAGCTTTTCCGGAATAGTTGGAGTGCGGTTTTGAATAATAGAACTCACACGTTCGGAAATCTTAACTGTTTCTACTTGATCAACCCTTCTCCTTCTAGACAAGATATCTTTAAGGAACTTGGCATAGGAAGGCATTTCAGCAATAACATCAGTGAAAGGAAGATTAACTTGCAACTTGCTAAGAATGTCCATAAATTTCTTGAACTTGATATCATCCTTATTGTTGACAAGCCTATGAGGGAAATGTGCAGTAGCTTTAAAAGATGGTGGCTCTTCAATTTTACCTTTCTCCTTGCTGCAAATAGGAATACTAGGCTCTTCTTCATCAAGTATCTTTATGTCCTTTTCCTTAGATGGCGAAGGTCTTTCAATCTCAGCCCCACTCCTTAGAATGATAGCATTGGCCTGCTGTCTCGGATTTACTTCCGGCACACTAGGGAGAGAACCGGATTGTTGTCCTTGTTGAGAAAGAGCTTGTTGAGCTATTTGGTTCTCTAGCATCTTTGTGTGAGTGGATATGTTGTCCACTTTGGCGGAGAGTTGAAGAATAGCATCTTTAAGTAGCTTGTCATTCCCCCTAAGCTCTTCATTTTGCTGAGTTTGTGTGTTTATGAATTTCTCCATCATAGCTTCAAGAGAGGAATTTTGAGGTTGTTGTTGCTGCTGTTGATAACTTCTATTGTTGTAACCCTACGGATTACCTTGGCGGTTGAACTGTGATTGCTGCAGTGGTTGTTGTTCCCTTGCTGAAAATTTTGAGCATTGCTAGTATTCTTGTAAGAGAAGTTGGGTTGATCTCTCCACCCTAGATTATATTGATTTGAATAAGGATTATATTGCTTGTTCCTATGCATCTCAATAGCATTAACCTGTTCAAGATCTCCCTCCATAGTGTTGGGAGCAAAACATTGTGAAGAAGTATGCCCTGGATTACCACAAGCTTCACATGTGGCTTCAGCAGATTGAACCGGCAATGTAGTCAGCTTCTCAAACTTTTGAGTAAGAACATATAGTTTTGCAGCAATGAGATCAACGACATCAACGGTGTATTTTCCTCCTTGCTTTGGGGTTGAAGAACTTGCAGTAGACGATGATGATTTAGATCCCCTATCACCTCCCCACTGGCAGTGGTTGAGTGATATGTCTTCAATGATATCATAGGCCTCCCTGTAGGACTTAGTCATAAGAGCACCACCGGCTGCGGCATCTAGAGTCAACCAGGTGTTGTAGAACAGTCTGTTATAGAAGGTCTGAAGAAGTAACCAATTTGTAAGACCATGGTGTGGGCAAAGATGTTGAAGGTCTTTAAACCTCTCCCATGTGTCATAGAGAGTCTCACCATCGTTTTGAGAAAAGTTTGTAAGTTGGTTCCTCAAGTGAGCAGTTTTGCTAGGTGGAAAATACTTTGCAAGAAAGACATTAAGAAGCTGATCCCAGGTTTTAATAGACTTCTTTGGTAAAGACAAAAGACAAGCCTTGGCTTTATCTCTTAGAGTAAAAGGAAATAGCATAAATCTTATCACATCAACAGATACACCGTTAATTTTGAAAGTGTTTAAGTACTCCAAAAATTCTGCAATATGAAGACATGGGTCCTCATTGGCGGTACCTCTAAAATGGTTCTATTGAATAATCTGCATCATAGAAGGAGCAATAGAGAAATTGTTCGATTCTACAGCTGGCAAGTCAATGGCTCCACATATGTTGGTGGCAACCGGCATAGAAAAATCCTTCAATGGATGATCGTCTTCCATGGTTGAAGTGCTTGGTGAAGCTCCTTCAACGGATGAAAAAGATGGCATGGATGATGATGAAGATGGTGATGGTGGTGATGGATTACTCTCTAGTAGTAATTGTTCCTTTCTCCTTGATCTCCTCAAGCTTGAAAGAATCCACTCTATTTCAAGGTCTAACAACGGGGTTGTTTGGAGACCTCGTTGCGAGCGACGCATGCAACCTGAAAATAACAAGAAAAATTTGAGAACACAACTAAAAGGTATGTGGAAATTTCGAAAATGAAAATGATGATCTAGTATCGAATACTAATTAGCACTTATTACTCCAAATAATTTACCATAGCTCCCCAGCAACGGCGCCAAAAACTTGTTGGCTATTTAAGCAACGAGTTTCAATCAAGTTAATGATCTTTTACCCGATTCAACCAAACTCGGAAAGTATACGAAGGTAGCATAGTCAGGATCGAACATAAGGAGCTTTAGTAAACAACTGAACGCAACATTCCTAATTTTCAGCAATCTAGATCGGTTTTAAAAGAAGTTGGTTGTTTAATTTCTAAGACAAGGAAATGTATAAGAGCTAAATTTATTCAAGTAGAAGAGATTAACAAAAGGTATCTAGTCAAATGATTAATGATCTTGGACATTAGGGATTTCATTCTCATACCATAGCACTTAGGGAACTAAGAAATCTAAACATACACAAGTTCTTATCTCAAAGGATTGATGTGTTGCATTTCATCTCCCGATATACGTGCAACGATCGCAACTTAAAACAACATTCTTATGTTTGAATTTCGTTTTAGATCACAAGAAAACCTTCAACTCATTTCTAACTACTCTCATGGATTAGAAAGAGTTGTTATGAAAGATACCTCCATACATTCATACTTATTTTCTCAAATCAAGCACAAATGCAGAAAACATGCACATAAGCGGCCAACATCATATGCAAGAAGAAGGAAACTGGTATTTTCATAAATAGAGATAAGAAACATAGGTATTTAGTACGAGATCACATAGTTCCACACATGCTACGGCATGGGAGCTACTCTCCCATGCCCAAGAAGGAGGAAACTACTCGTCCATAACTACACCTTGCATAATTTCAGCAGAAAATGAAGTTTTCGACATGAGTAAGAGAAGAAAAGACAAGAAAAACCAAGATGTAACCAAGAGAAGAGGGAATTCCGGCTGAAGGACGAAATTCCTCTTCAAAAACTCCTCCAGAACGTACTAGCTTCTCGCCAAAGAAACTCCTCGGAGTTGGGGAAGCTTTGCTGCACCTTGGAGCTGCAAATGAGAAAGAAGAAGAAGAGAAATGGCCTTCTTTCTCAAGAAATCCTTGGATCTCTTAAAACTCGCCTCCTCCTTGGTCTCCTCTGCCTCTAGGATGAGCAAGGAGTCTCCAATAACCCTCTGTAACTGTCCCATCACTTCCCTCCTCAGTTTAGGCTCGAATTCTCGATTTTCAAATTTCTGAAACTGCCGGCTGAACGGCGTGCAAAGTGTTTGCACGCCGTGCATTTAAAAAAAGGATGGCAGTTAACTGTGCAGTGTACGCCGTGCACGGAGCATGTGCACGCCGTACGACTTTCCAGAAACATTTGCTGAACTTCTGCGTTCCATGTGAACGCCGTGCAACGCCTTTGCACGCCGTTCATTTCTTTATGCATTCTACAGGAAAGTTGTGCGTCGTGCACCATGAGTGTGCACGCCGTACAACAGTGCGTCAGGGTATGCAGTAATATTTTTGGAATGTTGCACACCATACAACAAGTTTGAACGCCGTGCACTTTACTGTTTCTGCACAAATAAACATTGAAATGAGTGATTTCCAAGGTAAAATGGCAAGGCAAGATATGGCAAAGTATTTTAACGAAATGATGGCAAAAGTAATATGAAAAGAGACTAAATCTTGTCAAAATGAATACAATTTGTGTGTGAAAACATTTGAAAAGATGATATATAATTCACACAACAAATCCCCCTAAGCTTGAATTATTGCTTGTCCTCAAGCAAAAAGAAACATGGCTATATGAAAGAAGAAAATTTTAAATCATGTATGGATGAAAAGAGAAGTAGATGTGCCTTAAGCTCAGAAACATATGTGCATTGAGTTTGTGTTTGTAGAAGATATCTTCAAATTCTCAACATCAAGATAGAAATAATTAGTTCATTGAGGTTGATCCAATAATCAAGCAAATACCCAACTAACAACATTAATGAGAATTTGGATACTCAAACCAAAGGTTAGTGCATTTGCATAACAAAAATTTTCAGCTATATGGATTTTAGAATATCAAATGACTGCTATCTTTAACCAACTTAATTGAACTCTTTTCCAAAGGATATAGCGATAAGGATTTTGGGTTTCCAGCATTCGACTGTTAATTTAGGTTTATGCTCGCGTGGAATGCTGGTTGGGGCATTTCTATTACCCTCTTTTCATTTCTCATATCACCTAACCGTCGTTGCCAGATCGGACTCATACTAGGCTATCATAATATGTGGGCCATTGGGCCATATTTTGCTGGGTAATGAGTGTGTAATACAAACAAAGAGTCAATTAGGAAGGTCAAGGCTAGCAAGATTTGAATCATTCTTTTCAAAATTTTCACTGTAAAATTTTGTTTTCAGATGCACTAAACATTTGGTAAAAGTATTCCGTATTCTAACTAGTGCTGCAAGTTGGATGACTTGCAAAAATATTTGAACCATTACATGTTTTGAGCAGTCTATGATGTAGAAAAATGAGATATCAATTACAAACACACTTCTCATCAATGTACATGAATAACTTTCAGCTTTCATCGCCAAAAACTTGTTGGCTATTTAAGCAACGAGTTTCAATCAAGTTAATGATATTTTACCCGATTCAACCAAACTCCACAAGTATACGGAGGTAGTATTGTCAGGATCGAACACAAGGAGCTTTAGTAAACAACTGAACGCAACAGTCCTAATTTTCAGCAATCTAGATCAGTTTTAAAAGAAGTTGGTTGTTTAATTTCTATGACAAGGAAATGTATAAGAGCTAAATTTATACAAGTAGAAGAGATTAACAAAAGGTTTCTAGTCAAATGATTAATGATCTTGGACATTAGGGATTTCATTCTATTACCATAGCACTTAGGGAACTAAGCAATCTAAACATACACAAGTTCTTATCTCAAAGGATTGATGTGTTGCATTTCATCTCCCGATATACGTGCAACGATCGCAACTTAAAACAACATTCTCGTGTTTGAATTTCGTTTTAGATCACAAGCAAACCTTCAAATCGTTTCTAACTACTCTCGTGGATTAGAAAGAGTTGTTATGAAAGATACCTCCATACATTCATACTTATTTTCTCAAATCAAGCACAAATGCAGAAAACATGCACATAAGCGGCCAACATCATATGCAAGAAGAAGGAAACCGGTATTTTCATAAATAGAGACAAGAAACAGAGGTATTTAGTACGAGATCACATAGTTCCACACATGCTATGGCATGGGAGCTACTCTCCCATGCCCAAGAAGGAGGAAACTACTCGTCCATAACTACACCTTGCATAATTTCAGCAGAAAATGAAGTTTTGGACATGAGTAAGAGAAGAAAAGACAAGAAGAACCAAGATGTAACCAAGAGAAGAGGGAATTCCGGCTGAAGGATGAAATTCCTATTCTAAAACTCCTCCAGAACGTACTAGCTTCTCGCCAAAGAAACTCCTCGGAGTTGGGGAAGCTTTGCTGCACCTTGGAGCTGCAAATGAGAAAGGAGAAGAAGAGAAATGGCCTTCTTTCTCAAGAAAATCCTTGGATCTCTTCAAATTAGCCTCCTCCTTGGTCTCCTCTGCCTCTAGGATGAGCAAGGAGTCTCCAATGACCCTCCGTAACTGTCCCAACACTTCCCTCCTCGTTTTAGGCTCGAAATCTCGATTTTCAAATTTCTGAAACTGCCAGCTGAACGGCGTGCAATGTGTTTGCACGCCGTGCATTTAAGAAAAGGATGGCAGTTAACTGTGCAGTGTACGCCATGCACGGAGCATGTGCACGCCGTACGACTTTCTAGAAACATTTGTTGAACTTCTGCGTTCCATGTGAACGTCGTGCAACGCCTTTGCACGCCGTTCATTTCTTTATGCATTCTATAGGAAAGTTGTGTGTCGTGCACCATGAGTGTGCACGCCGTACAACAGTGCGTCAGGGTAAGCAGTAATCTTTTTGGAATGTTGCACGCCATACAACAAGTTTGAACGTCGTGCACTTTACTGTTTCTGCACAAATAAACATTGAAATGAGTGATTTCCAAGGTAAAATGGCAAGGCAAGATATGGCAAAGTATTTTAACGAAATGATGGCAAAAGTGATATGAAAAGAGACTAAATCTTGTCAAAATGAATACAATTTGTGTGTGAAAACATTTGAAAAGATGATATATAATTCACACAACAAATCCCCCTAAGATTGAATTATTGCTTGTCCTCAAGCAAAAAGAAACATGGCTATATGAAAGAAGAAAAATTTAAATCATGTATCGATGAAAAGAGAAGCAGATGTGCCTTAAGCTCATAAACATATGTGCATTGAGTTTGTGTTTGTAGAAGATATCTTCAAATTCTCAACATCAAGATAGAAAGAATTAGTTCATTGAGGTTGATCCAATAATCAAGCAAATACCCAACTAACAACATTAATGAGAATTTGGATACTCAAACCAAAGGTTAGTGCATTTGCATGACAAAAATTTTCAGCTACATGGATTTTAGAATATCAAATGACTGCTATCTTTAACCAACTTAATTGAACTCTTTTCCAAAGGATATAGCGATAAGGATTTTGGGTTTCCAGCATTCGGCTGCTAATTTAGGCTTATGCTCGTGTGGAATGCTGGTTGGGGCATTTCTATTACCCTCTTTTCATTTCTCATATCACCTAACCATCATTGCCAGATCGGAATCATACTAGGCTATCATAATATGTGGGCCATTGGGCCATCTTTTGTTGGGTAATGAGTGTGTAATACAAACAAAGAGTCAATTAGGAAGGTCAAGGCTAGCAAGATTTGAATCATTCTTTTCAAAATTTTCACTATAAAATTTTGTTTTCAGATGCACTAAACATTTGGTAAAAGTATCCCGCATTCTAACTAGTGCTGCAAGTTGGATGATTTGCAAAAATATTTGAACCATTACATGTTTTGAGCAGTCTATGATGTAGAAAAATTAGATATCAATTACAAACACACTTCTCATCAATGTACATGAATAACTTTCAGCTTTCATCGCCAAAAACTTGTTGGCTATTTAAGCAATGAGTTTCAATCAAGTTAATGATATTTTACCCGATTCAACCAAACTCCGTAAGTATACGGAGGTAGTATAGTCAGGATCGAACACAAGGAGCTTTAGTAAATAACTGAACGCAACAGTCCTAATTTTCAGCAATCAAGATCGGTTTTAAAAGAAGTTGGTAGTTTAATTTCTAAGACAAGGAAATGTATAAGAGATAAATTTATACAAGTAGAAGAGATTAACAAAAGGTTTCTAGTCAAATGATTAATGATCTTGGACATTAGGGATTTCATTCTCATACCATAGCACTTAGGGAACTAAGCAATCTAAACATACACAAGTTCTTATCTCAAAGGATTGATGTGTTGCATTTCATCTCCCGATATACGTGCAACGATCGTAACTTAAAACAACATTCTCGTGTTTGAATTTCGTTTTAGATCACAAGCAAACCTTAAAATTGTTTCTAACTACTCTCGTGGATTAGAAAGAGTTGTTATGAAAGATACCTCCATACATTCATACTTATTTTCTCAAATCAAGCACAAATGCAGAAAACATGCACATAAGCGGCCAACATCATATGCAAGAAGAAGGAAACCAGTATTTTCATAAATAGAGACAAGAAACATAGGTATTTAGTACGAGATCACATAGTTCCACACATGCTACGGCATGGGAGCTACTCTCCCATGCCCAAGAAGGAGGAAACTACTCGTCCATAACTACACATTGCATAATTTCAGCAGATAATGAAGTTTTCGACATGAGTAAGAGA